>OW026427.1:2500000-5000000 GCA_932274075.1 Diarsia rubi
TAATAACTGCGTCTGTGACCATTTAGGAAAATAGATCACAATTAGAAAATAAATTGAATTTGCGAGAATTTTTGTTACTTTTTCACACAAACGTTTTTGAACGAATTCAGATGTTATTTGGCAACATATAGTTTATAACTCGAATCAAAACATAGAATACTTCAATCCTAATATTACGATCCCGTGAGACAGTTACCAAAATCTAAGCGGCAAAGCCGCGAGCATGTGCTAGTTGATTTTAAAAACTCCAGTTTATCCGTAATCATGGTTGCCACAATGACAAAATATCGGAAACTCAAAACAAACAGCGAATTTGGTAAATATTCGTTCAGTTTTCAGTTTAAATTACAATTTGGTCACTAACATTGTATCATTTCCACTGAAAACTCATAATAATATGTCAGTTTATCAACTTACAAAATTGTCAATATTTCTAGTAAAACCATCAAAAACTTACCATCAGAACTGGGCGGAGGATCAGTCTGGAACAAACTCTCTCTCGTCTGACAACCAGACTCCTTAGTATCCGGAGCTCCTACCGACACATCTCTTATCTCCCTCTTGTGGTCTTTCTTCTCCCTCAGATCTTCACTGCCTCTCGTTCTACTCCTCATTGACTCCTCTTTTCTACTCAAGTCAGTCTTCCGCGTTCTCCCGTTGCGCTCGATGTGGACATCTTCTTCTATTGGCATGCTATCTACTTCTCGACGCCAGATTTCTTCGTCGAGGTCTAAATGGGTTTCTTGGTAGTCTGAGTCTATGCTTGATTGCTGGAAAAAATGAGATTGGTTAGAAACTAATTTAAAATAAATAATATACACACATAGATTTCTTGATTTTTCAATATACCTAATTATCATCATAATATGCTTAGCCTTTTCCCAACTATGTTGGGGTCGGCTTCCAGTCTAACTTAACTAGTCGAATGCTGCTTAATTCTACTATTTTACATGGAGCGGCCTATGAGAGCAGCGGTGGCCCAGTGGTGGCGGCCCGACTTACGAACAGTAGGTTGTGGGCTCCAGGCAGGCACATTACTTTGTGTAATTTATTTTATCGCCGCTGCTCTCAAAACAGTGAAGGAAAACATCGTGAGGAAACCGGCATGTCTTAGAACCAAAAAATTCAAAGACATGTGACATCTAACAATCCGCACTGGGCCCGCGTGGTAGATTATAGCCCATTCCCTCTCAGAGAGGAGGCCTGTGTCCCAGCAGTGGGAACATTAATAGGCTGTTGATGAGCTGCCTATCTGACCTCCACTGAAAATCCATGATACCCTTTGGTAAAATTGGTTGTTAGACTTCCGGGCCACTGTCTACCTGTAAGACTGTTAAAGACCCACAAGTGACAACCGGGAGCAAAGGTTTAACTTGCTTTTCGGGTCACGTTTTGTAATGGGTGGTCACCCATCCAGACACCAACCTAGGCAACGCCCCCTTATCAATGTCCTTCGAGAGCCAAAGATCCTTGTGGCTCTTTTACTTTAATCTCATCCTTAACCAAACCTTATGAAGGTCTTAAAATATAAAGGGAGAACCTGAATAAATAGATTTAAGGGCATTAAGGATTCAAGGGCACGTAGGCGATTGGAAAAATTAGAATTTTTATAAGCTTGTCAAAGTCTAGAATTAGCCTGATCGATGGCTCTTTCTTGTGGATATGATACATTTTCCTTAAGCTTTTTTTTATGAAGTTGCAAAAAAGAGGAGGTTCGCAATCGGTTGTTTTTTTTTCAGATTAAAAACAAGTCAATTAATCAAAGAAATTCACGAATTTCCGAAAGTAAAGTTATTTAAGACTTTTGGTGCTTTTTGCAATAAAGTTTTATTTTTTGAGCGAAAACTTTTGGGATATTTAAGGGTTCAATACAGACCATCGAACTGAACAAGTTGGTCCATGGGACCAAGAATGTACGAGTATTCTCGAAAAAAATATCAGCCCTCCCCTCATTCATTTTAACCTTACATAATTATTCTACTTTTATATGGGACAGTTGATTATTTTTTAAACCACATACATAATTTAAAGAAAGGAAAAAAGAAAAAAATATATTATTATTTATTTTTTTATTAATTATTATTCCTTTATTTAACTTTTTACATACAAATTATATTTTTAAATATTCCCATACAAAATAATATAAAAAAAATATATAAAAAAGTAGCCCACCGGTATCGGGAACAGGGTCCAAGCTACGCAGTCAGGGCTCCCAGAGAAAGGATTATTTTATCTAGTTATTATTTTATTTATTCCATTATTATTTGAATTTCCCGCTTACCCCTACTACTACGCCTTACCTTATGTTTAGAGAAACTTCTCTGCTTCTTCACCATTTCATTGTTGTGGTTCTCTCTCTCCAGACTGGCTCGTGGTTCACTGTCTCTTTGAAGCCTCTTCGGATCTAAGGTGAGTCTACTTCCAACTAGACTGTCCAGCCGATCTTCACAAGACTGTCTTATGTGTTCCTAGATAGAGTATGTTGGTTATATACAAGAAAGTATTGGAAATTAACATTTCTTAGTAAAATAACATTATGCCTGCAACCCCCGAAGCTTTCTTTTTGGCGCCGAATGTGTCCCAGTACTGAGGAAAGGGCTCTTCCATAACTTTCCAAGTTTGTTAACAATTTGCCTCCTCCGACCAATTCGATAAGAATGACTCTCGATTGATCAAAGTAATACCTGTAGACCTAAGATACTCAATAAATAGTTAAAACGTAAAATTATTATATACTTTTACTTCTTTACGAGTCGATGAACCGAGTTCAAGACCAGTATGTGAAAGTTCTCTCAACAAGTTTAGAAGATCAGTCTCTGAGGTACGGGACTGCACTAATTTGCCTTCAAACAATTTTTTGTAAATTCAATCCCGTTAGTATGTAGTTAACAAAAATCTTCAAATGTCGCAATCATAATATTGTATCATCATTATTCATATAATTTAATTAAGTCTTGTAAAATTCATAATGATGTATTTAAATTTATACATATGGTGAATGCAGTGTATACCTATTATGAGCTTATATACCAGCACTTTTATATTGTAATATTTTATGTGAAACTTTTTAATATGTATTGCTGTTGGTGTACGTAATAAATAAATAAATAAAGAACATTACGAGTACATCAACTTGAGTATAACTTAACAGTTGATAGCGGCCCTGGTATGCTAAGATTTACCCCAGAGGTCTAACAGTGTGTTTTATTTAACTAATAATTAAAAAAAGTGCTTGTCTAGGTTCGTATAAAATATTTTTTTACAGAACAAGCCATTTTTAAAAACAGTTTTTTGTCGTTGCCCCACACTAGGAATTTCTCCTGTATCGTGGGTGCGTTCACAAACATTTAAATTCACATACACAAATACCCAGACCCGGAACAACTATCTGTAGGTCATACAAATATTTGTTCCGTGCGGGAATCGAACCCGCGACATGCGGCGCAGCAGTCCATTGCTTGAGCCACTGCGCCAACCGTGCCGTCAACAGTTAAACTTACTTTGATAATTTTATGATCCTGGTACAGCTTCCGCACGCATTTGAAGATGAAAACGAAACTCATGCCGGAAAGAATCAGCGAAAAGATTATGAGGATCACCATGATGTGAGGCTGGTTTATCGTTGACTCTGTCTTTACCTGTAACAATGAAAGATCTTGTGTTAGCAGAGCTTCATCGACAAGCATGCAGGCCGGTCAGTGGATGGCTGATCAGAAAACGTGAGCAGTAATAGGTATAGAGGGTGTAAAAGTAACCTTATCGTAAATGAAGGGCACTTGTTCTCCCCACTATTGCCATATTTTTTTTTGTTCTAGACCATACCTAAGAAGCCCATAGTTACGGAGATATTCGGGGTCGAAGTTCCAAATTATTCACTGCTGTTTTTGTGGTTATCACCATATTTAAATTACCTCCAAGACCCGTTTACTATTCAAAGCATCCACTAGCACAATGTTTTAAGAGTGCTACATTTTTACCGTAAAATGTGATTTTTCAAAAAAAAATCTATTCCCGGCCAATTTTTTTGGGCAGGGGTACTTAGTTTGATGTACAGAATGCTTGGTTGAAGGCTGAGTGAAGGGGTAATTTACACCCTGTACAGTAAGGTCTAAGAACTAGATGTGAACACGTGCAAGTGGAGGTCTGATAGATAATATTATATAGGATGAAGTGTTTAGTTTTTAAGTAATTCAATAAAATTCCTGATTAGGAAAGTCCCAATAGATTACTTACGTCACATTTGCTCTTATCTTCGTCAGCTTTCAACCGACAATGAGCATCGTGGTCGCATACCAGCAACTCATCAATGCAAGTGTTGTCTTCACAATCAAACTCACCATCTCCACATTTTTCTATAAACAAAAATAATGTAGAGCATTCAACATTAATATGATTAAATAAAATTGATGTGTCTGTTAGTGATATCGATCTAAAAGCTTATAACTGAATGCATAAGTCATGAAATATACGGCACTTATTACAAAAATCTTTTGGTTTTTTATGTTTTTCTGTTTGTTTCGGCTAATCTTTGAAACGGCTGAACTGATTTTGGATTTTTACAGGCAAATAGCTGACGTTATAAGGTCTAACTACTAAACAACATTTTCCTAAAAGAATTAGGATCCGAGCAAAATGCAAATTGGTAACAAGATCCGATTCAAATAGGGAAATATTTTTTGGTGTAATAATTTCACGCGAACTAAGGTATACCGACCTTAGTTCGCGTTACGCATTTTCAACCGCTTTAAAAAAAAAGGTTAAGGAATCTTTCGTGTAAGAGTGTCGTACTTGACCAGATTTTCTTTTTTTATAATTTCGCTTACCATCTCCTTCCAGCGTCCTATAAGCGTTGAAGGTTGCATTAAAAGAGGTGTCTTTCCGAGCATCCTTGGCTACATACATCCTAACGTACATCACATTGCCATTCCGCTCCTTCGTCGTCACGGAATTGGCTACAGATCCACAGTATTCCGCTAACCTGTTGACAATAGTTGTTCCGGGTCTGGGTATTTGTGTATGTGAGTTTAAATGTTTGTGAACGCACCCACGATACAGTAGAAATTCCTAGTGTGGGCGACGTTTTTTTTTTTAAAAAAAAACACATTTATTCTGATTATTAAACAAACGCAAAAATACCAACAGTGATAGATAGATAGATGATGATAGATTTGCCTAAAATATGATATTTTACAGATTTTATCACACTAACTGCGGTACTCAGAGATATTTAATGAGTACTTAAGCCGTCACTTAGTAAAGATTTGACAATCTTTTGTATGACAAAACTGTCAAAACCTTTACTAAGTGATGGCCTAAGTAATCATTAAAGCTCTCTGAGTGCAGCAGTAAGTGCGGTACTTACTCAGAGAAATTTAATGATTACTTAAGCCGTCGCATAATAAAGATTTAACATACTTTGGTATGACAAAACTGTAAAAACCTTTATTAAGTGATGGACTAAGTAATCATTAAAGCTCTTAGAGTGCACATAGTGTATGGAAGTAAGGATTCCGGCAAGCGCAGCGCGTGCCCTGTGACCTACGACCTCTGTGCTCGGACCTCATCGGAGACACATGCGTTTTTAAAAAACTTTTTTTTTACTCAATGGTTTTTTCGTTGTTCGATCGAATTATCAATTACTCTGTATTGTTCCCAAGTAAATTAATATTACAGATATACTTAAAAGTGAATCCAAGTTTAGTTTTTCCCATAATTAAGTTCCCTTTTAATAGGTACACTAAGTTCTTCATATTCCGCCTCTTTAATTAGGCATGCAATGTGACAATAACATTAATAGGCGTGACGACATAGTCAAAGAATCAATGATTTAATGATATTAGGGGAAATTACATACGAGAAGAATTTAAAACACTGATTTAGTTTTATTTAAAAAATTAAGATTAGTAAGATTTTTAATAAAATAAAAGATTAAAATACTGATATCGGCCATTTTGATTGAAACACCAATCATAGCGCACTACGTCACGCCAATGTAAACATCACTAGCTGTCACTAGCTCACTGTGTTGTTTTGTTGCCGATTACGCATTTGGATATTTTTTTTGTTACTACAATACTTTGTGAACATCTTTAGCAATGGAATCAGGCTTTGTAAAAGCAAACAGTTCTGCCCAGGATAGATTTACTGATGTTGGGCGATTTCCTTGGGTCAAATAAAGAATTTTGCTCGTCCGAGTTACGAAATGTGAAAACCTCCCTGTAAGTAAATTTTGTAAGTATCTAACACTATAAAAATACAACAAACTCGTTTTGAGCTTGTAGGAGTTTAGTTTATTTTCACTTTCATATGTTATTTTTACAATAAACTTGTCAGTTTATTTTTGAGGTTAGCTCCTTCGCAACTTGTAATAAAAGTTTGCTACTGAGTTAATAACCAACAAAAGGAGTAAATTTCTGTAACTACAAAGCATGTACTAGTATCTTTTCTCATAGTAACAACCTACTATCATAATCACCGGGTCAGCTATGCAGGTCCAGAGGACAACATTTTTGGCATTCAATGTAATGCTAAAACTATTGCTATTGATGTGTTTTTACACTGAGGCACCGCACACCACTTATAAACTTTGTTATTCATTTTTAACACACGAATTATGGTAATGTTTGTTTTATTTTCCTCTAGCTGCGCTTTGACATTTCCATGTTTACATAGGCGTGACGTCAGACCCGACGCCATGACACTGCGAGCTGTTTTCGCGCTCTATTTAATTTTTTTTTCAAAAATGGCTTATATCTTCGTTAAACTTTACTTTATTACTGAAATAATGGTTTTTTCGTAAATAAAAAAGATGTACCCACATTACGGAAGGGGATTTCAAAATCTTTCGTCATGCCTATTGACATATTATTATATTTTTGACATAAGCCTTTGCTCAACTATGTTGGGGTGGGTTTCCAGTCTGACTGGATGCTGCTGAGTACCAGTATTTAACATGGAGCGACTGCCTTTCTGACCTCCACAACCCAGTTATTGCTGTGTAATACGGTAAGGTAAGACTAGTTGTTTGAATTTCCGGTCACTGACTACCTGTGACAACAGTCAGAGATGTGCGAATGACAGCAGAGACCAGCAGGGCTATTGCGTATCTTTTAAATGACAGTGGCTATCATATCGTCTATAGATTAACTGTCAAATTGGTTATGGTTTAGTACAAAATGGAACCATTTGACAGTAATTGAAAGGCACTATAGGTTAGCCACTGTCATTTAAAAGATACGCAATAGCCCTACTGTAGGGTTATTGCGTATCTTTTAAATGTCAGTGGCTATCATATTGTCGATGGATTAACTGTCAAATTGGTTATGGTTTAGTACAAAATGGAACCATTTGACAGTAATTGAAAGGCACTATAGGTTAGCCACTGTCATTTAAAAGATACGCAATAGCCCTACTGTAGGGTTATTGCGTATCTTTTAAATGTCAGTGGCTATCATATTGTCGATGGATTAACTGTCAAATTGGTTATGGTTTAGTACAAAATGGAACCATTTGACAGTAATTGAAAGGCACTATAGGTTAGCCACTGTCATTTAAAAGATACGCAATAGCCCTACTGTAGGGTTATTGCGTATCTTTTAAATGTCAGTGGCTATCATATTGTCGATGGATTAACTGTCAAATTGGTTATGGTTTAGTACAAAATGGAAACATTTGACATTATTTGATGTACACTATATGATAGCCACTGTCATTTAAAAGATACGCAATAGCCCTGCTGTACAGGCGTCACGTGCTTCCCAAAGCATGGAGGTTACTTGGTATGTAATGATTGGTCACCTATCCACGGACCAACTTAGACAGGCTCGGCTGAGGTTCCACTGAGGCGGAGCGGAGACGAGCTGTGCCGCGATTCACCAATCACATGGCTTGTAATCCACATACTAAATCTCTTCTCGACTCCGCTTGTGATTGGTGAATCGCAGCTCAGCCCCGCTTCGTAACGTTTCACTCCACCTCAGTGGAACCGCAGCCTTATTGTGAGGTTTGATCTGATCTGAGTGGCTGTTTTAATTAAGCCATGAGCTGATCCATGACACAAGATAGGAACTAAAAAAATAATTTTTCAAATCGGTTAGCATGTGACGGAGTTATGCCCGAACAAACATAAAAAAAATATAAAAACATCCGAATTGAGGACCTCCTTCTTTTTTTAGAAGTCGGTTAAAAAGTCTGTTTGGCGTTATCAAAAAAAAAATCCTTCTGTAACAAGTTTTTTTGGACGTTAAAACTAAACTTTACTAACTATTTTACCTATTATACTTACTTAGAGTCCAGCTCTTGCTCCTTAGTCTCAAATACTTGGATAATATTTTCGTTGCACTCATTTGGCTTCGCTAGAGCGTAAGAGGTAAAGTTAAGGTATATCTGAAACGGAATAAAATAACTGCATTCACAAAACGTAACATCACGCCTTACAATACAATACAATACCCGAAGGGATGAACAGAGATCGGGGCTGCGGGTTGTACACTAGTTACCGCGGCCTCGACATATAGGGCTAAGAAGGAACATGGGTGGTTATTAGTCGTAGTAGAATTCTGACACTCCCTTTCGCTCTACCCAAGAGCGACCCACATTTCACCAGCTCTATTCCAGTCCCATGTAATAGAGGGGAGCCTATTGCCATCATCTGGGCACAAATACAGACTTCACGGCTGCTACTATGAAATTCCTGATGGAAAAGTCAAATCATTAAAGCTATCTGAGTGCGGCAGTAAGTGCGGTACCTACTCAGAGATATTTAATGATTACTTAAGCCGTCGCATAATAAAGATTTAACATACTTTTGTATGACAAAACTGTAAAAACCTTTATTAAGTCAAAATCAAAATCAAAATCAAAACTCATTTATTCAAACTAGGCTGATAATCAGTACTTTTCAAATTTACTTTACGATTGTTTTTTTGGGAAGCAACTCTGCCAGTGTCATGTGTGTGTGTGTGTGTATTTGAAACGTTACTATAGGCTAGATTCCAGTATCGATGTTTACTAGCTAAAAAAATGTGATTCTAATTAGTCTGCCTGTTAGATTATCGAAAAATACGTATTTTTTGTTTTATCAAATCAATAAAAATTGACGAAGATAAAACGCGTCAAAGATTGAGAAGATTGAGTGGAGGTCTGTGATGTCACTGACGGGTAAAAAATGTCATACTGTGCTGTGTGTGTGTGCTGTGTGCTGTGTGTGCTGTGTACTGTGTACATACTGTGTTTGAATATGACGTCACACGAGTTTTCAAAGCACTGTATCGTCTTCATTGTTTGTTTACATGAAAAAAGAAAAAATACGTGTCCAATATTTTTTGGAAATCTATCTGACGGACTAATTTGATTCTTTTGCTAACTACCCTATTATAACACGACCGAAGCTGCGGGCAGAAACTAGTAGGCCGATTATAACAATAAAGAATTCCAAACTTTACCTTCATATTAACAGGAACTATAATGGTCCACAGAACGTCTAGCGCTTGGTGTGAGTTACTTATACACAAAGGGTCAATTTCCTTCGTGTCTATGTTACCCCATTTTTTTCCTTCATACGTTTTGTAACATGATTCTGGTATGTGATCTGTTAAGGAAACGTTTATTTTAATCCAGTATCACAATCCCTAAGTATTTTTTTTTTCTGACTACTGGTATTAATTCACGAAAATGTTATGTCATTTCAAACAAATAACAGAAATAACACGATGTGTGCAAAAAGTAATAAAATCGATTAAAAATGGCTTAATTTTAACTGATTTGAGGTGTTAGACAAAGAAGGCGCTATAGAAACGTGACGTCATACGTCATACTTCATACCGTCATAGTTACTTTACGTAGTACAAATGGCCGTTTCGCGCGACAAGGATAGAAAGATTTTTTGATCGATTTTATTACTTTTTTCACACATCGTGTTATTGCTATTATTTCTTTGAAACGACATAACATTTTCGTGAATTTTACCAGTAGTCAAATAGCCAATTGGACAGGAGGAAGGACAAACAACCAGAACCGGAACAACTATCTGAAGATCAATCAAATATTTGTTCCCTGCGGGGATTGAACCCGCGACACGCCACGCAGCAGTGAAACGCTCGGCTACTGCACCAACCGTACCGTCGAACATGCCATTCGGATCGGATTCGAGTCTAACCAACTTAGCAGCTGAATACCAGTATTTTACAAGGAGCGACTGCCTATCAGACCTCCACAACCCAGTTAGAACTTGGTAATATGATACCCCTTGATAAGACTGGTCGTCAGAGTTTTTGGCCAATGTCTGCCTGTGGTAAAAGATTCTGTTCTATTAACTCTCATAGTCCGACGGGACGGCAATCCGACTTAACCGGAGAGAGATCAGGCGCAGGACTAAAGCCTTAAAGTGCTCTGGGTTACTACTGAGAGACTATGACAAAATTCCATAGCATTTTCTGCCTGAACCGCTAATCGAACAAAGGTCCCCACGCTCAGCACGAGACCAAGAGGGCTGTTTAAAAACCATTTAAACCCAAGACTCATACTCACGGCTCGGTCCATCCTTAAACTCGACGTTAATCTTGAACCCTTCATACTCTATCGTGTCATCAGAATGGAACTTCAGCCAGACGTTGGGTCCTTTAGTCTTCAGAGTTCTGGGAAACGCCTGCCCACAAAACCTACCCAACAGGTCGGCGTAACCGTAGAAACCGTCGCGAATCTGGTGAAATAGAGGAAATTATTAGAGAAATGTATGATAATTATCGCACCTGTAATCTTCAAAAAGATTTCCCTTACTGCTTGATCCAACTGCAAAGTATATAGTTTCGAGAAAATCGTGTTTAAAGGTTCGAATCGTGAATTTCTATTAAAACAACTGATAATGAGGAGAGTTCGTGTATTTTTGATTTCTTATTGTATTCATTATTCGGGTGGACGATAAAATAGAACTTATTTCTAAAAACAAGTTGAAAAAATTGGGGATTGGTTTGATATGTGATGCAGATATGCAGTGGTTTTTCCTGTAGCCGGAATGTTTCCTTATCTTTTAAAGAAAAGAGTTTGGACAGCAGATTTCACGAATTTAAGTAAAGAAAATTTGTATGTCCACCTAATGGGTAGTTACTAAAACTAAGTAGAAATGTTTAATCTTTTTACCCAGTTATCAAATTGTTCTTCTTCATCTAACTTGTATCATGTCAACACCACTTAAGGCGATTAAATGTTTTTCCCGGCGAAAAACATTGCTTATAGAAAAAACATTGCTTTGACCGACATATTTTATTGTGTTTTTTCTGTTCTTTATTTTAAAAATCTCCTTTTATGTTACTTTAGCTGAAACCTTAATCGAGAACGGAGCGTCATTTTTGAAAAATGGGTTTTACCAGTATATAGATCTTGAAAAGGAGATTCTAACGGTGTCTGTAATATTTTCGCCCATAAGTGACTTTAGTTGGTTTTTGCTTTAAGGGCACGAAATGAGGATAGAAAATGTATTGCTGTTTGGCATGTTTGGCATTTACCGGACACAAGTCCAGGTTCCGTGACTGCTATAGAGTATTGCGTTTTATTAGTAGAATCTAGAGGGTAAGCCTGTGTTACATGGTTTCCTAAAAAAGAGGGGTTCAGTCACCTGCGAAAATGCATGGAGAATTCAGGAATAAAATCGTGTTAAGCGAGAAATGACGCCGCCTAATGTAAACTCGTTATCGACTATAGACGCTCACAGGAAAATCGACCCTAAGTTTTCCATGCAATTATGCAGGTGACTGTTCATCAATTCTCAATCGATATTCTCGCTGTTGGTGTATTATAGGTACTCCGTTCTGTAAGAAAATGCCAGTTACCAGTCACAATGCCACTTAGATATTTTAGGAAGTTAGACATGCAGGTTCCTAGGAGGAAATCATCGAGAGGAACCTGCGTTTCAGAGCAGTATGATTGTATCAACCGATGATTTACTCCTACGTTTAAAAGCAGTTTGAAATCCCAAGTTATAATAACTTGGCTGCGGGTTGTTCACATAGATACCGCGGCCTCGACAGGGCTAAGAAGGAACATGGGTGGTTTTTAGTCAGTAGAAGTCTGACACTCTCTTTCGCTCTGCCAAAGAGCAGGACCCCGCTATTTGATGATTTTCAACTCACTAAAAAAAATATAATAATAACTTACCTCTAAATAGTCGTAAGCGCAATCTGGATGGTATTCTATGCGAAACACATCTACAAAGGTCAGTTGTATCACCTGGTCGTTTGATGAGGCTGAAACAATACAAATTATATTAGTAGAAGATTCTAAGTTTTACTAAAACAAGACTACCGAAACGTGGTCGCTCACAATGGGCCTCATCAGAAAGCTCAAAGTCACCCAAAGGGCAATGGAGAGAGCTATGCTCGGAGTTACTTTGCGTGATAGAATCAAAAATGAGGACATCCGCATGAGAACCAAGGTTACCGACATAGCCCGAAGAATTGCTAAACTTAAGTGGCAGTGGGCAGGGCACATTGCTCGCAGAACGGATGGCCGATGGGGTCGAAAAGTTCTGGAGTGGCGACCGCGAACTGGAAGACGTTGCGTTGAAGGCCTCCCACTAGGTGGACCGATGACCTGGTGAAGGTTGCGGGGATCCGCTGGATGCGAGACGCACGGGACCGGTCAATGTGGCGACACTTAGGGGAGGCTTATGTCCAGCAGTGGACGTCTTTCGGCTGAAATGATGATGATGAAGACTACCTTGTAGGTTTAGAGGTCGCATGCCCGAAGTCTTGGAATTCCCGTGCCGGGTAAATTGATATTAGGTTTTTTGCATGAGGAATTTTCCAGTGCCAACCAAAGATTCTGGATTTTAGCCGAGTAGCCTATTATCAAGGGCTTTAACATACCTGGTCAGTGGGTGTGTGTGTGAGTGGGTGTGGTTGTGTATGAGTGGATGTGCGTACACTTCTGCTTATTATGGGCCTACCACACGACCAGGCTTCACCACAGTCTTGACTGCGCGATTACGCAGTGCACACAGTACATCGCGAGTGTGGTTGGTAATGGTAATACAGTTTTACCAACCATACGCGCGATGTACCGTAAATGAGAAATAAGAAAAAAGGATTGGTGAAGCTTGAGCGTATGGTAGGTGGTAGGCCTATTATAGGGGTTATGAAAACAAAGCTACTTGACTCGCTAGCCTAGACAAAAATAAATTGATAAAATAAGGGTTTGATGTACGTGGCGAGACGTCATGTTAAGAATCTTTGTTATTGTGATATTTATGTGAGCCATAATAATTCTATAGGCCATTATGAGAGTAATAAAAATAATGTAGGTGGATGTTATCAAAATAATATTATTGTGAAGACGCTAGCCAATAGTTCTGAGAAATGATATTTGGTATTTATAAGAAAAGTGATCGCCGTTTTTTTTTTTTAAAAAGGAAAATTTCTGTGATATTGTAACAATGGATGTTTATCTACTGACTGATTGTGGTTTCAAGAGATCAATAGGCAGCAGTTAAAACCTTTGTTATTTTATATTGAAAAGTGGCCAATATTTTTTATTGGCATTATTCTTTATATAGGTACCTATGTGTTAAAATTCATAAAATCGTTATTTCGAATAAAGAGTCTTGTTATCTTCTTTGTTTCATAAAAGACGCAACAATAAGAGACAATAGAGGCTGAGATGAGTATGCTAAGGGGTATGTGTATTGTAACGCGAATAGATAAAATAAGGAATCCTACTTATCACATCACACTAATATTATCAAACTAATATTATAAAGGCGAAAGTTTGTGAGTGTGTATGTTTGTTACTTCTTCACGTCTAAACGGCTGGCGCGATTTCAATAAAATTTGGTATGGAGTTAGCTGACAACCTGGATTAACACATAGAATAGTTTTTATCCCGATTTTATCTTCCCGTGGGATAATTTTCGTGTTGTAACGGGTGAAGCAGCTGGCAACAGCTAGTATTTTATATAACACACTTCACACTAATGTTAAAAAGACGAAAGTTTGTGAGTGTGTACGTTTGTTACTTCTTCACGCAAAAACAACTGAACGGATTTAGATACAACTTGGTACACAGTTTATAACCTGGATTAAAACATAGGATAGTTTTTTATCCCGATTTTATCTTCCCGTGATATAATTTTCGAGTTGTAGCGGGTGAAGCCACTGGCTACAGCTAGAAATATTATAAACGCGAAAGTTTGTAAGTATGTATGCATGGATGGATGTATGTTTGTTACTCTTTCACGCAATAACTACTAAATGGATTTGGATAAAAATTGGTACACAGATAGTCCATAACCTGGATTAACACATAGGATAGTTTTTATCCCTATTTTATCTTCCAGTGGGATAGTTTTCGAGTTGTAGCGGGCGAAGCTGTGGCAACAGCTAGTGTGTGGCTAAACAGTTGTGTGGTATGTATCGGTTTTTCGGTTTGTCATCTAATCATGACCGTAAAACTTGAGTTTTTCATAAATTTTAAGTGGCCATAATTCTTTAATTATAAGTTAAAAAAAGACAACCAACAGGGATAAAAAAAGACAAAAAAAAAACATATTGATACAGAGGTTTTATTTAAAAATAACTTTGGATGGAGAATCGCAGCCCTTGCTCCTCTTAACCCTCACAGTTCCACAAAAAATATTACATCTCATTCCAATCTCGTTTTCAAAACGGGTCACCGTAGATCCAAGAGGCTTAGAAGAGCCACTGCGATGGGACTGCGGCCCGCAGCGAGTGACGGGTTAAGCCCCATGGAGACGGATACACTGTATGTGTGTAGGGGTATGTCGCTATGGGGTTAACTTGATGGAGTTTTCGGGATAGGGAAAATGAGTATGCGTACCTAATGTTGAAAAGATAAATGTGATGGTGATTGTTTTTGTGTTTAAAGTGGAAATACTAATGGTGGCTAGGTGGTCGCCCACCCACGAACTAATGTTGGTAAGCGCGATTTAACCTCAAGATTAAGAGCTGCTGTTATTTGTCAGCCATTTTATTTGGGACAAGCCCGTCACACTATTCCCAAACCACTGTAACACCTGAAATATTCCTCTCTCTCCTCCGTGCGTTTAACCATGTTTGTCATACCTATTATTGGAATCAAATATAACAGCTCACAACTTAGGACTATAATATCCGTGGTGCTAGGCAACTGGGCTTATCCCAGTTGTATACGTCCTTGTGTGCCTATTGACCTTGTTCTGTCTCCTGCTGATATGGAGGGAAATCATGTTTTTCTTACTCCTCCGCTATTCTTTTCTGATTAATTTCGTTGCGGGATCCAAGACAGTTAAATCGTTTCTCTGGGACTTCGTCAAGCTTCATTGTCTCGGCGCTTTTATTGTGGTCACCACTGTTGATTCTATTAGTCAGCCAAGAGTTCCTCGTTTAATACACGTTGTAAGTCGTAGAAAAGGAGTGGGGGGGTGCGAGGTGTGCGTTATACAAACCAGCGGACGTCACGCGGTTTCAACCGCGTAGTTCCCGTTCTCGTGGGAGTACAGGTATCAAAAGTAGCCTATGTCACTAGGGATACTGTAGCTTCCCAACGGTGAAAGAATTTTTAAAATAGTAGTTTAGTTTAGTATAGTAGTTTCAGCCTAAACCCAAAGGATAAATGCGTGAGTTAAAATAGGTTTAAATGCCGTGTGAACACATCGTTTTAGTCGCAACAATGTGCAATTCTATCTGATTGCAGACCGCTGCAATCATCAGAATTCCCCAGTGACCAGTTATTGTTACCACAGGCTTGTGTTAAGCTTGTTAAACGCAATCATCATAATCAGATAATGTTCCTATTATGACACAGGACTCTACTCTGTTAGAGGGAATGCCACAATAGGGAGGTTAACTGACTTAAAAAAATGTGATTCTAACTAGTCCGTCTGTTAGATTAACGAAAAATATTGGATACGTATTTATTGTTTTTAAGCTGTTGGTCCCGGGTGCCATATATAGATCTTTGGCAGTCGTTACGGGTAGTCAGTGACCTGAAAGTCTGACATCCAGTCTTACCAAAGGGTATCGTATTACCTGGTATTAACTGGGTTGTGGAGGTCAGATAGGCAGTCGCTCCATGTAAAATACTGGTATTCAGCTGAATGCGGTTAGACTGGAAGCCGACCCCAATATAGTTGTGAAAAGGCTTGGCAGATGATGATGATGACGTATTTATTGTTTTATCAAATCAATAAAAAATTACGAAGATAATTGCGCGTCAAAGATTTGAGTGGGGGTTGGTGACATCACTGACCGCAAAAAAATTTTAGTATGATGTCACACGAGTTTTCAAAGCACTGTATCGTCTTAATTTTTTGTTTACGTGTAAAAAGAAAAAGCACGTGTCCAATATTTTTTGGATTATATTTGTTAACCGTAGACGCGGGCCTGTGGAGAGTGAGTGATGGGCTAGCTCGACGTCCGTCCGTCTTATGACGACGACAGGCCGACAGCGGGTTCGTGTTCTACGCGCGCCTCAAAGAGATGTCAGCAACATGGGAGGGGCCCGTCGGGGCTGCGGGATGTTGTAACAGATACCGCGCCCTAGACATAAAGGGCTAAGAAGGAACATGGGTGGTTTTTAGTCAGTAGAAGTCGGACACTCCATTTCGCTCTGCCCAAGAGTGGGAGGGGTTATTCGATGATTTTCCACCCGCCAAAAAAAAGGGATTTTGGTTAAGTATCGGTTTCACGGGTTCCACAGGAAAAGAAAAGTGTTATACAGAGGTGTACCATCTCGCTATTAATGTGTAAGTGTCATATAATAGGAGGCGAGCTTGTCGCCAGAAATCCAGACACCGTAGCTGCTACCGAACAATTCTTTATAGAAATCCCTTTACTAATTTGTCCGACCCTGGAATCGAACAGCTGCTGCTGCACAGGATCAGCTGTCGAAGATATGACCACTACACATACGACGTAGTAAACTAGCTACTGAAGCCGGCTTTGACTATGGGATGTAATATATAGGGTGTAAAAGTACCCTTAACGCAAACGAAAGGCACTTGTTCTACCCACCATTGCGATATGTTTTTTGTTCTAGACCATACCTGGGAACCCCTTAGTTGCAGAGATATTGGGGGTCAAAGTTCCAAATTTTGCACAGCTGTTTTTGTAAATGCTAGTTTTTCAGGTTACAACTTTACTTAAATTACCTCCATGACCCTTTTACTATTCAAAGCATCCACTAGCACAATGTTTTTAACTGCCGTACTCAGAGATATTTAATGATTAATTGGTTGGCGCAGTGGCTCAAGCAATGGACTGCTGCGCTGCGTGTCGCGGGTTCGATCCCCGCACGGAACAAATATTTGTATGACCTACAAATAGTTGTTCCGAGTCTGGGTATTTGTGTATGTGACTTTAAATGTTTGTGAACGCACCCACGATACAGGAGAAATTCCTAGTGTGGGGCAACGTTTTTTTAGAAAAAAAAAATTATGCCGTCACATATTAAAGGTTTGACATATTTTTGTATGACAAAACTGTCAAAACCATTACTAAGTGATGGCATAAGTAATCATTAAAGCTCTCTGAGTGAGGCATTAAGAGTGCTACATTGAGTTTTACCGTAAAATGAGATTTTTGACCTTAAAAAAAAAGTCGTTGCCCAGCAAAAATTTTTGCGTAGGGGTACTTAGTTTGATGTACAGAATGCTTGGTTGACGTATGTGTGAAGGGTTAATTTACACCCTGTATATTACATCTTGAGCTATAATTATATTACATCCCGCTTTTGAGATGGAAAGACTTATGTGTTAATCCAGGTTATAAACTATCTGTGTACAAAATTTTATCCAAATCCGTTCAGTAGTTTTTGCGTGAAGAAGTAACAAACATACACACTCACAAACTTTCGCCTTTATAATATTAGTGTGATGACATAAAACACAAACACACATAGTGCGCGCAAGCGCCCTGCGTCGTCTTACGGTCAGGACACAATATGACCATCTGCCGCGAGTTTAACATTTTTTTCCCATTTCAAAAAAAGTGCACACCGCCGCTAAAGAACTTTACACTCAAAAATAATTATAATAAAAACTTACCATTAATCTTGGTGACACAATCAGTATCATTATAATAATAATTGTTGCCTGTATTCTTAGGATGTGGGTGTGTTATAACTTTCTCCTTTTCTTCAAACTTAAAAGATTCACATCTGACGTCTTTTTCATCTCTTTTCACTCTTCGTTTGACATCTAAATGATTAGGATCAAAATTCCTCATCCTAGAATTTCTCATTTGTACAGTACTTATATGAAAGTCTAGATTCCTATTCTGCATATCATTCCCTATAAAGTTGTTCTTAGGTTTCACTTCATCTATATTTTCGTTGTAATTAATATATTTCCTATTTATTTTAGTGGTCCAATGACTCTCCATGTTTAAGTCATAGTGTGGTATACTCATTTTGCTTTTTGGTCTGCTGTCATGATCAGCTACTAGTTCCGAAGTGAGGCCGATGGTTGAGCAAACTGGAACAAAAGAAAAACAGCGTTAAGGTTTATGTCATTAAGGTCTAGTTAGCGCGGGAGGCGCTCCGGGCGTCGGGGGCCACGTGATGGCTTCGGCCACCGTAGACGCTGGTCTGTGGACGGTGAGTGATGGGCTAGCTCGCCATCCGTCCGTCTTATGATGACGACAGGCCGTGTCAACGGCGCGTTCGTATTCCATGCGCGCCTCAAATTGATGTCAGCAACAAGGAAGGGGCCCGCAAGGGCCGACGCCCGTCGGGGCTGCGGAATGTTGTAAGAGATCCCGCAGCCTTGACTAAGAAGGAACATGGGTGGTTTTTAGTCAGTAGAAGTCTGACACTCCCTTTCGCTCTGCCCAAGAGCGGGAGGGGTTATTTGATGAATTCCCACACCCCCAAAAAATAAGGTCTAGTTAGCATCGCCTCTCATGCTCGTGGTGGGATAAGGGGCAAAGAATTGGACCCCAACCGGTCCCTGTCGGATACCTACGCACACTGGTAAGGAAACGCACCAGTGAAAAGCACCACAAACTGTGTTTAAACCATGGCGAGTGCAGGCGAGTACAGTAAGACCAAGATAACACTACCTAACTATAAAAGAAAGACAGATAAAATATTGAATTTGTCGCAGAAACAATTTCGATGGCCTCTTCACCAAACGGACGCTTTGTTTGACCAAACTACAGCTGCGCATAATAACAGCCGCCATCACTGGCCACGGCTCTTTTAATAACCACCGTTTTTTCATAAGAGTCACGGATAACCCACAGTGCCGAACCCGCATGGAGAAAGATTAGACAGGAGCCTACGTGATTCTGCACTTCCCAGAGATTGTCTTATACAGGGCAAAGTTTTTCGGTGACCAAGGTTTTCTCTGCGAAATCGTCAGAAACGGGGCATAGCTACCGCCGTATAAGCCGTATCAATGATATTACGGCTTTCGGGCTAAAGGGACCCGAACGTGTGTAAGCAAAATACCTAAAATGGTATCCAAAATATCACTTAAACTCTCTAGGTCTTACTTCCTGAGAAAAAAAATCATATTATTACATAAAATAAATGTGCCCAACGTGCCATGTCTAAAAAGGAAAAATCTTCAGCCTTAATATATAATATGCCCCCTAACAAATTTTGAAACAGGGTCCGTCTAAGGCACGCTACGCCACTGGTCAGCAACACTAAGGGGTTGCTGGCCTTTCTCGGGGAGTTGGGACGGTTCGAACAAACTTATCCGTACGCAAAATAATTATGCGCTTTGGTCGTGGAGTTGCGGACCTGGCAAGGATTCAACATAAATTTTAAAATTCTTGAAGTGATGGCGTCGTTCTTGCAGTAACCGCAATATACATTTGTGGTGTTTTATGTAAGACTGTAAACGCCTCTGCCTATTACATTACGCCAGAACTCTGGCGTGAGGTGCGATAAGCATACTGAAAGAAAACAGCTGAGATCGAGCTCAGTGTAATTTCTTTGGGAGACCCAAACCAGGAACAGTAAAAGATTGAGATTTTTTGCCCTCATAAAATCTGGAAACTGATTTGATGAAGGCAGTGTGTTCATGTTACTAATGTCCACAAAACATTATAAACACAAAAAAGAAACATTTTTAAACATAATCCGGTATGAAATTAGAATAAATATTTCAACCCCTAATCTTTTTTTTTTTTTTTTTTTTTTTTTTTTTTTTTTTTTTTTTTTTTTTTTTTTTTTTTTTTTACAACGCCATCTAGTCCCAAGCTAAGCAGAGCTTGTGTTATGGGTACTAGACAACTGATAAACATACTTATATATTTCTAAATACATACATATTATAGATAAATTACACCCAGACACAGAACAAATGATCGTGCTCATCACACAAACATTTGTCCTGGGTGGGAATCGAACCCACGACCTCCGGCCTAGCAGTCAGGGTCACTAACCACTAGACCAACAGGCCAGTCAAAATATCATAATCCTACCATATCATTGACTCACAAAAGGATACTCATCCCCTTGAGATTATTCTAAGCTTTTTGAACGTACACATAAAGGTTGGATCATTCCATCCCTTGACAAATTATATTATGATTCTAAATATAAATAGCATGGAAGATGTTGGAGAATAATACATGTTTACATTGAGAAACATAATATCACGCCGGTAATCCCCGAAGGGTTAGCAGAGGTGTTATGTTAGGTTAGGTTGTTATCAGTTCTGCTCTGCTTGGGTGGTGCAGCGCCGTGCTCTCGTAGGAGGAATTGTGGCAGACCTCTCTTTGACGGTCGTGGCCAAGGCCTTAGTCGACAGTAGGGAGGCATGGGAGGCAGTGACATCCTCCAGAAGGAGGCGGCGAAGCGCGTCAGGGAGGAAGACTCCCTCGATCCGTCGCAGGAGGACAGGGCGTCGGAGGAGGCGCCTGATGCCGCCCGAGGAGGTGCGCTGCTGGCGCAGGCGATGGATCGGGAAGTCTATCGTCGTCGCATAGCACGGCCCTCTATATTGGTGACGAAGTCGCAAGTGAACCCGGACATCACCAAAGGAGCTTGGAGCCCGGAGGCGGACTGCGTTGGATGGGTCGCGAATGTCATGCGTAGCAGTTCTCGTGGCCCATCCAACAAGGCGACAGTAGGATCACGGCGGTGTTTTTTAGTGGGTGCAAGCCCCACATAATCGTGCTGTCTCCCCGGAAGGTGTGGTATGCGTTAGAAATTATTCACCGCACACCAAAAAAAAAAAGTTGTACCGAATAGTAAATTCATATTTCGCCAGATAAATGAATAAAGAGTGTAAAAGTACTCGAAGCAGAAAGGCACTCTCTCCATGACGTGGGTCATTGCGATCGTTTTTTGTTGTAGACCGTACCTGGGAACCCTTAGTTACGGAGATATTGGGCGTCAAAGTTTTACACAGCTTTTTTTTTTAATACTAGTTTTCATGTTATAATTTTACTTAAATTACCCCCACGACCTGTTTAATATTTAAAGCATCCACTAGCATAATGTTTAAAGAATGCTACATTCAGTTTTACCGTAAAATGTGATATTTCACCCCAAAAAAAGTTGTTTCCCGCCAGTGATTTGTGCGTAGGCGTACATAATTTTGGCTTGGTTGATTTTTGATTTTGATTTTGATCTTGAATATAACATCACGCCTGTTAAACCCAAAGGGTTAGGCTGAGGTTTACCCAATAGTATAATGGGAGCAAATACAACGGCTTATACGTGCCTTCCGAATCACGGAATCATCTTTTTATCAGATAATCGGTTGATTCAGGCCTGTAATGTCTTAGCCAAAATGGAACCAACTGTTTCAAACTATGCTTCCCGTGGGAATCAAACCCACGACCACCGAGGCAGTTAATTTTATTTATTAACGGATAAACACATTATTACGACTATTTTTTTACCACATTATTTTACCCATAAGATTCACGTGACATTAAAATAATTTTAATTATTCTAGACATCAAAAATTTAACCTTATCCTTTTTCAAATTGAAATTGAAAAATGCATTCATTTCGCAAATCTTTTTATTTAGCCGCCGAAAATCCAAACGAGCAGATAAATTCAAAACCGTGTAAAATGCAAAAAATAATACCTCGTACATTATTATTTTAGCATTCATACTACTGCAGAATTTGGAATTAACTTTTCTACGTCGCGTCGTAAAGAGTGGCAGACATTTTGGATTTAAAATAGCTGTATGATTTCTAAATTATGCACACTGTAGTTATTATGTGACTAGCTTACGAGCGCGGCTTCGCCACTGTGGTGTTAGATAATGGTCCTACGGGATCATATTACCGGGATAAAAAGTAACATATAACATATAACATATAACATATAACATATAACATAACACATATGCTACTTTTTATCCAGGTTATAAAGTATCGGTGTGCAATATTTCATACAAATCCGTACGTTAGTTTTGGCGTAAAAAGTAAAAAACATCCATCCATCCATCCATAAAACAACAAACAAACTTAACAACAAACAAACAAACACAAACAAACAAACAAACAACAACAACAACAACAACACAACAACTTATTACCTAACAAACTTTCGCGTTTATAATATTAGAAGGATATTACTGGGTGTTTCCAGCGGCCTCTAACTCGAAAATGATCCCACATGATATATTCGAATACTCTCCGACAGTGCCTCAGTCCTTCAATCCCTAAAGAGCAATCAGATCACGTCGAGACTGATACTAGAATGCCACAAGGCCCTAGAACGTATCACGGTACTAAATCACAACACGGTAACACTACAATGGATAAGAGGTCACAGTGGATCACTTGGAAACGATGCGGCTGACGAACTTGCCAGAAGAGGATCCAGCACAAAACCGTACGGACCCGAACCCATTGTGCCCATCCTTTTCAAGCAGCTAAGAAGCTGGTTAAAAGACCACACTCGCATACAAGCGGAGGAACGGTGGACCTTGACACCAGGATGTAGGCAATCCAAGGATGCTATGCCATCCCTGGATACAAAGCTGACCAGGCGCCTTCTGCGCCTGGACAGAGACAGCCTGCGTCTGGTGGCGGGGACCATCACTGGACACTGTTCACTAAATAAACACTTCCACAACCTAGGTATCACTGACAGCCCCCTGTGCAGAGCATGCATGGAGGCAGAGGAAACGGTGGCGCATGTGCTCCTTGAGTGTACAGGCGTTACCAAGATTCGTGAGGAGACCCTTGGTACACCAAGATCCCTTGCGGATGCCCTGAGGAGACCGGGAAGTCTGATCTGCTTCTGGAGGGAGGTGGGCTGGTTGGAGTAATCGGCCACCATGGCTCACGCACAATGGTCCACTTCAAGGACTAAGTGCGGAAACCTGAACCCCATAAAGAAGAAGAAGAAGAAGATCCCACATGAAGAAAAAATCGGGATAAAAACTATCTTATGTGTTAATCCAGGTTATAAACTATCTGTATATCAAATTTTATCCAAATCCGTTCAGTATTTTTTGCATGAATGTAACAAACATACATCCATACTTACAAACTTTCGCGTTTATAATATTAAGTACGATAGGATATATTAATTAGGAGCTTCATGAATCTAACTAACATGAACTACCTGAAATCAGGTTTTGCGAGAATAGCTCGCAAAATCTGATTTGAGGTAGGTATTAACTAAATCATTTAAAAAATTAATACATGAACGCTAGAAACATAACACTCTTTTTTTGGGGCAGACGTGTAAAAAAATCTAATTTGTCCGTCTTAAACTTAGATTACCAAAAAATATTGAACACGTATTTTTTTCTTTTTTCACGTAAACAAACAATGAAGGCGATACAAGGCTTTGAAAACTCGTGTGACGTCATACTCTAAGCCATTAGTATGACCATTTTTAAAGTGACGCCATCAACCCCACTCAAATCTTTAACGCGTTTTATCTTCTTAATTTTTTATTGATTTGTTAAAACAAAAAATACGTATCCAATATTTTTCGAACAGACGGACTAATTATAATCACCCCATTTTTTAATTCAGTAAACATCCCGATTATTCCCGATTGTGTAGTGGTCGCGAGTGCCGGGCAAAGTGTTAATGAGTTTTTCGATCAGGTATTACTCTGTAACAGCCATGTAGTCTGGATTGTTGGCAATAGGTTCGCTCTATATTACATTGGACATAAATATAACTAGTATGCTATTAGGTATAAATCTGCCTAACCCTTCGGATTACAGGTACGGTTTAATCTTAATTTAAATGTGAAAATAACTTTACTTTTATGTTACCTTTTCCCGCCTTAATTGCTAAACGGATTTGGATAGGTACACCGTCCGTGGGTTAGGATATAATATACTTTAAATATCGATATTAATCTCTCGTGGCTGAAAAGTTGTGTGGAAATCGGTTGTCGTGGTATGCGGAGGAATGAAGAAAATGTCGTCATTCGCCATGGCCAATGTGATGGCCAGCTATTACAATGACCTGTTTAGCATTGGCGAATGCGATGCGATGGCCAAGTCAATCCAATTATTTAAAACATCAAAGGTTTTTAAGTAGGGACTGAATATATTAACTGATTTGGTATTACATGGATCTCACTACTTTTTACGGTAAAAGAACTGAGTTGCGTGGTTTGGCTTTTATTACAAGTTTTGTTTTTAGTGGGATCTCATTTCTTTTTATAGCGTCTCTCATTCTATCTATTTCGTTTAATGAATCAACAATACATAGGTTTATTCGAATTTGCAGCAGTCTTATTCATCGATTTGAAGTACTGCTAAAGTACCTACTCGACAAGCTGAATCAAACGAGTGAAAACTCGATGGGTTATGTCGTTCTATAACGGAGTTCCTATGGCCACCTTCCAGCTCTATCATCAGATCCTGGTTACCAACTAAAGACAGAGTACTCATCGAGACAAATCAAATGAGCTCAAACTAGATGGTTATGTGGTTTTATGACGGAATTTCTATGGATATTCTAAAATGGAGTTTCTATGGCCACCTTCCAGCTCCATCATCAGAACTATTCAGAACCCTGAACATCATCTAAAGACAAACTACTCGACAAGACAAATCAAACGAGTCCAAACTCGATAAGGTTATGTCGTTTTATAACGGAATTCCTATGGCCACCTTCCAGCTCCATCAACAGACCCTGGACACCATCTTAAGACAAACCACTCGACAAGACGAAACAAACGAGTCCAAACTCGGTTATGACATTCTAAAATGAAGTTCCTATGGCCGACTTCCAGCTCCATCATCAAATCAGTTCTATGACATCATAATATTGCATTGATATGCGATACACATTTACGTGCAAAATTTTATTATATGCGATACACATTTACGTGCAATATTTTTGACTGGCCTGTTGGTCTAGTGGTTAGTGACCCTAACTGCTATGCCGGAGGTCGTGGGTTCGATTCCCACCCAGGACAAATGTTTGTGTGATGAGCACGATCATTTGTTCTGTGTCTGGGTGTAATTTATCTATAATACGTATGAATTTAGAAATATATAAGTATGTTTATCAGTTGTCTAGTACCCATAACACAAGCTCTGCTTAGCTTGGGACTAGATGACGTTGTGTGATAGTTGTGGAATATTATTATTATATTAATCAGTCACTCAGTCAGTCAGTGAGTGACAAAACTAACTTTCTTGTTTGTTTTAATTCTTAAACTACTGGTTCAAATAGAATGAAATTTGAATGCCTAATTAGTTACTAAAAAATCAGGCTTCTAGTTTTATCCACAACGAAGTTATAGAAGGTCGAAAATGGCCTGAACTGGTTCAAGAAAAGGATGGTACGGCCGCTTTATGGCTCGGCTTGCCGTGCCCCTAGATATTCAGCTCCCGTGGGATAGTTTCTGACCTTCACGACATCCATTAGGTATACTTTATGATAGTTTGACGACACGGTTGGCGCAGTGGTTAGCAATCGCTAACCACTATTCACTGCGCTGCGTGTCGCGGGTTCGATCCCCGCACGGAACAAATATTTGTATGGCCTACAGATATTTCTTTCGGGTCTGGTTTTGTGTATGTGGGATTAAATGTTTGTAAACGCACCCACGATACAGGAAAAATTTTAATTCCTAGTGTGGGGCAACGATTTTATCAAAAGCAAAACAAAACATTTTGTTTTCGTTTTTGTAAAAAACCGAGTAAGTATGGCAAACCATTCCTGTGTGATTTTTCTTATTGCGCTTTAAGATAAAAACATCTTCTGACAGAGTCAAAGGAGCATTAATCACTAGTAACGCTCAGTTGAAAATCTCGACCATTTAGTTCAAAAACGCTCTGTCACAATTATTTTCGTTCTAGACTAAAAAGTAAAAAAAGAATCGTCGTATGGTCTTGAGGTTTTAAAATAACATGACCTACATTATCAGTCTCTTAAATTCCTTCAGCTTCGTCTCCTACTTCGCGCGTCCATGACAATTTAAACTGAGTCTGCCCAAAATTCGGCGACCACTGCTAAAACACAGTGGTCGCCTAATTTTGGAAAGCTCATGGATTAATAATAACTTCCACATCTTTAGGTTAAGCGGCGCTTACCTAGGTTGGTCTGTGGATGGGTGACCACATCGAGTTTCCTCCGTACCTCGGAAAGGACGTTAAGCTGTTGGTCCCTGCTGCCATAAATAGATTTTTGGCAGTCGTTACAGGTAGTCAGCGATCTGAAAGTCTGACGGTACAGTTCAAACTGCAACGATAAATCTACATGTGTGTACGAGAAACAATGTACAGTTTTTCTCATAAGCATTTATATGTAGTTTAAACTGTACACTTTAAACTACACCGTCCAATCCTACGATTTATCGTAACGTGTGTAGCTGCCAGTACCAAATGGGCGCCTGTCTAGGTTTCCTCGGGGCCTTTAAAAGCTCACTAAACCGTTGGATCCCTGCAGTTATTTTTATAGATCTTTGGCAGTTTTTTGAGGTCGATAGTGGTCTGAAAGTCTGATAGCCACTCTTACCAAAGCGGTCTACTAGGGTTACCCAGTACTAACTGGGTTGTGAAGGTCAGATAGGCAGTCGCTCCATGTAAAATATTGGTAATCAGCTGCACCCGGTTAGTCTGGAAGCCGACCCCAGCAGATTTGAGAAAAGCCTAGGCAGATGACACTGCTGTGACACATTCTTCCATGCGAGAAAAAGCTAAAATGTTTCCCAGTGTGAACGCCGGTACTTTGCTTTTTGTGGATTTTGGTCAGGGTGGAAGAAAGAAGCAAGACATATGACTTTTCCATACATTTAATAACGTTTACAATATAAAATAAATGAGCGTGAGGTGACTCTGACGCTGTCTATGGGCGAGTGGCGCGCGCAGCGGAGTCGCGCGCGACTGTTGAGTCTACGTCGTTTGCGTGTGTGCGTGCGACCGACGTCTGTGTGCATACATGCTAGGCGTTAACACCCAGTACGGGTTGATAGATGTCGCAATTTCAAACTTTCTGGTTCTAGGACACTGTAGCATAAATTAGTCGATTCACTAAAAACCGACTAATTCTAAAAAGTTGTCACCTCACTAAATTATAGGTACAACCCTAAATGTTCTGTAATGTCACAATGGAGGGAGAACGTCGCTCAGGACCTCCTTTAAAAACGGCTGCACGCATAGGTTCTGCCCTTTTTACATCAAGCAGCAGCCTACTAGATAAGTCCCCAGTTATTGGGTAAGTGAACTCCGCCATTGTGTTCTTTTGCTGCTAAATTTATGTCCCGGCAAGCCATATCTATTTGTAATCTTTGTGTCTATTTAACATGGCTGCCGGCAATGTATTCTGTATTTAATATTAATTAGCACCTAGCTATTCACTACGCACATGTGCTCTAATTAGTTATATGGTTCTCCGCATGGCATGCATCCTATTCTATTCTCTATAAACTAAATCATGCTCATCCATGCTGTATCATAAACCGGCGACGCGAGTCAACAGTCAATGAGAACCACGTGGCGATGTGACGCCACGCCTTGCCTTTAGTCTATCAACTATTCACCTATCAACTAATCACTGTAAACCACTGCGATGTGTGAGTACCCATCTTCCATCTTCTTCACTGCCTTGAGCTTGCCGCATCTAACGCATGGCTGGGACACGCACATCGTAGGGGCTTACAGGAACCATCTTGGAGCTCAAGCGTCCCCTTGGCGCTGTTTCAGGGTTCCTAGCGCTGGCTAGCCAACTATGGCTGCTTCGCTCACGCTGCACTGTTCTGCTGCTCTGCTGTGCTCCCGCGCATCTACCAACGCGGTGAGAAGCACGCATCTGCACGGCCGCCCTGTCACGAGCCGCCTTTAAACTATGACGCCTACGCGTCCGGCACCAAACGACGGCGTGGCCGTGTAGACAGTGGCCTGCCGCCGCTACCTACTGGCAACCACCAACGCTGCCTAGGGCTAGTTGCCCTGAGCCCGCTGCCCACCTGGTCGACCGATCTACTGATGGCTAAAGGTGTCTTGGCCACAGTGAGAGGATGACAACACAATACACAACACACACCAATTAACATAGCAGGTACATTCAGCAACGCGATGGATTATTGTTAGTTTAGAATTGTAATTTACAATTTATTAATAGTTTAAGGTAGATGATTAACAATTTTAAGTATTAGATTTTCCAATTTAGTAAAAGTTGTAGGTAGAAGAATAACATTTTTGGATATTTTTCACAACAAAATTATTTAAAAATACCACAACGATGCTGAGCGTAGGAGAAAGAGACCAGTGCGAGAACCTTAGAGACTACCGAGTGGGCGCCACTGTGGCGTAGTGCTTTTTGTGGTAGGGAAATGAGACAAGGAAGACTTAGTTATACATTTACTTTTGCACTACACTTACAAAATAGGTTCTAGGGTCTAAGGTTCTAGGGTCTAAGGTTCTAGGGTCTAAGGTCACGCACTGTCACTGAAGGTAGGAAAACGGTACTGCCCTGAGCAACCAGAAGACGTCGATCGCCACGCACGGTAGGTAGGCCGGGTCTGGCGGCCTCACGCGTCGGTAGGGACGCGCGGCAGGGCGATCGCCACGCACGGTAGGTAGGCCGGGTCAGGCGGCCTCACGCGTCGGTAGGGACGCGCGGCAGGGCGATCACCATGCACGGTAGGTAGGCCGGGTCAGGCGGCCTCACGCGCCGGTAGGGACGCGCGGCAGGGCGGTCGACGTCTTCTGGTTGCTCAGGGCAGTACCGTTTTCCTACCTTCAGTGACAGTGCGTGACCTTAGACCCTAGAACCTTAGACCCTAGAACCTTAGACCCTAGAACCTATTTTGTAAGTGTAGTGCAAAAGTAAATGTATAACTAAGTCTTCCTTGTCTCATTTCCCTACCACAAAAAGCACTACGCCACAACACGCCGGTTTCCTCACGATGTTTTTTTTCACCGTTCAGTGTTCGAGCAGTGGTGGAGACAGAATTACCTACACAAATATGCTTGCCTGGTATCGAATGAAGAACTGTCAATTAATAAGTACTTTTACCAAAGGGCCATTCAAGTTAAAAAAAAGCCTTGGTCAAACTAAATAAAAGGGCGCAGAGTAAGAAAAGAGAGAGTAAGAGATAAAGGGTGTAAAAGTACCCTTAACGCAAACGAAAGGTACTTGTTCTCCCCACCACTGCGATCATTTTTTTGTTCTCGGCTAAACCTGGGAACCCCCTAGTTACAGAGATATTGGGGGTCAAAGTTCCAAATTTTGCACAGCTGTTTTTGTAAATACTTACTAGTTTTTCAGGTTATAACTTTACTTAAATTACCTACATGACCCGTTTACTATTCAAAGCACCCACTAGGACAATCTTAATAGATTGAGTTTTATCGTAAAATGTGATTTATGACCCCAAAAAAAAGCCGTTTCCCAGCAAAAATGATCCAGACATATAATTCAGACTTGTAAAACTGGATATCTTTCTAGGATTTCATTCGAGCTGTGGCCGCGGCAGTTCTAAGGTTTTATTAGCTACCTAGTGAACAGGCTAAAGGTAATACAAGATGGGTTTGGGATACTAGCCTACTTTCGTTTAGTATAATACAAGTTTTTTCGTTTAGAATTTATCTCTATTTTATATAACAAAGATGTTAAATTTGTTTCTTTATTATCTGGTAGAATCATTTACCTACTGGTAGAAAGCTTCAATGATCCGGGGTACAAATAGGGTATTTCACCAAAAAAATCTAAGCCGACAGATAGATTTTCAACAAATAATGAACACGTATATATTTTTATCACTTAAACAAAAGATGAAGACAGTACAGATACAGTGCTTCGAAAAGTCGCGTCAAATCGTGTGACGTCACAATGTTAGTAAATTTTTACCCACAAAGTGACGTCAAAAGCCCCCATCACCACCACCAACCACCATCACCACCATCCATTATCAACCATCACCATCATCGCCACCATCTTTGACACGTTTTATTTTCGTCAACTTTCATTAGTTTGTTAAAACAAAAAGCACGTATCCAATATATTTCGATAATCAGACGTACTAATCATATTTTTAAGTAAAATACCCTATTACACACGGTGTAAACGTATCCTTCGTGAAGCCGTGAACTAAGCATTCTGTACATCAAACTAAGTCATCATCATCATCAACAGCCTATTAATGTTCCCACTGCTGGGACACAGGCCTCCTCTCTTTGAGAGGGAATGGGCTACAATCTACCACGCAGGCCCAGTGCGGTTTGGTAGATGTCACATGTCTTCGAATTTTTTGGTACTAAGACATGCCGGTTTCCTCACAATGTTTTCCTTCACCGTATTGAGAGCAGCGGTGATGAAATAAATTACACAAAGTAATGTGCCCGTCCTTACCGAGTAACATCAAATGTCGGGGCCGCCACCACTGGGCCACCGCTGCTCTACTACAAACAAAGTAATTCTACGCAAAATTTATGACTGGGTAAAAATTCTTTTGTTAGCGTAAAAATCATGTTTTACTGTAAGATTCACTATAACGCACTCTGTACAATGTATCTACTGATAGATTAAGCTTCAAAATTACTAGCATGTGCCAGCGTCTTCACCTACGTGGAGTTCGATAATTGTCCCACGGGATCATACTACCGGGATTAGAAGTATCCTATGTGTTAATCCAGGTTATAAGCTATCTGTGTTCTAAATTTCATCCTCATTCATTCAGTAGTTTTTGCGTGAAAGAGTAAAACATCCATCCGGATTCATACATCCTCACAAACTTTAGCATTTATAATATTAGTACAATTATAGATTAAAGATTAGATTTTTTGTTTGTTCGTTTGTTACGACTTAACTCAAAACGTCTCGGACAATAGGTATGTTAACAAAACAATCTAATTAGTCCGTCATATAATTAATATGTAGATTACCAAAAAATATTGGACACGTATTTTTTCTTTTTTCACGTAAGCAAACAATGAAGACGATACAGTGCTTTGAAGACTCCTGTGACGTCATACTCTAAGACATTAGAATGACATTTTTTAGCGGTCCGTGACGTCACCAACCCCCACTCAAATCTTTGGCGCGTTTTATCTTCGTCAATTTTATTGATTTGATAGAACAAAAAATACGTATCCTATATTTTTCGATAATCTAACAGACGGACTTATTAGAATCACATTTTTTAAAGTCAGTAAAGATTCCTATTGTTTAAATTCTATCACCATTAAAAATCTACATCTTTACCGAGTAATATCAAAATATACGCAGTAAAAGCCGCGGACGAACTGCTAGTTTTACATAAACAGCATATTAAACGCATAACCTTAAACAGTAAAAGCAACGTATGAATAAATTAAAATAAACTTCAACAATGATAACAACTTGAATAATACAGCGATGAAGTTAGTAGAAACGTCATTATTTCACTCACAAAGTTATGTAATTAAACGAGGAAGTGTTTTGTATGTCACATCTTATTCATTCAAATGGCACGCGCATGAAACTTTTCAGGCCAGTTTTGTTATGGATTACAATCTCTTTTTACTAGACTATGAAACAGGGAAAGGTTTGTGAATACAGGCTGTCATTCTGCATCTTTCTCAAATTTAAGGAGGTAATACTAATGATACTCTACACGAATCAATAATAAAATGTATAGGTTTTTTCACACACAAATGGAAATCGGTAAGTGTGAACCACCCGTGTTAATACACAGCCTGTCTGATTCTCTTTGTATAACCAGATAACCGCGCTTCACAAACAATCAAAAACGTTTATTCGATAATTTCTTATTCATTAAACCACGGCGCGGGAGTGATTGCGAATGTTAAAAAAAATAAAACAAAAGAAAACTGAATACTCGTATAATAATTATCGTAATTTAAATTCATTAGTTATGTCTTTTATGACAATTTCCTGAATTTTGACGAGGATGCATAACTGGCTTTGTAATTCAAAAAATCAAAACTCATTTATTCAAACTAGGCTGATAATCAGCACTTTTCCAACGTCAAAATTTACTTTAATAATACAATATCGTAGCGTAGGTTATTCAAATCTTGAAAGCACTAAAGCAATTTGAAAACATTTAGGCACGTAAGTACCTTGCCTACAGCATATTCTTTAAATGAATTTTAAATGACTATTGAATTGTTGTCTGCCTCGTTGGTTTAGTGGCCGTAAGTGTGACTGCTGAGGATTTAAGTTCGATTTCCAGGTCGGCCACAATGTTATTGGGTTTTTCGTGTTATTGAGTCTGAATTTGATGGCACTAGCCTTGCCCACTATTACATAGGACTTAAAAACATAACTGGCGAAATATGGGCATAATCAGCCAATAATGTTAAAAAAGGTCACCTCTCTATGAGAGGGAACAAGCTTTATAATACACCACATGACCACACGGATCAAGTGTGGTATGATCGATTTTATATGATGTCATATGTCTTCGATTTTTGTGTCTAAGACATGCCAATTCCCTCACGATGTTTTCCTTCACCGTTTTGAGATCAGTGGTGATGAAATAAATTACACTAAGTTATGTGCCTGCCTACCAACCCGCACTGAGCCTGCGTGGTGGATTAGAACCCATACACTCTCAAAGAGATGAGCAGTCCCAGCAGTGGGAATATTAGGCTCATTATTATGATGCAGCTCCCTAGGTTCGAACCCAGGACTTGCTGCTCGTAAGTCGGGGTCTGCCACGGGTAGTAGATAGGCTATTGTTAAAATAATTGTAACAACTAGACTAAAATTTCCCAAAATCCAATAAAATACCTCTAGCTCAAACTAACGACTAAATTCTACAAATAATCGCTTAATTTAAAGACAAAAATCTCAGCGAAATTCTGTCTACATTCCCCAAATTCCTCTAAGAGCGCCCTAAGATACTGTGTAACAAATTTTTCAGCGCAGAGCAGTGACATTACTTCAAAATGAGCAATGAATAAATTAGCGTTGACCTCAGGGCGGCCCCCGCGGGATATGTTTCAGTGGCGCTAGGGAAGGGACACAACGGGATTAAAGCGGGGTAATTATGAGAACTTGTTTTTTTAATTTCGTTTATTTTGCCCATGCCCTTTTTAACTGTGACATCTTTCACACAGTCGTTTCTCCTTGTGAGAATCATAAATCTCTTTAATCTTCTATTATGAAATAGTTCTCTTCTCGCAGCTGCGATCTATTTTCCTCGACAAAATCGCATTTAAATGCTACATTTTACTGTTGAATGTACACCACAAGTAGTCAAGCCCGTCACACTATTCCCAAACCACTGTAACTCTTGTAAGCCAGAATCAACAGTGGCGACCACAAGAAAAGCGCCAAAGCAATGAAGCTTGACGAAGTCCCAAAGAAACGATTTAACTGTCTTGCATTCTGCAACGAAATTAATCAGTCAATCAATTAATCCACTTCCCTCTATATCAGCAGGAGACAGAACAGAACAAGGCCAATAGGCACACAGGGACGTATACAACTGGGCTAAGCAAGCCAGGTAGTCATGAAGCTGTCCGTGATATCAATTGACAGTTATCCTAAATATCAAGAAATTATTGGGAGTGACGTAGACCTGCAAACTCAGAGTTTACTGATAAACCAGCGAGTCTATGCACTGTCCATTATATCCAAATATAATGTTCAAATATGGGATTAATAGAATTCTACACCCCGCCTTAAGTATATTAATTTATTTCTAGCCACAGAGTATCTCATTTTCAATTATTATTTCTAAAGCAACTTGAATTGTTGAGCACACACATTACTCAAAATAATAAAAGAAATCTCATTTATTTTATGATCAAAGAAATAATTCTCCGCCTAAGCAAATAATATACAATTAATTTATTAAAATCATTCATTACTCCAAACAATGATATACTCGCATTATTTATTTAAGTAGGGCTGACCTACTTACGTTTATTGTAATACAATATTGGAAAATTGTATATAACTTTATGGCGTTCTCTGGTTTGTTTAGATACCTCTATTAAGTACATTTTGAGAGGTATTAGAATATATTTGATTTCGTTTTCAAATAAATTATGATTAAAAACTTATTGTTTGGGTTTGTCAATTGTTCATATTATTTTGGTCTTGATCATGTGGTGACCAAGGTAGAGGAACTAAGGCCGTCCTAAAGCTTTGGGTCGACGGTATCGTTAAGATCGCGGGAAACACGAAACACAACTTAGCAACACACGACAACATGATTAATGATTTGGTCTGTATAATGTGTAATAGTATCATTTTATATATTTCTATCACAATGTTGTCCTAGGTTGAGAATGCCCCCATCGAGACTGCGGATTGTTCGCAAGAGATACCGCGGCCTCGACATAAAGGGCTAAGAAGGAACATGGGTGGTTTTTAGTCAGTAGAATTCTGACACTCCCTTTCGCTCTGCCCAAGAGCGGGAGGTGTTATTTGATGATTTTCAACCCACAAAAAAAAAGGTAGAGAATGCCCTGAAATACATTTTTAATAAATAAATAAACACCTGGAGCAAGGACGCACAGAACCCCAAGTGTGGCTCCAAGAAACGGGAGGTCGATACTTGGAGGTGAGTAATTCCGGGCTGAGATGATGATGTCATTATTTTGATACTGATTTGGAGTTAATTTTTAGGGTTCCGTACCCAAGTGGTAAAACGGGATCCTATTACTAAGACTTCGTTATCTGTCCGTCCGTCTGTCACCAGGCTGTATCTCAAGAACCGCGATAGCTAGACAGTTATTTTTAAAAAAAAAAATTCAATAGATATTTAAGGGGGGCTCCCATACAACAAACGCGTTTTTTTTGCCGTTATAGTACCCCTTCATGTGCGAGTCGAACTTGCACTTGGCCAGTATTGCTTTTGTCTGAGCTACCACAACCAACTTTAAATGGTAGCAACGACACCGCCTGTCCAATCGCATTAGCTTTATCGCCTCTGCCTTTGTATTGTCTCATTTAAGATGCAAAGCTACGCCTCATTAACCGTCTTAAAAAGAAGACGAATATTCAGCACTTACTTTTTTCAGACATAGGCAACAGAATAAGCATAAGTTGGCAACAGAATAAGCATGGTTTCGTTAATGCTGTCACTTTTTTATAGAAGGTGATTTTAAGGGTTCCGTACCTCAAAAGGAAAAAAACGGAACCCTCACTCGTGTGTCTGTCTGTCTGTCTGTACGACCATTACCGGAGGGCAATGCTCCTAATTTTTTTGGGGGGGTTGTAAATCATCAAATAACCACTCCGGCTCTTAGGCAGAGCGAAAGGGAGTGTCAGATTTCTACTTACTAAAAACCACCCATGAGGACGCAGTATTTCTTACAACAACCCGCAGCCCCGACGGGGGCGATGCTCCCCCTTATCTCCGAAACTACTGAGTCTAAAAAAAAAAAATACAGTACAACACCTATAGATTACAGGAAAACCTCGAAGAAGCCTATAGTGCTAAAGTACCATGGAAAATCTCCCAATAACTTCTACATTGGTACAGAACCCTTTATGTGTAAGCCCAACTTGCACTTGGCTAGTTCTAAAAGAAAACATTGCCACTTATCAAAAATAAAAAGTTTTATTAAGTTTACCGAAATTTACCGCTAACTATTCCCATCACTAGCTCATACGACATCAAACGTCTCGCCGCTTTTCACAGAGCACATCACCACACGAGTGTTCCGCACATTCTACTTATATCATTACTTACTATGTGGATTAAATACGACTTATATTATATGTTTAACATGATAAACATTCTGAATATGAATTGTTTTAAACAGGATGGCAAAATCGGCGGAATAAAACATTTTTGGCAACTGTTCCTATGCTATAGAAGGTTATTAGAATATTCACAATACCTAGTAATCGCACAAATTCTATAAAACCCATAGGTACAGTCAATAATCTCCGCAGATGGGTAAAAACTGAAAACGACCCAGTTTTAAACCATCGTAAAGATTATGATTTTGACCACTGTGAATGTTTAGGTCACCACTAATATCAAAAATGCGAAAGTAACTCTGATTGTTTTCACTACTAAACGGCTGATTGAATCGTAATTAAAGGCAGATAAATAAATGATAGTCTGGAGTAAAATAATTGTTTTTTCACACTTACACATCATAAGATAGATAGATACGAGCAGGGGCGTGCACCCTAAATAGGCTCTTAGGCTTAGCCTACCTTACCAACTGAGCATTTCTTATAACTAATTAACTATGTAATAAAATAACACTGCGTACAAAATAATAATAAAAAGTTCAAACTCCTGTTAAAATACTTATAGCAATTTTTTTAACACTTACTGACAAGCATTACGATTAGTACCAATCTTATTACAGGCTAACACTCGACTTGCCTAAACCCATTCATCATTTTACGCACACAGCGTCACATCGGTGCATATTTACGTGGCTTTGAACCGCACACATACATAGATTTCCACAGTTTTAACGCCGCAGCTCCTGCGAGTGTAGCTGGGAAGTGGGCTGTGATTGGCTGCAACAACACAAGCCAATCTATAGCCCGTGAAGTTCAAAACTTAAGTTTTTTGCAATTTGCAGGCCAGTGATAGGTTGTATGTCGAATAAAATATGACTACATACGTCTTAAAACCGCGAATCATATTTGAATGAATATACAAACTAGCACTGGCCTGCAAATTGCAAAAACATAAGGAAATATTAATTTTGCGCCGAATCTTTCTTCTGTTTGCATCGCCGTTAGAAAATGTGAGTTAAACCTTGAATAATATGGTGAGTTTTTGAATTGTATTTAGAACTTTTGTTTTTACAGGCCTTTTCAAATATTTTAGATCAATAAACATGACATTTCTTTTTGTTTTTTTTTTGCTGTCTCTTATTCGTGGCCTACCCACCGTGGGGGACCACTGCATGCCACATACGAGTAGATCATAAAATATAATAATGAATATATATAATTCTATATAAAGAATCTCTCGTCTCTTTGTCTGGTCATAATACCATATAAAATAATAGAATAAGCTTAATAAGCAACTTTAAGCTTTAATAAAACGTATTATAATTATGTCAATAATCATGAATATTTTTTGTAAGGGCACAGCTCCATACTGATTCCGGCCATGTGCTTTGGTAAGGAGATAGATAGTATCCTGAGAATCATGCTATATTTTTCCTCACACACATCAAAATTTTCACTCAAACAAACTTTCAGGCAGCAACTAGTATTAAAATAATGGAAAACATCTGTTAGTTTTAACAAACAAAATGTACTTTATAAAGTTACCTCCGAAATCAAAATCAAAATCAAAACTCATTTATTCAAACTAGGCTAAAAATCAGCACTTTTCAACGGTCAAAATTTACTTTACTTATTTACAAGAGACAGTCCCCCAAAACGCCTCCCCTTCAACATTTCCTAGTGTTTTTGCTGGGAAATGGGAGCCTTGTATTACAAAACGAACAATTTATTTTGTTATAGACACGAAATTGTTGTCCTATCAAGGTTTTTAAACCAGTGAACGTACTCTGTGCAAAATTTTCTTTAATTTTTAATATGAAAAGTATTTTTATGATCGGTATATTGTGGCCTTCTTAGACAAAAATAAAATACAACAATAAAACGTAATTCAAAAACACAATAAGGGATCGGACAAAAAAAAAACTAATTAGTCCGTCAGATAGATTTCCAAAAAATATTGAACACATATTTTTTCTTTTTTCACTTAAACAAAAAATTAAGACGATATGGTGCTTCGAAAACTCGTGACTCGTGAATGTTAGTACATTTTTTAACAACAAATGACGTCACAACCCCTCTCATGATCTTTGACGCGTCTTATCTTCGTAATTTTTTTATTAATTTGAGAAAACAAAAAACACGTATATAATATTTTCCGATAGGCTTACTGACGGACTAATTAGAATCATTTTTTTTTTGACTCAGTCCGATCCCCTATTGTGCTTATTGCGAATAATGTCTCAAAAATGTTATAGGTTAATAATTGGTAACATGCATAAAGACATGCATACAATTATGAAAATATTATGGCAAATTGTTACCTGCCTGGATTTGAATTCACAACTTTGGAAAAAGAGAGGCGAGGTCTTAACAACTTGGCCGTCACACAAAGTACCTAATTCCAATATTCATACATCAAACGTGTTTCATTTTGGCTATACCCACAGTACAATCACGTACCTTAAATGGCCTATTGGGTAATCTCAACCAGAACTACCCATAAACTGGCATAAGATATGTAAGTGCGTTTATTGGCACGTATCCCCGAAATTGCTGGAGAGATTCAGATGCGATATCAATGGCGATTAATTAATTAAGATATCAGAGGTTGTTGCGTAGATTTTGGGATCGGTAATGTGTGGCTAGGTTTGCTCTATAAAGGTCTTATGTTTACGTGAAAAAAGAAAAAAACACGGGTCCATTATTTTTTGGAAATCTATCTGACGAACTAATTAGGTTTTTTTGGTGAAATACCCTATTGTTATGTCAATAAACTAAAGGGAAACGAACAATGTCAAAGAGGAAACCTTGCAAGTTCAATTCAATTTTTGCACAGTCGCAAAATGCGACCAACTCCTTGCCAAGCGACAAGGAAAGCAAAGAGATTCAAATCCAACTGAATAGATATTCTTAATGGTTTCAATAATCACATAAGCCTAACCCTGCATTACCAAAGCCAACCCCTTAACCATCAGAAAAAGGATTACTTTCCCCTTTTCCTGACACCGCCAGTTACTTACAAGACCGTAACAATGTCTCGAAGCCATAACCTTTATTTTAATCGGTCGTGCCATAAATGCTTACGGGTACGGGTACGGTTCACTACATATTTTGTGGCGTTTAAGGGTTATTGCCCATTACTTACGGGCCTGAAGAAAGTGCCGGTTTCGGGGAAAATTGGACTTGTCACCTTTCGTTTTTTGGTTGCGTAAAACCTTGTTAATTGAATATTTTTGGGTGAAAAATTAAAAATAAAAAGTATATAATAGTCTTACACAACATACAACAGAATGGTAAAAACCGATTAGACAACAACTCTTAGACACCTTTTTTTTTTTGGGGTGTGGAAAATCATCAAATAACTCCTCCCGTTCTGGGCGGAGCGGAAGAGAGTGTCAGACTTCTACTGACTAAAATCTACCCATGTTCCTTCTTAGCCCTATGTGCCCGGGGCAGCGGTACCTCTTTCGAAAAACCTGAAGCCCCGGCAGGCGTCAGTTTTGAGGCTGAAGCTCGCTTGGAACACGAACGCGCCGTGGGTCTTAGACAACTTTTTTTTTGGGGGATCAAATAAACCTTCCCGGGAGCTCTTGGGCAGAGTGAAAGGGAGTGTCAGACTTCTACAGACTTAAAACCACCTATGTTCCTTTTCAGCCTTTTACGTCGAGGCCACGGTATCTCTTGAAACATCCCGCAGCCAGGTCTTAGAAACCTGCCAAGTGCTTTCAAACTATACACATTTCTTCAATGTCTTTAAACAGGCTTAGTTTAGATATTTTACAAAATTTATAGACAAACAGTCGTATTAACTGGGTTGTGGAGGTCAGATAGGCAGTCGTTCCATGTAATATACTGGTAATACCAGAAGTCCAAACTCAAGGTTTAACGACAACGAGCGATGTAGCGCAGCATTCTAAATGTAAAATTAACTGACCGCATAAAAAACACCACACTGCGCTCCAGAACGCAAATTGCCGACGTAGCATATAAAGCTGCAAGACTGAATTGGGACTGGGCGGGCCATGTCTGCCGGATGCCGCCGCAGCTGTGGGCCCGAATATCGCAAGAATGGAGCCCTAACACAGCTAGACGGGGTCGCGGTAGACCGAGGAGAAGATGGCGGGATGCCTTGGATGGCTTTCTCACGAACTGGCAAGATGAAGCACACCATCGTAAGAAGTGGAAGGAATAGGGGGAGGACTTTGCTCAGGAGTGGGACAATACGGGCTAAAATAAAAATAAAAAACTGCTGCTGTATTCAGCTGCATCCGGACTTAGACTCATAGACTAGAAGGTGACCCCAACATAGGGAAAAGGCTAGATAGATGATGATGATGATGATAACTTGGAACAGGATGGTTGGAAGATTGTCAGTAGCTTAAGTTTTTTTTTTTTAAACGTTGCCTAGGAATTAACTAGGAATTTCTCCTGTATCGTGGGTGCGTTTAAGTCACTCCTTCGTTGAATTTTCCATTATCATAACAAAACAGTAAGTCTTGGGTTCGAACTCAGGCAGGCGCATTACTTTGTGTAATTTATTTCATCACCGCTGCTCTCAAAACGGTGAAGGAAAACATCGTGGGGATACTGGCATGTCTTAGAAGTCTTAAAACCAAAAAATTCGAAAACATGTGTCATCTACCAACCCGTACTGGGCCCGCGTGGTGAATTATAACCCATCCCTCACCTAGTGAGGAGGCCTGAGTAACTGCAGTAGTAACATTATCTAATAGGCTGATGATGATGATAGAAAGCTACTTGGGTTGGGGACCTTAAAACTCATCTCAACGCCAACGCAACGCATTCGCTTCGCCAGTGTCGCTTCGCCCTTAGGTAACATGCATTTTAACTCTTGCTGTATATGCAAGAAATTCTCCGATAAAATCGGAACTTTAATGGTTTCATTTTCGCAGATTCGGAAGAGAATATTGACAGTAAAAGAGGAAATTTCCGATAGTTTAACGGCTCAATTATCGTAGAATGTGACTACGGGTAAATTGTAACGAGGAAATAGGGAACTAGTGTCATTTTGGAAGCTTATTTAATGGTCAGGGTTTTGAGTAGTTTTTCTTTATTGAGTAGATGTAACGATAAGAATAGACTGCCTCATTGGTTGACTGCTAGCAACCGCGACTGCTGAGCATAAGGTCATTGGTCCGATAACCGTGGTCTGGCAATGTGTTTTTATTGTACCCATCTGTAATTTTGCAGTGGCAGCCACGGAGATTGGATCTGTGTCTAATTGATAGTAATAGGGTCATGTTTGTGTACTCTTAGGTTGATACATCTCTGCCTTTTTTTTTTTTGGCGGGTGGAAAATCATCGAATAACCCCTTCTGCTCTTGGGCAGAGCGAATGGGAGTGTCGGACTTCTACTGACTAAAACCACCCATGTTCCTTCTTCGCCCTCTATGTCGAGGCCGCGATAACTAGTGTACAACCCGCGGCCCCCTTACTTATTACAGGCGTAATGTTATGATCTTGATAAAATTTACTATCATGTATTTCCCCAAACTATTGCCAGATTCCATGACATCTTAAGCCGGGTGCAGACTTACGCAATGTAACATGCAAGGTAGCATGCAATTAAAGAATTTGCCGTCTATATTAGAGCAATGTAACAAACCGTGCACAATACGCTCATAAACTCAACGTTCCTTTTTTATTTTGGAGTGTGGGAGTTCATCAAATGACTCCTCCCGCTCTCGGCAGAGCGATAGGGAGTGTCAGACTTCTACTGACTAAAATCACCCATGTTCCTTCTTAGCTCCTTGTGTATATAGAGGCCGCGGTTTCTTTTTCTTTCATGTTATCTTGCATCTTTAAATATTGTGTAAATCTGTACCCGGCTTTATGTTTTAAGCCTTTGTTCCAAACTGTTGCTGTCAAACTCCCGTTTTTGGTCCACGATAGGTAACAGCTTGAAATAGTTCACTGCAGTTACGAACATAGCTATTTCAGGCTAGCTTTAGACCTGGTTTGTATTTAATACCGTTTATCTGTGCGCGAATTTAAGACCTAAGTCCGGGAATCTAGTAAGTACACTCGAAGTAACCTATAGGTACTAATATTGAAATCTATACTACTAATGTTATAAAACTGAAGAGTTTGTTTGTATGATCGCGCTAATCTTAGGAACTACTGGTTGGAATTAAAAAATATTTTTGTGTTGGATAGTCCATTTATCGAGAAAGGTTTTAGGCTGTATAACATCACGCTACGACTAACAGGAGCGGAGCATCAACGAGAAATGTTGCTAGAAAATTAGGATAATTCATTACTTAAACACTCTCTCTTAGGTGACGCAGACGAAGCTGCACGGGTCAGCTAGTTGAAATAATAAAGCTGTGCTTTTGAGAAGTTTACTACATCGCTGTTTTTTTACTTAATCAATACTTCTACATGAAATTAAGAAATATCACTGTAAGTCGCGTATAAAAATAATCATGAACCAAAAAGAAAACAAGAAGAAAGAAAAAACTAATTAAGAAACGAATTAAGGCTAGAGCGGACTTGAATATTTTTAAACAATTACTTTTTGCCCTTCCGTGACTAATTCAAGTACAAGAAAAAAAAGGCAAAAGAGCGAGTTCACATCTCAATTTCTATGTACCTAATTATGGTGACCACCATGATTTCTTAGACGTATACAGTGTGTAAACGCACCCTTCACGCAGCCGTCAACCAAGCATTATGTATATCATACTAAGTACCTAACTCTACGCAAAAATGATTGCTGGGAATGTTTTTTCTGGGGTCTTCTTCTTTACGAGTCGTTGATCTCCAGAGACCAGTATGGCAATTTGTTTGGAATGGATCAAGGTTACCCCATTTGACCAGATTATATCTGCAGCGGCCAACCTGTGGGCTCGCAATCAGTTAAGCGATTTCCAGATTGGCCACTGCAGTTCGTTTCCGGGTGGTAGATGTTCTTCCAAGTTGATAAAATGTGGATGGAAAGAATGTTTCTTTCGCCACAGTTCGCATCTTTCATCCAACGCACCGTCTTCTAACGAGATTTTTGGATAGTAAACGGATTATGTAATGAAAGTAAAATCATAGTCATAAAAAAAACATAAAAAAAAAATTGTCTTTGACCCCCAATATCTCCGTAACCAGAAGGTCTTTTTGTGTTCTGGACCATGCCTGGGAAAGGTATGGTCCAGAACACAGTGAGACCGCAATGACGGAGAGAAAGAACAAGTACCTTACGGGTTCGTTAAGGGTACTTTTATACCCTTTATATATATACTAGTTAGTAGTTTCCATTACCGTGGGAATACAGGGATAAAAAGTAGCCTATGACACCTTGGGATAGTGTAGCTTCCCAACGATGAAAGAATTTTTCAAATCGGTTCATTAGTTTCGGAGCCTATTCGTTACAAACAAACAAACAAATCTTTCCTCTTTGTAGATAAACTAGTATCATTGCGGTCTGTCTTCGGGCTAAACCTGACCTGGCAGCATGGAATCGTGAAAAATATAAGCCTTTCCTTGCAGGGTAAAAACAGAGCGAGCAACCGATTACACCATCGATGCTACGTGCGATAACATTCCTCCATAGCTATTTACAAACAATCGAATCGACGTCGAATCGATCATGACACTTTTTCGAGTATCAGATTTTAGGATCGAACGATTGTCAAATGCTATGACAGATTCGATCCACATTGTATACATAATCACACGTGATAAAAATTTGATATAGCCAGTAAAATATCTTTAATGAGTATTTATATAAGTTTTACTGTAGATTGTACTGAATATCAACAACTCTTGCTTATGGTATAGTACAAAATGACCTCGTAATTCTGATTGGGTTGCGCTTCCGATAGCAAATAGTTCTCGGCAGGATTGATATCTGCATCTCGAATCACAATCGCAGCTTCGGTTTTGTGAATAGCTATTTTCGATAGTACGATGGATCGATTGGATACGACAGACAATCGAGTGGTTGTGAATAGTGGCTGTTTCTTGCTCTAGCAAATAAATGATGGTTCCGAACACCAGGATTGGAGCATGGAAAAGCACGATTCCGTGCTAGGTTCAAGCCTTATCGACGAGCAACGACAAAGCCCTTCACTTTATCATTGCGGTTGCTTCAGTAAATTTTTAAACCTAAGCAGACAAAAGGTTTAAAACTTGCTCAAGTCTCAAACCTTACTTTTAAAACTATCTAAAACACACATTCCATTCATTCAATACTTCCAAAAATAAGGCTAAGCTCTGACAAATATCCTGCAAAATAGGGGTCCATTTGCTAACCCCAAAGAAAAGGGTCTCCTAGTATATTTAATAAAGAATCGTCACAAATGAACTTCTTAGGGGTTCCGTAGTTATGTCAACTGAATAGTTTCTCCTGCGGGTCAGCTTTTGACAAGAGTCCCGACCCATTATCGGACTTAAGTAGGGTCTAAATGTTTGTGGAATGAATAATAAGCTTACATTTCATTAGGTTGGGTTGAGTTTTGTGTAATATTGTTTTTAACGGTTTAGTAGTTATAGGGTTAAATAGTTCTAAGAATACCTACACATTATCATCATCGGCCTATAATGTTTCTACTGCAGGGAGTTAGGCCTCCTTTAGGTGAGGGATGAACCCTTCACACATACGTCAACCAAGCATTCTGTACATCAAACTAAGTCGTCGTCGTTCCCAGCAAAAAGCCTTTTTTTTTTTGGGGTCAAAAATTTCATTATACGTTAAAACTCAATGTAGCAATCCTAAAACATTGTGCTAGTAGATGCTTTGAATAGTAAAAGGGTCATGGAGGTAATTTGAGTAAAGTTATAAACTGAAAAACTAGTATTTACAAAAACAGCTGTGAAAACTTCCCAACTATGGTCCCGACTTACTGTTCGTAAGTCGGAGCCACCACCACTGGGCCACTGCTGCTCTCTAAGAATTAATATTGTAATATTATGACCTGTTATTTTCTGAATTGCATCTTGCTCTTCAACCTAGGAGGTCGTCAACTGCTAAACTGAACTGTCCTGTGGGTGTCTTGAATGTATGGTCTTCAGCCAGAGCAAACAAACTTACAAATACATACTAAGCGACTACACGGTAAGGGCCCTAATGGGGTACGAGTCTCGGCTTAGTGCGTCGGGTCGGGGGGGGGGGGTCTCGTCGGTACTACGGGTTGTTGTAAGAGATACTGCGGCCTCGACATAAAGGGCTAAGAAGGAACGTGGGTGGTTTTTAGTCAAAAGAAGTCTGACACTCCCTACTGCTCCGCCCAGAGCGGGAGGAGTCTTCTGATGATAGTCAGTCACGCGAGCTCAAGCGAGGGTCGGGGAGGCCATGAAGCGGGGAGACGGGCCTTGTCGGCGAGGACAGAATCATCGCTGTTTGCATCTGTACTTCTTGAGCGTGCTAGTTTACCTAGTGCTCTCCTAGAAGAGGGGATAGCGTTATCGGGGTCGGCAAGGGTATGCCTCGGTCGGCGAGTCTGGCTATAACTCGAGGGTTTATATCGGGCGGCGTAATATGACCTGAATATGAGATGATTCTGTAAACAGTAATTAAGGTTGTAACAGTATCTTATTTTAAACATACTGACCCTCTGCCCTGTCCGTCCTACATACCACAGCGGACATTAACCTCTAACATCGTCCATGTAAGAATGACTGGACTCTATTGCTGTAAATAAGGTAAAGGAAATGTCATAAAATTAAAGTTAGGCCTATTATATATTTATTGGGTACATATCAAAATCCCGAATTTTAAAATGCCGATGGACGAAATCCCGAAAATTGTAACATTTAAACGCCGAATGGTTGTTTAGTCGAAAGTTTAGAAACCCGAAAGCTCATTGCCCGACAGTTTAAAATCCCGAAGTGTATGTTTTTCAACAATTACTTATTACACCTAAGTTTGGTACACCGACATTTGAAATACCAAATACCAGACAGAATCCCTAGTCCAAGACGGTCCACGTCAGGGGCACCCCGAGGTTCGGTTAGTTAGGTTCTTTTAAACCCTGCAGACAGAACTGCGCGGTGCTCCGTCGACCTGCTGATGGAAACGCTTTCGGGCATTTGAATATCGGTACTTTGTATTTCGATATAACGACTATCGGCATTTAAAACTGTGATGTATTCCAATATTATCTATGGCGTGACAGGTACTCACGTCAGTTCTCATTATACGTTTGCTATGGAACCACGCCTTTTATTTGTCAACTTATGTATATATTTCTCAGTGGCGACGAGGATGGGATTAGAAGATTCTAGAATTCATCATTAGGAATCGTGATAGTTTGTGACGAATAAAATGTCGAGTATCGGTAAAATAAGAGACTTTGATGTGACGTCAGGGAATTGGACTTTGTACGTGGAAAGGTTGGAGATGTATTTTAAAGTCAATAACGTGGACAAGAAGATGTGGCTGGCGATCTTGATCACCGGAATTGGAGATCAAACGTATGAGTTACTAAGCACTTTGTGCAGCCCAAGTAAACCGGCGGAGTTATCCTACGAAAAAGCCGTTACAATGTTAAAAAATCATCTTCAACCGAAGCCCGCTGTCATGGCGGAGCGGTTCCGGTTTCGTCAAAGGAGGCAGAAGGATGACGAAAATATCACACAATACCTAACCGAGATTAAGAAATTGTCGAAAACTTGTGAATTCGGCGGCAATCTGGAGGAGAATCTGCGCGATCAGTTTGTGTGTGGAGTTAGGAGCGACGTCATCAGACAAAGGTTATTTGCAGAAGACGATCTGACGTACTCACAGGCGGTGAAACTGGCATGTGGCTTGGAAGCGGCGGAGCGAGATGCGGCCGTGGTTGAACAAAGAACAAACGCAGAGGTACCAGCAACCGTACACGCGTTGAGGACAACACGTGGGCGTGATCAGCATGGGGCACGCGAGCGCGCGGTCCCTGACATGGGCGTAAGCGCCGGGAGCTGTACGGCGTGCGGCTGGCGCGGACATACCGCCGACGAATGCCGGTATAAGCAATTTGTATGCAGTAAATGCAAGCAGAGGGGACATCTGAGACGCGTGTGTCATCGGTCAGGATCAAGCACAGGAAGAGGAAAGAGGCGCGGGGTAAACCACGTCGAAGCTACCGGGAGCGAGCAGCCGGGTGAACTACAGGGCTCTTCTAGTTCAGACGAGCTAGGAGAAGAGTTACACCAACTGTGTTTAAGCGGATATACCCCGGTGAGCTTACCATTGCTTATTGATGACAACATAATTAAGATGGAGGTTGATACAGGCTCTGCTGTTTCATGTATTAGTAAAAAAACATACGATAGGTACTTCAGTGCTAGATCAATTGAGCCATTTAATTTAGTATTGAAATTTTATGATGGTAGTAATATCAGGCCATTAGGGGTAATAAGACCGAAAGTACAATACAATAATAAAGTAAAGTACTTAGAACTGTTTGTGATCGATGGGGGTACCACTACTTTATTAGGCCGGCAATGGCTATCTGAAATGGAAATAAAAGTACCACCATTTCAACAAGCAGTTAATTATGGCAATATTTTAAAAACAAAATCTGATACTGCAAATATTTTGTTAAATAAGTATAAAGAGTTGTTCAGCGGTGGATTGGGACGGTACACAGGCGGTAAGGCAACACTCCAGTTGCGGGAAGGGGCGACCCCCGTATTCTGCCGGGCGCGGCCGCTGCCTTACGCTCTGAAGGGTCAAGTCGATGCGGAGCTGGATGCTATGTTACGCGCGGGCATCATTGAGCCCGTCGAGTGTTCGGACTGGGCGACACCTTTGGTACCGGTACGTAAAGCTGACGGGGGACTTCGGATCTGTGCAGATTATAAAGTCACCTTAAATCCTGTCTTACTGATCAATAGGTATCCGCTTCCGAAGATCGATGATCTGTTAGCGAGCATTAACGGGGCTACGTTCTTTTCGAAAATAGATTTATCCCAAGCTTATAATCAGATAGAATTGGACGACTCGAGAGATTTAACAGTAATAAATACACATAGAGGTTTGTTTAAATATAATAGACTGGTATTCGGGTTGTCATCGAGCCCGGGGATCTTCCAGCGGATTATGTCAAACCTTCTTAGTGGTATACCAGGTGTAGAAGTTTTCCTGGATGACGTAATCATAAGTACGTCGGGAACACAAAATAAGCATTTAGAGACTTTAGATATAGTGTTCAAAAGGTTACAAGACCATGGATTGAAGCTCAAAGGAAGTAAATGTCTTTTCATGGTTGATGAAGTCAAATACTTAGGGTATGTTATATCGAAAGATGGTATTAAAGTAGATACGGACAAAGTCAATGCAATAGTAAAAATTCCTAGGCCGAAAGATGTTACAGATTTGCGTTCTTTCTTAGGATTAGTCAACTTTTATGCTAAGTTTGTTAAGAATTTGAGTAGCATATTGTCACCACTTTATGAACTTTTAAAAAAAAGTGTAAGTTGGTATTGGAGTAAACAGTGTGAGGAAGCGATGATAAAAGTTAAAAAGATATTAACAGGTGCGGAAGTATTAGCTCATTATGACCCAGACAAGCCGTTAGTGTTGACGTGTGACGCCAGTGCACGGGGTATAGGCGGGGTACTCACACAGCTAAGCGCCGATGGCCGCGACCGGCCGGTAGTTTATGTGTCACGCGCATTGAATGACGCAGAGAAACATTATTCTCAGATAGATCGGGAGGCGTTAGCTATAGTATTTTGTTTAAAAAAATTGCATCAGTACGTATATGGCCGACGCTTTACATTGCGAACTGATCATAAGCCATTAGTTAACATATTTGGTCCAAAGCACGGCGTGCCGGCTATGGCCGCGAGTAGATTACAGCGTTGGGCGATTATTTTGTCTGCATATACTTATGATATAGAATACGTCAACACAAAACAAAACGGTGCGGACGGACTATCGAGATTACCGGTTCAAAGCGGAAGCGATGAGTCTTTACAGGCCCTTCCCGAGCAAACATATTTACATTTCGCACAAAATGCATTGTTATTAGATTATAACGTCATTAAGCAACAGACTATGAGAGATCCGATGTTAAGCAGAGTATTAAGTTATATTCGAGACATGTGGCCCACGGATAATGATATACGAGAATTGCAACCGTATTTTAACCGTCGTAAGGAACTGTACGAGGAGTTAGGCTGTGTCATGTGGGGGCACAGGGTGCTGATTCCGGAAAGCTGTCGAGCTAGGGTTTTACAAGAGTTACACGAACCCCATATGGGTATTGTTAAAACAAAAGCGTCAGCTAGGAGCTATGTTTGGTGGCCGGGCATCGACGAGGCGGTGGAAGCAACGTGTCGGGAGTGCGCGGTGTGCGCGGGGGAGGCGGACTCGCCGCAGCGGCACACAGTCACGCCATGGCCTTGGCCTTCTAGACCATGGGCGAGGGTACATCTAGATTTTCTAGGTCCTATATTTGGGAAAATATATTTAATAATGGTTGACGCAAGGACAAAATGGTTGGAAGTATTTCCCGTACCTAGTACCGCGGCTAGTTTTACTATTGAGAAACTCACAGAAGTATTTTCTAGATGGGGTTTACCAAGGCAAATAGTATCTGATAATGGTCCCCCATTTACGAGTAAAGAGTTATCAGACTTTCTAACAACTCATGGCGTAGAACACATATTTTCGGCTCCATACCACCCAGCATCAAACGGGGCCGCTGAAAATGCAGTGCGTACAGTAAAAAGAGCAATTAAAAAAGCAGTTAAACAAAAAGAAAATATTAATTTATTTTTGAGTACCTTCTTATTACATTACCGTAATACGGAACACTGTTCTACCGGGGAGAGTCCAGCGGCACTAATGTTAGGTAGGAAATTACGGACAAAACTAGATGCTTTAAGGCCCAATAGGGAAGAGAAAGTAAAGAAGCTTCAAGAGCGGCAACAAAGGGGAGGTACGGAACGTTCGTTACAGTTAGGGGAGGAAATATGGATGAGGCAGTATAGTGGTAATGAAAAATGGCTTCCCGGGCAAATAGTTAAAAAAATGGGCACTACGGATTATAGGGTTGTGGATGGATCAGGGAAAGAAACACATAGACATATTGATCAGTTTAAACAGCGATCGCGTAGTTCTTTGATTTGTCCTACCAGTACGACAGAACGGAGTCTTCCCGAGGCAGAGCGTTCTAAGGTGCCGGAGGGCACGCCATCGCCAACCCCAGTCAGTACTGAGGTACCACATGTTAAGTCGCGGATCCCTCGGAGCGTGGGGTGTATTCCAGACCAAACCGCAACAGTCGATGTGTTTCCGTCCACATCCGCGGCCAGCACCGTTCCTCTCTCTAATGTTCCCAGTCCTGATATCTGTATCAGTGCTCCTAATTCTGAGAATCTTGCTCAGGAAGTCATTCGAACCCGTCCTATACGGGAGTGTCGTCTAAGAAGACCATCAAAATATATGTATATAAAATGTTGTAATCGTTAAGTAAGTAGTTGGAGTTAGTTAGTACAAGACCATAAGACTTGTATTATAACTTGTATTGCTTGCTTAAGGATGTCAATCTTCTGGTCAGTTTAATTGAGTTAATGTTATTGTGTATAGTTGTAAGTCTATTAAGTTGTTGAAATGGTTTGTTTTGTTTTGCACTATTTGTAAGTCTTTCGTTTAAGTATATGTATAAATTAGGGGTGAGAATTGTGATGTATTCCAATATTATCTATGGCGTGACAGGTACTCACGTCAGTTCTCATTATACGTTTGCTATGGAACCACGCCTTTTATTTGTCAACTTATGTATATATTTCTCAAAAACATTCGGTATTTTGAATTTAGGGGTTTTTGACGTCGATTTTTCAATCATAGGTTTTATGAACTTTCGGGATTTTGATATGTACCCTATATATTATGTGTTTAATTACTCGTCCAATCTACTGCTTTCACAACGGTACCAATGCACAATAGATACTTAAACTAACAGCTTTTTCCCATAGGGATATAAAGACACTAAGAACCACCACTAGCTCCAATTCTTACGTACTTCTATGGCACCGTCTGCGGGAGATAGCTGCTCCCGCCGATATGAACTCAATAAAACCTTAATTTCATGCCAATATAATTTAATTGGCCGATTGGCTTCTCAATAAAGAATAAATTAGGATAATTGAATTAATTAAAATACAGGAAAAATAATTCTTCAGTTCCTGACAAATTGACATAGCAGAGCTAGTGTCAAAATCCCATAGAGGTGTTACTAACAATCAAAGAGGTGTTAATCGCCACACCACCCCCCTACGGAGAGAATAAAACCAAGCTAAAATAACTAACATCATTCTTACAACTAAGGCACGATAATAAAAAAAAAAAACAAGAAATTAATCAAAATTCTTAAATCTAACGCGCCTACCCGAGCGTGTGGTATAGGACTGCTTTACTGGCAACTGAATCTTTACTGACTGCTGTGGAATTGAGGGCTTGGACGACTTCTTATCTTTTACGGCTTGCCGAAGAGGAAAATCAGCCGATGCGGGCGATGGCATTGAGTGGGTCGTTTGCAGATCAGAATTATCGATAAAAGCCGGTTTGAGTCTGTCGACGCTTACGACGGTCTTGTTGCCCTTTAACATTAGAGTAAAGGTCTTCCCATCACACGAACGCTCCAGGACTTGGAATGGACCAGTATAGGGTGGCTGCAACGCTTTTCGGATGGTATCGTTTCTAAGGAAAACATGAGTCGCAGTCGACAAATCCCTGAATATAAATGAAGATGTTTCACCATGTCGACTAGCTGGCAATGGACGTACCAATGACATTTTGTGTCGCAGCTGAACAACGAAATCACCAGGATTTTCAAATCTTCCAGATGCTAAAGGAGGCACCAAAAATTCTCCAGGGAGCCTAAGAGGCTCTCCGTAAAGTAATTCCGCTACCGTGGCTTTGAGGTCTTCTTTAAACGCCGAACGCATTCCTAACAAAACCATCGGTAGGGACCTCACCCAAGAATCATTATAGCACATTAACGCTGCTTTGAGCTGCCGATGAACTCGCTCGATCATCCCGTTTGCGCAGGGATGATATGAAGTGGTTCTAATGCGCTTGGTACCGAATTGCTGCAGTAATCGGTGAAACAAATCTGACTCAAATTGAGAACCCTGATCTGTAGTAATAACCAACGGAACGCCAAAACGAGGTACCCATTCTTTAGTAAAAGTCTCGGCTACCTCCTCGGCGGTAATGGATCGCATGGGCCAAACCTCGGGCCATCTGGACACTCTATCTATTGCAGTCAAACAATAACGATATTCGTTACAGACGGGCAAAGGACCAACGATGTCGATATGGACATGCGTGAAACGACCAGATGGTATGTCAAAATTACCGACAGGGGAAGAATTGTGTCTTGATATTTTACTGCGCTGACATGCTTCACAAGATCGGGACCAATCTCGGCAATCCTTTCTAACCGAAGGCCAAACAAAACGCTCTGCCACCAAACGAGTCGTAGCTTGAACACCAGGGTGGCTCAAATTGTGCAATTTATTGAAAGCAGTACGGCGGAAGGAAGGGGTCAAATAGAGACGTGGCTTACCGGTAGATATGTCACAGTAAACCGGAGTGTTGGTCCCTGATGTATTGATTTTGGTGAGTGTTAGGCTAGAACCACCTTGCAATAAATTAGCAAGTTCTTGGTCTGATGCCTGCGACTTAGCCAAAGCTTCAAAATCTTGGTCCAAAGTGATGGCGTCTATGTCAATGCGTGACATAGCGTCGGCCACGATATTGTCTTCACCCTTAATGTACTGGATGTCGGTCGTGAATTGACTAATGAATGATAGCTGGTTAAGTTGTGGAGGTGGAAGTTTCTCACGTCGCTGTAAAAAAGCGTACAAAAGTGGCTTATGATCTGTGAAAATTGTTGCATGCTGAACTTCTAAAATGTAACGAAAATGTTGAACGCTTTCATAGATCGCTAACAATTCACGGTAATAAGCTGGCCACTGTGCTTGCTGCGGAGTCAACTTTTTGCTGAAAAAAGAAAGTGGATACCACTGGCCGTTTAGATTTTGCTGAAGGCAGGACCCAATGTGAACGCTAGATGCGTCAGTAAATAAACCCAACTTTGCGTTGCTGATTGGATGTTGCAGCAGTGTTGCGTTGGAGAGGCTCTTTTTACAAGCATCAAATTTTTGCAAGAGTTCAGGTGACCATGGGAATGGCTTTGCACCTTTACTGTTAGTTGAAACCAATGCATCAATCAAAGGAGCCTGAAATTGCGCTGCACGAGGCACAAATCGACGATAATAGTTTAGCATACCCAGAAACCGGCGCATGCCTTGTACTGTCTCAGGTGGCGGAAAATCCAGCAACGTTTGAATTCGATCCTGAGGAGGGCGAGTACCATCACCACTGACATGGTAACCCAAAAATACGGCTTCGCTGACACCTAGGACGCACTTAGAAGGGTTTATCACCACTCCGTAGTCTTGCAGGCGTTTGAAAAGGACGCGCAGGTGTTGAAGTTGGGAAAACTCGTCTTTGGAAAATATGAGAATATCATCTACGTAAGGAAAACAGAATTCGAGACCCCGTGTGACCTCATCGATGAAACGCTGAAAGGTTTGGCCAGCGTTCCTTAAACCAAAGCTCATATACGGGAATTCGAAGAGGCCAAACGGGGTCACGATGGAAGTTTTGGCAATATCCTCTTCAAAAATCGGAATTTGATGATAAGCTTTAACGAGGTCCAGTGTGCTAAATATCTTGGCACCAGAGAGGTTATGGGCGTAATCATTGATATGCCGAACCGGGTATCGATCTGGTACGGTCCTGGCGTTCAAGGCGCGGTAATCACCGCAAGGGCGCCAGGAATTGTCTTTTTTAACGGTCATATGTAATGGTGAAGACCAAGCACTTTTTGACGGCCGAGCTGTCCCGCATCTTACCATTTCCTCGAATTCTTTTTTAGCCGCAACCAATTTCTGTGGCGCCAAACGACGAGGTCGACAGAAAACAGGGGGTCCGTCTGTGGTCTTGATGTAGTGCACTGTGTCGTGCTTGATGACTCTAGGGAGGCCGGGAGGTCGAGTGATATCTGGAAACTCTGCTAGAAGCTGAGTAAATATTGACTTACCAGACGCTACTGCTCGTACGCTGGGCTGATCAAAACTAGCGGCAGAAGCAGCAGATGTTAGTCCAGTGGTGCCATCGACCAATTTCTTATTTCGGCAGTCGGGTAAAAGATGATAAAATGCCAAAAAATCAGAACCAATAATGGCTGTGCTGACGTTGGCTATAACGAACTGCCAAGTGAAAACGCGGCGCAAACCAAAATTTAATTTAAGGGTTACTGTACCAAAAGTTTGTATACTGCTTCCATTAGCGGCACTTAGTTCATAATCAGTAGGCTGCCTGCGTGACGATAACCAGCGATGCGGAAAACAACACAAGTCTGACCCAGTGTCAATTAGAAACCGGCGGCTGGTCACATGGTCTGTGACAAAAAGGCGGCGACCGATGTTTTCGCAATCAGTTGCCGCCGCTACTGACCGCTTTTTGGGTTTTCCGACTCCCAATCACATGGCCTAGTACATCTAGTTGCTTTAACACCCCATCTCTTATGATACCAACATCGCTTGGAATTGTTCGCTGCTCTATCGGAAGATGCCGACCTGCCAGAAGATGCAGACCGGTCACGAATGGGACGGTGTTGCCGCCTCGAGAGTGCAGCTACTTGACTAGTCACATCTTCCAATTTCTGAGCCAATGTAGCCAAAGAAAAAGTTGAAGTTATCGACGTGCAACAAACAACAGGTGATGGGGCTAACTCAACCATTTTATCAGCTAACTCCGACACTTTATCCAAATTGAGGTCAGCCTGTGCTGCTAGTATTGCTTGAGCTTGTTGAGGCAAACGGCGCAACCAAAGTTGGCGTATGATACTATCATCTGAAAGAAACGTCCCGGCAAGTGAGCGAAGGTGACGAAGAAATTGTGATGGTTTCCGGTCACCGAGCTCTTCATCACTTAGAAACTGTCTAACTCGTTTCTCTTGGGAAGTTGAAAGTCGTTGAATGAGGACTTCTTTCAGTTTTTCATATTTCCCTTCGGCTGGAGGATTGGTTATTAAATCTTCGACCTCACCTGCCAGCCTTTGATCAAGGTGACCTACTACATAATTGTATTTGGTAGTATCACCAACAATATTAGCAATTTGGAATTGGGCTTCCACTTGTGCAAACCAAATTGCGGGTTTGTCAACCCAAAATGTAGGTAATTTCACTGCTACCCTACATACCTTTGCCTCCACCTCATTTTGGCCTAGCCGCTTTTGTAATGCTGCATTTTCATCCATTAGTTGCTCAAGTTGTGCCTGAAGCTGTTCATTCTCCATGATGCAAAACCTGTACAAACCTAGTAGCAATAATACCACACACCCGAGCACCGCAGAACAAACAAATAATAATAAATCAATTTTGATAACTACAGTACCAAACCCAAAAGAAATTAACGTTAGCAGTAGGTAGAAATTCAAATAACAAAATATACAAATTTTTACAAAATCAATTTTCGATCAATCAGCTGAGTAATATTAAATTGATGTTAAGCTTCATTCAAAGATGCGGGAAAGTTACAAACACTTGCACTCAAAACACACCAAAAAGCGATTATGCACTTTGGGCAGTTGTTCCGGCGATTGCAGTCGTTAGGTACCAACTGCAAATTGTAATCTGAACTTCTGCAGAAACGCGATGAAATTTTCGATGAAATTTTTATTAACTTTGGTTGCGCGACGGCAGCGTCGAAATCAACGTCAAAATATGGTTCCTGCTCTCGTTTGAAAAATCACCGACTGACATAGGAAGTGGCACTCCGGCCCCGGCGTTGGTGCTTGGTTGTCTAGCTACTGGTCACAATTCACCTCCTGATGTTGCTTTGTCAGCCGGAAACGATCATCATCACGTCGGGGTCACCAAATGCGGGAGATAGCTGCTCCCGCCGATATGAACTCAATAAAACCTTAATTTCATGCCAATATAATTTAATTGGCCGATTGGCTTCTCAATAAAGAATAAATTAGGATAATTGAATTAATTAAAATACAGGAAAAATAATTCTTCAGTTCCTGACAAATTGACATAGCAGAGCTAGTGTCAAAATCCCATAGAGGTGTTACTAACAATCAAAGAGGTGTTAATCGCCACACCGTCCACGTTTCCGACCCGGGATTGAAAACAAGGGCCTCATGTTCAACAGTCACACTTGACCAAATAAAAGAGGCAGTAAGTACCACCGGGATAAAAAGTATCTATAAAATGTGTTTGTTCATCCAGGTCTATTCCGTGATTTTTGGAATCCATTATACTACACACATACATACGTCCTAACAAAATTTCACATTTATTAAAGTAAAATTCGACTCTATCGAATGTTGTTTTTGGAAAGAGAAAATTGGGATAGTTGTTTTGTAGATACAGCTGCATCAAATCAATCAACAAAATGTGAGCATTGCGGATGCGATACCCGCATGAAACAAATATTTGAATAGATGCATAGTGTTGGACAGTGGACAGTGTAAACAAACACCTATGTATTTTGTTGTTTGAGAGATACGAAGTTATTTCTAGACACAACGCGATGTATGTAGTTTTGAATTACGAGATGGATTTGTTTACTTGGCGATAACACTTTATGAAAGATTTGCCTGTAATTGGTGTGTATGCAGACATTTGCCAGACCGGCTTTAAATAAAAATAAACTATCCAAACAATCAAATGCATTCACCTGACAGAGATTAACGGTTGTCACGTCAAACATTTCAATTACAAGCGCCACTAGAGGTGCGCCATGTCGCCTCTCTAAAAATAGAGCTACTATTACACGCATGTCCGCATACCCATCCCATTCCTTTCGTTCAGCGTGGCTGTCATGCGAGTGAAATCATTCACTCATGATATTATTCGTTCATGGGTTTATTCAATTCTTTAGCTATGGATTTTGTAGTACAAAGGTTGCGAAAGATGCAATGGAATATTTCGCCTTATTTTGATCTAAATGCAATGTTGTGGCTTCTTGGATTTTATATTTGAATCGTATTTACTTAAGTAGGTGCATTTACTCTGAAAGGGGCAATTTTCACAAAAGAGATGACGAATTTAGGTTATATTGAAAATCGAATGGAACGCAGTGTCCTTACCTATTATAGGCGTAAAATTGAAAGACTACATACAAATCACCACAAATGCACCCTTCAAAAAAAAAAAAGTAGTACAACAACACAGTAGAGTGACAGTACTATTTACAACTTTAGTTCATTTGTGTTTGTTCTTTCGTTGGTCGCTTAAAATTCTTCGCAGATGATTTAACTTTTGTGTTTGTTTATTTTATAGGATTTGTGACATTGAATTTATTTTAAACATATAAGTGTTACATATATTTTTATAATCTCCTTATAAAACCCTTCATTTTGATAGCCTTTTTTTTAAATCGGCATTATGGCCCCCATTCAGCAAATTTCTTTGTTTTTTTTTTTAATTTTAATGTAGCCAGTGACACTCGCGCCATCCCGACGAATCTAAAGACGTATATTTTATTCAAATACCTTCATCCGTTTAGGAGTTATGGGGGAACAAAGAAAAGGACATACATACATACACGCCAAACACATAACCCTCCTTTTGGGCTTCGCCGCAGTCGGGTAAAAATAAGAATGCTTGGCAGATAATGACGAACCATTATGTAAATCTCCAAAATGAATTTAAGAAAATTCATCTTACTAAATACGAAAGTAACTCACGTTTGTGTACACCGTTTTACGATACGTTATACGTTAATCGATACGGTTTAACAAACTGTTTTCCTGGGACCTTGAAGAAGACGGAAAGACAGGCTTTTATTCACTTAGAATACTTATTTGTTTGAAAAGTTTGTAGTGTTTTACATTTCGTCAAATAGTTGCTTTTAAATATAAATTACTAGCTTGTGCGAGCGGCTTCGCCCACGTGTAGTTCGATAATTGTCCCACGGGGTCATACTACCGAGATACTACTAACTATCTGTGTTCTAAATTTCATCCACATCCGTTCAGTAGTTTTTTCGTGAAAGAGTAACAAACTCACACACTCACAAACTTTCGCCTTTATAATATTAGTGTGAAGTGTGATGTGATTATACTAACTTTTGCCCGCGGCTTCGTTAAGAGAATACTTAAAATATTTTGCAGAAGTAAAGTCTTCTATAATAAACGTTGTACGATTCATCATCGGATACTAGCATACCGTAGTTTACGAACGAACGAGTATCTTAGTATGCACGAAAGAACGAGTGAATGAATGGGCGATATGTGAATGGGTGGACTCTTGAATGAACAAATGATTCTAAGTCAGAGGCGGCAGATTGAATGCTTTGGTAAATGAAAGAGTGAGCCTATGATGTATTTTGAAGATTAAAGTAAGGTTATTCTTTTTTATGATGATGAGCAGTGGTGGCCCAGTAGTTGCGGCCTCGACTTACGAACAGTTGATCGTGGGTTCGAACACACGATCAACTGTTCGTTTCAAACCCAGGCAGGCAAATTACTTTGTGTAATTTATTTCATCACCGCTGCTCTTAAAACGGTGAAAGAAAACATCGTGAGGAAGCCGGCATGTCTTAGAACCAAAAATTCGAAGACTATATGTGACATCTACCAACCCGCACTGGGCCCGCGTGGTGGATAATAGTCCATCCCTCTTCTAGAGAGGAGGCCTTAGTCCCTGCAGTGAGAGCAATATAGGCTGATGATGATGATGATGATGATGATTCTTTTTTATGTGAAGAGGGATATTTCTTCAGAGAACTTGTGTTTATTGGTTGATTGTCATAACATAACATCACAATCACATCACAATCGTAATACAGATATTACCCAAAGGGTAACGCCAAAATGTGCCTTATAGTACAGCCATACGTTGTCCGTCATGTTCAAGACCCATGTCATAGGTGAGCCTAATGCCGTCAATTGAGCGCATATCCAGACTCCTACCGAGGAATTCCGGATGGAAAAACCTAGAAACTCTTTATTCAACCCTGGACTCAAACCCAGGACCTCAAGTTCAGTAGTCGTGCTTGCATCCACTAGACCAACGAGTCACTCATTATCATTATCAGGTTAAAATGTTCCCACTGCAGGGATTCAGGCCTCCTCTCTAGGAGAGGGATGGGTTAAATGGGACAAGCCCGCCACACTATTCCCAAACCACTGTAACTCCTGTAAGCCAGAATCAACAGTAGCGACCACAAGAAAAGCGCCGAAACAATGAAACTCGACGATGTCCCAGAGAAACGATTTAACTGTCTTGGATTCCGCAACGAAATTAATCAGAAAAGAATAGCGGAGGAGTAGGAAAAACATAATTTCCACTTCACTCCATATCAGCAAGAGACGGAACAGAACAAGGCCAATAGGCACACTGGGACGTATACAACTGGGAAAAGTCTAGTTGCCTAGCACCACGGATATTATTGTCATTATTATTACTGGGTCCTAAGTTGTGACCTGTTGTATTTGATTCCAATAATAGGTATTACAAAAATGCTTGAACGCACGGAAATTTGTTCTAGTTTCCACAAGGTCCGTATACTAAATAACTCCGGATGTGACCACTGCTCCAATACTTAAACTCAATCAACTAACTAAAAGTTACTTAAAATACCTCCAACAAATCTTGGTGCGTCAAAGCAGTCCTTTTGGCATCAAATTTCAACTCTTAAGTTTTCCCTCTCCAAGAAACGTAACACCCCTGTTATCATATTACCCTGTACGCAATATCACTTGTGTACCCAGTAAAGCCAATAAAATGCGTGCCTGTAGCATTTCAACGGGGCTATTGTGTTGGGGTTGCGTAACAAATATGTTCCTTGCAAATCAGAAATGGTCGTATTGTGATTTATACGTGTTGACATGGTTCAGTTTATTGTTGCAATAATTGGGTACGAGCAGTGAGTCCGTACACTAAGATGTAGTATGTAGATGGACGAATCTCACGAGATGTGTACGGGAAATAAAATCACTGTTTTTATATCCGTTAATGATTGACAGTTTATTCATCATCATCAGCCTATAATGTTCCCACTGCAGGGACTAAAGCCCCCCGTCGGGGCTGCGCGATGTTGTAAGAGATACCGCGGTCTTGACATATAGGGCTAAGAAGGAACATGGGTGGTTGTTAGCCAGTAGAAGTCTGACACTCCTTTTCGCTCTGTCCAAGAGCAGGACGGGTTATTTGATGATTTTCCGACCCCCACCCCAAAAATAAAGGGACTCAGTACTCCTCTCTAGGAGAAGGATGGACTATAATCCACCACGCAGGCCCAGTGCGGATTGGTTGGTCAGTTTATTAGTAACAGCCGAGTACGTTAATAGGGAAGTTTACTGACAAAAAAAAATGTGATTCTAATTAGTCCGTCTGTTAGATTATCGAAAAATATTGGTTACGTATTTTTTGTTTTATCAAATCAAAAAAAAATAACAGAAATAAAACGCATCAAAGATTTGAGTGGGGGGTTATGACGTCACTCACCGGTAAAGAATGTCATACCAATGTCTTAGAGTGTGACGTAACACGAGTTTTCATAGCACTGTATCGTCTTCATTGTTTGTTTACGTGAAAAAAGAAAAAAATACGTGTCCGATATTTTTTGGAAACCTATGACGGACTAATTAGATTTTTTTTGTTAACTACCCTATTTTGGTAGCCTAGTCAGCGAGATATTGAATTCGACAAATTAACAGATGTAGGTTCAGGTCAAAACTAAAACAATACCTACATAATTATCATGAGACGGTGCTCGTACAGACTAAATATTGCACCTCGGAAAGCACACTAAACCGTTGATTTTCTTCTTCTTTCGATTCGACAACTCAAATTTTGTCCGACCAGTACGTAGCAACCTGGACAGCTCTTTGGTTTGCCTCGTTTAAGTCCCCGAACGTGCAACAAGTTTTGCACGACGGACAAGAGAGAAGGTGTAGCATATCCTGTGTTGGGGCTCCACAGTCACATTCAGTCATAGATGGGTCGATTATACCCCATCTAGCCAGATTGGATCGGCAGTGGCCAACTTGGGCGTGTAGTCTATTTAAAGATTTCCATATTGGCCACTGCAGTTCGTGGCCAGGGGGTAGTTTTTCTTCCGGCGTTATGTAGTGTGGAGGAGGGGGAAGTTTTTTCCGCCACAGTGTGCTTCGTTCGTCTGCTGCGCTGTGCTCTGACGAGGTGGTGTGCCTGAGGAAGCTTTTTCGGCTCTTCAAACGGGTTCGTAATAATTGGTATTAACCGTTGATACCGGCTTTCATTTGTAGATCTTTGGCTCTTTGCAGTAAAACTAGTGGGAATGATCCGTAGTTACAGGGGGTCGTGGGTAGTCAGTGGCCACAGTCTGACAACCAGTCTTACCAAGAGGTATCGTATAAACTTGTTTACTAATTGGGCAGTGAAGTTGAGATACCACCACCACCACCAATTTAGCCGAAAGACGTCCACTGCTGGACATAGGCCTCCCCTAAGTGTCGCCACATTGACCGGTCCCCATGCGTCTTGCATCCAGCGGATCCCCGCAACCTTCACCAGGTCATCGGTTCACCTAGTGGGAGGCCTACCAACGCAACGTTTTCCGGTTCGCGGTCGCCGCTCCAGAACTTTCTGGCCCCATAAGCCATCGGTTCTGCGACCAATGTGCCCTGCCCACTGCCAATTAAGTTTGGAAATTTTTGGGCTATGTCGGTAACCTTGGTTCTCATGCGGATGTCCTCATTTCTGAAAACTTTCTATTATAAAAACGAACCGTCAGTCCCCCTATAAAAAAGCTTGCCTTCTATTTCTATAAAAACCACAGACAAAACTTAGCACGATGCTATTTTAAGACTTCTTGCAAAGTTTTAACCCTATTTCATACAAAATGCACAAGAAACTGTAAAACAAAAATCCTTTAGAACTAGCGGCAAAGATGTCACAAGATATCATTTATCTTTGCAAAGATAGAGTCTGGCTCTTTCTTATTTATCTTTTTACTGGATAATGGCTTGGAGAACATTAGTTATCGAGATTTCTGTGGCTTAAGAGTGAGGTTGTGGCTTATCTATTTGTTACAGTTATGGAATATGTGAATAGAAATTGTGATGGACTTAATTAAATGTATTGAGGACATGGTTGGCGCAGTGGCTAAACGATTTACAGCCGCGGATTCGGTGCTCGCACGGAACAAATATTTGTACGGTTTACAGATAGTTGTTCCGGCTCTGGGTGCTTGTATATGTGAGTTTAAATGTTTGTAGACGCACTCACGACGCAGGACAATTTCCTAGTGTGGGAACCGTCTAATTACAAAAAAGTTATTAAGGATGGTTAGATGAGCTGGATTCCTTCTCCAAGCATTGGCCTACTATCGCACTGAATCGCGAAAAGTGGAAGGAGGGAAGGGAGGCCTTTGCCCTACAGTGGGACAGTATAAGCTCATAATAATAATAATAATATAGTCGATAGTCGTAACGGCCAATGGCCTTATAGCCAATAGTCTGGACAACCACCTGTCCAAACTCTCGCTCGGCGGTTGGATCAAGAGCCTGATTCAGAAGGCAGTACTCCTCGATACGGCTCGCATTGTGAGGAGGTTCCTGTCTCTGGAGCCCTAACCACCGGTAGCTTGGACCCTGCTCCCGTCACCGGTGGACGACTATTTTTTAAATTTTTAAATGTTTTTTATGAGTTGTAGAAATATTTAAAAATGTAAATTTTATGTGAATAAATAAATAAAGGAAATAATATTAAGGAAGGTTTGAAAATGAGAATGGAAAATGTCACTATTTGAAAATACCTAGAAGTAATCTGCCTGCATCTGCCGAACCTTCTAATTTGTTGGAGTCGGCTTATAGTCTTAACCAGATTCAGCAATACAGTACCTATTTTACATGAAGCTGCTGCTTTATCTGACCTCTTCAACCCAGTTCGTACTGGGTAACGCGATACCCCTTGGCACTGGTTGTCAGACTTTCGAGCTACTGCCGACAAAAGCTCTACAAATGACAGCCAGGAACAACGGCTTAACGTGATCAATACCTATAACTTTGAATTAAAGAATTCAGTATGGTAATTATAAATTGTAATGAGAATGTTTACTGACGTAAACAAATGTGATTCTAAATAGTCCGTCTGTTAGATTATCGAAAAATATTGGATACGTATTTATTGTTTTATCAAATCAATAAAAAATGTCGGAATTAAAAATTTGAGTGGGGGTTGGTGACGTCAATGACTGCTAAAAAATGTCATACTAATGTCTTAGAGTATGACGTCACATAAGTTTTTAAAGCACTGTATCGTCTTAATTGTTTGTTTACGTGAAAAAAGAAAAAATACGTGTCCAATATTTTTTGGTAATCTGTGTGACGGACTAAGTTGTTTTTTTTCTGTTGACTACCTTAAATGTACATTTAAGTCACAGTATGATTGCAATATTATCACAGCAAAGTGCAAGAGACCAAAATATTGGATATTGAAAAATATTCGTAGAGATATGGGTATGTGATGCAGAGGAATGAAGAAAATGTTGTGAGGAAAGTTTTGAGCTTGAATGTGGAATATGAAGAATGATATGGCTAGAAAGGTGGTGACTGCTTATAGAGGAGGTGTCCTTATCTCATCAGGCTACTGTGTAAGTATAAAGGGTGTAAAAGTACCCTTAACGCACACGAAAGGCAGTGTTCTCCCCACAAATGCGATAATTTTTTTGTTCTAGACCATACCTGGGAACCCCCAAGTTACGCAAATATTGGGGGTGAAACTTCCAAATTTTGCACAGTTGTTGTTGTAGTTTTTCAGATTGTAACTTTACATAAATTACCTCCATGACCCTTTTACTGTTCAAAGCACTCACTAGCACAATGTTTAAAGAATTTTATATTTTTTGTTGTTTTTTATTTGTTTTTTTTTTTTTAGTTTTACCGTGAAATGAAATTGTTGACCCCAAAAAAAAAGTCGTTTCCCAGCAAAAAATTTTGCATAGGGGTACTTAAATTGATGTACAGAATGCTTGGTTGACGTACGTGTGAAGGTTTGATTTACACCCTGTATAAAAGGCAAAGCTGACTAACTGAGGATCAAACCCACAGGCCGAACCCTTAAGGCTTGAAACTTAAAATATCGCACACGTTTTCTTCTTATGACGTAGGCCCTTAGGAAGGCATTTTCAAAATTCAACCCCCAAAGGGGTGAAAAGGGGGGGCAGTAAGTTTGTATGGAAAATCAATCTTATCACGGGGGCGAAACCGCGTGCTAAAGCTAGTAATAAATAATCCAGAGCGGTGTTAATGCTACCACCAAACTTTCCAATGTCTGCCCATAAGCAGAATTGCTTTGTTCTAGTCTACACTATTCTATAATAATACGAGTACTTATAACAAAAAGTAAAGATATTATGTATTTTTGTGTGTATGTATGTTCGTAATGAACAGACTCAAAAACTGCTGCGCCGATTTAAAATTCTCACACCATTGGAAAGCTACATTCACCCATAGGACATTTTTATCCCTGTATTCCCCCGGGAACGGGAACTACGTGGGTGAAACCGCGTTACGTCTGCTAGTATAAAATAAAGCCGGTGAAATTCAGGCGTATTATTGACCCTTCACAACGCAGTAGCATTCACAATGAAATGTAATATTGATTGTCGTGATCATACGAACATGCAGCGTCAATTCAACGTAAATTCCAACTTTGAACCAAACGAATTGAATGTACTCACGGTACATGAAACTGTAAATATCTAGTATAACCTGACGTTGTTATGTATGATCTTCCTAAAAAATGAGAGATCAGCTTAATTTGGTTGTTATAGATTAGCCTAGCTTTTAAGCTAGTTTAATTTTAGAAAAAATAAGGGTTCAGTGCAATAAAATTAACCTCCATGAAATTGTCGACGAAATCGAATATTTTTTAAATAATTTCACTCGAACAAAGGTCCCGGGCAAAAGCCAGTAAAAAAAAACTTTACCAACTTACAACCCTCAAACTACTAAGATATTCTAGAAGTTTTCCTCAACCAATCTACATAAAATCTCGCTACATTTCACAAACTGCAGTGAAGGACATTTCCAAGGTCACTTTAACCCTTTTGGTACGTTCAACTCGACGAAATTCTGTGGGAGGCAGGCAGCTGTTACTTCTGAATTATAACTTCGTACATGTATGTATTATGTATAGCTATATACATTTATGCTTGTATGTATGTGTGTGGAGAGGGGAGGTGGTTGGTGATTATGCTTTGAGTCGCATTTTGAGGGATGGAAAATGAACTTTGATCTTGTGTATTGCAGCATTCGTCAGTTGAGGGAGTGTCGGTGCTGCTCGTCAGGGCTGTGGGTTGTTCGAAAGAGATACCGCAGCCTCGACACAAAGGGCTAAAGAAGAAACATGGGTGGTTTTTAGTCACTAGAAGTCTGACACTCCCTTTCACTCCGCCCAGAGCGGGAGGGGTTATTTGATGATTTTCCACCCAAAAAAAAGGGCGTTGTTCTTCCACTGCGATATTTTTTTTGGTTCTACAGATCTTGATGTCCAGAATGCTTGGTTGACGTATGTGTGAAGGGTTAATTTACACACTGTATAACACACATTACATGATATTGTATCAGTTATTGAGTATCCCAAAAACTTTTACTTGTTATTAAGCCCTCCAGCTGAATCGTTGTTTGAGCATAATTTTGAATTTTATTAACACACAACATAGTTTTATCAAAGTTTTAGTACAAAGTTATAGTGTGGTTTTATGAACCTATCTACTTTGTTTTGGGATAAAACGTCAAATTAAGGGTAGTAAGTAGGTATTCTAGTAGGGTTTTGCTTGTTGCTTTTATATTAAACTGTTGTGTGCCATACAGTATAAACACACCAAAATGAAAATGGAAAAAATTGCTTGTACAGGTATATGGATCTGCTAAGCGTTGTTTAGCATTGCGAACTTTTCAAAGTCAACTTTTTTTAATATTTGAGATTCCTTTAATTTGGAACTTGCACGAACCAAAACGTCGCGCGTCGTGGCAGTTCGAAAACCACGGAAATAATTTTGAAACCGTTTGCTAGAGTGTCAGAATACGCGTTGTTGTTTAATTTGAATAACGTGGTATAAAAGAGTAGCCAAAAAAATCTAATTAGTCTGTCTGTTAGATTATCAAAAAATACTGGATACGTGTTTTTTGTGTTAATCAAATTAATAAAAATTGACGGAAATAAAAAGTTTCAAAAATGGTGGCTTTTCACGTCACTTTGTGAGTAAAGAAGCACTGTATCGTCTTCATCTTTTTTTTACGTAAAAAAAAAGAAAAAATACGTGTCCATTAGTTTTTGGAAATCTATCTAAAGGAAAAATTTGATTTTTTTGGTGAAATACATTAAATCCAGTTTTTCAATATCCTGTATAGTTGTTGCTATTTTTGACATAAGTGGTGTTTTATTTTTGTTGCCAGCGGCTTCAACCGCTGCAATTCGAAAATTATCCCACGGGATGATAAAATCGGGATAAAAACTTATCCTATGTGATAATCCAGGTTATAAACTATCTGTGTATTCAAATCCGTTCAGTAGCTTTTGCGTGAAGAAGTAACAAACATACACATTCACACACTCACAAACTTTCGGCTTTATAAAATTAGTGTGAAGTGTGATGTGATTATCATCATTAATAATGAGAGGGTGGGCGTTTTGGGGGACTGTCTCTTGCAAAAAAGTAGAGTAAAGTAAATTTTGACGTTCGAAAAGCGCTGAATATCAGCCTAATTTGAATAAATGACTTTTGATTTTGATTTTGAATATCTTCCTGCCCTTGGTCCAATTTTACTAGGAGTCGGTGCAACACATTTTATTCTTCCATTGGTATTCTTCTGCCAAACGTTACGGCATCATTGACTCTTTTCTCTTTCTTACCATCACACAGTCCGTCTATTTTCTCTTAGGCCTTCCTCTTTTTTTTCTTTGAGCTAGGTATTGTCGTAAAAAACTGCAAACCTGTCCTCGAGGTCCCTAACCCCGACCCTACCCTGTGACCAACTTCTCGGCATCAGCATTTGTTTTCCAAAAAAAGCTTTTACTTATTACATACCAGTATCATGTTTTTGTAATGCCCCTCCATCTGTCCTTGGCATGACTCCAAGACACACAACTTGGTTTTATTAAATTCAGCTTACTTACCAATATATTTTGGTCTGAGCTGAAAATAATGGTGCTCCTCTAAAAATGTTTAGACGATATTTTATGTGAACTGAAGTGTTTTTTGAAAAAGGTAAGGATCCTTTTTGGAGGAAATAACATTTTTGGATTTCGTTTAAGTGTATTTCGGGTATGTTTATGTCTTGGATGGGTGCGCGTTTTTATGAGTAAGACCATCTTGAGTGCACATTAAAAATATACGGCCGGAAAATAAAGATTGTAGGGTCAAATATGCGGATTGAACCTTTGTAATAAATGACTTAAAAGAAATCGTGTGGGTCGAATTTCAATGCTATACTTAAGATATTAAGACTGGAGAAGATTTTTAGGGTTCTGATGTATACATAACATCACGTTTGTAATTTCTCAAGAGTAAGGTAAATGTGTACACCTACATGTTTAAGTCCTAAATGTGTCACTAGACCAACCTAGTAGTCATAATCGCCATTACTCACATGATGTCCGGTGTCAAAATTCAATTATAAAAAGTAGAACTGACTTGAAAACCTACTCCTTTTTTGAAATCCCGGTTGCCATCTTTGAAGCCGGCTCTTGACTATGGGATGTAATATATATTACATCTTGAGCTAAACAGGGTGTAAATTAACCCTTCACACATACGTCAACCAAGCATTCTGTACATCAAATTTAGTACCCCTACGCAATTTTTTTTGCTGGGAAACGACTTTTTTTTGTGGGGTCAAAAATCACATTTTACGGTAAAACTCAATGTAGCACTCTTAAAACTTTGTGCTAGTGGATGCTTTGGATAGTAAAAGGGGCATGGAGGTAATTTAAGTAAAGTTATAACCTGAAAAACTAGTATTTACAAAAACAGCTGTGCAAAATTTGAAACTTTGACCACCAATATACCTCCGCAACTAGGGAGTTCCCAGGTATGGTCTAGAACAAAAAAATGATCGCAGTGGTGGGGAGAACTAGTGCCTTTCGTTTGGGGTACTTAAGGGTACTTTTACACCCTTTATATTACATCTCGCATTTGGGATGTAAAATATATTATAGCACAGTGTGAACGGTCCATTGTAATTGTCCATCCATGCCTTGTCTTATTTAAAGGGGTATCATATTCCCGTCGGGGCTGCGGGTTGTACGCAAGAGATACCGCAGCCTCGACATAAAGGTCCGAGAAGGAACATGGGTGGCTTTTAGTCAGTAGAAGTCTGACACTCCCGTTAGCTCTGCCCAAGAGCGAGAGGGGTTATTTGATGATTTCCCACCACCCAACAAAAGAAGGGATATCATATTGCCTAGTACTAATTCGGTTGTGGAGGTCAGATAGGCAGTTGCATCATGTAAAATACTGGTATTCAGCTGCATCCGAGTAGACTGGAAGATTAGGGGATCGGGCAAAAGAATAATAATAAGACCGTCAGATAGATTTTCAAAAAATATTGGACACGTATTTTTTTTTTCACATAAACAAAAAAAGAAGATGATACAATGCTTCGAAAACTCGTGAATTTCTCGAAAACGTCACATGGTAGTTTTTTCACCAACAAATGACGTCACAACGCCCCACTTATGATCTTTGACGCGTCTTATCTTCGTCAATTTTTATTAATTTGATAAAACAAAAAACACGTATCCAATATTTTTCGATAATCTAACTGACGGACTAATTAGAGTCATATTTTTTTGACCCAGGCCGATCCCCTATTAGGAAATAGCTAGGCAGATGAGTTTCTTGCAGCACAACCATCACCAATAAATAACCTAGCTACTTTCTCCCTAAGAGTAATATCAAACTTAAATAAAACTCCTCCAAGAAAGTTCTATTTGTTGTAAGAACTTTAAGAAGGCGGGCAAGTAACTTAGGAAAATAATACACTGTTAAAGGAAATAAGTTTGTCATTCGTTTCCTGCTTACTTTTGTAAATATGGAGAGCTATAAATATGGTCCACGTATGTGGGTGTGTGGGGCGTGATGAGAATTTTTGTGAGGTTTTTGTGGCGGTGAGTTATAGGAGGCGTTAATCATAGGTGTAAATAGGAAGTTAATTAGACATAATAACCCTCCTTTTCGGTAACTCATACACGGACAAACCGAAACAATCGTGGCTTTACCTTTAAATATAAATTTAGCCACGAGCTCTTACCCACAACCTCACGAAACCTAATGGAACCCAAAAATGAAACGAAAACTGCAGATCTAAGAACCTGCAATAAATACGTTAAACTGCGGGGGGCGTGTCCCTACAAATCAGCAGTTTGTAAGCTGTGTTCAGATGTTCGGGAATGATCGCTAACTATCGGAGCCTATCGGTCAGGGGTGTGGCGTTCAGCCATTTGTAATGATAATGGGATGCTTTGATATAATGTGATCTTGTTCAAGTGGTTTGGGAGGAATTATTTTGATATTTTTATTAGGATATACTGCTTTCTGGACTGCCTTTTTTTGGCGGGTGGAAAATCATCAAATAATTTCCGCTCTTGAGCAGAGCGAAAGGGAGTGTCAGACTTCTAGTGACTAAAAACCACCCATGTTCCTTCTTAGTCAAGGCCCCAAGTCAAGTTAGTAAGTTAGTCAAGTTCCCTATATGTCAAGGCCGCGGTATCTTGTGAACAACCCGCAGCCCAGACGGGTTTCTGGACTGCCTCATTGGTCTGTTTTGGTTGGTTTGAAATCATCAAATGATTCCGCTGTGGGCGGAGCGGGAGGGAATGTCTGATTTCTAATGATTAAAAACCACCCATGTTCCTTCTCAGCTCTTTGTGTTCCAGAGCCGCGGTATCTTTGATTCAAACCGTTCTGCAGCCCTGGAATAGTCCCACATGGCAGCAATGCATGCTATGAGGTCCTTAAATTCCCAGATTTTTTTTTTTCTCTCATTACACTGCGATCTGTCGCCGCGGGGACATTTATCAGTGGGTTTATTATTGGCTACTTTACTTCACTGTTGCGATTAAAGTGTGTCTTGGGGCATCTTCCGATTCAGTCTGCGGATTGTAGTGTTATCTTTCATCAAGACATTGGCCAGGCTGTTCGGGTGGTCTTTAATTATTTCCTTGTACTTATTTGTATAGGAGAGTATTTCCTGTTTGACTGTGATCATGTGCAGGTCGTTATGAAGTTGTTCATTTGTGACGAACCAGGGGGCACCGGTTATTGTCCTCAAGATTTTGTTTTGGAGTCTTTGCACAATTTCGATGTTGGAATGGCAGGGTGTCCCCCAGAGCTGTATTCCATAAGTCCAGATCGGCTAAAGGATCGTTTTGTAGAGTAGCAGCTTGCAGATTGGGTTTTTTCATCTGGGATTTTTCAATAGCACCCACGGAGTCTGGATCTGTGCCCCGTTGATGGCAATAGACTCAAAAAATAACTAGTAAATTGTAGGTTTGCTAAATAATTTTCGTTGAATGACATTCTTAGGTATTAAGCACTGAACAAAACTAGGGGGGGGCTACTCTCTAAGTCCGTCAACGAAAACGGGCCCATTCGGAAGAACTAAGTAACTTTGAAATAAACCCTACTCCCTATACAGGGTGTAAACAAACCCTTCACACATACGTCAACCAAGCATTCTGTACGTCAAACTAAGTACCCCTACGCAAAAATTTTTGCTGTAAAATTTTTGCTGTAAATGACTTTTTTTGGGGTCAAACATCACATTTTACAGTAAAACTCAATGTAGCACTCTTAAAACATTGTGCTAGTGAATGCTTTAAATACTAAACGGGTCATGTGGGTAAAGTTATAACCTAAAAAACTAGTATTTACAAAAACAGCTATGCAAAATTTGGAACTTTGACCCCCATTATCTTCGTAACTAGGGGGTTACTAGGTATGGCCTAGAACCAAAAAATGATCACAGTGGTGGGGAGAACAAGTGCCCTTCATTTGCGTTAAGGGTACTTTTACACCCTTTATATTCGGATTTATGTGTTTTGAAAATACACTCGGAGTATGAACAACTGTCCAATCGTGTTGACGTTTTTTTAGTTCGGGTACCTATCTTTGGTGTTCGTAATAGGCCTGCTACACGCAAATGCTTCACCACAGTCTTGCTTACGTGGTTACACGGTGCACACGATACATCACGCGTGTGGTTTATCATCATGTAAGGAAGTAAGGATTCCGGCAAGCGCAGCGCGTGCCCTGTGACCTACAATCTCTGTGCTCGGACCTCATTGGAGACACATGCGTCTTTTTCTTACTTTATGGCTTTTTCGTTGTTCGATCGAATTATAAAATATGTATATGTAATTACTCTGTATTGTTCCCAAGTAAATAAATATTACAAATATACTTAAAAGTGAATCCAAGTTTAGTTTTTCCCATAATTAAGTTCCTTTTAATCATCATCATTATTTCAGTCGAAAGACGTCCACTGCTGGACATAGGCCTCCCCTAAGTATCACCACATTGACCGGTCCCGTACGTCTCGCATCCAGCGGATCCCCGCAACCTTCACCAGGTACTCCGCGCTCCGTATGGAGTCAGACGTCAAGAATAGCACTATCCCATATCTTCCCGTGGGTGTCGTAAGAGGCGACTAAGGGACTTACCAGAGAATGGGAAGCAGCGTTTTCTGTGCTTTTTTTTTTGAATCGAAAGATCTGCGATCGCCAACCCGCCTGCCAAAAGTGGCGATTATGGCAAACCCCCATAACCAAAAATGAGCGCGTGTAGTTATTAAAACTGAATTACCATTACCAACCACATGCAAGATGTACTGAGTGCACCGTTTAATGGCGCAGGCAAAAGTGTGGTGAAGCTTGAGCATGTGGTAGGCCCGTAAGTGATACAGATTAGGAAACGTTCGCATCTTTTCGCGCCGTTTCGTGCTTAGAGAGTGGACCTCCAGAAACGAATCTCACACGAGATGCGGGACTAAACTCGTTTGCACCAATTGCGTTAACTAACTTTTACGGAGGTGTTCAAACTGACGCATGGAGTAGCGGTACTCCCTAATCGTTAACACAAACACGTGCGTCCCAGTTTCCCGCGAGGGATTCGCCTTGCTGTAACCAGAGCTTTAGGCTCAATAATTTTTTAGGTTCCTTTGTCTGCATATAAATCCCAACTTCTTAATTCTTCTTTATCGTGTGGTAATCAATATAAACTTAGATGAAAGGAAAGGAAGACCAAAGAAAAGATGGATGGACTGTAACGATGGTGAACTCGCGTGAAGAGGGTTCCGTACGATGAATATAATATATCTACCTTTTTAGACCATGGACTTCTTATGGGTTTTCCTGTAATCTACAGGTATAGAACTATTTTCTTTATTTTTTTCAAAATTTTAGGCTCAGTAGTTTCGGAGATAAGGGGGGGGGGGGCCGCGGCCTCTGTTTATCGCGGCCTCGACATAGAGGGCGAAGAAGGAACATGGGTGGTTTTTAGTCAGTAGAAGTCTGACACTCCCTTTCGCCCTGCCCAAGAGCGGGAGGGGTTATTCGATGATTTTACACCCACCAAAAAAAAAAAAAAAAAAGGGGGGGGGAACGGTCAATTTTCGTCTATTTTCTTAAATAACTTTAAAACTATTTATTTTAAAATTATTAAAAAAATATATTTGAGACCCTCATAGTAAGCCCTTTCATTTGATGTGTCACATGGTACAGTTTGCAAAACTTTTTTTTAAATTTTCTTTTTTGCCCCGTAAAAGCGACCCCCATATTCAAAATTCATTTATTTACTTTAGCCGTACATGTTTGGGTCACAAAAATCCATATGTATACCAAATTCCAACTTAATCGGTCCATTAGATTCGGAGCAAATTGGCTGTGACAGACGGACAGACAGACAGACAGACACACGAGTGATCCTATAAGGGTTCCGTTTTTTCCTTTTGAGGTATGGAACCCTAAAAAGGAATAAATAATAGCGTGATGACTGACAGGGCAGAGTGGAAGAAAAAGAGCAGGCAGGAAGGTGATATTCCCTAACCGAGCGTCAGAGTTTTTACCACCTTTGGGCCTCTGATTTGGTTTGAAATATCTCTCAGGCATGCTGATTTCCCCGTCGGGGCTGCGGGTTGTTCGCAACAGATACCGCGACCTCGACATAAAGGGCTAAGAAGGAACATGAGTGGTTTGTAGTCAGTAGGAAGTGTGACACTCCCTTTCGCTCTGTCCAAGAGCAAAAAAAGGCATGCCGGTTTCGTCACGATGTTTCCCTTCATCAAAAGAAGTGATAATTATGCAATACGCACTTGAATCCGAAAAATCAGAGGTGTGTGTCTTGGGTTCGAACCAACGACTTGGAAGTCCCACAATCAGACCACTAGTCAAAACACTGCTATTCAAAATACTGGTTTTAATCCCATGATAACTTCCCAAAACACACTACTTATCCTGTCCTCGTTTTGCTTATCACACCAACCCTATCTAAAGACACTCCATCTCTAACATGGATTACGCTGTCTAACCCTCACGCCATTCCCCTTACCGTATCATCAGCAACGATCAGCAAAAGTATCACTTTAATTAGGTAATAATGTACTAAGTTTATACTCGTCGTATCAAAAACCTAGTAAATATACCTGTTACGTCTTTGTCTCACCTGGCCCTATTTTGGTTGTGTAAAACTTTTGGAGTTAGCCTTGAGTTTGCTTGGTAAGCACTTTTGTTAGTGTGTGTCGTTTAGAAGTTTCTGATGTCGTGGAACTTTTCAAACGGCATCGTAATGTGGGATTTTTATGAAGAAGGCTTTGCAAGAGAAGTATGTTTGGAGATAACAGACTTTTTCTTGTTCAATGTTCACTGTTTGTGAACGCACAATACAGGAGAAATTCCTAGTGTGGGGCAACATTTAAAAAAACAAAAAAAAATATCATCATCATCATTACGGGGATTCCCTTCCTATCCCCGTTGAGTTAGGCAGACGTACACATTCGTACTCCCACATTCCGCCAGGTATGTACTCGTACATATATTTTAAAATATCCTAGCAGACTTGGCAAACGTCGTACTGCCCGGACAGCAGCGCCACCTACCAGGTCCAAGACAGCAAAATCCACATTATCAAAATGATCCGCCATTTATTGAATTCATTTGTTACAAAAAATGTGATCAATGAAGAACCGCTCGACCGATTTCGTACAAACTTCACATAAACCATCTACTAAATAGTCCAAACAAAGCCTAAGCATTTGGTTTGGATAGGTGAGCCCGTTCTTGAGTCATAAAATTACAATGAAAAGTAAATAAATAAAAACTATCAATAAAGTATATAAAAACCAATGCCTGATTTTTATATAGGTAATTGATAGTTTTTAATTTTTGTCAGCATTTTATTTGTAATTATTGACATTTTCTTTTATTTTTTACATATACTTGATCATTTCTGACTTTAATTGTTACTTTGAGTTTTGATTTTATTTTATTTTAAATTTATTAGTATTTTTAATTGGTACTGTATAGCTCTGTTAGCTTAGAATCAAATTATATTGTGGCTGTGGTCTCCCGTAAGGGAAGGAGTACACTTGATACTTCTGTCGTCCACTATATTCAACATGATCTGTGTACATGTTTTGTTGGAGATCCTAAATAAAATAAATAAATTAATAACAAAAACAGCAATTTTGCTTCACAGCCGAATACGAAAAAATGCAGAATTCATAAACTTCACCACTGCACTGCACTAGGATTTTTGGCATTCAATATAATAGCAGAATGCGTAAACCAATGCCTATACACCAATACAAAAAAGCTACAAGCAACCACACTTGCCACACTAAATATATTTCGTAAGTAATAGGGACGGGAAAAAATCACAGTGAAAAATAACAGTTACAAAGAGTATTATTATAGTAATAAAATCCGTGTCGTACTTACGTAGCTTTACCCTTGCGAATACTTGCGTAAGTATTAGGTAATATATTATCATTAGTCGGGTTACGGAGCGTAATATAAGAATGAAAGCTTTAATGCTGACTGAGATTTTTATTGCTGAGTTTTCTTTTTGGAACGCTTGCCTGTTTCTGTTATTTGGACGCTTTTAACAATTGAAACTATATTTTTTTCCATTGTACAAATATTTCGATCTAGTTTGCTGGCGGTTGTGGTTTTGACAAAGTTTAAAATTACTTAAGGTGAATGCTCCAGCCCCGCGGGAGGTGCTCCGGGCGTCGGAGGTCACGCGATGACTTCCGGCCACCGTAGACGCGGGCCTGTGGACGGTGAGTGATGGGCTAACTCGCCGTCCGTTCGTCTTACGACGAAAACAGGCCGTGTCGACGGCGCGTTCGTGTTCCACGCGCGCCTCAAAGAGATGTCAGCAACATGGGAGGGGCCCGAAAGGGACGACGCCCGTCGGGGCCGCGGGTTGTACACTAGTTATCGCGGCCTCGACATAGAGGGCGAAGAAGGAACATGGGTGGTTTTTAGTCAGTAGAAGTCTGACACTCCCTTTCGCTCAGCCCAAGAGCGGGAGGGGTTATTCGATGATTTTCCACCCGCCAAAAAAAAAGCAAGGCATAGTGTTATTCAGTATATGTAAAACTGAATAACACTATACTCACTATAAAAAAAAGGTCAATGCTCCAAGATATCCCACGAAATTCGAGTTTTCTTACTTTTTTTTGCAGTTTGCCGGTCAGTGTCAAGTTATATGTTAAATAAAATAGGATTCGCGGCAGTAACAAAAGTGTATTTACTGAGTAATAATGATTAAAATCACCAATAAAACCCTATCAGTTCATTTTAGTATATATTACTTCCATGAGCGACTATTCAAAAAGTAGTAATTTCGCGGGCTACCCTAGAGCATCAACCTTAAGGGACAAAATAATCCTAAATGTACAGACGCCAGTAAATTGAGCTACCTGAAACCGTCTTTTCCCTGTCAACCTTGAACCTTTTGCCTTAGCAATAAAGACGAAAATCTATTAAATCAATTGGACGGATTGTAGTAATTTGATGTGGTTTTAGTCAGTAGAAGTCTTACACTCCCTTTCGCGAGGAGCAGGAGGGCGGGAGGGGTTATTTGATGACTTCCCACCCCACAAAAAAAAGTATTCATGCAAATTTGAAGGTGACTGTTCTTACTTCTTACTTACTGTATTACATGGACAATGAACAATTTCATATTTATTTTATCGTCGAACACAAAAGTCAACGCTGAAAAACAAGACACTTAAAAAAAAACAAAACTGTAAGCAAATGATTTTCTTTCACTTAGATAATCCCAGTAAATATCAAAACTCATTCATGTTTAATCTCACGATGCAAATTCCGCTAGCAATCCTGTACATACCGTAAGTAATAGAAATTGAAACTGAAGCCTTCTTATTGTTCTCTAGTACATCTGTACTCTGTACAGAGGAACAGAGGAGTGTTATCGAATCGAATTGCGCTTTTGTTGGTACATGACTTATAGATTATATATGTTCTTAGAAATGAGAATGTGTTATGATGTTTTGTTCGAAAATAGAAATTCTAAGTTCTGTGGTTTGACGCAAGCGTCTGTTTTGGTAAGAGGGTTATGGTTAGCAGAGGAGGTAGTCAAGTTGTAGTATCACTGACTGACGTGTAAGCGAAGGAATAGTTTGTAAGGAAATCGGCCTGTGTTAGAGCTAAAAAATCGATAGCAAAAGCAAGCTTTAGATTTTGCTAAGTGTTTATTTTTGCTCGTGAATGTACACTTACAGTACACCCCAATAATGTGATGTGCTTTGTTAAGGTGTAAGCAATGTTAAGCATAATATTACTAATGAATTTTGGTCACGCTAGGAAACTTTAACAAGGACAACAAAGATTACACAGATCATCTCACGCCAAATTGAAGTCTTCGTTAACCGCTGTCTTCGTTGCATTCTCGGTATTTACTGGCCCGAAACCATCTACGACTTAGAGCAAACTTTATTTTTGGGACAAGCCCGTCACGCTCTTCCCAAACCACTGTAACTCCTGTTAGCCAGAATAAACAGTGGCGACCACAAAAAAGCGCCGAGACAATAAAGCTCGACGAAGTCCCAGAGAAACGATTTAACTGTCTCGGATCCCGCAACGAAATTAATCAGAAAAGAACAGCGGAGGAGTAGGCAAAACATAATGACTCCGAGCTGTTGGAGAAATGCTACGAAAACCCGATTAACCTCCAGATCAAGCGTCGCAAGAGGAGATGAAGTGGCCACACGCTCCAAAGGGACCCCGAGCACATAAAAAAAAAAGCGTGGCCGTTCCCGTCAAATCTGGCACCGCACCGGTTAGCAGAAGCGGCGAACATCGGAATGACGTGGAGTGAGGTGAACCGTGATGCTCAAGACCGATCGCGATGGAGGACATCTATCAACGCCCTCTGCCTCATCTAGGAGACTTAGGACATTAAGTCATGAAACTTTACCTATCACGTGTATAAAATCCAGTCCATTGCTCTTCAGTCATGTGTGACAATAGGAGCAGCAAGACAGTAGTATCCATACTAATACAATACACGCTAAATTTAATTTAGTGCAAGTGTAAGCATGTTTACTTAACACGTTCTTAGTCGAGTCACCACTGTCGTCTTGTGGGATTTGTCGTATATTACTGCACAAAACGTGTTTAACTAAAAGCTTTAATGCAGTTAAGTGTTTCATCCCGGTTTATTTATGTAGGGAGGGTCAGACTTCTACTGATTAAATACCACCCATGTTCCTTTTTAGCCCTTTGTGTCGAACTCTTTCAAACAACCCGCAGCCCCGACGGGAGATATCTATATATCTGACTTTTGAGTAAAAGCCGGTAAGCTTACACAAAAATAATAAAGTTCTCCTTTATGGTGTGGTTAGTGCTTAAACTGGTTTCGGAGTTGTTACGCGGCCCATCAGCCTCTGACTTGGCTTTATATGCCGTACCAAAAATCACTCAGACGTGCTGGTGTCCTCACGATTTTTTCCTTCATTGAAGCAAAGGGGTATTTCACCAAAACATCTAATTAGTCCGTCTGTTACATTATCAATCACCCTCCTTTTGGGCTTCGCCGCAGTCGGGTAAAAAATTTTGGACACGTGTTTTTTTAGTTTGAAAAAATTAATAAAAAATTTAAAAAAAAAAAACGTGTCAAAGATCTTGAGTAAACTTGTGACGTTAGTTCGTTGGTAAAAAAGTACTAACCTTGTGACGTCACACGACTTTTCGAAGCACTGTATCGTCTTCATTTTTGTTGACGTGAAAAAATAAAATTTACGTGTCCATTACTTTTTGGAAATCTATCTGACAGACTAATTCGATTTTTTTGGTAAAATACTCTATTGATCATTATACAAAACGTACATGAATACTAAAATTAAAAAGTCTAGTGTTTGAACTTGAGACCTATGTCTTGGTAGTCAGTAAATAAAATGGTATTTTATAGTAAAGATCCTTGTAACTAACCTGCTTAAAAGTATTCTATTACTTACATTTCGCTTAAACTATAAAAAACCTAATTCCTAATTCAAAGAAAAAATGTAAGACACTTAAAATCAACATTTCAACAGATTTGAATTCCCTTCTCTTAAATGAGAACACTAAAAGTAATTCCTCACACAGAATCCCTAAAAATATGCAAATCAGAATAATTATCGTTCAAATGCTGAATTAACAATTAAAACTCTGAAAGTTGGGTCAGCAAAAAGTTTTCTGACATGCAAAAACCAACTTTGACAGATGAAAAATAAAGTTTAAATTCCATTGAATGTTTCATTGTGTACTGTTCAGATTATTTAGATTTATTCAGCTTTGTTTCGAAGCAAGACCTTGTTAATAATGTTTTGTGAGTAACGAAGTATCGTCATGTTTAAATTTTTGGAACAAAATGAACAACTGTTACATATTGATTTTGGATTATAATAGAAACCTCGTGTGTTTTTCGGTGAATACTGTAATTGAATAAGTTTTCAGATTCAAACACAGAATATTTATTTCAGATAGACCCATGACAGGTACATTTGCATAGCCCAAAATAAGTTACCTACAGTCTAACCAAACACTAAACGGAATATTTATAATTAAATAGTAAGTAAACATGGTTAATATCCCGTTTTCAGTGTAAATGATTCCTGTTATTTTAGTTCCTATTTCATCATAGTCTTCTAAAAACGTATACTTCGACACATAGATACTGAGTTTACAAAGTAAGGCATAGCAGACACGTATTTGTTTTCACTAAGATAACATTATGCCAAAATTATTGCATAAATTAAAGCGCGCTTTTTGGCGATCCTTAGCAATACCTTGAAACCTTTTAAAAATAAACGATGTGTTTTTTTACAGCCACAATATTTCGAACTCAAAAAAAGATTAAAACTGGAACAGTCCCATAATAATTATTTGGTCATTCATTTCGGCTAGGCTCGGTGTTAGTAAAACGGACGTCAATACAGTGTGATTCTTTATAATGTGCACATATCGAAATGAGGGAATCTATGCTTAATTTTATCGATGGAAAAAATATTTAAAAAAATCTAAATATTTTTTAATATTTTTTATGGAATTTTCAAAAATGTTGTCCGCTGTTGTGACCCCAATGTAAACAAAACGGTGTAACTTTTAAACTAAATTATCTATCGCGATGAAACAATTTTACGTAAAAAGTTATGAAAAAAAAAAAAGTTTTTTTGATCAAAAAACGTGTTTATTTTCAATTGAGGGTAGTTTTTTTCCACAATTTTCATTTTACGAGGACGCCTAATTGCTTCCAATCATTATGGAGTTTGTTTCATCGCGATAGATAATTTAGTTTAAAAGTTACACCGTTTTGTTTACACTGGAGTCACAGTAGCAGACAAAATTTTTAAAAAATCCATATAAAATATTAAAAAATATTTAGATTTTTTTTAATAATTTTTCTGTCGATAAAATTAAGCATAGATTCCCCCATTTCGATATGTGCACATTATAAAGAATCACACTGTATAAATTATACTGTATCGTCTGAGCAGCGGTGGCCCAGTGGTGGCGGCCCCGACTTACGAACGATAGGTCGTGGGTACGAACCCAGGCAGGCACATTACTTTGTGTAATTTATTTCATCACCAGAAAGGTGAAGGAAAACATCGTGAGGAAACCGGTATATCTTAGAACCAAAAAATTCAAAGACATGTGATGTGTTGTGTGATGTGTGTGTGTGTGTGTGTGTGTGAGAGGAGGCCTGTGTCCCAGCAGTGGGAACATTAATAGGCTGTTGTTGATAATGATGTATAATTAACACTGAAAACGTGATATATACCATGTTTACTGTTTGTTTTAAGTTCCTGATATTATAGTATACCAATTTAAAAACTTTTACTGTGTATAAGTGCAATATTTGTGTGTAGGTGTACCTACTTCTATACCCGGCGACTTGCATAGCCTCGTAGATAGGCGTTTCAAGAGTGGTGCGAATCTGATCGGACCAACGCATCGGACTTCGGCCTCGAGACCAAGAAGATGAAGGCCGAGAAGATGGCGCACCATCATCAAGGATAAAATGATGGGAGGAGGAGGTCACGACCCTCAGTCATGAGGAAAGCGACTTTCGGAGGGGGGTACCTTCTTAAGTTTTAAGTGTCTGTTGTGGCTGTTTTTAAAAGCTCAAAATAGAAAAGTGTCAACGTGTAGCTCGTTGTCTCTATTGAAGAAAAATAATTTCATTGAGGACGCTTGAAAACGGCAGGTCTCTTATAAAAAAGCTATCCCATATTTTCGCGTGTTCTATGTTTTTTGAAGTCTAAAACAAAATGAACCAGTTGAAAGGTTTCTCAGACTTTTCATTCAAATACTTTTTCCATCAGTTTCAGTTTACAATTTAATAAAAAACTGAAGTGTAAGCCAATCTGTGGTTTCATTTTTGGTTTTATTATTTTAAACTAGCATTTTTTTAGACTAATACGCTGCCAGCTCCCTTATACCCTGAATAGTCTAACTGTCGAATAAAAAAAGTGTAATAATGTGAAATGTTTTCTCTTATTAAAATACTTGTATAGTGTACATAATAAAGAATATTCTATTCTTAGCCTTTTCCGAGAATCGCTTTTTTAAATTATTTTTTATTTTCTATAATAGTAAATATTTTAAACCTACTTACATAACATCTATAATAAGGATTATGAAAACATCCCCGTCTCTAAATATTGTGACATAAAATGATTTGTAAAATGCACCTTAGATAGATAATACTGGGTAGGTACATGGGAGTAAGAGTACTTCTAGTAATAATATCTTGGGAAGATGGACACGCAAACTATTACCACGATTTCAGAACTACGATTCTACATAAATGATGTATAGGCCATTGCAATACAAACATTTGTAATGCTATATTTAAGAATAAAACCGACTTCACTTTTTTGTGTTTTTTTTTTGTTAAAAAATTTTTATTTTTCACTTTTAGTGATTTACATGTGCTTCCCCCTTCACAAAGTACCGGCGTGATGTTATGTTATGAACTAGTGTAAACAATAGACAGACATGGAATTTCAGCAATCCCAATTCATTTGCTATCAGTTAGACATCAATACGACCTCGCAAACTTTTGTATTTATTAGTAGAATAACAAAACATCATGCCTGTAATCCCCGAAGTATGCGAGGTCGTATTGATATCGGTTACATAAGAACCATTCTACCATTACATCAGCTTGTTATAGAGAAAATACCAAAATCGCTGTACATTTTTCTGAGTTCGACGGTAAACGACGGAGACGAAATGATCGTTAATGTAGTTTTTTTTTTAGTTTTGTTGATTTTTCAAAAATCGCTTGTCCGATTTCTTACCCTTTCCAACAAAAAAAAAATTCAAATCGGTAAGATTTGAATTTTTTTTAAATTATCGTTGTTTACTGATTAGGCATCAGTAAACAACGGAACAAGCGGTGCAAGCGACGGACTTATGCCCAAACATAAAAAAGAACCTGTTTATTTTTTTAAAAGTCGGTTAAAATGCACTGGAATCTAAGTTCCTGGTAATAGTTCACGCTTCTATTTCCACATTCTAGTAATAAGAAAAAAAGGTAGACTTACCAAGGGCCATGGAAAGCACCAGAAGTGCCGGCGATGTCATTGACCTGCCGGCCGGAGAGGCCGTCCGCCCGCATTCGTGATGACGGTGGCAAAATCATCAATATCAGCACACTAGCAAAGCATTGCTACTGTTACTTCACGTCACTAGTACGTTACTTTTATTCTCTACTTTTTAATTTTCACTTTCACCTTGATATTTTACTCACTGTTACTTTTACGAACACTTTTTTGGAACCGTTATTTCTTTAACACTTTTTTTGGAAATGTTATTTTTATGAACTGTTATTTTACACTAGTATACTATTTTGGAACACTGTTACTTGTCACTGGTATTTTTTGCACTTTTGCAGAACACCTGTAATTTGATTGCACTTTTAGACCACTTTCGTGGAACACAGATATTTTTATGTTATTTTATTGCACTTTTTATACCACTATTTTTTATTCACATCAATTTTTCTCCACTGTTTTTAAACACTAACCTTTTTGAAACTTCGACCTTAATTCCAAGAGATATGTTTTTTTATACAATTAGTTTACTCCAAGAGCTAGTTAATTAATTTGCGTCACTTTATAAAATCTTAATTAGAGACGCTCCTTGACTAGGCGACCTGTGAACAAAGAGAAAATTGCTAAATTAATTCTGTCTGAAGATGTGTTGTAATTAACAGTTTTTTCTTACTTATTTTCTATTGCTCGGAATCTAGTCAAACTGATACTAATTGGGCTGAGTATGAGAAATTACGTTGAGCACCGAAGGTAATGAAATATTATTGGTTTTTGGTAATCTGGCTGGAGTCTTTTTTTCTATCTAGAGATACTTACTTAAGTGGCCAATTTGAAAGCTTCTATGATATATATTTTTTTATTAGTGAATAGAACCCTTTTATGGTAGTAATACTATACTTGGGCACTATGTCCATTTGCGTTCAAGACCACGGTTCTTGCCCGTGGAAGACAAAAAGCTTCAGAATTTTTTAAATATTTAAATAAAAGATCCCGTAACCACTACGGGATCTTCCTCTAAACGGTAAGGTATTTGCCCCAAATAGTGACCTAATAAAAGACCCACAATAAATACATATAACAATCGGTTCTACCGAAAACAATAGACAATCCACAACAAAGGGAACAGACCGAATGAACCAATTAGGCGCTCCTCAGTAATACGATTACCTAATAACTCTTATAAGTCAGCCTTCCACGAAATATAAGTAAGTTTCCTAATTTATTTATGAGTTCTCGGGACCGAGTTATTGAGAATAGAAGGGAACTCGATAACTTTGTTTTTGTAACAAGAGGGTCACGTGAGCTTGTTTACGTTCTATCTATTCACAATAGGTATAGATGGTTCAAGTGGCTTATTCTACTCATTTTTAAAACAAAACTCCGAGCATACGTTGACCTCACCTGTTTTGCTGTATCTTTTAATACGGTCGATTCTCAAATTAAGCAGCATTTGCCTAGGTCGGTCTGTGGATTTGTGACCATCCGGTAAATGCGGAGTTTACTTCTTGCTTCGGAAATCATGTTAAGCCGTCGGCTGTCATTTGAAAATCTTTGACAGCCTTTGCCGGTAGCCCGAAAGTCTGACAATCAGTCTTTGTCAGGGATATCAATCGTATCCAGTACAAGCAGTTACTCTGTCCAATATGTTTTTAAAAGCAGGTAGATTATGGAATGATGGATAATGTGGCGACGACGACAGCCACGACTATTAGTGGAGCCGCGTTCTCGGACCAACCTTTTGCAGGAGGCGCCGCTGACGCGTACACTCCGAACGCTTAACGTCATAGTTCTCTGAGTGAATTCACAAGGAATGCTTTATTTGTTATTAGTTATAGATATAAGTTATAAGTAACAATTAAGTTAGTATTAGGTAATTAAGGCGCATTTATCGCTTTGGGGTTGCCCTGTAATGGTAGATGTAAGATGATAAATAAATAAATAATTAATGTCCTTCATAAGTAAAAGGGTACGAAAATCGAATCTAACACCGCAGCAGACCGACTAAATACTAAAAACTTTGGTCTAGCACCTCAGTGACAAAGTGGTCATCATCATCGTCATCAGCCTATACTGTTCCCAATGCAGGGATTCAGGCCTCCTCTCTAGGAGAGGGATGGGCTATAATCCACTGAAGTCTTCAAATTTTTTTATGGTTATAAGAGTTGCTGGTTTTACTTACGATGTTTTCTTTTACCGTTTTGAAAGTAGAGGTGATGAAATAAATTAAACAAAGTAATGCGGCTACCTGTGTTCGACCCCACGACTCACTGTTCATAAGTCGGGGCCGCCAGCACTGCTCTCTTGTGAAACAAAGTAGAACGTCCAAATACTAAGAATTTTGACAGAAATATTCCATAGAGAGAACATAGAGGTGTACTAAAAAAAGGGTTAGGGTTCCGCGGGATGGCGCGTGCAGAAGGCGTTGCTTGCTTTATGATCATTTACTGAGAGGCGGGTCCACCGCAACGAACGTTGCATTTTAAACTAACGAGCGAAAAATCGTTTCTCGTAAAATCGTCGTTTGAAATTGTTAACGTTTTCATACATCGCCATGTGCTTGAATTAAAAACGCACAACGCACTGTCCGACGCTTCGCGTCTCCGTAAATTAGGCCTTATGCAACTCCTCTACTCCTTGACAAAGTACAGCGGGGTTGCAGGAGTTTGTTTGCCAATGAAGTTGCTGTCAGCAGATAGTTTGTGTAAGATTAGTGCATGCGGCAAAATAGTTACGCAAACTGGCAAATGAATAGGAGAAGAGGTTTTTGTGATGCTTTTCAGGGTAAAGCATCGGGTTTCTGGATGTTAGAGTAACTATTTGTGTGGCTAAGTCTGTAACATAAGGTACAGTTTTGTTACACTTTGTGTTTTAATATAAGAAGTTCAAAGTCCTGAATTTCAAAGAGCCATTTCTTTTAGTGTAGGTCGAAATCTTGTTAAAATATTATGTAAAAGAGTGTTAGTAATATACTACTTACTGGAATAAAATATTTTAAATTTGATTCCATACCATTGCAAAAATGTTCGATGTTTTCCGACTTTTAATTATTCGTCATCTTCCTGCAACTGGTCCAACATGTTTTTTTTCTTTCATTATTTCCGTGACATTCATTTGGTCCGGCCTCATCACATACCCATACCAAGATAGTCGATTCCCTTTCAAGTTTTCTGTAACTGCCACAACTTTCAAACTTAGTATAAAGGGTATAAAAGTACCCTTAACGCAAACGAAGAGCACTTGTTCACCCCACCACTGCGATATTTTTTTGGTTCTAGACCATACCTGGGAACCCTCTAGTTACGGAGATATTGGGGGTCAAAGTTCCAAAGTTTTGCACAGCTGTTTTTGTAAATACTAGTTTGGTTATAACTTTACTTAAATTACCTCCATGACCCTTTTACTATTCTAAGCATCCACTAGCACAATGTTTTAAGAGCGCTACATTGAGTTTTACCGTAAAATGTGAATTTTGGCCCCAAAAAAAAGTCGTTTACCAGCAAAAATTTTTGCGTAAGGGTACTTAGTTTGGTGTACAGAATGCTTGGTTGATGTATGTGTGAAGGGTTAATTTACACCCTGTATTAGGTATACTCATTCCTTACCTGCTCACACCACATTTCCACCTCATCATTTTCATCACCGATACATGTAATCGTTTTTCATCCATCTTCTTTATGTTAGTGTCCACTCGACCCCTAAACATAGTCCACTTTCGTCACCCAGGGGGTGAGTTTGAATTTTCATACAAAGGACAGGCACACCTCGTCCACTTTCGGCCCCTAGTTCGATAAGATCCTATTTTATTGATTTGATAAAACAAAAAATACGTATCCAATATTTTTCGATAATCTAACAGACGGACTAATTATAATCATATTTTTTTTTAAGTCGGTAAACATCGTTAATGCATTGTACATTGACCAACTTATTTTTTAAACCTTGTATAGGTTTCATTATATTGAGTTTCATTACATTATATAGCATTTTAAAAATTAAGCTTTTTTAATTCATGAAACTCAAAGTATTAAATTAATGATGATAACTTTTAAACAACAACCCTTTCAACTCTTCGAAATCCCATAAAACCCTCGTTATACAGTGTGATTCTTTATAATGTGCACATATCGAAATGAGGGAATCTATGCTTAATTTTATCGATGGAAAAAATATTTAAAAAAATCTAAATATTTTTTAATATTTTTTATGGAATTTTCAAAAATGTTGTCCGCTGTTGTGACCCCAATGTAAACAAAACGGTGTAACTTTTAAACTAAATTATCTATCGCGATGAAACAATTTTATGTAAAAAATTATGAAAAAAAAAAGTTTTTTTGATCAAAAAACGTGTTTATTTTCAATTGAGGGTAGTTTTTTTCCACAATTTTCATTTTACGAGGACGCCTAATTGCTTCCAATCATTATGGAGTTTGTTTCATCGCGATAGATAATTTAGTTTAAAAGTTACACCGTTTTGTTTACGCTGGGGTCACAGTAGCAGACAAAATTTTTAAAAATTCCATATAAAATATTTTTTTAATAATTTTTCCGTCGATAAAATTAAGCATAGATTCCCCCATTTCGATATGTGCACATTATAAAGAATCACACTGTATAAAAAAAAAAACCTGACACTAAATTCATATTTCTTTATAAATACTCCGTTGGGTAGTCTGTAGGTCTAAAACAAAGAAGCAATATGTCATAGTAGCGAACGTAATGGCCACTTCACACATACGAGTGTCGGGTGAGTGTTAGAAGCACCGTCAAGTGCCTCCCTAGGGCGAGAGCGACTGCGGTTTTAAAAGGGACGTGGCGTTTGCATGTGTGGGAGTACCTTTATATTGTGGAACGGATTTGACAGACGATTGGATTCTTCTTTTTTTTTTTTTTGCTTTAATTTTATAACATTACTAGCCGTCCTGGCAGACGTAGCACAGCGCCACTTACGGGGTCCAAGACAGCAAAATCCTTAACAAAATGATCCGCCATTTATTGAATTAATTTGTTACAAAAAATGTGATAAATGAAGAACGGCTCGACCGATTTTGTGCAAACTTCACATAAACCATCCACTAAATAGTCGTCAGTGAGCCCGTTCTTGAGTTATAAAATTGTAACGAAAAGTGGCATTGATTTTTATATATATAGATGTAGTCTGAATTTGTGCCCGATTGATGCCAATAGGTTCTCGCCTCTTTTACATAGGACTTAAACATAACTGGCAAAATGTGGGTGTACTATTAGGAACACCTCTGCCTATCCCATCGGGGAATGCAGGCATGATGTTATGTTATGTTCAAAACATCACTGCTATAATTCCTGATAATAGTACACACACATTTCTATATTTATATTTAAGTCCGATTTAATAACAGAAAAGACTTGCGATCCTGTCGGGGCTGCGGTTTGTTTGAAAGAGATACCGCGGCCTTCGACATAAAGGGCTAAGAAGGAATGTGGACGATTTTAGTCAGTAGAAGTCTTTTTGGAACGAAGTTCCTTATCGCGCGTTGTGAAAGGGGGCTAGACGGAAAAAATTCTTACGAAAAGTTGTCACGACACTTTTTGCTATAGTAAGCTATTGTAAGCTGTGCGGCGTCGCATGTTTCTCTGTCTGTCTCTCTCTCTCTCTTATAGAAAGCAAGCCAGATATTTTATATTTTATATTTTAAATTTATATAAAATATAATAATTAAAATAATATTATTAATATAATTATATATATAATATTTTTTATTTTTAATTTTATTATTATTATTAATTCTTTTGGTCATTCTTGTGCTGTTTGCGATAGACTTTAACTTCGTTCCATCCGGGTGTCCCTTGACACCTCTCAAGTTTTTTTTTTATAACGGGACAAGCCCGCCACACTATTCCCAAACTACTGTAACTCCTGTAAGCAGAATCAACAGTGGCGACCAGAAGAAAAGCGCCGAAACAATGAAGCTCGACGAAGTCCCAGAGAAACGATTTAACTATCTTGGATCCCACAACGAAATTAATCAGAAAAGAATAGCGGAGGAGTAGGAAAAACATAGTCAGTAGAAATCTGACAATCACTACAGCTCCACCCAGAGCGGCAGGAGTCATTTAATGAATCCTGCCGCACTGGGTGGAGCTGCTTACCCTCCGAAAAAATAAAGACTATTTCCATCAACCGGACTCAATTTCAATTTCCTTGACTGCCACAGAGAAACCGATGAAAAACTCCTTTAAATTCGCCCACCAACACTCTACCCAATCTCAAAACCAGGACCTCGCGATTAACATTCGCGTTTACTACTTCTACAAGGCTGTCAACTCTTTATTTATTCAAAAGGCAGTTTTTAAAATTTATGATTAAGGCCTGACAGCGTAATTATAACAAAGTTACCAACTTTATAACAGAAATGAAAATAATATGTACCACAGTCCTGTTAGGTACTTGATGAATGCTGTTAAAGACATCTGTCCGTCTGTCTGTTAACCGTAACGACTAACAGATTTCTATGACTCATGTGACTGTTTCTAAATTACCCCTAAGGCTAGTCAAATCGTAACTCGCTCTCCGTCCGTCTTACGACGAAAACAGGCTGTGTCGACGTCGCGTTCGTGTTCCACGCGCGCCTCAAAGAGATGTCAGCAACATGGGAGGGGCCCGAAAGGGCCGACGCCCGTCGGAGCCGCGTGTTGTACACTAGTTATCGCGGCCTCGACATAGAGGGCTAAGAAGGAACATGGGTGGTTTTTAGTCAGTAGAAGTCTGACACTCCCTTTCACTCTGCCGAAAGAGCGGGACTTATTTGATGATTTCCCACCCGCCAAAAAAAAAAAAGGCTAATCAAATCATACTAAAATTTACTTAAAGCAATACGGCGTCTGTATCATCTTCATCGGTCTTTAAGTTCTCACTGCTGGGACTCAGACCTCCTCTCTATGAGAGGGAATGGGCTAAAATACATCACGCTGGCCCAGCGCGGGTTGGTAGATGTCAAATGTCTTCGAATGTTTGGTTCTAAGATATGCCGCGGTTTCTTCAAAATGATTTTCTTCACCGTTTTAGGAGCAGTTGTGATGAAATCAACTACACAAAGTTATGAGTCTGCCTGTGTTCGAACTTATGACTTACTGCTCTTAAGTCGGTTTAAACCACTGGGCCACCATTGTTTTTTTTATTTCTCTTTCGATGTCTGCATAATATTTTCACCAAAGTTTGTCCCGGGTTTGCTTAGTAAACGAATGAGATCACAAAAACAATTCTATCTATTATTAACCGGCCAAAGAGTAACAATAAATATCTTTATTTAGAAATTCATCCCAACCGTAACCAATAAACGGTTTTAGAGTAAGGGGTGAACCAGATAAACAAACACAAAAGTTGCCCTATTAAATAATGTCTCCTTTTGCCCAAAATAATATTATCCTGTTCGACACTTATTGATGTTTACTTACAGAAACCCAGCCAAGAGCGAGTCGGGCTCGCAGCATTTGGGTTCCGTACAATAAACAGTGATTGTAACGGTCGCTGGCATGCCGTTTATTCTTTACTAAGTTTTACCCGCGGCTATGCTCGCGTGATAATGACGAATTAGCATACAAACTTAACATGCCTTTTTTACCCCCATGGGGGTTCATATTTGTAAGATCCTTCCTTAGTGGATACCTACGTCATAAGAGGAAGATAGAGGGAGGTTTGGCCTGTGCGTTGATCCTCAATCAGTCAGCTTTTAAATATAAACTAAAAAGTCACAAGATTATTTTGCAGAGCAATTGATTAGTAGAAACCCCGTTCTCTATATTAAATTTTTTAATTAGCCGTTTGTGTGATGAGCACGATCATTTGTTCTGTGTCTGGGTGTAATTTATCTATAATATGTATGTATTTAGAAATATATAAGTATGTTTATCAGTTGTCTAGTACCCATAACACAAGCTCTGCTTAGCTTGGGACTAGATGGCGTTGTGTGATTGTGGAATATTATTATTATTATTATTATTACTTATCGCCTTCGCCTTTGCCTTCTCATTAATGTTGGTATTGTTTACTGTTAAATAATTAATAGAATCAATTGTGAAGTATTTTAGTATTGTTTAAGTATTAAGTAATTAATCACAATACTGAGTGAGTAGTACTTCCGCGGGACTGACTAGACACGGGTGTGGGGAAAGGTATATTAATGGACACTCATTATCTAGCGATTAGCGAATAGTTGCAATATTAAGTAATCGGAAGGGGTTTTTGATGTTAACAACATTTAATTCTGTAAATTTAATGAGAACTGTGACATGATATAAAACAGTGCTTAAAGAGTTTCTTAAACCTATTTTTCTGCTTATTAACAACGATTTATTGAAACCTCTGAAAAGTTTAAAACTGCGTGTAAATGGTTTATTAGAAATAAACGTTTGGAGTTTGAGTAAAGTGTTGTGTGTGATTTCAACTACCCATTTACCCATCAACCATGGAAGCACCATTTATCTAGAGGCAGAGACAATATGGCGGAGATCATTTTAATTTAGGAACAGCGTTCCTCCAGTGGTTTTCCCGCCTTAACATACGAGTATATATAGCGAGATAAGTAGATTATGTGTATCTAATTTTTTAAATTAATTAGACACTCCTTTTTGCTCTGCCCAAACCACAAAAAAAAAAGTTTTGGCTTATCAAATTAATTACCTGCGTCCGGTCAGAGAAGAAGTCCCCAATATAGTTGCGAAAAGGTAAGGCAAATGATGTACGAGTATATTTATTAACATAACCTTATTGACAATGTCATTCAGGTGCCAAGAGAAACATGGTTCCGGTTTTTTTCTGGACGGAACCCTAAAAAGGTAGGAAAACAAGGAAAATTGGTACAAATATTAAATTGATTCCTTCTTGAAAGGTCGGATCCCAAATAATAGGATTCATTTAATTTGTTTTTTGATTAAATACTGGTGTATTGGGCGGAGGACTTTATTATTCAATGGCTTTCAGTACCTTAAGCCTTTCTTCACTGAATACAGCAGGTTTTATGTTTGAAAATTCATTTCAATTACGAATTAAAACTCCCAATAGCCCTATGGGTTTGGCCTGTGCGTTGATCCTCAGTGTCAGCTTTGCCTTTCATAAAGGGTGTAAAAGTTCCCTTATCGAAGCCGAAAGGCACTTGTTCTCTACGTCACTGCATTTTTGTGTTAAAGACCATACCTGGGAACCCCCTAGTTACGTAGATATAGGGGTTCAATGCTCAAAATGTATCACAGCTGTTTACTAGTTTTTCAGGTTATAAATTTACTTAATTTTCCTCCATGACCCGTTTACTACTCGAAGCACCCACTAGTACAATGTTTTAAGAGTGGTACATTGAGTATTAACGTAAAATGTGATTTTTGACCCCAAAAATGGTTTTGTTTAAGTACCACCAATATTTTTTGCGTAGGGTTACTTAGTTTCATGTACACAATGCTTGGTTGACGGCTGTGTAAAGGGTTAATTTACATCCTGTATATACAGAGTTGATATGAGAGAGGGGCATTAAATTACACTACGTATACTACACGGGTATTATTATTAATTCGATACGGAACAAAAATAAAAAGCACCAAAAGTGAGGATTTTTTTTTTCAAATAAACTAAATAGTTTTTTGTTTCCTTGTTTGCATTGCCATCTTTTAGCGAAAATATTTGGTTATACTTGTCAGTTGCGTCAGAGCGGCAACAACGCATCTCAGATTTATCGTTTCAAGGTGCATGACCTATGCGTATAGACATAATCAGCTGTTAGGAAAGATACATCGTGTTCAAACGGGGCAAAAACTTATAAAATCATTTGCGACTAAACTACTGCTCCTATTTAATTGATTTTTGGTACAAAGCTTGAAAATGGTACCTAGTTTATGCTGTTTAAAGGAAAGCCACTCTGTCGTATCATCTTTGTATATTTACTTAGTTTGCTCGCCAACTTCAACTTTCTTATTGCCAGCGTTTCTGCAATATCCCTTTTTTGGAGGGTAGGGAATGCTCCTCCCGCTCTGGATGGGGCGGTAGGGAGTGTCAGATTTCTACTGACTAAAAACCACCCATGTTCCTTCTTAGCCCTTTGTGGCCGCGGTATCTCTTTTGAACAACCCGCAGCCCCGGCAGGTTCCGCTATGTCCTTGATTCGAATTTGTGTCCATAAAAACCATCACAACCAAATAAATATTGAACATGAAATTAATTACTAATTACAGGCCAGGCAAGGCGACAATTTTCAACAAAATCTTCTTATTTTATTTAATAATTTTGTTTTTCATTAGAGTCTGACGTTTTTGATGTTCCAAATAGGGTTAAAATTCCTGAAAAATGTTAAAGAATGATTGTCAAAGGGTTTTTGATGTTAGTAGCAGATGTTCTTTTATTTGGTTCTTTTTTAGTGAAACGTTGTGGAAAATAAACCTTTTATTTTGTTGTGCTCAACATTTTATACTTTGAGGGATGTTTTGAATAAAATTTAGACTGGGCTTTGATTTGTTGACACTTTTTAAATGAAACAGATTTGTTAATGATAAAGGTATCGGAGGGGTTACCACCCTTAAATGTATATATTTTAATTACAAATGAAACAATACTTACCAGGTCTTATCACTACTAAAATACTTACTGCCTATATTTTATTTATTAGGTATTAAAAATTATCAGAAATTCTTCTATCTGGACACAAATTATCTTGACATGGAAGTCTTTGAATAGGCTCCGGACACAAGTTGACCGAAGCAAGAAAAACCTGTTCAAGTGGAGATTCATAGATAACTCTGCCCTGCTCCATAATGGTATCAACTTTTTTTTGTTTGGCGGCTCAATCATCAAATATCCCCTCCCGCTCTTGGGCAGAGCGAAAGGGAGTGTCAGACTTCTACTGACTAAAAACCACCCATGTTCCTTCTGAGCCCTATATGTCGAGGCCGCGGTAACTTCTGAACCACCCACAGCCCCGACGGGATAATGGTATCACCTCACTGCACGAATCAAGCACGATATCAAGTCTGCCAACGCACACTTGATATCGTGTCCTGCCTGTTCTAAAAAAGTCATCTGGCCTCGAAAGAGTCAAACTAGTCGTCAAATTTTGAGCCGACTCAATTAAAATTGTCATCAACACACCAAGGACAACAAAAGCTTCACTGCCTACCCCATTACGAAAGATGTTATCATAGCCATGATCAATGTCTTTGTCAACAAACTTTTCCTAAAATCACCGCTTTTCAACAGAAAACTTTGAATGTTGACAAGTCTATTAATTGGGGCTTCATTATATTTTGTGTCGCTAAATAATTAAAACGCCTGAGCAAATAAATAAAACAGTATTATTTATTTGAAGCCTGTTTCGAAAGAAAATTATTAAGTTTGTTTATTTTTCATTTACTTCACAACACACCACACTACACACACACACCCACACCACACACACACACTAGCATCACACTTTTAATTATTTTCTTTTGTCTTGATTTTTCATTTGTTTTTATATTTATTATATTATTTTTTTTTAAGAGTCGCTGAATTTGTCTGCTGACTGGGCTGGTCTGAGCTGAGCTGTGAAAAGTTTTAATGAGGGAGAGAACTTCTCGTCCCAGCCGCCGCGGGAGACGCTCCGGGCGTCGGGGGCCACGTGACGGCTTCCGGCCACCGTTGACGTGGGCCTGTGGACGGTGAGTAATGGGCTAACTCGCCGTCCGTCTGTCTTATGGTGATGACAGGCCGTGTCGACAGCGCGTTCGTGTTCCACGCGCGCCTCAAAGAGATGTCAGCAACATCAAAAGGGGGCCCGCAAGGACCGACGCCCGTTGGGGCTGCGGGAGGATGTAAGAGATACCGCGGCCTCGACATGAAGGGCTAAGAAGGAACATGGGTGGTTTTTAGTCAGTTGAAGTCTGACACTCCCTTTCGCTCTAAGAGCGGGATTATTTGATGAATTACCACCCCCCCCACAAAAGGGGTGTGTGGGGTCGTTAGACACACGATAGAAGAACAAGTTGAACTGGTTGAGATTCAGGCCACTGGCTACCTGCAACGACTGTTAAAGATATATCAATTACTGTCTGTGTATTTGTGTATGTGAGTTCAAATGTTTGTGAACGCACCCACGATACAGGAGAAATTCCTAGTGTGGGCAAAAAAAAAGCCGGTACACACGGCTTGACGTGCTTTTGAGTCACTTCTAACACAAATTTATATTTACTGACTGTTAGTCAGCATCATTCCACAGCTGGGCAAAGGTCTCGCTATGACTTCCAGGTTTTCGGTTTAAGACTAATGTAGACCACTGGCCGTTAGTCCTTTCGAGAACATCCTTCCATATCTTACGAAGTCTGTCGCGACGCCTTCTGCTGACTGTGTCAGGGTTCTAGAAAGTGTCAATTTTGTCCTACAGCTTTTTGGGCATGCGGCAGACGTACCCAGCTTAGCCCCACTTCAGTTTAGCGTCTATGAGCAACGCCGGTAGTTTGTGTTTTGGAGCGTAGATGCCCGCGGCTTCGTCTGCGTGGATGTCGGTTATCGCAGTCAAAAGTAATCTTTTCATCCCCCCCTTTCAACAGCTTAGAGCACTTTTTTCGCATTAAAAAGTAGCGTATATCCTTTCCTATCTGTGTACCCAATTTCATTTAAATCTGTTCAGCAGTTTTAGCGTGAAAGAGGTATAGAAAGACAGACAAACAGAGTTACTTTTGCTTTTATAATATTAGTCAGGAAGTTACTATTAGTAAGGAAGTATGGATGAGGATTCCCACCTAAATTACCACTCCAAACACCAAATAAACTATTTCTCAAAACCTAACCTATCCAAGCATTCCGCCATTCCGCGAACGATGACATTAAATACAAGATGGCTGCTCCTACACGTCTAGACGGAGTGGAATGCTGTCAGTTGGCACGGTGCCATTAGTTACTTTTAAACTTTTTCGCCACTTCACACATTTGCGGGTTACATCATTCTTCCCAGAAAATATGATTTAACTGGGTAGTTTTAGAAGTAAACAATTTGTTTTGTGTGGAGCATTTGTGGCTGTGTAGTTTTTTTTTTCTTTTTGGTATTGAAATACTATAGAGTGGCATTTAGATTTTTGTTTTTGGGTGATGATAGCAAATATGGTTGTAATAATAACGTAACATAACATCATGCCTATGATCCCCATAATGTTAGGCAGAGGTCCTTTTCACACTTCGGCAATTATGTGTCTCGTTTTGTCTGACCTTTACAGTTCGAACTACCTTGACCTCAATGGTCAAATTAGGAGTTAACTAGGGACACGTCATCGATAACGGGACTTCAACCGATCTTTCTCATTGAAAAAGATGAACAATTAAGCACATACATTCGATTTAATGTGCTGTTCGAAAAGGACCTTAGGGGCTACGGTGAGTGATGGGCTAGCTCGCCGTCCGTCCGTCTTATGACAACGACACACAGTGGGCTGAAAATCGGCTTTCATAGACATTCGATTTTTTTTTCGAATTGGTCAAATTTTTTGATTGGAATTGTTTAAAACAATCATGACCTTGAGGTATAATTGGTATGACGTCATAGAACATAGTGGAAGATAGACTTTTGATTTTTTTTCAAAATACTTGTATGGGAATTATCATAAAATCTTCAATATCTCAGCTATCGCATATTTGCGCAAAAGAATTCTTTCACACAAAAAATCTCCTATTTTTTTGCTAATTTTTGATATATTTCACTTTTATGGCAGAGGTGCGATGGAAAAGAAAAAAAATAAAAATAATTTTATTATTTTTATTTCTTCATTTATAACGATTATAAATGAATTGAATTACGCATTAAAATAATATAACAAAGAATATATAGCAAAATAGTCTAGGCCATCGTGAGCCGCTTTTTTAATCATTGATTTTTATACTACCTAGCAGAAAAACAGCATCTTATACGTAAAAAAAACAATTCTTAAATTGTTGACAACAAATACTCGACTTTATCGGAAGCCTGACCCTTTTAGCCTATAACAATTACTGAAAATTATTGCTAATAGGTACCTACCTATTAACTAATAGGTAGGTGATCACTGATCACCTAATTTAAGTTTTATTATGACAATGAAGGGTTTTTAGGCTGATTACTAATCGTTCTCCAGAGGTAGAACTTACAGAATCACTGTGCCTAATGGGTTATTATCATTAGGGTATAATAACAGTTAAACATATAATCAATATACAACTACAAATATGACTTACATTTAAATTTTAAATAGTTTTATATAAAAAAAAAATAGAACAAAAATAGTACTCTAAATACATTCTAAAAATAAAATTTAATTGATTATTTACAGACATGCTCTAAATTAATACTAACAAAAGTAAAACTAATAAAAAGTTAGTAAATAAACAAAAACATCTTAACCTACTGTTAGTCACAATCACTACATTCTGATTCTGATTCAGATTCGGAATCTAATTGATTTATATCGCAAAATTCGACATCGGGTTCTTGCAGGTTATCCAAAAGATCCCGAGTTTCAGCGAAGAGAGCTTTCCTGTTCTTTACATCCATAATTGGTCTAACTGAAGAAATGAGAGGGTCTGAAGTGAGAAGAAGCATGTTTAGAATGTCTTCATTAGAACATTGTCTGCTCTTTTTTCTTGAATGATGACATCTAAATCTTCGAAAGTCCTTATTACGAGCCTCTGATGCTTCTTCTGAAAGACACCCAATTGGTACTACTGCATTACAAGCTATAATATCTGCCCCATGTACAAGTAACTTGTGCACAGTTGACGACATGTAATACCAGGTTATAAAGTGCCAAATACCTCTCTGCTGTCTTTAGGCAGTACTCTTTAAATTTTTCAATATATATATTTTCTTCTGATGTAATAGCCTGTAAAATAACAGCAAATCTCCGAATCAAATTCTCATCCAGACCCGTAATGGCTGCGGTTTTTTCCGGAAATTCAAAAAATCTCCGTGCTGTATTTCCATCGTTGGTTGTTCCTGAGCCTTGTTTAACCACACCTATGATCAGGTTCAGTTCCCGCTTGAAACCGTCTTGGATTGTTTTTTTCCTTGCCTGCAGAATAGCTTTATCTTCTTCCCCTTTTGCCATCCATTTTTTAAGATCTTGTCTGTAAGAAATATTTAATAGGCATTCCATGCAATTGATGCGTGCATGTAACGAAGACAGCCCAAATTCGTATAAATTCTCAGAAACAGGCCTTTTTAACACTTCCGTTAAATTGTTCATCTCTGAAGGTTTTGCCAAACATAAATAGCAAACTGAGCTGGCTTTGGCTTCAGAGATGTAAGTGCAGACCTTGCCATCGATCATGGTCATCTTAAGGTCATGGGTGACCTTGTTGCTGCCACTATCTGTCGGTCTCAACGCTTTTATTTCTTCTTTCATACTGTCTAAATGCTCATTGACAACCAGTTTGCTTTCTTTCATGAAGCTAAATCGCACGGGACGACAAAATGATGAAGAACAGGGTTTCGGGTTTTTCCATATGGTGTCACTGCCATTGATTAGTTTCAACGGAACTAATGATGTCATGAAGACACTAGAATCATCATTTTCACTGTCCATTGTCTGTTTATATCTGCTCTGGCTAGACGCACCGTCAAATCCCCACTTCGATATTAATATTAACTGTTTCTGTTCTACGCCCTCAGGTAAACTGTCGAAGATTCTTTTGACTGTTAAATCTAATAATCCTTGAAGAGAAATTTTTGCTGATGAATCCGTCACTGTTATTGTTTGTTTGGAAGGATAACATTGTAATTTCGCCTGTTGAACTTTGTAATAAGATGGATACAAATCTTTTACGCCTTCACGTATGGCTGTTTCTCTCAATGTTATATATTGCCACTTAGATAATTTTAAAGAGAGAAATATGCCAAGTGCCTTCTCGGGTGTGAAAACTTGCTTGGCCGACGATTGATGAATTAAATTATTGAACTTATCAGCAGCTCCTGGATTTGTCAACATGAATTCTAGTGCTGAAGCAATATTCTCCTTTCCTTCTTGTCTCATCTTTATGATAGCAGCATATGCTATCTCACTGGACTCACAATTTTCTTGATCTGTAATTCTCCTTCTTTTTTGTTTCTTTCCTAGATCTTGAAATGGTTTACGAGTTGGTGCCTTTCTTTTTGTCATTGTTCCAACTGATATTGCTGCTGATGTAGATGTGGAAGGTTGAGGAGATATGGCATTTACTTCAGAATCCACAATGCCTGAAGCAGCAGGTACTTTTATGCAACTAGGCCAATCAATATCAGTCTCAAGCCAGTTTTTGTGTTCCTTTAAGAAACACTCCAGTTTTCTGTTGGCTTGCTTCCATTTCCTTGTAATAGCTAGTGTAATCCTTCTGCAATATTCTTTTAATGTTAAATTATCTTCATCGGAGAGATTTAAGTTCAAACGAGAAACTACAGCATTATATAGTGCAAGGCTGTCACTGTACTTCCCCGAATTCTTCAAAATCATGAAGAAATCTAGGTAAGTAGATACTCTCCATTTTTTGCAAGCACAATTTCACTGTTAACACAAGGGGAAATCAATGTGAACTGAATAATTGTTCCCAATACTGCCCTTTAAATACCTGTGAGATATCTGTACAGAACTAAATTAACCCTAATGATTATAACTCATTAGGCACCTGCACAGTGATTCTGTAAGTTCCTCTGGAGAACGATTAGTAATTAGCCTAAAACCCTTCATTGTCATAATAAAACTTAAATTAGGTGATCAGTGATCACCTACCTATTAGTTAATAGGTAGGTACCTATTAGCAATAATTTTCAGTAATTGTTATAGGCTAAAAGGGTCAGGCTTCCGATAAAGTCGAGTATTTGTTGTCAACAATTTAAGAATTGTTTTTTTTACGTATAAGATGCTGTTTTTCTGCTAGGTAGTATAAAAATCAATGATTAAAAAAGCGGCTCACGATGGCCTAGACTATTTTGCTATATATTCTTTGTTATATTATTTTAATGCGTAATTCAATTCATTTATAATCGTTATAAATGAAGAAATAAAAATAATAAAATTATTTTTATTTTTTTTCTTTTTCATCGCACCTCTGCCATAAAAGTGAAATATATCAAAAATTAGCAAAAAAATAGGAGATTTTTTGTGTGAAAGAATTCTTTTGCGCAAATATGCGATAGCTGAGATATTGAAGATTTTATGATAATTCCCATACAAGTATTTTGAAAAAAAATCAAAAGTCTATCTTCCACTATGTTCTATGACGTCATACCAATTATACCTCAAGGTCATGATTGTTTTAAACAATTCCAATCAAAAAATTTGACCAATTCGAAAAAAAAATCGAATGTCTATGAAAGCCGATTTTCAGCCCACTGTGCGACAGGCCGTGTCGACGGCGTGATCGTGTTCCACGCGCTTCTCAAAGAGATGTCAACAACATGGAAGGGGCACGCAAGGGCGGGATGTTGTAAGAGACACCGCGGCTTCGACACATAGGGCTAAGAAGGAACATGGGTGGTTTTTAGTCAGTAGAAGTCTGACACCTTCCTTTCTGCCCAAGAGCGCGAAGGGTTATTCGATGATTTTCCACGTACCAAAAAAAGAAAAAGGGACTAGTTAATTCGCTACGGTCTGCTATTACGATTAACTGACGTTACCGCTATGGGTTTATAGTTTATAGCTTTCGAAAGACCTTTACAAGACCACCCTACATAATTCTGTAAAATTTCCTTTATTTTAGCTAAAAAAACAAAAAAAAAACTGTCATTTCTATCTCCCCAGCAACATTCAAGTATATAACACCCATAATTTATGCGTAACGACGGACTATAAACAGTCTGAGAGCTATCAACAGAAGTCATGTCTAAATATAAAATATAATAAATCGCTAATTTCTGTCTACGACTCCGCTTTACGAGTATTTCTGGTCTAGATATAAAGGGTGTAAAAGTACCCTTAACGCAAACGAAGGGCACTTGTTCTCCCCACCACTGCGATATTTTTTTGGTTCTAGATCATACCTGAGAATCCTCTAGTTACGGAAATATTGGGGGTCAAAGTTCCAAATTTTGCACAGCTGTTTTTGTAAATACTAGTTTTTCAGGTTATAACTTTACTTAAATTACCTCCATGACACTTTTACTATTCAAAGCATCCACTAGCACAATGTTTTAAGAGTGCCACATTGAGTTTTACCGTAAAATTGAACCCAAAAAAAAGTCGTTTCCCAGCAAAACATTTTGTGTAGGGGCACTTAGTTTGATGTACAGAATGCTTGGTTGACGTATGTGTGAAGGGTTGATTTACAGCCTGTATAAATGATGGAATTTTTGGATAGAAAAATGGCCATGAAATTATAACAATAAGGTTAGATATTTCATGTGAAATATCTATAGTATTCGTGCCTAGGCAGTTAAACCAATGCGTATGCTCTGACGAAAGTCGGCATGACGCTGCCATGGCCTGCAGGGCTATTGCGTATCTTTTAAATGTCAGGGGATATCATATTGTCTATGGATTAACTGTCAAATTGGCTATGGTTTAGTACAAAATGGAACCATTTGACAGTTAATTGATGGACACTATATGATAGGGACTGTCATTTAAAAGATACGCAATAGCCCTGCTGATGCCTACTATCACTGGTAATCTTTTGTTTACTTTCATCATCATCATCATCACCCTATAATGTTCCCACTGCAGGGACTTAGGACGGCCTCCTCTCTAAGATAGGGATGGGCTATAATCCACCACGCGGGCCCAGTGCGGGTTGGTAGATGTCACATGTCTTCGAATTCATTGGTTCTTAGACGTTTCCTCACGATGTTTCCCTACACCGTTTTGAGAGCAGTGGTGATGAAATAAATTACACAAAGTAATGCGGCTGCCAGGGTTCGAACCTATGACTTACTGTTCGTAAGTCGAGGCCTCCACCACACACCACACTTTATGTATCGTTAAAGGTAAATATTTTAACTAGCTTATGCTCGCGGCTTTTCCTTTCCTTCCTTTTCCAAATTCGGTCATTATCCCACAGAATCTTGGTACGGGGACAGTACGCACCCAAGTATCGGTTGCCCCCCAAATCCGTTAAATCGTTTGGGTGACTGAACCCCTTTTTTTTGTTTTTTGGGGTTGGGAAATCATCAAATAACCCCTCCCGCTTTTGGGCAGAGTGAAAGGGAGTGTCAGACTTCTACTGACTAAAAACCACCCATGTTTCATCTGCCTATATGTCAAGGCCGCGGTATCTCTTACAACATCCCGCAGCCAGGTGACTGAACCCTTGAAAGAGGAACATCACCGAATGAAGCACTTCAAAGACTTTAATATTCTTCGTATTTTGCCAAAAATATATGTATAGTGATCTATTTCAAGCATCTTCAAGGACACTTCAAGCCTGGATGAGGCAATTACCATAATGAGTAATAAAATATGAGGTTTGGCCTTAGATGGTAGATACCTAGAAATGACAGCCAGATGTTCACTATGAGTTTTATGAGCTTTAATTTGTTTAAATAAATAGTGCCTTTGTAAGTTTTGTCGAATAATGTTAAACGGACTTTAACAAAGAAAGCTAGTGTGAACAAGCATTTCCCCTGGTTGTTCGAAAGAGATACCGCGGCATCGACACAAAGAGCTTAGAAGGAACATGGGTGGTTTTTATTCAGTAGAAATCAGACACTCACTACCGCTCTGCCCAGAGCGGGAGGAGTCGTTATATTAACAAAATTCTCTCTGTTAGATTATCGAAAAATATTGGATACGTGTTTTTGTTTTATCAAATTAATAAGAATTGACGAAAATAAAACGTGTCAAAGATCATGGTGATCAGTGGAGGCTTTTAACGTCAATTTGTGGGTAAAAAAGTTCTAACCTTGTGACGTCACACGACTTGACACAACTTTTCGAAGCACTGTATCGTGTATCGTCTTCATCTTTTGTTTACGTGAAAAAATAATAAATAATAATAATAATAAATATCCTTGGACAAATATGTGTGCATTATTTTTGGAAAATCTATCTGACGGAATACCCTATTGCTACCCTATTAGGTCAACTTCCAGTCTAACTGGATACAACTAAAGACCAGTATTTTACATGAAGCAACTGCTTATCTTGATGAGAGCAACAGTGGTCCAGTGTTCAAGCAAGTCGTGGGTCCGAACCCAGGCAGGCACATTACTTTGTGTAATTTATTTCATCACCGCTGCTCTCAAAACGGTGAAGGAAAACATCGTGAGGAAACCGGCATGTTTAAGATCCAAAAACTTCGAAGACATGTGACATCTCCTAATCCGCACTGGGCCCGCGTGGTTGATTATAGCCCATTCCCTCTTAAATAGAGGAGGCGTGAGTCCCAGTAGTGGAAACATTAATAGGCTGTTGGTGATGATGATGAACTGCTTATCTGACCTCCAGAACTCATTTCCAACTACGTAAACTAATAACCACTACCACGCTCAGTCACTTCCAGTAACTCACGATCTGTGCACACAATTTCGGTTATTACGCGGTGTCCTCGTAAATTTTTATAAATTTTGATATATAATAACAAATTTTATGGTTTTTACGCTAATTTACGGTTGTCGATACCGTCTCGTCATTTACGGTTTGGGATCGGTAATTTTTAATTTATTGTTATAGGATAATAAGGGCTTTTTACGGTGATAATAATTTTGATTTATAATGTGTTATGGTGGCATTTGAGGCCGTACAGGTGGAGTTAATGTCCTGTATAGTAAATGGTTTTTTCAATAAAAGGCTTACTCAGAATAAAGGCAATATCAGTGTAAAATAATGGAACCAAGTTTTTGGAGTGCTTTCACAGAGCAATGACCTTGTGTAATCTGGTGGGTGTGAGAGATTAAGAATGGTGAAGCTTAGGTAGGCCTATGAATAACAGAAGCCGTCTACGCATACTTCCGATTTAAGAAAAACTGGCCAAGCTGCATGTCGGACCACGCACAATGTAGGGTTCCGTAGTTGCCAAACAAAATATGTGAATTTACTAAACTGATTAACCACCCTGTCTACTTGCCTCCGAACGATGATTTTTATTGTAAAAATTAAACAAAACAGTTTAAAAACTCCCAAACATTATGTATAGGAAAATATTTAATACGTCAACCAAGCATTTTGTACATCAAACTAAGTACCCCTACGCAAATTTTTTTGCTGGGAATCGACTTTTTTTATGGTAAAAAATCACATTTTACGAAAAAACTCAATGTAGCATTCCACAAACATTGTGGTAGTGGATGCTTTAATAGTAAACGGGTCATGGAGGTAATTTAAGTAAAGTTATAACCTGAAAAACTAGTATTTACAAAAAAAGCTGTGCAAAATTTGGAACTTTGACCCAAAATATCTCTGTAACTAGGGGGTTCCCAGGTATGGTCTAGAACCGAAAAAAGTTCGCAGTGGTGGGGAGAACAAGTGCCCTTTGTTTGCGTTAAGGTCACTTTTACACCCTTTACCATGAATTCTTTCAAACAAAATTTTGCACTTTAAAGCTTAATATTTCACAAACGAATCCCATAATCGAAAAACTGTTTTAACGTGTGCAAAAATCGAAAAACTGTTTTGATGTATGATTTTTAAAGACCTATCCAAGACATCCCACACAATGACTGAAAGAAATAAAAAAAATCATCCCCACTATAATGTGTACCGGAGATACCCTAAAAAAATGTACAATATATTACTTAAGCACTTGTCAGCGTTACTCATTTGTATATTCATGCCAAATTACAGCTTTCTAGTACAAAGAGTCTCTGAGATATAGTGCGGACGGACATACAGACAGACAGACGGACTTGGCGAAACTACATATAAGGGTTCCATATTGATTCAAATTTTTGCTAACGTACGACGTAACATGACTTCTTACTAAGAATAAGAACGTCCATAAACCAATGGTATGAAAATAAACTACAATCTGATAAGTTAATTCAGTTTTTTAAATATGCTTTTTTGATAAACACAACTGGGTCGACAGTATTTAAAACTGATTTATTTTTTTATTTTTTTTTATTAGCCTGCTCTGTCCCACTCCAGGGCAAAGGCCTCCCTCCACTCTTTCCACTTCTCTCGAACCCGCGCGTCCTCCTTCCAGTTTTGACGGAACCGATCCAGTTCATCCCGCCATCTCCTTCGTGGCCTGCCACGACCCCGTCTCACTTCAAACTGATTTAATATTGTTTAAAAAATGAATATTAAAAACATAAAATTACTCATTCAAATTATGTAAAACTTTTTCTTTACAACGTGTTTTCGTAGAATTTCCGTTTCTTAAAATCTTTTAATAACGCCAACAAAAAAACAAAGATTGCCCAACCGAAACGACAGACCACCCCCCATTTCTGCAATTCTTGTTACTTAATAGATTCATAGATATTAAAAAAAGGTCGGAACATAAAAAATACCACGGGAGTTGTCTCGTAAACCGAGAAATGAAGATGGCTGCGTTAGGCTGCTGCTCACGTACCTACTTTATCTTTGAGAAGCGAGATTTACAGCCGTCGATCGCGACTTAACGTTCGTGTGGAGACGGCCTAAGGGCACCTAGTGGGAGAGAATGCAGTGGGACAATTTTGGCGTGTTTTTTTAAAGTTAGTTTCATTTAAGTCAAATTAATCTATGCATAAGTATTCATATTTCAAAAGTTTCTTATACCTACCTGACTTACGTGATCTACAAGCATAAAAACTGGTTATGGGTTATGAAAAAAATCGTATTTAAATGACATCTAAATTATTATGTGTCGATATTTATGAAATTATTTCTCTCTTTTTCATGTGGTTAAGTATAGTGCCACCCACATGTCCCTCTGTCTTGGCTTTACATCATCATCATCATCATCATCAGCCTATAGTGTTCCCACTGCAGGGACTTAGGCCTCCTCTCTAGGAGAGGGAGGGATGGGCTATAATCCACCACGCGGGCTCAGTGCGAATTAGTAGTTGTCATATCTTCGAATTTTTTGTTTTTTTTTTACCGATTGAGAGCAGTGGTGATGAAATAAATTACACAAAGTAATGCGCCTGCCTGGGTTCGAACCCACATACTTGACCCGTTCGTAAGTCGGGGCTGCCACCACTGGGCCACCACTGCTCGGCTATACATGCCGGCGAGAAATATCTCTCGCGCATGATCGAGAGGCAACTATACCAGTATAGTTGCCTCTCGATATTTTCCTTCTCTAGAGCAAGTGATTATTATACAACACGCACATAAATGCGACAAATCATGTGTCTTGGGTTTTAACTCGAGACCTACGACTTGGAAGTCTGTCTGCCACTAAGTCATGCTGAAACTGCCGATTCTTAATGCCAAAAAAATTATAAATGCAATTAAAAATGTAATGTGTTAATGTAATTATTTTCCTAGATACCGTACCGTTAAAAAACACAAATGACAAGTACAGGCTCGTAATTCTAGCTCACCGGCCATAATGCCATTGGGCTTTGCTCTCTGGCCCCCTACAATGTCTTTTCCTTTTGCCTCGTACTGGAACTCGTTGGTCTTACTTAATTTTTTTTCACACATAATAATTATCATTTCATAAAAAAAAGATTTATATTTTTTTTATTATAAACATTTCATAATATTTTTTCATACATAATATCATTTTGTTTTATTGTTAACCACTTTAACACAAACCATTTTTTGTAACACCAACAGAAACACCATAAAATCTTAGTTTACTGTTGTTCGTACACTGTGTAAGACTAACAGTTTTACTGGCGCGCTATAAAATCGAATTAGAGTACAAGAGAGATATAAAGAAGCTTGATTGTTTAGCAGGCTTGAGGGAAGGCCCAGCTTACGTTTACTTGTGTAGTTACACGGAAATACTGTTTTTTTTGTAGTGTTTTTATTAGTAGAGTAAAAGTAAAAGTATTTTGTACCGTGAAAGTTATTTGCTAGAAAAAAAGAAAAAAAAAAGATTTATTGACATTATCACACGGGCCAAAACAAATTAATAAAAAATTAAACATTAAAAAAATATATTTAAACAGTAAACATAAGAGAAACACTCAAAAATAAAACACACATTAAAATAAGTGTCCGTACGAGGCCAAAAGGCCTCTAATTCAGCATGGCGCCGTAACATTTTTGACAAATGTCACAGTGCTGGTATTCTGATAGGGCCAGAACCTGCATTGTACTTAGTACATTATACCTCAATGGCACTATACGTCGTATTTTTACCGCAATCATCATCCGCTTAGCTTTTTCCCATCTATGTTGGGAAAAAGCTAGCTTCCAGTCAAACCGTATGCAGCCGAATACCAGTATTATACATGAAGCGACTGCCTATCTGACCTCCACAACAGAGTTAATACTGGCTAATGCCTCTTGGTAAGACTGGTTGACTGTAGTGTAAATATTAATTTTGTTGTGTATTATTTGTTTAGTCACGTAACAAATAACAATGGTATTTACTTGTGAAGTTTGTGCTGATAATGTGTGTTTGTTAGATGTTAAAGGTAATAAGTTTTCTCAATTATCGTATAATGATAAGATGTCGTGTTCTGTAACTATCACCCAATCACTTGGATGAGATAATTATTTGAGGTGGCAGAATCTTTCTTCTGTTTGCATCGTCGTTAGAAAATCGTGAGTTAAACATTGAATAATGTGATGAATTTTATTTATTTTTATTGTTTTTGAATTGTATTTATAACTTTTGTTTTTACAGGCTTATTTTTTTTTTCTTTTTCTTTGCTGTCAATTATTCGTGGCCTACCCACCGTGGGGGACCACTGCACGCCACTGTTATGACTGTCCACAATCTACAAATGACAACCGTGCCCAACGGCTGAACATGGCACGAGTTGCGTACTTGTATGTACTGGGTGGTCGCGCGTCCACAGACCAACAAAGCCAAGCGCGACTCAACCTGAAAATCGACCCGAGTGGTTGTGATAGGGTATTTCATCAAAAAAATCTAATAAGTCCGTCTGTTAGATTACAGAAAAATATATATATTTTTTTAATTTATTTATTCAAAATCTGTCTAACAATAAAATATAAAAAGTCTGCCAAACTGCAAAACACTTTGTCGGCAGTTAGTCTCGTTTCACAATAATATGTTTATAACAAATTTCGATTTTAATTACAAAATAACTAACAAAAAACAAAAGAAGGTGAGTTTATAGTTATGTAAAATTGCTATGGTAATGTTTTTTAAGAACTTTTTAAAGTTGGTATTTATATTTGACATGCGATATCAACTGTGGAGGTATTGGATACGTGTTTTATCAAATTAATAAAAACGTACGACAATAAAACGTGTCAAAGATCATGCGGGCTTTTGGCGTCACTTTGTGGGTAGCAAAGTACTAACCTTGTGACGTCACCCGACTTGACGCGACTTTTCAAAGCACTGTATTGTCTTCATCTCTTGTTTAAGTGAAAAAAAGAAAAAGTACGTGTCCATTAGTTTTTGTAAATCTATCTGACGGACTAATTAGATTTTTTTGGTGAAATATCCTGAACTAACACTACGTCACTAACAACCCGCACTGGGAACCGCGTGGTGGATTAATAGCCTATTCCCACACATACAAGGGAGACCTGCGAATCCCAGCAATGGGAACATTAAAGGCTGATTTATGCTTACGCTGCTATGAATACATAATCACACTAATGTTATAAAAGCGAAAGTTTGTGAGTGTGTGTGTTTGTTACTTCTTCACGCAAAAACGAATGAACAGAGAGAACAAATACAATTTGGTACACAGATAGTTTATAACCTGGACTAACACATATGATAGTTTTTATCCCGATTTTATTTTCCCGTGGGATAATTTTCGAATTGTAGCGGGTGAAGCCGCTGGCAACAGCTAAAAATGTTCTTACTACAATCATTTGCGCTTGAAGCATTTTAACCCGCCTCTAGGTATGCAACCTCTATGTTTATTTGCCCTGCTACGACAGTCTACTACAAACTGTGCTCACGGCACCTATTTGCTTAGCAAGTTTACGTAGCAGTAAATACAGGCAACAGAATATCCATGTGTTGAGCACTAGTTGCCTCGACATTTTTCTGAAATGGTCCTATATGGTGCAACCGAGAGACACAACTAATCATCATTTTCTTTTTGTGTTTATGGTATGTAGTCCAACCGCCTGGAATTCGATAAGGAACTTACTACTGATATTAAAAGTATCTGATATTTAAGTCCAGGATATAAACTAATGTCTGACACTCCCTTTCGCTCTGCCCAAGAGCGGGAGAGATTATTTGATGATTTCCCAATCCCCCCCCCCCCAAAAGAAAAGGTTATAAACTATCTCTGTATATCAAATTATATCCGAATCCGTTAAAAAACAAACTTTCATCCATCTGTGAATACATTCATCCATTCTCACATAATTATCGCATTTATAATAAATAATCATATAGTAAGATAAGATATTATTATTTAGACTATAGTTGATGTCAGTACCTAATATTTCAATAGGTATTATAATCTACACTGTTAGTTGTTAGTTAGGATGAACCACGCAAGAACCGTGGAACGGATCTAGATAAAATTTGGTTCAGATATATTTAGAATAGCACTTATCTCACTTTTTGCATACACATCAAAATTTTACAATCAAACTCGCGAGCAAAAGCTAGTGTTTAACAAAATAGCTTACCACTCTACTTACCCTCATATTTCCGACTAACCATTAACACCATGTCTAGCTTATTACTTGATAAATTCAATACATAAACATGCTGTTTTCCTATAAAACCTGGAAAAGTTCCAACATCGTCTAAAGTGTAGTGCCCTCTTTAAAAACGCTTGCTTGCCGCTGAAAGTTATTGTTTCCTAATAATGGATGTATGTCGCTTTTACGGTGGTTTACAAATTTAATAAATATTGTAAACCAGTTTTGTTACTTGTAATTTCGCAGTAACAATAAGGTTGCTGCGGGTTGCTTGAAAGAGATACTGTGGCCCCGGACACAAAGGGCTAAAATGGAACATGGGTGGTTTTTAGTCAGTAGAAGTCTGACACACCCTTCCGCTTGGCCCAGGGTGGGATGAGTCACTTTGAAGATTTACCAAACTCCAAAAAACAATACGGTCCTGTATAAAATAATTTTCGGCAGCTTCTTCTTGTCGTATGGATGTTCTCTTCTAAGTCAAAACACACATGTCAGAGAGGTCTTGGTTGCGCAGTTGAGGTACAAGCAGAAATGTTCGGTGGAGCTCACGTATCGATTTATTCCTTCCATTTAACACAGTTTCGGTCCAGTTGATGGTCACGTTCATTGCAGTGGCAGAGGGGCTATTGAGGCCCTGAATAGTAAAGGTAAACGTACACTTGGGACACTCCAGCAGGCTGGTGGGGCATTGTTTGATCCGGAGCGCTGGACTCGCACTCGGTGTTGACGGAACCAATAATATTTCGCCAGATTATGTTTTCAGTGACCTTCTTAGGTGCGCAATCGATTCAGGGCTTTCCAAATTGGTCACCGTAGTTCACTACCGGGAGACAGGTACTTTGGGGCTTCTAGGGGTAGATTTTTTGGTGGTGGGATATCATCAAATGAATTTTTATTTTGCCCACCACAAGTGTCCCAATAAACCACCTCTAGTCAAGACATTGAATGAGTTAGCTACGTAAGAAAAAGTCTTCAACAACCATCATCATCATGGACCTGCTCTTATCCCATTCTATTGGGGTCGGCGCAACACGTTTTATTCTTCCATTATAAAAGGAGTAAATGTCACCGTGACGTCTAACAGGGCATGTTAGACGTCACGGTGACATTTACTCCTATAATAAGCTTAATTCTTCCATTTTCAAATAATTCTACCAACATTATCCGCAAGACGCATCACGCGTGAATAGGTAGATGTAACAACATTCGTCCAGATCATGTATAATGCTAAAGCTTTTCACACACGCATGAGTGTACGCGTTCACTCTCATTGCTTGCTTCATCAAAATGCAGGTCACGAAAAAATCATCAATCCCCACGCCGAACAATTTCAACGAAACGAAATCTCGTGCCCTAAAAGTTCAAACAGCAATCACACCCCAAACTACGTCATCGAAACCGCGTTTTAAACTTTCAAAAACCGAACACGAATCGGCGTACTCGAATCCGAAACGGCGTTTTGTCGGATAAAATGTAGAAGCGCGTTTCATTTCATTTGGCGCTCAAAATAACTGTTTACTCGCAAAGAGGCTTTTCAAAGTTTAAAAAATAACTTTCTGAGGCAATTTAGAGGTACGCGGAAACTCTAACTGGCAATTTGTGACACACGGACGTTAGGTTGGCGAATTTTCTTTTAAAATGTCGGTAATAAATGTTTTAGTTGGCATTTGGGAGCAATAAGAGTTGTTCCATTTTATTAAAATATTTGTTTTAGTAATATAAATATATTTTTAAACTGCTATGGCTTTTTTTACAATACCTACGAGTACAATATTTGATTTAAAAGTGTGTCCATGGAGTTTCTTAACCATGTTTCTTCCATAGATATCAAAGCTTTGGAATTGACAACTACAGTATCAGATATAATATTATGCCTTGTGGCTGTTCTGTAAGGGCTTGTTTATGGAGAGGCGGGGCGTCGCGCGGCGTGTGCAAATGGCTCGTCGCGTGCTTTTTTATTAATTTACTGAGAGGTGGGTCCACCGCAAAAATCACTGCATTTTAAAAATCGCTTCTCGTAAAATCGTCGTTTGAAATCGTTACCGTTTTCATACATCGCCATGTGCTTGAATTAAAAACGCAAAACGTGCCGTGCAACGCACCGCGTCTCCGTATATGAGGCCTAATGGTCTAATTGGAATAAATGCTTTGAGTTTGAGTTTTTACTTTTTGGTCATTCAATCAAAATCTTCTTTTATGATTACCGTACATAATGGATGAATGTGAAGAAAAAAATATAAAGTCTACGTCTGTTTTGCATGAAAACTAATTCATTTACAAAGCTATTCGTTTGATCAAAACTGAAGAATACTTCGTTTAATTAAAATAACAAACGGAAACAATTCGTCAGTGTTAGAAGCTGTTTATTTATGTAAATAAAACTGGAATGTCTATGTTATATTTCGAAATGAACGGGTCCCACATTTGCATTTCATTGAGTTTATTCATCTGTTCTTTTCTTTTTGTCAGATCAATTATGTAAGAACTCTTTTAGTTACTAGTTGATTGTCTAGCCGTTTCTGTATTTTTTTTCTGGGTGGTATTTCCAAGGCAGATGTGAGTGCCAACGCCGGAATGGAACGCGCTAGAAAGACACTGAACTCTTTGGTAAGGTTCTTCAGAAAGGACAGTTACTTAGTTCTCGCAAGCAGTGTGAGCTTATAATTAAAATAGAGTAGCTGAAAAATTCTAATAAGTCCGTCAGATAGATTTCCAAAAAACATTGGACACGTATTTTTTCTATTTTCACGTAAACAAAAAGTGAAGACGATACAGTCTTTCGAAAACTCGTGTGACAACACATTGCAGTACATTTTTACCGGCCAGAGGCGTCAAAAGCCCCCGTCACTCATCTTTAACGCATTTTATTTTCGTAATTGTTTATTCATTTGAAGAAACAAGATAAAACCGCTGAGAGCAGCGGTGGCCCAGAGTATAGGTCGTGGGTTCGAACCCAGGCAGGCACATTACTTTGTGTAATTTATTTCATCACCGCTCCTCGCAAAACGGTGAAGGAAAGCATAGTGAGGAAACCGGCATGGCTTAGAACCAAACATTCGAAGACATGTGACATCTACCAATCGGCACTGACCCCGCGTGGTAGATTATAGCCCATTCCCTCTCAAAGAGAGAAGAGGCCTGTGTCCCAGCAGTGGGAACATTAATAGACTGTTGATGATGATGATGATTATGAAACAGAAAACACGCACCCAATATTTTTCGAAAATCTCATCAACTAAAAACGAAAAGAAAAGATGGATGAACTATTTTACTTGTATACCCGTTTATTCAACTGCCATACGGAATCTAAGGAAACTTATCAATTTTCAGATTCTAGACTTACCAGAATTAAATTCATCACGTTCGGACGGACTTTTGAATAAATTAGTAATATAATAATAAAAAAAAAACAATTGGCCAAGTGGAAGTCGGACTTGCTCATGAAGGGGTCCATATCATTGTACCAGATATTGAGAGATTTTCTATGTTATTTTAACACCATAGACTTCTTATAGGTTTTCCGGTAATCTGTGTTTCTTAAAAATGTCTGCCTTTTTTTAAAAAATTTTAGGCTCAGTAGTTTCAGAGATAAGAGAGGGGGAATGGTCGGACAGGCACACGAGTGATCCTATAAGGGTTCAGTTTTCTCCTTTTGAGGTACGGAACTCTAAAAACAACGCTTCTGGGACTAGCTAAAGAATGCAAAATATGTACTAAATAATAAAATGGTTATTATTTTGTCGCTGACCTTATACGTATGATAACGACTGAATCTAAACTAGTTGATTTTTATTTTAGTTTATTTGGAACAACTACGAAATAAACTACTGAATCATAAAAAATAACAATAGGGTAGATAACAAAAAAAAACTTATTAGTCCGTCAGGTAGATTTCCAAAAAATATTGGACACGTACTTTTTCTTTTTTCACGTAAACAAACAATGAAGACGATAAAGTGCTTTGAAAACTCGTGTGACGACATTTTCTAAGACATTAGTATTACATTCTTTACCGGTGAGCGACTTCACAACCCCCTACTCAAATCTTTGACGCGTTGTATCTTCGTCAATTTTTATTAGTATCCAAAATTTTTCGATAATCTAAAAGACGGACTAATTAGAATCATATATTTTTATGTCAGTAAACATTCCTACTATGTAATCAGCAGTGTTATTCACAGCTTTAGTTCGCTAAACAGTAGAACCGTATGTCAGTAATTGAGACAATTTCTGTGCTTTAGTAAGAGTGAAGTTCGAAGAGTAAAATTCACAGGTCAAAGAGACTTTGTCGCGACAGAAAGTCTTCGACAAAATATGATTTCGGTAGCACATGTTTTACATTCCAATTTATTTTATATTTTCTGCATCTTTGGTAAAATTGGAATAGAATTCAGTGCACTATGATTTATAAAAAAGTCAACGAGTTTCCTGAACGCAGTAAATCTCGAAGCGATGGTGGCAAATTGATGCTACTTTATTTTCAACTAGCTTATCAACTAGATCGCGGTTTCGGTCCCTCTTTGAACGAAAACTAACCCACGGGAATGTTTTTAAATTTATCCTATGACACTTGGGGATAATGTACCTTCCCGTTACTGAAATAATTTTCTGAATCGTATCAGTAATAAGTAAGATAATCTCTTACATACTTACAAACAAGTTTTACGACTTATTCCTCTCTTCATTTACTATTGTGTTCTGGTTTCACCCTATATACCTTTAAGGCTCAATAAGTAGGATTATTCATCGACGATAGCTGGTTTCTTTTGATGATCGGAACGTGAACGGGTAACAAACCCTTCGTCTACACCTTGTATAACTGTACTTTTCTGTACATTAAATGATCAATTGTACCTACTCTAATAGACCTTTACCGGCTCGATTTTAATCAATAATTAATTTGTGAAATTTATAGTGTAACATGAGTTTATAAATTTTAAATTGTAAGTTTTGAAAATTGCTCGTTAATTTTAAATTATTTTTGTTACTGTATTACTGTGTGGCGAATATCTCCCATTATTGAAATTAATATTATTAAAATTTTTAAGAGTATTACTTTTATTATTTTTTATGACTCTCAATTCAATTCTCAATTCTTTATTGATGATTATTTTGACATTTATACAATTTTAATGGGATTATCTACTGTCTGCATGATTGTGATCTATAATTAATTTAAATAAATTAGAAATATTTAACTTATATTTGCACGCCGAAATTAAAGGCAGATTAAGATAGGTACCAATTTTATATGTTTTACCAACATTCTGTACCTTATTTACGCAGATAAATGATTTTGATTTGTTACGTAAACGAACTCTTTCATTAAAACTTCCTTGCTAATACTTAAATCCAGTAATTAAGCTAACTCTCCTCCGAAATACTCCCAAAGACACACCAATGCACACACCCACACACCACACCCCACACACACACACAATGTTGCCACATTCGCAGGCAAGCTAGTCAAGCTGCAACCATTATGAATATTGTTATGAGCTCTAAATTGCTTTGAAATGAACCTGGATAGTCTAAAAAAGGCATTTCCAACTCATTTACAAACTGTAAAGCAAGACTTAGTTAAAGTGAATGAAAACAATAAAATGTGTGTTTTTGGCGTGGTTGAGCGAGATTATTTCATTAGAATTAGCTGGGGTTTTAAAGTGGAATGTTTTTAGTTTTATGGTTGAATTTTATGAATAAACGAATTATTATTTTTTCAAGCAGTAATCTTTTATTCGTATGAAGTGACGGTGATAGCCGGGCTGTGGGTTGTTCGAAAGAGATACCCCGGCGTTGGACACAAAGTGCTAAGAAGGGACATGGGTGGTTTTTAGTCAATAGAAGTTTGACACCTACCGCTCCGCCCAGAGTCATTTGATGATTCCACACAAACCAAAAAAAAACACCTAATGCAATAAGATAGAAAGAGATAGGATAGTATAATACGATAGGCAGAAAGAGACAGAGATATGAAAGCTTAAAAAGTGATCTTGAAAAGTATTTACCCGATCTCTTTTAGTTTTTAATTAAATTAGTCCTTAATGAACATTATGTTGCGCTCATAAACAGGAATTACAGGCGTAGGCAAAAAGGGAGCCAGGCTCTAATGGGATTGGGCAGGTCACGTGAGTCTCAAGCATGACGAGGTCTGGGCAAAGATCTCAACACGATGGAGCCTGAGGATGGACGGCACGGCTGAGGATAGCAAAAAACGGTACGAGTTAAATGATCGAATCTGGACGTTCATCACGTAAACTGGTTTGAGGTGGCGCAAGAGAAGAGTTCCCAAACTATGCTAGGGTCGGCTTCCAGTCTAACCGGATGCATTATTTTGCATGGAGCGACTGCCTATCTGACCTCCACAACCCAGTTAATACTAGGTAATACGATACCCTTTGGTAAGACTGGATGTCAGACTTTCAGGTCACTGACTACCCGTAACGACTGCCAAAGATCTATATATGGCACCCGGGACCAACAGCTTAACGTGCTTTCCGAGGCACGGAGGAAACTCGGTATGTAATAAAAAATGTAGACAGACTTTCGGGTCACTGACTGCCTGTAACGACTGCCAAATGGCAATATAGCAGCTAAGGTCAACAGCTTGACGTGCTTTTGGAGAAACTCGGTATGTAGTGTGTGGTCACCCTTCCACAGACCTACCTAGGCAAGCGTGGCTCAACCTAAACATCGACCCGAGTAGCAGTTGTTATTTAGCCATGAGCTCCTACGAATTACAAAATAACTTTAAAAACTTTTAATGACTTAAATCTGACTGTATCTACAATGATGTTCTTATCACTTCATGACCTAACCTTTTTTTTTTTGGTGGTGGTAAATCATCGAATAACCCCTCCCGCTCTTGGGCAGAGCGAAAGGGAGTGTCAGACTGCTACTGACTAAAAACCACCCATGTTCCTTCTTAGCCATAAAGGTCAAGGCCGCGGTATCTCTTACAACATCCCGCAGCCTCATGACCTAACCTTCATTACATTTGAAACGCTTCCAGTCAAAACGTTAAATTGATTTTCAACAGCAAACACACATTAAAATGAAGGTCAACGCTGTCCATTGAACAAATCGACCTGTTTGTAGAATTTTCAGTATTTCCTGGAAAATACTTTATTTTCCACTTAGTCTCGAATATTTTCTGGAAATACTGTAAGAGTTCTCCAAACCACGTTAGAGGAAATAGGAAAGTTGTTTAAGATTTGTTTTACCAAAGATTTGTGAGTATCTTCAAATTTAAAGACTTGAAAAAAAGATGTTTTCTACAAGCATAGAGTTTCTTAATAATCTTCTCGAGAATTTTATACATTCCAGGCCTTATTGTTAGAAATACTGTAGAATCTTTACCAATATTTGATTCTTGATTAGAAAGTGGTTTACAGAACTTTTTAATTCCAGAATCCTTTGAAAGGAATATTAAACATGAATATTTTTCATCTAGGTATATAATTTTATATCAGGATAATTCGAAAATCATTTTTGCAAAGAACTTAGTCTGTTTAAGATGTTCATTGGCTATTCTAAGAATCTATCATTGTAACATTTATTTTTTATTTTTACACAGACTTTAACAATAGTTTTGTATCATACTAGTACGCCATTTGCGAAAAATAGTTACAGCACTGATGTCACATAATAATTTAAAGTTTACCGATTGTTCTGTGAATGTGTGAACATTGTAAGTCTCGTAGATATTCTTAAATGCTTGTTAAAGGTGTTATTATTATTATTATTATTATATCTTGTTTTAAGATTTTTGCGTATTACCATACGACTTATGTCTGGCTGCGATAAATAAAGATTTTTCCTATCTTTTTTACAATAGGTAAAACTATCGTTCTTTCTTATCGAATCTTATTAAAAACGAACATATCCGACAGTATCCAGCGACCCAAACGAAATTAAGCTGATACAAAAATATCATAGGCCAATATTTTGATTAGAACCGACCCCGATTTAGGCAAGTAATCAATCAATCCACGTCGCCTAAACCACACACTTCGATCGTTATAAGTATAAGTAAAGGAACAAAATATTGTACTTGGCCCTTTGTTACAAGAACTCTCATAATATTATTATTGATGGGAAATCCGTCCCATACTTATAATATTTTTTGTTTATTTTATTTGTCTTTTTTTTTTTTAAATAACGTTGCCCTACACTAGGATTTTCTCCTGTATTGTGGTTTAAACTCACAGTCACAAATACCCAGACCCGAAACGACTATCTGTAGGCCATACAAATATTCGTTCCGTGCGGGGATCGAACCCGCGACACGTAGCGCAGCAGTCTATTGCTTGAGCCACTGCGCCAACCGTGCCCTCAACCGGGCCGTGTTTGCCTCGATGGTCGAGTAGTTGCAATCGCAACTGCAGAGTTGTATGTTGTATTTAGTCTCTTGCGATAGGAGCCGAGCCCATTGCCACGAACCGAGCGTTATTCAGATCTCCGTGGCTTCTTCCGAGAATTTTTTGATGGAAAATGAACATTTTTTCCTACCTTGGAATGGAACCCCCCAACCCTGCAATCTCTAGACCAACGAAGCTGTATAAGTTCAATATTTTCTTATAATTCTATCAACCTTCTCTCATTCTGTCTACCCCCAAAATTTAACAACCTTGAAGCAATTGAATGTGAAATTAGACCTTGGGAAACCGAAGCCATAATAAGGCTCTTGGTACAAAATTAAATAATGTCTTAGATAAGGAACGGGACCCATTAACGGCGACCTACTTACGCGTCCTTCGACCAAAGTCTCGAGGAAGCGTCCTTGACACCAACCAACATTTTGATAAGAAGGTAATTTCTTAATGTTTCCTATTAAACAGCTTTAACAGTACATAGTTTCGTTTGTGTAGTGGTTGCAAGCGTGAATGCTGTGCCGTGCATGGGGTTTTGGGTCAACCCAGGTCAGGCAAAGTGATATACGCCCGCCGGGGCTGCGAGTTGTTCACAAAGATACCGCGGCCTTAACATATAGGGCTAAGAAGGAAACATGGGTGGTTTTTAGTCAATAGAAGTCTCACACTCCCTTTCGCTCTGCCCAAGAGCGGGAGGGGTAATTTGGTGTATCCCACCCCCAAAAAAAAAGGCAAAATGATATATGGTTTTTCCTTCAGATCTTTTTAGTAGCACAGTGGCTGCTACTAGTCTGGATTTATTACACGGGACTTAAAACAAAACTGGTGAAATGTGAGTTTACCGAAATGGATACACCTCTGTCTAACTCCTCGGGGATTGTAGGCGTGATGTTTATGTTGTTGAACTTATGACGAGGGATGTTTCATACGATGTTCTTGTTAAACTCTTTAAAATCTCGAGTGCTTTTTAAAAGGATTAACCTTTTAAAGTTAGAGAACAAAGGTTTGTTTTTGTGTTTGTGTGAAACTTTGTTATTCTTCTAAGGATTGTTTACATTATACAAACATACACCAACTAACGCCTCTTTTCCATAGGGGTAAACATGAAACCACATAACGTCACCTACTACAATCATGATATACTCAGTTTGCCTTGTCCACATTTATACATCAGCAGGGCTATTGCATATCTCTGTTTACAGATTTATTGATTATCACTTTGGCTCTGTGTGCTTTGATTAACTGTCAAATGGATCCATTTTGTACTAAACCATAACCAATTTGACAGTTAATCCATGGACAATATGTTAGCCGCTGTCATTTAAAAGATACGCAATAGCCCTGCTGGTCAATATACGCCCTCACCAAAAAGTTCCAATTTGTTGCTGTAGTTGTTTACAGAATAACAAAAGAAGCAATAATATTCCTTGAGAAGCGATTCGTATTGAGTCCGTGCGCAGAGATGAGACGTAGGTAAACAGTAATCAAGAGCTGAGAGGTAAATCCTTTATCTTCTGCCTAGAAAATGAAGGTGCTAACTACAGGTATACATTATAGTAATTATGCCTAGGCTTAAGCATTTTATGTAAGAGGGAACAGGGCTTACAAGATAACTTTTTAACAAAAAAAATACCGACTTCAAGTTACCAACACATAAAAGTGTCAGAAGAAAATCTGCTTTGCACACAAGCAAAAGTCACCGACTTCAGGAGCTGATTTTTCTTCTAAAGTTTATTTTTCACAATTTTTCTTAATTTTTACTCAGAAAAATACATAGGTACACACGAATAAAGGATCTCCTTCTTTTTGGAAGTTGGTTAAAAATAGGCATTTAAAGAAACAGTTGTCTGCTCCATTTGAGTGCGACTGAGACAGCTGCAGCTCAGATCAATTATTTCACAAATATTTTATGAGATAGATTTAAATGCTAATTACACTTTAACCAACTCTAAACTATTTAGTGTGTAAAGGTATCCTTAACGAAGCCCGAAAGGCACTTATTCTTCCCATCACCACGATCATTTTTTCGTTCTAGACCATACATACCTAGGAACCCCCTGGTTACGGAGATATTAGAGGCCAGTGATACAAATTTTTCACAGCTGATTTTTAAGTACTATTTTTTTATGTAGGTTGGCTTTGCTACCTCCATGACCCGTTTACTATTCAAAACATCCGCTAGCACAATGTTTTAAGAGTCCTACATTGAGTTTTACCGTAAATAAATAAAATGATAAACTTAAATCATCCAAAAAAGTCGTTAACTAGCAATCATATAAGCGTAGGTGTACTTAGTATGATGTTCATGACGACTTCGTTAACTTACGTTAACCCTGTATAATCTAGCTGGTCACGTTTAGTTCAATTTCTGAAATTCGGCCTAAAATAGCCAAAACATAGTATTTTCCTCATATTTTATCAACCCGAAACATATTACCATAAAATTAGGCTCTTCCACAAAAGAAAAAGGAAATTCTCACATCTACTATTAATATCACTTACACCCCGAAAAACTCAACGATAAGGAGCGAACACATGACTTATGTGACTTCCCCATTGTCATCACAACGTCCCTAACATTATTTATCTGTCCCTTACACCCCTAGGGTGAGAAGTAGGGGGTGAAAAAAATGGGGGTAAAAACTACCCCTTGAACGACCCGCTCTTTTACAGTGCAGTTGGTTGTAACAGCTCCCGTGGGTCCGATTTCAGGATTGTGTCAAATGTATTTAAAAGTTTCTATAATTTTTATTATTACTTTATGAGGAATTTGGTGGTTGTTTTGTGAGGTTACTCTGGTTGGTCTACAGAGTGCTGTTAAGATAAAGCTATGGGATAACGTGAAGGGGTTGTAGTTTTAAACTCATCACTGACCATCACTTTAATGATGGGCTAAGTGCATAGACAATGACAACCGATTTCGAAATGAAATGTGTGTGTGAATGTTATATCAAACTTACCGATTTTCATCATTATGAAATATAATTTTACTATACTAAATAGTACTTAATGGTACTTATAAAGAAAACTTTTATTTATTGTTCATTTTATTTTTGTCAGCGTATAAACTCCGAAACGGCTAAACTGAATGTGACAGGCCCTTACTGGAAGAGAGCAGATGTAGGTACCGAATAACTAATAACTCTGGCTATGTTAATTTGAGAAAACAGATTGCAAACAAAAACATAAAAATCCTCGAAATTGCTAACATATTCCGATTCAAATACGAAAGTAATATTTTTATAACAATTTCACGCGGTCAAAGATCACAGGCTCGTTAAAAAATTGGTAGAACGATTGCTCACTTGAATTTGTAGCGCTATTGTACAGAGTACAAACGAGATATTCTCAGTAAAAATGGTCTTATGCTATAAAACTATTCATAGTATCCTCTCCAGACCCCTATCGCTGCTATTAAATTAATAATATGTCGATGTCATAACAAAAATCTCTATCTAGCGAAGTGAGTGTCGATAGTTGCATTAAAGGGCCAAATATCACATTAAAGCTCCTTTTTTGTACTAATCCTTATCACTGTCTTTTTGTTTTTGATGTATTGAAATATTTTCTAACTACTTGTGAAATAAATGTTATTGGCCTCTACACACTAATATTTTAAAAGCGAAAGTTTGTGAGTGAGTGAGTGTGTATGTTTGTTACCTCTTCACGCAAAAACTACTGAACGGATTTATATTAAATTTGGTACACAGATAGTCTATAACCTGGATTAACATATAGGACAGTTTTTATCCCGATTTTATCTTCCCGTGGGATAATTTTCGAGTTGTAACGAGTGAAGCCGCTGGCAAAAGCTAGTTGTTTTATAAACCAAACTATTGTATCCTACCTAGCTGTAAGTTTTCCAAAAATAATAAAATAAATTAAACCTGGTTGTCCTGGGTTCGATTCGAATTCGATTCTAATTACGCAGGCTGGCCAAAATGATATTGGGATTTTCCACAACGAATTTCAACCTCTATTCCCCCACCCCCTCTTTCCCTCTATCTCCTTCTTTTATTGCCCTCTAATACATGAGACTTGATGAGACTTAAAAAAAAATATGATATTACAAGAGACTTAAACTTAACTTGAAAAACGTGGGTGTACTATTAGTTACACCTCTGCTTAACTCTCTGGGGATTACAGGCGTGATGTTATGCTCAAACATTAAAGTTACAGTTGTCAATCAATTACTCGACAAATATCATCGGTACCGTCTCCCACATCACTTTCTCCTACTATACGAATGATACGGCGACTGTTGACGACTGTACTATTTTTTTACGGAATGCAGGGTAGATTTTCAACGAATCACACAGAGTATCCGAAGCTCATTCGCATTTTAGACAAACAAACAAACTCTTCAACTTTATAATACTAGTATAGATTATACTGTAAAAGTAAACATGTTTACTTGAGAGCGAAAGGGAGTGTCAGACTTCTACTGACTAAAAACCACCCATGTTCCTTCTTCGCCCTCTATGTCGAGGCCGCGATAACCTGTGGACAACCCGCGGCCCCGACGGGCGTCGGCCCTTTCGGGCCCCTCCCATGTTGCTGACATCTCTTTGAGGCGCGCGTGGAACACGAACGACCGAGTTTTATACCTTACATACTGATACTGATACTGTTAGCCTGTATCAACCCACTGTAGGGCAAAAGCCTCTCCCCATGACTTCCTGTTAGTCTGTATCATCCCACTGCAGGGCAAAGGCCTCTCCCCATGACTTCCAGTTATTTCGATCCAAGGCCATTGTGGACCACTGGTCGTTGGTCTTGTCCAGATCAACTCGCCATCTTCTAAGAGGTCTACCGCGACGCCTTCTGACTTTGTCAGGGCTCCAGAAAGTGGCTATTTTGGCCCACAGCTCATTGGCAGACGAGCCCTGTCCAGTCCCACTTAAGCTTAGCGGCTTTTTGAGCAACGTCAGCAATTTGTGTTTTGGAGCGCAGTGTTGTGTTGCGTACACGATTGGTTAGTTTGACGCCTAGATTGCACGTTGGCAGACCTTGAGTTTAAACTTTTGAATCTTTGTTGAACCTTACATATTAAATGTATTCTTAAATGTTTTATATAGGCGCCATAGTCTGCACAAAACACCTAATCATAATGTTAAATGGTTCTAGAATAAGACCTAAATGTCATTTAGATGTTTGTTTAGGATAAAAAAAGAAACTTTAATATCAATCAAATACTCATAAATTGTTCTTACTATTTGACAAGATACTCAACACAAAATAAACAGATTCGCCCTATTTCGCCCCCCCCCTCCCCAACAATAAAATAAAAATTCATCCGTCGAAAACTTATTCATCTTGAACAAACACAACCAAATCGCGGTAGAATAGAATAATAACAGCCATCCCTTGCCCGGATAGATTCAGTTTCATCCGGTTTTATCCGGATAATCTTGAAAAATGCGCCTTGTGTACGCGGTTATGGCGGATAATGGAGAAATCCATGGGTGACATTGATTTTGTGTGAAGATATTATTATTTTGATGTATTATATTTTCGGGGCTTGAGAATGTGTAGGCACATACTTGTGATACATAACTTACGTACTGGCAAACGTAAGGGTCTGTTTTCATAATATTATAGCGCGACTACTGAGCGTGCTGGGTTCCGTTACCACCGAGATAGTACAGGGTAATATGATACCCTTTGATAAGACTCTTTGTTAGAGTTTAAGGTTACTGCTAACTAAAACAATAGAGATGTTTACTGACTTAAAAAAATATGATTCTAATTAGTCCGTCTGATAGATTATCGAAAAATATTGGATACGTTTTTTTTGTTTTATCAAATCAATAAAAATTGACGGAGATAAAACGCGTCAAAGATTTGAGTGGGGTTTTGACGTCACTCACCGGTAAAGAAATGTCATACTAATGTCTTAGAAAATGACGTCACACGAGTTTTCAAAGCACTGGATCGTCTTCATTGTTTGTTTACGTGGAAAAAAAAACACGAGTCCAATATTTTTTGGAAATCTATCTGACGGACTAATTAGATTTTTTTGTTAACTAGCCTATTGTAAAATATCTACAAATGTCAGCCGAGACCAACGGGTTAACGTACAGTCAGCACCAAAAGTCGATGAACAGAATCAACATAACAAAACACCTGTTCACAATAAAATGCCATAAGTTATAGTCGCAACTAGGAAACAAAATAGCCTGTACACCAGAAATTTACAAAAGTCGTTAAACACGACTATTTCAAAAGTATCTGTGCACTAGTATTCCTAAAGTCGCTGTACACCATCAATCCAAATGTCGCTGAACATCATTGTATCAAAAGTCACCAAACAGCAGTAAAGACAAAATTAGGTTAACAAAGTATATTTTTAATGTTGCCGTATGTTAATATACTTTTGACGCTTATGTTGTTCAGCTACTTTTGGGACAGTGCTTGCTTGCAATGTATGTTAACACGTTAGTATCTATTTCAATACTTATTTACAAAGCAATTATATTTTATTGTCAGTAACCATACTAATCTATAATATGAACTAACATAAACATAACTCTAATGATCTACGAAGCGATTATTGTGACGGTACTTGTAACTTACTTTGCGCGAATCTTACAAAACCTACCTTCCTTTAATTTTTAATTTATTATTTCTATTCACATGACTTGTGATAATTTTAGTCTAGCGTATGATTGTCGACTGTCGTAGTCTGAAGTAATTGAAACGTTGTGTAAGTGCATAATTGTTTATTTATATTATTGAGATACATCAATCGATAAATATCACAATAATGCCGTATAATGTGCATATTACGGAGCATGAACGTCACAGAATTGTTTTCTTGAAAGAACAAGGATACAATGTATCAGAAATTGCTGCAGAATTAGGAGTTTCGGTAAGTAATAAAACGTATAATATTATATCATATTTGCATTCATGTTCAACAATAATTGTAAATAGGTATTAAGATTGCTGTAATTAATAAAAACAAATAAAGTGTGCATTATTTCTAAAACATTTTACCAATTAAACAGTTTTGATTTTAAATCAATAATAAATAACATTTATTTATTTGATATTTTTACCTAAAATCGAAATATATGAAATATATGTTTATGTCTAATCATAGCTAAACATTGTTTCAGCGCACCACCGTATATCTTTGGCTTAGGCGTTGGGATGACGATGGTCACATAAGGGAGTTGAAAAAAACAGGAAGACCTAGAAAAACATCTCGCCAACACGACCAAACAATTATTAGCGCTTTTAGAAATAACGGTTTCACTCGTACTGATGAAATAGCCATCAATAATAACTTGTCCCTTAATACAGTAAGGCGCCGACTGCACGAAGCAGGTATTCATCACCGAGTACCAGCCAAAAAACTCATGTTAACAGCAAGACATAAATTGCAAAGACTCGAATTTGCGCAAAGATTTTTGAATTATGATTTTATACGATTTATAATTTATAAATATCATTAGAATTTTTGATTGTGCTATTAATAAATAAATGATTACGTTTTTAATTATACTTTTATTCAGTACTAAACACTTTGTTCTATAATAACAATATCAGCAGTTTCTATATTTAGTAGTAGTTAGTTTAGTCAGGTGAAATTAGCTGTTTAGTGACTTTGATACAATGATGTTCAGCGACATTTGGATTGATGGTGTACGGCGACTTTAGGAATACTAGTGCACAGATATTTTTGAAATAGTCGTGTTTAACGACTTTTGTAAATTTCTGGTGTACAGGCTATTTTGTTTCCTAGTTGCGACTATAATTTATGACATTTTATTGTGAACAGGTGTTTTGTTATGTTGATTCTGTTCATCGACTTTTGGTGCTGACTGTACCTTCTGAGGCACGGAGCTAACTTGGTACGAGTATGTTATGGATGGTCACCCGTTCACAGACCAACCTAGACCAGTGCAGCTTAACTTAGCCACTCGGGTCGAAATTTTTAGACCCTTCAATCTATGAAATACATGAATAAATTAAAAATTATGATGTACCTTTAGTAAAACATGAAAACTATATCTACCTCTGTATAAAATAAACTAGCGGACGTTACGCGGTTTCACCCGCGTAGTTCCCGTTCCCGTTAGAATACAGGGATAAAAAGAAGCCTATGTTACTCAAGGTGAATGTAGCTTTCTAATGGTGAAAGAATTTTTGAAATCGGCGCAGTAGTTTTTGAGTTTATTCATTGCAAACATACACACACACACACACACACAAAAATACAAATCTTTCCTCTTTATATTATTAGTGTTATGTAGATTACCAAGCTACAGAATATACTAAAGGATTATCGTCAACTCTAATTAGTCTTTCAGTGCGTTACCTTAATTTAATTTGTAATTAACAGTCTCGTGCAGCGGTGTGTCTAGACTCCGTACCTGTAAATAAAATAAATAGAATTTAAGCAACTTTATTACAGTTTGTAAACAGTACAGAGATGAAAATATACATTAAAAGCTTTTAGTATTTAGGATATCTATTGCTTGATTTTTAATGCCTTGTTAACTTCAAATTACAAAACATAACTTCCCCTAAAAACTATTTTCTTAATAACGGTGGGTTAGTGGGTCGACTCCCTTCGTGGTCGAGTGGTTTAGGCGTTTGCCTTGAGTTCCAGTGGTCGTGGGATCGATTCCCACGGGAAGCATAACTTTTTAAAAGTTGTTTGCAGTCTGGCTAGGACATTGCAGGCTTACATCACCTGATTGACTAAAGATGATTCCGTGCTTCGGAAAGCACGTATAAGCCAGTGGTCTGGGCGTCAAACCATGTCAGAGGTTTTTTTTTTTTGGCTGGTGGGAAATCATCAAATAACCCCTCCCGCTCTTGGTCAGAGCGAAAGAGTGCCAGACTTCCACCGACTAAGATCCACCCATGTTCCTTCTTAGCCCTATACCTATGTCAAGGCCGCGGTATCTCTTACAACATTCCGCAGCCCATCGAGACCATTTAGAAGCTCTGACACTAGGGTCTTTAGACCTTACAGCCCACACGATACGAAGAGGAAGTGGATCCGTTTCCACCTTGTATTTTAACAGAATTACTCTCAATCCTTCTAAAGGTACGACAGCCATCAAAACCGAAGCGATTAATCTCCCGCATAGCATCGTGTCAGCAACACGCGTGTCTTGATGTATCGTTGTCCTTCGTTTTGTTAGTTGCGAACTATGCACACAAAAGAGTAAGCAGAGATGTTGGTTGTGTTATATAGAAGGGTAACGTGTCTCTGGTAGGGGTAAGGCAAATGTGAATGATGAGAATAGGGATGTTTATTGACTAAAAAAATATGATTCTAATAAGTCTGTCTGTTAGATTATCGAAAAATATTGGATACGTGTTTAATGTTTTATCAAATTAATAAAAAATTACGTAGATAAAGCGCGTCAAAGATCATGAGTAGGACTAGAGACGTTACACGAGTTTTCAAAGCACTGTATGGTCTTCATTGTTCGTCTCAATATTTTTTGGAAATCTATCTGATGGACTAATTAGATTATTTTGTCAACTACTCTATTGAATATATTACTATCATCAACAGCCTATTAATGTTCCCACTGCTGGGACACAGGCCTCCTCTCTTTGAGAGAGAATTGGCTATAATCGTGGGCCCAGTGCGGATTGGTAGGTGTCACGTGTCTTCAAATTTTTTGGTTCTAAGACATTTCCTCGCGATGTTTGCCTTCACGGTTTTTAGACCAGAATTGATGAAATAAATTACACAAAGTAATGTGCCTGCCTGGGTTCGAACCCACGACCTACTGTTCATTATTACTATGTTACTCCTAATGTATTACTATCTTGAATGTTAAAATAGTTTATGCTACCCTACCTCGTTGGTTTAGTGGTCTCAAGCTGCTAAACATTAGGTCCTAAGTTCAAAGACGTTTTCGTTTTTCCATCAGAATAATCTCAATAACAGATTATATTCGAATGATGGTAATAGGGTTGTCCCTTATTACATCAGACTTAAAATATAACTGGCGAAGTGTGGGTGTACTATTAGCTACCTACACTTCTGCCTTAACCTTTGGGAATTACAAGCGTGATGTTATATTGTATTATTTAAGCACTCATAAAAATCAATGTACATTTCCGAGTTCTAAACAAACTTTATCGCTGAAAAGTTTTAGTTACCGTCAGAAATAAACTGAAATATATAATTTCCACACAAAACATTATATAAAGTTACATAATAGGTAACCGATACGTCAACGTTATATCAAAGTATCAAAAATAAATGTTCCGCAACACGACCATTTTGTCCTGACCCCTGATATTTTATTTCTTTCCATCAAAATATGAAGCTAATATTAAAATATCTTCGTGACACGAGCTCTATGCAAACTGGTAGCGTTACAGAAAAAGTACTGGCGCGTCCAGATGTAATAAGCTTGAATGCGAGTAAATTTTAAAGCTTTTAGTTCAGTGTTTTGTGTGGTAAAAGATAATGCTAGTTTATGACAGTTAGCTTTGACTACGTTTGTTCACATTCACTCATAATTATTCATATTCATATTTACACAGACGGTTTGGGCGTAGAACGTGAGAAACGCAAAATGACAGATTAGCAAAATGACAGATTCGCAAAATGACAACTTCGCAAAATGACAGTTTCGCAGAATGACAGACTCGCAGAATGAAGGATTACCATCGATGATCGTTCATGTGTAAACTATAAGTGTTCCCAGCTTCGAGTGCAATAAATAGAGTACTGCAAAATATTATTTGTGTGCAATGTTCAAGTTAAATATTTATAATATTTATACACATGCTTGAATAAATGTTAATTAATATAGCGTGTACCAGAAATTAGGTCTGAATTACAACTTGAAATATGACCATAAATTATTTTCCGAGTGTGATTCAGACTATAGAATTGACCAATTATTTTAGTAGAACTATCCCGAGGGACAGTCTTACCAAAGGAAATCGTGTTACGCAGTATTAACTGGTTTGTGGAGGTTAGATAGGCAGCCGCTCCATGTAAAACTGGTATTCAGCTGCATTCGGTTGACTGGAAGCCGACTTCATCAAAGTTTTATTTTATTTTATTTTATTTTATTTTATTTTATTTTATTTTATTTTATTTTATTTTATTTTATTTTATTTTATTTTATTTTATTTTATTTTATTTTATTTTATTTTATTTTATTTTATTTTATTTTATTTTATTTTATTTTATTTTATTTTATTTTATTTTATTTTATTTTATTTTATTTTATTTTATTTTATTTTATTTTATTTTATTTTATTTTATTTTATTTTATTTTATTGTCACGCGGTTGAAACTGCGGGCACAACCTTTCGATCATTATAAATTTTGTCTACATTCTACTAACCTATCAAATACTTTACATTATAAAATGCCATCTAGAAGCTTCTGTCTTCCAAACATTATAATATTAAAACCATCCCTCCATTTTTATAAAATCCCATTTCTTCCTCAATTTATACAATCCTAACAGAAAACATCTCCTTAATCCGTCTGAACAAACCTTAATCTCCCCGGTGTATATCTGATGTTATTATTGTTATGATAATCAAAATCATTTTATAGTAGTAGCGATTACAAACGACGATTTTACAAGAAAACGATTATTTTAAAATGCAGCGATAGTTACGGTGGACCCGCCTCTCAGTAAATGAATAAAATAGCACGCGACTAGCCTCCTGCATGCGCCGCGCGTCGCCCCACGTCTCCGTAAACAAGCCATAAGAAGTCATGTATCAAAGATTCTCGTTCCTAGTCTATCTAACAATACGAACTCGTCCTTGACCAGTTCATAATAGAACTCTAATTAAAACGAACATACAATCTGTCGTTATCAATCAACATGCTATCTATGTTTGGATTGCGTTCAAGTCTTCTGATTAGTTAAATGGGCGCGAGATAACTCAGTAATGAGTAATGATTTATCTTGGCACTCGCCTCTTGATATTAATAAAATCTTTGTTTTGACTATAGTGCTCACAATGAATTAGGCCCACAGTCACATTCTCAAAAAAAAGTATTTTGCTATGTGGCATTTTGAGAATGTGTCATTTTGCGTCTATATGTCATTTTGCAAATGCAGCATTGTGCACCTAAACCTATGCAACTTGTTGAGAATGTGGCATTTTGCGAATGTGGCGTTTTGCGAATGTGGCATTTTGAATATGTGTCATTTTGCGTCAATATTTCATTATGTGAATGTGGCATTGTGCGCCTATTCCCTCACAATCTTTATTTCAATATGGAAGCGGTTAGTAGACACTTCCCGTGACCTAAGGGCTGGTTTTTACCATGGCCATATAGGCTGAGCATAACATCACGCTTGTAATCCCCAAACAGCTAGGCAGACGTGTACATAATAGCACAGCCACATCTAAGTAGTTATGAAAAAGACCCATGTAATACGGCACGTCTATTGATATCAACCGGACTGCTGCGCTGCGTGTCGCGGGTTCAATTCCCGCACGGATTAAATATTTGTATGACCTGCAGATAGTTGTTCCGGGTCTGGGTATTTGTGTATGTAAGTTTAAATAATTGTGAACGCACCCACGATACAGGAGAAATCCCTAGTGTGGGGCAACGTTAAAAAAAACACTTTGCCTAACGCGGGAATTGAACACGCGACCTCATTCTCAACACAAACAGTTGACAAACAGATGACTAAAATACGGACATGATGTCGTTTTATTGTCGTGTACTAAAATCCTTCATTTGAAAACACGCATCGGTATGTCGGCCCCCAACCGTTTAAAATTCCAAAGTGTGGCTACTCTCAACATATTAGAAATGCCTCCAGATCTTTTGTAGGGTGAAACGTAAAATTCCAACGATTCTTTTTTATATGCTACGAGTACGATTCAAGTTCGATTTGTGATTTGAAACGAACACATGTAAAAAACGTAAAGTATTGAAATAAAACAAACATGAGCTAACTAAACGCAATGGTGGCGCAGTGGCGGCCCCGACTTACGAACACTTAACAGTGGGTTCGAACCCAATACTTTGTGTTACTTATTTCATCACTACTGCTCTCAAAATGATAAAGGAAAACATCGTGAGGAAACCGGCATGTTTTAGAACCAAAAAAATCGAAGACAGTCATGTGACATCTACCAACCCGCACTGGGCCCGCGTGGTGGATTATAGCCATAGAGAGGAGGCCTGAGTCCCAGAAGTGAGAACATTAATAGGATGATGATGATGTTGATATGGAGCGACTGCCTATCTGACATCCACAATTCTACTGGCTAATACGATATCCTCTGGTAAGAATGGTTCTCAGACTTATAGGCCACTGACTATACCAGTAACGACTTCCAAAGATCTTACATGGCAGTGGGACGTACGGCTTAACGTGCTATGGGTAGTCAATCATCTACGGACCCACCTAAGCCATCAAGGTTAACCTACAGAGTGCCCTTCACGCAGCCGTCAACCAAGCATTCTGTACATCAACCTAAGTACCCCCCTATGCAAATTTTTTTGCTGGGAAACGACTTTTTTTTTAGGGATCAAAATCACATTTTACGGTTAAACTCAATGCAGCACTCTTAAAACATTGTGCTAGTGGATGATTTGAATAGTAAACTGGTCATGGAGCTTATTTAAGTAAAGTTATAAACTAAGAAAATTGTATTTACATGTAAAAAAATTGGAATTTTGACCCCCAATATCTCCTTAACTAGGGGGTTCCCAGGTATGGTCTAGAACAAAAATGATATCGCAGTGGTGGGGAGAACAAGTGCCCTTCTTTTGCGTTAAGGGTACTTTTACACCCTTTATAGATCGACCCGAGCTGCAGTTATTATTAAGCCACGAGCTCCTTGCAGTTAAATAATAACTGAATTTTAAAATTGCTCGATTTTATTTTACCTACGTTTCCTATTCCACGCATTAGAGTTAAGGTGGAACCTTCAGGATGGTCCGCGAAATTTGAATTTTCTTATATTTTTTGGAATCTACCGGCCAGTGTATGAAAAATAAAATAAGATTCGCGACTGTAAAAAATTGTGACTTAATTATGCAAAAAATCGTGAGAAAATTTAAATTTCTCGGGTTGCCTTGGAGATTCTACCTTAAACCCACAGTAGTCATACTACTATTTTACGAAAACACTCAGTAAACTGGGAAAACAAATCAGAGATACAAAACAAACAAACCCTCTTGCTTTTTGCTCTTCTTCCTTTCGAGACCGTTGCAAAACATCCAACTTTTTGTCTCTCATTAAAAAGTAAATGAGGTGCTGAGTTGATTTCTGTGACCGTCTGATTGCAAGCCTTGAGGTCGGAACTTGAGTAATCACACTTAATTTCAAATATTACATAAGTTCTGCAACGCAATTCTGCAATTCTGAGCTAAAGGTGCAACCAGACTGTGGTTGACGATATACCGTTAGTGGGGAAGCGGCAGGTTAACCCGCAATATTTTTTTGCAATTCGCAGGGCAGTGTCAGGTCGTTTATTAAATAAAATATGACTCGCAACCGTAGCACGTATACCGTAATACGTTACAGAATTATAATAATTTATATCATCAATAACATTTTTCAACAAAAGCAATGCTGGACAAAGGCCTCATCATTTAATAATCAATAAATTTAACGGATTTATAAAGAACAAGCGGACGTCATACGGCTTCACCCGCGTAGTTCCCGTTCCCGTGAGAACAAAGGGATAATAAAAAGTAGCCTATGTTACTCAGGGTGAATGTAGCTTTTAATGGTGAAAGAATTTTTGAAATCGGCGACGTAATTTTTGAGTTCCATTAGAAACATACACACAAAAATACAAATCTTTCCTTTTTATAATATTAGTGTACTCGTAGGTAACTATTAAAGGAATTTTACTTGCATCTCGTTTCAAACATACGCAATGGTAGCAGGATTATATTCCTTATAATTAAAATATCTATCGCACATTTAGGTCACTGTCTTCTTCATGCCACATTTTGCATTTCAGCTCCTTTTTGCCCCCTCGTTTCCTCACATTTCACGCCGAGCACTGCTAAAATATGGCTGAAAATGACCACAGTTCTAAAACAGCTTCTAGTCTAATGACCAGTGATTTCAAATTCTGCTCGACGAAGTTAAAACATTGAAGTCAAAGTTCACAATTTATGCTAATCGAATACTTAATTGGTTTACTGCGAAATTCCAATATTTGTGATAGTCCCTTTGAGAGGGAATTTAAACGATTACCAATTCAGTATTTGTGGAAAAGGTAATTTATGTAGGTCTTTCCTGTTATTTAGTATAGATGTTACAGTCAAAACTCTTAATCGGTCAAAACTACTTTTGACTGGTTTCAGTCGAAACCCTTATTACGTTAAAACGCGTTTGCTCAAAATAAATGTTAACTATCGCACTAGGTTATAAAAGGCAAAAAAAACCTAATAAGTTGCTTTGCCGTTGCCCGTCAAAGGGGGGGGGGTGGGGTTAGGGGACTGTCTCTTGTAAATAAGTAAAGTAAATTTTGACGTTCGAAAAATGCTTAATATCAGCCTAGTTTAAATAAATGAGTTTTGATTTCGATTTTGATTTTGACCTTTAAGTTATTATAAATTAGTAGAAAAATAAAACAAAAACCACGTAATTTCTTGTAATAGTTTTGACCGGTCAAAAATAGTTTTGACTGATTAACAATTTTGTCTGTGACATAGAAATTAGAATAATAAGTGGAAGACCGGTTCAAATAATTATCATCTGCCTAGCCTTTTCTTAACTATGTTGAGTTAGGCTTCCAGTCTTACTGGATGCAGCTAAATACCAGTATTTTACATGGAGCGACTGCCTATCTGACCTCCACAATCCAGTGGTGCGTAAAACGATATCCATTAGGTAATACTGGTTGTTAATCTTACGGGCCAATGACTGACTGTAACGACTGTCAAATATACAGGATGTAAATTAACCCTTCACACATACGTCAACCAAGCGTTCTGTACATACATCAAACTAAGTACCCCTACGCAAAAATTTTTGCTTTGACTTTTTTTTTTTGGTCAAAAATCACATTTTACGGTAAAACTCAATGTAACACTCTTAAAACATTGTGCTAGTGGATGCTTTGGATGGTAAACGGGTCATGGAGGTAATTTAATTAAAGTTATGACCTGAAAAACTAGTATTTACAAAAACAGCTGTGCTAATTTGGAACTTTGACCCCCAATATCTCCGTAACTAGCGGGTTCCCAGGTATGGTCTAGAACCAAATAATGATCGCAGTTGTGGGGAGAACAAGTACCCTTCGTTTGCGTTAAGGGTACTTTTACACCCTTTATACAACTTACGGCTTAACGTGCTTTCCGAGGCAGGGAATAAGCTCCCATCCACGGAATGACCTATTGGAAAAGGGATAATGCTGGGGAGTTTGTTCCGCCACTTCTTCTTTCCAGCTAAAACACTAGGAAATGTCGAAGGGGGGGGGCGTTTTGGGGGACTGTCTCTTGTAAATAAGTAAAGTAAATTTTGATGTTCGAAAAGTGCTGATTATCAGCCTAGTTTGAATAAATGAGTTATGATTTTGATTTTTGGATATGCATACGATGAGGTTAGATAAGGACTGGATTAGGATGTAGGTAACTCACTCAAAGACAAAGTTCATCATCAAATTTTTAAATTCATTTGGGGTCGGCACAGCTTATCTTCCTCTTCCATACCTCTCTATTTGCTCAAAAACCAAGTTGCGGACTCAAAATGATTACTTATGTGCCAAATTTCAGCCTCTTATAAATACAGAAAAAATATATTTGTTACAGAAACATCAAAGTTTCAATATCTACAAACATCTCAATTATACTAGAATACCGTTTCATTAATAAATATAATAATTATTTACATAGCTTTGTAGCTATAAATATTTTAATTTAAGTTTTGATCGCCAAAGGGCCGGTTTAATTAATTCAATGGAATTTGTTGACAAGTAATTATTTATGTTTTAACTTGAAAACATAAATTCATGAATAATCATAGAACCGCCAATTTATGACATACCTTTACAACTTTTAGAATTTTTGATTATAGCCCATCCCTCTTCTAGAGAGGAGGCCTGAGTCCCTGCAGTGGGATCATTATAGGCTGATGATGAACATCAAGCCTGTATTCCCAGAAGGATTAGGCAGAGGTGTATCCAATAATACACCCACATTTCGAAAGTTATGTTTAAGTCCCATGCATTAAAAGTAATTATTACGACCATTTAAATTGTTGCAATACGGATAGCCTTCGTTCAGTTCTTCCAAAATAGGGTATTTCACCAAAAAAAACGAATTAGTCCGTCAGATAGATTTCCAAAAAATAATGAATACGTCTTTTTTCTGGTTTCACGTAAACAAAAGATGAAGACGATACAGTGCTTCGAAAAGTCGTGTCAAGTCGTGTGGCGTCACAAGGTTAGTACTTTTTTACCCACAAAGTGACGTCGAAAATGACCACTTATTTGACACGTTTTATATTCGTCAATTTTTTTTTTAATTTGATAAATCAAAAAACAAGTTTCCAATATTTTTCGATAATCTAACAGACGGACTAATTTTTTTGGTGAAATATCCTATTGAAGAAAGCGACGTTTGTAATCTGCGTCTAGCCAGAAACTAAATTACGTATAATGTGTACTTAAGCCATGAAGTAGGATTTAATGAATATTCTTAATAGCCGTAAATATTGGAGCAATGGAAATTCTGGGCGATATGAAGACAAGCGCAAACGAAGACTATCTTCTGGATAGTTAGTTTTCAAATGTGGCGCAAGTTGAAAGATTTAGCGATTTCATTATGCTTGGCCAATATTTTAGTCTGGATTGATTTCCACACAAACGTTTCTGTATTTCGATCAAAATAAAAACATTTATTTCAAGTAGGCCAGTTACAGGCACTTTTGAATAGTCGAACAAATACTAAATTAAATAAGCTACAGAAGTCACAAGGCATAATATATGTGAGTGTACTGTAGTTGCCCATTCCGAAGCGTAAGTCTCGTGAGAAGAACGGCAAGAAACTCCACGGACGCACTTTTTAATCATAATATTGTTACAAAACTTTGGTTACATCATTCATGTTGAGATGGTATATTATGTGAGAACGATGTAGCAAGATGTGCACGGTAAGTGTCCACAGTAAAGTAAAAAACGATCAACGAAACAATGATGAATGATGAATGAATGGACCTAGTGTAAAACACGCTTGCCTAGACGAAACCGATTCACTCGAACTTCTCTAACTGCCCCGCTCAGAGAGCTTTAATGATTACTTAGGTCAACACTTAGTAAAGGTTTTGACATTTTTGTTATACAAAAGTATGTCAAATAATTACTAAGTGACGGCTTAAGTAATCATTAAATATCTCTGAGTACCGCAGTAGATTATAACTACCACGCCTCATCTTATTCCTTGTACCACCTCCACTTTGACTGCTAGCCGACCCCTCAGTTGTTTTCTAATTATACAAGTTGCTTCACTTGGCTGCGCACTTTTAAACTGCAGGCGCCTTCCGGAAGTACCCTGGATGTTCAGAGCGTCACAACTTGAGACTGCCATTTGTTTTTTAATTAAGTCTCGTTTTTAGTAAATCTTGTTCGTGGTGTTTGTACCTGGGATATTTATGATTGTTTATTTGCAAGATGTAGTTTAGCTAGTTCCTGTTTTGGCGGTTTTGGGTGTGAGTCCCGAAACGAGAAAGTTTATTGGGTTTTTCAATCAGGAAATTTTCAGTAGCGCCACCTTTTTTTTTGGGGTGGTGGGAAATCATTAAATAACCCCTCTCGCTCTTGGGCAGAGCGAAAGGGAGTGTTAGACAGCCCTCTATGTCGAGGCCGCGGTATTCCTTACAACAACCCGCAACCCCGACGGGTGTTGGACCTTGCCGGCCCCTTCCATGTTGCTGACATCTCTTTGAGGCGCGCGTGGAAGGGTCATGGAGGTAATTTAAGTAAAGTACCTGAAAAACTAGTATTTATAACAAACACAGCAACAGCTGTGCAAAATTTGGAACTTTGACTTCCAATATCTCCGTAACTAGGGGGTTCCCAGGTATGGTCTAGAACCAAAAATGATTGCAGTGGTGGGGAGAACAAGTGCTCTTCGTTTGCGTTAAGGGTACTTTTACACCCTTCATAGACCAACAAAAAAATTATTGTATTCAGATCAGAACAATGTAGACTATCAATTAATAACCCTTTCCTTGCAGTCGGGTAAAAATAAAATAAGCATTACAAAATATGTATCAAAATTCAAAGTACCACAAAGTAGTCAAAACCCGCCAATGGTTTTATATCCATTGATGTCAGCGGTAATGTTATGGAAGTGATCCTGCTTTAATGCCGGTCGTAAACGAAATCTGATGCGTTTTCACACACATGTGTGTTTGGTGAATATGTTTTAACCGACTTCTAAAAAGGAAGAGGTCCTCATTGTATTTTTTATATTTGCTATCTCATAACTCCGTGATTATTGGTGTTTTGTTATACGGTTGTATGTATTACTATTTGTGTTTTACTAACGTCACAGACGTTTTATTCGGGAAATTTTAAAATATTTTTATATACAATAGTTCACACGCAATAGCAATAGATAAATGCAATAAGTACGGTCGACCAAGAAATTGGTTTACCACTTTTGATGACATCTCCCAGTAACATAATTATTCGCTAAGGATTACTGTATTACATTAACGTAATTGGTTAACTGTGAGCCAATCACAGAGCAATGGTTAAAAGAGCATGCAACTTAAACTGTGATGTCAACGCAATAGAGAATATTTTATGTAAACACAAACCAACTTGTCCTTTATAAATCAAGGAGGTTTATGCTAGATACCATTCTTAAAAAAAACTAATTCATTTTCGAATCGCTTTTGACATATGATCTGTCAGGTGTCAGTTATTGATCAACTCAATAAATTATGTAAAATAGCCCTTGATGTTTTGTACGTGCAAATGATATTCAACCTTAGAGTGGTAAACCAATTTCTTGGTCGACTATACCCACAGGTCAAAAAGGCAAAGGCATACCCAGATTCTAAGAATCATCACACTTATATTATAAAGGCGCAAGTTTGTGAGTGTGTATGTTTGTTACTTCAACACGTCTAAACGGCTGGAGCGATTTTAATAAAATTTGGTATGGAGTTAGCTGACACCTTGGATTAACACTTAGGATAGTTTTTATCCCGATTATATCTTCCCGTAAGATAATTTTCGAATTTTAGCGGGAAAAGCCGGTGGCAACAGCTACTTTTCAATAAAAATCCCTGCATAGAAAGCATTCCCTATAAAACTACAAAGTTGGCAGTACTCTCGAAAGCTAACGTTTATCGCGACACGGGAAATGTTTCGGTTATAGCTTTGTTTTACAGTGGTCGTAAATGATATCCCTTGCGTGTATCTGTTTTATTATAAACGCTCTGGTAGTCTGGACTGGCTGAGAGCAAATCTTTCGTTTCTATGTAAATATTGGTAGCATTCGAATGTCTGGTTTAGTATTTTGTTGCCAAGGTCTGGTTTGTGTCAAGGAACTTCATCATCATCATCAGCCTATTACAATCCACTGCTAGATATAGGCCTCTTTAATCTTGCGCCACTCAATTCGATTTTTGGCAACTCTCATCCAGTTGTTACCAGCCACTCTGCGAAGATCATCGCTCCACCGAACCTGAGGGCGTCCCACCTTACGTTTGCCGATCCGCGGTCTCCACTCAAGAACACGTCTACGGTCATCGGTTCTACGGCTAATATGGCCAGCCCACTGCCACTTCAGCTTGCTTATTCTGTGAGTCAAGGAACTTATTAATTGCTAAAAAATGACCTTGCTCGTGTACAGAGGGTCATTTAACTAATTTAAAAAAAAGACAACGAGAGGTCCGCTGCCGGTAGAAGTGAAAAATTGAACATTAACGTTGTGCATTTCTGAATATTTTGGAATGGTTAGGGAAAATTTTCGCACTAATTGCTTTATTTATCAGCATAAAATTGCTATCATTTATGTAGTTACATACAACATTCATTTAGTGCTTTATCGTACACAAAAATGACAATATATTACATAAAAAATGTAACACATAGAACTATTACAATTATTTTACATTAAAAAGTTTATAAATTCAATCATTATATTTTTGACATTTGACACACACGCAGATTCGCGCAAGCGACCTGCGCCGTCTTACGACCAGGTCACGTGTCCTGACGCGATTATAACATTTTGTTACCTATCCCAAATAAAGTGCACAACGCCACTAAGAAGTTTTCACTTCAATAAGAGTTTTCGCTCACAAAAACAATCACGAAAAATATCCCGTGAGTGACAGTTTATGTTTGCACTTTTTTTCAATGCCAACCATTTTAAAAGTAACAGATTTGACCCGAGGGAATTATATCTGGCCGTACTGAAGTAAATCCCGCAACGTCCATTGTTTATCGACAACGAAGTTAGCGCTAGTTGAATAGCTAATACAAGTTAGCCGATACAATTAGCACGAGTGAATCTCGTCCCGTATCCCGCTTGGGATTCGCCTGAGTTTCGTCACAGCTTTATGCACAACGCACAGCACAGCCTCGACCACATAATTTGTAACACACCAGTTTGGGTAACCCTATTACCCAACAGGATGTTTCTTGACTAAAAAAAAATATGATTCTAATTAGTCCGTCTGTTAGATTATCGAAAAATATTGGATACGTATTTTTAGTTTTATCAAATCAATAAACATTGACGACGATAAAACGCGTCAAAGATTTGAGTGAGGGTTTGTAACGCCACTCACAGGTAAAAAATCTCATACTAACGTCTAAGAGTACGACGTCACACGAATTTTCAAAGCCCTGTATCGTCTTCAATGTTTGTTTACGTGAAAAAGATAAAATACGTGTCCAATATATTTTGGTAATCTATCTGACAGATTTTTTTTTTGTTTATGTTGTTTATCAGATGTTTTTTTTGCGATGGTAGAGGTGCACTTAGAAAAACTTTAGTAGAGGAAGGCATCACCGCTGCTCTCAAAACGGTGAAGGAAAACATCGTGAGGAAACCGGCATGTCTTAGAACCAAAAATTCGAAGACATGTGAAATCTACCAATCCGCACTGGGCCCGCGAGGTAGATCATAGCCCATTCCCTCTCAAAAGAGACGAGGCCTGTGTTATTATAGGCTGTTGATGATGATGATGATGGAAGAATAAAACATGTTAGCTGCATAACATTCTTTACGCAGTCCACCCATGGTTTCTTTTGGTCACTATCTCACACTCAAAACTACTTTGGCATCACATGCCCATTCCACGACAACCATTTACTACTCAAATTTTCACTCACCAGCGCCACTTTCAGACGGCTCAGTTGCAAAATGTCTCTTTCGCAAAATGTCTACTGGAAGCAAAACGTGTCTTTCTCCTTAATTATGTCGTTTTCGCAAAATGTCTCTTTCGCAAAATGTCTACTGGAAGCAAAACGCGTCTTTCTCCCTATTATGTAGTTTTCGCAAAATGTCTCTTTCGCAAAATGTCTACTGGAAGCAAAACGTGTCTTTCTCCTTAATTATGTCGTTTTCGCAAAATGTCTCTATCGCAAAATGTCTACTGGAAGCAAAACGTGTCTTTCTCCTTAATTAAGTCGTTTTTGCAAAATATCTCTTTCGCAAAATGTTTACTGGACGCAAAACGTGTCTTTCTCCTTAATTATGTCGTTTTCGCAAAATGTCTCTATCGCAAAATGTCTACTGGAAGCAAAACGTGTCTTTCTCCCTAATTATGTCGTTTTCGCAAAATGTCTCTTTCGCAAAATGTTTACTGGACGCAAAACGTGTCTTTCTCGTAATGTCGTTTTCGCAGAATGTATGTTTCGCAAAATGTCGCTCTAGCACTTTAATTTCATTTTGCCATGTTTTTTAAAGAATTTTGTATTTTAAGATTTCTTATTAAATGTTAACCAGTTTTTAACCGACTTCCAAAAAAGAGGAGGGTCTCTATTCGTAAGTAGGTATGTATTATTTTCATTAACCCTCGATGTCTACAGCAAAATACTCGTTGCCACAACAATTCATTCAACAATCTGGCACCATCCAAATATATACACATCCATACTATGAACCGCACAGACATGCAGCCGAATATCATTGGGATGAGACGCGCTCAGAACGAGCGCCTTGACCGGCGCACGCGCAGCTTGCCAAGTAGGCGAGGTCGCGGCCGCTTACGACCGGCATGTGTGAAATTTTATACTTTAATACTTGTGTTTTTCTATCTTGATTGGGATATGGTATGTCAATGTCACATAATTGGGTAGTTAACAAAAAAAATCTAATTAGTCCGTCAGAAAGTTTTCCAAAAAATATTGGACACATATTTTTTCTTTTTTCACGTAAACAAACAATGAAGACGATACAGTGGTTTGATAACTCGTGTGACGTCATTTTCTGAGACATTGGTATGACATTCTTTAGCGGTCAGTGACGTCACAACCCCCCACTCAAATCTTTGACGCGTTGTATCTTCGTCAATTTTTATTGATTTTATAAAACAAAAATACGTATCCAATATTTTTCGATAATCTAACAGACGGACTAATTAGAATCACATTTTTTTAAGTCAGTAAACATCCCTATTGAAAATATAGAGAAATAATATAGAGTGATGTTCTACAAGCGATTATTATAATAAACTAGCGGACCTGGCAGACGTCGTCCTGACCGGATAGCAGCGCCACCTACCGGGTCCAATTGTATTTTCAAACCATCCCAGAAATCCTCATTATCGAAATGATCCGCCTTTTATTGAACTCATTTGTAACAAAAAATCTGATAAATGAAGAAACGCTCGACTGATTTTGTGCAAACTTCACATAAACCATCTACTAAATAGTCCGAACAAAGCCTAAACATTTGGTTTGGATAGGTGAGCCCGTTCTTGAGTTATAAAATTACAACGAAAAGTGGCATTGATTTTTCTATAATATAGATGAGTGAAAAATGCGTAGTACTCGTAACCGGCGTGCATGTATGACCAGATGTGTGAATGTAGACGAGGCAAATGGAGTGTGTAAGGATTGTAGCAAGTGTTTGCACTCCCATAAGAAAACTTCCGTTAAGTTGATGTGCTGTCGGGGCTGCGGGATGTTGTAAAAGATACCGCGGCCTTGACATACAGGGTGAAAATTAACCCTTCACACATACGTCAACCAAACATTCTGTACATCAACACAGAATGTCGACTCTTTTTTTTGGGGTCAAAAATCACATTTTACGGTAAAACTCAATGTAGCACTCTTAAAACATTGTGGTAGTGGATGCTTTGAATAGTAAACAGGTCATGGAGGTAATTTAAGTAAAGTTATAACCTGTAAAACTAGTATTCACAAAAACAGCTATGCAAAATTTGGAACTTTGACCCCCAATATCTCCGTAACTAGGGGGTTGCTGTCAACAAGAAAAGTGCCCAGAAGGCAGCTTTCCCACGTTGGATGGCAATGCCGATTCTTTTCCCAAAAAAAATCCAACAATTTCCTGAAATATTAAGTGGGCACTCGGACCCCATGGCCCAAGTGTTTCAACCCCAAACGGCTCAAACACATAACTACCATTATTGTATTTGCGCCGTTTGAGGTTTCAGCAGCCGCCCCAGCACAGCAAACAAAAGTAAATTAATTGGTATAATGGGTTGGGGAAATTGTTTTCTGACGGCCTAGATTAGGGTCAATCGCTACCAGAACATTAAGTATTTTTAAAACGATTTCCAACAGTACTCTTTCGTTCACTTAGCATAACACTAGCAGATGCCCGCAGCTTCGCCCGCGTGGATGTTGGTCAAATTGTATACTAAAACATTTCTCAGGAACCAGTCTATTCGTTCGTGAAAACAGCATGAAAATCGGTAAAGCAGTTTTTGAGTTTATCGCGATCAGACAGATAGACGTGCTACATCTTCGACCACATCGTCACTTAACATCCAGGTGAGATAGTGGTCAAACGCGAGCCTATCTACAGTAAAAAAAAAAAAAAAAAAATAGACGTGGTGGAGGACTTTGTTTTATAATATACTAGCGGACCTGGCAGACGTCGTACTGCCCGCACAGCAGCGCCACCTACCGGGTACAACACAGCAATATCCCCATTAACAAAAATCACTTGTTACAAAAAATGAGATAAATGCAAACTTCACATAAACCATCTACTAAATAGTCCGAACAAAGCCTAAACATTTGGTTTGGATAGGTGAGCCCGTTCTTGAGTTATAAAATTACAACGAAAAGTGGCATTGATTTTTATAAATATTGATACTGTTCAGCAGGGCTATTGCGTATCTTTTAAATGACAGTGGCTATCATATTGTCTATGGATTAACTGTCAAATTGGTTATGGTTTAGTATAAAATGGAACCATTTGACAGTAATTGAAAGGCACTATAGGTAAGCCACTGTCATTTAAAAGATACGCAATAGCCCTGCAGGTCTATAATCCTTAGAGGGTTAGCAAGTTGTGTACCTTGTAGTACAACCACATTTTGCTATTAATTTCACTGGATATTCCTCATACATAATAGAAAAATTATGCTAATAAGAAGAACATTATTGGCTTAGATCCCAGAAAAAGACTATCCACCAAAAATGTTGCCAACATTAAAATTTATAGTAATACAAACTGTCATCCGTTACCCCAAAAATATTCTTTGATCATATTTCATTTGAAAATCAATGAACAAACATTTATACCTGATGAATTATGGAAGAAAGATATATTTGGTTCAGTCGAGTTTATTTTGACAAATATTTCGATATAAGGGGAGCATTAGTAGACGGGACATTTATCAAACTTACCCCTGTATGGGGTGAATGCGGATAGCGATAGAGATTTAGAAAAGAGGTTGTTCGAAAGTGATACCGCTGCCTCGACACAAAAGGCTAAGAAGGAACATTGGTTGTTTTTAATCAGATAGAAGTCTGACACTCCCTTTCACTCTGCCAAATAGCGCTAGGGGTTATTTGATGATTTTCCCTCCGCCAAAGAAAAAAGGGTATAAGAGATACGCCCGTTGTGGCTGCGGGTAGTTCGAAAATGATACCGCGGCTTCGGCACAAAGGGCTAAGAAGGAACATTGGTGGTTTTTAGTCTGTAGAAGTTTGACACTCCCTACCGCTCCTCTGCCCAGAGCGGGAGCAGTCAATTGATGAAATAAAACCAGCGTCGGGCACTAGCTGCTCGGCAGTTTGCTGAACTGGTCCTATTTGGCGCAGCCGTGAGATGTACACACTGTCTTTTTCAGTTTAGTTTTTTTTTTTTTTTGTTGTGTGGACTTTGTGGTAATGTGCTAAATAAATATGTTTTGTTTGTTTCTTTCTTTCTTTTTTAAATACCATCCTCCAAAACAAAAAGGGTAAGGAGATTGTTATTGCCTTTCCGTCATCGTCTGCCTAGCCATACCAAAATGCAACATGTGATGATATTTTGAATATGAATGTAGATGACTATATTAGTAAAGGAAGACCAAAGAAATGGTGGATGGACTGTGTGAAGAATGATTTGTAAGAACCATGTTTTATTTTACCAAAGTCCCGTAATGCAAAGAAAAATGCGTTTAAAATTTATGAGGAAAAGGTACAATTTGAGGCACTTCAAACTACTGGTCAATTTTCAATCTCTATTGCCTTTCCGACACGTAATAAACTCCCCCTACTCACAAGCGATCTGTCTTACAACTCGACATTTCACTTCCCTAACCTCATCTTTTTTCGTTTCTTTTTCTCCAAAGATATTATTGACTTTGCGATCCACTGAGGTCACAGTGCCAAAGCCACTTAATAATAATACTTTTATCTTATTTATTTCGTCCAACCAAAGCTCGGGTCGGATAGGATTCGTAAAAAACTTTTGTAGAAGTTAGTTCATAGTTTTATTAAGAATCGTTGGATCGAATTTCTGGGTTGATTTGTTCTGAAAAACTTGTAATAGTTTAGATATGGGTTCGGTCCATATTTTTGAATATTTTATGTTGGTATGGAAGACCTACATGCATGAATGATTTTTTTCTGAGTTGGTAAGTCAAACTTTTATGCGTATGTCTGTGTGTAAGAAAATTACATGTTTTCTTGTCATGGAAGTAGAAATTTTAAGTACCACTTATTTGGAATCTCTAAAAAATCAAAATCAAAACTCATTTATTTAAACTAGGCTGATAATCAGCACTTTTCGAACGTCAAAATTTACTTAACTTTACTTATTTACAAGAGACAGTCCCCCAAAACGCCCCCCCTTCGACACTTCCTAGTGTTTTTGCTAGAAAGAAGAAGTGGCGAAACAAACTCCCCAGCACACATCTGTCTGTTAGGTTGGTTAGAAGAACCAGACTCGATACAATAGTAAGGCAAGTATAAAAAAAAATATATAATAATATGGAAAAAAGACATAACATATCAGTAAACTAATCTTGGAGAAAGAACATAAATAACAAACTTACAAAGAACCAAAATTGGCTGACAGAACAAACAAAAAAACACTTATGTACACACAAAAGTACTCAGGAAGGAGGAACATACACCAGCTCATCATCTACACATCTGCCTAGTCTTTTCTCAACGATGTTGGAGTTGGCTTTCAGTCTAGCCCGATGCAGCTGAATACCAGTATTTTCCTTGGAGTGACTGCCTATTTGAATAGGGTAAATAACAAAAACAATCTTATAAGTAAAAAATATTGGACACGTATTTTTTCTTTTTTCACGTAAACAAACAATGAAGATACAGTGCTTTGAAAACTCATGTGACGTCATTTTCTAAGACATTAGTATGACATTTTTTACCGGTGAGTGACGTCACAAACCCCCACTCAAATCTTTGACGCGTTTTATCTTCGTCAATTTCTATTGATTAGATAAAACAAAAAATACGTATCCAATATTTTTCGATAATCTAACAACGGACTAATTAGAATCATATTTTTAAGTCAGTAAACATCCCTATGACTACTGCATAATACAATTCCCCTTAGCATACTTAACGTAACTTGTTTTTTAAACTGTCAAAGATCCAAAAATGGCCACCGGACCAGCAGTTCAATGTGCTTGCCGAGGCACGGAAGAAATTTGGTAAGTAGTGGGTTACGACTTAACCCGAAGATCAGCCTGACGGTTAATATTATTTATCCATAATCCCCTAAACATTCCCGTCTGGGCTGCGGGATGTTGTAAGAGATACCGTGGCCTCGACATGAAGGGCTAAGAAGGAACATGGGAGGTTTTTAGTCAGTAGAAGTCTGACCTTTCGCTCTACCCAAGAGCGGAAAAAAGCCTCTAAACATTCACAAAAACAATTTTTTTTTTTAATGAAAGTTTTATGAAATTATATGCAAGTTTTGGCCAGTGAAAATCAAAACAGCACACGACTCGCACCTAGTAAGACTGGATCAAATGTAATCTTAGCAATTTCCTTGACAGCTTCTATTTCTAGATAAATATATTGTGGCTATTTTCTAGACAGTTTCAGACGTCCCAAATAGCGAAGTGGCGCTTAGCATTCCACTGTAAAGGTCGCCAGTTCAATCCACTTATAGAATTCTGATTCACTGTTTATTTAGAGTTTTGATATTATGAGTAGGACATGACAACCGTAATTGTTTTGACCTATAAACTTTTAAAAGATTCGTTAAAAACAGTTATTTTCTTCAGATTTCTATAGTACGTACTAGCTTGTGCCAGCAGCTTTGCCCGCGTGGAGTCCGATAATTGTCCGTCGGGATCATACTACCTGGATAAAAAGTATCCTATGTGTTAGTCCAGGTTATAAACTATCTGTGTTCTAAATTTCATCCATATCTGTTCAGTAGTTTTTGCGTGAAAGAGTAACAAATATCCATCCATCCATACATCCTCACAAACTTTCGCATTTATAATATTAGTAGGATTTTCCTTATTTATATCTACATTATCGTAATTTTCTAGCCGATCCAATTTATTTGAGGTTGGCGCACCATGTCTTCTTCAAGTATAAAGGCAACCTAACCATCTCTCATCATCATCATCAGCCTATAATGTTCCAACTGCAGGGACTCAGGCCTCCTCTCTAGGAGAGGGATGGGCTATAATCTACCACGCGGACCCAGTGCGGATTGGTAGATGTCACATGTCTTCGAGTTTTTGGTTCTAAGACATGCTGGTTTCCTCACGATGTTTTCCTTCACCGATATTTTTTTTCCGAATGAGACGCCGTCGCCCCCTTCTGCGAAGCAGTGATACTAGCGAAGGAGGTAGCGGAAAGTGAGAGGGAGATGACTTCTCGTTCCAGCTGCCGCGGGAGACGGCTTCCGGCCACCGTAGACGCGGGCCTGTGGATGGTGAGTAATAAGCTCGCCGTCCGTCCGTCTTATGACGCGTGCTTCGGATGCATGCTTTGGAAGCCTGCTGTGGTGTAGCTATGTGCAGGGCAAAGTATTTACAGCGCGGCTCCTTTGCGGCGGCGCATCTTCATTGCACATCTTACTCGCACCGCTACATAGCTCAGTATCAGTGGAATCGGTCACATAGATTCACAGCTGTGCTATTACATTCTCGCAGCATAGCTGCATAGCACATCTCTGGTGGAAAACAGCCTTAATATTGTGACTGGCTTCTTGTGACATGCTATGGACGGACCTTATTAATTTAATGATTTCTTTTGTCGGCTCTCCCGGTGGTCTAATAGCCGTAAGCGCGACTACCGAGCATGATTGGTGATTGATGATATGGTTTGAGTTCGATTCCCGGGTCGTATAAAGTGTTATTGAATTTTTCCTCCAAGAATATCTCAGTAGCAGGCTCGGAGTCTGCATTAGCGCCCGGTTGATTGCAATATCTCGCCTCCAATCACATTGGACTTAAATATAACTGACGACATGTTGGTATCGATACTATTCGGTACACCCCTACTAGCCCTTCAGGGATTTATCATCATCATTCATCATCATTTCAGCCGAAAGACGTCCACTCTGGACATAGGTCTCCCCTAAGTGTCACCACATTGACCGGTCCCGTGCGACTCGCATCCAGCGGATCCCCGCAACCGTCACCAGGTCATCGGTCCACCTAGTGGGAGCCTTCCAACGTAACGTCTTCTGGTTCACGGTCGTCACTCCAGAACTTTCCAGCCCAATCTGCCAAAGCCATCCGTTCTGCGAGCAATGTGCCCTGCCCACTGCCACTTAAGTTTGGCAATTCTTCGGGCTATGTCGGTAACCTTGGTTCTCATGCGGATTACAGGCATAAAAATATTGATGTTCTTTTGTTGTCCCCTTCAAACAGTAAACAAAAAAAAATGTAAATGAAAGGAAGCTTGACAAAGACTCTTCTCATCAGTACAACTGTAGGAAGTCATATTATGGCACTTTTCCTTGTCCCATTTGTTATTAAGGAAAATAATAATGTTTTCTATATTATGAGAGTATGTTTTTTTTTCTTATGTACTTGTACGGTTTCAAGGACAGGGTAATTTGTCTTGTTTTGCGTTTTTTTGTTTAGTAATACACGACTTATTGTGGGGTCTACATTGTGCCCATACCTAAGTACCTAGAAAATATTTGAAAACCAAATCGTTTCAAAAGAGTGGAGTTTCTTGCCGGTTCTTCTTCATAGGGTACGATCAACCCGAACCGTACACCATTTCTCGACGTTTTATATGTGTCTATGTAGGTGTCTATGTGAAATAAAATATTTTGATTTACATACAAATATAAAATACCACAAAATCCAGTTAAAATCAACCAAAATCTTCCCCTTAGTAAGACTTTGTTATCAGATTTTCAGACCACTGGCTATCTGTAACGACTGACAAAGATCTACAGATAATATCCGGGATCAATGGCTAAATACTTGCCGAGAGACGGAGGAAACTTAGTTTGAAAAGTGTGGTCACCCATCCACGGATCAACCTAGGCTAGCGTGGCTTTAACTGAAGATCGAGCCAAGTGTCTTTTATTATCTAACCTCAAGCTCCTTCCACAAAACTACTTCTACACCACAAAATCCAGTAGAAATCAGCCAAAATCTTCCCACACCGGTAGACACCCTACCTCGTCATTATTCACCAGAATTAATGACCTATGGGTCCGGGTGCCATTCAGCAGGACCTTGCATTATACGTGCGAAAGGGCTCTGTTTACAGAGAGGGCTATTATAAATGGATCCCGTTTTTAGGGATGCGTAAGCTTAGGGTGAAAACGGTGTAGAGTGTTACTAAGCTTGCACTGGCAAGGCTGTATGTTTCTAACCGTAGAAGGTACGAAGTTCAATATTTCGCAGAACATTATGGATATAGGATATTTACTATCCCGCTGGTCAAGTGGACTACTTCGGTGATCTAGTAGTGACTGCTGAGTAAGAGGTTCTAGGTTCCATTCCCAGGGTTGGGCAACGCGTTATTGGAATTTCCCATCAGGAATTTATCAGTAGTCGCCACGGAGCCTTCATTCGTGCGTAGTTCATGTCAATAGTGCCTTACATGAGACTTAAAACACACACTTTTATATTTCAAGTGGACACTGACCTTTTCCTGATTATTGATTTAAGTGAAAAAATAATTGTCACTAAACTTTTTATTTGATAGACTATAATTAGCACCGGTATGCGGAACCCGCAGCTCATGAGTCCAATTTACGCTTGGCCGTTTTTTTTCAAGACCTCTATGAATAAGTTAAAGGGTAGTTTTGTTGGATTGATTAAGAAGGGGTTGAAACCAAGACGGGGGGTGAAAGTCAGGGTTAAGAGCATTTCTAAATAAATCTTAGTTTCCAAAGCAGGTTATATTGGTAAACTTGAATGATTTTTTTTGGTTATGTCATAAAAAAATAAAAAAATATTTATTTTGAACATGCTTTTTGGTCTTGTCCAATAGCTGCGTCACGAGGAGGAGGCTCTTGGTTTTCTAATAACAGCCGCGCAGGTCGTTCGTCAGATTAAATCGCGCTTGTCTAGGTTTCCTCAGGGCCTCGGAAAGCTTGCTAAGCCGCTGGATCCTGGTAGTATAAAGGGATGTTTATTAAGTCAGTGTCTACACCCCTTTTTTGATACTAATGTTCACTATTTATACATTAAAAGTTTAATAAGAAAAAAAAAAAAATGTAAAAGGAAGAACAAAAGTAGCCAATATGGAGAATAATAAAGCATGCGTGCTCTTGTGTGGCGTGTGTGCGTGTGTTTAAGCGTAGGTGTGAGTGTGTTGTGTCTGTGAGTGCGTGAGTGTGTGTTTTGGGGTGTGGTGTGACTGTGTGTGTGTGTTTTGGGGTGTAGTGTGACTGTGTGTGTGTGTTTGTTGTGTGGTGTGACTGAGTGTGTGTGCGTTTGGTGTGTGGTGTGACTGTTCAATCAATTCAATAAAAAATTACAAAGATAAAACGTATTAGAATATGACGTCACACGAGTTTTCAAAGCACTGTATCGTCTTCATTGATTGGTGACGTGAAGAAACAAAAAATACGTGTCTAATATTATTTTTTTGAAAATCTATCTGACGGATAATTAGATTTTTTTTTGTTAACTATGTGACGGAAAAGGGATGTATGGCGCAGGTAATAAATAAGACCACGCAACCAGTCTACATAATGTAACGTACTACGTTACAACAACCGTATTATGCTCGTAGATCTTTGGTAGTTTTTTGAGGTAGATAGTGGTTGAAAGTCTGACAGCCACTCTTACCAAAGCGGTTTACCAGGGCTACCGAGGACTAACTGGGTTGTGGAGGTCAGATAGGCAGTCGCTCCATGTAAAATACTGATATTCAGCTGCATCTGTTTAGACTGGAAGCTGACCTCAACATAGTTGTGAAAAGAGGCTATGATGAAACCCGTCGGGGCTGCGGGAACATGGGTGGTTTTTAGTCAGTAGAAGTCTGACACTCCCTTTCGCTCTGCCCAAGAGCGGAAGGAGTAATTCGATGATTTTCCAACCGCCACAAAAAAAGGCTATAATGATAACTTTGTATCACGACATCAAAATTACTTGTAAATTATACGACGAATGGGTGACCCTAAATAGTCTAGGATATTGAGTAACTTCCTAATTGGGTTTCCGATATTTTGATCGATCATCGTTAGTCACATACCATGTACGTACCTACATTAGTTATACTGTGTCAATGGTACAAATGTTGAGAGACTAATAAAAAATTAGCCAATGTGATATTGGCCGTGATAAGTAATGTCATGTTCGTCGTCTCGATACCCATAAACCAGTTAAATACCAATTACGTCACCAGTGTAGTTTCTTTTTCAAATAGTTCAATTAATTTCCAACGAATAGTTTCATGCCATACTGCTTATTCTTCGGGCTTCGGGCATAATTTGCACGCTATGTAGGTAACCTATGAAAGTTGGATGAAAGAAAACTTGTTCTAAGTTAACTATTTGAAAGTTGATCTAAGTATGTGCCTCGTAAGAAGATAATGGCGCCCTGTGTACCCGTTTTCTTATCGGTTTACAAGATTGCAATGTGTCAAAGTTTAAATTATAAGGAAATAGCACAATGCCAATATTCAGGATTAACTGTTAGCCACAGTTTCTGATCTAACGTCGAATTTAATGTTTCTGGAAAAAATATTTTCCCGTTGTTTCATATGCATGGCTTTTCCTAGTAATATTATTGGGGTCAGGATCCAGTCAAGCCGATTGCAACTATAAATACCAGTATTTTACATAGAGATGGTTGCCCATCTGACCTTCACAATAGTGAGTCCGGAATATCACAATATTCTTTTTTTTGGGGGTGGGAAAACATCGAATAACCCCTCCTGCTCTGGGCAGAGCAGAAGGGAGTGTCAGACTTCTACTGACTAAAAACCACCCATGTTTATTCTTGGCCCTTTTTGTCGAGGCCACGGAATCTCTTTCGAACAACCCGCAGCCCCGACGGGACCCGCAGCCCAGACGGGGTATTATGATACCCTTTCGTACGACTGGTTGATAAGCTTTCGGGCAACTGGCCCGTTATGACTGTCAAAGATCTGCAATAGGGTAGTTAAAAAAAAAAATCTAATTAGTCCGTCAGATAGATTTCCAAATAACACTCCTTTTGGGCTTTGTCGGGTAAAAATATTGGACACGTATTTTTTAATTTTTCACGTAAACAAACAATGAAGACGATACAGTGCTTTGAAAACTCGTGTGACAACATTTTCTAAGACATTAGGTACTATGACATTTTTTACCGTCGAGTGACGTCACAAACCCCCACTCAAATCTTTGACGCTTTTTATCTTTGTCTTTTTAGTTTAAACTACTTTTATCGAGTCTCAAACATGTTCACAATTCTTTATCATGATCTCAATAGGATATCAATAATAATACAGAGACAATCTACAGAACCCATCTCGACTGCAGACAACATAAGCTTTATAATGTAGGTACTCCTATTTTCCTTACCCCTGTTTTCAGTTACAATCGGACCTGACCTTAACAGGCTACGTGTGGGGGTCAAGGTCATACCGATACATAACATTTATAGGGACCAACCCTTTCATGCTCCTAGGAAAACATACATGGTATGGAAATTAATGAAGGAAAACAAAGGAATGTTTTTCACAGTAGGTAGTTGTATATTTGTTTATCCACAAACAGAATTGGGATTAGAAATTGAGAACTTATTTGGTTTTAGAAAAGGAAAAGCGTGGTTATACCCAGATGCACGATCTTTAGGTTACGCAGTGCTTTTATTTCGGAGTGTGGCGTATCATCTTGACTCCTCGTGAAAGGTAATGTCAGACTTCTACCGACAGAAAAACCCTCATGTCCGGGGCTGTGGTATCTTTTTCGAATAACGCGCAGCTCGGGAGTAGGCCCTTAAGTGAGCCTCTGCAATGTTGCTGACATCTCTTTGAGGCGAGCAGTGCTTGCTTGGATTGGTGGTTAAAGGGAGAGCCCGAATCCCACTTGTGGAACCCTTAATCACCTACCTATCCTTTTCCCAACTATTATGGGGTCGGCTTCCAGAATAACCGGACCCCAGAGAATACCAGAATTGTACATGGAGCGAGTGCCTGTCTTACCTCTACAATACGGTTGTTTGCTGACTTAAAAAAAATATGATTCTAATTAGTCCGTCTGTTAGATTATCGAAAAATATTGGATACGTATTTTTTGTTTTATCAAATCAATGAAAATTTACGAAGATAAAACGCGTCAAAGATTTGAGTGGGGGGTTGTTGACGTCACTAATTAGAATTTTTTTGTTAACCTATTCAGGTAGTATTGAGTAATACAATACAATTGGTTGTCTGGATGTTATACTACTGACTACCTTTAACGACAGTAGAAGGTGGTTAGATTAGATGGTCCAAATAAAATATGGTTGCACTATAACGGTTTTATTTTAGGCAGAATTCCCACTATAACTTACTCTCTTGCCGGTTAGAAAATGTTTGCGCTCAAAACCCGACGCAACGACTTTTAAACAGTTCTACCAAAAACCTAAATATTACAATAACATTATTCATTATACTGAGTAGTATTAATTAAATGTTAATAACAAAATTATTGATAAATTATTTTCAATTATTGTATAATATTCGGCGTACCGAAAGCTGACAAGCGGAAGGCGCTATAAAAAAAGTATTCTGATAATTCAACATTACTAACAAACCAAACTATAACCCACTAAATCATTACTTTACAATTAAATATAACTTATTAAAATAAAAATAACACAATTATTGACGTTAATTAAATATCATCGATAATATAATGAAGTCGAACTGGTGTAAGCAGTACCGGAAGTCTAAAACAAGACTGTCAGAATACAAACGACAGACTAATTGCATTTCTTTACACTGACGTTGACTGAGTTTGGTGAAAAAGTTTGTATGCCAACAAATATTATGGCAATAATAAACACAATTGACACTCAAAACTCAAACGTGTACAGGCAAAATGTTACGCCAAACATAAAATTCACTCGAAAAACACTTTTACCTAATCATACCATCCTCAGCATCTACGAGACCATTCACCCAAATAAAAGTACTAAAGATAAATTACAAAAGAAAGATATTTAAGCCCATATCATCTTAAGGGGCACTCGAAGTCAAAATATGAGGTATTTAACCTCTGTGACTGTCGGTCCTCCTTTTGTTAGAGGCCGTTAAAAGCATTGTTGATTGTCATTAGGTATAGCTGAGTGTATTTTGTTTTGATAACCTTTGTACGACTGTTTTTGTAAGTATTATGTTGTGTAAAAGGAAGGCTGTTTTTTAACAGCTAAAATGTAAAATGACTGCCTCGTTTGCGTGAGGTTCTGGGTCCGAATTAGAATACGGACAAATTGTCATTGGGTTTTGTCATCAGGAATTTATCATTAACAGTGACGGAGCCTGGATTTTTGCCTAGTCTGTGGCCAGTGTGTGGTGTCTGTGTGTGTGGTGTGGTGTGTGACCTAAGATATTGCACGTAAAACATAAATAACTGTCTTACGTGCTGTTTAGTTCATGTAAATATACCAATAAAATAGCTTTATATTTAATCATAAATTTTCGGTAGCACCATTAAGTTGTCTTTAAACTTTCTGTTCAAAACATCTAAAAGAAAGGGTTATAATAATAAAATTATGATCATGAAATCTTATAAATTAACTCAAGAATATTCCCTCCTTACAAGCTGTAAGCTATCTTAATCCAATAATTTAATACACCAGCCATAATCAATTAGAAAGACGGATTAGGATGTCATATTTTTTGCAAACCAATCAGCGTTGACACGTCGAGAGCAGCGGTGGCCCAGAGGTGTCGGCCCCGATTTACAAACAGTAGGTCGTGGGTTCGAATCCAGGCAGGCGCATTACTATGTGTAATTTATTTCATTACCGCTGCTCTCAAAACGGTGAAGGAAAACATCGTGAGGAAACCGGCATGTCTTAGAATAAAAAAAAATCGAAGACATGTGACATCTACCAACCCGCACTGGGCACGCGTGGTGGATTATAGCCCATCCCTCTCCAAGAGAGGAGGCCTGAGTCCCTGCAGTGGGAACATTATAGGCTGATGATGAATCAGCGTTGAAATAACCGTAAGGTATTCATTATCTGCCAAGCTGAACAACCCGTTCTCGTCACACCACTATACTAAACACAGACACTACTGTAGCACTCACTTTAGCAACAAGGATTTAAAAAAAAAAAAAACCACTGGTGTATTAAGATCAATATGGCGTAACAAAATATGAGTGACCTTGTATAGGCCGGAGAATCATAACATCGCGATTTGAAATCGTGACGTAATGATCAACGCCATCTATTGGCACAAATTAACACTAATATTAAGTCTTTGCTCAAACACAAGCTTTTTCCCAACTATGTTGGGATTGACTTCCCGTCTAACCAGCTGCAGCTGAATATCAGTATTTTACAGGGGTCGACTGCCTATCTGACCTCTACAATCCGTTTAATACTGGGTAATACGATTCCCTTTGGTAAGACTTACTGTCAGATTTTTGGGCCACTGGCTACCTGAGACGATCGGCTTAACATGCTTTTAGTTTTGTCACTAATGAAGAAAAACCTTTTTTTTTTGGCTGGTGGAAAATCATCGAATAACCCCTTCCGCTCTTGGGCAGAGCGAAAGGTAGTGTCAGACTTCTACTGACTAAAAACCACCCATGTTCCTTCTTACCCCTTTATGTCGAGGCCGCGGTATCTCTTACAACATAACGCAGCCCATGAAGGAAAACCTCATTAAGCACATTTCTTTACTAACACATTTAATTACCATATATTATTTTCAATATCCAAAAATATCCCAGAAAAACGTCCACAATCACGGTCAAACCCAGATGTTTATCTAATCCAACATTCCTCCTTCAGACCTTCACCTAAAAAGCATAATATTTATTATTCCGTGTCTGTCTGTGGACCGTCAATTAAATCCGTTTGTTTTGGCACCACCAGCTGTTTCGTCTTTTGAAGGTATTTTTAGTCATTTTACTTTTTTCTACTCGTCATTGATTTATTTGAATCATTTTTGTGTCTGAGAGTATTTTAAGGTGTGGTGTGCTATTTAATTGGTGGAGATTTAAATAGTTTTTACTAGGCACGTGTATGGAGTGCGCTATTTTAATGTGTACTGGATTATCTACTCTGGGCGTATAGTTGAGTGTTGAGAATTCAACCGTGATAGGGATAGAGTTGAAAACTTTAAAATGCTCGGTAAAATAAAAGGTTACGTAAAAAAAATTCATGCAAACGTAAGCCACAATATTTTTACCACAAGTTGGCCACCGTCTCATAATTAATATTTGTAATGAAATTATAGATATCGCAGGTGCATTGATCCCCGCAGAGAAAACATTAAAATAACATTAAAACGTGGCTATAATTACACCAGCAATCTTACCATGACAATTGGGGCACAATGATGTTGCTTAAAGGTAATCCCAGATGAGCTTTTACTTTAATGTAAAAATAATAATAATTTAACTTACGTTGAGCCTGAAAAAACATTTTAGAGAAACTTTATGGTTATATTTATAGCCTTGATTTTACACGATTTAGTTTTACAAGTTTATCATGATCACCCACAGAAAGACAAAGACAGAATTTCCATCACATAATACACCATTTTCTACGTGTTAAAATTATTCCCATTTCTCTTCGCGAAAATTAGGAAATATCACAAATAATCTTCATATCGCAATCATTCAAGCGTAATTCCGATGATATAGAGCCCTTTTTGGCAATAAAACCAGTGTTTTACGTTTTTCTTATCACCCCTGGGAGGGTCGAAAATCCCTTTTTTGAGGAAAAATGCTATTGGATGGCATATCTTTTGGTTAGCGTATCTTTATGCCTGTTCTACTTTACGAAGTGAGACAAATGCTGGTTGGCAATGATTTTTATGTTTGCTCATCGATTTTGACGTGTTTTGGTCTTGACCTTGAAGGATATTGTGAATGATTGCAAAGTAAGGGAGTAAGTGAGGAAATTCTAATATTATAAAGCCGAAAGTTTGTGAGTGTGCATATTTGTTACTTCTTCAAGCAAAAACTACTAAACGAATTTGGATAAAATTTGGTACACGGATAGTTTATAACCTGGATTAACACATAGGATAGGGTGAAGCCGCTGGCATCAGCTAGTAGACCCTAATTTGACCAGCTTTATCAAAGGTTTTGATGTTGGAGTCGGCGTTCAGTTTAAGTGAAGTTTGATTTCCAGTTCCGGGAAAGTGTTATGGTACTTTTCCAATAAAAATTTCAGTAGCAAACACGGAGTATTTATTTAAGTCCTGTTGATGGCAATAGGCTTCGTCTCTATTACATGGGACTTAAACTTAACTGCCGAAATGTGAGTGTACTATTTATAGGTGCTCCTCTGCCATACCTAAGGGGATCTCGAAAAAAAACTTGGAAGACACTTGGAATTTCTCGTGTATCGTGGGTGCGTTTATTACATTTAAATTCATATACACTAACAGCCAGACCCAGAAAAACTACATGTACACCTTTTTTTTTCCGTGCGGGAATCGAACCCACTTAGCCAACCATACCGTCAAAGTTATTGCCTATCTTCTGCACAGCAATATTTGTATTTATATTTTAGATTAGCACAGCTGATTGGAAAACTTTCCAGTCTTCTAACAACCTACTCTTATAGACCGTCAAATAAAGAGTAAACAATTATCTGTTTATTGACAAAACATATCTATTTTTTTTAGAAATTAATCTACAACACAAAAGTCTTCCTAAGTCTTCAAAACTTTTTTCGTAAACCTCATCCTCCAAATTACAAAATAATATTAAATTCATGTTAAAAAAAATATTAAACACCTGAAACACTAAACCGCGATAAGTTCCACAAAATGGCGATCATAAATAATTCGACAAAATGGCCGCCAACATGGCGCGCGTTAATGGCGCGTAATTTGTCACTTGACGGATAAAAAGGACACCGGATCATACTCATATTATTTTAGTTTGGAGGGAATTTATGAAGATGAGTAGAAGAGTAGATGATGATTAATAAATAAATAAAATAAACAAATAAGAAAAATAATAACGTGTATTTTTTTTTCAAGTTATGAGTTTACAAACATAAACCCTTTTAATGTGGAAACTGAAAATACACTTATAATATTATAATATCTATTTTTTTTATTATTTAAGAAAACTTTCATGCATTTGACTGAGTAGGTTGTGCTTTTTAGATTTAGTACCAGTTTTTCTATTTATTTACCAATGACTTTTATCAGATATGTTATGTGACTATTTTTCATGTGAATAATTTATATGTGGTTGTGGTGGTGATTGATTAATTTGACAAAACAAGAAACGTGTATCCAATATTTTTCGATGATCTGATCTGACTGACGGACTAATTAGAATCATTGTTTTTTGACTCAGTCCGATCCCCTATTGTAGAAGCTAGAGAAGATTGTCAAAATATCTTTGCGTTATTTAGATTCGATATCTTAATAATTATTATATAATTGCATAGCACATGTGTAAGTACTATGTACTATAAAGCCACTTTTTACATTCAGTTATTTTTTTAGTGACTTTGCCCTAGTGGCTGAGAGAATGTCATGCTCACTCAAATGTCTCGCTGATGGTGGCGTGTGTGTCGGATCATTTAGCTCCCTTCAAAATGGTTGAGCTGAATGGTGCTGATCCATGCGTCATGTTCGTGAACGGGCGCTGTCAGTGGAGACTGGTCATCTCTAAGTTGTCATGGTTTATAAATATATACATATTATTTTGATTTGTTTATTATATATTTTTACTCCGGACGCTCTTAACTTGCACGTCTTGCTACATAGTTCTCACATAATATATCATCTCAACATGAATGATGTAAACTACCAAGATTTTGTAACAATATTCTGATTTAAAAGAGTGTCCATGGAGTTTCTTGCCCGTTCTTCTCCATAGAGATCTATGCTAGGGAACTGGCAACTACAGTACTTTCACAAGTTATTATGCCTTGTGACTGTGACTGTAGCTTAGGAGTGCAATGCGTCGTTTGGGGGTTGCTGCGTCGGGTTGCGCGGCGCCGGATGTTTCCGGCAGCGAGTGCTGTGGGTGCGGGGGCGTGCGGCGGCGCGTGCCGTGGTGGCGGGTGCGCGGGGCTCCGGGTCGCGGGGCGGCCCGGAGCATTCGTTGTTTCGTGATTCGAGGTCTCGTGCATTCGTCGTTGCGGTGTGCGTCGCTGCGTGTTTTTTTGCTTGCAGTGTTCGTCGTTGCGGGCATTCGGCGGCGTGTGGTTCTGCGTGGTGGCTTTCGGAATGACGTATTGCACTCGTAGTTTTTCGTATTTTTGTTTTATGAATTGTTCTTATGACATTCAAAAGTGCCAGTAATGGTTTAATTGAAATAAATGCTTTGAGTTTGAGGTTGAGTTGAGTGGCGTCAGATTGATGAACACAATCCATTGTATTCGTTTGTACGCCGACGTCCCCTTCCACCCTGTAGAGCGTTACACTATGTAGTGCAATTACAGGGCTCAGAAAGTCAGAAACCAGCGTCTGTAATTAACAAGCTGTAATTTCCAATTCACCTAGGTAAACCTATTGAAGTTAGCACATTTCGTGGCAGTAGTTACGTACTGACAGTTGTAGTAAGTACATAAATACAAATTTTATACAGGGAGTTTTGCTCATAGAGGCAGAGATTTTAACTAAAAAATAAATTATTTATTTTTACGTCATCAGTCATCAATTAGATATTGTTGGAGACTTATTTTGGTTTACTTGAGATATTTTTTTAAAGCTTTTTGGTAATTATAAAGGTGGTAAAGGTAAAGGTGGTTAACAACGGTACTAAGCTACGGTACTAACTATACAGGATGTAAATTAACCCTTCACACAGCCTCGACCAAGCATTTTGTACATCAAACTAAGTACCCCTACGCAATCTTTTTTGCTGGGTAACGACTTGTTTTTTGGGGTTGAAAATCACATTTTACGGTCAAACTCAATGTTTCACTCTTAAAACATTGTGCTAGTGGATGCTTTGAATAGTAAACGGGTCATGGAGGTAATTTAAGTAAAGTTATACTTAACCTGAAAAACTAGTATTAACAAAAACAGCTGTGAAAATTTTGGAACTTTGACCCCCAATATCTCCGTAACTAGGAGGTTCCCAGGTATGGTCTAAAAACAAAAAAAATATCACAGTAGTAGGGAGAACAAGTGCCCTTCATTTGCATTAAGGGTACTTTTACACCCATAATACAAAAAAAAATTGTTCTTATCTGAAATCTGAGTTCTGCTGTCTAATTTACACTTGGGGTTGGCGCAACACTTTGTTTTTTGTTCGATTCTCTCTGTTCAAGTGCGAAGGCGATCATTCACGTACAAAGGCGACCATTCACTCCTATTCTATAATATTCAGCTAATTTAAATTTTTAAACCGTCCTACTCCAGATAACCAATTTTCTCTCTTTTCTTTTTCCAAAAAACCTCGAAACATAACAACACATTAGAACCTTCTTCCAAGATTCCTTTTAACACAATCAGAACACCAATTGCGACCATGAGAAGCATTTTTCTGGGCCAATGATCACGTAAAGCATCTGTGAGTAATGGATGGTACGTGGCTACACGGTAGTGTAACAATGCAACCGGTATTGTGTTTATTTGCTATGAAGGTCGGGAATTTGTTGTATGGTGGCGAAAATGTTATTGATAAAAATATTGGAAGTGTAGCCTGATCTAGCTTGCGTGATAACGTCACGCAGATGATTTAACTTTAGTGTTTGTTTATATGATTTGTGACTTTGAATTTATTTTAAACATATAAGTGTAATATATTTTTGTAATCTACTTTAAAAACCCTTCAATTTGATATTCTACTCGATGGTAATGGATTTTTTTTTTATTTTGAAATACGCTATAAGGCCCCGAAAATCAGCAAATTTCTTTTCTTTTTTAATTTTAATGTAGTCAGTGACACTCGCGCCATCAAGGCAAATCTAACGACGTATATTATATTCAAATCCCTTCATCCGTTTAGGAGTTATGAGGACATACATACATTCACGCCAAACACATAACCCTCCTTTTGGGCTTCGCCGCAGTCGGGTAAAAGGTATCACATCACTGTCATCGTTCTAGGGTAACTCTTTATACCGTACGGGACTCATCTTTTCAATAAAGCAAATTTTCACTCACAATAAACTTAAGTTTGGAAAGCGTTGAACTAAGTTTGTCGCAAAATGTGCAGCTGTCAGGATCTCGAAAATAACTTTGAATATGTTGAAGAAACTGCCTCTTTGGTCTAGTGGCAGCAATCGCGACTTCTCAGCACGGAGGTACCGGGTTTGATTCCTGGGTAGGCCAAATTGTTATTGGAATTTCTAAATAGTAGTCACGGAATCTGAATTTGTGTCCCGTTGATGGTAATAAGCTCGCCTCCCATTCCATGCGCCTTAAATAGCAGGCGAAATGTTTTTGTTCTATTAGGAACACATATCCATGCTTATATATGCTTAACCTTTTGGGGATTACAAGAGTTATATTATCCCGTCAGGGCTACGGGTTGTACGAATGAGATACGTGGCCTCGACACAAAGGGCTAAGAAGGGTGGTTTTTAGTCAGTAGAACTCTGACACTCCCTACCGTTCTACCCAGAGCGGGAGGAGTCATTTGATGATTTTCCACCCTCAAAAAAAAAAGGCGTGATATTATTATGTGATGTAAATTGGAGAAAATGATGCAGTTTTCTAGTTTTACACCAAACACTGTAACTACAAAAGACTTCAAAACCACACAGTTCATTAACCCCACGACGCGAGATAAGCTTGAATATAATAATGTAAACGTAGATCACACTGGCGTATGTTTGGCATTGAACGCCACAGTTGTCGCCAAATAAGTTGAGAGAACTGACGGGACGCCAGAATATATTAAACTTATTTTTGTTATTTCATTTGTTAACAGCGCTATGATTAATGACTGAATTTATTTATTTTTTTATTTCGTACTAGCTGTTGCCAGCGGCTTCACCCGCTACAACTCGAAAATTAACCGATGGAAAGATAAAATTGGGATAAAAACTATCCTATGTGTTAATCCAGATTATAAACTATCTGTGTACCTAAATTTTATATAAATCCGTTCAATAGTTTTTGCGTGAAGAAGTAACAAACATACACACTCACACACTCACAAACTTTCAGCTTTGTAACATTAGTGTGAAGTGTGATTATACCTTCTATCATATTGGCAAGAATCATTCCTTAGAGAGCGTTTAAGGATGTATTTAAACCGAACTAATGGAAAGTTTATTACTGTGCCTCTCTCTACGCTCTTTTTGGCACTCAAATTAATTCATCCGTTGCTTACAAATATGCCCCAAGAAAAGAGAAATAGAGAAGTATATCATCATCATCAGTCTATAATGTTCCCACTGCAGGGACTCAGGCCTCCTCTCTAGGAGAGGGATGGGTTATAATCCACCACGCGGGCCAAATGCGGGTTGGAAGATGTCACATATCTTCGAATTTTTGGTTCTAAGATAAATGGCGGCTTCCTCACGATGTTTTTCTTCACCGTTTTGAGAGCAGTGGTGATGAAATAAATTACACAAATTAATGCGCCGGCCTGGGTTTAAACGCACAGCTAACTGTTCGTATGTCGGGCCCGCCACCATTGCTCCAAAAGTATGTAACCCCAAATAATTTTCAATATTTTAGGGAAGGGAATGATTATGATGACTGCCGAGAGGGATTAAACAAAATGCAGTCAGTTTCAGCAAAGCCTATGTGAACGTAATAAAAGTCGATGTTATACTACGAAGTGCTATGAAATTTATTCCCACTCGTCTAGGAGGTCAAAAAAAAAGAAAAACTCGTCTAGGCGGTCTACACTTAATAGTTTGTCGAGTCTATAATTATAATGCACTCAAAATATAATTATATGTATATACATTTCTTCTGTACGTGGGATTGTCACTGAACTCCTTCTAGACGACTGGACCGATTTGGATGTTTATTTTTGTGTGTGTTCCAGTGGATTCGAGAATGGTTTATATTTACAATCGGACCCGGTAGGTGGCGCTGCTGTCCGGGCAGAACGACGTCTGCCAGGTTGGCTAGTATATAAATAAAATGAAAAGCCACATGAATAGTATGACATAAGGTTGGCTCAAACATTTTGGCAAGTTTTTTAAATTTGCGCTTGCAATTTTCAGGACAAAGTTTGCTGAAAGTTCTTTTCTATTTTTTTTTTAATTTTCTAACCGCTCTATGTTGTTTTTAAACGTCAACCTTCGATGTTATGAGTTTTTAATTAGTAAATTGAATCCGTGCAAATACAGGATAGCTTACTAGTAGCATAACAGCTCACCAGCACATCTGAGATCATTACCAGAGATTTTATTAATAGGTACCATCACTTACTACCCACGTATGAATAAGAAACATTTTAAGTAAGTTAACCCCAAAGTGCCTTCGAGATACAAGAGCATATGAGAAGTGGGTAGGTAGCTAATTTACGTTGCTAGCGTCATTGAGCAAACTTGGAAGCGTGGGTGAGGAGTGTGGGTGCAGGTTAACGCTACAGCCACAGAGAATTTGTAGTAGTATTAAGTAAAGTATGTTTAAAGTAACAATACTAAAAGTAATTTTAAATTAAACCGCAACTAGTAAAGTCTTGAAGTTATTCTTCTTCCCACGTTACGCAATACATTTAATAATAGCACGTATCGAGGAACAAAAGCTTGGTAAGTTTATTACACACTAGGTGTTGCCAGCGGCTTTGACCGCTACAACTCAAAAAGTTATCCCAAGGGAAGATAATATCGGGATAAAAACTATCCTATGTGTTAATCCAGGTTATAAACTATCTGTGTACTAAATTTTATCTAAATTTGTTCAGTCGTTTTTGCGTGAAAGAGTAACAAACATCCATCCATACATACATACTTTCGCGTTTATAATATTAGTAGGTAAAATCTTTGCGCCCGTTTCACCACCTATTATTTATTTATTTATTTAAACTTCATGTATGGTACATAGGCGGACTTAGTGCCACAAGGCATTCTCTACCAGTTAACCTTTGGGTTAAAAAGAACAGCACTGCAGTAGAATACAAAAACCCCAACAACCTAATTAGTATTGGTTGAAACTAGAGTTTTCAGACTTTCGGGTCACTGACTATAAGTCCCTAAAACTAATTTAACATTCCTAAATTGTGTGCTTAAAAAAGTGTTCACAGATTCTTATCACGTAACTAAATTTTCAAAACAGACAAGGAATACGTAATATAGAAGCTAACTAATAAATTACCTAAGCAAAGTTCATAAACAATATCTGGGACCACCGCGCGACCTGCTTCTACCAAATGAAAAAAAAAACAGGAGAATCGGTTAATACTTGGTGGAAATATCAATGAAAATACTTTAAAATAAACACAGAACCTTCCTATTTCCTTGAAAGTAGTTAAAAATACTTGTTCCTAAAAGTTGTTTAACAGCCCTTGTTTTCCAACCCCACAAAATCAACTAACTTTCCAACCCCGTCCAAAAAACTTTCTAACCAAAACACATACAGTACACGTTGTGATAAAATCTTTAATTTCGTCAGCCAACAGTCAGGACATAACTGTTGATTATGCTAAACAATGCTGTGAAAACGTTCTCTATTTACATGCTTGTTATTTGGGTACGGTTACTGTGATAGCGTGGATCTTATTTTTTTTTTGTTTGTAAATATTTTATTTCAAGGTCTGCCAACGCGTCAAACGAACCACGTACGAGCTATTTGGTATACATGCAGAAATCTTTAGAAATTATAAATGATGTTTATTCTGCAAATAGGTTTTTACAAACACTTTCAGAAGTAATTTTTTGTTAAACTAGATGGGGCCATTGTTTCGTGCCTGACTACTCCGAGACGAAACATTTAAACTCAGAGGTCATAGTCTATTTTAAGGTCAGACATAATCTTGGTGTACACACACGAAGACCACCATATCTTTTGAAGAAAGTACCACACAGATTTGAATGGACCCGTCCAGTCAGTGCAAGTATTGACATACTAGTACACTGACAATATTTATTGCAATTTTGTTTTAAATACAACGTTTGGCACTAAACAACATGTATCTCTGTAATATTAAAATGATGTGCAAGTTAGCTGGCTATATACTTAATACCTTGTTTGACCCCACGTAACACCACACAAAACCAACACAATTTACTGACGTTGGCCATGATGCTGTTGAGCTTGAGTGGGACTGGACTGGTCACGTCTGAGGCATGCCGATAAGCTGTGAGCGAGAATAGCCTCATTCTAAAGCCCTGACACAGCTAGAAGACGTTGCGGCCGACCTCTTACGACCAATGGTCCACATTGGCCTTGGATCGTAACTGGAAGTCATAGGGAGAGGCCTTTGCCCAGCAGTGGGGTGATGTAGGTTTGGAGTATCAGTATCTTACTTTTGTGTTTGAAGTATATTCTATGGTAGAAGACCACATTGTGGTTTTAACCAGTAAGAGTCTGAGAAACTCTCCCACATACCCCATCGCGAGAATGTTCATGAGAGTAACACACAAAGGCCACGTGATGGCTTCAGGCCACCGCAGGCGCTGGCCTGTGGACGGTGAGTAATGGGCTAGCTCACCGTCCGTCTATGACGATGACAGGCCGTGTCGACGGCGCTTTCGTGTGCCACGCGCGCCTCTTAGATAAGTTAGCAAAAAAAGGGTACACAAAAAAACAAAGATGGAGCTTCATGCCTCGTTTGTTTAAATTTCAGTACAGTAAAAAGAAAAGGACGAAGAAACATCGTCAAAAGATAATAATATAGAATAAGAGAAAAGGCAAACTGCAAAGGAACTAGCATTTTCTCTATTTTATCTTTTTTGTTCTGAAGATTCACAATTTAATGTTGGAATAAGTTCATGTTCGTAGTTTTAGGATGAAAATTTTTAAAACAAAAAGCTACTTTTCTAACGACTGAAGCTGTGTTCAGGATAATTCGGTTGAAACAATTTTGAAATAACTGAAATAAGATTTCGAATTTACTTAACTCTTCATTTAATTTAAAAGTAATTAAACCCATTCTCCGTTAGAAACATTTACTTAGAAGATTCTCAGTAGTCAGTGCTGAACTTTAATAACTAAGAAGTCTCACAAGAAACCAATCACTTCTCGTTAAAGCAAGAAAAAATCTAAACTCATAATATAAACTAACTGCAGATGGTCAACGACCGCAATCATGCAGTAACATCTAATTAAGTGATTAAAACATCTATTTCAGATTTTTTGGTATGGTTTATAGTTTGATTATTCCTCATCAAGAATTGGGGTTGAAACACTGGGGCCTTGGGGTCCGAGTGCTCACCTAATATTTAAGGAAATTGCCAAGCGGTTGGTCGACTTTTCATGTGACCAGAGGGCTGGCCTATTCTTTTGCCAAAGAATCAGCATTGCCATCAAACGTGGGAATGCTGCCAGCCTTCTGGGCACTATTCCTGTTGACAGCAATGTGGACGAATTTTTTGACACCCTGTAATTCTTCTCTTTTTGATATTTGCATATAATTTAATATAATTTTAGTTCTGTAAATTGTAGTTTGTAGATATTGTAAATAGAATTAACAATAATTCACTTACTGAGAAACTAAATTTAAATAATATGTTTGAGCGTACATAGATTTACGTTCACATTAAAAATGAACAAGTTTTAAGGTCACAATAACAAAAAAAAAGCTAATCTTCTCTCGTAAGCGGTATTTACGGGATCGGTCAATGTGGCGATACTTATGGGAGCATTATGCCCTGCAGCGGACGTCTTTTGGCTGAAATGGTCTTGATGATAATGATGAAGTGGTATTCCGGAGCTGTAGATATTGGTTTATATTGCCTGTAGTTCTTAGATCGAGTAGAGACTCCATCATCATCAGCCATAAGACGTCCACTGTTGGACAAAGGCCTTCCCCATAGAACGCCATAACGAACGGCAACCTGCCGTTTGCATCCACCGGTTGCCCGCGACTCTCACGATGTCGTCGGTCCACCTGGTGGGAGGCCTACCAACGCTGCGTCTTCCGGTTCGTGGTCGCCACTCGAGAACCTTTCTTCCGCATCGGTTGTCGCTTGCCCAATACCATTTCAACTGCGTGAGAGCTATGTCGGTGACCCTGGCTCTACGGCGAATTTCCTCATTACGGATTTTGTCGCACAAAGAAACTCCGACTAGTGTAGTGACTCCAGTTGATGTCAAATTGATTGTCCATACTTCAACACAACTGGAATACTAATCAGAACGCTTTTCACTTTTCGCCGATCCCAAAGTCGACAGCCGCGAGAATTTTAGCTACTTAATAAAATGACTTCACGTTTACATAGTATTAGCAGACGTCAAGCGATTTTACCTGCTTAGTGCCCGTTCCCGTGGGAATACAGGGATAAAAAGTAGCCTATGTTACCCGGGGATAGTGTAGCTTCCCAACGGTAAAATAATTTATTAAATCGATCCAGTAGGTTTTAAGTTTATTCATTACAAACATGCACACACAAAAATACAAATCTTTCCTCTTTATAAATTACTGTACATAAAACAAAACCGCTCCCGCTGTTTGTACGGTTAGATGTTTTAAACTACCCAACAGATTTTAATGCAGTTTTTCAGCAATACGTAGAGTGATTCAAGAGGGAATTTTATATTCATCACCGGGCTGGTTCGGGTCAGTTAAATGTATATTTTTGAAATGTTCCTCGCTCCGACTCACACTCCACACACACAACCACATTGGAGTCACAAAAGCGATGTTTATCTTTGATATTCAACATACCAATTAACCACATGTTTGGACGCATTTATTTTGAGCTTAGTTACAAAAGAAGGGTCTTTCTACACATTTGTCTTAAGAAAGGAAGCGGGAACCAAGTTTTGTTAGTATTCAAGTCTTTATAGGACTACTTTCCGGGAATCACAACCATGTTTTTATTTGAGGATCAATCATCAGGTTAAGCTGCACTTGCTTAGGTTGGTCTGTGGATGGGTGTCCAACCATTATATTATATACCGAGTTACCTCCGTACCTTTAAAACAGGGGTTCTCAACCTATTACCCTATGCGCCTCCCTAAAGTTTACGCTAAAATACTACGCCCCCCCCCCCTATCCCAACTCAACTTCAATGGACAAAAAAAAAATGATGAAAACTTTAATGGACTTTGTGAGTGAGAACATTGGGCCTGCACTTTATTAACTAATTTATCAATTCTAGGCTTCTTGTTGGTCAGTGCACAGCGTAGATCATTTTCGACATGAAAAACCCCGTTCACAAAGATAGGTAGTCGAAAACGGTAAAAGAATACGCAGTGCTTCCTTGCCGAAAACAGTGTAAATGGCCTTATATTTTATCCAAAATTCAGTCAAATCCATGTGGCTGAAATTATCGTGTCACGAATCATTTTTCACGTCCAAAGCTTCTTCTTGCAATACTCGGGCAATTACTCGACATAAGTTAAAAGCGCGCGAAATTATGATTATTTTTTTTAAGCCGCTTTTCGCGCCCCCCTTCGGATCACCCTACGCCCCCCAAGTGGGGCGCGCCCCACTGGTTGGGAACCCATGCTTTAAAAGCACGTTAAGCCGTTGGTCCTTGCTATTAATCATAGATCCTTGAAGATAGTCAGAAGCCCGCAAGTCTTTTTTTTTGTGGGGGTGCGAAATTATCAAATAACCCCTCCTGCTCCTGCTTCCCGCAGAGCGAAAGGGAGTGTCAGACTTATATTGACTAAAAAACACCCATGTCCCTTCTTAGCCCTATATGTCAAGGCCGCGGTATCTCTTACAACATCCTGCAGCCCAAGCCCGCAAGTCTGCCATCCAGTCTTACCAAGGAATATCATATTACTCATTAGTAATTGGGTGGTGGAGGCCAGATAGGCAGTCGCTCCATGTAAGACACAGGTATTGAGCTGGATCCAGTTAGACTGGGAGCTGATTTCAACATCTTCCTCTCACATGATACCCACCCAATGCTATTTGTAGTTCTCCTTCACGTGATACTTTATCCAGTCCTGGACCTCTTGCATCCCGGGAGTCACATTATCATCTGTCTAACCTTTTCCGGGGCGTTGAAGTTTGGCTCCAGTCCAAAGCTCTAAGTTACATTATTGATAACATTTGTAGCATGGACAAAACCAAGGTTATGTTGAAAGTTCATGTAACATCCACTCCTATCAAGATCCGCCTCCACACTCATAGTTGTGGACGATTATGTCTACCTGAGACAAACGATTCAGCTGGGTAGGTCTAATTTCCAAAAAGAGGTCAATCGTTAGGGATGTTGCGCGGTATCTTCTCGTGCAACTTACAACAGAGTCTCAAGACGAAAGTCTATGACCAGTGTGTGTTGCCAGTGATTACATACGGGACCGAAACGTGGTCGCTCACAATGGGCCTCATCAGAAAGCTTAGTCACCCAAAGGGCAATAGAGAGGGCTATGCTCGGAGTTTCCTTGCATAATCGAATCAGAAATGAGGACATCCGCATGAGAACCAAGGAACCGACGTAGCCCAAAGAATCGCCACACTTAAGTGGGAATGGGCAGGACACATTGGGACCGAAAAGTTCTGGAGTGGCGACATCGAACCGGAAGACGTTGCGTTGGAAGGTCTCCCACTAGGTGGACCGATGACCTGGTGAAGGTTGCGGGGAGGCCTATGACCAGCAGTGGACGTCTTTTGGCTGAAATGATAATGATGATGTTTACCTAGCACTAACCTAAGCTACGACATAGTTACTTCGTAGCACTACTTGCTACGCCGTAGCTATATTTGCTACGCCGTAGCACGCCGTGCTACGAACTATGCATGAACCGTATTTATATAATGTGTTCACTGACTTCCCATATCATTCATGTTTATTTATTTTACAAAATAATTATTTACAACAATATTTTCCGAGCAGTTTAACGCAATTAATAACGAAAACATATTTTATTAGCCTTTAAAAGGGTCCTTTACAAACCGCGTACGAGCTTTCATAAATACTTTACAAAATTTTGTTTCTGTTTTTAAGCAAACATTAAATTACAAAATAAGTTAATATAGGAGGTCAATCGACATGTGTATATTCATAAATTAATTCAGGTTTAACCAAAACAACAATATTAAACTTGTCGTAACTAAACGTGTAAACATTGGAAATATTACTTTTTGGATTGGTGCGACCGGTTGTCAAAGATAATATTCTGGTATATATCAGCCAAAATCATCGGATTTATGTGCTTTTCTAGACTCGCAGGAAACTCGGTACCTATGTAATGGGTGGCCATGCGTCTACAGATCAACCTTAGCAAGCGAAACTTCACTTTGTAATCTTGATCCGAGTGTTTGTTACTATCTAGCAAAGTGGTCTTCTAGAATACTATTTGTGTCATCATGATCAGCTTATAATGTTCCCACTGCAGGGACTCAGGCCTCCCGTCGGGGCTGCTGGATATTGTAAGAGACACCATGGCCTCGACATAAGGGGCTAAGAAGGAACATGGGTGGTTTTTACTCAGTAGAAGTCTGACACTAACTTTCACTCTGCCCAAGAGCGGGAGGGGTTATTTGATAATTTCCCAGCCACCAACAAAAAAAAAGGGTCTCAGGCCTCCTCTCTAGGAAAGGGACAGGCTATAATCCAACACGCAGGCCCAGTGCGGGTTGGTAGATGTCACATTTCTTCGAGTTTTTTGATTCTCAGACATGCCGGTTTCCTCACAATGTTTTCCTTCACCGTTTTGAGAGCAGTGGTGACGAAATAAAATTTACAAGTTAATGCACCTGCCTGGGTTCGAACACGTACTGAGCCACCACAATCACTGATTTGGTAACATTTGTGTATTTCACCAAAAAATATATCAAAAGAATAAACTGTTAAGCGACCAAACCACAGACCACACCACTGATAAAAATAACCAAATTCAATTACATTGAACTTTAAATTTCCTCGTTTACAATGAATTAACATAATGATTGTGTATTTAAGCCGGTAAGCCAAGGGCCATGCCGTATGAATGTGGTTAGTTCCTAATATACAACATGTTATTGTAAAAGCTTTAGTGGTTTCCCGGCACTTATAAAATGGTACTTATGTTTACAGAGTCAACATTTCTCCGGAAATCAGATTATTTATGTTTTTAAGGTTTTATGTTTTTAGGTGTCGGCTAAATAAAATTACGCACTCAGGTAGATCTTCATCTGGTCGGTGCTGTGGGTTGTTCGAAAGAAATACCGCGGCTTCGACACAAAGAGCTAAGAAGGAAAATGAGTGGTTTTTAGTCAGTAGAAGTCTGACACTCATTTCCGCTTTGCCCAGAGAGGGAGGAGTCACTTGATGATTTCACACACCCAAAAAAAAAAGAAGAAAGGTTAGTCAATAGATAGGATCCACCTATTATACAGAGTGTTAGGTTAAACGAGGGACATATTATTGAAAGAGGGTATTCAGTGTTCGATTCTCGTCCCACATATGTAAAAAAAACTATAACCTTAATTTGTGACATAATTGCACCATGGCCCCTACACGCTCTTCTGATCTCACTTTATTAGACACTAGCGGAAGTCATGCGGTTTTACCCGCGTAGTTTCCGTTCCCGTTGGAATACAGGAATAAAAATTAGCCTATTATGTCACCCGAGGATAGTGTAGCTTCCCAACGGTGAAAGAAATTTTCAAAGCGGTCCAGTAGTTTCGGAGCAAACAAACAAACAAATCTTTCCTCTATATAATATAATAATTCCAAAATTAAATACTAAAACTTTAGATCTCTCTCTCTCTCTCTTCAAAAATACGTTAAGCCGTTGTAGACCTATGACTGTTGTTACACATAGTCAACAAAAGTCAAAAAGTCTGACAACCAGTCTTACTTACTTACTGGCAGTTTTTATTCGATTACTCTTTTTAGGAAGCGTGAACATTAAGAAATTTAAATTTAGAATTCGAACGCGCTAGGTCATTTGGCATTTGTTCTGAAGCATATTTAGTGAAAGTTGTCATCAAATTTTTCGACTATGGATAAAATTGGTGTTCGTTACGTAATTCAATACTTTTTTTTGAAAGGTCTCAGCATAACTAAAATCAAAGTGGAGCTAGATTCTACTTTGGGGGAGTCTGCTCCTTCATTTACAACTATAAAATATTGGGTGGCAGAGTTCAAGCGCGGTCGCTAGAGCTGCCAAGATGAACATCGCAATGGACCAAAAGAGGTGAAAAAATAAATAGTAAAAAAAAACCACAAAACGGTACTGTATGACCGTCGATTGAAAGTGCGCGAGATAGCAAATATGGTAGGCCTTTCAAAAAGTGCAGTCCATCTTATTTTTACAGAAAACTTGGACATGAGAAAGCTGTTAAAATTTCGCAGCAACAAAGCCGAGTTTTTGAAAAGTGTATCGAGCTACAAGGAAGCTATGTAGAGAAATAAATTTAGTTTTAGTTTATCCCATTCATTTTGATTTTTCTTTGTTAGGTCGGCTATTTCTGGGACCTCCCTCGTATTTATTTAGCCACAAGTGCACACATCAAACAATATAAAAACTAAACTAAAATATTAACAGAAAAATTAAATAACGTGTGCATCTCACGGCTGCGCCAAATAGGACCTGTTCAGCAAACGGCCTTGAGATGGTGATGTTACGAACGTGACACAGTTTAGTCCTTTGTGTTTATAATTAGATATGTGTATGAGTAGGTACTTATAAATGTGAAATAGATGTTTAATAATGACACAAAAAAGAACACTTAGAAAAGACAATAAAAATATTTAAGCCTGTTTCGCACGCTTTCAACTTCCAAACGCACTATTACGAATCCATGCACCTCGTCGCGAGCGCGATGAACTAATAACATTACGTTACATATGCAGTCGCCCCATACTGGTATTTAGCTGTATTCGGTTAGACTGGAAGCTGACCCCTAACATCATCATCATCATTTTCCTGCCATTATTCCAATTTATTTGGGGTCGGCGCAACATGTCTTTTTCTTCCATACCTCTCTATTAAGCTGATCCCTAAAATAGTTGACAAAAGGCTAGGCTGATGATGATAACATCCAATTAGCTATTGTTGTTTGATTTACAATAATAAAAGAGAAAAAAATCATTGGCACAACATACCAATATTCAAACGAATTGCCACAAAAAGCATATCAGCTTACAATGTGAATAATTTTCATTCGTAATGATCAGAAACAGTATTGTGTTGCTATTTTTGCAGCACAATCGCTCAATCAATCAGCTGGGAACATCACAGGGTGCGTTTTATTACTGCTTAATTTGTTTCATTGTGATCCATTTGAGCGGTACTTATTTACAATACTAGGTTTTCCCCGCGGCTTCGCTCTCGTTTTGGTCTAAAATTATCCAACAGAACGTTTTAAATATTCTGACTTTCAGGAGTTACAGTAGTTTGGGAATAATGTGGCGGACTTATAAATGTGATTTTTCACCCCCAAAAAAAGTTATTTCAGAGCAATAATGTTTGCGTAGGGGTACCTAGTTTCTTTGCGTAGGGGGTAGTCAGGTCAGGTTTATTTACGCCCTGTATTATTATGATGAAACAATATTTTCGCAATTTAAAAAGACCTGCTTGGGGATACACTCATCTGCTTTGATTTTTCCTAACTACATTCAGCATGGCTTGCAGTCTTACTGAGCATAACTATATACAAGTTTTTTTTAATTTAACTGATTTTTTGACCACTGATAAATAGGGTATCGGACAAAAAAACCTAATTAGTCCGTCAGATAGATTGCCAAAAAATATTGGACACTTATTTCTTCTTTTTTCACATAAACAAAAAATGAAGACGATACAGTGCTTCGAAAACTCGAGAACTCCTGGAAAACGTCACACGATAGTAATTTTTTTTGCTACAAATGACGTCACAACCCCCCTCTCATGATCTTTAACGCGTCTTATCTTCGTCAATTTTTATTATTTTGATAAAACAAAAAACACGTATCCAATATTTTTCGATTATCTAACTGACGGACTAATTAGAATCATATTTTTTTGACTCAGTCCTATCCCTTAAAGCCAACATTTTCAGTGAATATTAATAATAATAAATTCCCAATACTAGTGGACCACTATTTTTTATATTTTTAAATGTTTTTTATATACCTTTTTGCAATTAATATTTAAAAATGTATTTAATATGTTATAAAATGAATAAAGGAAATAATAATAATAAGACATTTATTTCACTTTTATTTTATTTGCCCCCGGAGTCATCAATTTTTCTTGATTTTTCAAAATCAATATAGCCAATGACACTTGCGTCACAAAGACAAATCGAACGACGTCTATTTTATCCAGATCCGTTAATTCGTTTAGGAGTTATGAGGGAACAAAGAAACGGACATAGATACATACAGGTCAAACACATAACCCTCCTTTTGGGCTTCGCTGCAGTCGGTTAATAACGCAGTTTACTAAATATACACACGTAGAAGGATACGTAGTGTTCAAAAGATATTGCCCTGTGCCCATACTTAGTTCGCCCTTCGCCATATTTGTTGTATTTTCAAAATGTTTTTTAGATCTTATTTTGGTATCATTAATTGATCGATTATTACAATTGATACCCTAATCACTAATATTTTCTGACACGATATTACGTTTGACGAAGATGGCGGCGAATGCTGTTTTTAATCGCGTGAAATACTTTTAAAGGATCGTTCTGTTATTAAGCTAATAAAAATTAACAGATAATTAATTACAGTGTTTGTCCGATACATTAGTTGCTTAAGACGATTATGGACAATGTCCTTTGCGAGAAACAGACAGGCTGCGTTTTATCACGGGTGGTTTACACTAAAACCGATTACCTTTGATAAAATAAAGGGCTCCGGGTTGTTCATAAGAGATACCGTGGCTCCGGACACAAACGGCTAAGAAGGAACATGGATGGTTTTAATCAGTAGAAGCCGTTTTTTTTTTGGGGGCGGGAAATCATCGAATAACCCCTCCCGCTCTTGGGCAGAGCGAAAGGGAGTGTCAGACTTCTACTGACTAAAACCACACATATTCGTCCTTAGCTCTATAAGTCAAGGCAGCGGTATCTCTTACAACATCGTGCAGGCCATCAGTAGAAGCCCGACACTCCCTTCCGCTTACCCGAGGATTCATTTGTTGAATCCAACCCTCCAAAAACGAAATAAGGATGATTTTGCAAATACAAACCCACTTAATTTACAAGATTAGGCCACCAGGTCATTGTCCCCAGCGAACAGACTTCTTTGGAATTTAAATTCAAGACATAAGTCTTTGAGGTACTTACGTTAATGAGTTTGTACCGGAGGCACTTTTCTTACCTGTAAATATGAAAATACAAGTTGTTAGACATTTTTGTAGTTGCAAGAAAACATTTTTTTTCAAGTAGGAGTGTATAAAACATAATTATATAATAGGGATGTTTACTGACTTTAAAAAAAGTGATTCTAATTACTTCTGTTAGATTACGTCTGTTAGATTATCGAAAAATATTGGATACGTATTTTTTTTGTTTTATCAAATCAATAAAAATTGACGGAGATAAAACGCGTCAAAGATTTGAGTGGGGGTTGATGACGTGACTGACCGCTAAAAAATGTCATACAAAGGTCTTAGACTAGGACGTCACACGAGTTATCAAAGCACTGTCTTCATTGTTTGTTTGCGTAAAAAAGAAAAAATACGTGTCCAATATTTATTGGTAATCTATACGACGGACTAATTAGATTTTTTTTGTTAACTACCCTATAATACTGAGAAATAAATAAATTTAATATAAATAATTACGTGAAAATTAAATGTCATGACTAGTCATGATACAAAAAATCACTTTTTAAAACATACACTGCTGGACCGCCTCGCTGCCCTAGTAGTCATATGCGACCGCTGAGCACGAGGTCTTTTTTTTTTTGGCGGTTGGAAAACCATCGAATAACCCCTTCCGCTCTTGGGCAGAGCGAAAGGGAGTGTCAGAATTCTACTGACTAAAAACCACCCATGTTCCTTCTTAACCCTTTATGTCGAGGCCGCGGTATCTCTTACAACATCCTGCGGGATGTTGTAAGAGATACCGCGGCCTCGACGGGCGTCGGCCCTTGTGGGCACCTTCCATGTTGCTGACATCTCTTTGAGGTGCGCGTCGAACACGAACGCGCCGTTGACACGGCCTGTCGTCGTCATAAGACAGACGGACGGCGAGCTAGCCCATAACTCACCGTCCACAGGCCCGCGTCTACGGTAGCCGGAAGCCGTCACTTGGCCCCCGACGCCCAGAGCGTATCCCGCGGCGGCGGAGCGCCAGTCGCGGTGGGAGCATGACGTCTTAGGTTCGATTCCCGGGTCAGGCAAAGTGTTATTGGGTTATTTCATCAGGAAAGTCTCAGTAGCAGTCATGGCAAAAAAAAGGGTATATTATGAGGTACACCTCAGCCTAACCTAAGGGTATTACTAGCGTGAAATTATGTTAAGTTACATACATACACAAACTAATGTATTTTGCCATGGAGTAAGCAAAAAGCACAGAGCGAGTTTCAACATCAAACTCATAACACCCTCGTTTTAGGGCCCAGGGTAATCACATTTAAAAATAATAGGTTACACAGTACTACGACCTAGTGTAAAACCCAAACGCTACACTAAATATAATTATTTAACCAGACTTACAATCTGGTGTAAGTATTTGTTTTAATATTAAAAAAAAAACTTATTAAATGATAACAAAGTTTGCAGTCATATTCGGACGGGTATTTTAAGAGTAAAACCACCAAACAAAAATGGCTTCAGAAGGTCTGGTCTAACAAGTGAAAATATATTCGAAAAAATATGTAAATCTATCAGCACAATGTTTCGAGTGCGTTACATTGAGTCCTACTATATTCATCCTTCTCGTATCGCTGGCACATTTTTTGTAATATTATAAAGGCGAAAGTTTGTGAGTGTATGTTTGTTACTTCATCACGTCTAAACGGCTGGAGCGATTTCAATAAAATTTGAAAGAAAAGAAAGAAAGAAAATTGTGTTTATTTGGCAATAAAAACTTAAAAAATAAACAGAACCAAATTCAAAATGATTGAGACTGCCAAAAGGGCCTCAGCTCAGCATAATGCCAGATGGCAACACAAAGTGCACCACCTGACGCTGATTTTCAGCTGCTGCCCACGAGTGCATACAATTTGGTATGGAGTTAGCTGACACATAGGATATAGTATTTATCCCGATTTTATCTTCCCGTGGGATAATGTTCGTATTGTAGCGGGTGAAGCAGTTGGCAACAGCTAGTAAATTATAGTATAACCCAACCTAACTTGGGCTGGTACCACTAATCAAATGAATAGAAACTGAGTGTGAACCTTTTGTCTTTTCATTTTTGCAGTAAAGTGTCGAGCAAGATAAGCTGGTATTCGGTAATTATAACAACAGGGCCGGATTTGGGAGGCGTGGGCTTTTAACTTCGCCACCGGTATTATAGCTGGTTTTTATTTCAAATCCCACTTGAGTCCGGGAATGACAGGAAAACATCGTAAACGGCCGGTCTGTTTATTCTGTTTTTCTTTGGAATTAGATTTTTAAATTGTTTTGTGTGGTGTTTAAAATGAAATGGTGAGGCTGGATTTTGTTATGTGTTTAAAATTAATGTTAAACTCAATGTTACTATTTTTTTATGAGTGAAAAACGAAGGGGTTGGTTGTGTATATCTAGTTCTAAATTAAAATGATTTTGCACTTATTTTATGGTTGCTTATTTAATTCTTTTAAACATAAACTTGTAAGTAATTTATATCTGACATCACAAATCCGCTTTGAGTGAGCTTAGTGACCGAATCATCAAATTACCTCTACAGCTCTGGGCGGACCTGCCGGGGCTGTGGGTCCTGCCAGGGCTGCGGGTTGTTCGAAAGTAATACCGCGGCGCTGAAACACAAAGAACTAAGAATAAATTCCTTCCGGTGGTTTTTAGTCAGTAAAAGTCTGACACTCCTTTTGACTTCGCATTCATCTATCAGTGATTTGATGATTTACCCACAAAAAAAAACGCCCTCTGTCCCTTCGTCCCTCCCGGGGCCACGGAATCTCTTTCAAACAGTCCCGCAGACGTCAAGAAGCCTTGAGAAGTACTTACTAAACCTAACCTATTAACTAGTAACTTAACGACCCCAAGATTATTTGGTTCTAACCGCGTTAAGTACCCATGTATCCCTAGTTTCGTGGTCCGGCGGTTAACCTTTCAGGCCTTAATCCATAATTAAGATGTAGTGTTATGACAGCCACAAACTGCCATATTGGGTATGAAGATATCATTGCCATTCTACTAATGAGAGCCGGGACCGACACGATTAAAGTGCTTTTCCATGATGGTAACCCATCCACGTAGAAACCGAATCTTGGCTTATAGGACTGTATTGTCACCATTACCAAAAATGTGTGCCTAATCTCAACTCAATCAGTCGGGGAGAACTGATTTGAAATTCGGTTTTGCTCGATTTGACCAATACATATTATTAAAAGGCAACTAAAATAGAAGTTTATAAAAAGTACTCTTTGGTTGCGGGATTCAAGACAGTTAAATTGTTCTCTGAGACTTCGTCGAACTTCATTGTCGTGGAGCTTTCCTGGTGGTCGGCACTGTTTGTGCAAAAACCAGGTGCACCCAGAGGTTGCACCTAGTTTGTTTTTTGGTTTGTGAATACTGTTCCTGGCTTGTCCCAAAAAAAAATGCCCTTTCGTAATTTATCTTCATACATTGAGCTTCGTTTCGTCATCCATAAATTTCAACAATTTTTGTCAAAATACATCTCTGTGCACCCTAACCAACACGTGACAGCTTCCCTATTTGAATTGTAGAATCTTTTTGTTCCTACCCGCGTACACGACTTGAAATTTGTAAACTGCCCTCGAAAACGGGTTACGAGCTAAAACGTCAGTTTTGTATGTAATTCATAATTAGTTTCTACGAAAATGTGGGTAGTCACATGTGTTTGTGTTGTCCGGCTTTGAATTTGGAAGCAGGAGTTGAGGTTTTGCGATGCTTGTTTTCTTTTTATGAAAATGGTCGAATGTTTTGTAAACTTTTTTGTAAATAGTGATTTGAGGATAAAAATATGAATATTTCGGGTGTATTTGTGTGGAATTGTGTCTTTAAATCTATGTACGAACAGTTTAACACTTTTTATTTATAACACAACACCTGCGATTCTCAAAAATTAAACCAAAACGGGAATCTTTAAAATAAATAGAAAAAGGTCGACTGTATTTTTATGGCTTTTCTTTTTTTAACATTGGTGTTTAAGTAAATAGGTAGGTTAGTATTGTTACTGCCGCACTCAGAGAGCTTTAATGATTGCTTAGGCCATCACTTAGTAAAGGTTTTGACAGTTTTGTCATACAAAAGTATGTCAAAACTTTACTAAGTGACGGCTTAAGTAATAATTAAAGATCTCTGAGTACCGTTGTCTTCCTCTCCCCAACTGCTTGTGGCGCTGATGACTTTCATCCGTCACAAAAACATAAAATTATAAATCTGCCTGTGTGGGTGTGTGGTATGCGTATAATATAATTATGTTTTAACAATTTTTTGTTTGTTTCAGTCCCGTACTAATCCGACAAGATTCACGTGGTATCGAAGAATTTAATTTGCGATCTTGTTAGAACTAACAATATCATTCATGTTTTTATTTTTACGTTGCACACTTGTTTTTCCAATTCACTGGACATTGGCAGAATAGTCGACATCGGCTTTAATTGCCATTAAACAAATATAGAATAGAGTACCGCAGTCAGTGTTTACAATTTAATTATTTATTTAGACCTAAGATAGTTCCCTCCCACTGTGTTTGGAATGGATCGTTTGGGCTGGTAGTTATCATCGACAAAACACTGTTATCACTGCCAATCTGTAAATAGTCACCTTTAACCACCCAACTATAAATTATTCAAGATTGCTTTCCTTCACTAAAACTTCACAGTGTCTAGACTAACCTTAATAAAGTACATATTAAAAAGACTAATTACTATTTGCTAGACTTAGTAAATACTTTAAAAAACCACAGGGAATAACCTAAGTGAACCATTTACTGAGTCACTAAATAAGATGGATGAACTACCTAAACTAGGCAGCTTAGAATTTTTACACAAAAAAAATATATTTCCCTTGTCGGCAATTTCTCTTGAGGAACGGTATAAATTGCTGGCAGAGGCTGATTACTAGATCTTAAATATTTATGGCGTTTTTATAACTGGCAATCAAGTTATTACTAGCATCGGTTAGGAAAAAAGCGGTCAAGTGTAAGTTGGACTCCAAGGGTTCCGTAAAAAGACGCCCTGAAAAACACGTAGGTAAATGTTTACCCCAACATTACAGTGTTTTTCACGGCGACCCCCTAACGTTTTAAATAGGTATAGTATTTTTAATAATTGTTGATGTGCTAACTAAACTTACGAGCATTAAGTCATGGGTTCGAACCCAGACATGCACATTACTTTGTGGCAATCATTTCATGAAACATGTTGAGGAAACAAGAATTCGAAGACATAGCCTGCGTGGTGGATTTTAGCCCAAACCCTGTCAAAGAGACAAGGCCTGTGTCTCAACAGTGGAAATATTATGGCTGATTATGCTCATACAATACAGACCACTGGCCAAAACTCTCACCAGGAGTGCATGACGTCGTGAATGACGTGGCGAAATAACCTGGACGCGCCCTGCGATAACTAAGCTATTTCGAGAGACCCTATTTACCAAATAGGGTAGGCTTTTTTCTGGCAGCGAGAAATTTAAAAAATATAGCGCCCATAATAATACATACTCAGTGAAAATTTTAAGCGTTTGCTTACCAAAGAAAGAAGTAAAGAATATGTATTTATTGGTCCCGTACAGGACAACACAATTTGATATAAAAAAAAAAACAGTAAACACAGTAAACCTTAAAATCTAATAAATTAATCAAATCAAACCACGAACTACAACTCAATAAATGCAGTTCATTTACAAACGTACAGTTAACGGATCTCTAGTAATAATTCCGCTAGCATCCTTTTTGTACGCAACCCTAAAAGCCTACAGGTTAATAAAAAAAGTTTATTATTTGTACGGAACATTACATTTTAGCTTATTGTTGTCGGAGACGAAATGTTGGAAACGTCAGAATATGACAAAAAAATAATGAGTGAGGGAAAATGGTCCTTTAAAACGAGGTACCATTTCAAGGTATTTCAAAGTACAGGAGATCAATGGGGCTTAGTGTACCAAACTATTGAGGAATTTCGAAATTGACGTGTCTTCTAGAAAGCTTTAGTTTCAATAGTTCATAGAAAGCTAGTTTGTAGGATGTTTGCGGTGAATGAAAATATAATATGTTGGCCTTCTAGTACCTTCTACAGACTGATTTTATTACGTACTAGGTTTTGCCCGCGGCTTTGCTCGCATTCATCATCTGCTGTTTTCCCAACGATGTTAAGGTTGATTCCTAGTCTAATCAGATGCAGCTGACCCAGTATTTTACATGGAGCGGCTGCCTAAACGACGATATAATAAAAAACTATCGTATAAGCCAGGGTGTAAGGCTGGTTGTCAGACTTAAGAGCATTGACTATCTGTTTCGAGTGTCAGTCTTCAAATCAATGTCAATGTCAAGACACGGAGGAAACTCGGTGTGTAAAAGATGGTCACCCATCCACGGGTTAACTTTTTTCAAGCGTTATATACTCGAATATTATCCGGCTAGAGAAATAAATAAAAATGATGTTGTAGCGATATCAGATTATTCGTAAATCTTTCGTTTCCTGTTGTAGTAAAATTAATCGAATTAAATACTTTACAGCTCCTCTAAAAATCAGGGTTCGAAACCCCAACGACGTTTAAATTATGCCGGACCCAACACCAACAAATCTGTACACCAATATCGGCCTTACATCTAAAAATGCCACTTACAAAAACCCCATAACGTATCTTAAGTTACTGACACACAACCCATGTTTTACAAGACCCGACAACACCCGAGTATACACGACCGACTTAGGGTGTTCACAGACAGCCATTATTTAAACTGGAGTTGCGCAAAAAGCTGGAAATTGGAAAGGCTGGAACTTTATATTAACAATAGGGATGTTAACAAAAAAAAACTAATTAGTCCATCTTATAGATTACCAAAAAAAGTAAAAAACCCTACTGAAAAAACTGAAAAGTAAAAAACAAGCACATTTTAAATTAAAATAAAATTGGAAGCAGGCGGGGTGGGGTTCATTTGAATATTAAATAATGAAATGAAAATAGAATGGACCCCAACTAAACTTTTTAAATTACTTTTTTATTTCCAACTTTTTAGTTCTTTTGTGTCTGTTCTTTCGTTGGTCGCGTAAAAATCTTCGCAGATGATTTAACTTTTGTGTTTGCTTATATGATTTGTGACTTTGAATTTTTTTTAAACATATAAGTGTCATATATTTTAGTAATCTCCTTTTGAAACCCTTCATTTTGATACCATACTCGATGGTAATGGATTTTTTTATTTTTTGAAATAAGCTATAAGTATGGCCCCCAAAATCCGCAAATTTCTTTTATTTTTTAATTTTAATGTAGCCAGTGACACCCGCGCCATCAAGACGAATCTAACGACGTATATTTTATTCAAATCCCTTCATCCGTTTAGGAGTTATGAGGGAACAAAGTAACGGACATACATACATACATACACGCCAAACACATAAACCTCCTTTTGGGCTTCGCCGCAGTCGGGTAAAAAATATTGCACACGTATTTTTTTTTCACTTAAGCAAACAATTAAGACGATACAGTGCTTCGAAACTCGTGCGACGTCATTTTCTGAGCCATTAGTATGACATTCTTTAGCGGTCAGTGACGTCACAACCCCCACTCAAATCTTTGACGCGTTTTATCTTCGTCAATTTTTATTGATTTGATAAAACAAAAAATACGCATCCAATAATTTTCGATAATCTAACAGACGGACTATTAGAATCATATTTTTTTAAGTCAGTAAACATCTTTTGGACATTATGAAGGCTTGGTCGTTGTGGCTTTGGCAGATATCAGGAAACAAAGGTGTGATAAATTTATCTGCTTAGATACGTGACTTTTATTATATTATATAAGCATGATGGATGAGTCACCTCCTCAACTACCAGACACTTTAGTAATCATCATTTGATTGACGTCGACTCCTCCCTAAGCGACGCTTCATTCATTCATTCATTGCATTCAGCATCTACCTAGTAAAAGGCCTTGAGTTGCAACATCTTCTAGACACTCTGTATAATGTAAAACCTTCGCCTTTTTGAAGTTAGTTAAAAGCTTATGTCAAACTTGTTCAAACTCGTTGTGAGAAACACGTTTATTGCGATTTTCACTTGTTTTAAATAGGTGAACAAACCAAAAAGGTTGACCAACGCCAGGGAAAGTTGACCAACATTACAACACAAAACGCCTGTAACCCAACAGGTTGTTCAAAAGAAATACCGCGGCCTCAACACAAAGGGCTAAGAAGAAACATGGGTGGCAAAAAAAAGGCAAGACAAAGGTGTACCTGATTGCGCCAGTTATATTAAAGTCCAGTGTAACACAAATCTAGACTCCATGGCTCCCATGAATCAAGTCAAATAATTATTACTTATCTAGATTCCAGAAAGGTAAGTAACTTATTGAGCTAAGCCCCAAAAAACCGGTTCAATGGTTTGACTGTGGGGTCTATGAGTCTCGTAACATGATGAGATACGAGTACTTAAATGTACTCATAACTACATTATTCTATAAAACTCATGGCTGAACGCTGAACCCTAACATACAGGTCCAGGCCTAGTTTGGGGGTCTAGCTCGCTGTCCGTCCGTCTTACGACGACGACTGGCCGTGTCGACGGCGCGTTCGTGGGCCACGCGCGCCTCACAGAGATGTCAGCAACATGGGAGGGGCCCGCAAGGGCCGACGCCCGTCGGGGCCGCGGGTTGTACACTAGTTATCGCGGCCTCGACATAGAGGGCTAAGAAGGAACATGGGTGGTTTTTAGTCAGTAGAAATCTGACACTCCCTTTTGCTCTGCCCAAGAGCGGGAGGGGTTATTTGATGATTTTCCACCCGCCAAAAAAAAAGGCCTAGTTTGGGGGTAAGGATCTCATTTGTGACTATATATACTTGTGTGCTCTCTTATTGTGACTGTGCTTGTAACTTGTATTTTTAAGTGTCAAATAAACATTTTTATTTTTATTTATTTATTTTTTTATTCTCAGCTGTTGCGAGTAGAAGAAAAAACACGGTAGAGACCAACTTGACAATCGACGGTCTATGCGCACCCTTAGAAACCCCAGATTTTTTCCCTCGTCATCAACAACATTTCCCCTGGCATGTAACAACTATGTACGATCTGAGGCTGATATGTATTTGTTTCCTTTGTCGTAGATCGTTTCTTGGTACGATATTTATAGATATTACGTGGTAAATGTGGGAAGAAAGAGATAAAAGGTGATGGTTTATTATGTAATATGGTGGTGTGGGGTTAAGTTAGGTATCTTTGGAAGATATAGTAATGTTTTCTAGGCTTCCTTTAGATCTAATGGTTGTAAAAATACCCTAAACCCCCATGTGCCCTGCCCATTGCCACCTAAGTTTGCCAATAGGGTATTTACCAATAAAAAAACATGTTTAAAAACTAAAACCCGACTACGAATAAAAACGCAGACTAATAAAACCGCGGTCTTAAAAGTATTAAACAAGAAAAATCGTCTAGTAAGTAGATAATTTGTTAAATTATAGAGGGCAGCCGTAGTCGCATGCCACTGATACCTGATGCTTCTTCATAGCATTCTCATTGACACAGAAGTCAGCTGCTAGTTGCCATTAGCAAGGTGGCATGCGACTACGACTGTCCTCTCGCCGTAGTCGCGTAAAAAAGAAATAATTAGTCCATCAGATAGATTTCCAAATAAAATATTGGACACGTATTTTTTTTTTCACGTAGACAAACAACGAAGACGAGACAGTGCTTTGAAAACTCGTGTGACGTCAAATTCTAAGACATTAGTATCACATTTTTTACCGGTGCGTGACGTCACAAACCCACACTCAATTCTTTGACGCGTTTTATCTTCGTCAATTTTTATTGATTTGATAAAACAAAAAATACGTATCTAATATTTTTCGATACTCTAACAGACGGACTAATTAGAAACATATTTTTTTAGCCAGTAAACATATCTATTCTTCGGGCTATGTCGATAACCTTGGTACTCTTGCGAATGTCTTCATACAAGATATTTAATGAAAAAAATAATGGCTGATAATACGACTACCAGTTTTCCTTTATGAATTGGGGTAAGCATGCGATCAACTTACTATTACTTTTCCTAAATTTGGAAAGTTTACAGTACGCGACCCCACAAACCCTTCTCATTTTCGTTGTATTAACGGGACCGCTAAAAGCTAACAAACAAACTTAGTACTTTGTCGTAGTTATGAACTAGGTTACCTGTATACATTTGTGGTTTAAAAAACTGGCCCAGGGCAAGTCGTACTCACTCCCTTTCACTCTGCCCAAGAGCGGGAGGGGTTATTAGATGATTTCCCACCCCCAAAAAAAAAAAAAAAAAAAAGGGCAAGTCGTACTTGCGCATGAAGGATTCCGTGTTACTGTTGAAGATATTGAGAGATTTTCCATGTTATTTTAGCACCAGACTTCTAGGTATTCCTGTAATCGATAAGTGTTGAAATAATTTCTGTACTTTTTTTCCAAATTTTAGGCTCAGTAGTTTCGGAGATAAGGGAGAGGGGGGAATGGTCGGACAGACAGACACACGAGTGGTCCTATAAGGGTTAAGCTTTTTTCCTTTTAAAGGTACGGAACCCTAAAAATAAACCAAACTTAGAACGGGGCGCTTTAAATTACAAAATGTATAATTAGGGCCTTTTAACTGACACGTTTTTCGAGGTACCTGTCAAAAAGGTCTAGCAAATTATATCTATAATTATGTCAAGCAATGCTATCAAAACAGTTTGACATCAGGGGTCATTAACTGCTAGATAAATTTAATGTTTTAGTCCAAATATAATTGCATTTACTAATATTTATTTGCCAACAGTCAGTTAACATAAACGTGAATGGATGAACTCAAACATAGATAACTGATGCGTTAATGAATCTCACTACGATATCCGTAATTATACCAATCTATTCATTACTAAACTGATAATCTGTGCCGTGATTAAGGTGAACTCCTAATCCTGTAGACATAGCATAATTAGTTATGTGGCTAGATTAGATGGCAGCCCCGACTTACGAGCAGTATGTCGTGGGTTCAAACCCAGGCAGGCGCATTACTTTGTGTAATTTATTTTTCGTTATTTAATTAGTGTAAATTAGATGATTATCTGTGATACATAAAAGTGTACTTAGTTTTCATTAGTCACTTTCTCTACTATATTTGATTATGTTAAATCAGTGTCACAATTGTATTATCAAAGTGTAAAATGGTTATTATGCACATGATAAGGCCATTTTTTTATTTTCTAATTAATTGTGTTTTAAAAGATCTAACATAATCCATTAAAACATTTTAAAAATCCATTACATGTTTTATTTTTATTTTCATATTTTAAAAATAAAAACCAGCATTCATGGACACTGCGAACGAACGAAACCTTTTTTCGCGATCGTCAACAGTCAAATCAAATCAAATCAAAAGTCATTTATTCAAATTAGGCTGATAATCAGCACTTTTCGAACGTCAAAATTTAGTCAGTGTTGACGAAAGGGTGTTACCGAGCGGGAATAACCCGCTGCTCTTAATACGGTGAAGGACAACACCGTTAGGAGGAAGAAACCGGCATGTCTTAGAACCAAAATATAATGTGACATCAACCAACCCACATTGGGTCCGCGTGGTGGGTTATAGCCTATTCCCTCTCATATAGAGAGGAGGCCTGGAGTCCCAGCTGTGGGAACATTATAGGCTGATTATGCATAATTATGCTTCTGCCTAATCCTTTATGATCATTCTATTGCCCTTATCTACATTAATATTACCTACATCTACATTTGGGTTGACAATTATTAGTATAGGTCCAGACATAATCTTGGTACCTATAATACACACATGAAGATTATGCAGATTAATTTGCCAATTGTACGCTCATGATGTACCTCGCGTGTACCTACCTTAATGATAGTGCTATTATCTACACTAATATTATAAAGGGGAAAGATTTGTATTTTTGTGTGTGTGTGTGTGTGTATGTTTGTAATGAATAAACTCAAAAACTACTGCGCCGATTTCAAAAATTCTTTCACCATTGGAAAGCTACATTCACCTTGAGTAACATTGGCAATTTTTATCCCTGTATTCTTACGGGAACGGAAACTACAAGGGTAAAACCGCTTGATTGAGGTATTATAAACGACCTATCTCGGATACATTTTGAGTATGTAGACCCACCACAGGATAAAATATGCTATACCCTGCCGGGGCTGCGGGACAGTTGGAAAGAGATACCACAACCCCGAAACGCAAATGGGTAGTTTTTAGTCAGTAGAAGTCGGACATTCCTTTGCGCTCCACCCTGAGCGGGGTTTCCCAGCTCACAAAAAAAGATTTGCCACACTTTTGTCTAGCTTGTCTTGCACACTGCGTCTTCTAAGTACTTAACAGACTCCGTGGCTATAAATGAGAAATTCAAAAACACTTTGACGTACGAGCCACACCCAGGACCTCCTGCTCACCAGGCACTCAAAATGCAGCTAAATATATATACAACTTATTTCTTGAAAAGTACCGACGAAAATACTTAAACAGCTTTAGAAAAATATGGAAAACGTTATAAGTGCCTATAAAATTTGAGGGTTGCCCTAGGTTGCCCTAAAATTCCATTATCAGATCCTCGATTTGACTTGGTGACAATGGGTGGTCCCATTGTCACCTCGGGAGTATACTCTTTCGAGTACAAAAATAATTGTGTAAATCGGTCTACAATAATTGATGGCGTTATCAGTGAAAATACATTTAAAAAAAAAACATGCCCCCGAATAGAGAGCCTCCTCCTTTTTGGAAATTGGTTAAAAATAAAAGTGTATCTGCTGAAGAGTTATGATCTCTATCACCTTTGTTTTAAGAGTCAACCACTTTTCCCCTTGAAACATATTTACCTAGCATTACCTTTTATCGAGTGCTATTTCCCTGGCAAATCGGGGCGTATCTCACGACACGAAGAGATTTATACATACGTTCCAGAGACATACGGCGGCACATACGTCCCCAAGACGTATCGTGGCTATCTTGTACGAACCGGAAATATTGGCGTTTGTTACTTTGAACGTGTGTATTTTGGATCGGAGGTGGGTAGTTCTCCATTAAACAAGGTAAGTCAGGGTTGTTTGAAAGAGATACCACGGCCTCGATGCAAAGGGCTAAGAAGGAACATGTGTGGTTATTATTCAGTATAAGTCAGACACTCCCTATCGCTCTGCCCAGAGCAGGAGGAGTCATTTGAAGATTTCCCTCCCCCCAAAACAAGGTAGCGATTTGATGCGAAAAAAAAAACACAATAAGTAGGTATTGTTGGTAATTAATTCTACACATCATCATCATCTTCTTGCTCTAGCCCCATGTCACACGTCACATTTCATATCGTTACGCACACGATAAGGTATTTCACCAAAAAAAAAAATCTAATTAGTCCGTCAGATATAAAAAAATAATAATGGACACGTATTTTTTCTTTTCGCACTGACGCACTAATTAGATTTTTTTTGTTAACTAACCTATTTCGGTTCACTCGAAGAATGCCAAAGATCTACAAAATATGGGCCGCGGGTTGTACACTAGTTATCGCGGCCTCGCCTCGACGGCGAAGAAGGAACATGGGTGGTTTTTAGCCAGTAAAGAGCTCGCCAAAAAAAAAAAAAAGATCTACAAAATATGACAGCCGGGACCAACCATTTAATGTGCTTTCCATCCACCGACCGACCTAGGTAAGCGTCGCTTAAGCTTCAAGTACACATGACAGGATGATTATTAGCTAATAAAGCATTAATTAAATGGATCCACTCCAGCTCTCGGGACGTAAGATATTGTATGAAGCTCATTGAAGCTTACTCTAGTCAGTCTAGTTCTCAAACTTGTCTAACTTCGTTAACGTAACATGTAGGTTAGCTAGGCAATATGCTCTTGATACTGTTTCAATAACGTATTTGAGGCGTGATTTTCAATCGTCGTTCGTAAATGTTGTATATTGCCGGTTCCAATACTGAGTTATTGAAGTTTCACCAATTTAAGTTGAAAGCGATAGGGTAGCCCGCGAAATTCAATCAGAATGCACTCTCTTAATTAGAGTTTAAGTAGTTTTAGAATCAAACTCAAAGCATTTATTTTAATCAACCGTTGTAGACACTTTTGAATCTTAAGACACGTCCCATCCCGTCGGAGAGAGATACCGCGGCCTCGGCACAAGGGCTAAGAAGGAACATGGGTGGTTTTTAGTCAGTAGAAGTCGGACACTACCTTCCGCTCTGCCCAAGATCGGGTGGGGTTATTTGATGATTTCCCACACCCAAAAAAAAAGACACGTCCCAATGACAGGAACATTTCACTACGAGCAGCCACAGAAATACAAATTTAAAGCCCCTTTTTAAAGAGTACAGTTATACTAAGAAGAATTAATAGAAAAGTCCCTTTAGTTCTACTTGTCCTATTAAACAATTTATAGTAGAGCTAATGGCACTCTTCGTTCCCACTAGTTCTAAGATATAAGGGTGATAACTCAGACCAAATAAAAAGTAAAGACGGAACTCTGCGAACAGCAAAGTGAGTCCGGTCAAACTACGCCTCGCATACACGCACACACGTCTCAGACCAAATAAAAAGTTTAAGACCAAGGCGTAAGTCAAACCCGTCGGGGCCGCGGGTTGTACACTAGTTATCGCGGCCTCGACATAGAGGGCTAAGAAGGAACATGGGTGGTTTTTAGTCGGTAGAAGTCTGACACTCCCTTTCGCTCTGCCCAAGAGCGGGAGGGGTTATTCGATGATTTTCCACCCGCCAAAAAAAAAAAAAAAGGCGTAAGTCAAAGTCAAAATTATTTATTTGCAACAAATGTGGTTCAAAATATGGTAAAATAATAATTATTTAGTGCAATGACACATTTCGCCATTAAGTTGGCATGCAAACATTAAAGATAAGATGCTTAGTTCAAAACACAGTAACTGTGAAACAGGCATTAAATTAGAAATACGAGTAACTAAGTGCATTTCTAAGTTTAACGTTTATGTTGTACGTGTGTGCGTGTATTGTGTATGTACACGGCGAGGCGTAGTTTGACCGGCCTCACTTTGCTGTTCGCAGAGTTCCGTCTTTACTTTTTATTTGGTCTGTGGGTGTTACAAAATCGTAAAACCAGCGGGACTCAAGTTCTATCACACATATCGGTTTAGGGTACAACTACGGCACAAACTACCAGGAGCATAAAAGTAGGCAGGAGGTCTATGGACACCATTTTTTAACTAAAATAGTTGTTACAAAATCTTGGTTACTTGATTCATGTTGAGATTACACTTAGTGATAGTGTTATTATAGCGAGTAAATACTGACACCCTCAACTTCGCATTAACCCTATGGGTTGTACAAAACTCTTGCGAGTTAAAACCACTACTGTCTGTTTTTACATGTCACCAAGTTTTAAAGAAAAAAGGTTTTAGCATTTTTTTAATGCCTCGACCCGTTTGCCGTCTCCACTTCACTTTTGCAGACGTTTTACACGACTTCTGAAAAAGTTAATGTTTTAATTAATACTTTTTTCTCAAAACAAAAACAACGAAAGTCGACTAGTACCTACTCGTAGACGTAGAAGTAGACGACGGTTTCAGAATACACTATATATATATATCACACTAATCACACTATCTCACTAATATGAGTGAATAATGAGTGTGTGAGTGTGTATGTTTGTTACTTCTTCACGTCTAAACGGCTGGAGCGGGCGAAGTCGCTGGTAACACCTAATATAAATATAATACTAGCTGTTGCCAGCGGCTTCACCCGCAACAACACGAAAATTATCCCACGGGAAGATAAAATCGGGATAAAAATCTATCCTATGTATTAATTCAGGTTGTCAGCTAACTCCATACCAAATTTGATTGAAATCGCTCCAGCCGTTTAGACGTGAAACAGTAACAAACATACACACTCACACACTCATTACTCACTCATATTAGTGAGATAGTGTGATTAGTGTGATATATATACATAGTGTGATGTGAAACTGTCGTCTACTTTAACGTCTACGAGTACTTATAACTTTATAATATTAAGTGTGATGATTGAAACATTCATGGATTCTTGAATTCTGAATTTTTACACCAAATGGTGTCGTGTTACGGTACTGGGTAACACGACACCATTTGGTGCCTGTTTGGTAAGTCTGGTTCAGGGAATCCATGAATGTTAACTGGATTTTGGAGGTCAGATAGGCAGTTCCTTAATAGAAAATACTGGTATACTGCTGCATCTGGTTAGACTGGAAGACGACCCCAACATAGATGTGAAAAGACTAGCATTTGATGATGAGATGCCCTGAACTGTAAATGGGGTGTTGTTCCACAAACGATAGGACAGTTAATATCGTGTTCAGCCTGTACTGCTGTTCGCATATTACAATAGCTGATGACTGCTACTGCAAGTGCCAGAATGACCAGATTAATTTAGATTGCCCTTTCAAACTATGTTGGGGTTGACTTCCAGTCTATGTGCATGCAGTTCATCATCATCAGCCTATAATGTTCCCACTGCAGGGACTCAAGCCTCCTCTCTAGGAGAGGGATGGGCTATAATCCACCACGCGTGCCCAGTGCGGGTTGGTAGATGTCACATGTCTTCGATTTTTTTATTCTAAGACATGCCGGTTTCCTCACGATGTTTTCCTTCACCGTTTTGAGAGCAGCGGTAATGAAATAAATTACACAAAGTAATGCGCCTGCCTGGATTCGAACCCACGACCTACTGTTCGTAAGTCGGGGCCGACACCACTGGGCCACCGCTGCTCTACATCGCATCGCATGCAGTTGAATACCAGTATTTTACTCCTTAACCTAGTCAGTACAGGGCTTTACTATACTTCCTGCTGTGACTGGATGTCAGACTTTTAGGCCACGGACTGTCAATCTACTAATAATGTCCGTAATGTCAAAATTTCCCATCAAACACCCTTTTACTTAAAGTCAAAGGTGTTATTTGTGTAATATTAATTTATTATCGCATTAGGTTTATTACCGTATTTAGCGCGTTGATATATTTCAGCGATACATCAAAGCCTGTTTATTATTAAGACTTTAATGAGCGCAAATTGATATATGTGTGCTCGCACTCGCGGGATTCAGCTGGTCTAATGCATAAGCGGAGCGATTTTCTATTTTAAGGATTCTTGAAAATATGGTTTATGGCAATAAAGCCTCCCATTGTGTCACAACCAAGTAGGTAAAAGGTATTTTTATAGCTGTTATTTTTATCGTGAAGGAACATGATTAAGAGTATTATTCATAACTATGCAAGCTTAAACCAAAATTACAATTTTGAGACCTCGCTTGATAAATTTTTCAGCCCGTAAACCGCTGAATTGCAACTTCCATCAAAATTGTTAAAGCCGTTTTCGAAAAAGTGATAACAAATATAAATACGAATATTGCTCATACAATGGTACTTAAGATTTGTTATCTTTACCGATACGCATTTAAGCGAAAAGGGCAATAAAACAAACTCTTCAATACTGCATTTACTTGACGACCATAGTCATAAAAGTAAATAACTCTTTATCACTCAGAATGACAGAAAACAGAGCGGGAGGAGTAATTTCATGATTTAACACCCGAAAAAAAGCTTGTCTTACATAGCCGTACCATAATCGCTAACTCTTGTAAATTGCGCCACATCCCATTAGCAAGTCTGCAGCAGAAATTGAATTTCGCGCCCCGGAAGAAACAGAACGCTTATGTAATGAACAGCATGGTGAATATTATCGCAATAATTGCAGGAGCTCGCATTCATTATCATTAATAACTTTGACATTAATAAATTAACTTGCTTTTTAATGAAAAGTAGATGTTTAATTACCTCCTTGTTAAGTGGGGTTGATGTATAATTTATTATCTAATTATTTGTGACTTTCTTGTTAGAATGTTTGCCTTGTTGCTTAAGTAGGAAACTCAACTGATGAGTATACAAGGTGTAAACAGACCCTTTACGAACCCGTCAACCAAGCATTCTGTACATCAAAGTAAGTTACTACTCGCAAATAAATATTCATGGGAACCGACCCAGTCAGTACTGAGTAATATAATATTCCTTGGTAAAACTGGTTGACAGAATTTTGCGACACTGGCTACCAGGACGGACAGTCGAAGATCTACAAATGACTGCTGGGACTCGGTCCCAACGATGTAACGTCCTATCCAGGCACAGAAGAATCTAAGTACATCGTAGGTATCCACCCATCCACTGACCAACCATGACAAGCATGGCTTAACATGACCCGTGAGCCTTCATTTATTTAGCCAAAAACTCTGTTTACCTTTAGTATAAAAAATCAGTACAAAAACAGTAATAGGGATGTTTACTGACTTCAAAAAATGAGATTCTAATTAGTCCGTCTGTTAGATTATCGACAAATATTGGATACGTATTTTTTGTTTTATCAAATCAATAAAAATTTACGAAGATAAAACTCTTCAAAGATTTGAGCGGGAGTTGGTGATGTCACTAACCGCTAAAAATTGTCATACTTATTTCTTAGAGTTTGAGGTCACACGACTTTTCAAAGCACTGTATCGTCTTCATTGTTTGTTTACGTTAAAAAAGAAAAAATACGTGTCGAATATTTTTTTGGTAATCTATATGACGGACTAATTAGATTTTTTTGCTAACTTCCCTATTATGGGACACCTATGTAATTTACAGGTGTATGTTATATTTGTGATTCATCTATTTAGCCAGAGAAAGCCTACTCGTTCATAAACATTGCGGTGGTATTAGCTACTGCATATTCTCGTGGAAATTGGTTTTACACTCAAATTGATGTACGAGCAATTTCAGTGGCGCTTTTACGGGATACAAAGATTGTGTCTGGGTGAGAAAACTGTTTCCCTGGTAGTTTATTGAATGTATGTGACATTAAAAAAAACTTTTTATTTCAAAAACATTTCATTAATGTTGGTTAAACACACAACGCTTAATCTTAATTTTGAAAGATTATATGCGAGTGAGGCGTCTCGCTTATTTACATTAAAATGTTTTAACAACATGAAGAAGAATTAAGGAACATGAAAGTGTAATCAATTTAGTAAGTGTATACATATTGGTGCTGCTAACTATACATCCACATTTTGCCTGTAATGTTTGAGCCCCATGAAGTATCGGCCGAGACCATCGCCATTAATCTGGTAGAAATCTAGACTCTGTGACTGTTACAGAGAAATCACACTAATATTATAAAGGCGAAAGTTTGTGAGTGTGCGAGTGTGTATGTTTGTTACTTCTTCACGCAAAAACTGCTGAACGGATTTTGATAAAATTTGATACACAGATAGTTTATAACCTGGATCAACACATAGGATAGCTTTTTCGTGGGATAATTTTTTTCGAGTTGTAGCGGGAAGCCGCTGGCAACAGCTAGTTTCTAATAAAAAAAAACCTAATAAAACTTTGCCTGGCCTGAGAACCGAACCCATGACCTAATGCTCAGCAGTCTCGCTTACGACCACTAAACCATCGAGGCAGTAATTCCAACGGCCCGCGATAATACAAGCTTAGAATTGCGTCAATGCTCGTCCGAGCTTTGATTTTATTGTTAACGTTCCATAACCACTCTTAGTTCAAATACTTTGCTTTGATTCATTGGATCAAACATCTCTTCTTGTTGGTAGACAATAGACAGTAAGACACGTGACGCAGTGAACTTTTAAGGAAAACAAATAAACAAACAAGGATATTAGCGACAAAAGAAATATCGACAAGTTGGCTTTATAAAAGATATTCGGAAAAAAGCGATCAAGTGCGTGTCGGATTCGCACTTCGCTAAACATTTTGAATCGTTTTCAAATAAAAAACTTTATAAAACAATGTTTCAGAACGCGCTGTAGATTTTTTTTTTAAGAACGTTGCTCCACGTTAGGAATTTGGGACACTTGTATCGTGGGTGCGTTTACAAAAAATCAAACTCACACCCAGACCCGAAACAAATATCTTTAGGTCATCCAAAAATATTTGCTCTGTGCGGGATTGAACCCGCGCCACGCAGCGCAGCAGTCCAATCACTCAGCCACTGCGCCAACCGTGCATGGTTGTCTTTCCATGACAAGGTCTTGTTAGGTTGGTTTAACTGACACGTTATATCAAAGGATGATTGTGAAGAATCTTTTAAAACTGCCTGGTTCTTGCTTCGCTGGTCTTGGAAACCAATAAATCGCGCGTGTCTCTTGACTCAAAATCACTTTAATTTCATGATTCTCACTTGAGGTTTTCAACTGGGTGTTAACTCCTGAATCAAACCAGATCCAACAGTTAGGGGATCGGACAAAAAAAATAACTAGTCCGTCAGATAGGTATCCAAAAAATAATGGACACATATTTTTTCTTTTTTCACATAAACAAAATATGAACACGATACAGTGTTCGAAAACTCGTGAACTCCTCGAAAACGTCACATGTTAGTACATTTTTTATCTACAAATGACGTCAAAACCCATGATCTTTGAGGCGTTTCAAGTTCTCAATTTTTGTTTATTTGATAAAACAAAAAACACGTATCCAATACTTTTCGATAATCAACTGACGAACTAATTAGAATATTTTTTTTGTCTCAGTCCGATCCCCTATTAAAGAAAGATTTTAATGTCTAAAAAATGGAAGGGGTCCATAAGAGCCGATGCCTACTGTAGCTGTTGGACTGTTCGAGAGAGATACCGCGAAGCGCCGAACCCAAAGGGCTAAGAAGGAACATGGGTGGGTTTTAGTCAGTCAAAGTCTAACACTAGGCACCTTCCACTTCGCTCAGACCGAAGTCATTTGATGTTTTCCCTCCACAAAGAAAAGATATACCGCGTCTATAAGTTGCTGCTAACTTTGAACTATACGACCCAGAGTCTCATTTATAACGATTTCCGCAGCGCCCAAGTTTGGAGATGAAGAGGCCTCTCTCTAACTTTGGAAGGTTGTGGGATCCACTAGGTAAGTACGAGTCGCAATGGACCGGTCAATGTGACGGCGCTTGGGGGAGGCCTATGTGCAGCAGTTGACGTACTTAGGCTGAAATTATTATGATGATGAGACACCGATTTTACTCGATCTGATCGACAACACAACTAACATCACACCACGGTAACATAGTAACGCACCTCCAACTCATACACCAATCAATCTTGATACTATGGATCAGCCAATCAGCGTGCGCCGTTCATATTCGATTATCTAATCTGTTTTCATTACCCCTCAAATAGTATCGGAGACCTTGAGTGTGCAAATGTATGCAGAATTGATATCTATGGCTGACTAATTGATAGTGCTGAAACGCTGTGTTGCTCGTAGTATAGTATAGTAACAGCCAAGTGTGATCTTTGGGGTAAAGCAACAGTTTCCAAGGTCAGTCTATGAAAAAATTTATTTATTTATTTAGTTTGGCTCCTCAACAATGAGTACACTGTTACATTTACATAAAAACATTTCAAACTTAAATCTAAGTGCCTCATCACTTAAAGAAGAGCACATGCAACATAATATGCGCCTTAAAAGCCAAAACACGAGATAAAAAAGTATATAAATACAACATGATGAAAACGACAGAAGAATAAATAATCAAATATTAAAAATAATTAAAAAAAAAAAAAAAAAATAAAAAAAAAAAATTAATAAAAAAAACAATATTTAAAAAAATTAAAATTAATTTAATATTAAATTATTAAATAATAATTAAAATAATATAATCAATAAAATAACAATTAAAATAAACTAATCAATAAAATAATCAAAATAAAATATATTAACAACAAAAACCTCAACTAACTGCATAAGCTCGAATAGATCCGCGGGTCCCGCCTCAGTGGGATCAGTTGAGTAGAGAGGCGTACAATGTACAGTCAGCAGCATCATTATGTATACACTTAAAAACTTTAAAAGCAATTTTCGCGTACTATAATGATTTCATTTTCATGTTACGAAACGAAACTAATATTTTGGAACACATATCATAAAGTATGTCATATTTTAAAGATGCAATCTTTATTTCACCAGAAATTCGCGTTTCAAAATCAAAAAACAAAATATTTTTATTTCACATAGGCCTACATGGGTACTTATAAAACGTCGAGAAAAAGGGGCACGATACGGTGCATTGGTCAATTCCTAAGGAGAAGAACCGGCAAGAAACTCCAAACGTTACTCTTTTAATCTTTTAAAATCGTTTGGGTTAACAGTAAGTTTAACAATAAAGTCCAGACATCTTGGTTTAATACACATATGAAGACCATGCAGATTCGAAGGACCATGCAGGTTTGAAGTTGAACAAGTGTATTATTGCTCGTGACTGTACATTGCAATAAGTCATCATGTCATCTGCCTAGCTCTTTTCCCAACTTTGTTGGGTTCAGCTTTCAATTTAACTGGCTGCAGCTGAATACCAGTTTTAAACATGGAATGACCGCCTGTCTCCACAAACCAGTTAGTATTGCGTAATACGAGGTATTCCATGAAGCACACCCAAACGAAGCACACCCAGACGAAGCACACCTAAAGTATTCCACTTAGCACACCCATAGGTGGGCTTCAAATAAAATTTTTAAATAATTAATTTCCTATTCCACGAAGCACACCTACGAATATCACTCGCATAGTGCGGGGACTCAGAAATAAAAATGTCGATAGAAGAAAATATTTATTATTTAAAAGACTAACTTAAAAAAAAACATAACATATCTGTAAACTAATTTTTGAAAAAGAACATAAATAACAAACATTGTTGTTCAACTCAGTTTCATTCATTCAGTTTCATTATAATAATGTGACACAATATTTGTCATTTTTGTAATCTTACTATTTAAAATAACAGATAAATAAATCATAATTGGCTTTCCAAAAAAATCAATATTTTTTTACTATTTTTATAATACACACATCAAAAGTGTCTAGGGATCAAGCATTTTTATGCGGATTTCTTGAGATTGAGATGTGGCTTTGTAATAAATTTATGATTTTATAAATTTATATGGATCCTTTTTGGTGCATTTCATAATTTGAATCAAATTCGAGTAAAAGATGAAAATCAGCTGTCAATATTTTCCCTATAAAAACATACAACGCATTGAAGACATTATTAGTGCTACTGTTTCCCTACTACTGATTAAAACCAACGTTATTATGGAGCGGCGACGTCATTTAAGCAGGGAAGAAATGCTCAGAGCCGTGGGAATGATAGAAGCTGGTTCCCGGCAACGTACTGTGGCTTTAGCTCTGAATACAAGTCAGAGTGTTATCAGTCGACTTTGGACACGTTACCGAAGCACTGGTACCGTGGCTGAGCGCCATGGAGGACGGTATCGCTGCACCACACGGAGACAAGACCGATACATTCAAATCTTAACTCGAAGAGCTCCAACAATAACCGCCATGATGTTAGCCGTGAGGCTTCATCACTCTTCAGGGAACTTAATTAGCGACCAAACAGTCAGAAACCGCTTGCATGAAGTGAACCTTCATTCCCGAAGACCGCTACGGGTACCACCTATAGCAATGCACAATCGTAGGATTCGATATCAATGGGCTCTTGAACACAGAAATTGGGCAGAAGAACAATGGCGTTTCGTGTGCTTTTCTGATGAGTCTCGTTTTGGTATGAGACCGGATACAAGACGTATACGACACTGGAGAACCCCTGGACGCCAACAGCGATTAAAATCCTGCCAGGAAGTCCATCCTTATAGTGGTGGAACCATCATGGTATGGGCGGGTATTTGGATCGGCGGAAGAACTGAGTTGATTTGGATCAGAGGCAACCTCAACGCTCAAATTTATGCTGAGACGATTGTATCAGACGTCATCGTTCCTCTACAAGTGCAAATCGGTCCCTTATTTCAGTTAATGCATGATAATGCACGACCGCACACCGCAAGAGTTGTAAGACAGACTCTCGCCGCAGCTAACATCAATGTCCTGCCCTGGCCTGCTCAGTCGCCAGACTTGAACCCGATTGAGCATGCATGGGATATGCTACAGAGAAGAGCTCTGCCGAATATGGAGGGTATCCAGTCGCAAGAAGACCTTTTTTTGTTGTTGCAACGAACATGGGCGGCCATTCCACAGCGTGATTTGGATGAACTCATTTTGAGTATGCCAAACCGATGTTCTTGTGTTGTTAGTGTTCGCGGTAGAAACACGGATTATTAATTGTTTAAGTTACCCAATAAAATTTTAAAGAAAACTGTTATTTCAGTCTTTTTTTCGAACTTTAATGTTAGTGGTTCAAATGTCAAAAATCCCTTTATTAGGAAAATGGCAAATTTCTTTATTAATGCAAAGGTGACTTGGTTTATCGTTACTGTGACAAACGAAAACACTTTATTTGATGAATCCTTAAAGAAAATTTTAATTAATATCAATCAGGAGAAAAGTTATTGCAAAAATATATGTTGATCCCTAGACACTTTTGATGTGTGTATTTTCCTTTTTCGTGCTCTTAATAAAATCACAGATTGTTTCATAATTGCAATAAAAACTTGGACAAATATCAAAAACATTGTAAATCTTGGTTTACATAGAGATCTATGTTGAAGTTTTCATATAGCTACCTGTTTAGTGAATAATAAAAATAAATGTCTTTTCAACAAAAGTCCCATCAAAGTGAAATCAAAAAATATTATCAACCTTTACCCATTAAAATAGATTTGAAAATGGCATGCACGAATTTCTTTGCTAAGATATTAGCAAACTCTTACATGAAGTTTATTTTATTACAATATCGTTCAAATTAAAAAAGAATACATGGATTCCATGTCTCAATATTTTCATAATATTCTAAGGAAATATTAACTCTACTTACTTGTACATCTATAGGTGACTTTGCAAACAATATATTTACACCGAGAGATTTGTTTCTCTTATTGTAGAGGCCGGACTTGACATTTTTAAATTGTGGCATATCACTGACTAAATTCAATCCTCGATCCAATGTATCATTAAGTTTTTGCTTGTAGATTGTAGGAGTGGGCTCCATGGTGGAAACCACTTGCAGCTCGAGTTCATGCATTGGTTCCTTAATTTGGGTCTCCGAAACGTTTGAGGCACATTTGTGTTCCTTTATTTTAACAACTTCTTCCAAGTTACTTAATGTGAGTAAGCCATTACACCCTTTTTTAATACACCGCCACAAAGCATTACCGTTTTTATAAATCTTGTGTTTTCTATATTGTTTGTTATGTATGGGAATTATAGAACATTATGAAAATTACAAGTATTGTATCACATTGTTATAATGAAACTGAAAGATGTTAGATATTAAGTTGGTCTTTTAATATTTTCTTCTATCGACATTTTTATTTCTTAGTAACCGCACTATGCGAGTGATATTCGTAGGTGTGCTTCGTGGAATAGGAAATTAATTATTTAAAAAAAATATTTGAAGACCACCTATGGGTGTGCTAAGTGGAATACTTTAGGTGAGCTTCGTCTGGGTGTGCTTCATTTAGGTGTGCTTCATGGAATCCCTCCGTAATACGATATCCCTTGATCCCTGTATTGTCGAAGATCTACGAATGACAGCCGGGACCAAAAAACGCCCGGTTTCCCCCTTTCCGTGGCACGGAGGAAACTCGGTATATAAAACGTAGTCACCTACCCACGGACCAACCGAGGCAAGCGAGTCGTAACCTGTAAAGCGCCCCGAGCGCCTAAAGCCAAGAACTCCTAAAAAAAATACCTCTTCTTTTTTTTAAACCCGTAAAAAAGTAAAATCATTTAAAATTCCCTTTTTTTTTGGCGATTGGAAAATCATCAAATAACCCCTCCCGCCCTTGGGCAGAGCGAAAGGGAGTGTCAGAGTTCTACTGACTAAAAACCACCCATGTTCCTTCTTAGCCCTATATGTCGAGGCCGCGGTAACTAGTGACAACCCACAGTCCCGTCGGGGATTTAAAATTCCCTTACAAATAAATATATTCGAAAAACACATTCTTTAGTTAAAACTATACATTCCTCGTAAAATAATACAAACATTTGCATTCAGTGTCCGTCTCATTAACCACTTTAAACCGGTTTCCGCTGATCCAAACCAGATTCAACCGGATTCGGGGGATAAATTCAAATGGCTGCCATTAAAACTACGAACCGTGTGAGCGATAATAGTGGTTTACTTGAATTCTATTGTTTCGAACGGGGTTTTTTACGGCGGAGTAATAAATACAGCAACAAACAAAATGGGGTTAAAAGAATTGGTATTGTCCAAGAGTGTGTAGTGTGTGGTCATCATTATCTTGCCTTAACCCTTATATATGTCAGATGTCGTTGAACGCTTTGCCGTTTGCAGGTTCGTTGTACTTTTTTTTTTTTGGATTTTCAATGACCCTCGCTCGCCTACCTACGGACCTCTCGCAACTCGACACAGACTGAACAATCTATGAATATTGTCTGTGAAAACCGTCTATAAATTACTTTACTCATTTGGATGAGTATGTTAGGTTTTACAAGAGTAAACACGCTGGTGGGAGTAATTTTTGCGCGGATTGCTTAAAGCCGGTTGTATTACATTTTTTGGTGCAATTACCCCATTGTGTATAATTATTTACTCAAGTAACACCATACAAAATCACGGACTTACGGGATGTTCACCGACTTAAAAAAATGTGATTCTTATTAGTCCGTCTGTTAGATTATCGAAACTTTTTGGGTATATACGTATTTTTTGTTTTATCAAATCAATAAAAATAGACGAAGATTAAACACATTAAAGATTTGAGTGGGGGTGGATGACGGAAGGCAAGCTAGCCCATTACTCACCGTCCACAGGCCCGCGTCTACGGTGGCCGGAAGCCGTCACGTGGCCCCCGACGCCCGGAGCGTCTCCCGCGACGGATTGACTTGGGTTTACATGTCGTTGAGAATATTTCTTATATGCTGGTTACCGAATGATGTTTTCCTTGATCGAAGCAAAATCAGAGGTGCGCGTCTTTGGTTCGAAGTCGAGGCCTATGCCTTGTCATTCGGTAGGACTTATCACTGTTTTTTTCAGCTCTAAAAACATAAAATTATATTTTATGGAATATATTTTTTATTAACTGAGGCAATTTATTTATTTAAGCTTCATGTACATGAGTGGTACATAGGCGGACTTAATGCCACAAGGCATTCTCTACCAGTCAACATTATATATTTCTCAGATTTACAAAACCTCCCTATTAATTTAAATATAATTTAACGTTATTAATATAATTTTTTTAACTAAATATACGCCCTTTAAAACTCATACTATCTCTCTTCTATTAACACTTAACCCCACAAAAAAACACATCAAACACATTTCCGGCTGGCCAACAACCCGTAACCCTAAAATGCTTACGTTACCCTCACGTTACTCAACCCAAAACTCCGTGAACTTGGAAAGGGTTAGGTACAGAAATAATGTGAAATAAGTTGTGACAGACATGTAACTCGTTACGGCCCGTACTTCAGGCAAACGGGTTGTAGGTACAGTCCTTTTATAGATATTATACGTCTGTCAGCTACAGTCTAAAACAAACTTTATTTTTATACTATTAAAGATCATAATCCTTTGACGTGTTAACGTGTCAGTGATACCAACCTAACAACAACTTTATCGTTACGGATATAAGGATCATTGTGTTTTAGACAGCGATGGTTGTCGTATGGTACCTGTCAAAAGAGATTCAATAAATTTTATGCGGGAAGCGAAAAAAGGTGGATATATATTTTTTTCCTTTGTGGATAGATTATTAGAAGGAAGGACCCTTTTAAAAGCGATGAAGTGAGTGTAAATGATGTATAAGTGGTATACGAAAATAAATTGTGTTTTATGTATTTAAATGTTAAGTGACAGCTAATAATTACAGCCGCTCGGGTCGACCATTAAGTTATGTTTACGTATCATGTGCTAGCGAGCGAGCCTATTATAGCTATCAACCCGATTCGTACAATAGCAGTAATTCTGTGATAAAAACTCTTCCTACCAAATCCTTGCGTGTGAAATCACCCTGGGAAATCAGACGAGTCAGTATCCTTGCTATCTGGCTTATCTTTAGTCCAAGACACGAGTGGTTTCACACAGATCTTGGCGACAGAAGTGTTACCAGGAATATAAATACATCATTAGTAAGTACGGCCGCAGTAGATAATATGTACATATATACCAAGCAACGTTTGGAAGCTAAGAAGTATATAGGAAGTAAGTATATACAATAAAAGTATATATATTTGTATAAAACAATAGATTTAAATATATATATATATATGTAACAAGAGATATTTATATATATATGTAACTTATTAACGCACATCCTGAAAATAGTTTGTTCAGAATCGTTTACTGAACCGATTTTTAGCATTTTTAATATAGGTAATTCTAATCTCAAAAATAATTAAATTTACGGAAATTATTGTCATACTAACCCTGTACAGTCAAAACAAATTGAAATGGACCGTAAGTCAAAGTAATAAGACTTTTAAAATCGCTGTTTTATTTGTATTCATCATTCAATACAAAATAAGGAAAAATAAACCTTATGACCAAAAAGTTCTAACTAATTTAGTAAGTAACAATGCATATACATGTTAAATTAAAAATTCAGTGTATGTATTATGATTATAACTTAATATTCTAATTGGGGTGTTTGAGGGTGTGCGTTAATTACGTTACCTGTTGTATATTGGAACTAGCCCATCCTACTAATATTATTAACGCAAAAGTTTGTAAGTATAGATGGATAAAGAAAGAAAGAAAATTTATTTATTTGTCGTAGAAACATACCGAGCATACAGGAAAAAAAAAACATTACACAAACAACGCTTAACAGATATAAAAAAAATACATCAAGCAGGGATAAATGTTTGTTACTCTTTCACACAAAAACTACTGGTTGGATTTGGATAAAATTTGGTACCTAGATTAACACATAGGATCTCTTCCAGTGGGATAATTTTCGAGTTGTAGCGGGTGAAGCCGCTGGCAACAGCCGGAATTAACTCATATTATTATGACAACATTGTGTTTCTATAGTTAGGGTTTAGAAGCTGCCGCGGGTTGTACACTAGTTATCGCGGCCTCGACATAGAGGGCTAAGAAGGAACATGGGTGGTTTTTAGTCAGTAGAAGTCTGACACTCCCTTTCGCTCTGCCCAAGAGCCTCTCGCCACAAAAAAAGGATATAGAAGCTAGAATTATTGATGTGCCTATATACTTGTTTTTCATTGATTTTTATATTTTTAAATAAGTTAGTTTTAAAACCGCGCTATCGCATTAGGTGAACACCTGTAAAGGTAGTTGTAATGGATTTTTTATAAATAAATAAACATTGCAATGCACATCTGAGTGCAGAGGGGGACTTCTCCACATTATATTTTATTGAGAGCAATTTGAGACAGCTCCAGCATAATATTTCGAACCATTGCAAATACCGAAATTCAGAATCAACAGTGGCAACCACTAGAAAAGCGGCGAGACTCGATAACTCCACTTTGCCATCAAAACTCTTTGAAGGCAAAGTGGAGTTATCGAGTTAATCAATCAATTTCGGAGATGAGTTCTGTGACTCCACAGAACTCATCTCCAAAATTGTCAAGTACGAGAACAGCTAACGTTCTCCCGCATTGGAGCCGCTAACCACAACTAAAAATGGTCATCTACAATGTTGACTGCATAATTCAAACATTCAGTTTCACGCAGGGAGTAGCCACGAGTCACTGCAGAATGTATGAATAATGAAGTGGCTGGCAACAATGATTCTTACCAAGGGATATTGTAATATCCAGTACTAAGTTGGCTGTGGAGGTCGAGGATAGACAGTCGTTTAATGTAAAATACTGGTATTCAGGTAACACTGGAAGCTGTTTGGAAAAGGCTAGGTAGATGATGGACAGAATTAATCAGAAACTAACTAAAGAGAAAAATAAACAGTCCCTCAAAAATTTTGACGATTTCAAAGTGCTGTCAATGTCAAAGAGTCACTGAACTCGCCTCCAAATTAAAGTACGTAAACAGTTTACAACCCTAAACCATCAAAAATGGTCATTTACAATGTTGACTGCATAATTCAAGTATTCAGTTTCACGCAGGGAGTAGCCACGAGTCACTGCAGAATGTATGAATAATGAAGTGGCTGGCGTGTGCCTCGCCACTTGTAGCTGAGCCACAAGCGCGGGCGCGAGCGGTGAGCTTAATTTGTTAAATCACTCGTTATGATGGCTTTTTAATTTTTAAACCGACTTTAAAAAAAGGTGATTCGAAATTCGGTTGGGTCTTTTCTATCAAAAGGATATAATTATGCTTTCCGATTGCTCTCGTTCAGTACTTTGTTTTTTTTTTCTTTTTGGCCTATTTTAATACAATACTCTCTGTAAATAAAATGTAAAACGTTATAACGTTGTTTCTAACGATGTTTTCTATAACCGAAGCAAGTACAGCAAATCATAGATGGGTATTTTTTTTTGTTTGGAGTGTGGGCAATCATTAAATGACTGAATGAGTGTCAGACTTCTACTGTCTAAAAACCACCCATGTTCCTTCTTAGCGGTATCTCTATCGAACAACCCGCAGCCCAGACGGAAGAGTTGCGTGCCTTGGCTTAGAACTCGACACCTATGACTTAACAGTCTGACCTGAGAGTCTGACGGAGACACCACTTGGCTCTCGCTGCCTCCACGAAAAAGCAAAATGTCATGATTCCCAAGTGCGTCACATTACTCTTATACCAAAACGGTAACCTCTAGCAAGTAAATTACGATTTAGTTCACGTTGCCCAGTACAAACTTCAAAGACTAATCGTCAAAATACACACATCAAAAGTGTCTAGGGATCAACATATATTTTTGCAATAACTTTTCTCCTGATTGATATTAATTAAAATTTTGTTTAAGGATTCATCAAATAAAGTGTTTTCGTTTGTCACAGTAACGATAAACCAAGTCACCTTTGCATTAATAAAGAAATTTGCCATTTTCCTAATAAAGGGATTTTTGACATTTGAACCACTAACATTAAAGTTCGAAAAAAAGACTGAAATAACAGTTTTCTTTAAAATTTTATTGGGTAACTTAAACAATTAATAATCCGTGTTTCTACCTCGAACACTAACAACACAAGAACATCGGTTTGGCATACTCAAAATGAGTTCATCCAAATCACGCTGTGGAATGGCCGCCCATGTTCGTTGCAACAACAAAAAAAGGTCTTCTTGCGACTGGATACCCTCCATATTCGGCAGAGCTCTTCTCTGTAGCATATCCCATGCATGCTCAATCGGGTTCAAGTCTGGCGACTGAGCAGGCCAGGGCAGGACATTGATGTTAGCTGCGGCGAGAGTCTGTCTTACAACTCTTGCGGTGTGCGGTCGTGCATTATCATGCATTAACTGAAATAAGGGACCGATTTGCACTTGTAGAGGAACGATGACGTCTGATACAATCGTCTCAGCATAAATTTGAGCGTTGAGGTTGCCTCTGATCCAAATCAACTCAGTTCTTCCGCCGATCCAAATACCCGCCCATACCATGATGGTTCCACCACTATAAGGATGGACTTCCTGGCAGGATTTTAATCGCTGTTGGCGTCCAGGGGTTCTCCAGTGTCGTATACGTCTTGTATCCGGTCTCATACCAAAACGAGACTCATCAGAAAAGCACACGAAACGCCATTGTTCTTCTGCCCAATTTCTGTGTTCAAGAGCCCATTGATATCGAATCCTACGATTGTGCATTGCTATAGGTGGTACCCGTAGCGGTCTTCGGGAATGAAGGTTCACTTCATGCAAGCGGTTTCTGACTGTTTGGTCGCTAATTAAGTTCCCTGAAGAGTGATGAAGCCTCACGGCTAACATCATGGCGGTTATTGTTGAAGCTCTTCGAGTTAAGATTTGAATGTATCGGTCTTGTCTCCGTGTGGTGCAGCGATACCGTTCTCCATGGCGCTCAGCCACGGTACCAGTGCTTCGGTAACGTGTCCAAAGTCGACTGATAACACTCTGACTTGTATTCAGAGCTAAAGCCACAGTACGTTGCCGGGAACCAGCTTCTATCATTCCCACGGCTCTGAGCATTTCTTCCCTGCTTAAATGACGTCGCCGCTCCATAATAACGTTGGTTTTAATCAGTAGTAGGGAAACAGTAGCACTAATAATGTCTTCAATGCGTTGTATGTTTTTATAGGGAAAATATTGACAGCTGATTTTCATCTTTTACTCGAATTTGATTCACAGTTCCTGATTCAAATTATGAAATGCACCAAAAAGGATCCATATAAATTTATAAAATCATAAATTTATTACAAAGCCACATCTCAATCTCAAGAAATCCGCATAAAAATGCTTGATCCCTAGACACTTTTGATGTGTGTATTTAAATGTCTGACGTACACAAACTCAATGAGTTCACAAGTTCACAACACGGCAATAAACCTTCCAAATGAAAACACGCTAACATTTCACTTAAAAGTTCACCTCGAATTTCATACCAGGGATGCAACGGAGCTCCATAACCAAAACAATCGGATATCCGTAATAAAAAATATCCGGAACCGTAACCGATTTAAAAGTTTCGGATAAATGCGGAGTCTAATTATCAATTATTATTAGCTGTTGCCAGCTGCTTCACCCGCTACAACTCGAAAATTATCCCACGGGAAGATAAAATTGGGATAAAAACTATATTATGTGTTAATCCAGGGTATAAAATATCTGTGTACCAAATTTTATCCAAATCCGTTCAGTAGTTTTTACGTGAAGAAGTAACAAACATACACACTCACAAACTTTCGCCTTTATAATATTTGTGTGGTTTTCTCTTAGAATCAATAAGTTCGAAGACTGTGACATCTACCAAACCGCACTGTATGTCCGCGTGGTGGATTATAACTCATCCTTCTCCTAGAGAAAAGGCCTGAGTCCCTGTAGTGAGAACATTAATTTATTAGGCTGATCGTGATATTGAGATAATGTTTACAAAATATTTTTCAAGGGTATTTGCAATTAACAGGGCTTTGATTTTAGTTTTAGGGGTAAATATTTTTGAGAGTGTTTATTTTGCCTGGCCGAGTCTGCACTTGTCAGATAGTGATGTAAGATTCTAATATCCGTAACTGAAATTATTCGAAATAATTTCATACGGATCCAGATCTTTAATTTCATATCTAAAACGTCCCTGCTTCATACCCGTACAAACTTACCCTTTTAAAAACCGCATAACACGCTTACGTCACGCTATTAACCCTCACGCCGCGACCCCAAGTCTGTGACTACATAAAAATGGGTTCTCTCTTTCCGTACCACCAAGGGAAACTGCGGGCCGAGTGTTGCCAATAAAAGCTGATAAAACCGGATACAGGGCCACATTTCGCGAACACAACGCAGCATTTGCAGGGTTATGAGTGTGACGCAAGTCTGGCGAAAATAGGAGTTGGTTTGAATTTTAAGCGAGTTTTTTGAAAGGATTTTCATTTTAGATGTGGTTTCAAGGTGTGGCCGAACTCCTTATTAAATAAAAGGTCTGAAAGCGCGTGTGAACACGTTTGAAACAGACGGTCTGGGAGAAAAACTTATATGATTTTCACTTGCTTTGTAACTGTTAGTAGTTGGATTTTCTGCTTATGGATGATCTTATCATCTTTATTTTTTTTTGGCGGGTGGAAAATCATGAAAAACCCCTGTCGCTCTTAGACAGAGCGAAAGGGAGTGTCAGACTTCTACTGACTAAAAACCACCCATGTTCCTTCTAAGCCCTTTATGTCGAGGCCGCAGTATTTCTTACAACATCCCGCAGCCCCGGCATGCGTCGGCCCTTATGGGCCCCTTCCATGTTGCTGACATCTCTTTGAGGCGCGCGTGGAACACGAACGTGATGTCGACACGGCATGTCGTCGTCATAAGACGGATAGACGGCGAGCTAGCCCATCACTCACCATCCACAGGCCCGCGTCTACGTCGGCCGGAAGCCATATGATTTATTTATTTATTTATGTAGACACAAAATACAAAAAAAGGAAAATATATAAAAAATAGAAGAGCACAAAGGTACTGCTTATGATCTTATCATCTGAGTTCTCAAATACAGTGTAATAGAAAAATTTACACGGTTTTTTGTCAGTCGGTCACTCTTTGTCATAATATGCCAGCCTTTTCCCAAATATGTTTAGCTCGGCTTACAGTCTTACCAGATGAAGCTGCAGTCTAGTATTTTACGTAAATCGACTGCTTATCTGACCTCCACAACCCACTTAGTACTGGGTAATTCGATATCTCCTGGTAAGACTGGTAGACAATTTTTTTGGGTCACTGACTTGTAAAGACTGTCAACGATCTACAAATGACAGTTAAGACTTACGGTTTAACGTGCTTCCGGAAGCACGAAGTAAACTTGGTATGTATTCGGTGGTCACCCATCCGGAAACAAACCTAGGCAAGCACGGCTTAACCTAGATATCGATCCGAATGACTGTAATAGTGTTTCGTTAACTAAAAAAATCTAATTAGTCTGTCATCTAGGTTACCAAAAAATATTGGACACCGTACCTATTATTCTTTTTTCACGTAAACAAACTATGATACAAGGCTTTGAAAGACAATGTTTAGCGGTCAGTGACGTCATCAACCCCCACTCAAATCTTTGACGCGTTTTATCTTTGTCAATTTTTATTGATTTGATAAAACAAAAAATACGTATCTAATATTTTTCGATAGTCTTACAGACGGACTAATTAGAATTACATTTTTTTAAGTCAGTAAACATTCCTATTATTTAGTCACAAGCTCCTTCATTTTAACTTAATAAATTACACTCTACATTGATGCATAGGCATCACTGCACTTTAGATGTAAATAATGCAACATTTGTTTCATACATACCAACAACGACAAAATCCATGTTAAATTATTGTTTAAACACACCATTTAATTTACATTGCCGTTGAACCGTCGAGCAACGCGAAATTAATGAACGAGTGAGTGAACTAAAACAATGGACATGCTAATTTGGGATCAGAATGGTGAATATTGCCATTACAGTCACCTTTTTTTATGATAATGGCCTGTCTGATGAATATATTTTAATGGCGGTTGACATGACCATTTCTCATAATACACAGGTCATTGTTACAATGTATTGATGACGATTTCGTTATGTTTTTGATCATGTAAGTATGAATGTACCGACAACCGATGGGGGAAGAAAGGTTCTCGAGTGGCGACCACGAACCGAAAGACGCAGCGTTGGTAGGCCTCCCACCAGGTGGACCGACGACGTCGTGAGAGTCGCGGGCGACCGGTGGATGCAAGCGGCAAGCTGACGTTCTGCATGGCGTTCTATGGGGGAGGCCTTTGTCTAGCAGTGGACGTCTTATGGCTGATGCTGACGTATGAATGTAGATAGATGGACGATGTGAAGAATGATAAGGCTAGACACAAGTGATGATGAATTTAGTTGATCTACTCCCAAGTAATGTGTTGTTGGTTTTATTTCTATTGATATTATATCTTTTTTTTATGCGAAATAGGGTAGTTAACTAAAAAAATCTAATTAGTCCGTCAGATAGATTTCCAAAAAATATTGGACAATGTTTTTCTTTTTTCACGTAAGCAAACAATGAAGACGATACAGTGCTTTGAAAACTCGTGTGACGTCATATTCCAAGAAATTTGTATAACATTTTTTTTGCGGTTAGTGAGGTCACAAACCCCCACTCAAATCTTTGACGCGTTTTACGTTTTTTTTAAGTCAGTAAACATCCCTATTGGCTTGCTCTAGACCCCGCTCGCACCTGATTGGATGAGGTCTATGGTGGAACGAACCAGGAACAACCCTGGAACGTGCCCAGAATATCTCTGTTCACTCTTCCTTTGAAAGCAGACGGGTTAATTGTGGGAGCGAACACAGATGTCGTCACAGAGTTCCACACTTTGGCTGTGCGCAAAATAAATGTGAAGGAGAAGCGCTGAGTATGATTCAATAGCTGTTTGGAGTCCTAATATGTGCCCGTATGACGGCAATAGGGTCCACACGGATAGGGCACGCCAGCCGTAGACGCGGGCCGTTTAGTGTACTTTAGTTATTTTCATAGCGTAATGTCGTACGGCATTCTATTGTGGGGGAATGCCGCTGATATTCAGACCATTTTTGTTTTGCAAAAACGGGCGGTTAGATCTATTTATAAATTGAGTCCGAGACACTCTCTGAGAGAAAAATTTAAGGAAATTAATATAATGACTGTTCCCTCTCAGTATGTTTATGAAAATCTTTTGTATGCTCACAAAAATATAAAGCTGTTTAAGAAATATAGTGATATTCACTATATAAAGACAAGAAATAGACATAAATATATTGTACCCACAATAAGGCTCAAGAAAATAGGTGGATCATTTAGATGCCAATGTATTCGCTTTTATAATAAACTACAAAGCCACATTCAAAATTTAAGCCTTAATAAATTCAAATCCTTTTTAAAACGTAAACTTTGCCAGAAAGGATTTTATACTGTTAAAGATTATATAGAGGACAAAAAAGCTTGGGATTGAACTGCTCCAATTTGAATTGACTTAAACATATTTTTTTTTTTTTTTACAATTTGACATTTTATGATTATTTTTATATACTGACATTGTTTACTTTTTCAAGTATATTTTTTTTTACCAATATTTACTTTATAATATTTTTTTTTTTGAGTGTTTTTTTTTTAATTTTGATATTTAATAATGTAAAATGATTATTCATTAAAATAAATATTTAAAAAATTGATATTGTGAATGTGAGGAACATGTGGGTCTTTCTTAAATTTTAATTGTTGTGATTGTCTGGCAGTTTGAGTACTTTAAGTGACCCACCCAAATGTTCTTTCTTTGGTATTGTTCGTCGTGACGTTGAGCTCCTTGAGTTATAAGTCGAGCTCCAAGATAACTGACAAATGCTTGCACTGACTGGACGGGTCCACTCAAATCTGTGTGGTGCTTTCTTCAAAAGACCATCTCAGACATTAATCTGCATGGTCTTCATGTGTGTATTATACCTTAAGTATTGTTAACGAAAACGATTTTAAAAGATTAAAAGAGTAACCTTTGGAGTTTCTTGCCGGTTCTTCTCCTTAGGAATCGACCAATGCACCGAACCGTGCCCCTTTTTACCGACGTTTTATAAGTGCCTATGTAGGCTTATGTGAAATAAAAATACTTTGATTTTGATTTTTGATTTTATGGACGGTGAGTAATGGGCTAGCTCACTCGTCTGTCCGTCATGACGACGACAGGGCGTGTCGAAGGCGCGTTCGTATTCCACGCGCGCCTCAAAGTAATGTCAGCAACATGGAAGGATACAAGGCAAGGCAAGGCAAATGCGGGTTGTTCAAAAGAGATACCACGGCCTTGACACAAAGGGCTATGAACGAACATGGGTGGTTTTTAGTCAATAGAAGTCTGACACTCCCTTTCGCTCTGCCCAGAGCAGGACATAGATGATTTCCCACGCCCTCAAAAAAAAAAAACCACACGTATTTCATGGAGTTAATATATGTCTTGGCAAAATGTGAGTGTAATTATCAGCTTTACCTTTCAGTGAAACAAACGTTAAGTTATATTTATGTGTAGCGTAAAGTAATACCTAATTTTAGCACAGTTTTATTCTAGTTTGGAATCTGAAATTTTGCATTAGGTATCTGTCACAGAATTGGTACCACCAAAAAAATACTGTCCGAATTTAAAATAAAATCGTCGTCATCAACTGGTCAAACTAATTCCCCCATTTTCACCTTGGGGCCAACAATTGAGACTAAAGGCTTATCATATCCCTTTGCGTTTGGACAACGAATTTAAAACATTGCCCTAACGTTTGAAAAATCTTAAAACTGGTTAAGTATTTTTGATTTTGATTCAAAAATGTAATTTAAAAAAATAAAGTTTTTTATTTTTATTTTTTTTGGGCTTAGATTATCAAGCAATGAATGTTTGTTTTCGAACACAGGTATTACAATACCTAGAGACAACAACAAAAACAGATGTTGTTGTTGTTGTTGTACTCTTGCTCAGTGGTGCAAGTGTAAATATGTATGTTTTCAAACATATAAATCAGTGATAAGAGCCGCATTTTATCAGTTATTTGTGGAAATAAAACTCACATTGTACAATTCAAACAAAAAGTGCTTCTTAAAACCGACCCTGTTCTCTCCCTCGTAATCGGCTAAAAATATCTGCCAATTTTAAAGGCTTATCATACTCCAATACCGACTCCGGTCGGATATGAAACGCCGCGATAACGTGTAAAACTGCCTTAAGCGGTTTTGTTTTATAAAACCCAGTATCCGTTTGTTGGGGTCAAATATCACAAAAGGGGTCATCTGTGTATCCCACTGCCCTTTTATGGTTTCCATATCCTGTTTGGCAATAGCTGTGACTAATAAACGGGGTGATTTGACCTTTGTGAATTGCCTGAGGGGTTAGTGAGCTGTATATGTTTTTGTGGTATTAAGTCGTTCATTATTATCCCTTTTTTTTTTGGTGGGTGTAAAATCATCGAATAACCCCTCCCGCTCTTGGGCAGAGCGAAAGGGAGTGTCAGACTTCTACTGACAAAAAACCACCCATGTTCCTTCTTCGCCCTCTATGTCGAGGCCGCGATAACCGTTGGACTACCCGCGGCCCCGACTATTATTGCGTTCGTTCGTTATCAATTGCGTTCGTTATCATATGTGTTCCCGTTTTTTTGGGAAATCATCATATAACTCCTTTTGTTTTTTCGGGTGGAAAATCATCAAATAACCCCTCCAGCTCTTGGGCAGAGCGAAATTGAGTGTCAGACTTTTACTAACTAAAAACCACCCGTGTTCCTCCTTAACCCTATACAGGGTATAAATTAACCCTTCACACATACGTCAACCAAGCATTCTGCACATCAACTTAAGTAAGTTGATGTGCAGAATGCTTGGTTGACTTCGGAAAAAAAATTGTGCTAGTGGATCCTTTGAATAGTAAAGGGTCATTTTAGTACAGTTAAAACCTGCAAAAATCTAGTATTTACAAAACAGCTGTAATAAATTTGGAACTTTGACCCCCAAAATCTCCGTAACTAGGGGGTTACTTGCGAACAACCCGCAGCCCCGACAGGGTCATATGACTCCTTAGTATTCCCAGCTTAGGTAAAGTCTTATTTGGTCTTTTAAAAACGCCGACATGAAAAAAAACAAAGAATCAAAAAAAAATGCAGAACCATTCCATATTGTACAATATGGAATGGTTCTGCATTTTTTTTTGATTCTTTGTTTTTTTTCATGTCGGCGTTTTTACGGTTCAAGTTGAGTTTTTTTTGGTATTCATTAGGTTCACATAAACTAGTAACAGGCACTTTTGAATCGTCAAGGTATCTATAAACGACAGTACTTTAATTGTCTGACTTTCACAAAAGTGTAAAATTACGAAAAGACCAAATAAGACTTTACCTAAGCTGGGAATACTAAGGAGTCATATGACCCTGTCGGGGCTGCGGGTTGTTCGCAAGTAACCCCCTAGTTACGGAGATTTTGGGGGTCAAAGTTCCAAATTTATTACAGCTGTTTTGTAAATACTAGATTTTTGCAGGTTTTAACTGTACTAAAATGACCCTTTACTAAGGATCCACTAGCACAATTTTTTTGCATTGACTCACTAAATCACGGCACTTCACCTACATACATCACTAACTATCGATAGCTTGCCATTCAGTCGACAACTCCCTCAGAAGATTTATCGTACTCCGATAAATCCCTGTCTCAGACTGTAATAGGTCCTTTTAAATCGAACTTTAGCTCTGAAAATACGTTATTCTATTTATTTATTTGAGCTGTGTTATATCAAGTGTGTATTGAGTACTGTATGGAGAGGATGAGTGATTCGTTTTCAGAACTACAGGATAAAATTTGAGGGAGGAGTTCTTGGCTAAATAATTACAGTCACTCAAATCTTTGACGCATTGTATCTTCGTCAATTTTTATTGATTTGATAAAACAAAAAATACGTATTCAATATTTTTCGATAATCTAACAGACGGACCAATTAGATTCATATTTTTTAAGCCAGTAAACATCCCTATTAGAAAATGGCTAGGCATGTTATGATGATCATAACTTTTCACTTTTGACTTGGGTCAAAGCTTTTTAGTGTAATAAAAAAACATTACTCGTTTTTATTATCTGGCCAACAGCTGCCCCTACACAAGAAGTCAAATTAATTTATTTATTTTGATATTTGCTGCATTTATAGTTTGCATAGCGTGCAGCAAGCTAACGATTTAACATTAAGAGGGAACATGGCTGGGCCGCGGGTAGTCCAACGGTTATCGCGGCCTCGACATAGAGGGCGAAGAAGGAACATGGGTGGTTTTTAGTCAGTAGAAGTCTGACACTCCCTTTCGCTCTGCCCAAGAGCGGGAGGGGTTATTCGATGATTTTTACACCCACCAAAAAAAAAAAAAAAAAAAAGAGGGAACATGGTGCTGCAATTACCTTTTTTTCTTCCTGAATAATGCCTCTACACAAATAATTTTTAAATGCATAACATTTTATGGATTTATGTTTATTACCTATGCGATAGTTATGGTCTAAAGGCTGTATTATGATCTGAAAAAAAGTTATTTTTATGAAATACCTGTTTCTTGCCTGTGTCTCCTCTTAACTAAATAACTTTGTGCAATAATTAAGCATAGCTTTACAGCTTCTCGTAAAAATATCAAGTTCCGGATCCGGAGCAATCTGGGTGTTAATATACCATAAAAATATGCTTAAGAATATTAAAGTTATTTTCAAGTATTTTTTTTTGTCATCAGCACTGCCTGAGAATTAACTTTTACAGTCAAAGAAAATGGAAAATAAAGGAAAGATATTAATATTTATAATCAACTGATAGACTGCGTCGTCTGCCTAGTGGCAAGTGCCTCTGTTGGGTATGAAGTCCAAAGTTCGATTGCCAGGTCAGGCTAAGTCCCGTTGGGGCTGCGGGTTGTTCGAAAGAGATACCGCGGCCTCGACACAAAAGGCTAAGAAGGAACATGGGTGGTTTTTAGTCAGTAGAAGTCTGACACTCCCTTTCGCTATGCCTAGAGCGGGAGGGGTTATTTGATGAATTTCCCACCTAAAAAAAAAGGTCGGGCAAAGTCTTATTGAGTTTTTTAAACAGGAATTTCTCAGTGAGTCTAGATTTGAGCCCAGTTAATTTTATTGCAATAGGCTCGATTACGTTAATGAAATAAGTACATAGAACTTAATTATAGCTAGCGAAATGTGAGTGTTCCATTAGGAACATCCTTGCATAACCCTGCGAATATTACAAGCATTTTAATGATCTTTTATAAAGACATGTATTTAAATCGATATCTGAATACTCCCTTTTTTTTGAACAAAATATTACTAAGTTAAACCAAAACTACTGACTTGTACACAAATTATGCACACTAAAAAAATCAAATTCAATATACTTTTTAATCAATCAAATCAAATCAATCAAATCCAAATCATTTATTTGAAGTAGGCCAGTTACAGGCTCTTTTGAATAGTCGAATAAATACTAAATTTTAATAAGCTAACAAACTATACTACAGTCCCACTCACAAGTCATAATAACTGTCAGTGTACTGTAGTTGCCGATTCCAAAGCGTTGGTCTCATGAGAAGAATGCCAAGAAACTTCATGGACACATTGGTATTTGCAGAACTGTTTGACTGAACTGAAAAAAAAAATCTAACATAACCTAACCTGGACGTGCGAATTTAGAGTGCAAGATAGTATTCTTGATAAACAATTCATATTTTTGATAAACAACTCGTATTTTTGAATAAAAAGGTCATCTCGTTTTGTGTGCTATTTAAGTTTTTTTTGTAGAACATGATTAGTTACTCAATTGTTTCTTTTGCACGGCATTTACTTTTCTGGTATGCATTCAGTTGATTAGTGGAGTTATACCTATTGTGCTGAAAAAGTATGCAGATATGCATTTAAAAATATCTCTTTTTAAAACAATCAAGCTCCTATCAGTAACAACAGTCTATTTTTACTCTTATGCTAGTTCAAAATAAGGTCAATTTCCGCTACTAACCCAGAAACTCCATCACTCCCTTCATAGCCCATATTTCTGCCCTCTTGTCATCAGCATCCATAATCTAGTTCTTATTGTCCATAACATGTTAACTAACATAAAAAGTACACATGTCTGTCCATCCCTTATTATCTAACTATGTTTATACAGAATATTATTTACGTTTTTCTTCTGTCAGAGGGTTTCTAAGGGCGGTTGTACACGGTCGACTATAGATCTACATGACGAGGAAAAAAACATGTTTATTGTATGTTTTACAATATTATTATTATGATAATATATATATAAATAAGCACACAATAAATAGAAAAGAAAGGTAGATAAATAACATAACATATAGGAACATACTTCGAAATAGGGTGTTTAATCAAAAATCGAATTAGTCCGTCTGTTAGATTATCGAAAAATATTTGATACTTATGGGTTTTTTGTTTTTTCAAATTAATAAACATTGACGGAAATAAAACGTGTCAAAGATCATGAGTGGGAGTTTTTGACGTCACTTTGTGGGTAAAAACGTACTAACCTTGTGACGTCACACGACTTGACACGACTTTTCGAAGCACTGTATCGTCTTTATCTCTTGTAAATAAAAAAATATGTGTCCATTAATTTTTGAAAATCTATCTGACGGATTAGATTTGATGTTTTTGGTGATATAATACTCTATTCCAACAGCCAGTCTTCTGAATAATTTGATATCCTTTGATAAGACTGGTTATCAAATTATTCAGTACTGTCTGGGTTGTGGAGGTCAGATAGGCAGTCGCTCCATGTAAAATACTGGTGTTCAGCTGAATCCGGTTAGACTGGAAGCCAACCCCAACATAGTTGAAAAATAGCTTGGTAGATGATAATGAATAATGCATATGCTCGTAGGTACTCCTCCAAAATAAAGGGTGTAAAAGTACCTTTAACGCAAACGAAGGGCACTTGTTTTCCCCACCACTGCAATAATTTTTTTGTTCTAGACCATACCTGGGAACCCCCTAGTTACGGAGATATTGGGGGTCAAAGTTCCTAATTTTGCACAGTTGTTTTTGTAAGTACTAGTTTTTCAGGTTATAACTTTAATTAAATTATCTCCATTACCCTTTTACTATTAAAAGAATCCACTAGCACAATGTTCTAAGAGTGCTACATTGAGTTTTACCGTAAATTGTGATTTTTGACCACAAAAAAAAGTAGTTTCCCAGCAAAAAGTTTTGCGTAGGGGTACTTAGTTTGATGTGCAGAATACTTGGTTGACGTATGTGGGAAGGGGTAATTTACACCCTGTTTATTAGTCAGTAGTATTTTTCACCAACATATTTTTCAGTTATATTATTTCATGTCCAGGTTCTGTGCCTTTCTGAGAAATTAGTTTAGTAAACTACAAGCACTATGTATGTGCCTTAATTAATTAAAAACAAATATACTTACTATAAAATAAAGTTGATCAGTCAGTCGGGAATATTCTATATGAGGCTGGCACAAGAACGGTGAACTAAGCCTAGCAATAAGAGAGACCTTTATCCAGCAGTGGGTGAACTCGGGCTGTAGATGATGATGAACAGTCAAAACATGAAGCTTATTTCATTCATAAAGCCGGTTACAGGCTATGCAGAACAGCGGTAGCGGTAAAACAGACTAGAATATTGCAGTCTACACTAAAACAATAAACGAAATAGTTTCCATGGACGCAAAAAATAGTCAGAATAAAAATCGCTGGAATGAATAGAAGAATACACTCGACACGAACACAATTTTGAATCGGCAATGATCGCCGACTGGCCCGCGCTGGGAAAATAGCCGAACCAATCGCTTGAACTTCATCCAAGCGACTTTTTTGTCGCTTTGACCGTTGCATTGATTGCATCGTAAATGACGGGAATAGTTGAACGTGTGTGTATCTATCCAGCTAAAAGGTGGAAATAGAAATCGTCAATTTGGGACCTCAAACGTTGTTATAAGACGACGCATGTGGCTTCACCTAAACAGGAGACAGAATTTACCACACGAAATCAAAAATATTGTTTTACGGATTCGATCCCCGCACGGAACAAATATTTGTATGGCTTATAGATAGTTGTACCGGGTGTTTAGTTTATGTACGTGAGTTTAAATGTTTGTAAACGTACCCACGATAGAGGAGATATTCCTAGTGTGGGTAACGTATTTTTTTTAAACCGCTAAAAGTAGAGTATTGTGAAAAAGTTCTACTCTCAAAGGTTGAAAAATAGAAGTACACCTCTGCGTTTATTTCCAAGAATACAGGGATTTATTTATTTTATTGAGGAAACTTGTAGTACAATAAAACAAATACATGCCAACAATGATACGTTCATAAGACAAACGCCTGTCTACAAACACCCTTAGGGTCAAGTATTATGATAATGTTCGTCCCTTATATTACATTGTGAGGGCACTCGCAAATATGACGAATGCGTCAGTCTTGAGTATAAGAGGATTGTTGCTTTACTGTGTCCTACTTTGTGGGAAAATATTTCATACAGGAAGTCTATGAGTATTTACTTAGTCAATATTTTATTAACTTTGTGTATACTGATAAGAATTTCTAAAGAAAGTGAGAAGTAGGAAATAGCTCGTGGTTTAATAATAAGAACCGCTCGTGTCGATCTTTAGGTTAAGCCGTAGGTCCGTAGATGGGTAACGACCCTTTTTATTTATACCCAGATTACTCCGTGTCGTAAAATGATCCCCGGCTTTCATTTGTCAGATCTTTGATATTTGTTAAAGGTAGCCAGAACAATAGGGATGTTCGCTGACCAAAAAAAATGTGATTCTAATTATTCCGTCTGTTGGACTATCGAAAAATATTATATACCTACGTATCACATTTTTGTTTTATCAAATCAATATAAATTTACGAAGATAAAACGCGGCAATAGATTTGAGTGGGGGTTTGTGCCGTCACTGACCGGCAAAAAATGCCATACTAATGTCTTAGAATATGACGTCACACGAGTTTTCAAAGCACTGTATCGTCTTCATTGTTTGTTTACGTGAAAAAAAAAAATACGTGTCCAATATTTTTTGGAAATCTATTTGTACTCTATTGTCAAATCACAAATAAGGAACTTAAAACAATTTTTTTCTTGTACGATGCCAAAAGGCCCAATCTCAGCATGGTGTTGTAATATTTATAAATTACTATTTAATGGATGATTTAATTACCCTATTGTATTCGAATAATTTTCCACCTTTATAATCTTAAGAACATTGTCCTTTTTTTTTTTTGGTGGGTGTAAAATCATCGAATAACCCCTCCCGCTCTTGGGCAGAGCGAAAGGGAGTGTCAGACTTCTACTGACTAAAAACCACCCATGTTCCTTCTTCGCCCTCTATGTCGAGGCCGCGATAACCGGTGGACTACCCGCGGCCCCGACAGGCGTCGGCCCTTTCGGGCCCCTCCCATGTTGCTGACATCTCTTTGAGGCGCGCGTGGAACACGAACGCGCCATCGACACGGCCTGTTTTCGTCGTGAGACGGACGGACGGCAAGTTGGCCCGCGTCTACGGTGGCCGGAGGTCATCGCGGGAAGAACATTGTCCTTACAAACAAATACAACACTCGATATGCAAAGAAACAAAACATTTGAAAGACTCGAGAGACCGCAATATCTCTTGTACGGAATTCGGAAGACAAACTAAATTACATAGGACCTTTGTAACGTTTGCGGGACCCCAATAAATAGGGAAGAGCTTTAAGGTCAGGAGGCACGGAATGAAGTAAATGTAGAGCGAAGTTGACGCTTTGAGGGGACCTACTGAATGGTTAGTGATGGGATTATAATATTCCGGGATTTGGAAATATAGATTCAATTAAATCGATGAACACGAAATCTGGTTTTCAAAACGTGTGAACTGCAACCGTGTTCGTTAGTTGATGGACTTGACAACATTTTTTTTTAAACGCTGTTTTAAGCTTTCACGGTTTATTACTAAAATAGAATAAATACTAGAATATAGAATTTATTTGGTATTTGTCCATTATTATGAACTCGGCTTGCGATCGATTGCGTGATGAGTGATCTTGTTAGCATGGAAGATATCACTTAAGGCGTGGATAATTATACGTAGATTGATCTTTTTTGGGATACATTAGAACAATTTTTGTCTGCAACCATAAACGGATTGTTTTTAAAAAATATATATATTAATCTAAACAATCTAGAGCATGTCCTCTTCAGTCCAAAAAAATAAAATTTAAACATCATAAATAATAAATATGCAAAGTAGCCTCTGTTTTTTAACTTACTACAATTTTTCTTCTTAACTATCAATCATAGAATATTTTTATTGCCATTAGTACAATAGATAAAGACATGCCCATGGTACCTTCAGCTTATTTTTAACATTTTTTTTGGATTTAACTGTCCTAACATTTTTTTTGGATTTTTTTACGTAATCGCTACTCGCAAATCGCGTAGCTACTACCCCTCTGGCGCCCAATAAATCGGTTGCGGGAGGGTGAAATGTCAGTGGCGTATATCCAGCTCTTAAGTGACAGTTTGATTCTAAATACTATTTTGTCAAATAAACTCACTGGTCTTGAATCTTTGATGACTGGTGCAGATTGCCTTGTGATGAGTACTATAACTGTACATCATCTGCCTAGCCTTTTCCCAACTATATTGGGGTCGGCTTCCAGTCTAACCGGATGCAGCTGAATACCAGTATTTTACATGGAGCGACTGCCTATCTGACCTCCACAACCCTTAATACTAGACCTAATACGATACCCTTTGGTAAGACTGGATGTCAGACTTTCAGGTCACTGACTACCCGTAACGACTGCCAAAGATCTATATATGGCACCCGGGACCAACAGCTTAACGTGCTTTTCGAGGCACGGAGGAAACTCGGTATGTAATGGGCGGTCACCCATCCACCGATCGACCTAGGCAAGCGCAGCTTAACCTAAAGATCGACCCGAGTGGCAGTTCTTATTAAGCCACGAGCTCCTCTACTATAGTTCTGTACCTGGAGTTTATATTGTAACCATACCTGAAACAAAAATAAATTACATTTAAATTGTTGAAAAAAACCCTTGTACCTACTCGATTGAAATCTTATTAAAAGGAAAGAAAACTACTTTAATTTTAGTAGTTATTTTAATAGGCAAGCTGTGTTGCAAAAAAAACATTTATAGTTTGCAATCTGTAGAAACAGTTAAAAGATAAAAGCTTTCGACGTTAATGTAGGATGAAAACATGCTCATAGCAGATACGAATGCGATAGTTTCCTATATCAAACATTTAGATTTTTAGCAAACTACAAAACATTGCATGACAACTTGAATATTTCCTTAGTTTCACATTTATAAAATGTACACTTCATCACATAGGCAACCACATAATTCTACCACATTTTCAACAGTTCAAAATTTTAAATAAAGAAAATTTATTGTATTATTTAGTTAAAATTTAAAGAGACTCAAAACGGATAAACAGTGACACCATCGCTTACGGTACAGAATCCTAAAAACAAACAAAAATATCACCAGTTTAAACGTCATGGTGATTCAAAGCATGTCTCTGTCGCCATCTTAATAACAAATATAACAGAACAGAAGCTACCTTCACGTGTTTATCATAAGACATCGTTTCCTTAAAACAAAGCAAATATAACCATATACGTGTTACCTTTTTTTATTCATTTTTCTTTACCCCACGTCAGCCTATAACAGTATTAATTCCTGTCTTGTCAGTAAAATAAATATTTCTGGTAAAGTAAATACGCTAGATATTTTTGTTACAACGGAGCGAACGTGCCAATTATCAATACCTAACGTCTGTTTTATCATATTCGAGGTTGAGAGGAAGCTGTGTTGCCATGGCAGCGAGTTTCTTCAATAATGATGTGGCAATCTTTCTACTAGCTATGTTCAATCATTGAAAACTGTCAGTTAAATTGTGACAAGAAATACTGATGGAAGACTTTTTTTTTAATTATTTTCTTAGAAACGACTGTTAAATGTTTCTATTTTTATTGGGAACTAGCTGATACCCGCGGCTTTGCCCGCGTCAAATTATATACTAAAACCTTCTTCGAGAACCACTCTATGCATTGGTGAAAACAGAATGAAAATCGGAGCAGAAGTTTTTGAGTTTATCGCAAATAGACAGACAGACGCGGCGGAAGACTTACTTTAAAATAATGGAATGGTAGTGATGTAGGGTAGTATTTTTTGAACTTCATCTATATGTGTGATGAAATCTACCAAAACATTTTCTATTTTTATGCTTCTGATACGGAGCAAAGTTGTAAACCTCGTAAAATAACAACATGAAAATATCGTTCCCTAAAAAACCCTTTGAAGCGCAACCTTATACGTAAGTGTAATAACGCAAAAACATGAAACTGACTGCATGGAACCTGTGCTATGCAAAATACGAAAAGTGCCGGAAACTTCATATTTATGAACAACAAAATAAAAATCCCGTACTTTTTTCAAATTTCTGTTTGATCCTGCATCCTTATGATTAAAATTGACTCTTCGAAACATCGTTTTAACTGAATCACATTGATTGTATTGTAGTTTGTGTTCCAGGAATTCTATTTCTATTCGAATTAACAAAGAGTCATGTGCGTATTGGGTACTCACAACTGGCTTGCGTGCATTTTTTTTGGTGGTGGAAAATCATCAAATAACCCCTCCCGCTTTTGGGCAGAGCGAAAGGGAGTGTCAGACTTCTAGTGACTAAAAACCACCCATGTTCCTTCTTAGCCCTATATTTCAAGGCTGCGGTAACTCTTACAACATCCCGCAGCCCAGCAGCCTCGCCCTTAGAGTCTAAGTTTGGGCCCGGATGATGGCAACAGGCCCGCCCTACATAACCCTATTGTATTAGACACAACACAACAGGTAAAATGTGGGTATACTAATATGTAATATGTACACCTCTGTGTGATCCTTCGGGGATTACAGGCGTGGTGTTATGCTTATGTAACTTTTCACAATAATAGGGATATTTACTGACTTCAAAATTATGTGATTCTAATTAGTCCGTCTGTTAGATTATCGAAAAATATTGGATACGTATTTTTTTTTGTATCAAACCAATAAAAATTGACGAAGATAAAACGCGTCAAAGATTTGAATGGGGGTTGGTGACGTCACTGACCCGAAAAAAATGTCATACGAGTTTTCAAAGTACTGTATCGTCTTCATTGTTTGTTTACGTGAAAAAATAAAAAATACGAGTCCATTATTTTTTGGTAATTTATATGACGGATAAATTAGATTTTTTTGGTTAACTACCCTATTACTTTGAAAACCATTGAATTTATTTTTCAGTACATTTCAATATTTTACAGAACTAAGTCATCCCATAAATCCGGGGATTTAAGATCGTGTCACAGCCCTATTTATGGGCGGTTCTCTTCGCCTTGAGGCCACACTATTTCCACTGTAACCGGGATATTGGACTGAGTTTTATTTTAAAGTTTTTTTTAAGGGACATAGTTTTTAATTGGTTGAAAGTTACGTTTGATTTTAATTTCATTTAGATGGTTTTCATGTAAGTTTGAAACAAAATTAATCGGAACACAAGCTTGATACACCTTTCTTCATATAATTCTGCCTGCCTTTTTCTCAAATGTGTTGGACGGCTTCCAGTCTTACCTGATGCAGCTGAGTAGATATAGGCAGTCTCTCCATGTATAATCAGTATTTTTCATAGAGAGACTACCTATCTGTCTTCCACAACCTAATTTTAGTACTAGGTAATAGGTACAATACCCCTTGGTAAGACTGGGTTTCCAGATTTTCGGGCCAATGATTACCTGGGGAATGATATTTAATTTTGAATAACGTTATTGCGACGCAAGCTATTTCGTAACTACTGTGAAATATGTTTTGTTTTCTATTTTATGTTTAAATTTTCATTTGTTTCAATTACGATGATAGCTTTATTGAATCTGAGAATGTCGTGTAAACCTGTAATAGGTACTTACATCAGAAACTTAACCAGTAGGTATAATTATATTAATTTTTCAATGTGAAATGTATGTACTGTAGGTGTACCTGTTTTTAATAAATAAATAAAATTAAGAAACATCTACAACATCATGACAGCCTGAACCAATGGCTTTTCGTGCTTTTTGAGGCCCAGAGGAAACTCGGTACATAATGCATGATTCACCCATCCACAAATCATCCTAGGCAAGCGTGGTTTAACTTGAAGATTGTTTCGAGTGGTTATTATTAGAATTCAATACACCTTTCTTCATACATAATCGTAAAATGATTTTCAATGCCGTATACCTACTTGTACTTATTATCTGTACTTCAAACCTTCCCACGCAGAAGAAAATAGTACATTATGGTACAAGTGTATAGTGTTGGTGATTACCGCTGAGGAGCCATTGAGACCCGAGCCGTTAGGTGAGCGTCTTAAGAGAGCCGAGGACGGTAATCATTAATACACACGTGTCATACGACGTTTTTCAACACACTTGTGAAGAAAATAATACAAAAAAGCCATTTTCAACAGTGAAAACGAATTGTAAAAATTTCACGATCGCAAACGGTCGTATACTACAAGAACGACGTTTCTTTTTTTTGGCTTTTTGGGGATAGCGTTTTAGCCACGTACAAAATGACGACTTCAAAGTTTTATATATTATTACAAAGAAATAAAAGTTATATTTGAGTTTTATTTATTAAAAATATACAAGTTAAAATTATGTATTTAAATTCGAAGTTGCAGGAAATGAGCAAGAAATAGGCACATTAATTTATTTAGACTATTGAACACGTTCTTTTTTGTATCTAAACTTTTTTAAGAACAAACTCTCTTGTGAATAATAAATGAAAAAGTCACAGTTTGACTACAGGTGCCGTTAAGTGCCTAATTGCAGTGTAATTAGAGCCATTTTATGAGCAAATATGTTGAAAATAATATTACATTGAAGTCACCATATCATTTTCAGTACTTACTAAATACCAATTATTCAAGCCACAATATTTGTTTTTTATTTATTTCAACAATTAGCGAATAAAACGGTACTCTCATATTTACACAGCCAACAAAGGCCTAAAAATTCAATAAATTAACATTTCAAAGGCCAATTAATGTAACAAAACCATCGGAAATACAACAGGAGCCTGATTAAAATATCAACTTCCAAAATATACGCGACGCATTTATCACAACGGCTTAAGGTTCATTTTGCAATGCTTCCACCACACACAAGAGGGAGGAAATTATTTGGATGAAAAATTCGGATTAAAATCTCTTATTTTTCTTCGTAATGAGAATTTGGCTGTTGACGTTTGTGAGTTGTTTCGTTGGATTAAAGTAATTGTGTGAGAAGATTATTAATCAGCGGCATTGGTTCTAATTTCCCAGTTGATTTGAATTATTTTTCTCTAGCTTTTGCTCATAATGGACGTAAAACCACGAGTTTTAGGTCCATAATGGGCCAACGACAAGATCAAGCTTCACTACACTTTTGCCTGCACGATGACACGGTGCGCACAGTACATGCGTTGCAAATCGGTCCAGAAGTTTTGGAGCCTATTTGTTACAAACAAATAAACAAATCTTTCCTCTTTATAATATTAGTGTAAATTTCCGTTAGGTCCCTGAAACCACCGTCACCAAACTATAAGAGAAATCAACTTTTAAACATCCATGTAGGGTTTATTTTTTTGGTTTCACCAATAGTGAGGTAAAAAGAACCTCCTAAATTACCCCCGCCTCACAACCAGAAACTATCTCAATTAACACCTAACTTTGGTCACCTAGCTAGTTAAGAAATTCCATAGAATCTAGATGTTTTTATTTTTCCAGGAAACACGTCGTATGTTACCCAAGTTCGTAATGAGAACTTTAATGAACTTTGTGGAACTAGGAGCAGGTAAATTAATTATTTTTTTGATTCTTCTTGTTAAGGTTTTGTAGATTATAAACACTTAATATTACGGTAATTGTTAAAATAGTACAGGAATACTAATCTCCCATCTTCTTATCGTGTGGGCAGTAAGGTACACACCCTACACCCTAGTGTTAGAGTTCCTAAACCGCCCCAAGGGCACGCCACGATATTGGCTTTAAGCCCACTCTTTGAGGAGTGACTTTAGAGGCGCCACGGTGCCCTCACCTTCCATCAAACGCAGGTCTTCACCGGACACGGTTGTTTTGAGAGGTACCCGCACTGAATCAGGCGGGTGGAAACGCCCGGATGCTACCATTACGAAGATCGGCCGGAGGACACGGTGGACCACACCGTTCAGGTCTGCCCCGCTTGGGCGGAGCCCCGCCATGTTCTCGTAGCGGCAATTGGCGATGGCGACCTCTTGCGTCCGGCCCTGGTGCAGCCCATAGTCCGGGGCGAGGGAGAATGGGACGCCGTCACCTCCTTCTGCGAAGCAGTGATGCTAGCGAAGGAGGTGGTGGAACGTGAGAGGGAGAGCACCTCTCGTCCCAGCCACCGCGGGAGACACTCCGGGCATCGGGGGCCAAGTGATAGTTTCCGGCCACCGTAGGTGCGGGCCTGTGCCTAGACAAGCGCGGCTTAACCTAAAGTTCGTCCCGAGTGGCGGCAGTTATTAATAGAATAGGAATTTCATCACGTTCATCGAAATGGAGATTAAGGTTCATTGCAATTCAAAACATGCATCCAAATAGGGTTAGTAGTAGGTAGTTAACAAAAAAAAACTAATTAGTCAGATAGATTTCGAAAAATTATTGGACACGTATTTTTTCTTTTCTCACGTAAACAAACAATGAAGACGATACAGACATTCTTTACCGGTGAGTGACGTCACAACCCTCCACTCAAATCTTTGACACGTTTTAACTTCGTCAAATTTTATTGATTTGATAAAACAAAAAATACGTATCCAACATTTTTCGATAATCTAACAGATGGACTAATTAGAATCTCATTTTTTTTACCATTAAACTTAATGACATCGACCTCCCCGAATACATCATAAAACACGGTACCCACCATCGACTCCAACATTCAACCACGTCGCTAGCTTCATTAGCTTTTTAATCTTTCCCTGCACGATCGCAACGCAGATATTAAAAATTTCACAGCGAGATAATTTAATTTTAAACCGCTGATCGTTGCCAAGGTTGGTTGCAAGCACGGCTGCTGAGTATTAGGGTCTGGGGTCGATTTTCTATGATGTACAGAATGTTTGGTGGACTGCGTCGTGAAGGGATTCTTCATTTACATGTGTATATCTTGTAATTCAAGGTTTCAATTCAGTCTAGACTAATAATAATATTATAAAGAGGAAAGATTTGTTAGTTTGTTTGTAACGACGCTCCGAAAATATTAGACCGATTTGAAAAATTCTTTCAGCGTTGGGAAGCTACACTATCCCCGGGTGAAATAGGCTACTTTTCATCCCTGTTCTCATGAAAACGGGAACTGCGCGGGTGAAACCGCGTGACGTCCGCTAGTACAATAAAAAAAGAAATAAACAAAAATTAAAATAGCCTTTATTTACTCTGACCTTAACAAGTAGTAACATTAACTTGAAACTAGTATCTTATAACATTTTCTTCTAACTAATAATCTATCATTGTTCATTATCAGCTACCAGGTCAGGCTGTCTTGCGACATAGGTCTCCTCTATTTTCCTCCACTTATTCCTATCCAGGGCAGTTCTTCGTCAATCTTTTGGCAGATCATCCTCCCATCTTTTTGTCGGCCTTCCTTTACGTCTTTTCCCATTCTAAGATACCATTCTGTGATATTTTTGGTCCATTTCTCCGTCTTAGCTCTCATCATATGACCTGTCCATTTCCATTGTAGTGTTCTGGTTTTACTCTAACATCTGCCATTTTAGTGATGTTCCTAATTTTCGTTGCTTTCCATTTGCCTTGCAGTTTTAGAATCATCATGCTCCTCTTCATTCCTCTGCCTACATACGGCAGCCTGATTAGGCGTTTTTTATTAAAAAAAAATTAACACAAACTGTGCATGTGCCAATTATACAATACGCACATGAATTAAAAAATTAGAGGAGCGCGTGTATCGTACATCTATTTAAATATGACTACAAAACAAAAACAAGCTAGCAACACAAGAAAACTCCAAGGGCACATGGCTAGGGGTTCCCTCGTAAAATCAGAATAGCTGACCGGCGCATACTGCAGTGCGACAGTTTTTATTTTTAGGGACCCGTAACTGTATTGGTAAAACGATTGTGTTTCTGAGAATGGGGAATGTTTGACGATGTTCTCGTCAGCGGTTTTTTGTATGGTTGTTTTGTTATTAGAACTGATGTTTTTATACTGCAGCGTGTTCTGATTTCTTTCTATTTAAAATACTGGTCTTTAGCTGCATCCGGTTAAACTGGAAGCTGACCCCAACATAGTTGGGAAAAGGCTAAGCAGATGTTGATGTTCTGATTTCTTTTATATCTATAGAGAGGATAGGTTTGTATTTTTGCACGTAACGAATAAACTTAAAAACTACTGTACCGATTTAAAAAAATCTTTCACTGTTGGGAAGCCACACTATCCCCGGTTGTCATAGTCTATTTTTTATCCCTGTAGTCCTAAGGAAACGGGACCTACATGCTTGGATACAACCCAATTGGGACCCCCCCCCCCCTTTATTGAGACTGTTTGGTCAGACTTTCGGGCCTAATAGTACTTGAAACAACTATCAAACGTCTATGACAGCCGGTACCAAGCAATTTACGTGCTTCGCGAGGCACGGGGGAAACTCGGTATGTACGCGGCTTAACCTGAAGATTGATTCGAGCGTCTGTAATTATTTAGCCACAAGCTCCTCAGTATGTTCTAAGCTGTATATCTTTCAATTATCTTCACCGCTTTCATATCGCAACCCTCCAATCGCTTGAGCTTGTAAATCGTGGCCACCGGTGGGAGCCGGGTGAAACCAGGATCATGTCATAGAGTGTAACACACAATAGCGTAGCCAGGATCGCAAACGAGCTACGATTTAGAGGTGCATATCTAAATGAACTGTTAACTAGATTATGATTTGTGATTCCAATGCTGATTATCCGAACTCCGTTAGGGTTCCAGCGTCCCCGTAATGGTATCTAACTGTGTTGCTGAGTTTACTGTGCATTTCATCGAACGCTAGTTTTCAGAAACAAGAGGAGTGCTCCTCTGGTTCGTGAAAACAGACCTAGATAAATGCTTAAATACTATTGCACTGATATAATTTCAATTCTCGGTGCTAAAGCGAGCGTAGAAAATCCATTAATAGGTTTGGTTTAGGTCACTTATCTACCTAAGTAACATAGATCAAAAGTACTCCAGCGCTATTTGCCAGCTGCTTCATCCGCTAGAACTTAAAAATTATCCCACGGGAAGATAAAATCGGGATAAAAGCTATACTATGTGTTAATCCAGGTTAAAAACTATCTGTGTACTAAATTTTTGCGTGAAGAAGCCTTCCGCCTTTATAATATTAGCGTGAAAAAAGAACTAACAAAAATGTGGAACAGCGGTATTCTTCTTTTTAGCCTGTAAAGCAATAAGGTCTAAGGACCCTAGTGTCAAAGCTTCTAAACCGCTTCTGACATGGTTTGACGACCGCCATTTTGCCGGCCGGGACCACCAGCTTATTTTATTAATAGGCACAGCAAACAGTTACAATATAAGGCTTTACAACTAATTTAACATAATAACTGTTTGGTTTCAGAGTATACACGCTATTAGTTTGGTTGTAAAGCACGCGCTTATACGTGCCTTTCAAAGCACGGAATCATAGTCTTATCACCACAAAACCTAACTTATTTTTTAGTCAACTATTTAAAAAAAAAACCTCTCTCTCTCGTTTTATTGCCCGAAGATGTAAATATAAACAAAACCGCTTATGCCTCATGCAGATTTCTACGTTATTTTACTTAAACACATTTTACCGTTTTAAAATTACTACAGAACCCATCCACACTCCACACTTGCTCTCACCTATTTTTATTCCATGAAACTATCAGTGCCAAAGTTTTTAAACGCGTAACACATTCCGTTGTACCCCGGCGGGTAGGCAGAGTTCTCTCTGTACGAAATCACGTGGGATACGCGAAGTTTTATACGATGGACTCACGCGCGGGTTTGTACGGGAAAAGGATGAGGAGCAGTTATTTTGTTTTTGAGTGAGAAAATGTATGAAATCGTTTATTTGAATTTGTTTGAATGTTGTTTTTTCCGATACGCTTGAAACTGGATCTTATCAGACTACGATTAGGTTGAACATGAAAAAAAATACATTGTATTTTTTTCACCATTAAATCTCGGTAGACCCTTAGTACTAACTAATTACTTAGGACATAAGTACTTGCTTAACAATGTTTTAAAATACTTATTTTAAGGCAAACTTGGATGTGGTCTGCCAAAAAATGTTGTTGTCCAGAGAAGTCAAACAATTTTTCCCACCATCGACGATAATTACATACTTCTTTTAAATTTTCATGCCCCATTTAACGCTTTTCGAGATTGTTTTACAAATATTGCTTCCTAGTGCTTTTCAGCGTTACTTACTAATTTTATCCTCACTGTTTATAATATGTAAAATTTGAAGCATTTTTTATGAAATTTGTTGTCGCTCAGTCGTCGATTTTTTTTACAAATTATACTTCGTGCTAAACATATTTTAATGCGAAAGTTTTTGAGCACACCTGGATGGATGGATGTTTCCTTGTTACTATTTCACGCAAAAAACTACTAAACTTTTCATAAAACTTTATAGTTATTGTGTAGCTTACATTAAGAGACCAAGCTTATATAAGAGACCAACACATAATTATGCTATAATATTTCAAGATATTATAATGGTCTAAAGTAAAATAACGCGGCCCAAAGCTAGTTGTGTTCATACTCTAACATGAAATCTTGTTTTTCTCCAACACACAAACCATTTCATTTTACTACGAGTACATACTCATAATATCATTTTAATTTCACAATAATATATTAACAGCTCCTTTTCCATAAAGATGACATATTTATACGAATATTTCATGGCAATAAGAAAGGTATTCGTCTCCGTAATATCCTTAGGGAGTGTTATATTATGTGAGATGCAGTCAGTATCTGTCGCTTTTCTCCCAAAGCGCCATTTCCTTTGAAACCTGTGTTATTTGATACAATGATTCTATTTTCCACGAAAAACGGTGATCATTAACATTTAAAACGAGATTGATGTTTACTATTTGCTTCGCATTATTCATCATCATCATCATCATCATCTGCCTAGCCTTTTCCTAACTATGTAGGGGTCGACTTCCAGTCCGTCAGCTGAATACCAGTATTTTACGTGGAGCAACTGCCTATCTGACCTCCACAACCCAGTTAATACTGGGTAATACGATACAGTTTGGTAAGACTGGTTATCAGACATTCAGGTCACTGACTGACCACATGTAACGACTGCCAAAGATGGATATGTTTAAAGGGTGTAAAAGTACCCTTAGAGCAAACGAAGGGCACTTGTTCTCCCCACCACTGCGATCATTTTTTTGTTCTAGACCATACCTGGGAACCGCCTGGGGGTCAAAGTTCCAAATTTTGCACAGCTGTTTCTTTAAATACTAGTTTTTCAGGTTATAGCTTTACTTAAATTACCTCCATGACCCGTTTACTATTCAAAGCCTCCACTAGCACAATTTTTTAAGAGTGCTACATTGAGTTTTACCGTAAAATGTGATTTTTGACCTCAAAAAAAAATAGAAGTTTCGTAGCAAAAAAAATTGCGTAGGGGTACTTAGTTTGATGTACAAAATGCTTGGTTGACGTAAGTGTGAAGGGTTAATTTACACCCTGTATGGCAGCCGGGACCAACAGCTTGTGCTAGCAAGGCGACAATTAATGCCAGCGACCTTAAACGAGTAGGCGGAACTTGCATCACTCCCCGCGACCGAGCAACGCATCCCAGCAATGCACGTAGAATTTTAAATTAAGAATTTCATATGCTTCAAATAGTAAGGACTGTCTACTCCGATTTTTATAACCATACAAAATAATGTTTGGGAATAAGAATATGCCATTTACAAGAAAACTATTGATCGGACAAAAAAAATAAAACACAAAGACTTTTTAGATTTTATTATGGTTTTTACTCGTTAGAAGAATTTTTTAGAGGTATTTACGCGATTTTTTTTTATCAAGTAAAATTAGTAGTTTTGAACATAGTCACTAGCGTATATTATTATCCTGCAGAATATAATATATTTAACGCATCATAAATTTCGCGTTTAGGTCCTGTTGTCCCCTTAACGTGCTGCCCGAGGCACAAAATTATGTAAGAGAAAATACTTTTTTTTTTTTTTTACTTTACTTTAAAGATAACTCCTTCCTTTCTACAAATTAATTTTAACACACACACATTCAAAACACATAATAACTTACCTTAAGAAAGCCTTTCTCCACGACACCAATATTCTTCACAAACACCACTAATACAACCTGTTCCCTTATTCCAAACATTTTTCCCCAAACCGCGGGTCTATTAAAATGGTGGTACCAAATCCGGATCAAACTGGATTTTACGAGGCGGTTAAGATAAACCCGGTTTTATCTTTGCTTAATAGTAATAGGTTCGAAGCTGGGCTTTGAATTTTAATTTATCGTTCACCATGAGATTAGGCTTATGAAAATTTTGGTGGAAATGACGGTTGTGAAGGTTCTGACGCTAGCCAGAAGTGTTAAATTTCAAGGTTGTCAATCAACCTTAAATCTAACGCTTTGGCGATAAAGTTTAAAATGTATTCATCATGATCATCAGCCTATAATTTTCCCACTGCATGGACTTGGGCCTCCTCTATAGAAGAGGGCTGGGCTTTAATCCAACACGCATGCCCAGTGCAGGTTGGTAGATGTCACGTGTCTCTAATTTATTTTTGTTAAAAAGCCATGTGTTATCCTCACGATGTTTTCTTTCGCCGTTTTTAAGCAGCGGTGATGAAATAAATTACACAAAGTAATGCACCTGAATTTTTTGTTTTTTTTTGGGGGGTGGGAAATCATCAAATAACCGCTCTTGGGCAGAGCGAAAGGGGTGTCAGCCAAAAACCACCCATGTCCCTACATGGGTGGTTTTTAGTCAGTAGGAGTCTGCCGCGGCCTCGACATAAAGGGCTAATAAGGATCTTTAGCCTTTTTCGCATGTCGTGGCCGCGGTATCTCTTGCGAACAACTCGCAGCCCAGACGGGCGTCAGCAACAAGGAATGGGCCATGTTGCTGACATGTCTTTGAGGCGCGCCTGGAACACGAACGCGCCGTCGACACGGCCTGTCTTCGCCATAAGACGGACGGACGGCGAGCTAGCCCATTACTCACCGTCCTCCATCAGTCACCGTCCATAATGCGCCCGCCTGGAACTTCTTAGTAGTTTTTAAGATAGATTTCCAAAAAATATTGGATACGTATTTTTTAGGTTTTTCACAAAAACAAGTAATGAAGACGATACAGTGCTACGAAAACTCGTGAGTTCCTCGAAAACGTCACATGTTAGTACATTTTTTACCTACAAATGACGTCACAATCACTCCTGATCTTTGACGCGTCTCATCTTCGTCAATTTTTATTAATTTGATAAAACAAAAAAAAAAACGTATTCAATATTTTTCGAAAATCTAACTGACGGACTAATTATAATCATATTTTTTTTGACTCAGTCCGATCCCCTATTCCCACAATAAAATGCATCCTTGAGATAATAGCAGTGGTTAAAAATACAACAGCATCTCAGTAAAATCTTGCAAACGAGCAACGTCGAAGAGGTACATTACGAAAGTGCAATTTGCGATATGCTCTCGCATCCTAATTAATCCCTCAAGTGTCTAGTTAGGCGTCCCTGGAGGCTGGGATAAGACAAAATGCTACGATTTGTAGATAGAAACTTGGATAAAGTTTACAGTATTTACTGAAACAAAAATATTTTCTGTTCTTTCCATGTTTTTTTTTGTGTATAATACGATACCCCTTTTTTGTGGAGGGTTTGAATTATCAAATGACTCCTCCCATTCTGGGCGGAGCGGAAGGGAGTGTCAGACTTCTACTGACTAGAAACCACCCATATTCCTTCTTAGCCCTTTGTGTACACAACTACCCGTAGCCCCGCTAGATGTCAGATCTTGCGGGCCCCTGCAATGTTGCTGACATTTCCTCGAGGCTAATAAAATACCTTTTAGTTAGACTGGTTGTCAGACTTATACCTGTAAAGACTGTCATTGATCTACAAAGGACAGCCGAATACCAATGTTTTTTCCGCTATTCTTTTCTTATTAATTTCATTGCGGGATCCAAGACCGTTAAATTGTTTCTTTGGGACTTCGTCGGGCTTCAATGCTTCGCGGTTTTTCTGGTGGTCGCAACTGATGATTCGGACTTTGATTGATGGTTTGAGAATAGTTTTGTGGTCTCGTCCCATTAAAAAATGGTTAGAATCTACAGCTTAACGAAGCACGGAGGGAACTCGATAATGTTATGGGTGGTAACCCATTCAAGCGCATCCTATACAGTGTGGAATTTTGTAATGCCACCTGGAGGGAAAGTACTCTTAATACTGCTGATAGAAAATTTTACTCAAAGGAAACATTCCTTTATTTTTGAATAGAAAGCAAACTGCATTCAAAGATTTTCGAAAATTCTCTTCTCCCACACCCGGGAATCGAACCGGCTAAAATCTGAAAAAAATATACCCTGTACTTTTATTGCATCGATCGCTAGGGTATTTATAAGGATGAAATCTCTCTTACAAACATGATAAATTAAATGAAAGGAAAACCAGGAAATCTCAAATTAATTTAATTATTTACAAAAAATGGTAAACTAACTAATATATATATATATAAAACATTTATTTCAGGTATCTTAACCCATATTATACACATGTTTAAAACAATCAACAATACAAACAATAAAAAGAGTCACTTAACAGTAATGTGCAGTCATTTCTTTATTTTACTTGATAGTGTCACTACATTAAGCATGCAACAATGGTTAATGTAGTGACAGTCGAACCTCCCAGCCATCATCCTCAGGATGGTGTTGGAGCTGGCGCGGACCCTACGCACCAAGGATGTGCACCGTTTTCGCATCGTCGCATAAAAGCAGTCAATGCGTGCCTCAGCAAACATCCCCGACGCACTGCAGTACCGAGGCAGCCCCAACAATATTCTGTAGGCATTGTTGAATTGGACTAGTAGGGCGCTGTACTGTTTTTGAGTATAGTTATCCCACAAGGCGCTCGAGTAAAAACAGGTGCAATACGCTCTGAAAAGGGTGTTTTTTACTTCCTTCGAGCATCGAGCAAACTACTACGCTAATTAGTTGCTCGAAATGGGCTCCATTCTCTTGGATACACAAATTTCATATTTAAATTACCTCATACACGCAGCTACGAGTATGTCGCAAAGGAGTCTGCATTACAAAAGATGGATGTTAGTTAAAGAGCTTTAACTTGACTCATTGAATTTGTAACTTCAGATTTCCTGGTTTTCCATTCATTTAATTTGTCATGTTTGTTAGAGAGATTTCATCCTTATAATTGACCCTAACGATCGATGCAATAAAAGTACAGGGTATAGTTTTTCAGATTTTAGCCGGTTCGATTCCCGGGTGTGGGAGAAGAGAATTTTCGAAAATCTTTGAATGCAGTTTGCTTTCTATTCAAAAATAAAGAAATGTTTCCTTTGAGTAAAATTTTCTATCAGCAGTATTAAGAGTACTTTCCCTCCAGGTGGCATTACAAAATTCCACCCTGTATACATATTTACATAATTACAAGCAATATTAGAGAAAGCTGTAGAACATGTTTTATCTTCCTAGCTAGACAGGCAACTAAAACTCATTGTTTGTTCTATCTGAAGCAAGTAGACACGTAGTCCATATTTACAATGCCGGATACTCGAACTCGTATGGACAGAATAAAAAGTAGAAATTTCTGATCAAATATTTCAGGTACTACAAAAAAGAGGTCTGAATTTTAGTTTTCCACTGTATAAATATTACTTTGCAGATTTAGTGTCAAATATGGGTACCTATTTGATGGTATAATATCCTTAATCAATTTCAAAACTTACATAACAACAATTAACCAACTCTGCAGAAATCATGGCATTCACATGCCATGATTTTGTGTCAAATATTTAATTTCTATTAAATATACTTCTGCCTAATACTTCTGTAAACTTGTAAAATATATATTTATGTATTATTTGTAAACCTAAAAATTTGAAGAAATGTGACTTCTACCAACCCGCACTGGGCACGCGTGGTGCATCCCTCTCATAGAGAGGAGGCCTGAGTCCTTGCAGTGAGAACATCAAAGGCTGATGATGAAACCTCGACATATATACATCATCGTTCTGCCCTTGTGTCTACGTAACACGTTGTCTTCTTCAATTCCCTCTGTCAGACATCTAGGCATTATTCACTCCTTTCTTTTTCTTTCTTCTTTGTGTGCGCTATTTGCTTCAACTAATTATAGGTAAAATTCGTACATTGTGCGTGCAAGGAGAAACTTAAACAAGCTTTGCAAACAGAATGATATAGATCCAATCCAAACTAGTGTGTCGTCAGCGAGGAAGTGCTTAAGTCGAAGCTTTTTCATGTAGTTAATTTTGACATGATAGTTCTTACGCAGTGTGAGCAACATAGTAATTATGCTGTAGTACCGTACCTATATAGTAACTTGGTGAGAATGCTCGTAGGTAGAATTTATTTAATTCTTTCTTCTCTGTATTTAATAAGTGGAGAACTGTAATTGGCTTCCAGACTATTGTCACTGTACTGTCCTTGATCTGTTTGTTTAAAAAATATCATTCCTCACACAATTCTTCTATCTTTTCTTTAGCCTTCCTCTGCCTCTGCATCCATCAACATTCATATACGTCACTTTTTTAGTCACATGACATGCGTGCATGCATCTTTCCTCCTCACTTCAAGTTCATATCAACAAAACCGACCTCCTTTATTTTTTCTGTAACAGGCGCCATTTTCAAACTTCCTTGCAAAGCTTAAAGTTACGGTACATGAGTTTGTGAGAGACTAATGTTTGCACTAGAAATATCAATGACCATCAGCCTATAATGTTCCCAATGCTGGGCACAGGCCTTCTCTCTGTGAGAGGGCAAGGGCATAATCACAGCGCGGGAGGGTTGGTTGGTTGATGTCACAAAATGTCTTCGAATTTTTTGGTTCAAAGACATGTCGGTTTCCTCACGATGATTTCCTTCACCGTTTTTGTGAGCGTTGGTGATGAATTGAATCACACAAAGTGATGCGCCTGCCTGAGTTCGAACCCACGGCTCACTGCTCTCGAAATATCAATATCGTTGTCTAAACATGCAAAACACGCCAATACATCGCCTACCCACTATTAGCCTGTCAGCACACCAGGCTCGCTATACGATAGCTATAAATAATAGCATGACTTGCCAACCGCAACACGTAACGCACATGTTTGAACATAGCATGGTGTTCGATGGGAAATATTAATTTATTCACGGCTTGAAATATGGAGATCGGCTTAGTTAATATTTAGGTATCAGAGAGGGAAGATTATTGGTGCTGATTAAGGGTGGTGGATGTTGGGGTTTACCAAGATAGAAAATTGTGTCTCGTTAGTCGAGAGGGCGCAAAAATAAACAACGCCTGCTGAGCCTTTTCCCAAGTACGTTCGGTTCGGCTTCTTGTGAAACTGCATGCAGCTGAATACCAGTATTTTACACTAGCGGACGTCACGCGGTTTCACCCGCTTAGTTCCCGTTCCCATGGGAATACAGGGATAAATATCAAATCGGTTCAGCAGTTGCGGAGCCTATTCGTTACAAACAAACAAATCTTTCCTTATTCTTTTATTCTTTATAAAATTAGTGTAGATAGAGCGGCTGCCTATCTGACCTTCACATCCCAGTTAGTACTGGGTATTACTCCTTGATAAGACGGGTTGTAAGATTTTTTTAGTCACTGACTACCTATGACGAATTTCAAAGATCTTCAAATGACAACCGGCATCACGGGACTTGCTTTCCGAGGCACTGGGGAAACTCGTAATGTAATGGGTGGTCACTGGTCATCCAACCACGGCCCAACTAAGGCAAGCGCCAATTTTTATTATTATTTAGTCACAAGCTCCAGAGGAGCTCCAGGCGATGTTTATTGAAAATTAAGCGATTTTTTTTTTAAACTGTCTATAAAATAAAATAAAAATAAATTATTTAAAACGTAGTGTAAAATTTTAAATTGCTCTGCGAAAACTGCTTTGGAGTATAAAATTCCTATATTTTGGTACAACTACATTCACTAACAAAATAGTCCAAGAGCCCAACATATCTTTGCCGAATCATGTCTTGAAATCCGCGCATTATACCAGTCAGGCGTACGGACATTTATTATTGAACTCCATTTCATACCCGTTACCCGGCTCATTAGGCCCACATTCCGTACATCCGGATAGGATATTGCCCGGGTGATGTACATGGTATGCTAGTAGTGGTGGGTAGTGTTTTTAATCGAAGAGGTTTGAAATTGACATTGATTTTGAAGAATAATGAATGTGACTGCCTTTTTATTAATATACAGACGGACGTTGTTTTCATAAAACTTTAAGTAACAAGGCATATGTCTTATTTTTGTATTCGTGGTATTATATTGTATTTTGTAGTTAAGCTGTAAAGACAGCTATAAATATATTTTTTAATGTGTTTATACATTTTGTGAAAAACTATAAACAATTAAGCTTTTTTGTTTTTGTTTTATCGTTCTTAATAACTTTCAGATAAAAATATACATTATGCATCATACAGCTCAATAATAATAAAAATACTTAGATGTAAACGCATCGCTGTCAATTTAGAAACTGCCCAGAAAACCGCTGGCAGCATTACCACGTTGAATGACAAAGTTAATTCTTTGGCCACGATACAGGCCAACACTCTGTTCACCAAAAGAAATAAGAATAATTTATTTATTAAGACTATACCGTACACAGTTAGATTTAAAGCATAAAGCATTTTCTACAAATCAATCGAATTATGTTGATTTTTACTAAAACGTTACAAAACGTATAAAATAAAAAACCTATTCATCCATCCCAACCGAAATTTCTGTCAAACCAATGATTTAAAGTTGCTTCAAAATTCCTCGTTGCTCCAAGACAAATCGCCTCACCTGTGCTAACTACGCTCATTTCTGTAAACTCTCCCCTTCAAAGCTATTACAACCTTCCCCGTTCTCCTCAATTCGAGTCGTGAATCTTGCAGCTAGTTCTACAAATCTACAATCAGTTAAATCGTTTCGGCTATTACTATAAATTTGAAGCGGTTTACGACTTGCAGGGTAATCAGACAGGTCTAGCAGCTTTAGTGTTATTTTTAAGGTAGCTATTGATAAGGGTAAGTGTTTTTATGTGGGACTTAAGAAAATAGAGGTAGAGAATTAATTTAAAATAGAAAGTTTATAATATTTGGAGTTTTCTTAAAGAATTTTTGTTTTTCTGTAAGTACAAGGTATTTAAAAGTTTGAACGATAAATTATGTAAATTTTTCTTTTTCTTTTTTTATTTTCTTGCAAACAGGTTTTTAAATATTTTCGAACAAATCATTATTTGCAAAACCGCCGAAAGTAATTCAGAGGTTAAAGTCTCTTTTAAAGGCCAGACATAATCTCGATATAATCTGTATAAGTTATAACAAGTCTGCAACATTATAAAAAAAAATTGAGACTGTCTATCTGATATTTACAACCCAATTATTAAAGAATAATACGATACTCAGTGGTAAAACTGGATGTCAGACTTTTAGGTCACTGGCTACTTGTAACGCCTGTCAAGCTAGACAAAGGTCTATTCGACTGACATTTGGGACCCACTGCTCAGTAAACTTTCCAAATTAACTGATTGTTGACTTAATACCAAAATCTATAAAAATTAAACAAAAAGTAACTAATAAAATATAAGTTAAAAACTAAAACCCGACTACAAACCGCGGTCTTAAAAGTAGTAAGTAATTCTTGTCTGATATTCATATATTGAATTGTATATTTCTATTTAAATAAAAGTAAAATTATTATAGAGACCGCATACGAGTCGCATGCCACCTTGCTAACGGCAACAGCAGCTGACTTATGTATTAATGAAAACGCCATGAAGGAGCATCAGGTATCAGTGGCATGCGACTACGGCGCCTCTATAATAAGTTTACTTATATTTAAATAGAAATATATAAATTCAATATATGAATGTCAGACAAGAATTACTTACTACTTTTAAGACCGCGGTTTGTAGTCGGGTTTTAGTTTTTAACTTATATTTTTTTTAAATTTAAATCACTATAGGTTAAGATTTTTTTTTCAAGATTAGAGAATTTTTCCATGAAAAGTTTTCGTATTCTCAAAATCACTTTACTATACAATGTCACCTGTTTCCCAGATCCAATTTACATAACTTCAAAATACACAACTTCGCTTTTCAGTCAACGTAATCGGATAAAACTGAACTGCGAATATTCACAATCGATGTTCGATGCTATATAATCCGATTTCCGTGAAACAATCTGTTCTCTTTATATTGTTGGCGGAATTGAGCAGCCTGTCTCTTCGCCTATACGTAGTTAAGTGGTTACATATTATTTTTAAACTAGCTGTTGCCAGCGGCTTCACCCACTACAACCCACGGGAATATAAAATAGGGATAAAAAAACCTATTTATTAATCCAGGTTATAAACTATCTGTCTACCAAATTTCATCCAAATTCGTGCAGTAGTTTTTGCGTAAAGAAGTAACAAACATACACACTCACACACTCACAAACTTTCGCCTTTATAATATTAGTGTGATAGTGTGATTAAGATTGTATTTTTGGTGTTGATAAAAGGGGGGATTTGATATTAAGATTTTACATTAATTTTCCTAATTCATCATCATCATCAACCTAGACTTTTCCCATTTATGTTGGAACTGGCTTACAGTCTTACCGAATCCTGCAGGATACCAGTATATTGCATGATATTGACTACCTGTAACGACTGCCAAAAATCTACAAATTACAGCGAGGACCAACGTGTTAACGCGGTTCCGAGGCACGAAGGGACAAATCCATCCAACCCATCCACGAATGATCCTAGGCAACCGCGGCTCAACCAAAAGATCGACCTGAGCGGCAGCTATTTTTAATCCACGAGCTGTCCCACCACTACAAAAATTAAAAATCTTAACCGAATAAGAAAACAATATACAGCTTATCTGGGGGCACGGCAGTGCCCCCGCCAAGTCGAGCAATAAAGCGGCACGGCCGTACCATCCTTTTCTCGAACCAGTTCAGGCCATTTTCGACCTCCTATAATAGCTTCGTTGTAGATTAAACTAGAAGCCTGAATTTTTAGTAACCAATTAGGCATTGTATAAACACGGTATATTTAAAAGTTCATTCAATTTGAACCAGTAGTTTAAGAATTATAACTAATCAAAGTTCCTTAGTTTTGTTACTCGCTGACTGACTGACTGACTGATTGACCGATCATCAAAAGTCTAATGCGATGGCGATTGGCTATTACTATGTTTAACATTGGCGAATGCGATGCGATGGCCAAGTCAATCTTTTATTTAAAACATCAAAGGTTTTTAAGGAGGGATTAAAAATATTTACTGACTTGGTACCTATTACATGGATCTCACTATTTTTTTCGGTAAAAGAACCGAGTTGCTCCGCTTGGCTTTTTTTACAAGTTTTATTTTTGGTGGGATTTAATTTATCTACAACGGATATGACTCAGGAAATTTTCAATATTCCAAAATGTATTTTAGAATAATAAGGAAAGTGCTCTAAAAACCACATCTGTCTACCTATACAGAAATAAACTTTCGGAGAATAATAAATGGTTAGTCGGAAATACCCTGAAACTTAGTCACTTCAAGAGAGAATCATCCAGTATTCGTGCCGAACTAAACATGACGTGTGGAGCACACGTCATGTTTCGAACGGCACGATTTGGTCGGCAAAAATAAATATAGAAACAACGTGTTTTTTTTTATATATCATTAGCTGATGCCCGCGGCGTTCCCGCGCCAAATTATATACTAAAACCTTTCTCGAAAAGCACTCTATCCATTGGTGAAAACAACATAAAAATCGGTGCAGTAGTTTCAGAGTTTATCGCGAAAAGACAGACAGACGCGGCGGAGGCCTTTGTTTTATGATATGTAGTGATAGTGGTAACGCTAGGGTGTAAAAATAAAAGTGAAGGTTGTGGAATCCCTCCTCCCTCCTTCTGCGAAGAGAACCTCTCGTCCCAGCCGCCGCGGGAGGCGCTCCGGGCGTCGGGGGTCTCGCGATGACCTCCGGCCACCGTAGATGCGGGCCTGTGGACGGTAAGTGATGGGCTAACTCGCCGTTCGTCCGTCTTACGACGAAAACAGGCCGTGTCGACGCGCGTTCGTGTTCCACGCGCGCCTTAAAGAGATGTCAGCAACATGAGAGGGGCCCGAAAGTGCCGACGCCCGTCGGGGCCGCGGGTTGTACACTAGTTATCGCGGCCTCGACATAGAGGGCTAAGAAGGAACATGGGTGGTTTTTAGTCAGTAGAAGTCTGACACTCCCTTTCGCTCTGCCCAAGAGCGGAAGGGGTTATTCGATGATTTTACACCCGCCAAAAAAAAAAAAAACGGTTGTGGAATATATGGTCTTAAAAACATAGTTTCAAAGATATCAACAAGACACTCCATGTGAGAAGGTATCCTAGTATCATTCTTTTTTTCTGGCTAGCCATTTTCTTCCACTCTTGGACAAAGGCCTCCGCTCCTTCCACGCGAACCCGCGCGTCTTCCTTCCAATTTTCCATAAAAAATCATGACTTTGCCAAATTAAATTGTATCAAAAATTAAAAGATACTTGAACAATAAGATAATAAATAATGTGGTTCCGTGGATGGCTGACCACCTAATACATACTGAGTTTCCTTCGAACCTCTAAAAACGCGGTAAGCCGTTGATTCCGGCTATCACTAATTTGCAGATTTGACAGTCATTTAAGAAATACTGTATTTTAATTTTGGAATTTCCCCGGACACTGAACCAATATTGGCAAATGGGTCTCAGTTTTGGTCGTCTAAAACTGAAAACAAGTTATGTAGTCAAAGACCTGAAAATCACCGTGATTTTTAAATTTTAATGGTACTTTGAACTGAAATATCCCTAAGTGTTATCGAGATATTCGTTCTTCCAGCTTGGATTTTTTTATACCTAGTTACTAAACTTATTTGTCACCAAAACTGAAGAAAATATTGCGCTACCAAAATGGTTAAAAATGCACTTTATTGATTAAAAACAAGTACACCAACAGTACATACATTTCATATTGAAAAATAAAAATATAAAGGGTGTAAAAGTACCCTTAACGTAAACGAAGGGCACTTGTTCTCTCCACCACTGCGATCATTTTTTGGTTCTAGACCATAACTGGGAACCCCCTAGTTACAGAGATATTGGGGTCAAAGTTCCAAATTTTGCACAGCTGTTTTTGTAAATACTAGTTTTTCAGGTTATAACTTTACTTTGATTACCTCTATGACCCGTTTACTATTCAAAGCACCCACCAGCACAATGTTTTAAGAGTGCTATATCGAGTTTTTTATTTTTTTTTTACCCCAAAAAATTTCGTTTCCCATCAAAAATGTTTGCGTATGGGTACTTAGTTTGATGCACAGTATGCTTGGTTGACGTATGTGTGAAGGGTTAATTTACACCCTTTATAAGCACTAGTTAGGGTTCTGAAGTCAGTTCCAATTACAGGTATACACAACATTCGATATTGAGACAAATATAGCAACCCTTAGCAAGCAAGCCCTGATCTACAATTTTTTTAAATTTTTTGGTGGGTAGAAAATCATCAAATAACCCTTCCAGCTCTTGGGCAGAGCGAAAGGGAGTTCTACTGACTAAAAACCACCCATGTTCCTTCTTAGCCCTTTGTGTCGAGGCCACGGTATCTCTTTCGACAACCCGCAGCCGCGACGGAACCCCTTAGCTACTTCAACCAAGTATCTTTTAGACTGCATAATATACGAGTAACTATAATATTTAAACATATGTATTAAGGTTATTCATAAATCCGGAATTCGTATTTCAGTCAGAAGCTCACATATAACGAGTTCCGCGAAATTCTGACATTCAGTCGTCGTGATAATATTTTTATTACCGACAAGTACTGCCTTACTACGGTTGCCATATTTTTTATTTTATTTACTGTTCTAGGGAAATGTTTGAAAAACTGCTTTACAGAAATTTTCAGTTACCCATAATATGGTTTTTACCTGACAAGAATCTGTTAACTAAGAAAGAAAGATTTTTTTTTATTGTTTTCACACAGGACAACACAAATATACAAAATTAAAGATTAAAAAGTAAACTTAAGAGAAACACTTAAAATTAGGACAGACATAAATTTAAATTTTAATTAGTCCCGTACTAAGCCAAAAGGCCACTATCTCAGCATGGTGCTGTAACATTTAAGTCAAATGTCACAGCGCTGGTATTCTGATAGGGCAAAAAGGTGACGCCACGTTCACAAACTAAAACATAAATAAACTAAGGATAAAATTTAATTAAAACAATAAGGAAGCCACAAATATGAGAAGTAGGCGAGTTGTCTCCACGGATCCCGGGATCCGGTTTATACAAAATTATTAATTAAATAAAAAAAAACAAAAAAATTACGTGTAAACGGATCACGCGTACAGAGTTAAGAAGTTAAGTACCTATATATTTGCCTGCCTACGAATCAAACCCAGGTAACATGCACAGTAATATTACATTGCAGGACATTAATTGTCATATTACTCAATTTAAATTATTAATTTCTAAGACTTTCCGAGGCACCCTGGGAACCCGGTATGTCACCCATCCTCGGACTGACCTAGGCCTGAGTGGCTGTCATTATTACTATTACTTTAGTTTGTGTTGCTATGTCCTTTAAAATGTGTATAGGAATGTGTCAGAAAACTTAATATTTTCACTATTACCTTGATATAAACTAATTACCTTTCAACAGCTTCTTTAAAATAAACACTTTATCTTGAGAACGCACCACAAAGTCTCTACATTCACATACCTGCGAACAAAAAAATAAAGATATTTTAATAAAAAGTAGAGCCAAAATGAGGTTTCCGCTCTACAAAACCCTTGTAGAGTCGGGCTCTACAACGGTTTTCGCTTGCGAGGGAACTTTTAAAAATCAGATTTTTAAAACTAAAACTCTACGTAGCGCAAAGGTAGAGTTTTGTTTGAAAACTGCGATGGTAAGCGTTATCTATGTAGAGTATGAATTGTTATAGGACATGTGTGTGTACTTTTATAGTGTCATGTGTTGAAAGTAATAGTTTGAAATTGTGTCTCTGAATTACGTCAAAGGTGATTAAATGACCTGTCGGGGCCGCGGGTTGTCCTCTGGTTATCGCGGCCTCGACATAGAGGGCGAAGAAGGAACATGGGTGGTTTTTAGTCAGTAGAAGTCTGACACTCCCTTTCGCTCTGCCCAAGAGCGGGAGGGGTTATTCGATGATTTTACACCCACCAAAAAAAAAAAAAGGTGATTAAATGAATCTATACTTAATAGAATATCTATTTAGCCAAACATACCTACATAGATCCTTACGAACTGTGCCAAAGCACTCTCTCACGCAAAAACTACTAAACAAAATATTTTGAATAAAATTAGCACACAAAAGGCTGACTAGTTCATGCCTGCGGCTTCGTCCGCGTGGATATCGGTTATCACACTAATATTATAAAGGCGAAACTTTGTGAGTGTGTGAGTGTGAAAGTGTGTATTTTTGTTACTTCTTCACGCAAAAAAATACTGAACGGATTTAGATAAAATTTGGTACACAGATAGTTTATAACCTGGATTAATACATAGGATAGTTTTCATCACGATTTCGTCTTCCCGTCGGATAATTTTCGAGTTGTAACGGATGAAGCCGCTGGCAACAGCTACTTGCAAATAGATCTATTGTAATCTTTTGATACCCCATTTCAACCCCTTTTTTTTTTTTTTTTGGGGGGGTGGGAAATCATCTAATAACCCCTCCCGCTGTTGGGCAGAGCAAAAGGGAGTGTCAGACTTCTACTGACTAAAAACCACCCATGTTCCTTCTTAGCCCTATATGTCGAGGGTGCGGGATCTCTTACAACATTCCGCAGCCCCGACGGGCAACCCCTTACAACCCGTTTTGCTCATTGAAATGTAGCCTATGTCCTTCCTCAGGCTCTAGACTATCTATGTACATACCTACTTCCATTTAAATCGGTTCAGAAGTTTTGGCGTGAAAGCGCCACAGACAGACCAACAGATTATGTTAGTAAGGAAAGTAAGGATTAACAAATTGGATCCTTTGTATCCCATTAACATGATTGCGTGGATTAATTATAGAAGTCACAGTAACTGCGGTACTCAGAGATATTTAATGATTTCTTAAGCCGCCACTTAGTGAAGATTTGACATAACTTTGTATGACAAAACTATCAAAACCTTTACGAAGTTATGGCCAAAGTAATCGTTAAAGCTCTCAGAGTGCGGCAGTTAGTGTTTTAGGTGTTTTAAAAATAATGATACCATTTCAACCAGAATGGCTTAAAGCTCCAATGCATGCATGCGTGCCAAACTCGCTACTAAAAAAATCCTGATCGTAAAACTCAATAATATTAGGTATGTCCTTTTTTTTGGGGGTGGGAAATCTACAAATTATCCAGTAGTGTCAAACTTCTAGTGACTAAAAACCACCCAAGTTCCTTCTTAGCCCTATGTGTCGAGGCAGTGGTATCTCTTACAATAACCCGGGGCCCGTTCCATGTTGCTGACATCTTTTTGAGGCGCGCGTGGAACAAAACGCGCAGTCGACACGGCCTGTCGTCGTCATAAGACGGACGGACGGCGATGACTAGCCCATCACTCACCACCCACAGGCCTGTGTCTAAACATAAGACGCTTTTTTAATACTGGTTATCAGAATTCTGGATTCCATTTAATACGTTCTACCTGGCACGAGTTACAAAGTTCTACAAATGGCAGTGGAACCAAGGTTTGTATGTGTTTTTTAAGTGATAACCCAACCACAAGCTGTCTGATGTGTGGCAGTTGTTATTTAACCACGACTCTAAAATAGTTAATAATAGGTAAACATGAATGTAATAAACGTAAATTAATTAATTACAAACATTATACAAACACAGTATACAGTATACGTACGTTACAGTCAAAACTCTAAATCAGCATCAAGTACTTTTGACTACGAAACTAACGAAAACTATTTTACCGATATATTTTTTTTCTTTATCATAGGCAGTCTACGTCATAGACGATAGGTTATACCTGACCTTTGAAAGTGTATTCATAATAATATAACACGACGCATATAGTTCTCGAAGGGTTAGGCAGAGCTGTACCTAATAGTACACCAAGATTTTGCATGGTTTAAAGTCCCATTGTAATAGGGGTCGAGTCTATTGGCATCCAGTTTTGCCCATAATTCCAAGGACAGCGCTATACAGTTAGAACAGTTATGCAGTGTGTGTTCGTATATTTAATGCTATTTTGTGTGGTGCTTTCTTCAAAAGACCATCTCAGACATTAATCTCCATAGTCTTCTATGGATTTTGTCTGGACCTTAAACTTATTGTTAGCCTAAACGATTTTAAAAGATTAAAAGAGTAACTATTGGAGTTTCTTGCCGTTTCTTCTCCTTAGGAATCGACCAATGAACCGAAACGTGCACCTTTTTATCGACGTTTTATAAGTGCCCATGTAGGCCTATGTGAAATAAAAATATTTTGATTTGATTTTTAATTTGATTTGATTTGACAGCATTAAAATCTTACCATCTAATAAATTTACAAGAGAAGAATTTCTACTCAGTTAATGAAATTTCTGTAATAAGAAGTTGTAAAATAATTAATTCGCACTGCTTATTATTTATTATTTACCATCTGACATTTATATTAAATAATACTAGGTAAATTGAAAATGGATCAAAAGACTTTGATATTCTATTTTAATTTATTGAATTGTGTCTTTAAAAATGCACACAATGTTTGCATGTCACATTACTAAGACTGAGTATTATGGATCTAAATAATTTATGTCAAAACCGAAATTTGATTTGTTTTGATTTAATTCAACAGGGCACAAATCCCGACTTCTTGACTGCTACTAAGAACAATGACTTAACTGGTAACAGTAACAACTAACGCAAAAGGAATTCGATTTTTTTAAACATTTTTGGCAAGAACCAGTCAAAATCGTTTTCTACTGATTTTGACTGTAACTTATACTTAAATAGGGTAAAACCACCAAGAAACTTTATTACCTACTTCAAGCCTAAATAAATACAACTAAAGTTAATTACATCCCTCTTAAACTGACGACTTTAATTAAGATTTCTATGCCAACTTACATTTAGATACTATGTTGGAGAGACTTGATCTAGGCTAGTACTTTAGCCTTCCAGTTAATTGAGAGATACAAAGAAAGGGGTAGATTTATACTCGTTTTGAACACAAGCAAGCGAGACCTCTAAATAAATTGATTAAATTTATTTATATATTAAAAATGTCTCGCTGATGGCGGCGGGTGTGTCGGGTCATTTCGTTCCCATTAAAATGGTTGAGTGGAATGGTGCTGATCCATGCGTCATGCTCGTGAACGGGTGCTGTCAGTTGTGACTGGTCACCTCTTAGCTGCCACGGCTTGTTTGAATTATTATAATTATTATTTTTGAATCGTCGTTTTGGCTTTACTGCCGACACTTATCGTGCACATCGTTCTCACATGATAATAAACCAATCTCAATATGAATGATGTAACCAAAGTTTTGTAACAATATTATGATTTAAAAGTGAAGTTTGAAGTTGAAGTTATGAAGTTTCTTGCCATTCTTCTCAGAATACCAACGCTTTGGAATCGGCAACTACAGTACACTGACAGTTATTATGCCTTGTGAGTGGGACTGTAGCTTAGTTTATTAGCTTATTAAAATTTAGTATTTGTCCGACTACCTATTCAAAAGAGCCTGTAACTGGCCTACTTGAAATAAATAATTTTGATTTGATTTGATTTGAATGCCATAATGTTTATTTCTGTTCACAAGTAAAGGCAATCCGTACTACCGCTATCCACACGAGAAAATCGTTCCGCATCCCAATGATACGCTATGTTATGTCAAAGAATAGTTTCTCGTGCTCCTAGTAGTATGTAATGTACACCTACTCACTTTCAATAAACAGTAATAATAATAATCAACACTTGACACGTAATGGACAATTTTTTAAGTGGTCATTGTACTCATATGTCGATCTTTACCTTCAAATATCTCGATAACGTGACACTTTAGCGTTCCCTTTTGTAAGACATTTTTTGTTTGTCCATTGGCCCTCTATCCATACATAATCACTTTCTTCGTAGGCCACGATATCCAAAAAAAAAAACACGTTGTCGGTGGGTCGATATGCCAGCTTTCATAAAACAAAGTTTAAACCCCTTCCAGTGCAACGCTTCCTCATTACAAGGCTTCGTTCCCAAAACGAACTTACACGCGTACACATCACTAACCGCTTTACAAGTTACTGACGATATGACGACATTTACTTCGACCTAGTTTCACAACTCTAACTAAAGGGTGTCAGCGTCCACTACCCTGATATCTCAGAGTGTACAGAAAGTCAAACCCATACGAGTACAATGACCGAAATTGATGCAAACATTCATACATAAACTCTCACCCTATTCCCAAATGAGTAGACTTGATTATACTCAAATTTTGTCTTTTTCGTCTTCATCTTTTGTTCTAATGAAAATAGAAAAAAAAATACGTGTTCATTATTTTTTGAAAATCTAACAGACGGACTAATTAGATTTTTTTAATTTTTTTCAATATACACCAATCACGAAGAGTGACAGTTGACAGGTATTGTCAACTGTCACTCTTCGTGATTGGTCGTTTCGGTCATTGTACTCGTTTGGGTTTGACTTTCTGTACATTCTGAGATATCAGGGTAGTGGACGCTGATACCCTTTGGTTAGAGTTGTGAAACTAGGTCGAAGTTAATGTCGTCATATCGTTAGTAACTTGTAAAGCGGTTAGTGATGTGTACGCGTGTTAGTTCTCTTTTGGAACGAAACCTTGTAATGAGGAAGCGTTAAACTGAAAGGGGTTTAAACTTTGTTTTATGAAAGCTGGCATATTGAGTGTGATCGAGAGTGACAGTTGACAGGTATTGTCAACTGCCACTCTTCGTGATTGGATGGACAGCGATAATTATTTTTATAAATCTTAAATCATCGGTCGACCAACGGTGGACAAGCAAATGTGGTGGACATCGGGCACTATTTGACCAATTTTTGAAGTTTCTTAAATTTTGAAAATATTTTTTGAATATTACTGTTTCTTACCACTGGAGGACAGCGGCACAATTTTAAACAAGAGTATTGTCTTTGTCCACGAGTATAATGACACTACCTGGACAGCAAGAATATTATTTTTAAATTTTGAATCATTGGTCGACCAATGGAGGACAAGCACGTGGTGGACATTATTCAGCATGGACCGTACCTATTTTATGATGATATTTTCATTATTTTCACTTTTTTGAATAATAATTTCTGTTTGCCACCACTCTCTGTCCTCTATTCGTGGACAATGTCACCAGCTGGTAGACAACGAGAATTATAATTAAATCATCGGTAGTATGAACCTTCTGTATCTTTATTTTGTCGATGGCTCATAACCTTTGAGTCAAAAGCTACGGAAATTGCTTTCTTTCCTGCTCTGGCACCCATGAACGACACATACATACTAATTATCTGAATCAAAGGGATATATCCCTTCGATTGGGGCAGATCCCTTTTTATGGTGTCATTGGTCCCTTCATAATCCCTCGTAGGGATTTGTAAGCTATACATTTAATTGAATCGTGCTAATGACGGTCCTAATGGTGTTGTGACATACTGTAAGGGAAAAATGTGTCAAATGTACGGAAATGTTTAGCTTTATCGTGATGAAAAGCAAATAACAAGCACATTTTAAATTAAACAAAACTTAGAAGCAGGCGGGGTTTATTTGAATATTAAATTATGAAATGAAAATAGAATGGACCCCACCTGCTTCCAAGTTTTGTCTTATTTTTTGAACTACTTTTTTATTTTCAACTTTTTAGTTCTTTTGTGTTTGTTCTTTCGTTGGTCGCGTAAAATTCTTCTTCTTCGCGTAAAACTTTTGTTTTTTTTTTAGGATTTGTGACTTTTAATTTCTTTTAAACATATAAGTGTCATATATTTTTGTAATCTCCTTTTAAAACTTCCTTTTACCCTACTCGATGGTAATAGTTATTTTTTTAATCCACGGCCCCCAAAATCCGCAAATTTTATTTGTTTTTTTTAATTTTAATGTAGTGATACTGGCGCCAGACGAATCTAACGACGTATATTTTATTCAAATCCCTTAATCCGTTTAGGAGTTATGAGGGAACAAAGAAAAGGACATACATACACGCCAAACACATAACCCTCCTTTTGGGCTTCGCCGCAGTCTGGTAAACAAACACACAACCCTCCTTTTGGGCTTCGCCGCAGTCGGGTAAAAAGAGTGACTGAGATTCTTCTTCTTCTTAGCGATGGCAATTTAAACTTTGGTGGCCTAGAACTGAGCTTCTAGTTTAAAGACTGAAGAATTATTGGGTGAATCAATCGAAATACGAGAATAATTAAATAGTAATTGTAATGGTTTGATGCAACTTAAAATGACTGACTAAATTGACAAGTCGCCCCGGTTATACGCCGTCTTCAAATCGTCTTTGTAATTTAGGTAGTAGTCTTAAGTAATTGTGGGTGCGTTGATATTGCTACTGGGTGCACTAGGTGGACCGATGACCTGGTGAAGGTTGCGGGGATCCGCTGGATGCGAGACGCACGGGACCGGTCAATGTGGCGACACTTAGGGGAGGCCTATGTCCAGCAGTGGACGTCTTTCGGCTGAAATGATGATGATGATGATGATGATGATATTGCTTAGTATACAGTATTGTAGGTGGGCAAATCTGCCCTAGGCTTTATGTTTTGAAGCCTCTTTTTTTTATACCTTTGGTCTATTTTTTTATACTTTTTGTTTATGTATTTCTGATTGACTTATTACACTTTTGTTTTCACTACCAAGAACCAGCGATTTTTATTCAGGTAGTTAATATTGATCCGGCTCGAAGGACCAATATTAACCGTCTTTGTGTGAAAAAGTAACAAATATCCATCCATACATACATACACTTCTGGACACATCTATTGGCTTAGAGTTTAGGTTTCGATGGCCCCTACCGAAATATGATTGCTAGATTGAACAAAAACTGTTGATGCAGTTTTAAACCTGATACATTTTACCATCTTTTTCGATCGTATTGTTTTAAATTTGAATTCAGAATACCATACGACATTGAGCTACGCCTAACAAGTCGGATATGCGCCTTGTTAAAGGCAATTGATTTTTGAATAAAAAACATGTTTTATCAAATAAAGGTAAGGTAAGGTAAGGTAATAAAGGTAATAAATTAAAATTTAAAAACGCGTGTTGCCTCCATGGGCATCTACCACAGCTCTTATACGATTAGGCATAGAGTTTATCAACCGCTCTATGAAATTTTGAGGGATCATCTCCCATTCCTCTTCTATGGCAGTTTTCAACTCCTGCATCGTCTGGGCAACTGGCTGACGAGCCCTAACACGTCTTTTTAGCTCGTCCCACATGTGCTCAATAGGGTTCATGTCTGGGCTTCTGGCTGGCCAGTCCATAACTGTGATGTTCACATCCCGAAGATATTCCCTGACGATGCCGGCCGCATGGGCTCTTGCATTATCATGCATAAAAAGGAAATTTGGGCCCACATAGTCCGCGTATGGTATCACGTGAGGTTCTAAGCACTCACGAATGTACCAATGTACCTTTCAGCATTTAATGTTGGCAGCCGTGGTCCTGTAACAACCTCAAGTTGAGTTTTGCCGCTCGCGGATATACCGCCCCAGACAGTCCATGAGCCACCGCCATAAGCAACCCTCTCTTCAAAGCAGCATTGTGCGAAACGCTCTCCCTTACGTCGGTAGACCTTCTTCCTTCCATCATTGCCATGTAACACAATTTTAGACTCATCAGAAAAGAGTACACGGCTCCAATCTTGCTGTGTCCAATTTAAATGACTGCGTGCGAAATGAAGGCGCGCTGTTCGGTGGGCTCGCGTTAGTTTGGGCCCATTAGCTGGCTTGTGTGGTGCCATATCGCGTTCTTTTAACCTTCTCCGAACAGTTCGAGCGCTCACAGATACTCCGTGGAAGTCGCGAAGTTGGTTTTGTATCTCAATGGAGGTAAGGTGACGATTTCTCAAGCTGGTCGTCACGATGAATCGATCCTGCCTTTCAGTTGTGACCCGAGATCGTGGCCTTCCTTGGCGACGAACAAAGCCGCCAGTCTCTAGGTACCTCCGATAAACATTTCGACTTAAATTAAGTTGAGCACTCACGTTTCTTTGGCTGTGTCCGGCCTGAATAAGTGCCACAGCTTGGGCGGCGACTTCAGGTGAAGTATCCTTAGATTATTGATAGAACCTCACCTTAATGTTAAGAATAAGTAATGTTTGTTGCAAAACCAAAGATATCAATCACTTTTTCAAGAATTAAATCCAAGTAAACCAATAAAACCAAGTTTTCTTAGTATTCGATTGTTTGATATCAACAAACAGGCTCCAAATTGTCTTTTGTTTCTTTAAATTCTGTGTTCGAAATTCAAAAAAAGACTATTGAATGAAATTGTGAATGTGCCAGGTTCAAAACTGCATAAAAACTTTTTGCTCGACCTAACATAAAATTTTAGCTAGGACCAAACGAAACTGAAAATACAAGGTGGGCCAATAGATGTGTCCAGAAGTGTACATACTTACAAACTTTCACGTATATAAGACTTGGCAGAGATACAGCAGCGCCACATACCGGGTCCAAGACAGCAAAAACCCCATTAACAAAATGATCCGCCATTTATTGAATTCATTTGTTACAAAAAATGTGATAAATGTAGAACCGCTCGACCGATTTTGTGCAAACTTCACAATAAACCATCTACTAAATAGTCCAAAGCCCGTTCTTGAGTTATAAAATTACCGCCCCGGCGTGCAAAAAAGATACTAAAAGCTTCCTCTAGAATCACTTTATCTATTAAAAAAACCGCATCAAAATCCGTTGCATAGTTTTAAAGATTTATTATTCAAAACATCTACTAGCACAATGTTTTGAGAGTTCTACATTGAGTTTTACTGTAAAATACCGTAAAATTTTGACCCAAAAAAATGTCATTTCCCAGCAAAAATTTCTGCGTAGGGGTACTTAGTTTGATGTACAGAATGCTTGGTTGAAGTATGTGTGAAGGGTTAATTTACACCCTGTATATAAAATAAACATAAAAACAAATATCTAAAATAATAATAAACAACATTATTATAAACAGGAAAAATTTGTTTGTTAGTTTGTATGTTTGTTCGGATTTAACTCAAAAACTACTGGACCGATTTAAAAAATTCTTTTATCATTAACTTTTCCAACAAGTTACTAAAGGATAGATGACAAATATTTTTGGCTCTAGTTTTAGTTTTTTGGCCATTACTTCTTATGATGTGGTCATAAATTTGAATTAATTAGCGTTTTTACAGCCAAGTATTAATTTAAATGTTTTATTACAGGTCAGAGAGGAAGAGTCAGTGTGCTAGTGGTGTTTCTGATTTATAACATGACATCATAATCCCCGTAGGGTTAGGCAGAGATATGCTTAATGGTGCACCCATATTTCGCCACAAGGGCCGACGCCTACACAGTGGAGGTGTGCCCCGCTTGGGCGGAGCCCCGCCGTGTTCTCGTAGCGGCGATCGGCGGCGGCGACCTCTCGCGCCCGGCCCTGGTGCAAGCCATGGTCCGGGGCGAGGAGGAATGGGACGCCGTCGCCTCCTTCTGCGAAGCAGTGATGCTGGCGAAGGAGGTGGCGGAACGCGAGAGGGAGAGAACCTCTCGTCCCAGCCGCCGCGGGAGGCGCTCCGGGCGTCGGGGGTCCCGCGATGACCTCCGGCCACCGTAGACGCGGGCCTGTGGACGGTGAGTGATGGGCTAACTCGCCGTCCGTCCGTCTCACGACGAAAACAGGCCGTGTCGACGACGCGTTCGTGTTTCACGCGCGCCTCAAAGAGATGTCAGCAACATGGGAGGGGCCCGAAAGGGCCGACGCAAAAAAAAAAAAAAAAGGGCCGGCGCCTGCCGGGGCTGCGGGTTGTTCGAAAGAGATACCGCGGCTTCGGACACAAAGGGCTAAGAAGGGACATTGGTGGTGTTTAGTCAGTAAGTGACAGTAATGGGAACAGGAGTTATTTATTACACGGACCTTGTAGAAACTAGAACAAATTTCCGTGCGTTCAAGCATTTTTGTCATACCTATTATTGGAATCAAATATAACAGCTCACAACTTAGGACCCAGTAATATTAATGACAATAATATCCGTGGTGCTAGGCAACTGGGCTTATCCCAGTTGTATACCTACGTCCCAGTGTGCCTATTGGCCTTGTTCAGTTCTGTCTCCTGCTGATATGGAGGGAAGTGAAAATTATGTTTTTCCTACTCCTCCGCTATTCTTTTCTGATTAATTTCGTTGCGGGATCCAAGACAGTTAAATCATTTCTCTGGGACTTCGTCGGGCTTCATTGTCTCGGCGCTTTTCTTGTGGTCGCCACTGTTGATTCTGGCTTACAGGAGTTACAGTGGTTTGGGAATAGTGCGGCGGGCTTGTCCCATTAGAAGTAATGGGAACAATATGCGACTCCCGCATTCCCCTTAAACTCAAGGGGAAGATTTATAAAACCATGGTTAGACCTGCTGTCGTGTATGGATCAGAATGTTGGGAAATAAAAGTGATAAATGAAATGCAATTGCATGTGGCTGAGATGAGAATGCGTGGTGTGACGCGAATGGATAAAATAAGGAATGAGTACATAGGAGGAAGTCTGAAAGTGGCGCCGGTGAATGAAAAGTTGTGTGGCAATCGATTGGCGTGGTATGTACATGTGATGCGAAGGAATGAAGAAAGTGTTGTGAGGAAAATGTTGAGTATGAATGTAGATGGGTATAAGAGTAGAGGAAGACCAAAGAAACGATGGATGGACTGTGTGAAGGATGATATGGCTAGGAAGGAGGTGACTGCTGACATGACGAGAAATAGAGAAGTATGGAAGAAAAAGACAAGTTGCGCCGACCACGAATAAATTGGTATAAGGGCAGGAGAATGATGATGAGTCAGTACCATGATGTTCAGTACAGAGACATTCTTTTTCGCCCCGCCCAGAGCAGGAGTAGTCACGAGAGGACAGTGTGAATAAAAGAACCGTGACCTCTAGCCGAACCTCACAGTAAAAGCATCCAGCCCTTTCCTCCTGCCTGATTAGGTGCATGTACCTCCCGAAACAATAGTCTATCCACACCGCAGCGAGCTTCTGCAGAGTCATGATGTTTTGATCTCTCAGCGAGGATGACATTCAGTGTTTGATCGCAGTGGAGTTACTCGTAGACGTCCCGGAACTGTGCCCGATTCATTGTTCCTCGTTTTATTGTGTTAAGTTGTATTTTTTGGATAAATAGAAACAGTGTTGTTTATTAATGTATGTTCAGCCGGTTAACTGAAGTGAGACTGGGCTGGCAATTTCTGCCATATGCCCAACGAGCTGTGGGCCAAAATAACCACGTTGTGGGGCCCTGACAGAGTCAGAAGGCGACGCGGTAGACCTCGCAGGCGATGGCGGGAGGGGCTGGACACAGTGATCCACATTTTCCCTGGGTCGCAAAATTTGGAAGTCATGAGGGGAGACCTTTGCACAGCAGAATCAATCCTGGCGATCTGACAAGTATATCTATCTATATATATCATACAAATCTTCACACATGCTTATCAACAAACAAAAATAATACTTATTAAATACTACAAAATCAAACGAAATTTCAAGTTCCCTATAAAATAACTAAACCAAACATTGTTTAAACTTCCAAAATCGACACGAGTATCTCCAAGATATATATTATTTAATTAATTACTCCCTATGTACTGACTTTTTATATTTAATTAATTACCTTTATCCTATATATTCTTTGGTAAAGTCAATACATTGAAGAACCAGCCTTACTTAACCCGCCGCATAAATCTTCTCTTTGAAGATCGGGATAATAAAAAATCTTGTCTTAATTTCAGGGGGTCATGTAAGACTGGCAGTGGAATTAGGCAGTCCGTCTCAGAACGATTACTCGTCGAGGGGACGATTCTTGTAAGACGTATCTAAGGGATAATTTATATAAGGATTAGTATTATAAGTGTCTTTGTGTAGTGATTCGGGATAGATCGGGATCCTTTTCGAATTAGTTTTATGTGTGTATATATTTGCTGAAAATAGATAGAGCTATTTATGTATTTTTTTCTTGTCTTATTTACTTAGTCGTTGTAAAGCGAGAAATTACTGAGTGCAAAAAAAAATAAGTTTAAAAACTAAAACCCGACTACAAACCGCGGTCTTAAAAGAAGAAAACAAGAAAATAATTCTTGTCTGATATTCGTATATTGAATTTGTATATTTCTATTTAAATACATATATGTAAAATTATATAATTAGAAAACAGAAGCGGACAAGCCTATTTCCAATCCAAAGTCTAAATAAAGGGTGTAAAAGTACCCTTAACGCAAACGAAGGGCACTTGTTCTCCCCACCACTGCGTTTTATTTTTTGGTTCTAGACCATACCTGGGAACCCTCTGGTTACGGAGATATTAGGGATCAAAGTTCCAAATTTTGCACAGCTGTTTTTGTAAATACTAGTTTTTCAGGTTATAACTTTACTAAAATTACCTTCATGACCCGTTTATTATTCAAAACATCTACTAGCACAATGTTTTGAGAGTTCTACATTGAGTTTTACTGTAAAATACCGTAAAATTTTGACCCAAAAAAAAAGTCGTTTCCCAGCAAAAATTTTTGCGTAGGGGTACTTAGTTTGATGTACAGAATGCTTGGTTGACGAATGTGTGAAGGGGTAATTTACACCCTGTATACAAACCTACACGAGCCTCTCAAAATCCTCCGAAACTTATATATACCTACCTCTAATAAAATCGTTTGCTCACATAACCATTCTCAAAGCCTTTACGGATGCCGTAATATTATTTCCTATGGCAATTCCATTGTTTGCCGTGCAAACCGAGAGGGGAACAAACCAAATAGAAAACCTCTTTTGTGGTATGTAGTTGGGTAAAAATATCAATTGTAGGTTATTTGTGAGTGTGGTTGGGACATACAGGCTATGATTGGTTGGAAGGTATTTTGTTTTCTAAAGAAAAAAAGAAAATTGCGTTTAGGTATTTTCCGTGTCTTAACAGGGCGTCTAAAATGGCCACTTTGGCAGATCATTATATGAATTGCGTTAAAAAGCGTCAAATATAATTTTCATAATAATAAATGATCTGCTAAAGTGGCCATTTTAGACCCCCAGAAAACGAAAGATTTTCAGCATAGGTACTTCTACCGCTGTCATCTCAAAGACAGTCCCTTGTCAGTCTGTGACCCCAGCTTTAAATAAAATAGGTATCTTAAAAATTATACAAAACAAATATCTAAACAGTTTTAGGCACCGATCGAACTCGGTACCTATGTTGTGGGTTGTCACCCATTTGCGGACCTACCTAGGCAGTCGCGGTTTTATTACATAATCTAGTTAGACGGTATAATCGACCCATATCTGACAGAATGTGACTATGGAGCCCCAACACAGGACTTGCTACACCCCCCTCTTGCCCAACTTATTGCACGTTCAAGGACTTAAACTAAGCAAACGAAAGATCTGTCCAGATTGCTAGACTCTGAAAGAAGAAGAATCCACTTCCGATGTCAAAAAAACCCCAAACAAATAGAACCGGTTGCTTTCATAACCCAAAAAATATACAACACCAACTTTACCCGAAACTCAAGCAACAGTAATTAAACAACACCCTATAGCGTTTACATGGTGTTCACAAATCGCTCGCACAAACTTGCACAAAGTTGCAGTACCCCACAGGCATTAAGCACTTTGGATGTTTAACTTGGCTATAAGTTGAGGAAATGTCAAGTAATTTAAGTGAGATTAAGTCGCCTGCGGCGGATCTTTGATTCCGGAAGCAGCTATTTCAGAAATATTTATATACTAAAACCTTCCTCGAGAACCACTCTATCTATTGGTGAAAACAGCATGAAAATCGGTGCAGTAATTTTTGGGTGTATTGCGACCAGAGAGACAGACTGACGCGGCTGAGGACTTTGTTTTATAATATTTATACTTGCTGTTGCCAGCGGCTTCGCCCGCTATAACTCAAAAATTATCCCACGCGAAGATAAAATCGGAATAAAAACTACCCTATGTTTTAATCCAGGTTACAAACTATCTGTGTACATAGTTTTATCCAAATTCGTTCAGTAGTTTTTGTTTTCACAAACTTTCGCATTTATAGTATTAGTAGGATTATGTAGTTATAGTGATATATGTCGGTTATCGCGATCAAAAGTAATGATGCAATTTTGATGCCGATCCCGCATCCCATGGGAACCTATGTCTAGGATAAGTTATCACCATTGGTGAAAACAGCATGAAAATCGGTACAGAAGTTTTTGAATTTATCGCGAATAGACAGACAGACGCGGCGGAGAATTTTGTTTTAAAATATGTACTGATGTAGTTATAGTATTTGTATGCCTTTCTAGACAAAACATATTCCAACTGATTATAAACTTACACGTGTTTTTATTATCTAATCTTGTACCGTGCGGGGATTGAACCCGCGACACGCGGCGCAGCAGTAAGGACGGATAAAAGGCATGAAACTTAAAGAGTAATAGAGAGAGATTTTCAAGAAATGAAGCAGTGAAACTGCGTCTTGTAGATCCCACGATACAAATATGTAGTTCAACCAGTAATACTGTGAGGCTTAGAAATACCGTCTCGGATTTTTCTTTGGGACAAACCCGCCACACTATTCCCAAACCACTGTAACTCCTGAAAGCCAGAATCAACAGTGGCGACCACAAGAAAAACGCCGAGACAAAGAAGCTTGACGAAGTCCCAGAGAAACGATTTAACTGTCTTGGATTCCGCAACGAAATTTATCAGAAAAGAATAGCAGACGAGTGGGCAATACATAATTTTCACTGGGCTATGAAATAGCCAGTGATATTGCCGGTATTTACCCGTTTATTTCTTTTGAACCGGCAGGCCTACAGCAATGTTATCTTTGAATGTCCCTGTGTGAGTCTGTTGACAATCTACACAGTCGCCGTGTTTAGCTATTGGTTCCGAATTCCGTTTATAACTGTTATGAGACATTTATACGGTGACACTTTAAACTAAGCGTAAACTCCAGCATAACATGGCTTACAGTAGGCCATGTTACAGTGGTACTTGACTGTAACAGTCACAGTAATAATAATTATGTGTAAACTTGGAAAAACCTTTTTTTTTTATTTGATCATCAAATGATTCCTCCCGCTCTGTGCAGAGCGGTTTCAGACTTCTACTGACTAAAAACCACCCACGACGGGCGTTGGCCCTTGTGGGCTCCTGTGTTGCTAACATCTCTTTGAGGCGCGCGTGTTGGAACACGAACGCGCCGTGAACACGGCTTGTCGGCGTCACAAGACGGACGGACGGTGAGCTATTACTCAGCCCATTACTCACCGTCCACAGGCCCAACATTAGGAAAACTTTTACGCATTTCCGATTTGAACATTTGAGTCGGGAGGTTAAGCCGCGCTTGCTTAGGTTGGTCGGCAGATGAGTGACAACCCATTACATACCGAGTTTCCACCGTGCCTCGTAAAGCACGTTAAAGTGCTGGTCCATCAACCAGTCTTACCAAAGGGTTTCGTATTACCCAGAATAAGTCAGATTACTGGGTTGTGTAGGTCAGATAAGTAATCGCTCCACGTGAAATACTTCAGCTGCATCTGGAAGAGAACCTCTCGTCCCAGCCGCCACCGCGGGAGACGCTCCGGGCGTCGGGGGCCACGTGATGACTTCCGGCCACCGTAGACGCGGACCTGTGGATGGTGAATGATGGGCTAGCTCGCTGTCCGTGCGTCTTATGACGACGACAGGCCGTGTTGACGTCGCGTTCGTGTTCCACGCGCGCCTTAAAGAGATGTCAGCAACATAAATAACATGGAACATGGGTGGTTTTAAGTCAGTAGAAGTCTGACACTCCCTTCCGCTCTCCCTAAGAGCGGGACTATTTGATCATTTTCCACCCGACAGAAAAAAGGCGACAGTGAATTGTTCTAAACTTTGCTTAGTGTATACATATTGGTGTGGGATACTCTGCTGTAAGTACATAAAAAGCGCATGTTATAGACATTTACGATACTACGAAAAGTTCACCGACGATTAAAAGAAATTGTTCGCAGATTCACGGCTGGCGGATGCCGCAGTGGTTGAGTGATTGGACTGCTGCGCTGCGTGTCGGTTCGATCCCCGCACGGAATAAATATTTGTATCGCCTACAATAGTTGTTACGGGTCTGGGTGTTTGGTTTGTGTATGTGATTATAAATGTTTGTAAACTCACCCAAGCAAGATACAATAGAAATTCCAAGTACGGGGCAAAGTTTTTAAAAACGAAGAAAAAATCACACACATTTTTTGTACCAAAGAATTCTGCTTATCCCAAAAGAACATACTAGTTTAATTGTACACACATTAGTAAAAATCTTGAGCTAAGCCTCTTTTCAATGTTTAAGTAATAACGTAATTAAACAAAAAGGTTTTCTTTTAGAGACCCGCATTTAGAAGATAAAAACGCCTTGTTAGGATTACCAAATTATTTATTCATTTGAAGACGGGTTCGTGAGGGATCGGTGGGGAGCGATGAGACAATGGCCGAAGATTTAGGCCCGGGTTCCACCGTAAGCGGAGCGGACTTATTAATGACCCTTTTTTTTGGAACATCATGTATTAAATTATGTTTTTTTTTAGGTTGTCTAATCTTTTATAAGATATTGTTTATCTTTATTTTTCTTTGAGTTAGCCTTGCTACAACAGAACAGAAAGAACAGGCTTGCTACAGTTAACGTTTGTTAACAGTTTGTTTTTATTATATCATCATCATCATCATTTCAGCCCGTAATCACCCACTGTTGGTTATAGGCCTCCCCTTTACTCCGCCACGCCTCTCTGTTCTGTGCGTTTCTCATCCATCCGTATCCCGAGCTCCTGACGATGTCATCCACCCAACGTGCTTTAGGACGGCCCTGGTTTCTCATGCCCAACCTTGGCCACCATTCGGTCAAAACTTTACTCTATCGGCCATCTCCACATCTAGCCAAATGTCCTGCCTAACTCCACTTTAGGCGTATTGCCCTGTCCCCGACGTCGAACACTTTCGTCCGACTACGGATCTCGGTGTTGCGCACTCGGTCTAGTAGGGTTATGCCCAGCATAGCTCGCTCCATGGCTTTTATTATTTAATAACAAAGTAATCTGTGGAAAATGTTGCGAGTAGTATATTTGTTAATTTTAATTCCAAGAAGTTTTAAGGTTGTGTATACTTATACTACTGTTTGTGTTCTCAAATAAAATATATAAATAAATAAGACATGGGAAATCATCAAATGACAACTCCCGCTCTGGGCAGAGGGAGAATCGGATTTCTACTGACTAAAAAACCACCCATGTTCCTTTTTAGCCCTTTATGCTGAAGCCGCGGTATGTCTTTCGAACTACTCGCAGCCCCATTTACGACTCTGTGTTGCCTTTGGCATTTGCTGAGCCAAAGTCTTCTTCGCATCTTATCTATTTGTTTGTTTTTTTGTAGTTTTAAGGTGTTTTTGTAAATAATGCCAAATAAATACTATTTTCTTTCCATTCTTTCTTTCTTTGACATCTTTAACCTCGTAAGAGAAAACTGCTTATGTGTTTCTATCATCAAAAAGTCGTTCAAAAATGTCGCAGCGGGCAAAAAGAGGCTCTTTTTAACCGAATGCGGCGAAGTCCAACAGAGAAGTTTTTTTACAAGCGGATTTTGGGGGCCATACCGCGATATTCAGAAAAAAAAAACATTACCATCGAGTAGGGTATCAAAATGAAGGGTTTTAAAAGGAGATTACAAAAATAATGACACTTGTATGTTTAAAACAAATTCAAAGTCACAAAACCTATAAACAAACACAAAAGTTAAACCATCTGCAAAGAATTTTACGCGACCAACTTTGTTTTTTTTTTAGTAGTTTTTTTTGTTTCAATACTCTTTTGCGGTGGGAATCAGACGACTAAACTCTTTCTTATTGGAAATGCAAACCTGTTTCATGAAAACGAAGTCTGGTTCGCTTAGGCAATTCCGGCTCATTACTCTTTCACGGTGGAACCCGTATTTTAATCATCATCATCATCGTCATCATTTCAGCCGAAAGACGTCCACTGCTGGACATAGGCCTCCCCTAAGTGTCGCCACATTGACCGGTCCCGTGCGTCTCGCATCCAGCGGATCCCCGCAACCTTCACCAGGTCATCGGTCCACCTAGTGGGAGGCCTTCCAACGCAACGTCTTCCAGTTCGCGGTCGCCACTCCAGAACTTTTCGACCCCATCGGCCATCCGTTCTGCGAGCAATGTGCCCTGCCCACTGCCACTTAAGTTTGGCAATTCTTCGGGCTATGTCGGTAACCTTGGTTCTCATGCGGATGTCCTCATTTTTGATTCTATTACGCAAAGTAACTCCGAGCATAGCTCTCTCGGACTCGGCTGGGCAGCGCTTGGGAAGCTGAGTAGTATCTTCTCGTCCAACTTACCACAGTGTCTCAAGACGAAAGTCTATGACCAGTGTGTGTTGCCAGTGATTACATACGGGACCGAAACGTGGTCGCTCACAATGGGCCTCATCAGAAAGCTCAAAGTCGTATTTTAATACTTTTCGGGAATTACGTTTAGTAGGTATTTCTTTTTTGTCGTTTTTGACCTAGTTAATATTTCGAAGAAACGTATAGCAGCTACTGAGTCTAAATAGGGTATTTCAGCAAAAAATCTAATTAGTCCGTCAAATAAAAAAAAAAGAGATTTCCAAAACATAATGGACACGTATTATTTCTTTTTTCATGTAAACAAAAGATGAAGACGATACAGTGCTTCGAAAAGTCGTGTCAAGTCGTGTGACGTCACAAGGTTAGTACTTTTTTACCCACTAAGTGACGTCATCAACCCCAACTCATGATTTTAGAGACGTTTTATTACTCACCGTCCACAGGTCCGCGTCTACGCTGGCCGGAAGCCGTCATGTAGACCCCGAGCCTATGCCTAATCGTTAGGGTATTACAGACGTTTCATGGTGACCATTTAATTGTAAATATTAGCCTTATACATTAATTAATTGCAATCATCATCATAATTTAGGTGTTGTTGAAGGAAAACATCGTGATGAAACCGGCATTTTTTTAATCAAAAAATTAGAAGACAACATCTGCCAACCCGCACTGGGTCCGCGTGGTGGATTATAGCCCAGCCCTCTCCTAGAGATGAGGCCTGAGTCCCTGCAGTGGGAACATTGTAGGCTGATGATGATGATGATGATGAAACATACATAACTGACGATACATTTCAGCACACATTTATTTAAACTATCATAGTTAAATTGCAAAAACCTGCAAACTGCAATGCTATTTGATCAGAATCAAGTACTCGTAAATACTGCTCATCCTTTTATTTTTAGCAAACCTGTTAATTCAGTCTACTAGCTTCAGGACAAGGGCAGTAAATAACAGCTTGACGAATGGGTTTGACGACTATTAAAACGCAACGGGTAACGTTATGGGTAACGTTACACGTAGCGTTATTCACAACTAGCTGTTGCCAGCGGCTTCACCCGCTACAACTCGAAATGTATCCCACGGAGAGATAAAATCGAGATAAAAACTATCCTATGTGTTAATCCAGGTTATAAACTACCTGTGTAGCAAATTTTATCCAAATCAGTTCAGTAGTTTTTACGTGAAGAAGTAACAAACATACACACTCAAAAACTTTGGCTTTTATAATATTAGTGTGATGGTACACGTAACGGTACTCACAACGTTATACAAAACTTTAATGAAAAATCATGTTTCATACTTCTCATTTTTGACTAATATTTGGTTACACAGAAATTAACGTAATATTATATTACAGTGCGCATTTTAAACACTCGTCCTAGCGTGTCAGGGTCGTGATTTGTGTCAGTAAAAATCTAGCGCTGTTAATTTAAATCATGTTTTTGCTCAATTGGAGCGAGTTTCAGAATAACGTTATAACGATTTTTTTTAATGCAGCATTTTTTTAACGGGATAAGGGTTCTTTTATCCCATAAGTAGGAACTTAGGGGATAAAAGAACCCTTCCCGTTGGGGCTGCGGGTTGTTCGAAACAGATACTGCGGCCTCGGCACAAAGGGCTAAGAAGGAACATGGGTCGTTTTTAGTCAGTGGAAGTCTGACACTCCCCCCCCTTATCATAACATCACCACACCTACACCTATACACCTACACTTATACCTACACCTCACACCCATATTATGCCTATTATGCTTACCATATCATAGAAGGTGGCGGCCCTAATGGCCATCAACCGGGCACAAGTCTAAACTCTGTGACTGCTAAGTACTGAGAAATGCCTGGTGTAAAAATCCAATAACACTTTGCCTTTTTTTTTTTGGTGGGTGTAAAATCATCGAATAACCCCTTCCGCTCTTGGGCAGAGCGAAAGGGAGTGTCAGACTTCTACTGACTAAAAACCACCCATGTTCCTTCTTCGCCCTCTATGTCGAGGCCGCGATAACCGTTGGACTACCCGCGGCCCATAACACTTTGCCTGAGTCAGGAATAAAAGGGTCCTTATGCTCAGCAGTCGCATTTGGGATCACTAGACCAACGGGGCGGTCAAATGAAGTAATTTGTGCTAGTGGATGGTTTTAATAGTATACAGGTCATGGAGGTATTTACGACGACACGGTTGGCGCAGTGGCTCAGGCAATGGAATGCTGCGCTGCGTGTCGCGGGTTCGATCCCCGCACGGAACAAATATATTATTTGTATGACCTACAGATAGTTGTTCCGAGTCTGGGTATTTGTATATGTGAGTTTAAATGTTTGTGAACGCACCCACGATACAGGAGAAATTCCTAGTGTGGGGCAACTTTTATTCAAATAAAACAAAAAAAAAAAAACTAAACAAACTAGCTTGAATGTTTGTCTATCAAGAGCGTAAATGGCAACACTGACAAACGAAAGGACGCCGGCGCAGCTTAATTTATCTTTATCTCACGTCTTCTCCTCTTTGGTGGAAACCGGGCCTAAAGCCGCGGGGCACGAGTGCCTCTTCGTCAACTTGTGGACACTTATATCATACACCTCATCGACATAGATATCTTCTCTTTCTTGAAAAAAAATAAAACTTTAACTTTTTAATCAAATAAAATAAAACTTTATATAATATAATATAATAAAACTTTAACTTAATCTTTCACCACAATCTTAACTTATATTTACTGGATTCATTTAAACATAACACATTATTGTAAATACTGTTACGAGCTGGGTATTGGATAAATAAAAACACTACCAATTGAACAATTACTTTATGAATCACAAAACACTCATACTAAATCGCAAAACACTACTGAGCACTTTATCGCACTAGATTTTTCTTCAAACCGTTCGTTGTCTCGCTTAAAAGTAGACTGACTCACTTCGTCCTCTCTCGGTCCTTTTATACTCCAAACACACAAAAGATATTCAAGAAAATTCCCTATTATATAAAGCATCCGCAACAACATTAACAAAAAAATAAACAAAGATAAAATAACCAACAAAGAAGAAGTTACTTAACGCCGTCGGCATACGGTCGAAATTAAAACGGCAAGTACCGCCGACGCCGGGCGCGGACTAACTACCTGCAGAATGTAAGTAAGTACCTTAAAATTCACGCGTACTTCTCAGTTATTAGCGAGGTTTCTCGAAGATTCTAGATGACCGACGGAACAATACATTTCCGCTCTTTACTTGTTCATCTAGTAACCCGTGATAACTGTTTTTTGTCCATAATATTTTTTTTTTTTTTTTTTTAATTATTTATCACACAGGAGCCGAGCAAAAGAAAAATGTCAGGTATGATAGATTGGCTAGTATAGATTATAAACCCACAGTATATAAGAACTTGCTATGATAAAGTAAAATAATAATATTAGTGCCGTCGTTCATAAAAGACACAATGATAATTTTTTTTTTTTTTAATATTTCTGGTTATAAGTGGTAAGTTCTTTTAGATTGTACCCATGTTTTTTTTTTGGTGGTTGGAAACCATCACATGTCTCCCTACCACTGTGCCCAGAGCGGGACAGCTCTGTCAGACTTCTACTGACTAAAAACCACACATTTTCCTTCTTAGCCCTCTGTGTCGAGGCCGCTGTATCTCTTACGTACAACCCACAGTCCCGGCGGGATTATTATACCATTATACCCCTCGTTTGTTCGTTAAAGTTCTTAAAAAATTATAGTGTGACGAATAACAGGGTAGACTGGATGAAATAATATACGTGTTGCGCCGACCCCAAATTTTATTATTATTCCCCTTAATTATTTTTAAATAAACTTTATACATTTTTAAATATTTCTTATAATAGTAGATTATTAACCAAGGGCTGTATGACATCAATTGCATACGAGGTTTTTGGCGCCTGAGCGAAGCGAAGGCGCTAATTAACCCGAGTATGCAATTGATGCTTACGCCCGAGATAAATACTCTGCTTTACATATCGATTGTGAGGTAAGTAAACAACAAGACAGCAGGTTTCAATGAACATTTATTAAGAAGAAAAAAATGTGTATTTAATTAAAATTAATAGTAAAATTATTACAATTTGTAAGAGATATGGTCACGTTCTTTTTAGGTATATTTATAGTTTGAATATGAGTTTGTGATGATAAGACTTGAGTTTGAGTGACTTGAGGTTCTTGCATCGTAAATGGCGGCAGTTGACTGGTACTATTTTCTTCATTAAAAAATGGCTCAGATGATGTGCTTTGACGTGGTGATTTTAAGTTTATATTTTCTGTTATTTTAGAAGTAATTTTGCTTTTGTTTGCCATCGAATCTTCGATATAACCTTCGGCCACTTTGCTGGACTTCCAGCCGCCGTGCCTTTTTAACAGAGTGAGGTTGGCTCCCGAATCAGCCAATAGAGTCGCTGATGTTCTGCGAAAGCAATGCCCGGTGTATAACTCTACGTTACTCAGTTTTAAATATGTGGCTATTTGCTTTGGCATGCCTGTAAATTTGTTTTTTCCTATTACTTGTCTGTGGCATTTTCCTTTACTGTAATTAAGAAAAAAACGATTTGTATCCACGTTTTCAGGCCGAAGAGCTTGATATTTTTCAACATAATTTGCAAATTCTTCATGCACAACAAATGACCGGTCAATTTTAGTTTTCGTGTTAGGCAGTTTTATGAGTAGTAATTTGTTATGTTTTTCTACATTTTCTATTGTCAAGTTTGTCAATTCCACGGTTCTGCAGGCTCCCGATATCCCAAAAATTAGAACAACCTGTAAAAAAGACATAAGTTGTATTAAAGGCACCAAATTCGCATAGTATTTTTGTGAAATATTTTGGTAACTTATTAAAAAGGGCAAGTAAATACGTAGGTACCTTTATTGCTAAATAAATTTCATCCGGAGCTTCATTTAAGAATTTCTGTACTTGTTCTGCAGTAAATACCTTCGATTTCTTGCTTTTAAAGCCGTCAGACTGCCTTTTCAAGAAAGCAGTAAGTTTAGAAAAATCTTTCAAATTCACGTCATGTTTTGTCATCATTGTAGATTTTAGCATGGAATAAAAGCACCATAAACTGGAAGGTTGTAGCCTCTTAGATAATTCATCAAAATATGATATAAAAACACTTTCAGAAAGAGATTTCACTTTTTTTTCTGACCGCCATTTCATAAATTCGTCGTATGCCTTTACATATCTTTCTTTCGAGTTCGGCGGTAATATATTTTCGACAACTGCTTTTGCCCTTTCTTTAATAAAATCGGGCGTTAGATCTATGTCTTCGTCACTAGACATGTTTAAAACTTTTGAAAAAGAACTCAAACAAGAAAATTAATTATTTTCGCAATGCTTTCGCGCCTACTAGTAGACTGCCTTTTTTTTTTCACGCACGCAAGCGCGTCAAATCTTGCTGGCCAGTTTGATTTTTAAATCGATTCCATCTAACATACGATGTGGAAACAAATAGTTCCATATTTAAAATAAAATCTTTATAAAATAAATTGTCTAGATTCCGATTCGAGTAATTAATCGATACCGAGAAAAAAAAAATTAACTTTTTAAAAATATTCTTCGTGCAGTATGAGTATGACAGTTCTTTTTTCAAATTCCAAAACCTATGCTGTAATGATAGTCATACACCCCGGCATTCAGGGGTGTAAGGGTGTACTTACAGAGCAAGAGATATGTAAAAACAATAAAAAACATTTCAAACACCGGTATCGGGAACAGGTTCCAAGCTACGGTCAGGGCTCATTATTACATTTCGTACAGCAAAAGTTATTAACACTAAATTAACTAATCCTTTTACTCGGTCTTCTCGCAGAACCACAAGTATTCTAACATTACCGTCTTCCATTCATCAGCAAACAAATCCAATCCAGGGTTGGTCTCCACGAGCGCGTTGAGCATCGTTAGCAAACGCGGTATAGGAGAGGTGGACCGAGCTACAGCGCGGCAAAATGGGTCATTAAACAATAGGGTAGTTAATTAAAAAAATCTAATTAGTCCGTCAGATAGATTGCCATAAAATATTGGACAAGTATTTTTTTTTCACGCAAGCAAACAATGAACACGATACAGTACAGTACAGTACTTTGAAAACTCGTGTGACGTCATGTTCTAAGACATGAGTATAATTTTTTTTTGCAGTGAGTGACGACACAAACCCCCACTCAAATCTTTATCTTCGTGAATTTTTATTGTTTTGATAAAACAAAAAATACACATCCAATATTTTTCGGTAACCAACAGACGGACTAATGAGAATCATATTTTTGTAAGTCGGTAAACATCCATATTTATGTTTTCTGGAGTGATTATAATTATTTGGAACAAATAATTGACACAGCTTCGCATGCATGTAAATCTGAGGCGTCGGTATGACCATGTATGATTTTATACGCTGTTGTTATTTGGTCACCAGCCCGCCTAACTTTAAGGCAAATAAAATTGAAACATATAATGTTTAAGGATAGTACACATGTTTGTAGAGGTTCCTGGGTAAAGCTTTTTGCACCTCTTCCAGCATGAGCAAATGGTTAGCCTCGTAAGGATTCCACACACAAGCGCTGGCACATAACATGGGATAAGGTCAGAAAGATTATGAAAACCGCTTTCACATTAGGACGTTACAGTGCGAAAGTCGCGCGTCTATAAACAAATACTAACGGGTTGCTAAGGCTGTCTTTTAAAATGTGAACGAATGTGCTTCTGTCACGCAACTGTCAGTGCGTCGCGCGTTTGTAATGTGTTACATTACAAGCAAAGAATCAAATCAAACGTGTTCTCTCACTGGAATGAGGATTCATTATTGGGTTTTTATTTCACCCAAAAAATCTAATTAGTAGATACGTCTGTTAGATTATCGAAAAAAATGGTTTTCGTGTTTTTTGTTTTATCAAATTAATACAAATTTACGAAAACAAAACGTGTCAAAGATCATGAGTAGGGGCTTATGACGTCACTTTGAGGGTAAAAAAAGTACTAACCTTGTGACGTCACACGACTTGACGCGACTTTTCGAAGCACTGTATGGTCTTCATCTTTTGTTTAAGTGTCCATTATTTTTTGAAAATCTATTTGACAGACTAATTAGATTTTTTTATTGCCCTATTGTTTTATTTGCAGATGCTGTGCAGGGTTCACATCATTACACATATAGTAAATCAGCAAATGGCTGGTTAAAACTGCATGCGGTCCCTGCGGAATGGAAAGATGCCTACACGAACTGTAACGCAGAAGGTAAGAAACTTGAAAGACAAAGAAAAAATATATTTAAATAAAATTATAAATATTTTTTATTTATTACATACTTGACGGCTCGGTTGGCGCAGTGGCTCAAGCAATGGACTACTGCGTTGCGTGTCGCGGGATCGATCCCCGCACGGAACAATAATGTTTGTATGACCTACAGATAGTTGTTCCGGGTCTGGGCATTTGTGTATGTGAGTTTAAATGTCTGTGTCACCCACGATACAGGAGAAACTCTTTCAATGTAAAAAAAAACTAAACAAACTTTTTTTTTATGTACCTACGCATAGCTTTTTAAACAGAAGTACGTGTTTTATTCAATGATGCAGGTGCTGTCTTGGCCTCTCCGCTAAATGCAGATATCATGGATAATTTACGTGTTCAAATGCTCTTGAATAAAGTTGATCGTCCTGTCTTTTTGGGAGTGAATGCAATGCTGTCAAATGGATATTTTGTCTCCATTGAAGGTCAGTTTTAAACAATAAATACTTAAAGGAACCTTTCATTTCTCCCTCCAGTTTTCCAATTACTGTATAGGTACACTATTTTATCCTGGTCCTTTTTTTTGGTGGGTAGAAAATCATCAAATGGCCCCTCCCGGCAGAGTGAAAGAGAATGTACGACTTCTACTGACTTCTACTGACTAAAAACCGTCCATGTTCCTTCTTAGCCCTTTGTGTTCTGTGGCCGCTGCATCTCTTCCGAACAACCCACAGCCCCGACGGGAAGTCATTTTACACTATGTTTATTAACGTTTTCAGTTTCTACGAACATTGTTATTTGGAAGCGAAACAGGTCTTACCTCAAAGTAGACATCGAAATTTACCAAGAAAATAGCTTTTAAATTTCGCTAAGTTCAAACATATAATTATGTTTGCTCGTGACGCACACATACACTTCTGGACACATCTATTGGCCCACCTTAGAGTTTAGGTTTCGATGGCCCCTACCGAAATATGATTGCTAGATTGAACAAAAACTGTTGATGCAGTTTTAAACCTGATACATTTTACCATCTTTTTCGATCGTATTGTTTTAAATTTGAATTCAGAATACCATACGACATGGAGCTACGCCTAACAAGTCGGATATGCGCCTTGTTAAAGGCAATTGATTTTTGAATTAAAAACATGTTTTATCAAATAAAGGTTTAATTTAATAACGCGTGTTGCCTCCATGGGCATCTACCACAGCTCTCATACGATTAGGCATAGAGTTTATCAACCGCTCTATGAAATTTTGAGGGATCATCTCCCATTCCTCTTCTATGGCAGTTTTCAACTCCTGCATCGTCTGGGCAACTGGCTGACGAGCCCTAACACGTCTTTTTAGCTCGTCCCACATGTGCTCAATAGGGTTCATGTCTGGGCTTCTGGCTGGCCAGTCCATAACTGTGATGTTCACATCCCGAAGATATTCCCTGACGATGCCGGCCGCATGGGCTCTTGCATTAACATGCATAAAAAGGAAATTTGGGCCCACATAGTCCGCGTATGGTATCACGTGAGGTTCTAAGCACTCACGAATGTACCTTTTAGCATTTAATGTTGGCAGCCGTGGTCCTGTAACAACCTCAAGTTGAGTTTTGCCGCTCGCGGATATACCGCCCCAGACAGTCCATGAGCCACCGCCATAAGCAACCGCGAAACGCTCTCCCTTACGTCGGTAGACCTTCTTCCTTCCATCATTGCCATGTAACACAATTTTAGACTCATCAGAAAAGAGTACACGGCTCCAATCTTGCTGTGTCCAATTTAAATGACTGCGTGCGAAATGAAGGCGCGCTGTTCGGTGGGCTCGCGTTAGTTTGGGCCCATTAGCTGGCTTGTGTGGTACCATATCGCGTTCTTTTAACCTTCTCCGAACAGTTCGAGCGCTCACAGATATTCCGTGGAAGTCGCGAAGTTGGTTTTGTATCTCAATGGAGGTAAGGTGACGATTTCTCAAGCTGGTCGTCACGATGAATCGATCCTGCCTTACAGTTGTGACCCGAGATCGTGGCCTTCCTTGGCGACGAACAAAGCCGCCAGTCTCTAGGTACCTCCGATAAACATTTCGGACCGCAGATCGACTTAAATTAAGTTGAGCACTCACGTTTCTTTGGCTGTGTCCGGCCTGATTAAGTGCCACAGCTTGGGCGGCGACTTCAGGTGAAGTATCCATAGATTATTGATAGAACCTCACCTTAATGTTAAGAATAAGTAATGTTTGTTGCAAAACCAAAGATATCAATCACTTTTTCAAGAATTAAATCCAAGGAAACCAATAAAACCAAGTTTTCTTAGTATTCGATTATTTGATATCAACAAACAGGCTCCAAATTGTCTTTTGTTTCTTTAAATTCTGTGTTCGAAATTCAAAAAAAGACTATTGAATGAAATTGTGAATGTGCCAGGTTCAAAACTGCATAAAAACTTTTTGCTCGACCTAATATAAAATTTTAGCTAGGACCAAACGAAACTGGAAATACAAGGTGGGCCAATAGATGTGTCCAGAAGTGTATATATGTCTGACCTTTGGATCTACTTAATGATATAATAATATGAATAAAGGATGTAAAAGTACCCTTAACGCAAACGAAAGGCACTTGTTCTTCCCACCACTGCGATAATTTTTTTGTTTTAGACCATACCTGGGAACCCCCCAGTTACGGAGATATTAGGGGTCAAAGTTCTAAATTTTGCACAGCTGTTTTTGTAATACTAGTTTTTCAGGTTGTAACTTTACTTAAATTACCATCATGACCCGTTTACTATTCAAAGCACCCACTACCACAATGTTTTAACAGTGCTACATTGAGTTTTACCGTAAAATGAAATTTTTGACCCTCAAAAAGTCGTTCCGCAGCAAAGAATTTTGCGTAGGGGTACTAAGTTTGATGTATAGAATGCTTGGCTGACGTATGTGTGAAGGGTTAATTTACAACCTGTACTAATTTCTTATTTTATCCATCGCGCAACACCACACATTCCTCTAAGCATGTTCATCTTAGCCACATGCAAATGCTTTTTATTCATTCCTTCTGTGACCCAACGTTCTGATCCATAGAAGACAGTAGGTCTAACCACTGTTTTAAAAATCATCCCCTTAAGTTCAAGGAAAAATGCGGCCGTCGCAGATGTTATATTATGATATTACGTGTTAAGTTTGTCTCACTTTGCACGAGTAAACCGAGATATTGGAAGTCAGAGCAGACAAGAAGAAACGCGTCATCTAGCGCTGTCTCCAGGACTGGAGTGACCGCCAAAATCGCAGAACATATATTTGGTATCATCATCCTCAGTCTATAATTATCCACTGTAGGGACTCAGGCCTCCTCTCTAGGAGAAGGTTGGGCTATAATTCACCACGCGGGCCTTGTGCGGATTGGTACCTAGATGTCACATGTATTAGATTTTTATGGTGTCGTTACCGTTGTGATGTGTGTTGTGAACCGTAAGTCTTGGTGATGAAATAAATTATACAAAGTAATGCGCCTGGCTGACTTCGAACCCACGACTTACTGTTCGTTATTCGGGGCTGCCACTACTGGGCCACCACTGCTCTATGTTAATACACTATGCTATTAATTTCAGGAGTTCCTCTCGATGACATGCCTGTTATTTGGGGATCATATGGAGACGGAACAAAGACAGAATCTTGCTTAACATTTACCTCTGAAGGCAAAGTGTATGCTTCGTCATGCTCGGTATACCTCCCCTATTTTTGCTACAAAAAAAAAGTAAACGAGGTAATGAATGAGTGCGGAACCTTCGATAACGGTAAGTATGAATAAATATGTACTTATATTATATCGATGTCTAATTTGTTTGTATGCAGGGAGTAATCTCTGAAACTGCTGATCCGATTCCGAAAAAACATTCACTAAAAAGCTACGTTATCGCCGAGTGTTTACTGTTTAGTGGCATAGGAATACTTATAAACGTTATTAATCGATAGAAATTAGTATTATAATACGCTCTTAAAGTAGAGGTAACCGTTATAAAAACACACTGTAAAACTAATAGAGATCTACGCTTGCTTGCTTTTTTTGTTGACACTCAAAAGGTCTAATTAAAATATATGTTTTGAGTTTGAGTGTTACCTCCGGAAAGTTGTACGTTTTTGAAAAAAATCCTTCATCACTATAATAGCTACACATTATTCGGGGAATTACGGAGGCAAAGCTGCTAACGGAAGCTAGTAAATTATAAAGAACTAGCTTATACTTGTGGCGTCGCCCGCGTAGTGTTTGTTGTCCCACGGGATCATACTACCAAGGATAAAAATACTATATGCGCTAAATTTCATTAAAATCCGTTTAGTAGTTTTTGCGTAAAAGGGTAACAAACATCCATCCATCCATCGTCACTTTCACTTTTAGTGGATTGACATAATTCTAATATTTCCAGAATATAAATTAAATGCAACAACGGGTAGCTGTTACAAAAAACACATGGAAAGGAAAACATGGAGTAAAGCCAACAAGGTCTGCTTGGCTGAAGCAGGTCACTTGGTGGTCTTAAATAACCTAGAAGAGGTTGAGATCATTTTGGACTTAATCTCCGATCAAATTACGCCTTATGACCCTCAAAATCCTATAATACACGTAGGACTACTATTCTGGAATAACGACTTTTCCTGGGTTACCGTCACTGGTAAGTACTGTAGACATCACTATTTTGCCCTTCATCATCATCATCGGCCTAAAATGTTCCTACTGCAGGGACTCAGGCCTCCTCTCTACGAGAAGGATGGGCTTAATCCACCACGCGGGCGGGTCCAGTGCGGATTGGTAGGTTCATTCTTCTTCATCACCTTTTTCCCAAAAAAAATGGGCCGGCTTCCAGTCTTACCGGATTCAGCTGAATACCAGTATTTTAATTAGACCGACCGCCTATCTGACGTCCACAACCCAGTTAATACTGGGTAGTACCATACTTCTTGGTAAGACTACTGAGTACTTAACGACTATCAAAGACGTACAATATTGACAGCCGGGATCGACGGCTTAACGTGTTTTCCGTGTCACAGAGGAAACTTGGTATGTAATGGGTGGTCACCCATGAACAGTAAACCTAGGCAAGCGATGAAAATGAATCTGATGGTCTTTTATTAGGGGCCGCGGGTAGTCCACCGGTTATCACGGCCTCGACATAGAGGGCGAAGAAGGAACATGGGTGGTTTTTAGTCAGTAGAAGTCTGACACTCCCTTTCGCTCTGCCCAAGAGCGGGAGGGGTTATTCGATGATTTTACACCCACAAAATAAAAAGGGTCTTTTATTATCGGGGGGTCACTCCGCTGCCGCGGCAAATTGCTGCGCGGCGGACAGACCTCCAGTGCGATCTCATGGCGACATGGAGACAGCGACTGTCGCAACCCCGTGCAGGACACGCCACGATAGTGGCGGTAAGTCCCCTCTTTGAGGAGTGGCTAGAGAGGCGCCACGGCGCCCTCTCCTTCCGTCTGACGCAGGTCCTTACCGGACACGGCTGTTTCGGGAGGTACCTGCACCGAATCAGGCGGGAGGAAACGCCCGGATGCCACCATTGTGAGGATCGGCTGGAGGACACGCTGGAGCACACAGTGGAGGTGTGCCCCGCTTGGGCGGAGCCCCGCCGTGTTCTCGTAGCGGCGATCGGCGGCGGTGACCTCTCGCGCCCGGCCCTGGTGCAAGCCATGGTCCGGGGCGAGAAGGAATGGGACGCCGTTGCCTCCTTCTGCGAAGCAGTAATACTAGCGAAGGAGGTAGCGGAACGCGAGAGGGAGAGAACCTCTCGTCTCAGCCGCCGCGGGAGGCGCTCCGGGCGTCGGGGGTCTCGCGATGACCTCCGGCCACCGTAGACGCGGGCCTGTGGACGGTGAGTAATGGGCTAACTCGCCGTCCGTCCGTCTTACGACGAAAACAGGCCGTGTCGACGGCGCGTTCGTGTTCCACGCGCGTCTCAAAGAGATGTCAGCAACATGGGTGGGGCCCGAAAGGGCCGACGCCCGTTGGGGCCGCGGGTTGTACACTAGTTATCGCGGCCTCGACATAGAGGGCGAAGAAGGAACATGGGTGGTTTTTAGTCAGTAGAAGTCTGACACTCCCTTTCGCTCTGCCCAAGAGCGGAAGGGGTTTTTCGATGATTTAGACGCGCCAAAAAAAAAAAAAATATCCAACTATTCTGTAGTTACTAGGAAATGCGGGCAGAGAGACTTTTGAAAAATTGGTATTTGAAGAAACTATCGCTGTCGCTCTGCGAGAGCTAGGCGCCCATGCGGCAGATAAGGACAACTGCAGATCCAACTCAATACCTTAAGTAAAAAGTCATATTTCTAGGTTTGGCTCTCGCATAATTATTAAGTCCTCCAATTATTATTTTTTTTAAACTTGGCCCAACGCTAGGAATTTCTTCTGTATCCTGTGTGTGTTTTGTCCTGTATTTGTATTGTATCTTCCAAAAGAACAACATAGGGGCGTGCAAGTAGTTCATATTTATTATTCTGTAAAAAACATTTTACTGTCAGTCACTAACAAAAAAGAAAATAGGCGAGAGCGTTTCTACGGAGAAAATACCTCCCGCATTTCCTCATAAGAGAAAATCTAATTTATCTATAATTTGTTACAGGAGAAAAAATAGATGATGTCTACAACGAATGGGGACCAAATCAGAACCTTAAAATGGAAGATACGCGTGCATGTCTCTTAGCAGACAGTAATTTGGGCACCTGTTATTCCAATAGTGGGTTTAGTTTTGTCTGCGAGAAAAACCCGAACACAGTCCAATTTGAACGAGTTGCTGACGATTATACAGTGAACTAGCTGAATAGACTGTGACTTGTTTGTGACAACAAACTAGAAACAATTTATCTGGCTTCGATAAAAAAATATTTTTCTCGAAGCCAGATAAATTGTTTCTTTGGGACTTTGTCGAGCTCCATTATCTCGGCGCTTTTCTGATGGTTGCTACTTTTGATTCAAGCTTTCAGGAGTGACAATGGTTTGGGAATAGTGTTTTTTTTGGGTTTGTCCCAAAAAAAAGGTGTCCTGTCTCCCTAATACCTGTTTGTTGTGACTATTGTCTCTGTATTACCCATATGCTGATTGGTAGACAATAGAAATGTTTCCTGCAGACTGCAACAATATAATTCTGCTTCGTACATCAGTTAGATTATCGAAAAATATTGGATGCGTATTTTTCTTTTATCAAATTAATAAAAATCGACGAAAATAAAACGTGTCAAGGCCATAAATATTAAGTGTGGGCTTGTGATCACGTGTGTCACTTTCTATTAAAAAATGTACCACAATGTGATGTCACACGAGTTTTCGAAGCACTGTATTGTACTTAGTTTTTTGTTTACGTGAAAAAAATATTGTGTCCAATATTTTTTGGAAATCTACATATCTGACGGCGTAATTTGTCTTTTTTTGACACCTACCCTATTCCTACCAGTTTGCATTAGTCTGCCTCTGTACAAAAAAAAAATGAATTTTTAAATAAATAAATAACAAAATTATTATCAAAAATAAATAAAATATCTAGGTACCATATTATTTACCTAATGAGACCCATCCAGAATACCCGAAACTTACACAAAAAAAAAGCTGACATCTTTTAAGAGGAGAAGAAAAGTAACACTGTTTGTTTGTTGACTTTTTACTACTAAACGGCTGATCGAATCGTAATAAAATTTGGCCAGGACATAGATTAGACTATTGGAAGGCATGGAGAGAGGCCTTCGTCTAGTATTGGGACAATATGAGCTAGCTATATTCATAATAGATTATAACCTAGGGAAGGAGCATCAGCCTTTGTTATAAAACACGTGAATCTATGTGGTCATAATATAGGGTATCTAAAAGTACATAGCCAGTTTTTTTTGTAAGCTGGAAAATCATTAAATTACTCCTCCCGTTCTGGGCAGAAGTAGGCGGTAGGGTGTGTCAGACTTCTACCGACTCAAAACCACCCCTGTTCCTTCTTAGCCCTTTGTGTCGAGGCCGCGGTATCTCTTTCGAACGACCAGAAGCCCCGACGGGCGTCGGCCCAGGTGCGCGTGGAGCACGAACGCGCAGTCCACACGGCCTGTCGTCGTTATAAACCGGACGGACGGTGAGCTAGCCAATGAGCTAGCGGGCCTGTGGACGGTGTGTAATGACACACCGTCCACAGGCCCGCAAAGACATAGCCTTAACTACGACAGCGAGGATAATAGAATAAAATACATTTATTTTTAGGTAGCAGAGACCCATATAGAAAGCTTTATAAGACCAACATTCTGTGTTTCTTTGTTACATCTTTTATTATGCGCACAGCGAAGAACTGGAATTCCCTGCCTGAGTCGCTGTTCCCAAGCTCATACGACCCCAATTTATTAACCTCCTCACAACAGGAAACATTTTTTTATCATTATCGGCCTTTTCCTAACTATATGTGGGTCCCAGTCTGACCATATGCAGCTGAATACCAGTATTTTCAATGGAGCGACTGCCTATCTGACCTCCACAACCCTTAATACTGGGTAAGACTTTCAGGCACTAACTACCTGACTCTAACGACTGCCAAATATCTATAAATGGCGGCCGGAACCCTAGCATGCTTTCCAAGGAAACTCTGTTAATTGGGTGGTCACCCATTCACGGACCAACCTAGGGAAACACGGCTTAACGTTAAGATCGAAACGAGTCAATCTAAAAAAGTGGCTTGCCCAAAAAATTACTAAGACGAAAGAAAATTCTAATTTTACATGCTTTTTTCGATCTCGAACGTCGTAGACATGCAAAGTAAGTTAATTTATACGGTTTTGAGTCCCCGATGAGAGTCGAAGAGATAAATCTTCCTGAGCATTGATTAATGTCTGTATCATCACGGCTTCAACTCTCGGGGGTAAACAGTTAAGCGGGTGTCAATCATGAGGTGATGAGACTTCGATAAATGTGTCAACAAGAAACCTTGTGTGTGTGTGTGTGTGTAGCGGCTTTTAAATGGATACTAGATTTTGGTTGTGGCTTTGCTCGCGTGAAGGCCAAAAGGTATCTCACGGAAACTCTTTACTGGGATTATAAGTATCCTAACCAGTCCTAGATGCCTCTTTGGTCTAGTAATCGCATACGCTACGGCGAACATAAGGTCTTGAGTACGATTACCAGGTTGCCATAAATGTTTTTTCATGAAGAATTTTTCACTTGCAGCCGACAGAGCCTGGATTTGTGCCCAGTTGAAGCCAATCGACTTCATTCATTTTTAGATTCAACATAACTAAGAAATATGGGATGCAGTTGAATATCAGCATATTAAATCGAGCGAATACTTAGCCGACCTCCGCCACCTAGTTGATACTAGGTATTACGATACCCTTGGTAAGCGTGATTGACAGATTTCCAGCCCACTGACTACCTGTAATCACCATCATCATTATTTCTGCCAAAAGACATCCACTAAAAAATCATCATCATCAACAGCCTATTAATGTTCCCACGGCTGGAACACAGGCCTCCTCTCTTTGAGAGGGAATGGGCTATAATCGAGCCCAGTGCGGATTGGTAGATGTCACATGTCTTCGACACGGCACGGTTGGCGCAATGGCTCAAGCAATGGATTGTTGCGCTGCATGTCGCGGGTTCGATCCCCGCACGGAACAAATATTTGTATGGCCTACAGGTAGTTGTTTCGGGTCTGGGTATTTGTGTATGTGAGTTTAAATGTTTGTGAACGTCGATACAGGAGAAATTCCTAGAGAGGGGCAACGTTCTTTAAAAAAAAAAAAATTTTTTTTGGTTCTAAGACATTTCCTCACGATGTTCCTTCACCGTTTTGAGAGCAGCGGTGATGAAATAAATTACACAAAGTGATGTGCCTGCTTGGGTTTGAACCCACTAACTACGTCGGTTCCGCCACCACTGGGCCACCACTACTCTCACTTCACTAAAAAAATACTTTAAACAAAAAATAATGAGTTTATAGAAAAAGCAAGAGCAAATTACGAAAGGGAAGTAAAGGTATACCCATTTTTAGGGTTCCGTAGTCAACAAGAAACCCTTTAACGTATTGCCATGTCCGTCTTGTCCGTATATGTATTGCTCAAAGACGCTTTGTCCTAGAAAGCTGTCATTTAGCATGAATATACAAATGATTTACGACAAAGTGCTAAAATAAAACGAAAGTATAACTATCACAGCTAACTGCCGCAGCTTTAATCATTACTTAGGCCATCACTTAGTAAAGGTTTTGACAGTTTTGTCATACAAAAGTATGTCAATCTTTAGTAAGTGACGGCTTAAGTAATCATTAAATGTCTGAGGCCCGCAGTAAGTAGGCTTTACTAGTTTATGAGTAATAGTAAACCGACTTAAAACAGGTATTTACTAAACAACCCGAAATACCTAAATTAGAGTGCCTATAAATTTAATACAATAATGACAAGGTCAATCACACAGAAATAAGACAGCAAACCAAAGCTAGAGACGTCATTCGGTACACCCTAAAACAAAAGTGGCGCTGGGCCGGTCATATACAAAGAATCCAAGACGGAAGATGGTCGTCCACAGTTACTAACTGGTACCCGTTCAACAAGAAACGCAAACGCGGTAGACCCTACAAACGATGGAGCGACGACATAGCGAAAATTGCAGGAAGAACTTGAACAAGGCTAGCCAGAGACCGACATGAGTGGCACAGCAAGGAGGAGGCTTTTACCGCCTTAGGCGGTCCTTACATTTAGTTTTAAAGTACAATTTGTGAATAAATATAATAAGGAATTTAATTAATTAATGTAATGTATAAGTGTAATGTTATTTCTATATTAATAAATCTAAGAAAAAAAAAATGTTTTCTATTGTCAGCATTGTAAATTGCACGTTTACGGTTGTTATATATTACAATTAATTAATGTTTGTATTGATTAAGCATGAATATGAAATGTAAGGAATCAAATAAAAGCTTTATTATTATTATTATAAATATAATACATACCTAGTACTAACACGGGGTGGACCAATGACCCAGGTGGACGTGCGGGGATTGGCTGGATGCTGGTCAATATGGCAACACTAAAGGGTAGCCTATGTCCAGCAGTGGATGTCTTCCGGATGAAATGATGATGATCAACACGGGGTGTCTATTTCCAAATAAATATTTTTTTCATTGATTTTAAATTACACATTACACATGTTATTCGAGAAAATGTCATAACTTAAATACGATTTTTACTCTGTAGTTCAGTAACTAGGTACTTGAAATTAGAACAATTAAAAGTTGGAAAAATATATAATATTGATTACAATACATTTTGTCATACATAATCGTAACATACCGAATTATCTACGCCAACTGTCTTGTAGACTAAACAAATCCAGTTACAAATCTTTAGTATGATTGGCAAGCGATAACTCAAACCAAAGCTATTAGAAGAAAATGGATTTTGATGAAATATTGCTCATCCATCTCAATTCAAGAATAGCCAAAATTCAGCCAATTTACTTATCTATCTATCTATCTATAAGTATACAGGATTTTTTTAGGATTCCGTACATGAAAATGGATAAAGTGGAACCCTTAAAATTATGATCACTCGTGTGTCTGTGTGTCTGTCTGACTGTCTGTCTGTCGGTCCGACCATTCTCCCCTTCTTATATCCGATACACCTGAGCCTAAAATTCTGAGAAAAATACAGAAATTAGTTCAATACTTACAGATTTCAGAAAAACCTACAAAAAGTCATGGTACGGAACCTTTCGTGTTCAATTCCGATTTGCACTTGGCCAGTTGTTCTTTTGTAACCCAGAAGAAGCCTATTTACTCGTGACTTCATCATCATCATCAACAGCCTATTAATGTTCCCACTGCTGGGACACAGGCCTCCTCTCTCACGCGCATCTACCACGCGGGCCCAGTGCGGATTGGTAGATGTCACATGTCTTCGAATGTTTGGTTCTAAGCCATGCCGGTTTTCTCACGATGTTTTCCTTCACCGTTTTGAGAACAGCGGTGATGAAATAAATTATACAAAGTAATGTGCCTGCCTGGGTTCGAACCCACGACCTACTGTTCGTAAGTCGGGCCCACCACCACTGGGCCACCGCTGCTCTCGTGACTTAAATAGATTATATTTATGAACTCGGGAAATCCGACGCAGGCAGGGGGGAGCTCCACTCATTGACTGTGCGCATAATAAAAGATTTATATAGCAAAGAGCTTTGTACGAATGTGTGGAGCACCAAATGATTTACTTGTCCTCTTTTATTTGTGCCTCTCTCTCTCTCTTTAAGTGCCTCTCCAACTAGTGGAGGTTGACAGTCAGCTCCGCATATCCGACTCGGTCTTTTGCTAGTGTTTAAAGTTCCGCGGCGCTCTTAACTCTTATTTGTGCCTAACTGATGGGAATAGAATGGGTCTAAACGAGATGGTAGGTATGTTATGTTTGAGTCAGCTTCCAGTCTAACTAGATGCAGTATTTTACATGGAGCGACTGCCAATCTGACCTCCAAAACTCAGTAATTACTGGGTAATACGTTACCCGTTCGTAAGACTGGTTGCAGAGGTCGCAAAAGGTCTATATATAGCAGTCGGGACCAACAGCTTAACGTACTTTCAGAGGCACGGAGAAAACTTAGTATGTAAGTAACTGGTGGTCACCCATCCACATATCAACCCAGGCAATCACGATTTAACCTAAAGATTTACCCGAGTGGCAGTAATTATTATTAACCCACGAGCTCCTGAGGCAAATGATGATGACGACATTAAATAGACTTGCCAAGTACAAGTCGGACTTGCATATCAAGAGTTCCGTACATCGTAGTAGATATTGAGAGATTTTCCATATTATTTTAGCGCCATAGACTTCTGTATTTTTTTTTATTTTAGGCTTAGTAGTTTCGGAAATAAGAAGGGTATGGTCGGACAGACAGACACACGGGCGATCCTATAAAGGTTTCGTATTTTCCTTTCGAGGTACGGAACCCTAAAATACTTAAATACTGCTACGTGTACAACATAGACTTGTGCTAGTGATTGTGAAACACGAAAACGGTCGTCAGTCAAACATCCCAGAATTATAGATGCGATGGTTTTTAAAGTATTTCATGAAATAAAAGCTTTATAACGTTATTTAAATTCGAAACGTTTTTTGAGCAATTTGTACGAATGCAAAGGTTTTTAAATGTTTTTACAGCGTAATGATTTTATAAATGCACATATTTTTTACTGCAAATTTCACAAATGGATTGGTAACTGAAATGGCGTATGAAATTAATATTTTTTTATTAAAGAGCGTTTTTATTTTGTACTAGCACCTTGCTCGCGACTTTGTCCGCAAAAATTCTAATAGTTCGGTTAATTGGCGTGATATAAATAATATAATTTATAGCCCATAGCAACCAGAGGTAATGTATCTCTCTATCAAAACATTTTAAAATTGAATCATCATTTCCTAACACTATCTTCTACATACAAACTAACAAACAGACAAATCTTAACTTCTTCATGGTCTGCCATGACTCCGTGTCACTGTTTCAGGGCACCAATCTAGGCTTTAAGGGCCCACAGCTCGGGGGCCACGTGACGACTTCCAACCACCGTTGACTCGGGTCAGTGGACGGTGAGTAATGGGTTAGTTCACCGTCCGTCCGTCTTATGACGACGACAGGCCGTGTCAACGGCGTATTCGTGTTCCACGCGCGCCTCAAAGAGATGTCAGCAACATTAGGCCCCTGTAATGTAAGGGCCGACGCCTTCCAGGACTGCGGGTTGTTTGAAAGAGATAACGCGGTCCCAGACACAAAGGGACACAACATGGGTAGTTTTCAGTCAGTAGAAGTCTGACACTCTCTTTCGTTCCGCCCAGAGCGGGACACAAGGGCCCACAGTAATTTCGCCATGCGACAGACATGTCCTACCAAGTCACATACCGGATGAGTTATTGCGATAATTTGTCCTATTTCTATTCAACCATCATCAACAGCCTATTATTGTTCCCACTGTTGGACACAGGCCTCCTCTCTTTGAGAGGGAATGGGCTATAATCAACCACGCGAGCCCAGTGCGCATTGGTTGACTGGCCTGTTGGTCTAGTGGTTAGTGACCCTAACTGCTATGCCGGAGGTCGTGGGTTCGATTCCCACCCAGGACAAATGTTTGTGTGATGAGCACGATCATTTGGTCTGTGTCTGGGTGTAATTTATCTATAATATGTATGTATTTAGAAATATATAAGTATGTTTATCAGTTGTCTAGTACCCATAACACAAGCTCTGCTTAGCTTGGGACTAGATGGCGTTGTGTGATAGTTGTGGAATATTATTATTATTATATTATTGGTAGATGTCAAATGTCTTCGAATTTTTTGGTTCTAAGACATGCCGGTTTCCTCACGATGTTTTCCTTCACCGTTTTGAGAGCAGCGGTTATGAAATAAATTACACAAAGCAATGTGCCTGCCTGGGTTCTAACCCACGGCCGCCACCACTGGGCCACTGCGGCTGCCTACTTCTATTGCGTCCGTATTATCAAAATCAAAATCAAAATCAAAAGTCATTTATTCAAATTAGGCTGATAATCAGCACTTTTCGAACGTCAAAATTTACTATCGAACGAAGTTACACACTGCTGAGTGTGTAACTTTGTAGCCGTCCTAATACATAATGTACTAAAAGTAGAATAATATTGCAATAACGCATCCGGTGTTAAGGACCGACAATAACGCACCTATAATATAGGAGAACCTTTAGTTGGGCAGGCTTTTGAGCCACATCGACGTGTTGTGTTTTGTAGCACCGCCGTGTAGTGTTCCGAACACGATTTGTTAATTTTACCGTATCGTCGTCTTTATTTTCTGCATAATATTATAAGCTCGCAAATTAATGTCCGAATTCTTCTCTTAAATAACTAAGAACATCCCTATTTGGTAGTCTGCATTGAGAGAATACTTCTGAGTGTTAGGTACCAAGAACGTAGGTTTTCAAAGAATTCCTACATTTTCAGTAGTTTTTCAGGAAAGTTTTATTTTCAAAGTAACTTATAAACTAGAGCTTTTAGTTACTGTGGGGCCAATTTTAGTGCCCTCTCTCACTTTTTGTAACTTGCTTAGAGTTGAAACATATAGGAACGAAATTTATTTATTGTACTTTTTCTCTGTATCAAAGTCTAAAATTGTACTTTATTGTTCTACAAAAACCTAAGGCGCACGCACTGACGAACGCACTGACAAGTAGCTTAGAGACTACAACTGAGAAACGCCTGATGGATAAACCCAAAAACAACGAAAAAAAAAATCTTAATATAAAAATCATTTATTCAAACTAGGCTGATAAACAGCACTCTTCGAACGTCAAAATTTACTTTACTTATTTAGAAGAGACAACCTCCCAAAACGCACACCCTTCGACACTTCCTAGTGTTTTAGCTGGAAAAAAGAAGTGGTGGAACAAACTCCCCAGCAAAACATCTGTCTGTTAGGTTAGAAGAACCAGACTCGATACAATATTAAGGTGTTAGTTAAATTAAGATTTACTAAAATACACAAATCAATAATAAAAACCAGTATTAATAAACAATGTAAATAAAACTATATAAAACATAATGTGTTAAAGTTGAGAATATCAGTGTGTTTAGTGTACAGGTAGATATTTTGTATAATATATGAAATGTTGGCAAAAATGAACTGAGAAGCAACCGTGAGAATACCTATTACCTTAAAAAAATCTCTAAGAGAAACTCGGACACCCAGCTGATAAATTGCACGAACCGTTCGCTTCTGTAGAACAAATATATTTTGAATATCAACAGCTTTGCTCCACAGCAGAATACCGTAGGACATAACGCTGTGAAAATAACTAAAGTAGACTAACCGTGCTGTATCAACGTCAGTCTATTGTCTTAACTTAGCCTTCGCGCTAGGCTTGTTAAGTGTAAACCCCATTGTAATTTTGAATCTACTGCCTCTATGCCCAGAAATACAGCAGAGTCGGCAATTTCCAGCGATTGGCGAGAATAATATTGGGACCATATTTCTAACATTGGGTAAAGCGAACTTAATTATTTTAGTTTTCTTGGCATTAAGAATCAGGTTGTATGTTGTGAACCAATCCGTGACCATTGATAGCGCGCTGTTTACGTCGTCAAAATCGTGTCTATTCCTATCTACTTTATAGATAAGAGAGGTATCATCTGCAAATAATACAACGTCACAATAACCCTTCAAATGACATTGTAGATCTTTAATACCTAACTATAACCAAGAATAAAATCGGACCCAGTATTGAACCATAAGGTACACCTAGCCGAACCGGTAGCCCGATTAAAATACTATGGTATATAGTATAATAATACTAGGGACTGTAAGTACTATTTCAAATGGTTTGTTATTGTTGATGTGCAATGTTGTTACATCCCCAAATGGTCTTTTGTTTGTTTGGCTGGTTTTTTGTGTGGGTCATTATTTTGATCTAAAAGTCGAACGCGTTTTAGTGTTGTCATAGTAGTTTTTTTTTATATTACAACCAACCAACCTGCGACTTATTTCGCATGAAAAATAGCTTAAAGCATTCATAAATGGATTTTAAAACTCAGAAATATTTTTTTCGATTCCAACCAGTAGTTCCTGAGATTAGCGTGTTCAACCAAACAAATATACAATTATGAGTAAAGATGTGTTTAATTACTTTTATGTCATTTGTATTAATTTTTTTAGAGATCTCTAATTCCTAATCGAACTACTTTTAACGTAGGAACATCGATCACTAATATTAGTGATCGATGAGTAGGAATCATAAAAAAAAATCTTACCTTAACAACAGCAATTTTTTCTCGTAAACACTTCATCCAATCCGAAAAGTTATTACACTGAGCACACACCTGTGAACAAAGAAAATAATGTGTTCAGATAAACAAACAAAAAATTATTATTTTAATCATTATTTTTGAATGAGAATGGCCATAAAATATCCCAGACAGGTTAGGTAGAGGTGTACCTAATAATACAATCGAACAAGCTAATAAGTATACAGTCAGCTAAGTTGCATTAACATTTAAGATAACACAGATATTATAGGGTCATCATCATCTGCCTAGCCTTAGTTAGTTAGTTAGTTTAACTGGGCTTTTATCCGCACTTAGCCTCTTGATTGGGCCATCTGCCTAGCCTTTTCCCAACTATATTGGGGTCGGCTTCCAGTCTAACCGGATGCAGCTGAATACCAGTATTTTACATGGAGCGACTGCCTAAAAAAAAAAAAATAAAAAAAAAAAAAAAATCTAATTAGTCCGTCTGTTAGATTATCGAAAAATATTGGATACATGTTTTTTGTTTTATCAAATTAATGAAAATTTACGATAATAAAACGCGTCAAAGATGGTGAGTGGGGGCTTTTGACGTCACTTTGTGGGTAAAAAAAAAGTACTAACATTATGACGTTATAAGACTTGACGCGACTTTTCGAAGCACTGTCTGGTCTTCATATTTTGTTTATGTAAAAAAAAAAAAAAATACGTGTCCATTATTTTTTTTTAATTTATCTTACGGAATAATTCGATTTTTTTTGGTGAAATACCCTATTATATATTTTTATTTTGGTGGGTGGGAAATCATCAAATGACTCCTCTCGCTCTGGGCAGAGCGATAGAGACTGTCAGACTTCTACTGACTAAAAACCACCCATGTTCCTTGTTAGACCTTGTGCCAAGGCCGCGGTATCTGTTTTGAGCAACCAGGTTACAGATATATTTAGAGACTGATATCAAACGATACAGAGTTTGGCATCAGTCGCTTATGCGAAACGCTTTAAAAAGAAAATTGCAGTCATAAATTGCATTATTTTCAGTGTACCTAGAATTATAAAGATTTCTGCCTGGATACTTATTAGCTTGTTCAACTGTACACTCATATTTTGCCAGTTACCTATCTTTAATTGTTTAAGTCCCATGTAAAAACAAGAGAGCCTATTGCCACCAACTGGGTCCAAATCCAGACTCCGTGGCTGCTACGAGTTTATGACGGAAAAAATCAATAACACTGTTCCCAACCGGAATCGAACCCAGGACCTCATTCTTAGCAGTCGCGCTAATGACCACTAGACCAACAACCCCTCAATCAATGTAAAACATATTTTTCAACACGTTTGCTCATAAAATGGCTCTAATTTCACCGCAATTAGGTACATAATGACACCTGTAATCAAACTGTGACTTTTTCATTGCTATTACTCATAAGTGAGTTAAAGGTTTTTTTGGTTGTGGTACGTTGTTCTTAAAAAAAGTAATAGTATAAAATAATAAATGAATGTACCTATTATTTGCTCATTTTATGCAACTTAGTATTTAAATAGTTAATTTATACTTGTACGTTTTTAATAAATAAAACTTTCACTCAAATAACTCTTGTTTTTTCTGTAACAAATAAAACTTAGAATTCACAATTTTTATGTGGCTAAAATGCTATCCGCAAAAAACTAAAAAAAAAAGAAACCACATTATTTTAGTCTATGGCCGATCGCCATTGTTAGATGCGCGCGCATAGGACAGCTGAATATTTTTCCCCGGCATTGGGTTTTTTTTTGTATTATTTTCTTCGCAAGTGTGTTGAAAAACGTTGTTTGATACACGTGTGTATTGATTATTGCCGTCCTCGGTCCTCTTAAGCCCGCCGAGACGGTAATCACCAACATTACACACTTGTACCAGAATGTACTATTAGTTGAACTAAACTCAGTCTATTTTATTGATTAATGAAAATTGTATGACTGGGCACGTATATACCCACTGTAGTATCTAAGCTAAATATAAAATAGAAGAATACAACATTGTTTCCTTCGATAACTCGATCAAGAGTCGGCTTCAAGATCAAATTATTGGTTCTCTTATATATCTAAGGCTTAGATGTTCGTGCCAAAATGGTGGACAAAGATAGTTCATTGTTATTGGTGATTTTACTCTATAGGTACTCCGCGCCACGACAAGCTGAACATTTTCTATGAACTTCTACTAAGCTGATCATCACCATGATCAGTCCATAATGTTCCCACTGCACCACGTGGGCTAGTGCGGGTTGGTAGATGTCACATGTCTTCGATTTTTTTTTTGGTTCTGTGGCATGCCGGTTTCCTCATGGTGTTTTCCTTCACCGTTTTGAGAGCAGCAGTGATGATATAAATTACATACTAACTACTAAGTTTACGTAGCGAAAAATCAATCAAAAACAAATAATGTCAAGAAAGCACTCGAGTCGAATATAAAAAAACCGACTTTAAAAACACAAAAAGTGAATAAAATAAAACACAAAAAAGTGAAAAATTAACTTCAGAAGAAAAATCAGCTCTTGATGTCGATGACATTTTTGTTTGTTTGATTTCGTTTTTTTTTTGCCACCATAGTTTCAGTTTTTGTGTTTTTGAAGTCGATTTGTTCTCTGCAAAAAAAAAAATATTTTCCACCTTTACTTGAAATATCCTATGCAAATATTTATTACTTATGCATTTAACATTCAACCAAGAAACCTAACCCTTGACCTTCAAGATTCCCTTATTATCTTTCAACTCCTAATCGTTGAGAAGTAGTAACTACCATCATCACCGCAGCCATATAAGATTATGATTATCAACCTAAAGACTTCAGAAAATATAATATGAAAAAAGTTGTAAGTGCCTACAAAATTTTAGGGTTGCCAGTCCCGGGCTCCCATCACCAGATCCTGACTTGGTGACAATGGGACCACCTCGAGAGTATACCCTATTAAACAAAAAAATAATTTAGAAAAACGGTCGACAATTGACGGTGATATCCGCGAAAAAACATAACAAAATACGGTCAAATTGAGAAACCTCCTCCTTTTTCGGAAGTAGGTTAAAAAATTAGTACTAAAGCTTAATATTTCACAAACGAATCACTTAATCGAAAATGTGTTTAAACAATCTCGCAATATTTATAAAGACCTATCCACGTCATGCACCACATACGCCAGAATAAGGGCTTTGCTGAAAAAAAAACATCCCCACTTTACGTGTACAGCAGATACTCTAAAAAAAAAGAGATTTTTATTTTACGACTATGCCAGCCTAACTTATCTCTATATTTAGCCATAAACAGCTTTTAGTACTAAAAGTAACTTTTTTATAAACGTGGATTTAGTCCCGTATCGTGGGTGCGTTTACAAACATTTAAACTCACATACAAAAATACCCAGATCCGGAACAAGTATCTGTAGGCCATACAAATATTTGTTCCGTGCGGGGATCGAACCATCGCAGCAGTCCAGTCGCTTAGCCAATGCGCCAACCTACACAACCACGGTCAAATGATTGGAACACCTGATTGAAAAGAAATGTAAATAGGGTCGCTAAGTACCATTTTCCATCAAGCTTCTTCACCATGTAGGTATTTTACAAGTTGTAACAATTTCACATTGCGTCCCATTTTTCACTTTCTCCAAATTTGGTTACCAAGGCAACAAGTCAATAAGTCTAGAGTAGCTATTTCCAGACCGCTTGGCCTAACCGTTAATATATCAAGTGGTTGAATGTCAGTAGTGTCAATGTAATGAATAGCTTGTATTAACGAAAGGATGGTTTGTGGTTGAAATCTAAGGAGAATTTAAGGTCCCTTCTTGTGTTAGGATTAGATATAGATAAGAAAAGCTAGTATGCTTTTGTAAATTTTTTCCATTTAGAATTTTTGAAAAATAACCTTTTTATTTAAATGTGGGAAAACATCAAATGACTCGGTCCCCTCAGGGCGGAGCGGAAGGGGGTGTTAGACTTCTAGGGGACTAAAAACCACCCATGTACCTTGACCCAACTACGCAATGAGAGCTTCCTAAGGCGCGGGTCAAAAACGTATGGCGTTTTGCGGTTGCGCGGCGCGGGCGGTTTCCTATTTCATTCAAATTTTATACCAAGTGCATAGTAATAAAGCGCAATTTAGGATACGGGGGCACCGAAATGGCGCGTCATATCGACGCCCGAGCCACGACATTCCGTGTATCCTAAATTGCGCTTTATTTCTATGCACTTGTTATAAAATTTGAATACCATACGCCCTTTGACCTGCGCCTAAGGTATTGGTCGAGGTCGGGCGTCGGGGGCCACATGACGGCTTCCGGCCAACGTAGACGCGGGCCTGTGAACGGTGAGTGATGGGCTAGCCCGCCGTACGTCCGTCTTACGACGACGACAAGCCGTGTCGACGGCGCGTTCGTGTTCCACGCGCGCTACAAAGAGATGTCAGCAACATGGAATGGGCCCGCAAAGGCCGACGCCCGTCGGGGCTGCGGGATGTTGTAAGTGATACCGCGGCCTTGACATATAGGGTTAAGAACGAACACGAAGTCTGACACTCCCATTCGCTCTGCCCAAGAGCGGGAGGGGTTATTTGATGATATCCCACCCCCCAAAGACAAAAAAGGTATTGGTCGAGGTTCTTTCCATTAACCATTACGACTAAAAGTGTTATTAGGTTTATCCATCAGTAATTTCTCAGTTACAGCCACGAAGTCTGGGCTGTGCCCGGTTGCTGGCATTAAACTCGCGCCATATTTTATTGAACTTAAAAACATAACTTGTTAAATGTTGGTATACTGTTAGGTATACCTCTGGCTCACCCTTCGGATATTACAGGCGTGGTGTTATGTCACGTGTGAATGGTACGTTTTTAACGTAATTTTGCAATAAACGAAACGATTTTTTAACATCGCCACATTGATAACTAAAGCTTTTTCATCCATTTCATCAAAAGTAACCCGAAAAAATCCTACCTCAAACCTGTATCCTTCAAGCTCACCAATATCATTACCAAAGGTGTTGTATTTCAAATATTTGTCCCCTTTCCAAAAAGGTTGACAAGTGTACCACCTCCAAATTCACTTTCTATGTAACTGAAAACGCCTTTCAGGGGTTACGGAACCCCGATTTATAAAGGTTGATTTTATTATTACCCGACGATGGCTTAAAATGGATCTTGGGTGACGAATTTCTATCCGTTTCTCCGGTCTACAAATGTTAAGTGCAAAATGGATTTTTCTTTATATATTTTCGGGTAGGTATGTCATGTTGAATAAAGATAGTTCTTTGTGTTTCTTTGGGTTCAGAGAGAGATTTTGTTATATTATCTCGTAAGTTAGGGCCTTTGGATCTTTTGAGTTAGGTGCAGCCTTTGATGTGAGGTCCTTTTAGAGCTTCCTTTCTAAGACGAGTTGCTTTTGACGATGAATGAAGTATATCTGCGAATGTAAAATCCTAAATTCATTCATTTAATGTCAGGTAACACACATTCTAAATTTTGGAGTATATAAAACCAAATAATGATAATCTTTTAGGTATGGGAAACTCATATAAAACGAGTTCAGGTCGATTAGATTGAATATGATTGTATGGCTTATAGTGTCGCTGTGTGTGAAATTGCAACTTAAATAAAAGGTTTTCTTCTATTAAATTGATTTCAAGTTTGTTTTATTACGAACGATTTTTATTTTTATTTTGGCGACGATATTTACTACCTACCAATTTAAGAAATGTCTTTTAAATCGAAGTTACAATCAATAACTAATTTAACTATTAAGAAAAATCACTTTTGAATCTACACTAGTAGCGTAGATAGTAACAAACTACTGTTGCACATGCATTTTTTGTCGCAGTAGCATGATGTCGAACTTCACTTCTTAATTTCAAACTCAAACTCAAACTCAAACTCAAAGCATTTATTTCAATTAAACCTTTATAGGCACTTTTGAATGTCAGAAGAACAATTCATAAAAACAAATCTACGAGTGCAATACGTCACTCCGAAAGCCACCACGCCGAATCACACGCCGCCGAATGCCAGCAACAACGAGCACCGCGAGCACGAAAGCACGCAACGACGCACACCGCTACAACGAATGCACGAGACCCCGAATCACGGAACAACGAATGCAATACGCAACCGTCGCCCCGCAACCCGGAGCCCCGCGCACCCACCGCCACGGCACACGCCGCCGCACGCCCCCGCACCCGCAGCACTCGCCGCCGCAAACATCCGGCACCGCGCAACTCGACGCAGCAACCCCCGGAACGACGCATTGCACTCTAAAGCTACAGTCACAAACACAAGGCATAATAACTTGTGAAAGTACTGTAGTTGCCCATTCCCTAGCGTAGATCTCAATGGAGAAGAAAGGGCAAGAAACTCCATGGACACTCTTTTCAATCAGAATATTATTACAAAATCTTGGTACATTACATCATTCATGTTGAGATGGTATATTATGTGAGAACTATGTAGCAAGACGTGCAAGTTAAGAGCGTCCAGAGTAAAAACATATAATAAATAAAAATAAATAAATAAACCATGGCAACTAAGAGATGACCAGTCTCCACTGACAGCGCCCGTTCACGAACATGACGCCTGGATCAGCACCATTCAACTCAACCATTTTGAAGGGAATTTAATGATCCGACACATGCGCCACCATCAGCGAGACATTTAAGTGAGCATAACATACTCTCAGACACCAGGGCAACGTCACTAAAAAATAACTAAATGTAAAAAGTGGCTTTACAGTACATAGTACTCACACATGTGCCATGCAATTATAAATAATATTAAGATATTGAATCTATACAATGCAAAGATATTCTTACAATCTTCTGCAGCCTCTACAATAACTTCTCATGATAGGTAATCAATGGTTGTGGAGCAGGCCCAGCATTAAGCCAAGCATTTTTATCATCATTTTAATCCCCTAACTTAAAATATGCTTGCCTACACAGTGTGTGGTTTATACAAGATTTTAATTGCGTCTCATTCAGTTGAACAATGTGGGGGAGTCTACTTTAGCTAGCCTAAATTTGTCGGTCAAGCATGTATTCGAACTATAGTGAGTTGCAGTACAGTTATGTCTAGTGGTGTTCAAAGTTGCTTTAAGTCAATCACTTGCGTAATGCTTAATGCTTTATTTTTAATATGCTTTATTATATCATTTTTAAACGCGTAGGCATATCATGATGCCGCATGCTATAAAAGAATATTACATCGCGTTTATGAATTACGATAAAACAGAACCGTTAAAAATATAATGAACTTTCCTTCATACTTTCCAGGCTTAGGACTATCTATAATTGAACAAATGTTATTATGAAATAAAATAAGTTAGTACTACGTATTTATTTACGTAACTATATTACGTATTTATTTACGTGAGCCGCCCGAGATCGCAAAATCGTCCGCGGTGCTTATAACGATTACGCACACAACCGACCGGAATCGCTCGCATGCGACGACTGCCCGGCGCCCGCCCCGCCCGGCCCCTGCTTAATGCTTATTCATTGCTTGTTGCTTTTCGCGCGACCGACAGAGACAGAGAGTGCGATGTAAAAGCAATAAGCAAATAGCAACTTGTGAAATCCACGATAGCATTTGCTTTATGATATGTGTATTAAGCACGGAGCTTTATTTTGCTATAATTATGATATATTAACCACCACTAGTTATGTCGCACAAACGTTAATTGCGCTACCGTTTGTCGACGTCACGTTATACAGTCAGTAATTAAATAGGTATATACTGACTGTATATAATTATGTCACAGTCAAAACTGCTAATTAAAACTGATAAAATGTTAACTCACATTTACTTCGAACCTTATTCATCACCAACCTAAATGGTTCCCACTGCAGGGACTTAGGCCTCCTCTCTAGGAGAGGGATGGGCTATAATCCACCCCGCACGCCCAGCGCGGGTTGATAGATGTCACATATCTTCGTATTGTTTGGTTCTAAGACATGGCGGCTTCCTCACGGTGTTTTCCTTCACCGTTTTAAGAGCAGTGGTGATGCAATACAATACACAAAGTAATGAGTCTGACTGGGTTTGAACTCACGACTCACTGTTCGTAACTCGGGGCCGCCACCACTGGACCACCGCTGCCCACCGAGCCTTATTAGGTGGTGTCTATTTTATTCTATTACTCATTTCGTACATCCTAAAGGTCATTAGAAAACTTATTAGGTTATAAGGTTTTTTTGTGACCCTTTGATAGCTAAAATATTTTTTAATAGAGAAAACGCGATTTAACTAATTAAGGATTTTGACTGACGCTAATCAAAAGTAGTTTTGACCGATTTACAATTTTGACTATAACATAATATACACTATATTTTGGTGCTGAACTGAAAAATACCATTTCAGCTGACCACGCATTGACCCAGCTTCGTCCCAACCCCTAAGTAATAAAAATAACAATTCCAAATCTACAAACCGTTGTCTCTGGTAGTCGGCAATAAACCGGCTCGAAACCGGAAACCATCGGCGCGGGGACCGGCAGTGACGTCATAAATAAAAGAGCCCGTCAGGCTGTTGTTGGTTACATTATGGCACTAGTTACGGTTGTTGTTGTGTTGTCGTTGTTAGGGGAAAAGAAAGAAAGGTTTGTTTGTTAAACGTAAAATATCTTTACTAATTATTATAAAGCTCAAGAGTTTGATTGTTTGGTTGAACGCGCTAATCTCAGGACCTACTGGTTGGAATTGGCAAATTATTTTTGTGCCGGATAGTCCATTTATCGAGGAAGGTTATAAGCTATATAATGTGATGCAGGTGACGATGTGCGGGTCAGCTAGTCCCAAAATAAATATTGTACTTCTTTCTTTATTGTGTGGTTAGTGCTTACTACATAATTATGTCATCATCATCATCATTTCAGCCGAAAGACGTCCACTGCTGGACATAGGCCTCCCATAGGTGTCGCCACATTGACCGGTCCCGTGCGTCTCGCATCCAGCGGATCCCCGCAACGTTCACCAGGTCATCGGTCCACCTAGTGAGAGGCCTTCCAACGCAACGTCTTCCAGTTCGCGGTCGCCACTCCAGAACTTTTCGACCCCATCGGCCATCCGTTCTGCGAGCAATGTGCCCTGCCCACTGCCACTTAAGTTTGGCAATTCTTCGGGCTATGTCGGTAACCTTGGTCCTCATGCGGATGTCCTCATTTTTGATTCGATCACGCAAAGTAACTCCATGCATAGCTCTCTCCATTTTGGGTGACTTTGAGTTTTTTGATGAGGCTCATTGTGAGCGACCATAATTATGTAGTATGTACCTATTTATGTACGAGTATACTTATTTCAATTTATGTTTACAAAATGGTATTCTCCTTATGTTTATTTTTGTACTCGACCACAGTGCTATCCTATTTGTCCCAAAGGTTGACTGGTAGAGAATTCGTTGTGGCATTAAGACCACCTATGTACCACTCTTGTACATGAAGTTTAATAAATAAACTCTATAGAACCTAGTGAGAATAGCCTAAAAAACTTCACGAACAAAACGCTATCTCGCTTCTAAAAATAAACTTCAAAACGCAGGATTAGTATTTTCCCCAAATTGTAAGAGCTTACAATAGTTATCTTAATTACAACACTTAAAACAGAATTCTGCAAAGATTAAACCTAAAAATTTGTTTTAGCCGGTTTTCATTCGAGATTTTTCCTTAGTATGTCTTTTCATAACATCGCGGTTGTAATTTCCACAGGGTAAGACAAAGGTTTATTTATAAACACTCACATTTTGCCATGTATATGCATAATGCCATCAACCAATCATTTGGGTCGATCTTTTGGATAAGCTGTGCTTGTCTAGGTTGGTCCGAAGATGGGTGACCACCTATATACCAGGTTTCTGCTACTAAGCCGTTAGATCCGACTATCGTTTGCAGATCTTTGACAGTCGATACAGGTAAGTAGTCAGTAGTCTGACAATCAGTCTTACCAAGGTTTTATTGACTGAGTACCTACCTATTACTCTTCTACAACGAGCAGCGGTGGTCCAAACTCAAAACTCAAACTCAAACTCAAAGCATTTATTTCAATTAAACCTTTATAGGCACTTTTGAATGTCAGAAGAACAATTCATAAAAACAAATCTACGAGTGCAATACGTCATTCCGAAAGCCACCACGCCGAATCACACGCCGCCGAATGCCAGCAACAACGAGCACCGCGAGCACGAAAGCACGCAACGACGCACACCGCTACAACGAATGCACGAGACCCCGAATCACGGAACAACGAATGCAATGCGCAACCGTCGCCCCGCAACCCGGAGCCCCGCGCACCCGCCGCCACGGCACACGCCGCCGCACGCCCCCGCACCCGCAGCACTCGCCGCCGCAAACATCCGGCGCCGCGCAACTCGACGCAGTAACCCCCGGAACGACGCATTGCACTCTAAAGCTACAGTCACAGACACAAGGCATAATAACTTGTGAAAGTACTGTAGTTGCCCATTCCCTAACGTAGATCTCTATGGAGAAGAAAGGGCAAGAAACTCCATGGACACTCTTTTCAATCAGAATATTATTACAAAATCTTGGTACATTACATCATTCATGTTGAGATGGTATATTATGTGAGAACTATGTAGCAAGACGTGCAAGTTAAGAGCGTCCAGAGTAAAAACATATAATAAATAAATTAACCATGGCAACTAAGAGATGACCAGTCTCCACTGACAGCGCCCGTTCACGAACATGACGCCTGGATCAGCACCATTCAACTCAACCATTTTGAAGGGAATTTAATGATCCGACACATGCGCCACCATCAGCGAGACATTTAAGTGAGCATGACATACTCTCAGACACCAGGGCAACGTCACTAAAAAATAACTAAATGTAAAAAGTGGCTTTATAGTACATAGTACTCACACATGTGCCATGCAATTATATAATATTATTATTGAATCTATACAATGCAAAGATATTCTTACAATCTTCTGCAGCCTCTACAATAACTTCTCATGATAGGTAATCAATGGTTGTGGAGCAGGCCCAGCATTAAGCCAAGCATTTTTATCATCAATTTAATCCCCTTACTTATAATATGCTTGCCTACACAATGTGTGGTTTATACAAGATTTTAATTGCGTCTCATTCAGTTGAACAATGTGGGGGAGTCTACTTTAGCTAGCCTAAATGCTGCGATCTTACACATATGTGAGAACAAAGTACAAAAAAATAAAAATACGTGCAAGTTAAGAGCGTCCAGTAACCGATACAATAAACAAATTAAAAAAATATATATATATCCATGGCAACTAAGAGATGACCAGTCTCTACTGACAGCGCCCGTTCACGAACATGACGCATGGATCAGCACCATTCAGCTCAACCATTTTGAAGGGAGCTAAATGATCCGACACACGCGCCACTATCAGCGAGACATTTGAGTGAGCATGACATTCTCTCAGCAACTAGGACAAAGTCACAAAAAAAAAAAAAAAAAAAAAAAAAAATAATAATAACTAAATGTAAAAAGTGGCTTTATAGTAGTACATAGTACTCACACATGTGCTATGCAATTATATAATATTAAGATATTTTAACAATCTTCTGCAGCTTCCACAATAACTTCACATGATAATCGATTTATTTGCCCCTATGGTTGTGGAGCAGGACCAGCATTGAGCCAAGCATTTTTATCATCAATGTAATCCCCTAACTTATAGTATGCTTGCCTACATAGTGTGCGTTTTATACAAGATTTAAATTTGGCCTCCTTCAGTTGAAGAATGTGAGGGGGTATTTTATTGTAACATTTTAAACAGTACCCCATGAAAGATGAGTCTACTTTAGCTAGCCTGAAACCTGGCTGAACTAATTCGTCCCTATTTCTCGTATTATAGTGGTGTCTATCACCTCTTTTGCTAAATAAATGCAGATTTTTTCTAACGTACATGATGTTTTCATAGATGTATTGACAAGGTACTGTCATGATGTTAATTTCCTTAAACAGCTCTCTCAGAGAATCGCGTCTTCGTAGACCATATATGGCTCTAATGGCTCTTTTCTGCAGAATAAATATAGATTCGATGTCTGCAGCCCGTCCCCATAGTAAAATACCGTATGACACAACACTATGAAAATAGCTAAAATAGACTAGTCGCGCGGTATCTATGTCAGTAAATTGACGGATTTTCCTAACAGCATATGCTGCTGAACTCAGCCGGCCTGCAAGAGATGTTAAATGCGGACCCCACTGTAGTCTTGAGTCAATCGTTATCCCCAAGAAAACAGTTTCATCGACAAATTCTAGTTTCTCTTGATTCAAGATTATGTCACAATCAGTACTTTTGACATTTGGTAGAGCAAATCTTATGCATTTCGTTTTTTTCCCATTTAATACTAAATTATTAACTGTGAACCAATTATGAACCTGCAGTAGGGCGTTATTTACGTCATCAAGATTTGTGGCACGTCTGTTTACCTTAAATATTAAAGAAGTATCGTCGGCAAACAATACCATTTCAGGTTGGTTTTTAAATAAATGGGGTAGATCATTAATATAGACTAAAAAGAGAAAGGGACTACATAATTACTAATATTGGCCGTGTTAATTATAGAACTATGCATCGACATACTACTTATGTCTGAGTGAATATTATAAACTAATAGCCTAGCTATTTTGTGTCTACAACTAATAGGTAGATACACATTACCCCGTGTCAACTTAAGTCTATCAACAAAACTGTTGGTATCAAAGTATATCAGTCTGTCACTATAGTGACCAACTAAGAAATGAATATGCCTGTTTAGCATGTGAATATAATTATTTTTCCTGTTTGACAATTTTTTAAGGTATGGAAAAGCACACAATATTATTTTCCGACACTTTAACCTTAACAACTCAGTTACAAAGTTTGTGAGGTCTTCTGTTTTAATTTTTGAACTATTTCCTACAAATATAGTTATATCAGTATTTATATTATTAACATTTTTAGTTACTGAGGCCACTATCTGTTGGTATGTTGACCCTGGCATACAATGATTTTGATGGGAAAAACTCAGGTTATTACTTATTAATTTACCTACACCTCTTCCTATACTATCTGAGAACATTATTGAGTAAGAATCATGACTGTCATAAATCTCCGGTTGTACCACTTCTAAATATTCTTGTGTAATTTCAGTTGTTTCTTGGTTGAGAATACTGTCCTGAAATGAATTTACAGCCTGGGATGGGTCCTCCATTCCGTCAGGCTGGACAGTATCATGGATGGGATCTGACTGACAACTACATTGACATGTTACCAACACATTTGCAGCAAGAATATGTTCCCTAATTTGGTTCTGAGAAATTAGATACCTACTAGAAAGGGAATTAAGTGTATCCCGAAGAACTTGTATTTCAGACTGCAAACGCTGAGTATCAATTTCATAAATTTTTATACTATCTTCTAATTTTATTTGATAATTATTTAACTTATTAACTAAATCAACACGCTCTTTTCTCATTGGAATATATTTGGAAAAGTTTTTATGTTGTTTTTTAAATTGATAGCATTTTTTAATTATTCTATTGAGTTTTGCATATTTTTTAATTTTCTTGTTGCTAACTCTTAAGTTCTGTTTCACTAATGAATCTTCAGTCAAATCAATAGTTATTAAGGGACCCCGGGGATTACAATTACTGTTTAATAATTCATTATAAAGGTGGTTTGTTTCTTGAACCTGAGTACATTCTTTTTGTTTTTGTAATATTAAGATACGACTATTGGCATGAATCAATTCTTCTTCTAGGTCCCTAATTTTATACAAGGCCTCCTCATACAAATTACTACATTTATTGAAACCATCTGTCACTGCCTTCAGTTGATCACGTTCATCAACAACGTCCAAGAATTGCTGATGTAGGTCTACTAGCTCCCGTTTCAAGCTGGAGTTTTTGCTATTAACCTCAACGACTTCCACCTCACTTTCTTCTCTCTCTTGTAACAGTTGTTGGACTTGGAGATTACATTCTTTAAGTTCTTGGAGGGCCGTTCTTAATTTTAGTTCCAAATCAAGGGCTGTAGCCTTACGTGTCATAACAGGCATGGTTTCAGGAATGGTTACTGAAAAACAGAATTAAAGAAACAGTGAGCAATAGTAGAATTTAATTATAAAGGAGAGTTAGTGGTGAAAAGGGAGAAAAAAAAAAAAAAAAATATTTAAAAAAAAACAGGGAAAAGCTTTCAGTTATGAAAAGAATTGAGGTAGGCTGCTAAATATGCTTTAAAAGATGATCTGATTATTTAATTTAAATCATTCAATATTCAATTTAGGGATCTACTGTCTTAGGATTTAAATTTGACTTAGGTGGGTAGATGCTTGAGAAAAAAAAAAAATATAATGTAGTAAGATAATAATGCACAATACTTAATGATAAATAATAAACGATACATTTATGAATTTAAATTGTACGACCGATCGAACAAACAGAGTTATGGAATTATCCTCAGTTTTGTTTCTTAGTACAACCAACTGTCAACAAAGCTACTTAGAACCCGTATTTAGTAACAAATCAGCATTAAATATACAAGAAATTATCATGGATGTAATAACGAGTAAACGGTTAAGTTTGTGTGCTATTAATAAATAAAAAGTAAACAATACTTCCCCTGAATTATCCGTATAACTCCGTAGTTAGAACATCAGCTGATGTTTTTAGGTTACCGGTTTCGATGTAGGTATTACCGAAACTTTTCTTATGTATCAGGAAAACAATTTGCCTGAATATTTACGCATTTATAACAAGTTTTTACATATAATTACACCTAAATATCACTTATTTACTAATTAAATATAATTTTAAAATACGGAGCAAAAATTTTACATGTCACTCGGGCAGTGTTGCCACATCCAGCTCCAGTGGTGGCGGCCCCGACTTACGAACAGTAGGTCGTGGGTTCGAACCCAGGCAAGCACATTACTTTGTGTAATTTGTTTCCACTTAAGGTTAACATGTCTATTTGATGGCTGCCATTAATTATTAATATTTGAGGGGTTTGGCGCTGATAGCTGAAACACAGCCTATTACCTAGTTCGGTTGCAGATGGTAAATTCTTTTGTAAATGGATAAAATTAGCGTTAAGGATATAATACGGGCTGCGAGATGTTGTAAAAGATACCGCGGCCTTGATATATAGGGCTAAGAAGGAACATGGGTGGTTTTCAGTTGAAGTCTGACACTCCCTTTCGCTCTGCCCAAGAGCGGGAAGGGTTATTTGATGATTTCCCACCCACCAAAAAAAAAGTGTATATTTATGTAACACTGATCAAAAATCCAAACTACTGGACACAAATCCAAACTACTGGACACAAATCCAAACTACTTAGAAATTTCTTTAGGGAAAACCCGATAAAACTCTGTCCGACCCAGGAGTCGAACTATAGACCACATGCTCAACTACAGTACTTGTTACCTTTAGACCAAAGAAGCAGGTAATCTATTAAAATACCCTGTATTCAGCAAGTTACACATGATACATGAATATTGTATGAACTGAAGGGTTAATGATAAACGTGAGGTGTCAAACTGTCAATACTCCTTCAGTTAAACAGATTAAGGGGTCTTTGGGGTCTTGTTAGTGTAATGTGGGGTTTAGTTTTCGGTTTAGTGTTAACATATATTGTAGACTGCCTTGTTGGTTTAGTGGTTGCAAGCGCGACTGCTGTGAATGCGGTCCAGGGTTCAAATCCCAAGTAGAGTAAAGTGATGTTGGGATTTTCCATAAGCATTTTTTCAGTAGCAGTTTGGAGCTGGCCTGGTTTATGGCAATAGGGTCACATTCTACTATTTGTTACTTAAACATAACTGCGTAAGGTGAGTGTACTTGGCTGCGGGATGTTGTAAGAGATACCGTGTCCTTCACATAAAGGGCTAAGAAGGAACATGGGTGGTTTTTATTCAGTAAAGGTCTGACACTCCCTTTCGCTCTGTCCAATAGTGGGAGGGGGGTTACTTGATGATTTCCCAACCCCCCAAGAAAAAAAGGTGAGTGTACTTTAAGGTACACCTCTGTCGAATCAGTATCGAAACATCGGAAGCTAAGAATGATTAAAAATCACGGAAGATATGTCGTAAGTGATAATAAAAGTTTAGTCAAACTTTTGTGACACGTTTTTCAGGTTCCGCACCTCAAAAAAACAACGGAACCCTTATAGGATCACTCGTGTGTCTCTCTGTCCGACCATTCGTCCTTTATCTCCGAATCTACTGAGACTAAAATTTTGATAAAAAATATGGTGCTAAAATAACATGAAAACTGTCTCAAAATCTACTACAATGGTACAGAACCCTTCACGTGCAAGTCTGACTTGCACTTGGCCAGTTTTTGTGTTTTAACTGCTACTTGGCAATCTGACTGAGAGACAATATTTTAAGCCATACATGTCTGATTTCTATCAGATTTTTGATGTTTATGAAGTTAGCTTCTATAAAAATTTGTGACGTTAACAAGACTTTTGTGACATTTCATAAAAAAAATTCAAACAGCGCCCACTGTTCGATTTTTTTATCTTAATTTTATGGCTTTATTTTTATGGCTTTTGCCCGCGGTTTCGCCCGCGTGGATGTCGGGAATATCAAAAAATGTCGGGTTTTCATAAAAAATTCATCACCTGTTTCACCCCTTAGGGGTTGAATATTGAAAAATCCTTTCTTAGTGGATGTATACGTCAAAAGAGGAATACGTGTATAAAATTATAAGTTTCTAGCGCTAAGGGTTTAGCCTGTGGGTTGATCCTCAGTCAGTCAGCTTTCCCGTTTTATTGGGTGTAACACTTAACGCAAGCGAAGGGCACTAGTTCTCCCCACCACTGCGATCATTATTTGTTCTAGACCAAACCCGGGAACTCCCTAGTTACGGAGATATTGGGGGTCAAAGTTCCAAATTTTGCACAGCTGTTTTTGTAAATACTTATTTTTCAGGTTATAACTTTACTTAAATTTTACTATTCAAAACTTCCACTAGAACAATGTTTTAAAAGTGCTACATTGAGAATTAAAATTTTGTGTGCTAGATTTGAAATTTTTGACCCCAAAAAAAAAGTCGTTTCCCAGCAAATTTTTTTGCGTAGTGGTACTTAGTTTGATGTACAGAATGTTTGGTTGACGTATGTGTGAAAAGTTACTGTACACCCTGTATAGATAGATAGACCAAATGTTAACCCTTTCTCATGCCGTTTAAACATAGACCACTTTATCTCTATCCAATATCTTTCAAGAAAACACATCTTATCGGGCGTCGACCTTAAATGCTTGATCCTGCCTCAGGCGTCCAATGACAACAGTAACATTCGCCGTTGGACTCGCAAATAAAGGGTTCCGTACCGTCGTAGTACGGAAACCACTTTAATTCGTTTTATTTCTTGTTATAGTAATATATATTATTATATATTCGCGTCTATCACAAAATGTGTAAAATACACATTTTGTGATATCATCTGCCTAGCCTTTTCCCAACTATATTGGGGTCGGCTTCCAGTCTAAGCGGATGCAGCTGAATACCAGTATTTTACATGGAGCGACTGCCTATCTGACCTCCACAACCCAGTTAATACTAGGTAATACGATACCCTTTGGTAAGACTGGATGTCAGACTTTCAGATCACTGACTACCCGTAACGACTGCCAAAGATCTATATATGGCACCCGGGCGGGACCAACAGCATAACGTGCTTTCTGAGGCACGGAGGAAACTCGGTATATAATGGGCGGTCACCCATCCACAGATCGACCTAGGCAAGCGCAGCTTAACCTAAAGATCGACCCGAGTGGCAGTTCTTATTAAGCCACGAGCTCCTCTTTTGTGATACACGACACGAATATATTTTTGATCAATTTCAATTAAATGTAATTAAAAGGATTGAGAAGGGGGGCTCCCCTTAATCAGTTTTCTTTTGTGGAAAAATCGTAAAGCGTTTCACATAATACATTTACCTATCAACTGTGTAGTCTTAATAGTTTTCGAAAAAAGTCACTATGACATACGGACGGACAGACATGGCGAATCTATAAGGCTTCCGCTTTTTGCCATTCGGCTACGGAACTCTAAAAAAGGCATCCGATTTGATCGGCCAATCCCTTAAGATACGGACTCGTACTCATATTACCATGCAAATCATAGTTGAAAAGGAAAAAGGGAGCGTTTATGTCGGAGACAGGGCCATTTTTTACGCGAAAATATCGTAATAACATGCTCAATGTCAACAGAAGGTCACGGGACTATAAATCATGTTGAACTGTATGAGTATTTTTTGTGGGAATTAAGTGATTTTTTGTACAAAGTCATGGAATTAATCACGCGTGTAATCCAAGTGGGGTTAGGCAGATGTGTTACTAATAGTACACTCACATTTCACAATTCAGTAGCAGTCGGTTAGGCTATGTTGATGCGGCTGCGGGTTGTTCGTTAAAGATACCGCGGCCTCTGACACAAAGGGCTAAGAAGGAACATGGGTGGGTTTTAGTCAGTAGAAGTCTGACATTCTCTTCCACTCCGCCCAGAGCATATTTTTTCCATCATTCAAAAAAAGAGGAAATAAATTCTTCTTCTTCATCTTCTTCAACGCGTGGTTAGTACCTCACCTGCAGGGCTATTGCTTATCTTTTTAAATGTCAGTGGCTATCATAGTGTCCTTCGATTAACTGTCAAATTGGTTAGAGTTTAGTCCAAAATGGAACCATTTGACAGTTAATTGATGGACACTATGATAGCCTTTGACATTTATAAAGATACGCAATATCCCCGCTGGTGTCAGAGTTTTTATTTTAGGCGACGATACTATATTACCACTTGATGTGTCCGACCTGAAAGCACCATTAATAACCGTACCTCAATAGCAAAAAAAACCGAACCCTTACAGGATCAATCGTGTGTCTGTCTGTCCGATCACTCCCCCCCCCCCTTTATCTCCGAAACTACTGAGCTTAAAACTTTGAAAAAAATACACAAATCAGTTCAACACTTATACACACATCAAAAGTGTCTAGGGATCAACATATATTTTTGCAATAACTTTTCTCCTGATTGATATTAATTAAAATTTTCTTTAAGGATTCATCAAATAAAGTGTTTTCGTTTGTCACAGTAACGATAAACCAAGTCACCTTTGCATTAATAAAGAAATTTGCCATTTTCCTAATAAAGGGATTTTTGACATTTGAACCACTAACATTAAAGTTCGAAAAAAAGACTGAAATAACAGTTTTCTTTAAAATTTTATTGGGTAACTTAAACAATTAATAATCCGTGTTTCTACCGCGAACACTAACAACACAAGAACATCGGTTTGGCATACTCAAAATGAGTTCATCCAAATCACGCTGTGGAATGGCCGCCCATGTTCGTTGCAACAACAAAAAAAGGTCTTCTTGCGACTGGATACCCTCCATATTCGGCAGAGCTCTTCTCTGTAGCATATCCCATGCATGCTCAATCGGGTTCAAGTCTGGCGACTGAGCAGGCCAGGGCAGGACATTGATGTTAGCTGCGGCGAGAGTCTGTCTTACAACTCTTGCGGTGTGCGGTCGTGCATTATCATGCATTAACTGAAATAAGGGACCGATTTGCACTTGTAGAGGAACGATGACGTCTGATACAATCGTCTCAGCATAAATTTGAGCGTTGAGGTTGCCTCTGATCCAAATCAACTCAGTTCTTCCGCCGATCCAAATACCCGCCCATACCATGATGGTTCCACCACTATAAGGATGGACTTCCTGGCAGGATTTTAATCGCTGTTGGCGTCCAGGGGTTCTCCAGTGTCGTATACGTCTTGTATCCGGTCTCATACCAAAACGAGACTCATCAGAAAAGCACACGAAACGCCATTGTTCTTCTGCCCAATTTCTGTGTTCAAGAGCCCATTGATATCGAATCCTACGATTGTGCATTGCTATAGGTGGTACCCGTAGCGGTCTTCGGGAATGAAGGTTCACTTCATGCAAGCGTTTTCTGACTGTTTGGTCGCTAATTAAGTTCCCTGAAGAGTGATGAAGCCTCACGGCTAACATCATGGCGGTTATTATTGGAGCTCTTCGAGTTAAGATTTGAATGTATCGGTCTTGTCTCCGTGTGGTGCAGCGATACCGTCCTCCATGGCGCTCAGCCACGGTACCAGTGCTTCGGTAACGTGTCCAAAGTCGACTGATAACACTCTGACTTGTATTCAGAGCTAAAGCCACAGTACGTTGCCGGGAACCAGCTTCTATCATTCCCACGGCTCTGAGCATTTCTTCCCTGCTTAAATGACGTCGCCGCTCCATAATAACGTTGGTTTTAATCAGTAGTAGGGAAACAGTAGCACTAATAATGTCTTCAATGCGTTGTATGTTTTTATAGGGAAAATATTGACAGCTGATTTTCATCTTTTACTCGAATTTGATTCACAGTTCCTGATTCAAATTATGAAATGCACCAAAAAGGATCCATATAAATTTATAAAATCATAAATTTATTACAAAGCCACATCTCAATCTCAAGAAATCCGCATAAAAATGCTTGATCCCTAGACACTTTTGATGTGTGTAGATTACAGGAAAACCTATAAGAAGTCTATGGTGCTAAAATAATATGGGAAATCTCTCAACGGAACCCTTCATGTGCAATTCCGACTTGCACTTGGCTAGTTTTTTTCAAGTTCTTTACTAACGTTTATTTTCACCAACTATCCCAAGATACAAAATATTCAAATCCAAAGCCTTGAAAGTAAATACCAAATATAATTAAATTCACAATCAAATAACCGCTATCTGACTCAACAAGAGGCCATTATACGAAGCAACCGGTTAATGTGACCAGGTGGAGTAATGTGCCTATGACAGGGATAATCTTGGCTCAGCTAACGGGTGGAATTTCACTGTTTGGAGATAAAATTTCACAAAGTTTGGTATGAAAAAAGAAATTTTAGTCTGTGTTTTCTTAGACTATTTTATTATTAAACTAGCGGACGTCACGCGGTTACACCCGCATAGTTCCCGTTCTCCTGGCAATCCAGGGAAAAAAGTAGCCTATGTTACTCCGGGTGAATGTAGCTTTCTAATGGTGAAAAAGTTTTTGAAATCGGCGCAGAAGTTTTTGAGTTTATTCATTACAAACATACACACACACACACATAAAATACAAATCTTTCCTCTTTATAATATTGGTGTAGATAACATCACGCCTGTAATCCCCGAAGGTTTACGCAGGGGTGTACCAAAAAATACACCCACATTTCCAATTTATGAAGTCCCATGTGATAAAAGTCGAGCCTGTGCTATCAAACGGGTACATATCCAGACTCCTCGGCTGTTACTGAGCTATACATCAAGGCAAAACCCAAATAGTCTTTGTAGTGAAATCATTATAAAAATATTACATCCTTATTATATATTACTAGCGTACGTCACGCGGTTACACCCGCGTAGTTCCCGTTTCCGTGGGAATACAGGAATAAAAAGTAGCCTATGTCACCCGGGGATAGTGTAGCTTCCCAACGGTCAAAGAATTTTTCAAATCGGTCCATTAGTTTTGGAGCCTAGTCGTTACAAACAAACAAATAATAATAATATAATAATAATAATAATAATATTCCACAACTATCACACAACGCCATCTAGTCCCAAGCTAAGCAAAGCTTGTGTTATGGGTACTAGACAACTGATAAACATACTTATATATTTCTAAATACATACATATTATAGATAAATTACACCCAGACACAGAACAAATGATCGTGCTCATCACAAAAACATTTGTCCTGGGTGGGAATCGAACCCAAGACCTCCGGCATAGCAGTTAGGGTCACTAACCACTAGACCAACAGGCCAGTCATAAATAAATATTTCCTCTTTTTAATTATTAGTGTAGATTTCAAGGACTTTGTTTCCATGAACCGTAATCATTTTTCTAACATAACCGTATCCTCTGTCTATTCACTACTCTTACTCCTTCTGTCCTCCTGTCTACTACTACTCCTTGTCACATCAGCTATCTGCCAATTCAAGTGTCGTCAAAGTAAGTCCAGCTGTTTTGGAGATTAGCTGTAAGACCGTAACAAACAGACAAGCAGACAAATAACTAAAACAATTGTTATGATATGATACGAGTACGTATATGCTTTCATGTGCATTCAGTTGAAAGTTTTTATTATAAAATATTACCCTCTCCTTGCCGTCGGGTAAAAACTACAAATGGGAACTTTAATTTTGTTTATTTATCTAAAAAACCTCCTTACCTTAGGAAGCAAACCAGGGAAAGACAAGGAATTGACATCCATTACACTAATTTACTTGAAAACCTTTGGAAGGTTTTGTGAAAGCGAAAAATACGAATGAGTTCTCATTCGAGATTTCCGAAAATTGTAACGAAAGATGTAGGTCTGTACAATCATGCGCGTAAAAACGTTACACTAGCGCAAGATTCTTTGAAGAATACATATTATTACACTATTATTCTAAATGTAGTAAAATATATTTGTAAGTTTGTATATAACGGGTAATCTCCATAACTAGTGATTCAATTCTAAAAATTCTTTCACTGGTAGAAAGCGACATTATTCTATGTTTCATCATTATATTATATTTATCTCATGCATTTTAGCCGCACTATCATAATTGCAATTGCATTTTTTTATTGCATTGCAATTGTAATTTGCGGACGAATTTGCGTGTGAAGTGGTAGTTAACTATATTCTTAGTCGTTCTTGGTGTATCAAACACCAAAAACTAAACCAAATAAGAAACATTTTACGTATTCCAGGAAAAGATATAAGAAAATGGTATCAAAGTAACAAAAGCAAATAAGCAGTACCTTTGTACTCACATATTATTTTATGTTATTTTCCTGCGCTGTCTACTGTGTGTACATAAATAGTAAATAAAATAAATAAATAAAGTATTTTCTTTCGCTACACTACTTTCGCTGGCGACTGTACCATCTGAAATAATTATATTTGCTGAGAAAAGTTCAATTAAAATGCAAAAGGGTTTCACCGCGGAGCTGAAGGTTTCAATTTGCGCTTCATTCGGGTTGCCTGATCTAAAAATAAAATTTAATTATTTTTTCTTTTGATTCCTACTTGACATGAATCGCTTGATTATTCTATTCATGTTGCATGTTTGTCGAGAAATTAATTGAAGATTTGTATAAAATTAAAAGAAATAAAAAAGGATTTATTTGTCTCAGATAGACGTCGACGTTGAGGAATGGCTGGAGAGGCACCACGGCACCCCCACCTTCCGTCTGACGCAGGTCTTCACCGGACACGGTTCTTTCGGAAAGTACCTGCACCAAATCAGGCGGGAGGACACGCCCGGATGCTACCATTGCCAGGAACGGTCGGAGGACACAGTAGAGCACACTGTGAAGGCCTGCCCCGCTTTGGCGGAGCCCCAACGTATTCTCGTAGCGGCGATCGGCTGCGGCGACCTCTCACGTCCGACCCTGGTGCAAGCCATAGTCCGGGGCGAGGAGGAATGGGACGCCTCCTTCTGCGAAGCAGTGATGCTAGCGAAGGAGGTGGCGGAACGCGAGAGGGAGAGAACCTCTCGTCCCAGCCACCGCGGGAGACGACCGGGCGTCGGGGGCCACGTGACGGCTTCCGGCCACCGTAGACGCAGGCCTGTGGAGAGTGAGCAATGGGCTAGCTCGTCGTCCGTCCGTCTTATGACGACGACAGGCCGTGTCGACGCTGAGGGTTGTTCGCAAGAGATACCGCGGCCTCGACATAAAGGGCTAAGAAGTAACATCGGTGGTTTTTAGTCAGTAGAAGTTTGACACTCCCTTTCGCTCTCCCTCTCCTCTCTCGCCCAAGAGCGCGAAGGGTTAATTGATGATCCACCCCCCCCCCCCCCAAAAGGCTTTACCCGTAGATCGACCGAATCGCTTGTTATTATTTAACCACGAGGTTAACATCACTGTTTTTTTTTATTTTTAACCCTATTTATGAACTAATGTTTTCCAGCGATAAATAAGTTTAGTCTACGAAGCCTGATTTAAAAACTCCGAACAAAAGGCAAAAAGGAACCGATGTTATATTAATAATTTACTGTCTTCAGGGCTAACCACTCAAAAACTTAGTCTTAGTAAGCTGTATAGATGTCCCTCTTGTGCCCTTGCTGAGACTTTTAAAATTCTAATTCAAAATAGGAATATTAAGAAATTCAAAAGTACAGAATACTTCTTCTAATTCTTTTTTTTTATTTACTCAATATTAAACTTCGTTATTTTACTTAGGCCTACATGGGCACTTATAAAACGTCTCGAAAATGTGCACGGCTCTATGGTCTACAGATAGTTTTTGGGTGTTTCTGAGTTTTAAATTTTGTAAGCGCACCCGCATTACAGTAAAAATGCCAACACAGTGTGGAGCAACTATAAAAAAAAAAATTGTGCTCATTATTTTATTTTTATTTATTTATTTATTCATTAACACATACATTAGTCACCCACCCATGGTTTGTAATGTACCCATCAAATAACACGTGTTTTTATACAGCAAGGAAGCACAACCATACAGCATAACTTAATTTACACAGAAAATCACAGAAAACGTAACCCAATTTACATAAGCTCGCCCATACATGTTTACCGCACAATAAAAGCGGTTTCAATACGGAATGTTTTTCTTATAATAATATTACCTACATGCGGTATTTTGCCAAGTGTTTGTATCAAGTAGTTTTACCGTGCTGCAAAGATGCGGGAGTAAAACATACCTATTCTGTAAACCACGATTTGTTTTACTACGTAACACTGTTTATCCTGATAAAACAAACAATATGATACAAGCATAGTCTGTGTATATTAAACCAAATCCCTTTTTTTGTTGGCGGGTGGAAATTCGTTAAATAACCCCTCCCGCTCTTGCGCAGAGCGGAAGGGAGTGTCAGACTTCTATTGACAAAAAATACCACCCATGTTCCTTCTTAGCCACGGTATCTCTAAAAACATCCCGCAGCCCTTTAAATCCTCAGGGCTAGAAACTGGAAATCTCGCCCACGTACCTATTCCTCTTATGAGGGATTTGGTTTAATATAGGGGATGAAAGTTATAGAAAAAAAATTCAAGTTGTACTAAAAATAATTGCAATTTATTAACAACTTTAGTCAAACACATTGTCAACCAGTGTGAATTTTTGACGGACTGTCAATGTCACAAGACGATAGCAGTGTTACAATAGGGGATCGGACAAAAAAAAAATAATCAGTCCGTCAGATAGATTTTCAAAAAATATTGGACACGTATTTTTTCTTTTTTCACATAAACAAAAAATGAAGACGATACAATGCTTCGAAAACTCGTGAATTCCTCGAAAACGTCACATGGTAGTACATTTTTCACCAACAAATGGCGTCACAACCGACTCATGATCTTTGACGCGTCTTATCTTCGTCAATTTTTATTAATTTGATAAAACAAAAAACATGTACATCCAATATTTTTCAATAATCTAACTGACGGACTAATTAGAATCATATTTTTTTGACCCAGTCCGATCGCCTATTCACCCAAGAAATTCATCTCAGACTAAATTTACTTTTTACTATTACAAGATAAGCCAAACCTCAGACTAGGCTTGACATAGCCCGAGGCAGGCCCTAAACTACGTTGGGATAGCATGATATATGCCCACAGATATACCATTAGAATGGTGTCCAATTTCATATCTTATCCGAAGACCCGATCTGGCTGGTAATCGAGTCGAGTTTAGATTGAACGGCAAATTCATTAAAGCTACGTGTTTCTTGAGTTAAGTCGGTTCAGTGAATGGTAATAGTGAATAACATTATATTCTTGACCTTCTATTTAAGGTAGGTAGACACGTTTTTTTGTTCCATTTTCACCTATCACACACTTATAAAGGGTGTAAAAGTACCCTTAACGCAAACGAGGGGCACCTGTTCTCCCCACCACCGCGATAATTTTTTGGTTCTAGACCATGCCTGGGAAGCCCCTAGTTACGGAGATATTGGGGGTCAAAGTTTTTGTAAATATTAGTTTTTCAGGTTATAACTTTACAAAAATTTCCCCCATGACCCGTTTACTATTCAAAGCATCCACTAGCACAATGTCTTAATAGTGCTATATTGAGTTTTTTTATACAAAAATTTTTGCGTAGGAGTACTTAGTTTGATGTACAGAATGCTTGGTTGACGTATGTGTGAAGGGTTAATTTACACCCTGTTTATATCGAGACATTAACTCTTTTCTCTCACATATCATTTCTCACACAATCCATCCATCTTTTCTTTGGTCTCCTTTTACCTTTTTAGCCATCGACATGAATATCGCAAGCTTATTCAATCACATACGTTTCATCCCTCCTCATCATATTTCTTTATAAAGATAGACAGATAGAAAAACCCGACCCGACTGAAAAAACTGAAAAGCAGATGATTTAAGTTTTGTGTTTGTTTATAGGTTTTGTGACTTTGAATTTCTTTTAAACATATGTTTAATTACAGAAACACCTCCTTCCTTTTAAATCCCTTCATTTTGATACCCTACTCGATGGTAATGGATTATTTTTATTTTAAATCCGCAAAGTTCTTTGTTTGTGTTTGTTTTTTTGTTTGTGTTTTTTTTTGTTCGTAATGTACGTCGTTAGAATTAACGACGTACATTTTATTCAAATCCCTTCATCCTTCAAGGAGTTATGAGGAAACAAAGAAACGGACATACATACATACACGCCAAACACATAACCCTCTTTTGGGCTTCGCCGCAGTCGGGTAAAAATAGAACAATTTTTTTTATTTAGTAATTTTTCCAAGGTAAACACTGTGTTTTTTATACAAATACGAGGAAAGTAAAAATAAGAACTTTTATTTATTAGCTAAAGAAAAAATAGTGTTGATCGAATTGTAGCTGTTCTCTGGTCTGCTAGCTATACAGCCAATATTTTTATGTTCATCATTAAAAAAAATGCCCAAGACTTTGTCGAAATCTATGTTATTCTAGAGAAATAGTTAAAACTAAATTATATTAAAGTCATAATATAATTATATTCATAAGTTAACTTTATGTTATTTTAATTTTAAATCGCGCTGTAATTTAGTGGCTGTATAAAAAGTTAGAACATGCCTCAATAGAAATCTCAAAATAGAACATTTTTTTTTATTATTATTTAACAGCTGTCAGTTGAAAACGTTTCTCCCTAGGGCTGCAATGCATAACTTTCATCAGGCATGTTATGACCTACTTTCAGAGTATGAGTAATGACAAATTGTTTTGTACACCATACAAGACGTAAAAGTAAGGTGAAGTATATCTAGGTACAAAGATACAGGTAAAGTCACGCTCTTTTGCCACGGGGGTAGTCCGAAACGTATAAAATACGTATAAAATATCTAGGCCCAAAAATTATAGAAACAAGAAAAACCGATTTCGTTAATATACATATTTATCAGTCTCGAAACCGAAAAAAATCCTTCATACCTCGATCACCTCTCAAAAGTCACATCACATCACGTTTGGCTACAAATGTTTGCCGTCATCCCTATGAACCAATGACAAGGGTACAACGTTACGATTCCCTTCTCATCTCAAATCATTGGATATTCGATCTCATGTCCTACACGATTTTGTATTTCAAGTAATCTTAGTATTATTCCGATTGTGTTTTGTTTTTGGGAGATTTGTTTAGCCAAGCGTGAGATAGGTGTAACGTTTCTGAAATGGAATGATTTTTAAATATTTGTTCTAAAGTACAGGATCTCGACCGCGGCTTTGCCAGGGTGGAGTACGTTATCTTACTCGCGTGATAAAAAGTGTGTTATGTGTTCTTCCTAGTATTTATGTATTATTGATTAACGAATAATAATAGGGTACTTAACAAAAAAAATCAAATTAGTCCGTCAGATAAATTTCCAAAAAATATTGGACACGTATTTTTTCTTTATTCACGTAAACAAATAATGAAGACGATACAGTACTTTGAAAACTCGTGTGACGTCATTTTCTAAGACATTAGTATGACATTCTTTACCGGTGAGTAACGTCACAACCCCTCCACTCAATCTTTGACGCGTCTTAGCCAATTTTTATTGATTTGATAAAACAAAAAATACGTATCCAATATTTTTCGAAAATCTAACAGACGGTCCCACACGGACGGACGGTAACACACACTGGTCATAGACTTTCGTCTTGAGACACTGTGGTAAGTTGGACGAGAAGATACTACTCAGCTTCCCGAACGCTGCCCAGCCGAGTCGGATTCGACGATTGACCTCTTACATACGGGACCGAAACGTGGTCGCTCACAATGGGCCTCATCAGAAAGCTCAAAGTCACCCAAAGGGCAATGGAGAGAGCCTCAAAGAGATGTCAGCAACATGGGAGGGGCCCGAAAGGGCCGACGCCTGTCGGGGCCGCGGGTAGTCCAACGGTTATCGCGGCCTCGACATAGAGGGCGAAGAAGGAACATGGGTGGTTTTTAGTCAGTAGAAGTCTGACACTCCCTTTCGCTCTGCCCAAGAGCGGGAGGGGTTATTCGATGATTTTACACCCACCAAAAAAAAAAAAAAAAAAAAAAAAAGGGCAATGGAGAGAGCTATGCTCGGAGTTACTTTGCGTGATAGAATCAGAAATGAGGACATCCGCATGAGAACCAAGGTTACCGACATAGCCCGAAGAATTGCCAAACTTAAGTGGCAGTGGGCAGGGCACATTGCTCGCAGAACGGATGGCCGATGGGGTCGAAAAGTTCTGAAGTGGCGACCGCGAACTGGAAGACGTTGCGTTGGAAGGCCTCTAACTAGCTGGACCGATGACCTGGTGAAGGTTGCGGGGATCCGCTGGATGGGAGACGCACGGGACCGGTCAATGTGGCGACACTTAGGGGAGGCCTATGTCCAGCAGTGGACGTCTTTCGGCTGAAATGATGATGATGATGAACAGACGGGCTAATTAGAATCATATTTTTTTAAGTCAGACAACCTCCCTATTAATTACATTTTATTTTAATATTATTATAATATCTGTGTGACAAATTTCATTCAAATATAGGAAAAGGAAAAATAAAATTGACATAATTTTGACACCGGGCCTGAATTCCACAAAAATGATTTATGTAACCTCAGTGCTCACTGAGGTAAAAAGAAAACTTTTGCTATTGCTTAGGTGTAAGAAATTCTATATTAGCTCCCAAAAAGCCTACAGATTTCTTCACACACTTTCTAAATCAAAAGTTTTCCTACCCAGACCGAACGTGATACATTTTCTTCTTACCAAGTAAGAAATCAACGTAAACTTTTCTAACTTTTTCATAATTTAAAGTAAGTATGTCTAAAAGTTTTCCTAAGATATCAGGACCAATTTCCTTTCCAGTATATTTGTTCGTCAAGAATTAGTTGGTAGAGTTAATGAAAATTGAAAAACTTTCCACAATTTCCTACTCAAAACTTACTTAAATTATTTTTACTGAAAGATCAAAGTTGACCTCATTAAAAGATGTTTTTGTTAAATAAATATTAGTTTTGTAGTAACTTTTAATGGTAGTCTGGAGTCTATGTGATTTGTTGTCTGTTCTGATTGGTTGATTAAAATCAGTGACAACCAATCAAATAAGTTGACATGCGGTTTAATTAAAGAACAAATATCCTATCTTTCAATCTGGAACCAATAATGGATGTTTCAGAGTTTAGCGTATACGAACATGGTATTGCGTGTTTTTTATTTAACACTAGCTGATGCCCGTGGTTTCATGAAATTCGGTCAAATTATATAATAAAACCTTTTTCAAGAACCACTCTATCCATTGGTGAAAACAGCACGAAAATCGCTGATGCTGATGCCCGCGGCATCACCGGAGTGGATGTCGGTTATCGCGAACAAAAGTAAACATGAAATTTTGATCCCGTTCCCGCAACCCATAAAAACCTATTCCCGGGATAAGTTATAAACTAAAACCTTCCTCGAGAACCACTCTTTCCATTGGGAAAAACAGCATGAAAATCGGTGTCTGCTGCACCGATTTTTTGAGTTTATCGCGGACAGTCAGACAGAGGCGGCGGAGGCGTTTATTTTATAATATGTGGTGATAGTGATAACAGAAATCACACAATGTTATCTTCGAAGGTTGAGGCAACAGTGTAACTATTAGTTCACCCATATTTCAGCAATGTAATAGGGGCAACCCTATTTATCTGATACTGATACTGTTAGCCTCTATCATCCCACTGCAGGGCAAAGGCCTCTCTCCATGACTTCCAATTTTATTGTTTCGATCTAAGGCCAATGTGGACCGCGTCCGGCCCTGGTGCAAGCCATGGTCCGGGGCGACGAGAAATGGGACGCGGTTGCTTCCTTCTGCGAAGCAGTGATGCGAGCGAAGGAGGTGGCGGAACGTGAGAGGGAGAGAACCTCACGTCCCAGCCGCCGCGGGATACGCTCCGGGCGTCGGGGGCCACGTGACGGCTTCCGGCCACCGTAGACGCGGGCCTGTAGGCGATGAGTGATGGGCTAGCTCGCCGTCCGTCCGTCTTATGACGACGAAAGGCCGTGTCGACGGCGCATTCGCGTTCACGCGCGCCTCAAAGAGATGTCAGCAATATGTAAGGGGTCCGCAAGGGCCGACGCTCGTCGGGGCTGCGGGATGTTGTAAGAGATACCGCGGCCTCGAAATAAAGGGCTAAGAAAGAACATGGGTGGTTTTTAGTCAGTAGAAATCTTACACTCCCACTTCGCTCGGGCAGTTATTCGATGATTTTCCACACTCAAAAAAAAAAAAAGGCCAATGTGGACCGTTGGTCGTTAGTCTTGTCCAGATCATCTCGCCATCTTCTACGAGGTCTACCGCGACGCCTTCTGACTGTGTCAGGACTCCAGAAAGTGGCTATTTTGATTCAGAGCTCATTGGGCATGAGACGTGACGTGACTACAGACGTGCCCTGTCCAGTCCCACTTAAGCTCAGCGGCTTTTTGAGCAACGTCAGCAGTTTGTGTTTTGGAGCGCAATGTTGTGTTGCGTACACGGTCGGTACGCCTAGAATGCAGCGCTCCATTGCACGTTGGCAGACCTTGAGTTTGGACTTTTGAATCTTTGTCAAAGACTAAGTCTGGGATTCATAATTCCGAATGGGAAGAATGCACATGTCCATGATTTTTCGTTTTAGTGATAAAGGAAGGTCTCCTTTCATGAGTTCATTCATGGACCAGTAGCTCTTCCAGGCATTTTCAGTTCGTCTTGTGACTTTCTTGTCCTCCAGACATGATAAGACGAGATGTATTCATGGACATAATGCAATTCTTCACCATTCACGCTGATCTTATGTTTAGTGGTGTTCGACATCAGTTTGGTCGTCGACATGTTCATCGCCAGTCCAAATTCAAGGCTTGCATCACTGAGTTGGTTTAACATTGGCCTAGTTCTGCCGCTGTGGAAGATAATACGACAATGTCATTAGCGAATTAGTACTACTGAGAAATTCATAAAAGCAATTACAATAACAATTTCCCGTCTTGGTAATCAAACCCATGATCCCAGCACTCGAACTTGCGACTGCTATACCACCGACGCAGTATTTTTTTTAAATAGACTAGTGGACGTCACGCGGTTTCATCCGCGTAGTTCCCGTCCCCGTGGGATACAGGGATAAAAAATAACCTATGTCACCCGGATAGTGTAGCTTTGTAACGGTGAAAGATTTTTTCAAATTGGTCCAGTAGGTAGTCTCGGAGCCTATTCGTTACAAACAAACAAACAAATCTTTCCTCTTTAAATTATTAGTATAGATAAAAGCCAATCACGACTCTCAAGGACAGTTTCGTAACACGCAAGCTCCCTAAACCGCTATTATAGGGCAACTGATGGAATACCGCCACAGTATTTGGGTCAGGTATTTTTGTAACGCTGTACAACAGGCGACGCGTAATCGTGTCATTGACAATTATTAGGTATACCTACTGCTAGTAAAGAGTTTGGTGTTTATAGGGTCATTTTATAGAGACAGTTCTTTAAGTAGGAATTACATATTCGCTTCAAACCGCCAAAAATTTAAGCAACTTTTAGTTAATAGTATGCCTTAGTGTAAATAGTACACTTTGTGAGTGTTCATATTCTACATTGTTATTATTTCTTTTTCATTTGTACTGATGTACCATTAGTCATAAATAAGATTATTAAACATATTATGCTTTTCGTCTCTTTCTGTCGTTATTTATTGTTATAAGTTTTTTTTTTGTCTTCTTAGGTATTTACGTTTTATTTAAAATATTGTGTTAACACTGTATCTTTAATTAAAGTAATATGTGAAAACTAGCCTATTTTGACTGTTCTGTATTATTTACTGTAACAAATATTGTACAATTGTTTGTTTTCCTCAAATAAACAAATAAATACTGCGTGTTTAATTTTCGTTTTATATTTATAAAGAGGCCCTGACACGAGGGCTGCGGGTTGTGTCATTTGATGATTTTCCAGCACCATATGCTCGAGAAGAAGCTATGAGTTCTTAGGCAGAAGCCCAATGCGCTGGTCTGACCAGATCTGCTCTGCCCTAAACACTTCTGCGATGCCTTACATGCTACTGAAGACAGAGTGAGCTGGCGCAAGACAGTCCGGGAGAAAGTGATCCAAAGAGGCCACACGACCCTCAGCATTGAGGAAAAACGACGCAAGGAAGACCGCAGCCTTGACACATAGGGCTAAAAAGGAACATGGGTGTTTTTTAGTCAGTAGAAGTCTGACAATCTAAACCGCTCTGCCCAGAGCGGAAGGTGTCAAGAAAAAGGCCCTGACACGAGTTTTAAATAAATCTGTCGAATTCAAAATGAACAATAAGTACTAGTCACACAAATATTATTTTAATTATTTATTTATATCCACAGAGATGATTTTTGCCCGAAGATATGCGCCCGGTTGATAGCAATAGTCTTTGTTACATGGAACTGAAACATAGCAGGTGAAATGACTGTATAAACTATAATTAGATATACTTCTGCTTATCCCTTCGGGGACTACAGGCGTGACGTGTGATAAAGAAAGAAAAACTATTTATTGATCTCACACAGGACATGAAATTATCAATAAAAAAAAAAAACTTTATAATAAATAAACAGAAAACATAAAAAATAATAATACAGATTAAAAAAAGTCCCGTACAAAGCCAAAAGGCCACTATCTCAGCATGGTGCTGCAACATCATGTTAGTTTAGGCAATTTTCTAAAAGTTTTTAATTTAATTTTTTAAGCCGTCCCACTACCTACTTGGGCAAAATCTTCCTACCAAATGTCCTTTTCCTGAACAACCTCGAGCTAGTCTTCACTACAAATAAGTCGGAAAAATACTATTTGACAACTCGGTTTCCAATGCGTATTTTATATACGAACCTAAAAAATACGCACTCAAGCAAAATAGTATGACAACCTTTTTTCAGGAAATATATCTGAACGTCTTACTAGAGATTTATAGCTAGATTTTGGCTCGCAGTCTATAATCTTGTTAGCCCAGCCCCCAGCGTGAAGCGAGAACTCATTTTAAAGGCAAACGGGGTCAAATTTGATGCTCTAGGCCACTTCGGTGCAGACGGTTGAATGTCCTCATTTAGATAATTCTATCTTCGATCCTTGGATGCTAAAAGCGATGGCAAGCTTATTTAAATTCAATTTATTTACTAGAAATGCTGTTAATTTACTTTACTTTGAAAATTCTACGACCTCTTAATGTAGTTGACAAAAAAAATTAATTAGTCTGTCTGATAGATTTTCACAAAATATTGGACACAATTTTTTTTCTTTTTTCAAGTAATCAATAAAATGAAGATGATAAAGTCCTTCGAAAAGTCGCGCGACGTCAAGGTTTAGTATATTTTTACCAGAAACTGACGTCACCAGCCCCTAACGATCTTTGACACGTTGTGTTTTAGTAAATATTTATTAATTTGATAAAACAAAAAACATGTATCCAATATTTTTCGATAATCCAACAGACGGACTAAACAGAATCATGATTTTTTAGTTTGCAATTACCCTAGTTGCAAACTAAAAAAAAACTAATAAGGTACTTGTTAGTGTTTTTTGTTCCATCTTAGCCCTATATGTCGAGGCCGCGGAAACTTGTTGTTGTTGTTGGTGTTGTTGTTGCCTTAATGGCGGATCAGATTCAAATAAAATAAGGTTAATGAATAGGCCATGACATTCCTTAGGAGAAAGGATTCTTTTAATCCCGTTAGCAAGCTTATGTGTGCTATTGTACAAGATAATTCTGCATCTTCGTCAAAATTCAGGAGATTGCCTTAAAGGACATCTATAATTGACGGCTTTGGACGTACACCTCAGTCCTTGTTGTTGGATTAATTGCCATGAAATATTGACATTGTTCAGTGCAATCTACACTAAACTGCGTTCAAGATCTATGTGCTCAAAGGTTTTAATTTAATTAGTGAAATCTGCACTAAAGTCTGTGATTATGAAATTCGTTACGGTTAAACAACATTTTGGTTCAAATGTGTAGCATTATGTTTCAGCGATTAGTAAATTTTGTGAACGCTTACTCAACCGTGTGGAGTTATGTGCCAAATGTTTACCAACTTGCTTTGTTGATATTGTTGTGTTTTGATTTATTTATGGAATGGCGCAAAAGTAGAGCCCAAAAGCGTATCGGAAATACGCGTGCAAAAATAGTAGTATAAACTGGACAAATCAAACAACCAGTGGTCCACATAAAGCCTGTAAAATTCCCACAACTGGGATACAAATCTAATGATGTGAGAAAAATGAGGAATGAAAAAAATGCCTCAACCTTCAGGACGATTTAGTGAAAATGAAAGTCTCAACTTCGACTCCTACCTGATCAAAGTATTATGTCTCTGTCTGGACTGTCTTACACTCATGGCACCCACAGGATAATCTTCAAAAGGTTATAGGTACAGTTTAAGTCATCATCATTATCTTAATGACATTGTACCAGTTGTATAGGAGTTTTTGCCCGCGGCTTCGCCCGCGTGGATGTCGGAAATATCAAAAATTACGATTTTTGAAATAAACTTTCATCCCCTATTTCACCCCTTGAGGGTTGAATTTTGGAAAATCCTTTCTTAGTGGATGCCTACGTCACAGTAGAAATACGTGTGCGAAACTTCTCAGTTTTAAGCCCTAAGTGTTTGACCTGTGCGTTTCAGAAACGCGCGTTTAAAATACGCCGTGTGCTGTGGGCCGTAGTGGCGATGCTGTAACGCGTTTCGACGCGTGACAGCATCGCTACAAAAAGTTGCCGTGGGCAAGGGCTTTATTAACCAAAATTGTTGAAACGTAACTAATATTCTGTGAACTAAACTATTTCTTTATTTATTTCAATTAACTATGTTTCTATCTTGTTTCAGAACTGTCTTCTACACAAAGATAGTAAAATGAGTAACGGTTTCAATTAGAATATTTTTATTTTTTTATCAAATGTTTCGCTTTGTGAGTTTTGCTTTCAAAGTTTTCTGTGGGTAGCGTTTTAAATTATAGAAAATTAAACATGCAGCATTGGAATAGCTGTTTTATTTATGGAATTAATTTAATTAGTAGTGCGTGTGGAACCACGCCGTCTAAAATGGCCACTTTAGCAGATCATAGTAGGAATGCTGTGGAGTTTTGTTCCGCCATTTCTGCTTTCCAGCTAAAACACTAGGAAGTGTTGAAGGTCGGGCGTTTTGGGGGATCTTGTAAATAAGTAAATTTTGGCGTTCGAAAAGAGCTGATTATCAACCTAGTTTGAATAAATGACTTATGATTTTGATTTTGAATTGTGTCAAAAAGCATAATGTTGGCTAACCTCAACTACAGATATACCTACCCACAGTTGAGGCAACCCCACATAATTGCCATAACAGTATCGCTATTGCTTCATATACCTCTTTAGCACAGCTTATTTGTGTGCCCCGCTTGGGCGGAGCCGGCGGCGACCTCTCGCGCCCGGCCCTGGTGCAAGCCATGGTCCGGGGCGAGGAGGAATAGGACGCCGTCGCCTCCTTCTGCGAAGCAGTGATGCTGGCGAAGGAGGTGGCGGAACGCGAGAGGGAGAGAACCTCTCGTCCCAGCCGCCGCGGGAGGCGCTCCGGGCGTCGGGGGTCCCGCGATGACCTCCGGCCACCGTAGACGCGGGCCTGTGGACGGTGAGTGATGGGCTAACTCGCCGTCCGTCCGTCTCACGACGAAAACAGGCCGTGTCGACGGCGCGTTCGTGTTCCACGCGCGCCTCAAAGAGATGTCAGCAACATGGGAGGGGCCCCAAAGGGCCGACGCCTGTCGGGGCCGCGGGTAGTCCAACGGTTATCGCGGCCTCGACATAGAGGGCGAAGAAGGAACATGGGTGGTTTTTAGTCAGTAGAAGTCTGACACTCCCTTTCGCTCTGCCCAAGAGCGGGAGGGGTTATTCGATGATTTTACACCCACCAAAAAAAAAAAAAAAAGCACAGCTTATTTAACACGCAGATAGATCATGATCTAATGTACGACATAGGATAATTTTTATCCTTGTAGGATAATTTTCATCCTATAAAAGAACAAAACCATGAGCTAGCACAGTCTCTTTCGGCACACAGATAAACCATGGTCTGATGTAGGACAAAGGATACTTTTTACCCCACTGATATCCCTGTGGGATAATTTTCATCCGCAACAAGGATGAAACCACGGGCAAAAGCTAATTCATAAATAAATTCAAACATCCTTTGTTCATAGGTTGAACGCGAGTTTCAATTTATACCATGCTGCAGGTACATCCATTATGCATGTAGTGTTGCAGCATTTTCGTTAACCATAGTCAGTCTAGGGTGTTATTGTACCTACGGAGCTTATTTTCCACTAGCAGTGTTTGTAGGAGTTGTAATTATCATCATAATATTCATAATCATCAGCCTTATATTGTTCCCACTGCTGGAACAAAGGCCACCTCTCTTTTTGAGAGGGAATGGGCTATAAAATACCACGCGGGCCCAGTGCGTATTGGTAGATGTCACATATCTTAGAATTTTTTGGTTCTAAGACATACCGGTTTCCTCACGATGTTTCCTTTACCGTTGTGATGAAATAAATTACACAAAGTACTTCGCCTGCCTAGGTTCGACCCACGACCAGACATGAGAGTACCACCTGCCCATTTAAGGATTTAAAATTAAATCTAAATTATTTAATAAAGGCAAACGGCACAGCTGTCTAGCTACCAACTAAGGCCGTATTCACGGAGACGCGGGCCGTCGCGCGGCGCGTTGAGCTTTTTTAATTCAAGCACATGGCGATGTATAAAAACGTTAATGGTTTCAAATGACGATTTTACGAGAAGCGATTTTTCGCTCGTTAGTTTAACATGCAGCGTTCGTTGCGGTGGACCCACCTCTCAGTAAATAAATAAAAAAATACCACGTAACAAGCTTTCTGCACGCGCCGCGCGACGCCCCGCGTCTCCGTAAACGAGCAATTACTGGGTTGAATAAAAAGAAAGTTGCAATCAATCAATCCGATGAAGTATGTAGAAGGCTAGAAGGAAGCCTTTTTTTTCGGGTGGAAGTTCATGATGAGCCTCTTCCGCTCTAGGCGCATCGGAATGGAGTGTCAGACTTGTACCGACTAAAACCCACCTATGTTCCTTCTTTCCCGTTGTGTTACAAGAAGATCTAAGTAAATAATCGAAACCGCTCTTAAAGCAAGTACAACAATAACCCAGTACGAATAATATAAACTTAATTAACACTTGTAGTCGAGTAGGTCACAGACAGATGCTCCAGTCCCAACGGCCCTGTTGTCTTTTATTACAAGTTAAACTAAACAGAAATGGCTGAACGTTTCGTGGCACTCGCCTTTATTGTTGCGAACTGGCGAAGTTTTAGTTTTAGGGGTATAAGGAAGTCCCTAGTTGGGGCATGGGAAGCTGTTGACCGAACTTTTTTGATGGGGTAAGTACGTACTTTTAGCTACGAGGAAATAATTATCATCATCAGACATAAGACGTCCACTGCTGGACAAAGGCGTCCCCCATAGAATGCCATAACAAACGGCAACCTGCCGTTTGCATCCACCGGTTGCCCGCGACTCTCACGAAGTCGTCGGTCGAGCCCTACGAACGCTGCGTCTTCCGCTTCGTGGTCGCCACTCGAGAACCTTTTTTCCCCATTGGTTGTCGGTTCTTCGAGCGATGTAGCCTGCCCATTGCCATTTCAACTTGCATACTCTGAGAGCTATGTCGGTGACCCTGGAAACACTTCTTCAGAGAAATTCTTCATACTGCCTGATGTACATTCTTAGCACGACCATGTTCCCATGAAATCGGGTTTTGCAATAGTTTGTTATTATCTCAAAACGAAGAGGGAAAACAAACCAAATATTCAGAAGCAACCCACCATACCAACTCGCTCGCTCGTTATTTGATGATTTCACACACCCCCAAAAAAAAAAAAAAGGTGGTACGAAATCGTAGAACTAATGGGAACAAAAATTCTATGGATTTTTCCGTTCCCACTAATTCTATGACAAAGGGTGTTAAAACATCGTAAAACCAGTGGGACTCAAGTTTCTCATTCGTTCTATCACACAGTTTAGGGTACATCTACGGCACAAACTACCAGGAGAATAGAAGTGGGCAGGAGGTATTGAAAACATTTTTTTTTGGAGAAGAATAATAAAAGATAGGTAGTAAAGTCCCAAACTACTAGGAGAACAGAAGTAGAAAGGTTGGGAGAAGGCTTCTCAGATGGACTCTGAATGATCTCTCTGCCCGTGTTCCATGGGACTTAGGGTCAGCGCATCCCATTTTTATTCTTTTCTTTTCATTCTCTCCTGTCAGGCGTCACTGCCACTTACGTCTTTCTCTTAAAATTCTAGAGAGGCCTGTGTGCCAGCCGTGGCAAAATTATCCTATTGGCAAACGAGCCCAAACAAAAAAAATCTAATTAGTCCGTCAGATAGAATTTCAAAAACCAATGGATCCGTAATTTTTCATTTCTCACTAAAGATGAAGACGATACAGTGCTTTGAAAAATCGCGTCAAGTCGATTGACGTCACAAGATTAGTACTTTTTTACCCACAAAATTACGTCAAAAGCTAACTCAAATCACACTCAAAACTCATGATCTTTGACACCTTTTATTTTCGTATTTTTTTACTAATTTGATAAAACAAAAAACACGTATCCAATATTTTTTGATAATCTACGGACGGAATCTAGACGGACTATTTTTTTAAATTTTTTTTTACACTTTTTTTAGTGAAATACCCTATTCAAAATCAAAATCAAAATCAAAAGTCATTTATTCAAATTAGGCTGATAATCAGCACTTTTCGAACGTCAAAATTTACTTTACTCTACTTATTTACAAGAGACAGTCCCCCAAAACGCCCACCCTTCGGCACTTCCTAGTGTTTAGCTGGAAAGAAGAAGTGACGGAACAAACTCCCCAGCAACACATTCTGTCTGTTATGTTGGTTAGAATAACCAGACTCGATACAATAGTAAGGTGTAAGTTCATTTTAGAGTTACTACAGACACAAATCAATAATAAAAAATTATATAATTATAAACAATGTAAAAATAAAAAAGTACATAACATATCAATTAACAAATTTTTGTAATGTAGGTAAGGCACAAATGTTGATATCAGTGCTGTAACTATTGATTCTAGTTTGTAGTCTCCCTACAATTAACAATACAAAACTAGATCGTCAAGTTAACGTCAACTTTTAGTTGATGAAAACTACGGTTACGACTAGTTCTTACGAGTTGTCTCTCGTTTAATGTGGGTTAGTCCAGTAAACAGTGCCTTAAAGGGTCCTCTAATTATTTTTAGTGGTTATACTAAAGAACCTGTTAATTGTTACGGAAGTAAGTTTAGGTAATGTGAGGCGTGGTATGTACAGTGTGTTAAGTGAAACGAGGGACATTTTAAAGGAGGCTATTCAGTATTCGATTCTCGTCCGTCGTCGTCGTCGTCGTCGTGTGGGTGGTATCGGTGAAGGAAAACATATTTCGAGGACATGTGACAACTACCAACCCGCACTAAGCCTGCGTGGTAGATCATAGCCCTTGTACCCCTCATAGAGAGGAGGCCTGTGTCCCAGCAGTGGGAACATTATAGGCCGTCGAACCGAATTCTATTCCTACAAGTATAGGACACGCTTTAGTAGCCGACTATGTTTGGGTTGGCTTCCAATTTTACCGGCTGCAGTGGAATAGTAGTATTTCAAATGGAGCGACTGCTCAATCCTGTCCTCTACAACTAGAAGAAGAGGAGATAAAGGAAAGGGAATCGAACCCTTAACGTCATGGTAAGCAGTTGCGCTTGCCACCACTTCACTAACGCGGCAGTCATAAAGTAATCTTTTTTTTTTTTTTTTCCTACTCCTCCGCTATTCTTTTCTGATTAATTTCGTTGCGGGATCCAAGACAGTTAAATCGTTTCTCTGGGACTTCGTCAAGTTCATTGTCTCGGCGCTTTTCTTGTGGTCGCCACTGTTGATTCTGGCTTACAGGAGTTACAGTGGTTTGGGAATAGTGTGGCGGGCTAAAAATCTCTTGGCACAAAATGATTTGCGGTTGGATTGTATTTTCCCAGTGGCATTGCAAGTATCATAGTCATAAGCAAAATGTTGCGTATTACACGCGCGAATGCACTAAACATTCTCAATGGATTTGTAATACATTGTATAAGTATTTCGGAAACTAAGATGCTCCGCAAGTTAAGCCCGCTAAATATTGTTTCTGACGGGGCTGTGGGTTGTTCGAAAGAGATACCGCGGCCTCGACACAAAGGGCTAAGATGTAACATGGGTGGTTTTTAATCAGTAGAAGTCTGACACTCCTTACCATTCTGCCCAGAGCGGGAGGAGACATTTGATGATTTTCAACATTCCAAAAAAAAACTTGTTGTTTATTTATATATTTATTTATTTCATTTGGGAAAACAAACAGTAGTATATTAAGTATACACAAACTTAGAACTTCTTAAAATTAAAATTAACAAATATACTACCCACAACATTTTCCACAGATTACTATGTTATATGTATAATAAAAAACAAACTGTTATCAAACGTAAACTGTAGCAGGGCTACCTCAAAGAAAAATAAATTAAAAGAAAAATAAGTAAAAAAAATATTTTATAAAAGATGAGACAAATTAAAAAAACAACCATAATTTTATACGTGACTAGCTGTACCCGGCATGCGTTGCAATGCCCTTTTACCTACCTGCCTACGGGTAGTACCTACTACCCTACCTACTACCCTACCTACTACCCTGTCTACTACCCTACCTACTACCCTGTCTACTACCCTGTCTACCTTCCTACTACTTTCTCACCGTTTAAACCTTCCCTGGACTACCACAAATAATTCAAAACCAAAATTAGCCAAGTCGGTCCAGCCGTTCTCGAGTTTTAGCGAGACTAACGAACAGCAATTCATTTATATACATATATGTATCATACAGGTCCATATAAAAAGTAATATCCAATGTTGGTTACATTATGGCGCCAGTTACAAAAAAGAAGTATACACAAACTTTAACAGACGATAAGAATCAAATTCAACCACTTTACGCACCTATTGGGGACCGACACACAATCTAAATTTTGTAAGTTGCATGTGCTTCAATCGATAAAAAGTTGTCTCTAAGTAATATACGACTCCCGCGAGTTGTAGGCAACTTGAGAATAGAAACTTTTTGGAAGAGTATAAAACTGCCTGGGGAAATGCTCGATCTGTTTTTATTTTTCTTTTATTTGAATCGTATAAAGCAAAATTTTCAAATAGGAGCCCTTTCAAATGACGCAATGGGAGGTATCAGACATTGATCGGGTGTTAATATTTGGACATGATTGAATATTGGCGTTATTTTTGGCAAGTGAAGCCCTTTCAAATGATATCAAACACGGTGTATTTATTATCTTAACATTTTGTTTTAATACATGACTTTATGTCCGCTAAAGGGCGTCACTGTAAATTTGAGCAATATTTTGGAAATGTACAAGAGAAGCACTTTCAAATGATACCAAAAAGTATTTATTTATCTCCATTTTAATTTTTAACACATTACTTTTTATCCGCTAGAGAGCGCCATATCGAGCTTTGTGACACGTAACGTAGCCTATATAATATGTTCAGCGGACAATTAAGACGGTAAATGTCGAGTTTCGATAAGTAGATTAGGAGCTATGAGGGAATAGATGAACATACTCACATACATACATAGCCTGTCAAAATCAAAACCCTCCTTTGGCTTTACCATAGTCGGGTAAAAAAGCCCTGCTGCCTAGAGTGAAATACCTACTCATCTAAATATATAGAATTACTCATCTAAAATTAATGAAATATCTATGTGTGTGGTTGAGAATAATAACTACACTGAACTAGCTGATGCCCGCGGCATCGCCCGAGTGGATGTCGGTTATCGCGACCAAAAGTAAAAATTAAATTTTGATCCCTATTCCAGGGATAAAGTATATGCTAAAACCTTCCTCGAGTGACTCTTTCCATTGGTGAAAACAGCATGAAAATCGGTGGAGTAGTTTTTGAGTTTATCGCGAACAGACAGACAGACGCGGCGGAGGACTTGGTTTTATGATTTATGGTAGTGATGATACGTACAAACCGTGTGCGCGTTCCACCCTCTATATATTTGTGCCTACACAAACAAGCCTTTAACAAGCATGACTTACAGACAACCTTACCGATAAATCAAATTAACGTAGATACAAAAGACGTGTGAAGATACTCGAAAATAATAAATAAATGATAAGATACATAGATAGGCAGTGTTTCTTTTGTATCAAAGTGAATATCAAGTAAATCAAAAGATACTAAGATATGTCACCCATTTTTGTCTAAAACACAAAAGATCTAAACAAAAAACTGGCCAAGTGCAAGTCGGTCTTGCACATGAAGGGTTCCGTACCATTGTAGTAGAGATATTGAGAGATTTTCCATGTAGTTTTAGCACCATAGACTTCTAATAGGCTACTGTAATCTATACTGTGTTGAACTAATATCGTCTTAGGCACAATTTGGTTAAGTACTAAACTAACAAGATCATTATACAAAATAGACTACATTTGTAGTACCGTACAAAAGGGTAAAACCAGGACCCTATCACTAAGACTTAGCTGTCCATCCGTCTGTCTGTCACCAGACTGTATCTCTGGAACCGCGACAGCTAGACAGATATTTTTTTTACAAATTATGTATATCGGTTGCCGCTAGTACAACAAATACTAAAAGCAAAATAAAATAAATATTTAATGGGGGCTCCCAGAGGGCCTGTGGACGGTGAGTAATGGGCTAGCTCGCCGTCCGTCCGTTTTATGACGACGACAGGCCGTGTCGACGGTGCGTTCGTGTTCCACACACACCTCAAAGAGACGTCACCAACATGGGGCCCCTTCCATGTTGGTGACATCTCGAGGGACGAGGGACGCCCGTCGGGAACATGGGTAGGTTTTAGTCAGCAAAAGTCTGACACTCCCTTTCGCTCTGCCCAAGAGCGGAAAGGGTTATCTGATGATTTCCCACCCCTTCAAAAAAAAAGGGGGCTCCCAGACAACAAACGTGACTTTTTTGCCAATTTGGTAAGGGACTATTCACGTGACAGTCAGACTAGACCAGTTTTTGTTCTTGAAATGTCTAAAATTAATTCTCTAACAGCTTGACAGAGTAGACAAGTTAAGCATTAACTGGGCACGCTAAGTTGTGATCTTGCGATATCTAAGTATACTATCGATAAATCCATTCCCGTTATCTATTTATGGCTTCAAGTCATTGATATTAATTCATAATATGCCTTTATAAACATTCTCCACTAAATACAATAACTTAGTAATCTCTCTCTCTCTCTCTCTCACTCTTTTGTGATTGTAACATAACCTCACTTTTACTAAACGTCTAATTACTCGGCTCTTAGTTTGTCAAACCTTACAGAACTTTCAACGAGCGACTGATAAATCTAAATCTATTAACTCGTACCATTTTTATGTCATTACATTGGGCCCCGATGTATGCAACCGTTTCCGTCTGCTTTACATTCATTTGAGACCATAAAGACCCTAATATTTTTTTGCTGGAAAACATTAGTTCATAAATGGAGTTAAAAATAAATAGACAGTGATGTTAACCTCGTGATTAAATAATAACAGGCACTCCGGTCGATCTACGGGTAAAGCTTTTTTTTTGGGGGTGGGAAATAATCAAATAACCCCTTCCACTCTTGGGCAGAGCGAAAGGGAGTGCAAGACTTCTACTGACTAAAAACCAGCTATGTTTCTTCTTGGCCCTATATGTTAAGGTCGCGGTATCTCTTACAACATCCCGCAGCCCCGACGACGGGCCCTTTACATTGTGATCTAGGCATAATTTACGATACCCTGAATTGGATCTTAATTTTTTCCAAAAATATATATTAGGACCATTTTACGGGGTGAAGTTAAATTGCCAAAATTATTGTATTCGACTGAAACGATATTCGCACTGAAAATTGGTTCAGAATTCAGAGGTTGATTTTTCATACAAGTACATAATGTCTTTATGTAGTGTTATTAGCAATTTAATGGCATTTTCAGATAAGTTATAAGGTAGATACAATAGGGTATTTACCCAAAAAAAAATCTAATTAGTCCGTCTGTCTGATTATCGAAAAATATTGGATACGTGTTTTTTGTTTTAACAAATTAATAAAAATTTATCGAAAATAAAACGTGTCATAGTTCATGTGGGAGGTTTTGACGTCACTTTGTGGGTAAAAAAGTACTAACCTCACACGACGTCACAAGACTTGCCGCGACTGTTCGAAGCACTGTATCGTCTTCATCTTTTGTTTAAGGGAAAAAAGAAAAAACACGTATTCAATATTTTTCAATAATAAATAATATAAAAAATAAAAATAAAAAGCCTTTTAATTCCAATAGTTTCCACAATTAAATTATATAACCTTAAAAATTTGTTCCGTCATGTGAAAATAAAATTTATACTATGTGCTAACATTTCTTGACCTCTCATTTAAGGATAACATTCATAAAAATAAAAAAATGATCTAAATAAAAAATAACAATGAATAGCTCTAAATAAAAAATAGCAATTAAAACTAAATTAATAGTATAAAATATTTTAAATTAGGTAATTGAATTGATTCAAGAACATGCAATATTTAATTTAATTGATTTAAATTAAAAATAACAATCCAAACTACTATAAATAATTTACGTTAAATAGTCCAAACATCAAAAATGATACTTTTAATAGATTTAAATTAATAATAACAGTTAAAACAATTGATACAAAATAATTTATATTGAATCGATTTTAACATGCAATATTATAATTTTAAATATAAATCATGACATTAATATGATAAAAAATATATTATTGTAACCTATAAAATAAATAAATTATAACGAATAATTGGACCCCTTTTCGGGTTATAAAAGGCCTCCTCATATAATATTTTTCGATAGTATTATAACTAAACACAATTTTATTTTTTACCCCATTGCGGCGAAGCCCAAAAGGAGGGTTATGTGTTTGGCGTGTATGTATGTATTTTACTTAGGAAATTACCCAACTGCCAACAAAAATGCACAAACATCCACCAAAAAAACGTTACAACATTAGAAAAACTCTCCTAAATATGTTAGTGCGGGGCAAAAATTACCCTGCTTTAGGTCCAGTGGTTAATTATGACCGCTCAGTGGCCCTTATTCTGGGAAAACAATGGGCTTTGACCCAAAATAAATGTCCACTCAGAGTAACCTTTGAGGTAATGTGACGGTGATGTATTTTGTTGCGGGCGCTTTCCTTTTGTTTTTGGATGTAAACAGAGAGTTGAACCCGTCTTAAAGCAGAAGAATTTTTGAATTAAAGTGCAACTATTCTTTAGCATTTTTTTAAATTGTCTCAGCAAGCACAATATTTATTAATTACAATGGGTCCCAAACAGCAGCAAACGGCAACGCGGCAGGCCCAGAAGAAGATGGCGAGACGAACTCGACTCTTTTTGCAGGGATTGGCAAACAACTTCACTGGATAGGGATAAGTGGAAGGAGGGAAGGGAGGCCTTTGCCCTGCAGTGGGACACAAATGGCTAATAATAATAATAACAATAAATAAAATTTTATGCACTGGTAATAAAACTGTACAAAGGCGGACTTACTGCCTTGAGAATTTTCTGAGAGAAGGGAGGCCTATGTCCAGCAGTGGACGTCTTTTGGCTGAAATGATGATGATGATAAGTATCTTAATAATAGGTCTTTACCCATGAAATTGCCGTTTTGTATGAAAAAATTTAAACGAATTTTTTTCATGTATTTTTTATTTGTATTAATCGAAGTAATCACCCATGCAATCAATGCATCTTTGCCAATGCAGTGGCAGTTTATTGATGCCCTTCTTAAAGAAATCAGCTGGTCGGGAGGCAACAAATTCTTCAAAGGCATTTTGTACTGCCTCTCGGGTATTGAATTTTTTTACCGCCAAGAAGTTATCCAAATTCTGGAAAAAGTAGTAGTCTGTAGGCGCAAGGTCTGGTGAGTAGGGCGGATGACGGAGAGCTTCCAACCTTAGTTCTTGCAACTTGGAGACCGTCTGCTGTGCAGTATGAGGTCGCGCGTTGTCGTGCAGGAGCAGCGGAGACGAGCGATTGACCAATGCTGGTTGGAGATGTGCCAGCTTCTCCATCATTGTGTTCAGTTCTTCACAGTACACATCTGCAGTAATGCTCACCCCGTTTGGTAAGAAGCTGTGATGAATCACACCGGCGCTAGAACACCAAACAGTGACCATCACTTTTCTAGGGGTAAGTTTTCGTTTAGGGCATTGTTTAGGTGCTGAACCAGGATCCAACCAACTTGCTGAGCGCTTGCAGTTATCAAACAGAATCCATTTTTCATCGCAGGTAACAATGCGGTTCAAAATTCCTTCATTTGTGTGTATGTTGAGCAGTGCAAGGCACGTCTCGACGAGTACTTCGCGCTGGCGATCATTGAGTTCGTGGGGCACCCATTTGTCAAGCTTTTTTACCTTGCCAATTTGACGCAAATGGACCAATATTGTTTTGACGCTAACGTCGAAAGCTGCTGCTAATTTAGCCGTAGATTGTGTATCATCAGCTTCCACAATCGCCTTTAATTCGTAATTGTCGACCAAAGTCTTCGGACGACCGCGAGGTTCATTTTTCAGGTCGAAATTTCCAGAACGGAAGCGAGCAAACCAATAACAGGTGGTGCGTTGGTTTGTAGTGTTAGCTCCGTAAACGTCGTTGATGTTGCGTGCCACTTGTGCCGCGTTGCTGCCACGACGGTACTCATATTCCATAATTACTCGAATTTTTAACGTATCCATGATGACGAAAAAGATTGAAATGCGATGAAAATGTAACACTAATCAATAAACAAATGACTACTTTTGGAAAAAAAAACCATGTTTTTAAAATAAAATTAATTTGAAATTAGAATTCTTAGCCAAACAAAAATTATTTTGATTTGAAATGGCCAGTACTGCAGAACGGCAATTTCATAGGTAAAGACCTAATAAAAAACTGCCTCGTTGGTTTAGCAGTTGCCAACGTGACTGCTTAGCAAGAGCACCTGAGTTCAATTCCCCGGTCAGTTTCATAAATACAATATGAATAGTTTTATATTATGCTAGTTTAAGTGTACTAAGAAATAACAATAAGAATACTTTATTCAAGAAAAAGTAATACTAACGGTGCACATTTTGGGCGCAATAGTGTTTTTTGTTAGCGCAGGTTCGATGCTCGCACGGCACAAATATTTGTATGGCCTATAGATAGTTATTTCGGGTCTGGGTATTTGTGTATGTCAGTTTAAATGTGTACACACCCACAATACAGGACAAATTCCTAGTGTGGGGCAAAGTTTTAAAAAAAAACCTGCTTTTAAGTATACTATAGCTCAAAATATATATTTCAAAGTTCAGAAAACTAATAAAACAAGTATTACCTCCTTTTAGTAAAATGTCGCGTCGAGTGTGAACTTCCAGTTTCAACACATGCGGTTGAATACCAAACATAATGCGCGGTGCTTTGTGTAAAGCGTATATTTATCGACCTGCACAGCTGTGGCGGATATTACTACTCGCATTTCTAAACTAAACATATGCACACAATATATTAGGTGAGTATTGGCTTTCGTGTTCAACGACAACATATTTTTTAAACAAATGTTGTTTTGTAGAATGTGTGAAGAACTTCCAACGTAAATTATTTATATTATGATTTGATATTTTACACAATGTAACCTCACGCCCTTAATCCCCGAGGGGTAATGCAAAGGTGTAATAGGGGACGATCCTATTACATGGGAAATCATTATTATAAGCCGTAAATTGGGTACAAATCAATATTATATGTCGTCAATTGGGTACAAATCAATATTCTAAGCCATCAATTGGGTACAAATCAATATTATAAGCTGTCAATTGGTTACAAATCAATATTATAAGCCGTCGATTGGGTACTAATCAGTATTATAAGCTGTCAATTGGGTACAAATCAATATTATAAGCCGTCAATTGGGTACAAATCCAGACTCCATGACTGCCACTGACAAATTCCTAATTGAAAATCTCAAAAACAGTTTGCTACCAATACCTAACATTTGATTTATATCAAAATATGATTCAAAGTTTCACCCCTATTCACCAACGTATCCAATTCACCCCATTTGACGGTTTGTATATCACATATACTTATATTGAAAATTACGCTGACATTTATTTGTTTCTGTGAAAGTTGAAATTGCGGTGTGTTTTCAGGGCCATATTATTACGTTTGAACTGACAATCGTTTTTGACATGTACTGTTTCCAATGTTTGCCGATGTACAATGTTTACTCTAGAGCATTTTGCGCTTAGTATCATACAACACCTATTTCCTGAGCCACTTAGCTAACCATCATTTGAAAAAAACTGTTAATTTTATTAGAAAACTAATTTATTATTTTCCAGCTAGCCAGCAACTAGCTATAAATATTGATTGTCTTTATTATATATGAGACTTGGTAAAACAAACAACTATACCCTATCCAAAGACTTAAGTCCTTTTACTTACTTAAACTATATGACAGTAACGACCTAAAGCCTACCATCCATTGCTACAATATATTTATCCATGTATATTTAAAGACGCTGGGGTGACGACCTAGAAGCGTATGAGACGAATAGGGTAGTAAACAAAAAAAAACTAATTAATCCGTCATATAGATTATCAAAAAATATTGGACACGTATTTTTTTTTCTTCACGTAAAAAAACAACAAAGACGACACAGTGCTTTGAAAACTCGGGTGACGTCATACTCTAAGACATTAGTATGAAATTTTTTAGCGGTCAGTTACGTCATCAACCCCTTGAGTGGGTGTTGGTCCAAAAACAAGCACATTTTAAATTAAACGAAACAATGAAGCAGGCGGAGTCCATTCTGTTTTCATTTCATAATTTAATATTCAAATGCACCCCGCCTGCTTCCAAGTTTTGTTTAATTAAAAATGTCCTTGTTTTTTGCTTTTCAGGTTCTTCGGTCGGGTTTTTTAGTTTTTTAACTACTTTTTTATTTCCAACTTTTGTGTTTGTTCTTTCGTTGGTCGTGTAAAATTCTTCGCAGATGATTTAACTTTTGTGTTTGTTTATAGGATTTTGACTTTGAATTTATTTTAAACATATAAGTGTAATATATCAAAGTATTATTAACTACTGTATCAATGCTTGGGGTGGGGCTTGTAAAACAATTATGATTGTTCTTGAGCGCGCACAGAGATCATTGCTAAAAGTCGCATTTAAATTTCCCTACCGCTATCCCACCAAAGATCTATATGAAGAAATAAATGTCATGAGCGTTCGTAAACTTTATGTTTATGAAGTCTTACGTAGATACCACAAACAGGTCATTCCGATATTACCCAATTTGAATAAAAGAAAAGTGCATTGCCCAGTACCTAGAGCCAACACAAAATTTGCTAGCAGATTCTACAACGTCCAAGCTCCACGGTTATACAATAAAATAACACAGTCCATTCAACACATCAGATCATTCAGTAATAATCAAGTCAAAAGTAAAATTATTGCATGGTTGAATGACATGGACTATGAAAAAATAGAATCTCTTTTTATTGTAACGGTATGAAATACACAATCAATCACGCTTAGATCACCCACACACATATACATAGATACACACACACACAACTACACACACACACACACACACACACACAACTACACACACACACAACTACACACACGCACATTCCTTTTTCTTTTATTTTTTACCGTTATTTTCTGATTTTAGTTATACTGAAATCTAGTTATATATTTTTTTGTTTGCTAGCCTAAGATAGAAGTTAGCCTACGTTAAAATTATGGACCTACTGTACTCGTATTTAATAACACGTTTGTGAAGGGAAGGAACTGACCTTCATGATACAGTATTTTACTAGTTTGGAGGTCAGGGTCTCACCTCAAAGAAACCTTGTAAGATGTTCATAATAAAGATTATTATTATTTCCTTTATTTATTTATTCACATAAAATTTACATTTTTAAATATTTCATATAAAACTCATAAAAAAACATTTAAAAATATAAAAAATAGTCGTCATAATAATTTATTATTATTATTATATTTTTGTAATCTCCTTTTAAACCCTTCATTTTGATACCCTACTCGATCTTTTTTTTAAATTTAATGTAGCCAGTAAGTGACACTTGCGCCATCATCATCTAACGACGTATATTTTATTCAAATCCCTTCATCCGTTTAGGAGTTATGAGGGAACAAAGAGGCAGACATACATACATCCACGCCAAACACATAACCCTCCTTTTGGGCTTCGCTGCAGTCGGGTAAAACCACTTAAACGCACGAACATTTGTTTTATTTTCTACAAGGTCCGTATAGTAGATAGAAGTTAAGTACCAACATGTGCATAGCTTAGCCATAGACTGCTGTAGGACGATGACTTTATAGCTACGGCAGCTGTTACCGACAGTAAGTGCTTTCCATTTTAATAATAACTGGATAAAATTGAGTTACAGTTATAATAGTACTCGATTTAGAAGTTAAGTTTAAGAGGCAAGGTGAGGAAATTGTAGCAAAATGTAAAGTCAAGTTAAAATTAATGGGCTGCGGGTTGTACACTAGTTACCGCGGCCTCGACATATAGGGCTAAGAAGGAACATGGGTGGTTTTTAGTCACTAGAAGTCTGACACTCCCTTTCGCTCTGCCCAAGAGCGGGAGGGGTTATTTGATATATAAAATATAAAAAGTTAAAATTAATGATTTGTAGGAATATCTTTCTAAAGTCATCATCATATGTCTAGCCTTTTCCCAACTATATATGGGTCAGCATGCAGTCTTACGGGATATATGGAGATGGAGTATTTTACCAGTATTTTCATTGAGTGACTGCCTATCTGACCTCCAATTCTACTTTTAAAACTAAGTTCAGTATCTCCCATAAAAGAGTCAGTGAATATTATTTTCTTAGTGTTCAATGACTATTTTGTAACATAACATCGCGCCTGCTATTCCCAAAGGTTCAGGTAGAGGAGTATCTAATAACACACTCTCATTTAGTTATGTTTAAGTCCCATGTAATAGGGCAGACCCTGTTGCCATCAATCGAGCACAATGTTTTTTCTAAACTAATAACTAGCTCTACATAAAGTCATTACAGAAAGTGTTGCTATGTAAATGTAGAGCACTTATATTGAACGCAACAGCTGACGCCTTGTCTCTTACGCTTGCGTATTATCACGCTAGTTTTATTTCAATGGGTGGGCACAGTTGTTAGAATTGTATAGTCTAAGCTAAAATTTAGTAATATACACGTACTGGAATTCACAGGTCATGTAAGATTAAATTGGAAGTAAGTCGGTCTTTTACCTTTTTTGCTCCTGGGCATATTTTGGTAATCAAAAGCGGATAAGTATTTTAAATTCTGAAGAAGACCAGAAGTCGCTTCCCTGGTGAGTAGAGTACGTAGCAGCGCCAACAGCATCCTTAGCATGATCGCTAGTCGGCTGGACTGCAGTTACATCAGTCACTGCTGCTCCATTTGTCATGGGATGGCGCAGCGGTGATTGTTGTGTTTACATCATTTTTAAGTTTTGTTGTAGGTAGCTTAAGTTTACTAACACTAGTCTTTAAGAACATTGTTAATAACAAAATGGACACCATGGTCTGAAAATAAATAAATTATTATTATTATTTTTAAGTCTTACTGGCTCAAAATGTAAAAAAAAATCTAATGAATATACAAAGACTGGCAACAACTACTTCTTCAAGTTTCAATTGAATTTCTGAGACCATGTTCAACAATCTAATAGTAATCCATAGTAGGCCTCCAGAATTTTTTTTTTTGATTCTAAGACATGCCGGTTTAATCCAATGTTTTATTTCACCGTTTTGAGAGCAGTGGTGATGAAATAAATTACACAAAGTAATGCGCCTGTCTGGGTTCGGCCTACGACTTAAGTTCGTAAGTGCTGCTCTTGACTAAGATATTAGTACCGGAATAGTACATTGTTACCCAAGGGGTGGAAGTTTTGCGAGGATCGGCCGGAGGACACGGTGGAGCACACAGTGTAGGTGTGCCCCGCTTGGGCGGAGCCCCGCCGTGTTCTCGTAGCGGCGATCGGCGGCGGCGACCTCTCGCACCCGGCCCTGGTGCAAGCCATGGTCCGGGGCGAGGAGGAATGGGACGCCGTCGCCTCCTTCTGCGAAGCAGTGATGCTGGCGAAGGAGGTGGCGGAACGCGAGAGGGAGAGAACCTCTCGTCCCAGCCGCCGCGGGAGGCGCTCCGGGCGTCGGGGGTCCCGCGATGACCTCCGGCCACCGTAGAATCGGGCCTGTGGACGGTGAGTGATGGGCTAACTCGCCGTCCGTCCGTCTCACGATGAAAACAGGCCGTGTCGACGGCGCGTTCGTGTTCCACGCGCGCCTCAAAGAGATGTCAGCAACATGGGAGGGGCCCGAAAGGGCCGACGCCTGTCGGGGCCGCGGGTAGTCCAACGGTTATCGCGGCCTCGACATAGAGGGCGAAGAAGGAACATCGGTGGTTTTTAGTCAGTAGAAGTCTGACACTCCCTTTCGCTCTGCCCAAGAGCGGGAGGGGTTATTCGATGATTTTACACCCACCAAAAAAAAAAAAAAAAAGGGGTGGAAGTTACTTATTTAGTCCCGAGACGGGGTTTGGCGCCCGTAACGTAGTGAGGGCGCTAATAGTTCGAGGGGCTAAATAAATTATTTACCCGAGGTAAACACTGTGCTTTTCATTACGAATACGAGGAAAATAAGAATATAAATTATTAAATAAAGAAAAAATGAGTATTGATCGGATGTTGTCGCTTTCCCACTTATCTTGTTTTTTTGTCCTCTGGTTGTCCAGCTATACAGCCAGTATTTTTCATGTTCATCATTAAAATAATGGCAAAGATTTGAAGAAGTTGGAACATGGTTCAATAAAAATGTGATATAGACCAAGTTTTTTTTAATAATTTGACAGCTGTCAATTGAAAGCTATTCTCCCTAGGGCTGAAAAGTAGTACTTTCAACCAGCTCCACAGGCATATTATGGCCTACTTACAGAGTATGAGTAATTAAAAATATGTTATCTGTGTGTTTGTTTATTGTTTATTTGTGTGCATAATTGCTCAAGAGAACAATTTTACTCTTCATAATCTGCCTAGCCTTTTCCTAACTATGTTGGGGTTGCCTTCCAGTCTAACCGGATGCAGCTAAAGACCAGTATTTTACATGGAGCGACTGCCAATCTGACCTCCACAACCCAGTTAATACTGGGTGATACGATGCCCTTTGGTAAGACTGGTTGTCAGACTTTCAGGTCACTGACTACCTAAAACGAGGACTGGCAGTTATTATTAAGCTAAGCTTAGATATAAAACCAATAAAACGAAACTAATGCAATAGGGATGTTTAATGACTTAAAAAAATGTGATTCTAATTAGTCCGTCTGTTAGATTATCGAAAAATATTGGATACGTATTTTTTGTTTTATCAAATCAATAAAAATTGACGAAGATAAAACGCGTCAAAAATTTGAGTGGGGGTTGTTGAGGTCACTGAACGCTAAAAAATGTCATACTAATGTCTTAGAGTATGACGTCACACGAGTTTTCAAAGCACTGTAGCGTCTTCATTGTTGGTTTTCGTGAAAAATGAAAAAATACGTGTCCAATATTTTTTTGTAATCTACGTGACGGACTAATTAGATTTTTTTGTTAACTGAATAGGGTAGCCTATTCAGTAAAAGTTCCGATATAAGCCACTACCTCAATCACGATGTACCAGGTCGATGGATATGGACGGAATTTCGTACAAGGTGGAACGTATTCCGAATATTAGCATATAAAGAGATGTTCTCATCTCGGAAAATCTCTATCTTCACACGGGCAGTGGGTAGAAGGAAAAAATTAAAAAATGTTTACTTAATTTTTGGTGCGCTTAAACTTGACTTGTTGCTTTACCAGGCAATCTTTTAATAACTTCGGTGTTCTAATAAAAATAAGTTTTTATAACATACCATCACGACTATTTAAGTGTGACACACATCTCCATTTTTCAACGTGCAATAAAATAAATAATCTACTAACCGCGATGCCCGTGGCTTCGCCCGCGTCTATGTCGGTTCCTTGAGAACCATTCTATCCATTGGTAAAAATAGGATAGAAATCGGTGCAGTAGTTTTTGGTTTAATCGCGAGCAGACAGACAGACGGAGGACGAAATAGCGGTCGTATGTATGACGTATATAGTGGACGTATTCTAAATTAGCCTATAAAGAGAAATTCTCATCTTGGAAAATCTTTATCTTCACGAGAGTAGAGGGTAAAAGGAAAAATTTGGAAATTGGTTTCTCAATTTCTGGTGTGTTTAAATTTTACTTGTTGCTTTATTAGACTAGCGGACGTCACGCGGTTTCACCCGCGTAGTTCCCGTTCCCGTGGGAATACAGAGAGAAAAGGTAGCGTATGTTACTCAAAGTGAATGTAGCTTCCAATGGTGAGAGAATTTTAGAAATTGGCGCCGTAGTTTTTGAGTTTAATTTTTTACTAACATACATACACACACAAAAATACAAATCTTTTCTCTTTATAAATATTAGTGTAGAAAAATATCAGGGTTTTAACAATAATAAGTTTGTAGTCAAGAAGCCTGTCTCGTTGGTCTAGTGGTTGCAATCGCGACAGCTGAGCATTAGGTTCTAGATTCAATTAACGGGTCAGGTAATTTTTAATTGGGTTTTTTATATAAGAAAGTAGCACAAAGTAAAACTAAGTAGTAAAGTAAGTATTAGTGTAGTGAAAATAGCAGTAGCAATCACGAATTCTGGATTTGAGTCCGATTGTTGGCAATAAGGTCGCCCCCCATTACTTTGGACTTAAACATATATGGGTGGGTATATTATAAGGTACATCTCTGCTTAACCCTTCGAGAATTACAGGCGTGATGTTAGGTATGTATGATTTAAGAAATCACCAATTCTGGCAGGTCTCTTGGTGATCACACTTTGGTAAAGGAATAAAGTAACCTCTACGGTCTTAATTGACTGATAGTTTTAATATTAGCTGATATAATAGATATGCGTATATGGTATATCCCAAAAGTAAAGTAGCGTTTAATTTACATGAATGTTATTGAAACTACAATAAAATGTTAGGTATCAGTTTTTAATAAAATTTCAGCAAACAAAAGCTAGTTAAAATAATAATTATTTCAAAGCAAATAATCACAACACACTAATATTGTAAAGGCGAAAGTTTGTGAGTGAGAGAGTGTGTATGTTTGTTACATCTTCACGTAAAACTACTGAACGCATTTGGATAACATTTGGTACACAGATAGTTTATAACCTGGATTAACACATGGGATAGTTTTTACCCCAATTTTATCTTCCCGTTGGATCATTTTCGAGTTTTAGCGAAAAAAAAAAAAATATATATATATATTTATATATATATATATATATATATATTTATTACTAGCTGTTGCCAGAGGCTTCACTCTACGATCCACAATCTGCTAATGAAAAGTTGTTATAATCTTATTTAACCATCTGTAACAAAGGCCTGAGTTAAACAGCTATTGTAAGTCCTTCACTCAGTCCCTACAGAAAGATCGATAATTCATTTAAACAACTATGATCTAATGACAAAAAGCAGGTCCTTTTTGCCAACTGCGTTGGGGTTGACTGCCATGGTTATCCTACCTTCACAGCATGTGATGAAGGCCAAGTGAGTCAATTTCCTTTCAACTTTTCTGTACTGGGTGCTGTCAGCTGTGATTGGTCACCTCTTAGCTGCCACGACTTGTTTGAATTATTATATTATTTTTTAATCGTCGTTTTTGACTTTACTGTGGACACTTATCGTGCACATCTTGCTACATCGTTCTCATATAATATACCATCTCAACATGAATGATGTGACCAATTTTTGTAACAAAATTATGACTTAAAAGAGTGTCCATGGAGTTTCTTGGCATTCTTCTCATGAGACCAACGCTTTGGAATCGGCAATTACAGTACATTCACAGTTACTATGCCTCGTAAGTGGGACTGTAATATCTATGGACTGTAGCTTACTTTATTAAAATTAGAACCGTCTTAATTGTCCGGTGAACATAGGCTACGTGACGTGTCACAAAAATCGATATAGCGCCCTCTAGCGGACAAAATGTCATGTGTTATAAAAATTATTTAACACCAAAATTATTTAAATAAAAAAAAGTTAAAAAGCTAAAACCCGACGACTTTTTCAGCATCCTACAAATCTTGTTTCACACTTTTTCAGTGTCGTTTCTTTTTGTTGCTGTCGTGTTTAAGTTTTTATACGATGTCCGAAAGCCACAGATTCAAAGTGAAACCGATTTTTTATGAAATTATCAGAATCAGAACTATTTTTTATTAACAGTTTAGGTACCTACAGGTATAAGATGTTATGTATAAATTAATAAATTCGGCTATCAGCTAAGTAAGTTACCAGGAACTTTATCATAGGTGGGGAAACACACACTTTCTATGACATGAATAATCACAAGACGATGTATTAAAAACATACATTTTCAAATCAAACAGTTAATCAATTTCAACCGACTGTATTAATTACTGTTCCCATACTAATTCTAACTTTGATCAAATGCAATCATGAACGCGAAACATAACATCACGCCCGTAATCCCCAAAGGGTTAGTCAGAGGGTACCTAATAACACCTACATTTACCCTGTTATAGTGTTGTGCTTTATAATTGGAGCGAGCCTAAATGCAATCAAATAAGTTGATTTGTATGCTTTACTAGTTTGATATACTGGGTGTAAACCTTCACACATACGTCAACCAAGCATTTTGTACATCAAACTAAGTACCCCTACGCAAAAATGTTTGCTGGGAAACGACTTTTTTTTTGGGGTTAAAAATCTTATTTTACGGTAAAACTCAATGTAGCACTCTTAAAACATTGTGCCAGTGGGTGCTTTGAATAGTAAACGGGTTATGAAGGTAATTTAAGTAAAGTTATAACCAGAAAAACTAATATTTACAAAAACAGCTGTGCAAAATTTGGATCGTTGACCCCCAGTATCTCCGTAACTAGGGGGTTCCCAGGTATGGTAAAAAAAAAAAAATATCGCAGTAGTGAGGAAAATAAGTGCCCTTCGTTTGCGTTAAGGGTACTTTTACACCCTTTACAGTACACCCAACAGTAGGTATAAATATACATCTAGAGCGACTTTCCAGACTCGTCAATAGGCAATAGTTATTATTTATTTCTAACTTCATGTATTTTATAAAGGCGGAATTAATGCCGCAAAGCATTCTCTAGCAGGCTGCGGGATGTTGTAAGAGATCCCGCGGCCTTGACATATAGGTCTAAGAAGGAACATGGGTGGTTTTTAATCAGTAGAAGTCTGACAGTCCCTTTCGCTCTGCTCAAGAGCGGGAGGGGTTATTTGATGATTCCCCCCCCCCCCCAAATAAAATTTTGTTAATATAAACTGATACATAAATAGGTCGATCCTAACACATACACATAAACTAATAAACATGTATTATAATTTTGTTTTACGAGTTTCTTTACTTTTGCTGTTCTCGGAAGACGCTAATTGCCTTGCGCGTCCAATATAACCATGTTTTTAGGATGATGTTGAAACTCCCTCGTTTCTGTAGTGCCTCAGGGATGTTTGCCCAATTGGGAACAAATGGTTTCCATGCTATCATCAAGAAAAAGGTGGCAGTGGCAGGTGAGGAGGATTCGGGGGAGTGACAATAGCATCCTGAAAGTCGTGGCGGAGGACCCGAGAGCTCCTGTACTGAGGCATCTCATGCGGAATCATTGTCCTCATGAAATACCTCGTAAGTACATGACTCATTGGCCGCGGGTACACTAGTTATCGCGGCCTCGACATAGAGGGCTAAGAAGGAACATGGGTGGTTTTTAGTCACTAGAAGTCTGACACTCCCTTTCGCTCTGCCCAAGAGCGGGAGGGGTTATTCGATGATTTTCAACCCATAAAAAAAAAGAAGTTCATGACTCATTTATTCAAATTTAGTAAATTCCAATGTGTTACTAACCCTAATAGGGGATCGGACAAAAAAAAACTATATAGTCCGTCAGATAGATTTCCAAAACATATTGAACACCTTTTTTTTCACATAAACAAAAAATTAAGACAATACAGTGCTTCGAAAACTCTTCGAAAACGTCACATGTCAGTACATTTTTTACCTACAAATGACGTTACAACCCTCACTTATGATCTTTGAGGCGTTTTATCTCCGTCAATTTTTATTAATTTGATACTTAAAACAAAGAACACGTCTCCAATATTTTTCGATAATCTAACTGACGGACTAATTAGAATCAAATTTCTTGACCCAGTCCGATCCCCTATTGCGAGTTTTTGGTACTAGTTCGCTTTCAATAGTTTTACCTACTGAAAGAAGTTTGTCTACAGGCAGTCAATCTTATATTTCATTTGGCTAACATTATTTATAATTAAAATAATCTAGCTAGGCTAACGAACTCATGTTTTAGCTATTGACGTATGAAACAATCTATAGCCACCTGCTAGCTAAAAACATCTAGTTTCTTATTATAACCGAATGTGCCCAATTTATCAACGCTTGATTGATATTTATAGCAGATCAATATCCAAATTAATTGTGAAATCATTTAGGACTCAAAATCATAACCTAGCGTTCAGATAAAATCTTTCAATCTACCACAACATAAGCATAATTCATTTAATATGTTCCTACTGCTGGGACACAGGCTTACTGAGACACAGGTCATAAGAAAGAATCTACCATTTCCTACTAAATTATTTAAGTTCACAAATTGAAGTAACGGAAAACATTTATTTACTTACACAATGAAATAAAATGAAAATGTGTGAAAAGTCATTAAATAAAAGTAACGATTATGAACCTTTAATGTTTTGTCAAAGTAATGAATGATAAAAGCGGCTCTAAGATATATAAATATGAATTGTACTCTCGAACATTAAATATATTGTAAAATTTTGAATGTCATCTATATTTGACTATGTTTTATAAGAAAGCTCACCTGAATTTGTGATAGATAATGTAAGTATACTTATTGCAAATAAATGATTTTTAGACTTATGAGTTGCGAATTTTCACTTTTGTAATCATTAGAAAGATAAATAAGAACTTATTATTATCATGACGCCACGACCAAAAGGAAAATAAAAAAATATCAATCACTTTCAGTTTCAAAAATATTGGCAATAATTTATATTTCATTGCTCGCTAAGCGACTAAAAGCTTCCCAGCTTTTTAATTGACTTTCTGATAACCAACCTACTTTGAAGCTTTTAAAGCTATCTTTAGTTATAGTAGACGACCTGTTCTAGAAAGTAAAAACTACATTTGTTACTGTCTCGTAACAGACCGATACACGGAAAAAAAAACAAAAAATTTCCACTCATAATGTAAAAAAGTTTCGTCAAGAAAATAAAATAGGCTTATAATAATCTACTCACACAATAACCAACAGCCATATATCACGAACAGTTGAACTGTCTCCGAGCAAACGGCGTCCTCGACCAAAATATTCCCAGGTTATTTTGATCTTAATAATCTGGCATCAGCGACAAAGTCACCACAAATATTTTTTTTTATTAACTAAAACTTTTAACAAACTTCTCAGACCATATACTTTAACACCTTTGCACGATACTTGGATCTTTAAAAAGTTAAAACGTCACTTTTGAATTTGGAGTTGATGCACGTGTTTTATTATGATTTTTTTAGTGTATTTTTGGGCGGGAGCGCTATCGGTCCGCGCTTGAGAGAGTTCGCGACGCGACTGAAGTCATGATGAAAAGGTATACGTTTCAGGGGAAGAAAGGGACAGTTATCTAGTTTTGTTTCGCTCTGTCGTCTTCGGGATATTAGTGAATGCAGTCTGTAGTTTGGTGAATTAAGAATTTTAAACTTTTAATGCTAATGTGGCGAGGATTCCGTCATGTGATAAATCACGTCTTCAGTACTTACACATCTTAAAACAACATTTATTTCTAATATGGACTTACATGTTACTGTTATCATAGCATAGGTACTATGAAAGAGCATCGCGCTCATAGTTTTCTTGTGTTATAGTTCCATACCATCGTGCAATTGCCAGCAATAAGTAAACAAAGTTCAAGCAATCGTATAAACAGTATGGTAGTGCATTAAATACGAAAAACAAACAAACTTTAGTTTAAACTCGTATAGATATGTAGTAAAAAATACAAATTTATTGATCTTCTATTAGATACAATTCAATTGATGAGGGGCTGATGGCTCAGCTAATCTTTAGGTTAAGCCACTGGCCTAGGTTAGTCCGTGGATTTGTGCCCATAACATACCGAGTTCCCACGTAAAAACACGTTAAGCTGTTGGTCGGCGGTTGTCAATAGATTTTGGTCGTTACAGGAACGCCAAAAAAAAAATATGCTCAGTTACAGTTGTTCGTTTAATTTGAAATTTAAACGAACAACTGTAACTGAGCATATTTTTTTTTTGGCGTTTGGAAAATCATCAAATAACCCCTCCCGCTCTTGAGCAGAGCGAAAGGGAGTGTACTCGTATTTCCTGAAAATCATTCCATAATTCCATAGGTAATAAATCTTATCCTGCAAACTACTGAACGTAAAATAAGCTTAAAAGTGTTATTTTCAAGATAATTGTACCCAATTTTGTAACAAAAACGATAAACATAAAAAAATAGGGGCAAACACTCTCTTCTGCAATTCGGGCCGTTTGCAATCATTACCAATTTGTTTTTATGGGCTACATAATTATCTCCTAATGATATCTTATTTTCTTTTATCTTTTTATCCAAAGACGTTGTAAAAAAAGAAAAAATACTTCAAACAGAGAACTGCAAGCATGACTGCAGAGGATAATCTGAGAGAGTAATCTGCATTGTCTTCATGTGTGTATTATACCTTATTGTTAACCCAAACGATTTTAAAAGATTAAAAGAGTAACCTTTGGAGTTTCTTGACGGTTCTTCTCCTTACGAATCGACCAATGCACCGAACCGTGCCTCTTTTTACCGACGTTTTATAAGTTCCCATGTAGGCCAATGTGAAATAAAAATGAGAGAGCGTGAGGTCCTGGGTTTATTCCTATTGAGTTTTTTCATTAAGAAGTGCTCAGTTAACACTTACGGTGTCAGTTATTTTTAAACGTTGCCTTTTTTTTTGGGGGATGGGAAATCACCCCTACAACTCTTGGGCTGAGCGAAAGGGAGTGTTAGACTTCTAGTGACTAAAAACCACTCATGTTTCTTCTTAGCCCTTTATATCGAGGCCGCGGTATCTCTTACAACAACGTTACTGTTACGGTAGTCGTTATGTTAAAATTGTTTTGTTATAACGACGTTTTGTTATATGTTGCTGCTTTAATAAAATTTGGTACAAAGATAGTTTTTTTTTTTTTTTAAAAAACGTTGCCCCACACTAGGAATTTCTCCTGTATCGTGGGTGCGTTCACAAACATTTAAACTCACATACACAAATACCCAGACCCGGAACAACTATCTGTAGGTCATACAAATATTTGTTCCGTGCGGGAATCGAACCCGCGACACGCAGCGCAGCAATCCATTGCTTGAGCCACTGCGCCAACCGTGCCGTCAAAGTTTATAACCTGGACCAACACATAGGATAGTTTTTATCCCGATTTTATCTTCCCGTTGGATAATTTTTGAGTTGTAGCGAGCGAAGCCGCTGGCAGCACTTAGTACTGTTCTATTAGTAGATGGACACAAACTTTTGGAAATTATTCAGGTCACCAAAGCAAGGGCAAAGATAAAAAACCACTAAGATTAACTTACACATTATATAGGGTATAAATTAACCCTTCACACATACGTCAACCAAGCATTCTGTACATCAAACTAAGTGCCCTACGCAAAATTTTTTGCTTTTATTTTTGGGGTCAAAAATAACATTTTATGGTAGAACTCAATGTTAAAAAAAAAACTTAAACTTTACTTAAACTTAACTCACTCTTTAAACATTGTGCTAGTGAATGCTTTGAATAGTAAACATGGAGGTAAGTTAAGTAAAGTGATAACCTGAAAAACTAGTATTTACAAAAACAGCTGTGCAAAATTTTGAACTTTGACCCTCAATATCTCCGTAACGAGGGGATTCCCAGGTATGGTCTAGAACCAAAAAATGATCGCAGTGGTGGGGAGAACAAGTGCCTTTCGTTTGCGTAAAGGGTACTTTTACAACCCTATACACTTAAAAAAAAAAGTTGAAGTTGTCGGCAATGTATTATTAAAAGCTTTTATTATTGAGCATTTAGATCAAAATAAAATCACTTTCATCAGTGATTTTTATTTGCTTGAATGTGTTAAAATTTGTCCATGTAAAATACAGGTGAGACTGTATCTATACACTAATAATTATTATAAACAGGAAATATTTGTATTTTTGTGTGTATGTTTGTAACAGGGTGAAAGTAGCTTTCTAAAAGTGAAAGAATTTTTGACATTGGCGCAGTAGTGTTTGAGTTTATTCATTACAAACGTACACACATACATAAATACAAATCTTTCCTCTATAAAATATCAGTATAGATAGCTCGCGATTGTACGGGACGTAAGTCAGGAGAATCCGAGACAAAACGAAACAAACAAATAGCACAAATAACAAGAGTATCCTATGTCAAACGCGTTAACTTACAAGTTCAGTAAAGTTTGACAATTTTAACTAAAGTTGCGACACAATCCGGTTTGGCGTCACGTTGTAATTGTTCTATATTGTTTCTTTGTTATCGATAACGAGTTTCGTGAAGTATCTGTTTCTAAAAGTTAAATGTTCGTCAGGGGCATATGGAAAAGTTCTCTCTTTGAGTAGAAATCTAAGCATAATCAGCATATAATGTTCCCAATGCTGGGACACAAGTCACACAAGCCTCCTTTCTACGACATGGAGTGGGCTATAAACCAACCAGGCGGACCAAGTTCTGGTTTTGTGTGGTTCCGATTTACAAACAGTAAGTCGTGGGTTCGAACCTGGGCAGGTGCAACACTTTGTCTTATTTATTTCGTCACCACTGATCTCAAAATGGTGAAGAAAAAATCGTGAAGAAACAAAAAAAATTGTAAAAAATAAAAATTTAAATTGTTCAAAAAAATCAAAGACATGTGACATCTACGAACCCGCATTGGGCCCGCATGGTGGATTATAGTCCATCCCTCTCTAAGGCCTGTCAAAGTAGGCCGCGGGTTGTCAACAGGTTATCGCGGCCTCGACATAGAGGGCGAAGAAGGAACATGGGTGGTTTTTAGTCAATAGAAGTCTGACTCTCCCTTTCGCTCTGCCCAAGAGCGGAAGGGGTTATTCGATGATTTTACACCCGCCAAAAAAAAAAAGGCCTGTCAAAGTTCCAAATTTTTCACAGCTTTTTTTTTACAATATATATCATCGGTTGGAGGCAGTTAGGCAGGGTAGATAATCAGTTTAGTAAGTTTACATAGTTATTTTGATGGGCAACTATGGAACCGTTTCAATTGTCCGTGGTCTGACATGCACTTGGCCGGTTTTTAAAATACTCTGTATACAAAAAAGTATCTACAGGTTGTGTGTTAAAAAACAGGAAACACTTTTTACAAACTTATAACTATGTCCGTCACGTCCTATTTCCGTATTAACATAAAGTAATGTTTTGAGGGACCGTCCTTGGGGTCACTTAATGTCCAAACTGGGGGTCAGAGGAGTTTAAGTTCTTGATAATATTTTGAAGGGCGACATGACGCTGGATTAACTTGTAACCGCATAGTTTGATCGAACTATTGTAGAATGTTTAATGTATTTTTTCTTCAGGTTAAGCCACGCTTACCTGGGTTAGTCTGTTGATGGGTGACCGCAAGACCACCCTGAACATATCGAGTTTCCTCCAACTTCCTGAAAAGCACATTAAACCCATTGTAGATCTTTGACACTTCTTACAGTGGCGCGATAGTCTGACAACCAGTCTTACCTTGGGTTATTAAGGGATCATTCCACTAGTTGTTGTGTGTTTTTCATCTCCAACAAAAAAAAAACATGGTATTAGAAAGGAATAATTTAGATTTGATATAAAGATTCCAATAACTCCTTCCTACTTCTGTTCTCCTGGTAGTTCGTGGGACTTTACTACCTATCCATTCTTGTTCATCTAAATAAAAAAATGTTTCCAACACCTCCTGCCTACTTCGATTCTCCTGGTAGTTTGTGCCATAGATGTACCCTAAACTGTGTGATAGAATGAATGAGAAACTCGAGTCCCGCTGGTTTTACGATTTCGTAACACCCTTATTATCTTAGAACTAGTGGGAACAAAAAGTCCCATTAGTTCTATCGTAGAACTGTGCAGTATAACTTGTGGGAATGGTCCTTGAGCAGTATTACTCAGTACCAACTGGGTTGTGGAAGCTAGATAGGCAGACGCTCCATGTAAAACTTACTGGGAGCCGACCCTAGCGGATCCAGACGATTGCTTGCTGGACGGTTTAATGTCTAAGGTCAAAATGGCGTTGCAATAGGGATGTTTACTTGACTTTAAATAATGTGATTCTAATTAGTCCGTCTGTTAGATTATCGAAAATCATTGGATACGTATTTTTTGTTTTATCGAATCAATAAAAACTGGCGAAGATAAAAACGCGTCAAAGATTTGGGTGGGGGTTGGTGACGTCACTGACCGCTAAAAAATGACATACGCTTGTCTGAGAGTATGACACTGTATCGTCTTCACTGTTTGTGAAAAAAGAAAAAATACATGTGCAATATTTTTTAGTAGGTACCTAATGTATATGACGGACTAATTAGATTTCTTTTGTTAACATTCATATTGCTTTGCGTGCTATAGAATGTCCAAAAATGTTAAATGCTTAAAAATGGTAAATGCTGAAAATGCTTGTTCCATTTTAACCTTGCATTTACTCGCTTTAAAGCATGTTATATCCTTTTCTCTTAGACTTAGAGTAATTTAACAAAATATCCCTTCAAATTACGCTGATATATAAATACATATAATTATGAGATCTATTACTATCCTGTTTACCCCCTTCTAATCCTGGACTTATAGGTTAGAACTTGATTTAATAAACACAACGATAATGCAGCATTTAAAACTAATTTTCGAACTAGTTAATATTTACTATTCCCTATAATTTAAATGCGCCCAGAGCTATGAAAGGGTATGGTTCCACTGACGGCTTTTAAAGCAATGCAATTCTAAAGTTCTTAATTAATTTAATCTAGTCATAATCATCTGCCTAGCTATTTTTCATTGATGTTGAGATCGGCTTTCAGTCTTACCGGGTGCAGCTGCTGCTGCATATCAGCGTTTTACATGAATCGACTACCTATTTATTACTGGGTAACTCAGTACCCAGCAGCATCGGTGGTCCAGTAGTGGCGGCCCCGAATTACGAACAGTAGGTCGTGGTTTCGAACCCAGGCAGGCACATTACTTTGTGTAATTTATTTCATCACCGCTGCTCTCAAAACGGTGAAGGAAAACATCGTGAAGAAACCGGCATGTCTTAGAACCAAAAAATTAGAAGACATGTGACATCTATCAATCCGCACTAGGCATGTTGTAGATTATAGCCCATTCCCTCTCAAAGAGAGGAGGCCTGTGTCCCAGCAGTGGGAACATTATTAGGCTGTTGATGAACTTGGTACCCCTTAGTGAGACAGATTGTCACTCTTTTGGGTCACTGACTTCGTGTAACGACTGTCAAAAGGTATTTACACCCATGTACTATGAACATTGTGCAAACTGACCGTCTGTGGAATTTACTGGCGACTTCTTTTTTCCCTGATCATTATAACCGGAATCTGTTCAAAGTGCGAGTGAATCCTGTCTCTTCTAGGCAAACGTGCTTCACACTAGGCTACATCGTCGATTAATGTCAGGTGATTTACGACCAAACGAAAATATGTTTACATACATAGATTCATTAATCTCACGCACTTTTCCCATGGGGGTAGGTAGAAACCAAAGAACACGACCTGCTAAAATCCTTACATACTCCTTTTGCCTCGTCCAAATTTATACATCTGGTCATACACGCACGCCACGCCACGCCGCGCACGCCGCGTACACGAGTACTACGCACCTGTCCTTTTCAAATCTATTTAGTACAAAAAAATAAATGATGGACGCTTCTGAGGATGCTAATGTACTCCAAAATTAATCAAACAATTTTTCTCACTAATAGAACTGTAAATTATCAGTTAATAACACAGATTAAAAATAGTTAAAAAAAAAAACTTGGCCAAAAAAAAAATTCTAAACAATTAAGTAATTTCATATTTTGGCTTAGAGTTTTTTACTCTTTTCTTTTTTTCTTCTTGGTTATCAATATTACCATGAAGGAGAATTGCGAAACAGAAAAGTAGCAACAAACTCGCCACCACTCTGACCCCACCTCACTCAAACTTGCGTTCACCGACTGTGATGTATGAGACCAATATTGCTTGTAGCTACGGACGGCGTGCTAAGCCTCCGGTATTCGCTGTTATTATGAACTATCTCTGTCTTTTATTAACACCATTACTTTAGGGGATAGGGGATGCAAGCTAGGGGTTAACTAGGGGTTAAATAGAATAATGACAATGCATGTGTTTGCTTTTTTTCTGTTACAGTGTTAATTTGATCTGAAGAAATCTGGGCTTTCTAAGTATAATTTGATCCCGGGGACTCTTCTCGGGTGATTTTTAATTTTAGAGGTCACACTTGACTTTTGTGGCGTAAATTTTTCATCAGTTTCCGTATAAAATAAATACTCAGTACCTATAGTCATAGGTTCGAACCCATTACTTTGTGTAATTTATTTCATCAACGCTGCTCTCAAAACGGTGAAGGAAACATCGTGAGGAAACCGGCATGTCTTAGAACCAAACAATTCGAAGACATGTGACAACCATCCCGCACTGGGCCCATCCCCTCTCCTAGAGAGGAGGCCTAAGTTTCTGCAGTGGAAACATTATAGGCTGATGAGGATGCTGATGAGTTCCTATAAGAATAGAGACACCAAGCTAGAAGAACTTTCAAGAGGGCTCAGAATATCTCGATAACTCTTTGTGATGTTCAGTTCAAAGTCTAGTGTGATTTTGGCCAATCCTACCAATTTTCAGCTGGGTGTGAAATAATGTAAACTTAGACTTAGCTCAAATTTTTGGTCTATTTGACCAGACTAATAATATTGTTTATTTTTACTGAGATTTTTTTGTTATTCTATGTTGTTGTATTTTAGTATTTTATAATAGCATCGCATTGGACGTGTCTGTAATTATTTAAGTAACAGATTTGGTGGTAAATAAAATTCAAAATACGGTATGTTAGTTTGAACGAGGGACATATTGAAACCTGCTAAAGGGCATGCTTACATCATACTAAGAAAAATATGAACAACAAAAATACCGATAAATAAACACCTTTAATAGTCATTTAAATTAATTACTATTAATTGTGGATATACCATTAGATAGACCTCCGCGTAACTCTTCAGCATTTAAGTCCTAAATTATTAATGGGGAATGAGTACGAGTATTTTCTATAGATTCCCATTATAAATGGGAAACCCAAAAAACACACTGCAAGCAAACCTATGCCAATAAATAAGGAAATAGCTTTCAATAAATATCACATTTATAATACATAACAGGTAAGTGCAAAATTATTTAAGACTAATTTGATGTCTGCGGTTTAAGCGGTATCGCGGTAAACTGCAACATACCCAGACAATACTAATGTAACATATATAAATAAATTGTAATATGATATGGAATTATATAATTGATCCTCTAAAACTATTGATATTTCGGCTTTGTCGTGTGGTTAGTCGCTAGAGTCTTTGGTTAACTGGACCCACTCGAATTGGACCCGCGGGATCAGTCGAACAGGTATTTTTTTTTAAATTTCAAATTTCATCCAAATTCGAATAACTGTTTATATTTTGAATAAGCTATATTGCGCTAGACTGTATCCACTGGTAGTAAACAATAGATATTTTTTTAAGTTTGCAAATAGGTCCAGTTGACCAATAAAAACACACTAAAAATGGCGTCGGCCCTTGCTGTTGTTTTGCTGACATCTCTTTGTGCCGAGTGTGCCGAGTTTACCTACATGCCGTTAGGAAATACCTCAGGCATACTGATTTTCTCATGAAGTTTTCCTTCACCAAACTTTCATCCCCTGTTTCCCTTTGGGGGTTGAATTTAGAAAAAACCTTTCTTAGTGGATGCTACGTCATAAGAGGAATACGTGTGCGAAATTTTAAGTTTTTAGCCCTAAGGGCCCTAAGGGCCTGTCCCGTCAGGGCTGCTGGTTGTTTGAAAGAGATACCGCGGCCTCGACACAAAGGGCTAAGAAGGAACATGGGTGGTTTTTAGTCAGTAGAATACTGTATTTCGACTAAAAAATCTTATTAGTCCGTCAGATAGATATTTTTCTTTTTTCACTTAAACAAAAAATGAAGACGATACAGTGCTTTGAAAAGTCGTGTCAAGTCGTGTGAAGTCGTATGACGTCACAAAGTTAGTACTTTTTTACCCACTAAGTGACGTCAAAAGCCCCCACTCTGTATCCACTCTTCATCTGCCTAGCCTTTTCCCAACTATGTTGGGGTCGGCTTCCAGTCTAACCGGATGCAGTTGAATACCAGTATTTTACATGCAGCGACTGCCTATCTGACCTCCATAACCCAGTTAATACTGGGTAATACGATACCCTTTGGTAAGACTGGTTGTCAAACTTTCAGGTCACTGACTACCTGTAACAACTGCAAAGCACGGAGGAAACTCGGTATGTAATGGGTGGTCACCCATCCACAGACCAACCTAGGCAAGCGCGGCTTAACCTAAAGATCGACCAGAGTGACAGTTATTATTAAACCACGAGCTTCTCTAACTCTGTATCCACTATTAATGGTACTTAATTGAAATGATTATACAGGCTTTTAGGTTAAACGAGGGCCATATTGAAGGAGGGTATTCAGTATTCGATTCTCGTCCTAAATATGTAAAAAAACTATAATCTCCATTAGTGACGTAATTGTGCCATGGGGACCATGGCACGCTCTCCAGATCTTACTTTATTAGACCGTTTCTTTTTCGTCATTGTCCTACGCCAGTTTTAAAATATGAAGGGAAAATGGATTATACCTAAAAGTCATTGATCTGCGCACATTTTCTGTGATAAACGCAAGGCTTTTCCGAAGTATTTGGTATGGTTCTGTCTGTTATTTGTCAGTGTTTTTTTGTTCATATTTTTATTAGTATCATGTAAGCATGCCCTTTAGCAGGTTTCAATATGTCGTTCAAACTAACATACTTTGAATTTTATTTACCACCAATTATATTACTTACATCGATACAGACACGTCCAATGTTATAAAATATTAAATAGTACAACATAAAATAAAAAATTCAGTAAAAAATAATCAATATTATTAGTCCGGTCAAATAAGACCAAAAAAATAGGGGTAAGTCTAAGTTTACATTAATTCACACCCAGCTGAAAATTGGTAGGATTGGCTAAAATCTCACTAGACTTTGAACTGAATATCACAAAGAGTTGTTGTATCGAGTACCATACACGCAGTCTCACAAAATATTCCGTTGCTGTATATTTTATTTTGCAAGCTTTACGGCATGTGGTTCCATAGGAATCTATCGAATCAGGCAAAAATTCAATTTACGATGCATTTAGTTTTCCGTCCGTGGATTTGAAAATAATCTGATTAAATATTACTTTTACTTCTACCTACAATTTAAAAAAAAATCAAGTTCACAATAATATGTTTGCCTATCTCTCATCTAAGTTATTACCGTTTGTTTTATATTTTTTGTGTTTGAACTCTTGAACTGTAATGTATTATTTTATTCTGTCACAATCAATCGCATGCTACGTAAATACAATCACAGAGAACGAGGAAAACTGTTAAACCGTATTACAGTATATACTAGTACGGGGAACAGAGTGAATCAGTTCTGTGGTAACAACCATTGTAAGTACCGTACCGAAATGTAACAAAACTTGTAACTACATGTACTGCTCACTCATTAGTAGGTTACGAATTGTACTATCATGTTGTTACTTTTTTTAATTTGCCAAATAAACAAGTCTTGTTTTTTATTTTTTTTAATATTATCTCTTTCTTTCTGAGAATTATCAATATCGTATTGTCTTTATCATCTTCAACTGACTTAGTACCTAACTTATCAGATATTTCTTCCAATAAACATTTAGCAGACTTGCTGAAATACCTAGCTCCATCTTAATTGGTACTTTTTAGTGCATTGTCATAATATCGAGCAATAGTCACCCTGCAGATAATACCTTGCCACATTTTCGCCAGCTAAGTTTAAGTCTCAGGTCTCAGGGAGTGAGCTAGGTCATAAATCGGGCACAAATCCAGACTCAGTGGCTGTTTCTGAAAAAAAAAAACTGATTAAAACCCCAACAACAGGTCCTGCTCAGGGTTAGCAATGGCGCTCAGCCGCTAGACCAATGGGCCAAGCATTGTGATGATAAAACAATTTCAGGCTTCGTGCACCACAAATAAACTAAAATGTTGAAATTAACTTTACTCTGAAAAGCCGTTGACTTTCTTTGTTTAATAATTTTTTCAATACACTTCACCGAAAACTGGCTCTTATTGCACTACGATTAGGTTCAACATGCAACGTATTTTGCACGCGTTTTACGCAACCAAGGACGGGTAAGAATAATACCACAGATAACTATTTGACTTTTTGATTGGCCTGTTGGTCTAGTGGTTAGTGACCCTAACTGCTATGCCGGAGGTCGTGGGTTCGATTCCCACCCAGGACAAATGTTTGTGTGATGAGCACGATCATTTGTTCTGTGTCTGGGTGTAATTTATCTATAATATGTATGTATTTAGAAATATATAAGTATGTTTATCAGTTGTCTAGTACCCATAACACAAGCTCTGCTTAGCTTGGGACTAGATGGCGTTGTGTGATAGTTGTGGAATATTATTATTATTATTATTATTAACTATACTTACCATAAATTAAGTCCAAATTGAAAAACATAAGAGATTTAAAAAAAAACATCGCTGGCTGTAGTCGTCGGTGCTTTTTTTTTTAATTTAGTCATGTCGATTTGCGTCTATACAACATAAATAAATTTTGAATATTAAATTGTGTTTGTAAAAGAAAAGTATAATAAACATGATTACCTAAACAATTATTTACTTTAATGAACAAGTAAAAATTTCTTTGTGTTCTTAATAAAACAATATTACAATTTTACATTTTTTCTGTGAGACTGTTCAGCGGCTTCATACTTTTGCTTCTTCTTCAACCTGGCGAAATCAAACCGCGTAAAAAAAGCAAATTAAATCATAGTCTCCTAAAAAATTATGTCAAAAATACTTACCTATCGTTTTATTAGTCACACAAGTGATCGTTTAAGGGTTCCGTTGTTTTCTGTTGAGGTAAAAACGCTAAAAAAGAAGGAACCCTAAAAAACATATTACAGAGGACTAGCGGACGTCATGCGGTTTCACCCGCGTAGTGCCCGTTCCCGTGGGAATACAGGGATAATAAGTAGCCTATGTCATTTGGGAATAATGTAGCTTCCCAACGGTGAAAGAATTTTTCAAATCGGTCCAGTAGTTTCGGAGCCTATTCGTTACAAACAAACAAACAAATCTTTCCTCTTTATAATATTGGTGTAGATTAATTTACACAATCTAGAGCATGTCCTCTTCACTTAAAAAAAAACTAAACATCATAAATAAATATGCAAAGTAGCCTTTGTTTTTGTAACGAACAACCATTTTTCTCCTAAACTAACAATCATAGGATCTTTTTATTGCCATCAATATATTATATTGTAAAGTCATGCCGAGGGGACCTTTGGCCTATTTTTGCCAATAACTTTCATTCTTCAAATCTTTCCTCTTTATAATATTAGTGTAGATAACTTACACAGTACCGAGGTAAAGTTAGTAAAATTTAAATACACAGTTACCTATTAGTAGTAATTATTAGTATTACTACTAATAAGTAACAAATTAGTAGTAATTATTACAGGAAACACGTCGTGTCAGCTCACACTGAAATATGTTATTTACAACTACTGACCCCGGCTTTGCTCGGATACATTTTACTTATTTTCGACACGTCAATTTAATCACTATCACTCTCTTGTCCATAATTTAATTAATTTGGGGCCGGCGCAGCATGTAGTTTTTTTCCTGATTTATCTAAAAGAGCTGGATATACGCCACTGACATTACATTTCACCCTTCCGCAACCGATTTTTTGGGCGCCAGAGGGGTAAAATAGCTCATATCCATTTATAGAATTAAGAAAGTTATTGGCAAAAATAGGCCAAAGGTCCCCTTGGCATAACTTTATAATATAATATATTGATGACAATAAAAAGATCCTATGATTGTTAGTTTAGGAGAAAAATTGTTGTTAGTTACAAAAACAAAGGCATGCATATTTATTTATGATGTGTTACAACAGCCTGCTCACAGCGTGCCACCCTAGCCAGCCAATGACAGCTAACCATAGCCATGCCACTCTAGCAAACCATAGCCATGCCACTCTAGCCAGCCTATGACAGGCAACCATAGCCAAGCCACTCTAGCAACCACTAGCGAGCCAATCACAGTGAAGCGAAGACACCGCCATAACTACCGGATGCCTCCGGTGGGGATATAAGTCTATATAATGCCCCGTAAGCTCAGTTTCGAGGTCTTGTCGCGCTCGATTGTGAAACTTGTAAGTGGAAACTCTGCCCGAACAAAATAATTAATCAGTTCTTGTTTATTTTTTTACCACTGTCGTTACAGATGTTTCATTTTTTAAGTGAAGAGGACATGATTTTTTTTAAAGAAAAATCCGTTTTGCGGAAAAAAAGGTTCTAATGCATCCTAAAAAAGGCCAAATCAGTATATCCACGCCATCTCAACCAGACACCTCCTTTTTTGCCATTATCATCATCATCATTTCAGTCAAAATACGTCCACTGCTGGACATAGGCCTCCCCTAAGTGTCGCCACATTGACCGGTCCCATGCGTCTCGCATTCAGCGGGTCCCCGCAACCTTCACCAGGTCATCGGTCCACCTAGTGGGAGGCCTTCCAACGCAGTCTTCCAGTTTGCGGTTTTTTGCCATATCATTTAGTTAAACATTAATATTTATTTGATAAATACATAAACCATCTAGAAAATAGTACCTAATTTAAATTAAATTGACAAACGCATCAAAATTCATTGTGTAGTTCTGATTATAATAAGCAAATAAACAGAACAACAGAAACACCCATTTTATACTATTTGCTAGGTTTTTCCCGCGACTTTGTCCATCTGGAATAATAACTTGCGTGATGTTTAATAATAAAGCCTACAGCCTTCCTCAATAAATGGACTACCTAAGTTTTGTAGTACCTAGTTTCTGAGATTAACGTGTTTAACTCAAAAAACAAACAAACTTTTCAGCCATTTAATATTAGTATAGATTCCTTCAACGTTATGCAGGAAAATGCCAAAAACAGGAAAAGCAACAACCAATGTAAATAATTGACTCTAATAACTATCAGTGTGTGCATAATTATGTATTGCATCACATTGTCTGAAATTTATTCTAATTTAGTTCGAATAAATGTTATACAAAAAAGTTTCCAAATAGTGTTAACATAATCCTTTCCTAGCTTTTGACAGTGTCATATGTTTTGACAACCTCTGTCACTTGAAAAAAATATGATTTCAACCATCTATGTAGTGCTAGTGTGTTTCTTTATGGTTTTGATAAACCATAGCGTGAATGGATTTAGACGTAAGTAAATAATTCACTTTGTACGTGTGTTTTTTTCAAAATACGATATAAACCACTTAAGAGGGAACAGGGGCTGTGATTCTCCTTATAAATGTGTTCGACTTTTATCCTCCTGAATAATACTCATACAACTTTTTTATAAAATCAAGGTAGACATGTTTCTGTCATTTTCTTTTTTCAGCAACTAATAAAGTAAAGAAAATGCTATGACCCCCCAAAAATTACAAAAATGGCCCCAATTTTACGACTGTCATTAGCGGGCTATCAAACTGATATATAAAGCTGTTGAATAAAATAAATTGTTAATAACCTTGCTACATACCTACTGCCTAAAACTACATTTTAAATTAAACGAAAATTGGAAGCGGACTTCGAATATTCATCATCATAACCATCATCATTTCATCCGAAAAACGTCCACTGCTGGACATAGGCCTCCCCTAAAAGTCGCCACATTGACCGGTCCCGTGCGTCTCGCATTCAGCGGATCCCCGCAACCTTCACCAGTTCATCCGTATCGGTCCACCTAGTAGGAGGACCACCTAGTGAAATATTAAATTAATTATAATAATAAAATAGTTAATGGCTTATTCTAAGTTTTGTTTAATAAAGAATGTACTTGTTTTTAGCTTTTCAGTTTTTCCAGCCGGGTTGTTCAGGTTTTTTTTTAACTTTTTATTTCTTAAGTTTTTAGTCAGTCACGTAAAGTACCTCGTAGACGATTTCACTTTTTGTATTATAACGTGTATTTTCTTTTTTCTCTTTTTTTATACGATTTGTTACTATGAATTTGTTTTAAAGATATAATTGTATATATTTTTGTAATCTCCTTGAAAAACCCTCGAACCCAATAGCCATTTATTTTACTGTTTTTTTTTTTCTGTGAACCTCTTCCTAGATAAATCTAACGATAGCCAAATCCGTTCATCCGCTAGTCAGCGGATGAACGGATTTGGATTCGGACTCCAAAGTTATAAAGAAATGAAACATAATTATTTTGGGACATGTCACAAAACAATAAAACTTGAATCTAAACAAAAAACAAAATGTGTAGTCTTAATATTTGAATAATAATAATAATTTAGGAGAGCAGCGGTGGCTTCCTGGTAGCGGCCCCGACTTACGAACAGTAGGTTGTGGGCTCGAACCCAGGCAGGCACATTCCTTTGTGTAATCCATTTCATCACCGCTGCTCTAAAAACGGTGAAATAAAACATCGTGAGGAAACCGGCATGTCTTAGAACCAAACAATTCAAAGACATGTGACATCTACCAATCCGCACTGGGCCCGCGTGGTAAATTATGGCCGATTCCCTCTCAAAGAGAGGAGGCCTGTGTCCTAGCAGTGGAAATATTATTAAGCTATTGATGATGTATAATAATTTACCCTGACCCCTAAAAAATAAATAATATTGTATCTCACGGCTGCGCCAAATAAGCCCAAAAGAAATATAATATAACAAGATGAAAATGATTGAACTGATTGATTGAGGAGCTTGTGGCCTAATAAGAACTGCCACTAGGGTCGATCTTTAGGTAAAGCTGCGCTTGCCTAGGTCGATCTGTGGATGGGTGACCGCCCATTACATACCGAGTTTCCTCCGTGCCTCGGAAAGCACGTTAAGCTGTTGGTCCCGGGTGCCATATTCACATATTCTTTGGCAGTCGTTACAGGTAGTCAGTGACCTGAAAGTCTGACATCCAGTCTTACCAAAGGGTATCGTATTGTATTAATTGGGTTGTGGAGGTCAGATAGGCAGTCGCTCCGTGTAAAATACTGGTATTCAGCTGCATGCGGTTAGACTGGAAGCCGACTCCAACCTAGTTGGGAAAAGGCTAGGCAGATGATGATGATGATGATGAAAATTATTGAACTAAAACACGGAAACTATTTCCAGTTTGAGCTGTTGCAGTTGCGTTTGCCGACAGTGCGTCATTTCCTCTTCAGAAAGTCCCATGACGTGTAGCCGTGATTAACATTACTTATACGGCAAAGGTACAGTCACGAACGATAATATGCATATACGGGTTGCGTCAACCCCAAATATAATGGGACAAGGACAGGAAAATGACGTTGATGAAAATATTAGTCTCGCTAGGTAACATGAATATAATGATGACGGCACGGTTGGCGCAGTGGCTCAAACAATGGACTGCTGCGCTGCGTGTCGCGGGTTCGATCCCCGCACGGAACAAATATTTGTATGACCTACAGATAGTTGTTCCGGGTCTGGGTATTTGTGTATGTGAGTTTTAATGTTTGTGAACGCACCCACGATACAGGAGAAGTTCCTAGTGTGGGGCAACGTTTATAAAAAAGAGCCACTGCGCCAACCGTGTCGTCATTATGGCATTTCTTTAATTTTTTTAATAAAAAGTTGACAAGCGATATTAGCATAAATGATAAAAGAGCAAGTAAATAATTATTATGTGGGGGGACGATTATGGAAAACAATAACAGCCACAAATTATTTTATGGAAAAAAGGGAATACCTCCTTATAAACGCTAAATACCATTTATATTTTATTTTCAGATACGCCAAAGCTTCAGGTTACAAGTAAACCTTTTAAATTTGAATGCTATGAAGGGGATTGTTTAAGAATGGACTTAAGTTTTAAACTGCCTCCAAATGTGACTGGTTATGTATTATTTTATAGTGGTAAGGTTCCCTGATTCTAGAAACTATACACCCCGCCCTCCCTTAACAGTCCTGTTATAAAATAAATATTATTTGTTAGTAAAAATATCATCATCATGACTCATCACATCTCCTACCGATTAGGAGATTTAATCTCCTAATCGGTAGTAAGCTACGTTAAACTCGGCTTTCAACCTAATAGCTTCTAAAAATATTAGGCATATGATTTTATGAATAACTCTTCATACCCTTTTATTTTGGGAGGTAGGAAAACATCAAATAACCCCTTCCGCTCTTTGGCAGAGCGAAAAGGAGTGTCAGACTTCTACTGACTAAAATCCACCCATATTCTTTCTTAGCCCTTTATGTCGAGGCCGCGGTATCTCTTCAGGCTCGCAGCTCCAACAGGCATTCTTCATACCCTTAAGTATACACTGTGCATTATTTCAGATAGGGATAAGTTTTTGGGTGAGGGCTCAAAATTTGAAATCAATAGACCTGTCGATGAAACTGGTGACTCTGTAGTGACCGTTAGAGGCTTCATAACTGGTGAACATGTCTACATTGACGTTCAATTATACGATAACAACGGAATATTCTTAAATAAAAGAATTGCACAAGGAGTAGCAGTAAAATCAGCACTGAAATCAAACGACTTGGATAGTACATGTAAGATATGTTTTTTTAAATAAATTATAGTGAGACAACTATTGTCAGAATACAACCGCCATAACCGATTGGCCAAGAATATCTCAATCAAGCGACAAGCGTATCCGAAAGCCACTGCGTAAAAGTAATAAATAAATTGCTTGGAATCTAATCTTAAGATTAATAAAAGATTATGTACTTTCTCATCAGTACCACAGCTTGCAAGGTTATGTGAAGATACTTCTGGCGTATAGCATGGGTCAAACACATTTAACAAGATTTAGTCAATGACATAAAGCATTTATCTACTCTGAACTCTTTTGGTCTTCGGTCACAATTCAAAAAAAGCTTTTGATTCTTACAGATAGCCTGATTTGTTTAAATGCTGAAAAATGTCAAGTCGAAGCTGATTTAAGAAAAAAAACGTTAGGTTACAAAGGTTAGTAAGCCTTTTGATACTTTCGACATATATTAACATGTAGAAACAATTAAAATTAAACAACGTTTTACTCCTATACACCAGATGTAATGCACTAATGGCCCGATTAACGTACTTTAAAATCAAGAATACAAAATACACTTTGAATCAGTGAAACATGTGCCTTGGTGTTTCTCAAGGTTCAGTAATGGGACCATTGCCATTTGCAGGATGTAGTCGGTCGAGTCGGTCGCCATAACCGATTGGCCAAGAATTACTCAATCAAGCGACAAGCGTATAGCGAAAGCCACTGCGTAAAAGTAATAAATAAATTGCTTGGAATCTAATCTTAAGATTAATAAATGATTATGCACTTTCTCATCAGTACCACAGCTTGCAAGGTTATGTGAAGATACTTCTGGCGTATAGCATAGGTCAAACACATTTAACAAGATTTATTCAATGACATAATGCATTTATCTACTCTGAACTCTTTTGGTCTTCAGTCACAATTCAAAAAAAGCTTTTGATTCTTACAGATAGCCTGATTTGTTTAAATACTGAAAAATGTCAAGTCGAAGCTGATTTAAGAAAAAAAACGTTAGGTTACAAAGGTTAGTAAGCCTTTTGATACTTTCGACATATATTAACATGTAGAAACAATTAAAATTAAACAACGTTTTACTCCTATACACCAGATGTAATGCACTAATAGCCCGATTAACGTACTTTAAAATCAAGAATACAAAATACACTTTGAATCAGTGAAACATGTGCCTTGGTGTTTCTCAAGGTTCAGTAATGGGACCATTGCCATTTGCAGGATGTAGTCGGTCCGAGTCGGTCGCAGTTTGTAGTTAAACAATAAATATTTAAGCTGTTAGTTTCGCCCTATAATAGCGAAACGCATAATGAATGTCCATTTATTAGAGTACATACAATTTTCTAACATGTTTTGCGATCATAATCAAACTCTATAGTTTGAAAATTTTGTTTGTGGTAAAATTGTATTGTAATTCTTTTTTCTGTAGGAATGCTATCATTTCTACTGCCTTTCGCTATGAAAAGAATGGGCCTTAGCCCATCACGGCGGGCACAGCAAAGGTTGCGCCAAAAGGCCACTCATTGTCCAACGAATAGATTAGAATTCAGATCGCTTCGAAGCCGCCATGACGAGGCCAATAATTATAACTAATAATAAAATATGATGATATTATGGATACGAAGTGATAATTAAAAACAAAATGATAATCACCACCGCGGTTGGGATCGACCTATCATCGCGGTTGGGATCGACCTATTATCACTGACAGGACTATTGTTGAAAAATAAGCCTCACATTGTGGTGATAGATCGATTGGAGCGTCGTCGTGCATGTTTTTGGACCCTGTTTTCAATGCCGGTGGGCTACTATTTTTTTTATTTTTAAATGTTTTTTTTAAATATTATTTTGTATAGGAATATTTAAAAATGTAAATAATAGGGTAGTTAACAAAAAAAAATCGTATTAGTCAGTCATAGGTATAGATTTCCAAAAAATATTGGACACGATTTTTTTTCTTTTTTCACGTAAACAAACAATGAAGACGATACAGTGCTTTGAAAACTCGTGTGGCGTCATATTTTAAGACTTTAGTATGACATTTTTTAGCAGTATAGTTTATTACTTATCAAGATATAATTGGGTGTTTGATATATATTTCTCAAGTTACAAAACCCGATATAAGTTTTGTTATTAATAGATAATTATATTGAGCAAATAAGACGCCCGGAACGAAACTCTAGCAGGTGACTATGACTCATGGATAGTGTGACGCAGACAACCTCAAAGGATTACCAGCCTGCGTTCCTGCAGTGGGTTTACTTTTTTATTTTAGGGTAGAACAATTAGCTGGAATTCTGACGTCAGACTACTGTTGCTTATACCACACAGTGCATGTCTTTGTTGTCATGTGTTCAAGAAGCTTTGTTGTTAGAACACTTGCAGTTGTCTAATACCTATTGTCATGGCAATAAACGACTGCTTTTATTTTATTAAGATTACGTACGTTTAATTTCAACAGGATTATTATTATCTGAATCCCTGACTGCCAGTAGCTTGGACCCTGTTCCCTATACCGGTGAGCAGTATCTTAAATTTTATTTTTTTAGAAATGTTTAAAAATTAATGTACAATAATTACAAAAAAAAAAATTAAATATATGATGATGGTAACGTTGTTTCAGATGGTGAAATTAAGACGACTAAAACTGGAAACGGCTATGTGACTATAATTATATGTTTATCTGTATTTTCCATAGCAATGCTAGTGCTAGCCATTGCTTCATTTACAAGAAGTTGGTGGTTTAAATTCTGGAGTGTCACTCCAGAATTGCTTCCAGGACCACAACAAGTAAGTTATTTGTTATTTTATATTTCTATTTCATGAAATAAAGCCTGTTATCCCCGAAAAGGGATTGGCGTACTGAAGGCGCCCAGCAGAGCTATACTTTAGCTCACATACATTTCATCAGTAATAAGTCCCACGTACCTAATAAAAAATGAGCTTATTGCTATCAACTGGACCCAAATCTAGACCCTGGGCTGCTACTGCGAAATTTACTGATTAGTATACTTTACCCGATTTAGACCTCATTTACGGAGACGCGGGGCGTCGTGCGGCGCGTTGTGCGTTTTTAATGTAAGCACATTGCGATGTATGAAAACGTAAAAGATTTCAGACGACGATTTTACGAGTAGCAACTTTTCGCTCGTTTGTTTAAAATGCAGCGTTCGTTGTAGTGAACCCGCCTCTCAGTAAATAAATAAAAAAGCACGCGACGAGCTAACTGCACTCGCCGCGCGACGCCCCGCGTCTCCGTAAACGAGCCCTTAGGATTTGATTTTCAAAGAGAGAACTATACAAAAGTCAAAAATGCTGATCGATTAAAATATAACATTTTTTTGCATAAGTAATATACTAGAAGAGGTATGTTAGTGAATAAAAAATATAATTCTAGTTAGTCCGTCAGTTAGATTATCGAAAAATATTAGATACGTGTTTTTTGTTATATCAAATTCACGAAGATCACTAATCCCCATTCATGAGATTTGTTTGTGTCACTTTCCCGTAAAAAATATACTACAATGTGAGGTCACACGTCGGTTTTAAAAAAGGAATAATATGTGTCCAATATTTTTATTCGGCCTGATTAGAATGTTATTGTCAACATCATAATTTTCCTGACCTTATCCCAATTTATTTGGGCAAGGCGCAGAATGTCTCTGTGTCTTTCATACTTCTCTGTTAAACGTCATGTCATAAGTATTTTTTTTTTTTCAGAAATTTGTTCCTTTCTACGTAAATCTTCTTTTCCGTAAAGAAAGTCAAGAAATCATTGATGACTTGGAACAAAATCATTATGAATTAATGGATCCTTTCGAACGGAGATAGTATATAATATTTTATACCTAAGTAATTATTTTAATTAAATAAATACAAAAGCAAAGAATTAATGTAAGTATTTAAAACTTTAATATTGATCAAAACAAACTGTGGAGGAAAACATCGTGAGGAAATATAATATTAGACCGAAAAAATCGAAGACATATTATGACGTCTATCAATCCGCACTGGGCCCACTTGGTGGATTATCCATCCCTCTCCTAGAGAGGAGGCCGGACTCCCTGCACTGAGATCGTTGTATGATGATGATGATTTTGAATCTGAAAACTAAACAAATAAACGCGTTTAAACAATGGTTTATTTTTCACTTATTAGGTACTGTTTAATTTATCTCCTGACAACGAAACCACAGAAATGAGAAATAATTATTGAAAACATGACATGTTTCTCGATTAACTAACGATTTAAAACTAACGATTATTTTGATTTTGTACTTAGACTAATGGATGGGCAATTTCATTATTGAACATTATGGTAGAAATATTTTTTTAAAACGACCAAAATTAGATTTTATAAAAAAAATATTCAACATTCTGAGCGTGTTCGATACTCAATCTCTTGCGCTGATATTAGAGGGAATCAATGCTCAAGATTATTAAGTCAGGGTACGGCCTTAAGGCGTCATGTTAGGTAGGACACCTGGTTGGTGTGTGGAAAAGAAATGGTGCTAGGCACCCTGTACAGCTCTGTCTTTTTCCACTGGAATAAGATTAAAACAATCTTGGTTTAAGTAAGACTTTACTAAATATATATACTAAACTAACCTAAAACAAACTAACTATAAAAGGGCATCGAAAAACTCCTCAACGCTGTCAGCAGGTAAAGTGGTCAGTGCATAAGACTGGCAGCGTTGCCGCGTTGTATGGCAACACTTAGCCTCTGGCCAAAGAAAAAGCCAGCTCTTGGGTCAGAAGAAGCGGCAACAAGGCGTTTAGAAATATCCTTCAAAAGGCTGCGGGCACTATGTCCCTACGGCCCTAGAGTTTCAATATACTCATTCAAATTGTTTATTAAGTTTTTTTTTATTTTGTTTTAATATGGTGAATGCTGTATATACTTATTATTGGGTTTACACATACCAGCACTTTTAAGTTGTAATATTCTATGTAAAACTTTTTAGTGTGTACCTATTGCTGTTAGTGTACCGAACAAATAAATAAGACGACATGATAACCCCATTGTAGGCACAGCGCCTTTTTTTGGGTCGTAAATCATCAAATGAATCTCTGCTCTGGGTGGAGCGGAACGGTGTGTCAGACTTCTGATGACTAAAAACTACCCATGTTCCTTCCTAGCTCTTTGTGTCCAGGACCGTATTTCGATCAACCCCTAGCCCCAACAGATAGCCGCTGCGCCTAGTCTCAAACCCAGTTTTATTATAATTTAATTTATATCAATATCTCAATCTCATTACATTAACTTAAAGCTAACTTGGTTCACCAATGAGAAAAACACGATACTTATAAAAGTTAATATAAGTTACAATCTACTTAAAGATTATAATACTGAGAAAATAAATATACTGAGGTGCTTAAATGTTTTTAAGTTACACTTAAGTAAACTAACTTGTTTTAATCACATGAAGTTATGTTAATGTGAATTCGATTTTTTCTTCCCTTTATTTTATCGTGTGGTCAATGCCTTTTTTATGTTAATTTTTGGCGGGTGGAAAATCATCGAATAACACCTCCCGCTCTTGGGCAGAGCGAAAGGGAGTGTCAGACTTCTACTGACTAAAAAGCACACCTGTTCCTTCTTAGCCCTTTATGTCGAAGCCGCGGTGTCTCTTACAAACGACCAAAAAAAACAAAATGGGAACTGGCCTTTGCCTAGGAGTGGTGTTCTCTCTTAAGCAAAAGCGTTGTTGTTTCCTTTTGCTTAAGAGGGAAAATGGGCTGCAAATTCTCCATACACATACACTTATATTAGTCTTGTTTTTCTTCCTGAATAATGATTGAGAGTCATCATTGTTCATTCTTCATAAGATCTAGTTTTACTGTAGAGACAAGTTGTCGTCATTTTTTTTTCAGCAACTAAGGGTAATGAAAATATGACCGATCAAAATTTACAAAAAATGCCTCATTTCTACGACTGTGACTAACGGTCTACCAAATAAATAAAAAAAAATATTCATTCAGTTTACGAGGACAAGAACTGGGTATTTGAAACGTCGATGCTGTCGAAATTTTGTGATATAAACGGTCTGAGCTGCATCTTTCCCTATCACAATTTACGAAGACAGGCTTGATGCAGGGAGGGCAGGCCACGATAGTGGCGGTAAGTCCCCTCTTTGAGGAGTGGTTGCAGAGGCGCCACGGCACCCTCACATTCCGTCTGACGCACGTCCTCACCGCACACGGTTATTTCGGGAGATATCTATAGCGAGGATCGGCTGGAGGACATGGTGGAGCACACCGTGGAGGTCTGCCCCGCTTGGGCGGAGCCCCGCCGTGTTCTCGTAGCGGCGATCGGCAGCGGCAACCTCTCGCGTCCGGCCCCGGTGCAAGCCATGGTCTGGTGCGAGAGGAAATGGGACGCCGACTCCTCCTGGTGATAGCGAAAGAAGAAACGTGAAAGGGAGAGAACCTCTCGTCCGACCATCGCGTGGTACGCTCCGGGCGTCAGCGCCTACGTGATGGTTTCCGGCCACCGTAGGCGCGGGCCTGTGGACGGTGAATAATGGGCTAGCTTGCCATCCGTCCGTCTTATGACGACGACAGGCCGTGTCGACAGCACGTTCGTGTTTCACGCGCGCCTTAAAGAGATGTCAGCAACATGGAAGCTTGCGGCGTCAGCGGGTTGTTTGAAAGAGATACCGCGGCCTCTGCACAAAGAGCTAAGAAGGAAGATGGGTGGTTTTTAGTCAGTAGAAGTCTGACACTCCCCACTGCTCTACCCAGAACGGGAGGAGTCATTTACTGATTCCCCACACTCAAAAAAAAAGGCTTGACGCAGGCTCTTGAACCTTCATTAACCTTTCGTGTGTCAGAACGTAGATCAGTGCGAGACATAATGCATTTTAATTGTGTATACAACAAGTTAACAACAATAGGTAATTATTTCTCTTCGAAAAAAAAACAACGAATTCGCAACAAATAAAATATTATTCAAAACAGCCAATACAATTTTCACGAAAATCACATCAGTGAATCGACAAAGTTCGTAACAGTGTTACTATGGTATTCTCCGAACGCAAATGACTTTAAGGCTAAGGGAAATTCAATAAAAACTCGTATGTACGCAATAAATATTATGAAATGTATGTAACTTTGGGAAAATTCAAAATAAATCTGCCCTGGCATAGAGTAAGTTCGCAGATACGGCTATTTTTCGTGACGAGTTACAGTCAGCTGCACCAATATGTCTAAACTTATCAACATTCAGAAGCAATTTTCACCAACTGTTTTGATTTCATTTTCAACGAAACTAATATTTCAGAACCCATTCTATCAGAAAGTAACTCGTATCTCAACGTTGCAATCCTTATTTTCGCGAAATTAAAGTGTAAACTCTGCCAAGTCATCGTCTGCATAGCCTTTCCTCAACTATGGTGGGGTCGGCTTTTTGAAGTTTGCCAAGGGTATACATGTTAATGCTCGTGACTTTACAATACATGATCAAGCAACTTGCATCTTGACAGTTATTCCGGCGGGGAAGACAATTGAAATTGTTGAGATCGTGCCACAAAATACTATGATGTGACTTGATGTGTTACTAGTCGCATCATTCGTGGCCATGAATGAGGTCTTTAAATGTAACATAACATCACATCATGGCTGCAATCCCTGAACGGATAGACAGAGGTGTAACCTAGTTCACCATGTTTAAGTCCCAAGTACCTATTGTCATTAACTACACTGACATTTAAAAAGATATGCAATACCCCTGCTGGGGCCCTATCAGAATATCAGCGCTGTAAAATTTGTCAAAAATGTTGCAGCACCATGCTGAGATAGTGGCCTTTTGGCCTTGTACCTAGGACTTATTTTAATTCTGTATTACTTTTTAAGTTTTCACTTGTTTTCGTTATAATGTCAATTTTTTATTATTAACTAGCTGTTGCCAGCGGCTCCACCCGCTACAACTCGAAAATTATCCCACGGGAAGATAAAATCAGTATAAAAACTATCTTTTGTATTAATCCAGGTTATAAACTATCTGTGTACCAAATTTTATCCAAATCCGTTCTGTAGTTTTTGCGTGAAGAAGTAACTAACATACACACTCACACACTCACAAACTTTCGCCTTTATAATATTAGTGTGATGATTGATGATTGTGGGCTCTTTCTTTCTTTATTAACCGGGCACAAATCCAAACTAAGTGGTTTCTACTCAGAAATTACCCAATAAAACTTTATCTGATTTGGCAATCGAACCCAAGACCTTGTGCTCAACAGTCGCTCTTGCAACCATTAGACGAGGGTGGTTGTGATACAAATTTTTCCTACCGTCAAACTAAACCAACGGGTCAGAGTTACTCCTAATACAAGTAAAATGTTCTTTAAAGCACATTCTCCTCTGTGACATATTTTAGTCTATGTCAACAAAGTTCAGGGACCCAGGGGTCTACAAAAGGTGAAATGTTTATTTAGAAGTTCTGTCAATAATAATGTGACGTTCAAAAATGATGCTTTTAGTGTTAAATTTTCTCTTTTCTACACACATATTGGATGCGAATAAAGTGATAGAAATGTTGTATTAATAGGTAAATCTATGACAACGAAGATCTACAAAATGTTTCGAGCCGAGAGTACCACTAATGATTAATGTGAATGATTATTACTGGTATTTTTATTATTTAATTATCTTTATTCCAGAAAGGTAAGTAACTTATAAGCTAAGCCCCACAAAACCGTTGCAATGATTTGACCGTGGGGTCGATAAGTCTCTTATCATGATGAGATACTTAAATGTACTTAAAACTAAATATTATTTAACATTTGGGGCTCCACATCGCTGTCAATGTGGTGAAGTAGTTGACAGCCTCGGACACCATGGCCTGGCCACCGCCGGTGTGCCTGCTGTTTTGGAACCCAATGGGTTAGCACGCGTCGATGGGAAGAGACCAGATGGTATGACCATAATGCAATGGAAGTTGGGTAGGCCTTTGGTGTGGAACGCAACTTGCGTCGATACCCTTGCGCCATCTTATCTTCCTAGCACGGTGAGCTGTGCTGTGGCAGCTGCTGCAGGTGCTGAAAACAAACGGCGCAAATACAACAACTTAATTGGCAGTAATGTGTTTAAGCCGTTTGGGGTTGAAACACTGGGGCCTTGGGGTCCGAGTGCTCACCTAATATTTAAGGAAATTGCCAAGCGGACTCGTCTTGTGACCAGAGGGCTGGCCTATTCTTTGGCCAAATAATCAGCATTGCCATCCAACGTGGGAATGCTGCCAGCCTTCTGCATGGGCACTTTTCCTGTTGACAGCGTTGTGGACGAATTATTTGACGCCGTGTAATCTTCGTCTAAGTCTTCTCTTTTTGATATTTTTATATATAATTTAATATAATTTTAGTTCTGTAAATTGTAGTTTGTTAATATTGTAAATAAATATGAAGTATTTCTCTAAATTTCCAAAAAATATAATTTCAATTTACGTCCAAATATAATTGTGTTTGTTTCACTCCTTATTATCTGACCACTGGTCTTACCAAAGCGTAACTTATTATCCAATACCAAATGGGTTGTTGAGGTGAGACATTCAGCGGCATCCGGTTGAATTGGAAGCCGAACTCAACACAGTTATCAAAAGAGCAGAGAGAAGATGGAATTCAAAAATCAACGTTTCGAAAGACAAAATTAAACCCTTTTGTCAAGAGGAAAATAACAAACCTAACTAGTGTTCATAATTACAAAACTTTACCCCCAAATTGGAAGCGCCATCAAAGAGCTACAAAGAATCTTTCAAGGAAAAACAAAATGGCTAACCCAAATATTAATCACCGCCAATTATTCTCTAAACATTGTAAATCACCAGTTTGACCGGGAATTTCGGACGTTTCCCGGTTATTGTGCTTATGATTGATGAGAGTAATTAACAGCTTTCAATAGTAGTTCTACATAATGAGTCGCAGTTTTATTGATACACTAATTATGCTTCCTGGCTTTGTCTGGCTTGTTAAGGCAATTTCACCCTTAATTCTGTGCCTCTAGTGAAAATGGGTCTTGACTTCACAAGTTTTTTTTTTATTAGGGTGTGAAAAATCATCAAATAATCCCTCCCGCTCTTGGGCAGAGCGAAAAGGAGTGTCAGACGTCTACTGACTAATAACCACCCATGTTCCTTCTTAGCCCTTTATGTCGAGGCCGCAGTATCTCTTACGAACAACCCGCAGTCCCGACGGGGATTTCACAAGTGTAACTTCTTCATTTTTAGAGATAATATAAAGCTTTTTCCATCCTTTTTCTCTAGAGGGCCAGAATGTATCTTTTAGACTAGTAATTTCCTATTATTTCATCGTATTAACCCTTACTTACTGGGTCATGGAGGTCAGACAGGCAGTACGCAGTAGTTGCATGAAAAGTCATTGTATTCCGCTGCATCTGGTAAGACTGGAAGTTGACCTCAACGTATGACTATGATCTATTTTTATAAAGAGCCTTTTGCTATCTACAATACTATAAACCATGCTCCACGGTTGATGCCGACAAATTCCTGTTAGAAAAACCATCCATCGTCATTCTTTAGTCTTCCTCTACACTTATACCCATCCACATTAGTTACTCAAAACTTTCCTCAGGGCATTTTCCTCATTCCTCCGTATCACACACCCATACCACACCACAGCAATCTTGAGGAAAAATGTAATAATCGTTAAAAAAGACATGATTTTCGAATAAAAAATGAATCGAGCGAATATGCTACAATTACGTAACTGTCTTGTAGATGGAAAGAAAAAGATCCAATAAATCATATACTAAAGTTCCATTTTGATTGTATGTACGACTGTTTCAGAATATTAATGCAAATTAACATAAAATTTAGGGAGCCTCCTCTTAACACATAACTTTTAAGTGACCGCGGCGGCGGCGCCACTTTCAGACTTACTCTTATTATCATTATAATAAAAGAAAGTTATAATTATTACATGTATGTCGCATGCCGAACGAGCTGTGGGCCCTTAAAGCTCAGGATTGGTGCCCTGAAACAGTGACGCGAGGTCGTGGCAGACCACAAAGGAGATGGCGGGACGAACTGGATGTCTTCCTTGAGAATTAGAGAGACATTGCACTGAATCGTGACCGTTGGAAGGAATGGAGGGAGGCCTTTGCTCAGCCATAATAATTATTTGTAATTATTATTCTTTTGTTTAACTTTATACATATATAAATTATATTTTTAAATATTTCTATACAAAATAATATAAAAAAGATTTAAAAAATTAGTAGCCCACCGGTATCGGGAACAGGGTCCAAGCTACCGGCAGTCAGTGCTCCAGAGAAAGGAACCTCCTAACAATGCGAGCCGTGTCCAGGAGTACCGCTCTCTGTACCAAGCCCTTGATCCAGCTGCCTAACGAGAGGCTCCTCAGATGTTGGTCGAGGAGTTTGGTATTATTATTTACCCTATTATTTCATCCATTCGCGTAATAACACATATCCTCCTCAGCATTCTTATCTTAGCCACGTGTACATGCCTTTCATTCATCCTTTTCGTGACCCATAAGGGTGTTTCCTGACCAACAAAAATATGATTATAATAATAATAATAATATTCCACAACTATCACACAACGCCATCTAGTCCCAAGCTAAGCAGAGCTTGTGTTATGGGTACTAGACAACTGGTAAACATACTTATATATTTCTAAATACATACATATTATAGATAAATTACACCCAGACACAGAACAAATGATCGTGCTCATCACACAAACATTTGTCCTGGGTGGGAATCGAACCCACGACCTCCGGCATAGCAATTAGGGTCACTAACCACTAGACCAACAGGCCAGTCAACGTGTGTCAGTCAAGTGATTCGGTTTAGTCCGTCTGTTACTTAGATTATCAAATAATATCGGATACGTGTTTTTTGTTTTATCAAATTAATTATAATTTGCGGAAACAAAACGTGTCAAATATCACGAGTGGGGGTTTTGAAGTCACTTTGTGGTTAAAAATGTACCCAGGTGTGACGTCACACTCATCTTCATTTTTTTGTTTACGTGTTAAAAGAAAAAACATGCGTCCAATATTTTTTGGAAATTTTAACAGACGGACTTGTTAGATAGAACCTACTTATTCTGATTCATGCAAGACAGCAGGTCTAAACATTGTTTTATAACTGACTGCACCAAATTCAAGTAACCTTGCTTCATTAGAATTCCAGCACAAACACTTCAGCTAAGCCCACCTCTTATCAGGCAGCACCAGTAACAGTGGAGTAACCGCTAACCCTGGCAATACCCCTGAGCAATGAGCCTCAATTTCTAACTGGGAGAAACTCTTCAATGTTCGATACTCAACTTTGTCGACAGGGCGACGTTGAGTGGAAATATACAGAGGAGTTTTGCGGTTAGGCTCTGCACAAACGGATCACATTTCAGAGGTGGTGGCTAGCGAAAATCTGCTTATATATTTATAAAACGTTTTATTTTTAGGGTTCCGTACTTCAAAAGGAAAAAAACGGAATCTTTATAGGATCACTCGTGTGTCTGTCTGTCCGTCTGTCACAGTAAATTTGCTTCGAATCTAATGGACCAATTAAGTTTTTTAATACACATATATTATTTATTTATTTATTTATTTATCCATAGACACATACAATAGGGTAGTTAACAAAAAACATTTAATTAGTCCGTCAGATAGATTTCCAAAAAATATTGAACACGTATTTTTTCTTTTTTCACGTAAACAAAGTAACAATGAAGACGATACAGTGCTTTGAAAACTCGTGTGACGTCATTTTCTGAGACATTAGTATGACATTCTTTAGCGGTCAGTGACGTCAAAACCCCCACTCAAATCTTTGACGCGTTTTATCTTCGTAAATTTTTATTGATTTGATACATTTGATACATTTGATTTGATTTGATACATTGTTAAACATGGACTTATATATAATATTAAGAAAAGTCAGTACATGGTCTTTGAGGCCGGTGGTGCTAAATGCCCAGACTATGTACCACCTATTAGTATAAATAGTGTACCCTTAGACAGGGTAAATCAGTTTAAATACCTAGGGCATATAGTCACGGCTGACCTCAGGGATCATGCTGACTTGGAACGGGAGCGGAGGGCGTTATCCAAAAGAGCTAATATGCTGGCCCGCAGGTTCGCGCGTTGCTCGGATGGCGTGAAAATAACTCTTTTCCGAGCATATTGCACGTCCTTGTACACCTGCAGCCTGTGGGCTACTTACACGCAAAAAAGTTATAACGCTCTCCGCGTTCAGTTTAATAACGCTTTCAGAGCGGTTTTGGGTCTGCCTCGCTATTGCAGCGCTTCGGGTATGTTCGCATGGGCGCGCACAGACTGCTTCCATGCGACCTTGCGCAAGCGCTGCGCGTCTCTTGTACGCAGAGTGCGGGCCAGCTCCAATACCGTTCTGACTAAGATAGGAAATAGGTTGGACTGCCCTTATGTGCGACACTGTTGTGACAGACAAATAACATATAGTGTCGCACGTAAGAGACTACTGTAAAAAAATAATGAATGAATTTTAAATTTTATTACTGTATAATTAATTAATGAATTTGAATGATTATTGTATAACTTATTTGTATGTGTGTTGATGTTGTATTTATTTTGTGTATGATATAATATGTTTCAAATATGGGTTATGAACCTGAAATAAATGAATTGAATTGAATTGAATTGAATTGAATAAAACAAAAATACGGATTCAATATTTTTCGATAATCTAACAGACGGACTAATTAGAATTATATTTTTTTTAAGTCAGTAAACATCCCTATTGTTTTAACAGGCAAGAACCTACGTTAACAAAAGTAGTCATACAATAATGTACTTCTATGACCCAAACATTGACGTATATCGTAAATAAATGAATTATGAAAATGGGGATAACCTATGGGGGAGCTAAACATTTTTTATTTGTTTTAATGTTTTGCAATTTGTATCATGTGTTACATCCAATGAAAAGGCGATTATTGTGAGGATCTCAAATATCTTTTTACCCGAATGCGGCGTAGCCCAAAAGGAGGGTTATGTGTTTGGCGTGTATGTATGTATGTAAGTATGTATGTATGTCCGTTTCTTTGTTCCCTCATAACTCCTAAACGGATGAAGGGGTTTGAATGAAATATGCGTCGTTAGATTCGTCTTGATGGTGCGAGTGTCACTGGCTACATAAAAATTAAAAAAAAAACAAAGATAATTGCTGGTTTTGGGGCCCAAATCGTGAATTTGAAAAAATAAAAAAAATCTATTACCAACGAGTAGGGTATCAAAATGAAGGGTTTCAAAAGGAGATTACAAAAATATAACACTTATATGTTTAAAATAAATTCAAAGTCACAAATTCTATAAACAAACACAAAAGTTAAAACATCTGCGAAGTATATAAAAAAAAAGTAGTTAAAAAACTAAAAAACCCGACTGAAAAGACTGAAAAGCAAATAACAAGCACATTTTAAATTAAACAAAACTTGGAAGCAGGCGGGGTTCATTTGAATATTAAATTATGAATTGAAAATAGAATGGACCCCGCCTGCTTCCAAGTTTTGTTTAATTTAAAATGTGCTTGTTATTTGCTTTTCAGTCTTTTCAGTCGGGTTTTTTAGTTTTTTAACTACTTTTTTTTTAAATTATTGTATGATAAATACTTATAAAGATATTCAAGAACATATTGGTATTGTAACGCGGCAAAGAAACGACCACGGCAGAAGACCTCGCACGCACGTGATTGACGACGCGCGTCATCGCTGCCCCGCCGCGCACGGCCCCCGCAGAGCCACGGCCGCCTTTATAAACCAGCCCGCCGAGCCGAATCGCCAGTCTGAGTTCAGCACGTTCGGGAGTACACACCGCATCGACTTAGGTCGGTCTCGTTTACCCCGCTTCTTGTTGAGTTCGGATTAGCGCCTGCCTTGTGCGAACATATTGCTGGTGATCCGCATTATTATCGTACAGTGTACGGTGCGCTTAGGGCTTTGATAGGTTTTAGTTAGATTTAGTTATTTCGAATTAGTTAGTTAGGTTGTTACCCACGAATGTAGTTCTATATTGTTTTATTTTCTCTCAAATAAACTTATTTTGTGGAAAGTGCGTTTGGATTTATCTCCTCACACTAAACCCTGTCACAATTGGCGTCCCACCTTGGGCTTTCTTATCCACATTAATTTATTGTAGGTTGTAGGTAGATCTAAATATTTTGTTAGGAATTCGTTGATTTGTTAGACTTTAGCTTAATCATAGTTCTTCTTAGTAGGTTCATATTTTCGGCATCTTCGTAGCCGCTATTTTTTGTTATTATTTACATCTTAACGCTATGTTCTTTATGAGTAGGCAGTATTTAAAGTTAGTTAAATAATAAGATTGTTTTATAGGATTGTTTAGTTTTGCCATTTCTGTAGTCGTGTATATTTCATTTTAAGTATACCTTCTACAATTCTATAGAGTAGGCAGCTTATAAGGTTGATGTAATATATTTAACAAACATCATTGATTTATATAACATTTTACCTAGACGTAGCCGTAGAAATAAAGAAATGTCAAACGTCAGCTTCTCTGATGATCAGTTTAGGGATCTTTTAGATGTGTTGGCAAATCAGGGAAATTCCCGTGTTCCACAAAAAACAGGCAGCTTTGCGTCAAGCACTGCCCGTTTCGATGGAACTCGCCAGTCTACGGTGGTCGAGGCGTTTCTAGCAACTGTCAATACTTTTAAAAAGATTGAGTCAGTTACCGATGAGAATGCCATAGAAGGGCTAACTCTGCTGCTTGTTGGCGATGCAGCTATTTGGTGGCTGGGAGTGAAGGAAAGTATTCGTACTTGGCATGAGGCTGTATCGTTAATACGAACGACATTTGCTCCAAAGAGACCCGCCTACCAGGTACTCAACGAGATTGTGTGCGACAAACAAACCAGTCCAACAGGCACAGAACTATTTGTTGCTACAAAACGTGCACTTATCGCAGAACTGCCAAAGCCGTCGCCCACCCCATCACAAGGTCTGGACCTTTTGTACACATCCTTACATGTGAAGATAAGGGATAGAATACCGAGGGATTCCGTCGAAACCTTTGACGAATTTCTCTCAAAATGTCGCCAAATCGAAGAAGCAGCCACGGAACAGACCAACACTTCTGCCACGCCGTCAGTGAAGAGAACCCGCTGCAACTTCTGTCGCGCTTACAACCATAGCGAGCAGGAGTGCCGCAAGAAAGCGACTCGAGACAAGGCCACTGAAGAAACCCCCAAGAAAATCGAGTCTAGGCCACCACCAACAACTAAAATAACCTGTTACGGGTGCGGTGAGCCTGGTGTAATCCGAAGTAAATGCTCGAAATGCAATAAACCGAAAATAGGCGCAGTGGAAGTTGGATTCTACGCATTTGGAAAAGATCTGGCATCTGCACCTCGACTAAGGCCAACAGTCCACATTTGTATAGATGGCATCAACGGTCAAGCTCACATCGATTCTGGTGCAAAGATGAGCGTCGCTTCTACTTCACTGTATTACGTATTACGGCAAAAGGGAGTGACATTCAAGACAGAAAAGGCCACGGTTACCCTGGCTGATGGTCTACGGCGAAGACAACGGGTACAGTCAGCAATAGTACCTGTGACTCTAAGTGGACGAACAATCCCCACAACTTTTATCGTGCTACCCGAATCGCACGATAATCGCACACTCCTAGGAGTAGATTTCATTCAAGATGCAAACATGGTTCTTAACTTGCCGCAACTACTGTTCCACTTCTTGGATGCCCCTGGCAAGAAATATGACCTCCACAACGAGGATGAAGACGGTGCATCCGTGTCCACGGTGCAGATGGAACCTGAGGAAACCAAGTCGGTGATTGCAAGGCTAGCCTCGATCACGTCTCTGGAGCCAATGTTGAGCCCACTGTTCCAGACCCCGTCTCCGATGTCAGACATGCCGGAAGAAGAATTTAAAATGGCGGACGCGTACGGACCACCTTGTTTAATCGACTTCTGTACGCCCCCGCAGTCTCCCACGCAACGGGAACCTACGCTTACTGGCTACTCGCCGAGGTTTGTCGGTTCACTGTTCCGGGATGCGCAGTCCAGCATTAATAACGCTGAAATTACTCTGTCCCCAGACAGTAGTAAGCTGTTTGGCCACAATATTGGCATAGCTATGGTTGCCATAGATAATGGAACTACCTCAAATGAAGATGAGCAAGTTAATAGATTGTTGCAACAGCACGCTGACGTATTCACTGGTGATGGAAAACCAGCTACCCTTGTGGAACACATCATAGAAGTTGGGAATCATAAACCGATCGCTGTACCTCCTTATAGAGTATCACAACAACGTAAAGAAGTTCTACGTAGGGAGATTAATCAGATGTTGGACGACGATATTATCATACCTTCAAAATCTCCGTGGGCAGCACCTGTTGTTATGGTCCCCAAGAAAAACGGAGGTACAAGAGTCTGCATAGATTACCGCCAGCTTAATAGTATAACTGTAGCTGACGCATACCCCTTACCTAGAATAGATGACCTTCTGCAGGAAGCGAAACCGACACCTTATATGTCGACTCTGGACTTAAAAGCTGGTTACTGGCAAATAAAAATACGAGATGAAGACCAAGAAAAAACGGCTTTCGTCACACCATTTGGGCTATATCACTTCAAACGAATGCCGTTCGGTTTACGTAACGCCCCAGCGACTTTCCAGCGATTCATTGATAGATTGAAGCTACAGCTGGACGGCATGAAGTTGCTGGCTTACTTGGACGACCTCATCCTGCTATCGCCGACTTTTGAGCAACACCTGCAAGACCTAAATAGACTGTTACAACTTCTTCATGAAAACAATGTGGTCGTAAACAAGCAGAAGTGTCGATTTTGTGAGGAACAGATTCCTTATCTAGGACACATCATAACTAAAGCAGGCTTGTGTACAGATCCTGGGAAAATATCTGCTATATTAGATATACCTGCGCCGAAGAATATCCGTCAGATACAATCTTTCCTCCAAACCTGTTCATGGTATCGTCGTTTTGTACCAAACTTTGCGAAGATTACTCAACCGCTTACTCGGCTGACGAAAAAAGATACAACCTGGGAGTGGAGAACTCAACAAGAGGATGCTTTCCATGAGCTAAAGGAACGCCTAACTAGTGCCCCTATCCTACTTCAAGCAGATATAAGTAAGCCATACACCATAAAAACCGACGCTAGTGATTATGCTTTAGGAGCTGTTTTAGTACAGGGGGAGAGCAACGATGAGCATCCCATCGAATATGCTAGCCGATTATTAACAAAAGCGGAACGGAATTATTCCACTACCGAGCGTGAGGCCTTGGCAGTCGTATGGGCGGTAGCAAAGTTTAGAGGCTACATAGAAGGTTCTACGGTAGTAGTCGCCACTGATCATCAAGCATTGAAATGGCTTATGTCTATTAAATCACCTACGGGACGACTAGCTAGATGGGCACTGCAACTCCAGCCTTATAATTTATCGGTTCAGTATATACAAGGTAAAACTAACGTGATTGCTGATAGCCTATCAAGACCCCCTCAATCAGAAGAATCAGAACCCCAAGTTGAACATGGCGTGTGTATAGTCGCCGTAGACATGCCTCGCCGCTCTGGAGAGGAGATTCGGAAGGAACAACTGAAAGACGAAGCCCTAAAGACAATTATGGAAGCACTGGAGAAACCAGTTCGGGATGAAGATGCTTTCTATTGGTCAAATAAAGGTTATGTTATGAACAATGGACTGCTGCACCGCTACATTCAAGATAATGAAAATGACGCTGCCCAGCTGGTTATACCAAAACATGAAACCATGGCCATTCTTACAAAGTATCATGACGAGCCCACTGCCGGTCATTATGGTGCTGATAAAACATTTCATCGCATTATTGCTAGATATTACTGGAAAGGAATGCGAAAGGACATCGAAAACTACGTCAAGAATTGTATTAAATGTCAAAGATATAAACCGAGTAATTTGAAGCCAGCAGGACTATTACAGACCACGGTAATGAATCAAAGATTCGAAACCTTATCATTTGACTTATTCGGACCTTTACCTCCAAGTCCAGATGGTAAAACCTGGATCTTTATTGTAGAAGATATCGCAACCCGATGGGTCGAATTATTTGCTTTAGAACAAGCTACGGCCGAAGTTTGCGCCACCGTTTTACTTAATGAAGTCTTTTTACGTTTTGGAGTTCCACGTAGGTTAATAAGTGACAATGGAACACAATTTGTCAGTGCAGTAATGCAAAAGCTCACGTACTGCCTGGACATTCAACATGCGTTTACGCCTGTGTACCATCCGGAAGCTAACCCTGTCGAAAGGAAAAACCGAGATTTAAAAACACAGCTGGCAATTTACGTAGAAGACGATCATCGGTCTTGGGCAGAAAGGCTCCCAAGCATAAGATATGCTATGAACACCTCAAACTGTCTCAGTACGGGTTTTACCCCGGCATATCTTACCTTCGGTAGAGAACTAAGGACCTATGACGATGTTACACACGACCTTCACCAGATAGTCTTATCGGAAAATTTCATCCCCGAAGTAACCCCAAAACTTATTTTGTTAGCAGAAACATTTGACAGAGCGAGGGAAGTGCAAGAGAACAAAGAAGAAACAAGGAAGAAGGCAGCAGATGCACATCGGCGTCCAGCACCTGCCTATCAACCCGGCGACCACGTCCTGGTTGCGGCCAATGTCCAGAGCAGCGCAGCTCGCTACCAAACAGCGAAGCTGGCTCCACGTCGCGACGGGCCCTACATCATCCTGAGACAGCACGGACCTTGCTCTTACGAGGTCGCCCACCCAGCACAACCTGCAACTCCTCTGGGTATTAACCATTCATCTGCGCTGAGCCCATACCAGGGCTCAGACCGCGATATACCTAATCCTGAAAGACCTTTGCGCAGACGTGGTAGACCCAGGAAAGCAGATCGCAGCCACTGAAACTGGTCTCCTCGTCGAGACGACTTCGGGACCAGAGGGGGAGACTGTAACGCGGCAAAGAAACGACCACGGCAGAAGACCTCGCACGCACGTGATTGACGACGCGCGTCATCGCTGCCCCGCCGCGCACGGCCCCCGCAGAGCCACGGCCGCCTTTATAAACCAGCCCGCCGAGCCGAATCGCCAGTCTGAGTTCAGCACGTTCGGGAGTACACACCGCATCGACTTAGGTCGGTCTCGTTTACCCCGCTTCTTGTTGAGTTCGGATTAGCGCCTGCCTTGTGCGAACATATTGCTGGTGATCCGCATTATTATCGTACAGTGTACGGTGCGCTTAGGGCTTTGATAGGTTTTAGTTAGATTTAGTTATTTCGAATTAGTTAGTTAGGTTGTTACCCACGAATGTAGTTCTATATTGTTTTATTTTCTCTCAAATAAACTTATTTTGTGGAAAGTGCGTTTGGATTTATCTCCTCACACTAAACCCTGTCACAGTATATAAAATTGACCATTGCCCGGGCCCCCTTTATCTCCGAAACTACCGAGGCAATTTTTTTTAAAATAGAATTTAGTTCAACACTTATAAAAACCTACAAGTTTATGGTGCTAAAATAACATGGAAAATCTGTCAATATTACGTACAAACTTACATTTGCAGTTGGAATGTGTGTAAACAAGTTTTTCAATTAAAATGTTAAGTATAGTCGATGCTACGGAACCCTGCATGTGCAAGTCCGACTTGCACTTGGCCAGTTTTTACACACGTAGTGGGAGGCGTCCACTCGCGATTCAGTGTCCTTGACACGCCACCGGTCGCGGCCACTCGCTACTTAAAAACAACCACACTCGCCATATCGTGGGTGCGTTCACAGACATTTAAACTCACATTATACAACGTCCCAGACACGAAACGACTTTCTGTAGGCCATACAAATATTTAATCCGAATTAAACCCTGCGACACGCAGTGTAATCACTCAGCCGTTCCTACAACCGTGTCGGCGACATATGCACTGCCGCTGTGCTACCAACCACTTGACGTGGCAACCATTGACCACCTTCGTTAGAGGTACGAAAAGACGTGGCAAGCCACAGCAAGCAATGCCGCAGTGACCCGCTTGCGCGGAGCTTGGTGGAAAAATGGGAAAAATGTTTTGTATTGTTGAACATGTTTCTCTTGAAGAATAACGAAGTTTGTCTGTTACAGGTGTATTGAAAAAAAAAGTTATTATTTGTGTAAAGTTTATGAATAACTAGCTGTTGCCTGCGACCTTCCTTTGCGGAAAATTGTTGTAAAAAATGTTACTTCTCTGTTTTAATCGGATTTTGCTACCAATAATAGGAATTTTGAAAAAATATTTTTTTTTTCTAAAATAATAGTTTAGGCTTAGTTACTTCTTAAAGCATCAGCTATGCCCCGTTACAATTTCCATTTTGTACTAAACCATAACCAATTTGACAGATAATCCATGGACAATACGATAGCCACTGACATTTAAAAGATACGCAAGCCCTGCAGAACCAAAAAACCCCAAGCGATAAGAGTTACAAAGAAACTTTCTTCTTAACAAACTTTCTTTTTAAATTTGACCAAAATGTTTTGATACTGTTTCATTAGGTTTCATTTAAGGGTCATTATCATCCATCGCCTCCTTCTGCGAAGCAGTGATGCTAGCGGAGGAGGTGGCGGAACGTGAGAGGGAGAGAACCTCTCGTCCGAGCCACCGCGGGAGACGCTCCGGGCGTTGGGGGCCACGTGATGGCTTCCGGGCACCGTAGACGCGGGCCTGTGGACGGTGAGTAATGGGCTAACTCGCCGTGTAGATGATGCGTTCGTGTTCCACGCGGGCCGCTTAGAGATGTCAGCAACATGGAAGGGGCCCGCAAGAGATACCGTGGCCTCGACATGTTAATTCATAACCCTTTAGGGTTAAGAAGGAACATGGGTGGTTTTTAGTCAGTAGAAGTCTGACACTCCCTTTCCCTCTGCCCAAGACCGGGATAAAAGGCCTGAGACTTATTTCTTAACTGCTTGTGAAATCAAATCAGAAGTCTATGGGCGATAATATATTCGTACAAACTCTGACACCCTCCAGGTAATAACCATATCACTACATACTATAAAATACAGTCCTCCGTCGCGTCTGTCTGTCTGTCTGTTCGCGATAAACTAAGAAACTACTGCACCGATTTTCATGCTGTTTTCACTTTTGAATAGAGTGGTTCTCGAGAAAGGTTTTAGTATATAACTTGAAGACGGGGACATCAGTTAGTCACTTTATAAATAAAGAAGAAAACGATTTGGTTTTTTCTATCCTCTATGTCGTAATAAGCCTTGATAAACGATGGACCTTATCACTAGTTCCCTACAACAGCGATTCAAAGCGCCATCCAGCAAAGTTACTGAAATCCAGCCCAAACCCGTTATATTAAGGCAGTCCCGATCAAGCCAGTGTCACGACCCTCGTCCCGCGCGTGCTATTATCGTGACATGTCACGCTGTCACTTCACTGAGCTGTCACTCCAAACTATCTCACGCATTTTTTTTTAATAAAACATTGCCCCACTCTAGGAATTTCTCCTGTATCGTGGGTGCAAAGTCCAATCGCTCAGCTACTGCGCCAACCGTGCAGTCAATTATAGAAACTATTGATGTGATGAAGAGAAGTTATTGATTATGTGCAACTTGCCCATCCTAACCCACAGAGCACAAAGTCACTTATTGAACAACAGAAGTACAAATTCAAGATTTGTCAGCGGGCAATGGAGCTTAAGCGTACTGATCGTATAAGAAATATGACTCTGCGCTCCATGTTTGTCTGGCGGTTTTTTTCCCAAAATCTGCAACCTGAGTTGGTTGCAGATTTTGGGGAAAAAAAATCCAAGCTTAAGTTGTTGGCCAGCCCTGTAGTGCGAATGCACCCGGAGAGGCGGGTACAGATTGTCACACACTAGATGCCTGTCTGTGGCAATCGCCGCCGTCGAGGTAGATCCCAGCGAAGTTAGTGTGACAATCTCGGGGTCTAAAATGGCCACTTTAGCTGATCTGCTAAAGTGGCAATTTTAGACATTCTGATCTTGTTTCATAATTTTATAAAATGTATCTTTATTGGAATCTTTTAAAACTCCTGAAATAATTTCTTGATCCGGTCATCTTCGTCGTATGATATACTGAATTCACCCCATCCGTTTGCGAAAGGCTGTCCCTCAAATATGTCCCTTGTATAATTTCTACATAGGTGGGTAATAAGTAATGTGCCCGAGAAGTCTAGAATCAATAATAACACTTTGCTATACAATAAATAAAATTAATCCTTCATCCATTCGACATTAATATTTACACAAAAACAAATGAACATGTTAATCCTGAAAACAAATAAAGAATGAAACAAATGCCATTTAGATCCCTACCATTACAGAAAACAAATTACGATCCGCAGACGACCCATATTTCATTTAATCCCGATTCGTTTAACAGTTCATTCATTTATTCGTTCAGTCAATTAATTTTCCATTCGTGCGCTGTCAGTGGGACTCACTTTAATTCGGTAATTCGTTCCTACATAAACAAGAATAATTGAGTTTCGAAAATAATATAATTTTGTTAATTTTTTGAATGTTGATTGATTGTTTTGTTTAATTTTTTAACTGAATGTGCGATGAAATTCTTAGCATATCTAGAGGTAGGAAGTAGCGTAAAATAAATTACAAAAAAAGAAAATCTAGTTGATATTAAAATTAACTGATGCCCGCGGCTTCGTTCACGTGAATGTCAATCAAATTATATATTATAACCGAAAATCATTCTATCTATTGGTGAAAACAGCATGAAAATCGGTGTAGTAGTTTTTGAGTTTATCGTGGACAGACAGACAGACGCGGCGGAGGGTTTTATAATATGTATGTATATAATATCATGATGATCATTTATCCAACAAGATTGAACGTGCATACAAAGTTTTGCGTCCATGCTATTAACCACTGAAGAGTTCTCTTGTGAGGAGACGATCCTGGCTGCAGAATGAAGTCCTGTCTGTCATAGAAATGTATTGTCATCAGGACCAAAGGTGTGTGCAAAATTTCAGCACATTCAGTTGGGGGCACCGGTTTGATATTTAGTTGCTAGATTTGTTACTCAAATCATCTAAATGCATAAAAAAAAAATATCGGTAGTCTGTCATCATTCGGGTACCGCCATATTGGATTTATAATGATTTCGCTTAGTCAGCCATACATTGTCATTGAAACTAAACATGATTGTATGCAAAATTTCAGCTCAATCGCAACCGAGATGTACGGGGAATTTCATCATCATCATTTCAGACGAGAGACGTCCAGTGCTGGACATAGGCCTCCCCTTAGTGTTGTCACATTGACCGGTCCCGTGCGCCTCGCATCCAGCGTATCCCCGCAACCTTCACCAGGTCATTGGTCCACCTAGTGGGACGAAGCTAGTTGGTTAAAGGTGAAGCTAATAAAAACGTATTAATCAATAGGAGGAGGAGGAGGGAGGCCTTTGCTCAGGACAATGGGACAATACGGGCTAAATAAAAAAAATAGGAACCGGTTCTACAAAAACAACCCAAATCCTTGTAACATTGACTGACAGTTTTCATAAAATAAGTTTAAAATCAACCTAACCCAAAACAAAGCGCAGTTAATGCCCCCAAAAGTACTAGGCTAGCATAAAAGCCTGGGAACTATGACAAAACGAACGTAGTGGCTATAAGTAAGCCAACGCTCATTCCCTAGCGGCTGAAACTTTCACGAATCTTCAGGCTTTTACAATCCGATATATTACGCTCATTGCGGGTAACTATCCCATTTCTGCCAAAGTAATTTACACCTAGTTTTTGAGGGCAGAAGGTAGGGTTCAGCTTGTAGGAATGGGGTAGTTGTAAAGGCGATAGAGTTTAAAATTGGGTACAGTAAGTTTTGGTGCTTGCCCCTTTCAGTATTTTGCAGGTAATACTGGGGATGTAAGTTTGGAGAGGTCAGCTGTTTTAAACTCTTCCCCATCTAATCGGCAAGGTTTAAGGCAGGTAGTCTAAAGAATAGGGTATTTCACCAAAAAAATCTAATAAGTCCGTATGTTAGATTATCGAAAAATATTGGAAACGTGTTTTTTATATTATCAAATTAATAACAATTGACGCAAATAGAACGTTTCAACGATCATGAGTTTGGGCTTTTGACGTCACTTTGTGGGTAAGAAAGTACTAACCTTGTGACGTCACACGACTTGACACGACTTTTAGAAGCACTGTATCGTCTTCAATTTTGGTTTAAGTGAAAAAAGAAAAAATACGTGTCCATTATTTTTTGAAAATCTATCTGACTGACTAAGATTACTTAGATTTTTTTTTTGTAAAATACCCTATTGGTTTGTTTTTGGGTGAATAAATTATCATCTGCCCTGATTGACTTCTAGTCTCACAGGATACTAAATACTAGTATTGCACAATAAACGACGGTCTACCTGATCTTCACAACTCCGCTACTGGTAAACATGATGCCCCTTGGCAAGATGATTGTCAAACTTTTAGGAATACCTGTATCGTCTGTCAAGGATCTATCTATTACTGACACCAAGGACTAACTGCTTAAGGTGAAGGCGACAAGGTAGCAAGCGAAATTCAATAAAATGGTATTCCCGGCAATGACAATGTCTATTTACTGAATAGTAATGATTAAAATCACCAATACAACCGTCTCCGTGCATATAATTATTATTTATATTTTATGTTTCTTTTACAATTTGACATTTTATTAATTTTCTTTATACACAATGACATTGTTTACTTTTTCAAGTATGATATTATTTTTTGACCAATATTTACTTGTTAAATATTTTTTTTTTTTTTTTGTTTTTGATTTAGTTTTGTGTTTTTTTTTTTGACATTTAATAACTTGACTTATTTAATATGATAAATATTTTATTATTTTTATATTGTGAATATGAGGACTATGTGGGTCTTTCTTTAATTTTAACGATTGTCTGGCAGTTTGAGTACTATAAGCGACCTACCCAAATGTCCTTTCCTTGGTATTGTTCGTCGTGACGTCGAGCTCCTTGAGTTAAAAGTCGAGCTCGACAATAATTGAAAAATGCTTGCACTGACTGGACGGGTCCACTCAAATCTGTGTGGTGCTTTCTTCGAAAGATCATCTCAGACACTAATCTGCATAGCCCTCATGTGTGTCCCAAGATTATGTCTGGACCTTAAACTTATTGTTAACCATTTAAAACCATTTTAAAAGATTAAAAGAGTAACCTTTGGAGTTTCTTGCCGGTTCTTCTCCTTAGGAATCGACCAATGCACCGAACCGTGCCCCTTTTTTATGTCGACGTTTTACAAGTGCCCATGTAGGCCTATGTGAAATAAAATATTTTGACTTTTGACTTTGACTTTGACTTTATTTAACATACGACTTGACACTGACTGGGAAATTGCAAAAAACGTAAGAAAATTCGAAAACCGGTATGTCTTAGAACCAAAAAATTCGAAGACATGTGACATATCTACCAACCCGCACTGGGCCCGCGTGGTGTATTATAGCCCACCCCTCTCCGAGAGAGGAGGCCTGAGTCCCTGCAGTGGGAACATTATAGGCTGATGATTATTGCCTAACTTACGACACCATCCGACCGCGTGTACCAACGGGTTCCTCGCGGCGCATACAGGTTCATACAATAAAAATGACTTTGTAAAGCCAACTGTTAGAAATACCGCAACCCCGGATATAAAGAGCTAAGAAGGTAAATGGGTGGTTTTTAGTCAGTACGAGTACTATCCTCTCCGCTCCACCCAGAGCGGGGGGAGTCATTTGATGACTTGCAACCCTCCAAAATAAAACAAACCGAAAGAAATATGGATGTACTTTTATGTACATTGTACACCTCTGCCAAACATATTCGTAACCGTTCGACGGCACGGTTGGCGCAATGGCTCAGGCAATGGACTGCTGAACGCGTGTCGCGGGTTCGATCCCCGCACGGAACAAATATTTGTATGACCTACAGGTAGTTGTTTCGGGTCTGGGTATTTGTGTATGTGAGTTTAAATGTTTGTGTACGCTCCCTCGATACAGGAGAAATTCCTAGCGTTTTATAAAAAAAAAACAAAATTACGTAAGATGAAAAAAATGCTTTATTTGTAGACTTTATTTTATAACTTGTACCACTCAAAAGAGATCAAGTTTACGTTCTGTTCCCACATTCGGAAACTTTGATGTGCACATATTCACGTAGTCTATAGGCCTACTTACACGTTATTTTACTATGTTTGACGCTGGTTATTTTTGTTTAGGACCTGCATTATTACTTTTGAGGCGGAACTGGTTTAACGGAGGTCATTTTCATCTTGTTTTACTTAGATTTCCGACACTAACTGCGGTACTCAGAGATATTTGATGACTACTTACTGACCGTCACTTAGTAAAGATTTGACATACTTATGTATGACAAAACTGTCAATACCTTCACTAAGTGATGGCTTAAATAATCATTAAAGCGCTCTGAGTGCGGCAGTAAAATTGATAATGGAATTTCGTGATAACATAACATTACGCCTGTAAACCTCGAAGGGGTATGCAGAGGTATGCCTACCAAAAATTTTACACATACTTCCACTTAGTTTAGTTCCACGTGATAGCGGCGAGCCCAGTGACAATAACAAATACAGTCTGTCTGTATTTATATCTGAAAATCTAACTGAAAACTTAAAAACAATTTGCACGACTCGGGAATCGTTCCGAGGCCCTCTTGCTCTGTAGCGGCGATCGTCGGCGGCGACCTCTCGCGCCCGGCCCTGGTGCAAGCCATGGTCCGAGGCGAGGAGGAATGAGACGCCGTCGCCTTCTTCTGCGAAGCAGTGATGCTAGCGAAGGAGGTGGTGGAACGCGAGAGGGAAAGAACCTCTCGTCCCAGCCGCCGCGGGAGGCGCTCCGGGCGTAGGGGGCCACGTGATAGCTTCCGGCCACCGTAGACGCTGGCCTGTGGACGGTGAGTGATGGGCTAGCTCGCCGTCCGTTCATCTTACGACGACGACAGGCCGTGTCGACGGCGCGTTCGTGTTCCACACGCGCCTCAAAGAGATGTCAACAACATGATAGGGGCCCGCAAGGGCCGACGCCCGTCGAGGCTGCGGGTTGTTCACAAGTTACCGTGGCCTCGACATATAGGGCTAAGAAGGAACATGGGTGGTTTTTACTCAGTAGAAGTCTGACACTCCCTTTCGCTCAATAGGCGAGCGACCACTCAACCAACGAAGCAGACAAGTAAATTAAACGGTAACGAAACAATTGGGTATTTTCCAGCGGCGAGAAAGGCAGACGACATTGTTGCTATTGCAGGAATACCCTAGCTATGGCTGGCACAAGAGCCTGGACCTTGGCACGAGCAAAGAGAGGGCTATAATAAACCCAGCAGTAGGTAGATGAAGTCGGGCTGTGAATGATAATCTACATCTACACTAATCTACACTAATATTATGAAGAGGAAATATTTATATTTTTGTGTGTGTGTGTGTGTGTGTGTTTGTAATGAATAAACTCGAAAACTACTGCGCCGATTTCAAAAATTCTTTCACCATTAGAAAGCTACATTCACGCTGAGTTAACATAGGCTTTAATCCTGTATTCTTACGGGATTCTACACTAATATTATAAAGAGGAAATATTTGTTTGTTTGTAACGAATAGGCTCCGAAACTACTGGACCGATTTGAAAAATTCTTTCACCATTGGGAAGCTACAGTATCCCCGGGTGACATACTTTTTATCCATGGGAACGGGAACTACGCGGGTCAAACCGCGTAACGTCCGCTAGTGATTATATAAAACAGCCACAACATATATTTATTATAAAGGGTGTAAAAGTACCGTTAACGAACCCAAAAGTATTTTTCTCCCCGTCACTGCGATCATCGTCATTTTTTGTGCTAGACTATACCTGGGAACCTCCTAGTTACGGAGATATTGGAAGTCAAAGTTCCTTTTTCACAGTTGTAGCCCTACTTAAATTACCTCCATGGCCCGTTTACTACTCAAAGCATCCACTAGCAGAATCTTTCAAGAATTATACATTAAGTTTTACCGTAAAATGTGATTTTTCAACCCAAAAAAAAGTCATTAGATCGATGAACATAATGCTTGGTCGTGTAGGGTTCGTATACATCCTGTTTGGTCACGATTTTTCAGATTATTTTAACAGTTCAGCTGATGTACAGACACAGGCTTATTTATTTCAAAAATACATCGGTTTAACCCCAGTTTACGACACGTTCGTATTAGAGCTTCGGAAAGTCCAACTTCATACCAGAACATGAAACGGCATTGTTGAGTTCCTGTTTGTAGGGTATGGATGCCGGAGAAATTACGTGCCAGTCACATTTTAGCTTTGACTCGGAGTGACGGAAACATTGCAATGACATGAGGACATCGCAGCGATATATATCGCTATAAGTATAATATCGTGCCCTTAAAGCAAAAGCCAACTAACTGCACAATTTATAGTTTAAAGGTTCGAATCGCGAAATTTCTATTAAAACACCTGATAATGAGGAGAGTATGTGAATTTTTGATTTATTATTGTACAAGGTGTTGCCAGCGGCTTTGCCCGCTACAACTCTAAAATTATCCCACGGGAAGATAAAATCGGGATAAAAACTATCTATGTGTTAATTCAAGGTGTCAGCTAACTCCATAACAAATTTTATTAAAATCGCTATAGCGGTTTAGAAGTGAAGAAGTAACAAACATACATACTCACAAACTTCCGCCTTTATAATATTAGTGGGCTTCATTATTCAGGTGGAAGAGAATATAGAACTTAATTCTCAAAATATGTAGGAAAAATTAAGGATTGGCTTGATAAGTGCTGCAGATAAGTGGTTATCCTGTAGCCGCAATGTTTTCACTTTTGAAGAAGTGGGTATGTACAGCAGTTTTTTAATCATTTAATTAAACCAAATTTGTAAGTTCATCTAATGGGTAATTGTTAAAATTAAGTAGAAATCTCACTCAGAAATAATTTTTTTATTGTTCATCTAACTTAAATCATATCAAAACCACTAAAAACGGTGATTCCCGGCGAAAAACATTGCTTACAGTGCAAAAACATTGCTTTAACCGACACTTATTGGGTTCTGTCTGTTCTTTATTTAAAAATATGTTAAGTTACTTTAGCTAAAAGCTAAACGCAGAATAGAGCGTCATCTCGGAAAACGGGTTTTACCAGTATAGTAGATCTTGAAAAGGAGATTCTAACGGTATCTGTAACTCCATAAGCCTATAAGTGCCCAAAAGTGACTTTAGTTGGTTTTCGCTATAAGGGCAAAATATGGTTGTGAATAGGCGTATTTCGACTAAATAAACAACACAAGGCAGAAAGATAAGAAAAGCAGAAATTTTCTTACGGAGTCATAGGCGAATGTCAGTAATTAAAAATATTCGAAATCAAGTTGCAATCACACCATTCATCGACCATTGTGTTTCAAAGGTTTTTAAAACAGTTGTAAATAAGAATTAATTTTCCCCAGTTTTTTTTAAAAGGTAATTTGCCTCGGAGATGGAACTCATCATTTCAGCCGAAAGACGTTCATTGCACATACAAAAAATATATAATAAATTACGTTTATAGAAAAGGTCAAATATGGTGATATTTTAAATCGCCAATTTATTATTCAAGATGACAGCGGGACAGACCGGGTTGTGATTATATCGCAAATCAATAAAAAATATCGAAGATAAAACGCGTCAAAGATTTGAGTGGGGGATTGTGACGTCACTGACCGGTAAAAAATGCCATACTAATGTCTTAGAATATAACGTCACACGAGTTTTCAAAGCACTATATCGTCTTCATTGTTTGTTTAAGTGAAAAAAGAAAAAATACGTGTCCAATATTTTTTGAAAATCTATTTGACGGCCTCATTATTTTTTTTTTGTAAACTAGGTACCCTATTGGAAGTCGTGTTGCAATCATCCCAGGAAATTTGAGAAGACTGAATTATTGAAACTTAAAAAATAAAAAAAAAATCTTTCAATAAATACAAAGTTGAAACAAACATGATTTTTGGAGTTTACCGTTGAACCAAGGGAATGCTGTTGTTAGATGACTCCGCTTTTCTACTTAACATGAAATAATTTAGACAATTAAAAATAATTAATGGGTGTGCATTGTGTTTCAGAAAAGAAAGATTTTTGAACAAATACGTGATATTTTCAGGATTTCTGAAACCGATTATTCGTCACTCATAAGCTGGATAATGTCGCTATTAGAATGGTTTTTCGAAACAGATTTTCGAAAAAGATACGCTACTGCAAGTAAAAATGTGTATGTTTACTTGTAGTAGCGTGGTTTTTGTGGCTTCACTTTTGGTGTTCGCGGCGCGCCATCTATCTTTTTTTCTTGGTCTGAGATAACATGATTAAAAAAATATATAATATAAGTACGGTCGAATTGAGGAACTTCCTTCTATTTGGGAAGTCGGTTAAAAATGTCTGATTGTAAAACTACATAATGATCGTTAAAAACGGTTTCTAGAAAAAATAATGTAAAATAATGAAAGCCGGACACTTCTGTCCGTATTTAAGCGCGACTAAGTAAAATGGCACCTTTTCTACCGCTGAACAAAGACAGTGGTTTAATTAAACTTAAATAAAAATGTGGGTTGGATACGAACGTTTGTTTTGTTCTGTGGTCCCGTATGTTGTAAAAAAATATTTATTATAAACATAATTCTACCGAGATGACTAGATGAGTTATAGAAAGGTATTGAGGATAATAAATATGGAGAGATCTTAAGGTTAATCGTGTTGACCTAGGTTTTCCGCGCATATTATTACTGTTCCCAGGTGTAATTTCCAGGTCTTTGTCAGACGTTACAGGTAGTCAGTGTGCAGAAACTCTGACAACCAGTCTTCCTAAAGGGTATCGTATTACCCAGTATAAACTAGGTTGTGGAGGTCAGATAGGTGGTCATGATAACCACTCTTTTTCTTCTTCTTCTTCTTCTTCTTCTATTGTCTAACATTGCAATTGTTTTGCATAACAATTGTCGTTTTTGTTTAAAGTTTTTCAAAATTATTATCTTAATCTAAATTTATCTTGTGTAATTTTTAATTAAAGTGTTTTGCATTAGTCCGTTCGCATGTTTTATATTATATCTAGTTACACAGGGAAACCTGTAATTGGCCATAGAGACTGTTAACACATATTTTGTAAATTAATTTAATGTATCGCTGTTGGTTTCCTAAATAAATAAATAAATAAATCTACACTAATATTATTAAGAGAAAATATTTATATTTTTGTGTATGTTTGTAATGAATAAACTTAAAAACTACTGGTACGATTTGAAAAATTCTTTCACCGTTGGGAAGCTAAACTATCCCCGAATAACATAGGCTACTTATTTTCCCGTATTCCAATGGGAACGGGAAATACGCGGGTGAAACCGCGTAACGTCCGCTTGTAGATAAATAAATGGGAATAAGCTCCTCCACCATCACATGTGACTTACAATCGTAGGTGCTCTAAAAAACGGTACTCAGATGGGAATACCATAATATAACTGGTGATATCTGGTGGCTACCTTGGATTTGTCTTGGAGAGGAATTTTTCATTCATTTAACACTTATAAAAACCGTCGGTGAAAAAGCTAAAAAGAACTTTTATACCTTAACGTGAATATCTAAATCTATGTGGGGTTTATAACTTTTAACTCTAAAGACGATCTATGGGGCTACTTAATAAATTACTTCAAAGCCAGCGGTTGGCCTTGATTTTCTTGTGTAAAGCGTAGAGGACGGTTAGTACTGAAGCCTTACCGGTACTGGCAGGGGTACTTCCAGTCGATCTTGAAGTGCAGCGCCGTGCTTCAATGTACTACTGCGCACGAGAGACCGCGGACGCAGACTTTTTAACGCAACGTGACCAAGCTAAAATAGCTAGATTACTTAAACCACAGACGTCTGGGAGGAACTTTTGTCAGAATGGCAATGTAGGTGGGATCATTCCATCAAAGGCCGACACCTCCACCAGTTTTTTCAATCCGTTCATGAGCGGCTGGCCAGGACATGGCTGGAGGTGGATCACTGTGTTGCCCAATTTCTCACAGGTCATGGTAACTTTAAGAGTAAATTATTTTCCTTCAAGCTTGTTGCCTCGCCTTTTTGTCAATGTTCTACATCTGACTACGAATTTGAGCAATTTGCACATCACATTTTATGGGAGTGTAGTCTTTGGACGCGCGGGTTCGAGAGAAGTGGAAAGAGTGGAGGGAGGCCTTTGCCCTGGCGTGGGACAGAGCAGGCAGTAAAAAAAAAATCTTTGGCAGAAATAATGTAGTATTATGTTAAATAGTGTACAGATCACATCCGGAGTTATTTACTATACGGACCTTGTAGAAACAAGAACAAATTTCCGTGCGTTCAAGCATTTTTGTCATACCTATTATTGGAATCAAATATAACAGCTCACAACTTAGGACCCAGTAATAATAATGACAACAATATCCGTGGTGCTAGGCAACTATGCTTATTGGCCTTGTTCGGTTCTGTCTCCTGCTATATATAATATGGAGGGAAGTGGTGATATCTGGTTGTAATATAAGGTGCACCACTGCATATCCTTTAGAAAATTATAAGTGTGATGTTATGTTCGAATCAATTACTTCTGATTAAAAAAACCTTTAATTTTCATATTTTACAATTACACGCCGCTGAAACTATTGGCAACAAATCAAATCAAAATCATTTATTTCAAGTTGGCCAGTTACAGGCTCTTTTGAATAGTCGAACAAATACTAAATTTTAATAAGCTAATAAACTAAGCTACAGTCCCACTCACAAGGCATAATAACTGTCAGTGTACTGTAGTTGCCGATTCCAAAGCGTTGGTCTCATGAGAAGAATGGCAAGAAACTTCATGGATACTCTTTAAAATCATAATATTGTTACAAAACTTTGGTTACATCATTCATATCGAGATTGGTGTATTATCATGTGAGAACGATGTAGCAAGTTGTGCACGATAAGTGTCGACAGTAAAACCAAAACGACGATTTAAAAATAATATAATAATTCAAACAACAACTTTAATAATTCAATATCGTAAAAGTTAGAGCCCAATTAAGTTATTGTTTTAATTCATCATAATTCAAGTCTTCAAAGTATTCTCAACTCTTCAATAATTTATTACGAACTGTAACATTTGGCAAGTTTCAAGTTCAATTATAAAACTGTAATCAAGCTTAGAACTGATGCTAACCGAGTTGTTGCTGTCTGTAACGATGTAGGTATATCTTAATTTATAATCGATCGATTTAATGGCCCTAAGTAAAGAGATACAAGATTATATAGAGAGGTTGAAAATAATTTCATATAAAAACTGTGCTCACATATCTTAGTGACGACATAAATACAGCAGAATGACAAACACTTCCGCCAACATCTGAAAATACAGAACTAAATTAAATGTGCCAAGTTTGACACATGCAAGGTTTAAAATCCAAGGTATGAATGACTATAATTATCAAAGAATCAACTCGCGTAATAATTACTTTCCAATTTTATATTTTTAGAAGTTTTCAGTATTTGTAAAATAAGTTGACAACATCACGAAAATGAAAATCAATCAACCTTAAACGTCGCGAACGTTTCATGAATGGTTTGAATGAGAATAAATTTCTATATAAAAAAGTCGTTTCCCAGCAAAAATTTATGCATAGGGGTACTAGTTTGATGTACAGAATGCTTGGTTGACGGCTGTGTGAAGGGTTAATTTACACCCTGTATATTTTGTCACCAAATATCCTAAGACATTTAACATTATTTTTATACTAGCTGTTGCCAGCAGCTCCCGCTGCAACTTGAAAATTATCCCACGGGAAGATAAAATCGGGATAAAAACTATCCTATGTATTAATCCAAGTTATAAACTATCTGTGTACCAAATTTTATCCAAATTCGTTCAGTAGTTTTTGCGTGAAGAAGTAACAAACATACACACTCACACACTCACAAACTTTCGCCTTTATAATATTAGTGTGATAGTGTGATGAATATAGAACACATTTTGTAATGCATGTGAACAAAAGAATCACCATACACAGCTTAACAAAAACAAACGCAGCAGCTTTGGCCTTTTCAATTACGATAGGCCATCAGTTCTCCGAGCAAAGTTTATATTCCCCGGTAGTTACGGCTAGTTCCGATTGGAAGGCGACGGTGTTCAAACCAATTAAAAAGCGAGTTAAAAAGCTAAACTAGTTTTGCTTGTCCAGATATTTTTGTTTCCTTCTTGTTTCACTTCGATGAGTTCGAAGATCAGAAGATTGTCGTTCTGGACGGGTTAGAAGAAATTACATTTATTTCACTTGCTTCAGAACATTGTGGAACTTATTAATCACACTAATATTATAAAGGCGAAAGTTTGTGAGTGTGTGAGTGTGTGTGTTTGTTACTTCTTCACGCAAAAACTACTGAACGGATTTAGACAAAATTTGGTACAAAGCTAGTTTATGACTTGGATTAACACATAGGATAGTTTTTATTCCGATTTTATCTTCCCGTGGGACAATTCTCGAGTTGTAGCGGGTGAAGCCGCTAGCAACGGCTGGTATAGTATAACATTAAAAATTGACATACAAACTAAGCAGGTAATATTTTTCTTCAAAACAAATCAATAATACACAAAAACATAGGTACAAAAAATAACTTTTTGCAAAAACATAAGTAGGTACATGAAATACAAAATTGCAAGTTTAAGAGATCACTGTCAAAAATAACCCTACGCTATCGAATAACCCTACGCAATTTCAACAATTTACCTCACAAAGGGGAGAAGGCACATTTAAATTGAATTTAGTAAGCAATACGACATAAAGCTCTATACCTATAATGGACATGAGTGCAGGCATTGAAATACCCTCCCGTAATGAGGGCAACATAACGAAAGGGTTTTTCTATTTGCCGTTTTGTGTGCGGACCCCTAAAAGGGTTAGGTATCATTTGGCCACAAACCCTTATAAATCAGAAGGCTTATTACTCTTAATCTTGTATTAATTAATTTTTGTAGAGGATGAAATTATGAAAGAATGCCGTGTGGTTTCGTTATTAGAAGGGGTGAGTGTTATTTGAGGTAGGGTAGTTTGGGGGTGAAATTTTAGCTACCTTTTTTTGGACGTGAATTATGTTTCTTTGTGATGACAATGAAAAAAAGGTTTTAGGGGAGAAGTGTCTATGGACATGAAATACCCAATTTCCCTTTTACTTAGCGATGTCGAACAGTTACAGACGTGAAAAAAAGGTTAATTTTTTTTAACAGTTAATAAATTATTGCATAATACATCACGCCTGTAATTTTCGAAGGGTTAGGCAGAGTTGTACACCTATATTTCGCCAATAGGCGGCCTTTTACCATAAATCCTAATACAAAAGAGAGAATTGTTGATGATAATCACCTCCATGCTTGATGCTACTGGCACTGGCCTTATTTGTATGTGTTTTACTTGTTTTGATAGCTGTCTGTATTGATCGTATTTGGTTAGTTACATATTTTGTTTATACTCTTGTCAACTGTACAACCATATTCTGTTGTTTTTTCCATTACAATATTATTATATTCTGAGCGTGTTCTTTCCATCCACTGCAACCCAACAAGAATGACGAAAAATTGCTGATAGAAAATGCTAATAACACTTTCGGAATCGAATTTATGACTGCTAAGCTGATCATGAGTCCTCAGCAGTTGCGTATGTGACCACTAAACAAACGAGGCAAGAATAAATTATACTACACCTTTCATACAATTTTTATCTACATAAATAGGGATGTTTACTGACTTCAAAAAATATGATTCTAATTAGTCCGTCTGTTAGATTATCGAAAAATATTCGATACGTATTTTTTGTTTTATCAAATCAATAAAAATTGACGAAGATAAAATGAGTCAAAAGTTTGAGTGGGGGTTTGTGACGTCACTAACCCCTAAAAAATGTCATACTTATGTCTTAGAATATGACGTCACACGAGTTTTCAAAGCACTGTATCGTCTTCATTGTTTGCTTACGTGAAAAAAGGAAAAAATTAATACGTAAGTATCCAATATTTTTTGGAAATCTATCAGACGGACTAATTAGATTTTTTTTGTTAGCTACCCTATTATCACCAATGGACAACAATTAAATTAAACCATAAACCAAATTATATTTTGGTTCAAAATAAATTAGATCCCGACCATAGACCACAATTAAAACAAAATGTTTTAGCTGACCACTGACCACGAACCGTCAGTGACCACAAATGGTTGGTTAGCTGACATATTGAAACAAGATGTGATTTAATTAATTGAACCACTAATTGGCACAAAATTAGCAGGACTGCGAGTAAGCAAAGATATAGGTAATTGGATTAGACGTTGAGTTAATTAATTTGCTTGATAAGATAGTGAAGCGGTGTTGCGATTGGTATTGTGTTTACGTAATTTTGGTTAATCTATCTACACTAGCAAATAAAATTAGAACAATTTAAATTTTTTACTGAATGCATTTAAATTTGAAAGTATTTTAGGCATATTAAACAAAAACAATTTCATTTAAATTGACGCAACTTTTACTGACACATGTTAAAAGTATTCTAAGCTACTCTTACTTTCGAAAAATAATTAGGGTACCGTATAAAAAAATCAAAACCCTATAATTTGTTCAACATTCGATTCAAACGGCTTATCTCCGAAACGACTGGAACGATTTTAGCGGGATCTTTACTGGCAGAGTAAAGATTTTACGTAAGCTACACTTTTTTTTTGGGGTGGGAAATCATCAAACAACCTCTCCCGCTTTGAGCAGAGCGGAAGGGAGTGTCAGACTTCTACTGACTAAAAACCACCCATGTACCTTCTTAGCCCTTTTTTTTGGCGGTTGGAAAATCATCGAATAACCCCTCCCGCTCTTGGGCAGAGCGAAAGGGAGTGTCAGACTTCTACTGACTAAAAACCACCCATGTACCTTCTTAGCCCTTTTTTTTTGGCGGTTGGAAAATCATCGAATAACCCCTCCCGCTCTTGGGCAGAGCGAAAGGGAGTGTCAGACTTCTACTGACTAAAAACCACCGATGTTCCTACTTAGCCCTCTAAGTCGAGGCCGCGATAACTAGTGTACAACCCGCGGCCCCGACGGGACCTTCTTAGCCCTTGTGTCGAGACCGCGGTATCTCTTTCAAACAACCCACCGCCCCGACTGGAACGTAAGCTAACCTTATATTGAAATAAGTATTAGGGTTTCGTGTTAACAACCAAGCCTCGTAAAAATTTTAAATTCGTAACAAAAACCAATTCAAAACGAACACCAATGTATCTAGCAATAGGGATGTTAACAAAACAAATCTAATAAGTCTGTCATATATGTAGATTACCAAAAAATATTGGACACGTATTTTTTCTTTTTTCACGTAAGGAAACAATGAAGACGATACAGCTCTTTGAAAACTCGTGTGACGTCATACTCGAAGACATTAGTATGTTAATTTTTTTACGGTCAGATCTTGAGCCACTCAAATCTTTGACGCGTATTATCTTCGTCAATTTTTATTGATTTGATGAAACAAAAAATACGTATCTAATATTTTTCGATAATCTAACAGACGGACTAATTAGAGTCTCTTTTTTTTGAAGTCAGTAAACATCCCTAGTATTCAACCTGTATTTCCAGTAGCAGCACCAGCAGTTACAGTTGGTCTCAAAACAGTATCTCAGTACAAAATGAACGAACATTCAACATCCAACAATGAGTACTAGAAACTTTAAAAACGTCATATAAATAGCAGTCATTAAAAGCTCATTAGGTCCGCTGAAAACCGTAAATCGTTTAGAAATGCAAATTTTATAAGTAATGCACTCACTGTTACGTGCTCTGCGGCGGTCTGTAGGAAGCATATGAATTGGGTTCATCGGGGAATAAAGTTTAATTATTTCATCACCATTGCTCTCATTCGACGGAGGACAAAAGTCTTGAAGACAACAAAAATGGTTCTACGAGTTACAAAGACGAAAAAGGAGATCGTTGCTTAATAAAAACAGCCGTTCGGATCAATCTTTAGGTTATATCGCACATAGGCTACGTAGATGGGTGACCACCCATTAGAAGAAAGAAGAAAGAAAATGCATTTATTTGGCACATACCACAATAACACACAATGTAAATAAAAAAAAAAAAATTATGAAAAAAAAACTTAAAACTGAACAAAATCGTGCCACTGTATGCCTCACGGCTGTGCCAAAAAGGTCCAGTTCAGCAAAAGGGCACACACTGGTTTTTAACTGGACTTAAATTAGAGTGGTTACGGATTTATAACAGTTTTATATGTTGTGTCAATGTAGGTGGTGAATATGTATTAAAATATGAAATCGAGATGTGTACACTAAAATAAAAATCACACTAATATTATAAAGACGAAAGTTTGTGAGTGTGTATGTTTGTTACTTCTTCACGCAAAACTACTGAACGGATTTAGATAAAATTTGGTTCACAGATAGTTTATAACCTGGAACAAAAAAATATTCGCAGTGGGAGAACAAGTGCCCTTCGTTTGGGTTAAGGGTATTTTTACACCCTTTATTCGATCGTCTTGAATAGTGAAATGGCAACTTGCTAGCAAGCAAAAAGGCAAGAACATACGAACAACCAGTTGTGGTGCGACTAACAAATAGGCTAGTTTTTACCACGATTTTATCTTCCCGTGGGATAATTTTCGAGTTGTAGCGTGTGAAGCCGCTGGCAACAGTTGTAAAATATAAATTACATAAAAAAAACAATGGATTAAAACAAACTAAAAACGATAAATATCGTTAGTGTGTAAAGCAGACAAAGTCAATGTATAACATATACGAGGTATATAGGTAAATGCCACGGGGGCAAGATAAAAACCTGTTTGGCACGATTAGTTTATGTTATTTTTATATGTGTATTAGTATTAATATAAGTATATATATATTTTAATTGATACCTATTGTTTTTTTTTTTTTCTAGTTTGTTTGTTGCCTACCACAATGTTGTCTTGTTTGACCCTAAGGGTGACTGGTAGAGAATGCCTTGTGGCATTAAGTCCGCCTATGTATCACTATTGTGCATAAAGTTTAAATAAATAAATAAGTAACTATTTTCTTTATGTTTGCATTTCGTACACAAGCAGTTCCAAAGCAGCAATTATTTAGGTAGGAACTTCATATAACTGAGACATTTAGAGCAACCATATCCAACATACGTTGTGCTTCTATGAGGAACTGCCGTATATGCATTACATATCAAGTGTCCTCCGTACCTCAGAAAACACGTTAAGCCTTTGGCCCCGGCAGTCATTTTTGAATCTTTGACGGTCGTAACAGGTGAATTCAGCTCTTTGTGATGAAACACCTTTTCCTTTCCTGTCCGAAAAAAAATAGTTTCTTCAATTCGATTAAAATTTAAGTATGTTTTCGTTTTTTAAACACTACTGTACCGTTTTGCGATGATAAGATTAATCGCAGATAGTCAATTTATTACTGGCCCTTGCACCAAGGTAACGAAAAAAAACAAAAAAAAAATACGCTGGCAAAACCGCGAAAAACCACCTTATGTCCTACTGTTTCTTTCGTAGGCAAAACATTTACAAAACATCCTGAATATCCCAAACATCACTGTCTCCCTACTTATGTACCGTTTCTCATACAGGCATTCAAAGTCATTTCATTCTTCATATCGCTACACATCTATTGAATTGGGCAGCGTTTCAATTTGATATAGACTTTCCTACTTGGTCATTTAGATTCAGAATAGGTTACGTACGCCGAATTCTTTCTCTTTTCTTGTCAGTCTTCTATGGAAGTTAACTAACGTAAAGGGTAACTTTGGACCTTATAAGCTAGAGATTTGGGTTTCGTTTGGATTAATACTTAGGTGGATAACAGTTATATTAAACAAGTTTACCGCGTTGATCAAAACTTTTGCTAATCCATGAAACTTAAATAAACTATGTGACAATGTGAGCCATACAATATTCTGGCTAATTTAATATTCAACCTTAACATAGTCGGAGACGGACTAAACCATTCATCAATCTAGCTTAACATTCAACTAATCTAAAATCCGTATGTTAATCGTGTAAAGACGAACTAACGAGACTTAAATACGTCTTTTATTAGGGTGGTGTTAAATTAGTGATGATTATAGTCAGAAAATCCTTTATTTTATATTGCAATACTGGTATTTTTTTGTCCCCACACTAGGAATTTCTCCTGTATCGTAGGGGCGTTCACAAACATTTAAATTCACATACACAAATACCCAGACCCGGAACAACTATCTGTAGGCCATACAAATATTTGTTCCGTGCGGGGATCGAACCCGCGACACACAGCGCAGCAGTCCAATCGCTTAGCCACTGCGCCAACCGTGTCGTCAAAAACCAATCATTTATCAATCAATTTATTTAATTCTGACTCAACGATCCATAATTTTGTAAGTAGGTGTATATTTTTTTGTAAATTGTAATGAGGGATGTCATCCAACGACTCCTCCCGCTCTGGGCAGAGCTGCTTAGCCCTGGCTGTGTGTCGAGGCCGTGGTATCTTTTTCTATCAACCCGCAGCCCCACCGGGAAAAAGGTATAATAAAAAATCATATAGTTATCTGAGGCCAAGGCACATTACACAATACTAACATCAAAATAACGTATAAAAGATAATTAATACAATAACTTTTCATGTCTAAAGAACTCCAGTACCTACTAAGAATATAAGAGGCCCTAGGACGCACGCGCGGCTATTCTTAAATATACGTTTGTGCCAATTTATTCATGACATTGTTGCGTCAAGTTCAATTATTATCTTAAGTACTATATTTTAGAGTATTTTGCAGCTCTATATTTTTTTGAATATATGTCACGTTTACTCTGCGCGTTACTCCTAGACCCACAAGTTCAAGACAAGCAAACATTGCTCCAGAAACGACGAAGACAAACAAAATGTAATTAGGATAATCAAATCATCACTTTAACACCACCCTATACGAGTACTAGCCTTAGTAACAAAATTACAGAGCTATAGAAAATCTCAGTACTTTGGGAACAATAGGATTTAGCACTATAGTGGAATTTAGACCTATTGTAGTACGTTCAACCACTACCGTAAATTAGGAGGCCTATTCAGCTAAATCTGAAGGCTTAAGGACACCTTTTGTGTGGCAAAATGTGTGTATAGTTGGGTGGGGGACTAGTTTTTGTGTACGGAGACTCTCTTCAATGTTAACAAGATAAAATGTGCATTTTTGTTTTCCGATTGATTTTAGTGAAAGAATAGTTGAAAACTTGTTGTTGCTGAACTGAGTATCAGTGTGGCGTGCATTTTTTCGGTTTACGTTTTTTGTACAATAAACTTTCATTCGATTACGTCAATATTACTGAATCAAATTATGTAATAACGCTGTGTTTAAATAAATATTGCAATATTATTACTAGATAAAATGTTTGGACAGTGTCAGATTGCTGATTAAAAATACTGAATATTTGGTTATAGGTACAAGGAAAGCAATCCTTGTACTTAAAATTAAAAATTCAATATGTTCGACTAAATCAATAATTTAGTCCAACATATTGCAATATTCCAAAGAAATTTATCATAACTGCAATATTTGACAGTTATTTGCAACAAAATTTTAGAATACACCCTCTTAAAAATATATGTATATTCGTGAAGAATTAAAAACAAACCTATGGATCCCACGTTCTCTGTCAGAGTTGCGGCATTTGTTCGGAATAATTACCGCAGTCCTGTAATGCAACGGACATTAGACAAAACATGGATGACACAGTCTGACGTTCCCTTCTGGATGTCTAAAATGGCCGCTTTAGCAGAATAGTAGTATTAATCATGTTAAAAATTTAAAATTATATTTAAAATAAAGTCCATTTTAGAATTTGAAATTTTTAACGTGATTCATATTAAGATTCTGCGTGGATTCTGATAAAGCGGCCATTTTAGACCCGCTGCTCTGCCCAGGAAGGAGACATTTAAAGATTTCCTATCCCTAAAAAAAAGGATTCCATATTCAGCAGTAATGTGACCACAAGAGCAACAAGAGTGACAACAAACATACAGACGGCTAATAAACTAGTCAGATATTAGTAGTTACTCATATAAATCCAAATATGAATACTCCATTTTGTAACTTTCCTTTATAACTGAAATCTCTTCTGTAAATACTTAGAGAGACTAATTACGATATTGTTTGTGAGGAATAAATTATGATCTACTGGTTATAAGGTTCAATTTTAGGCATAAATTCTTCTCTTGAAAATTGTTAAGGACTGTAACCAAACTACGTGGGGAAAAGGGGTCCCCATATTGTTTCGAACGCCTCTGTTGCGACACACGCTGTTGCGAATTATTTTTCCACTGCCTCACAGGTTCGAAAGCTCATGGACTCGAATGAAGTAGTGGCGAAAGACGCTGTATCTAAAAACATTTTCACTGCCTCATACGCTCGAATGATTTCGATTTATTTAGTCATAAAGTGTTCAGAAAAATATTTAAGCAGTAATTAAATAAAATCAACAGATTCGGTGTCAACATCAACATTTAATATTAATAATAATGTACTGTTTTGCGTTTGTTGTTTACATCGTATGAGGCAGTGAAATGTTTTTCGAAACAGCGTCTTTCGCGACTACTTCATTCGAGTCCATGAGCTTTCGAACCTGTGAGGCAGTGGAAAAATAATTCGCAACAGCGTGTGTCGCAACAGCGGCGTTCGAAACAACTTAGGGGACCCGTAGAAAAGTCGTCATTACTAAGTCATATTGGGCACCTTTTCTTGGCGTTTTATAAGTGCAGTCCTATGTGCAATAAAACGTTTTCATTTTTGACAAAGGTAATCATAATATTTTAAAAGTTTTTCAAGAAAGTCTAAAAAGCTTCTATTTGATTCAACAGTACTTGGAAACCTAATTGGAAACAGTATTGTGACATTTTTAGAACAAGTCCAAGTTAGATAAGTTAAGTAAGTTACCTATGAACGGTAAGTCCATGATTTCAAGACCGTTCAGCGAGCAATGAAACGGGCTATGCTTGATGTCTCTCTAAAAGATTGCATCCGGAAATAGGTGATTCGACAAAGAACCCTTGTCGATCATATTTTAATAAATAAATAAATATTGCTCACATAATAAGTAAGCTGTAGTGACAATGTGTCGCTAACGTATTCTTGCGTGGAGACCGCAAATCTGCGAACGTAAGGTGCGACACCCTTTTTTTTTGCGGGTGGTACAGTCAACAGCAGAAGTAGATGAACAGTGATTAAAGTTTCAAATCAGGTTTTAAACAAAAAACTTTGTAGGAATAACACTTGACCAACAAGTTATTAACGAGTTAGGATAATTTTATTGAATAATCTTCAGAAAAATTAAAAAATATAGCTGGAGTTCTGTACATACAATAATTTTAAATACGAAATGTTAAGCTACTTCTGCTGTTGACTGTACATCATCAAATAACCCCTCCCGCTCTTGGGCAGAGCGAAAAGGAATGTCAGACTTCTACTGACTAAAAACCAGCCATGTTCCTTCTTAGCCCTATATGTCGAGGCCGCGGTGACTTCTGAAAAACCCGCAGCCCCGACGGGCAAGCACGTAAACCTTTTTTTTTTTTGGCGGTTGGATAATCATCGAATAACAGAGCGAAATGGAGTGTCAGACTTCTACTGACAAAAAACCACCCATGTTCCTTCTTAGCCCTCTATGTCGAGGCCGCGATAACTAGTGTACAATCCGCGACCCCAACGGGCAAGCACGTAAACCTTAAGCGATAATTAAACATGAAACTAAAAACGAAACTTACTTAAAAGAAGAAAATCCTGTCCCAATTTAGCTTATTCACTTATTTAAAAAGGCTAGCACACACCTTTAAACTTACACCAACAATTTAGTATAAAGGTGGCTTATTAAATTACATATTCGTCCATGCAAATGCGGCTTGACAAAGCGCCTTTGATCCACCCGACATTATTAGCCCCAATTTCGCTGGAAAATAGGGCTGGCAGGAGAGTGAGGATATTTTTTTGTTAATTTTTTTTTACAATTAAGATTCAGGTTTAATAATAACTTACACACAAATCAATAGGGTCTGCGTGAGGGGCTGCGTATCGCGGGTTCGATCCCCGCACGGAACAAATATTTGTATGGCCTACAGGTAGTTGTTTCGGGTCTGGGTATTTGTGTATGTGAGTTTAAATGTTTGTAAACGCTCCCTCGATACTGAAAGAAAATCTAATTAGTCCGTCTGACTTCCAAAAAATATTGGACACGTATTTTTTTATTTTTTCACGTACACCAACAATGAAGACGATAGGTACAGTGTTTTGAAAACTCATGTGACGTCATATTCTAAGACATGAGTATGGCATTTTTTACCGGTCAGTGACGTCACAATCCCCCACTCCAATCTTTGACGCGCTTTATCTTTATCTGTATCTTATCTTTTGTTAATATTTTTCGAAAATTTGACAGACGGACTTATTAGAATCTCATTGTTTTAAGTCAGTAAACATCCCTATTTTGGTCTTTTCATTGCCACTTGCTACGAAAGTAGATCTTTTTTGTGTTCATACATTTTGTCACACACTGATACTGTAAACCTACATCATCCTACTTCTGGGGAAAGGCCTCTCCCCATGACTTCCAGTTGTTTCAATCTAGTGCCAATGTAGACCACTGGTCTCTGGTCTTGTCCAGCTCGTCTCGCCAACTTATAAAGTTAGCTGTAAGAAAGTTAATTTAATATTCACAACTAAAATGCTGTGTCTATCGCACCATATTGTACACTATGCTATTGTTTGTATTATTAGGATAAACAGCGTAACAATTATTATTGTAGATAGGCCAATAAATAAATAAATAAAAAAAGCCCCGATTGCTTATAATTTTTGCAATGCTTGATGATTGTGGATTGTGGGGTAGATTAATATACGCCATACATTTGTAAGGCCCACGTTCAGAACGTTCACCAGTGAACAGTGAAGCTGATTCAAGATATCAACAGCCTCCTATAAAACTAATTTTTTCACTTATTTTAAAAAATTGTATGAATCTGCATTTTTTCAAAGTGACCCGAGATTTCTGTGTTGGACATCTGGAATCACGTGCTGAACCCAATGTCTCCTACACCGGGTTTAAAATCTTTCGGGCATATTCAGATACGACAAACCGTTTGCCAACCCTACACCCTTATGAGTAATATACGCAACGACGTACACTCGCGCACAACGACCTACAGATGTTAGGTACAGTCGAGCACGGTACAATTAAACAGACAAATAACATCACACGGCGCTACTTCGGCTGGGCTTGTATTTTTAAACTGTTGGCGACTGTGTTTGTTTTGTTTTTATTGAAGTTGTGAGATTAAAAAGGTTTTAGTTTATTTTTGTTTTTTTTTAGTTGTTTCTTGGGTTTTACGGAGTCTGGATTTGGTCCAGGTTGATTGGTTAATAGGCCTATTATTAATATATTTTTTTTTTTTAAAACGTTTCCCCACACTAGGAATTTCTCCTGTATCGTGGGTGCGTTCACAAACATTTAAACTTACATACACAAATACCCAGACCCGGAACAACTATCTGTAGGTCATACAAATATTTGTTCCGTGCGGGAATCGAACCTGCGACACGCAGCGCAGCAGTCCATTGCTTGAGCCACTGCGCCAACCGTGCCGTCTTTGGAACTTAAACATTTTTTTTTCACGATATCTGGATTTGTAACTTAGTATGCTAATGGGAACACCTCTGCCTGACCCTTCGGGGATTACAGGCGTGATCTTATGTATTTAAAGATATAATTCTGTACCCAACGGCCCCAGTGCGCGCTGGCTGTAAGAGAACAGAGAAGTATCTATAGTTTTTGGTAGCGAATACTTCCAGAATAGTATTTAAAAGCTTTACGAGTAGGTTAATAAAGGTTTAAAAACGCTTTTTCTGTTGTAAAAACTGAAAAATATTGTTTCCGTAATCTGCAGAATTTTATTTCGTAAGCCTCACAATGAAGATATCAAAAAAACAATTTAGTAAAAACTACAAAAACACTTAAAACCTAAATTGACTCGTTAAGAACAGTAAAAAAGACTGAAAGCATCTTACAGAGCCAACAAAACACTGTAATGATGATAGATGTTGTATTCCAAAGGCGAAATATAAAAAGCTAACAATTACCATCGCTGCTTATTCACACCATTTAGCCGGGATCATTATAAATGTACCTATATCGCTCATTTTGTTTGTGATAAATTATTGTGACGATGGGTTTGGGTACATTTCGGGTAGTCCTGTTTAATCAATCTTGTAAAAAAAAAACATTTTTATTCGTTGTTATGTTTTTTTAATTGTTTATTTTATTTACTAAGCAGCAATATGTAAATCTCGTTAAAATATCAATTAACTAGATACAAAATCGGGTATAACTTTATTTTAATCATCATTTTAGATTTTATGAATATAGACTAATTTCACAAATGCAGGCATTCCACTAGTATCTTACTGTAAAGACATAGTCAATTAATCGTGTAAAAATCGACACTGGGCGTTTCAAGTGATTTATAACAAAAACAGCGCGGTACTGGCGTGATTTTAAACGTCTACATAAAACATAAGTTAAGCTTTTGCACTAGGATGCCTAATTATTTTTCTATCTCAGTCAAAAATTGTTATACTCGTACCTACAGCATTTTCTAGATTATTATTTTTCTTTTATAGTTTTTTTTTTTGTTGGATTAATTTTCTTTGCTTATTATCTCACAAAACACTCAACTGATATCCTTCCTACTTTAGATAAATCACCATTAAGTTGCTAGCCTAATTCCCGTGGCCATTAGTGGCACATTATTGTACTGTTGATGGACCAAATATTTTGCACGTCACCTCCTCTCCCCCTTAACCGCCCTCCGCGAGAGCCTGTCCTGATAATTAAGGGACAGTTATTAATAATATCGTTAAGGCGGTCTTCTTAATGTGATGGGTTGGGCTGTTGTGGACAGTGCAGTGTTTATTTTTTTTAATGTTGAAATATTGTGGTGAAAATTTTTCAGGAAGATTGTCATTTTCGTGCTTTTGTCCTGTTACTTGGGAGTTTTCAATTGTCCTTTGTCAAGCATCACGGTTTCATTTAGGAAAACCATTTTTAAACATTAGAAAGATGTTTTCTGACTTAAAAAAAAATGAGATTCTAATTAGTCCGTCTGTTAGATTATCGAAAAATATAGGATACCTATTTTTTGTTTTATCAAATCAATAAAAAATTACGAAGATACAACGCGTCAAAGATTTGAGTGGGGGTTGGTGACGTCACTGACCGCAAAAAAATGTCATACTAATGTCTTAGAGTATGACGTCACACGAGTTTTCAAAGCACTGTATCGTCTTCATTGTTTGTCTACGTGAAAAAAGAAAAGTGTCCTATATTTTTTTGGTAATCTATATGACGGACTTATTTGTTTTTTTTGTTAACTACATAAAATCATTATCATCTGCCTAGACTTTCCTAACTATGTTGGGGTCGGCTTCAAATCTAAACGGATGCAGCTGCGTACCAGTATTCTTAATGGAGGGACTAACTTTCTGACCTCCACAAGTCTACAACCCAGTTGGTACGGGGTAATGCAATATCCCTTAATAAACTGGTTGTCCGAGTTTCGGGTCACTGACTACCTGTGGCAGCTGTCAATATTAATCTATTAAGTTGTTTTACATTTGCCGGGCATCCGGTATCGATCATTTTATTTTGCTGCAAATACAATACCCCTTTGTCTTGACGATTGCAAACAGGAATGCAAAACCAAATTATTAAACTTTCTGCTTACTGATCAAACCACTGAGGAGGTTCTAAAAACTTTAAAATAAAATAAATAAGTGCTATCAAAACAATACAAACAATTCACAGACAACACACACAGTCATCCACAACACAACACTCACAATACAACACATACACACCCACAACACAACACTCACATTTACCTCACAAAACAACACACATCAAACCAAGTTTTTGGAAATTAATTATAAAAAATTGTCTGTATAAAAAAAAGTTAAATAAATGCCCAATCATTGTTAATACCGCTTAAAACACTGGGAAGACAACGGTGACAAAAAAAAAATTAAGAAGAAATAATTTATTATTATTTGTCTCTCCAAAAAGCCCACCATCACCTGAACCCAAGAATCGAACAAAAACCCTGTAACAATGTAAAATGTAACGTAAAAAGGTACGTACGTTATAGTTTCAATTACCATAAAACGAGGGATGTCTCATTACGTTTCGTGTGCTTACCGCTCTCCAGTAGGGATACCATGGTTTTGGGAAATGTACAGAATTTAAAATGGGTATTTTTGTGAAATCCAAAACAGCATTTTAGTTTCACACTAATAATTTCATGGCTATTTACCATTGGGGTATGCAGAAACAACAAAACACCACCTGCAAAATTTTGAATCAATGTAACCGTTTGAAAAGTTTATTTTTTAGCTATTTTGGCTTTATGATATTATTTGCGTCGGAAACAGACGCCACGGTAGATCGTAGGTAATCGGTACATAAATAGTAGTCACGGGTCATGACCCCCCAAAACTTCAATAAATAGCAGTGTTTCGAAAATTTTATAAATTATTAACTTTCTGCACACAAGAAGAAACTATTCCAGGATGGAAGATATTTTATAATTTATAAGTGGACAGAATTACTTTTACTGTCATCTCTGAATGGGTCGGTGACAACCCCCAACTCGTATTATACGCTGGGACCGCGCCTGACAGGCATAAATGGAAACAGATGGAGGAAGGCTTCATACAGTAATGGGTGACCCCGTAGTAGGTTAAGTTTTTTCGAAAAATATTGAATTGAATATTATAGAAAAATAAACATTAATTTTAAAAAATAAAGTAAAATTTTTATTTATATTTTAACGGAAATAAATCACTGTTTGGTCCACTGCTGGCTCTGCCTATTCGGTTGCTATAATTATTGGTTCCGTTATTCACCCAACAGTGTTTCGCCAACAAAAAATTCCTGCAAAACCACAACAAACATCCACCCTACACCTCTAAGCAATAACTTCAGTTTTCGCATACAAATTATGTTATTCGACTCGCGACTGACACACCTATATCCGCCTCTTTCTTTTGTTCCTGGTGACTCGTTCTGTCCCTCTCCATTCTTCTAATTAGCGTGCCGTCGCGTGGTAAGCCTTGAGGTGTGACAGATATGTGGTAACTAGATATTTTGGGTACGAAGTTGGTCGTTGACATACGATTTTTAAATGTGTCTAGACAAGGACAATTTTATCAGTACCTCTACCATGAGTTTACACAGCCAAATCTCGCAAGCGTCTACGTAAATTATTTGTATGAAATATCGTACAGCGCCTCTAGCGGTCACGGAAAGAATTACAATCGGTAACATGAGCACTATAGATGACGATAGGTTAAAAACCTAACGTAATCTATTCTATAGTTACTAACGTTTTTCAGCTGTCACCATACAAAACGGTACCATGAGTCACTAATTTCACTGAACCTATCGAATAATTCGCTTACTATAGTGGTTACGTAGCTCACTAGCATTTTGGCGGGTGAAACATATGTTTACAACAAAATTATGTACGTTTTTGAGTCTAATGCAGTCAAAATAATGTTTGCAAAGCTTATTTGGTATGAAATATGTTAGTGGCCGCTGAATTTGAAGACCAACGACGTGAATAACGTGAATTTCGAGAAATGATTTTCCGAAATGAGAATTCATGTTAGACACCAATTGCAAAATATAAATGAATGAAGGTTTATTAAACATTATAGACTCTTTAAAGAATACTTTAAAGGTTTGTGCTTATGTATGAATAATGTTACGGATTTGATGTCAACACAACGAGTTTCATTAGAACTAAAGGTACCATGCAGTTCTCTCAAAACAAAACATAATAATTTTGAAGAAAGTTTAAACATACCTTTCTATAAACTCTACCAACTATTGAAACTGAGGCACAGGGTCCTCATTGTTTTAAATAATCTGTTTGAATCTACTAAGGTAAACTGTTAAACAACACAACACAGCTTTGTGACACAAGGTCAACAAACAAAATTACAAATTGAATACACGACAGTGACATATTATAAGGAATAAAAATTCAAAAACCACTAAATACTATAAGTAGTCTAATAACCGTCAACTTTTCTATTTTGTCGGTTTATTTGTGATATATCGATCTCTCCTCTTATTAGTGGGAAAGAAAGAAACAAAACATGAGTAGAGTGAAGTTAGCTAGACGACACAATCTATCGAGCTTACATTAGCGCCTGCGTAAGACTCCGTAAATCTCATGGTGCAAGCATTATCGAAATCTATTTGATACACGTTAGCACGCTAGCGAGTTCAACGTTAGCGAGTAAGTTTTCTATGACAACTCATGGTAGAGCTACAGATCAACTCGTAATATCGTATAGTAACCTTTTCTTTTCTTTTTGTCGTCTCGTAACCATTCCAAACATCGTCTGCCCAACCATTCCCAACTACAATAGGTTATTTCACCAAAAAAAATGTAATTAGTCCGTCAGATAGATTTTCAAAAAAGAATGGACACGATTTTTTTCTTTTTTCACTTAAACACAAGATGAAGACGAAGCAGTGGTTTGAAAAGTCGCGACAAGTTTAGTACTTTTTTACCCACAAAGTGACGTCAAAAGTCCCCACTCATGATCTTTGACACGTATTTTTTTATTAATTTGATAAAACAAAAAAACACGTATCCAATATTTTTCGATAATCTAACAGACGGACTAATTAGATTTTTTTTGTTTTATTTTTTTAAATAATGTGACTGCCTATCTGACCGCCACGACCCAGGTAGAAGAACAACACAAAACAGTCTGTTACAGTAACACCTGGGTTGACAGACTTCCGATTTTCTTTTTTTATAAATAAAAATATGAACTGATGATTGTTAAAAATCCACGTCTAAAATGTGTTCGGTGGTTAGCAAAGTGGTCACTGTAGGTCGTTTCACGTTATTAATTACTAGCGGACCTGGCAGACATCGTACTGCCCGGACAGTAGCGCCACCTACCAGGTCCAAGACAGCAAAATCCCCATTAACAAAATGATCCGCCATTTATTGAATTCATTTGTTACAAAAAATGTGATAAATGAAGTACCGCTCGACCGATTTTGTGCAAACTTCACATAAACTATCTACTAAATAGTCTAAACAAAGCCTAAACATTTGGTTTGGATAGGTGAGCCAGTTCTTGAGTTATAAAATTACAACGAAAAGTGGCATTGATTTTTATACAGGGTGTAAATTAAAAAATTGTACATCAAACTTAGTACCCCTACGCAATTTTTTTTACTGGGAAACGATTTTTTTTTTTGGAATTTAAAATCACATTTTACGGTAAAACTCAATGAAGCACTCTTAAAACATTGTGCTAGTGGATGCTTTGAATAGTAAACGGTTCACGGAGGTAATTAAAGTAAAGGTATAACCTGAAAAACATACGTATGTATTTACAAAACCAGCTGTGCAAAATTTGCCCCAATATCTCCGTAACTAGGGGATTCCCAGTTATTGTCTAGAACCAAAAAAATATCGCCTAAAAGTGCCCTTCGTTTGCGTTAAGGGTACTTTTACACCCTTTATATATAGATTTATGTTAAAAACACAGTTAGTATAACTATGATATCCCTTGACGAGACTGATTGACAGACATTCGGACAACTGACCACTTAGTACGACTGTCAAACTTCTACAAATGACAGCGGTTCATCGGCTTAACGTGCTTTCGAGGCACGGATGACATATCCAGCAACACGGCACACCATGTATACCAACGTTCACGAAAATTCCTTGTACTTGATCACCTTTATAGGGTAGTTAACTATAAAACTCTAATTAGTCCGTCAAATAGATTTCCAAACAATATTGGACACGTATTTTTTCTTTTTTCACGTATGCAAACAATGAAGACGAAACAGTGCTTTGAAAACTCGCGTGACGTCATTTTCTGATACATTAGTATGACATTCTTTAGCGGTCAGTGACGTCACAACCCCCCAATTAAACGACGAGTTACGAGTTTACGTTTTCTTTTACGAGTTTTATCTTCGTCAATTTTAATTGATTTTACAAAACAAAAAATGCGTATCCAATACTTTTCGATAATCTAAGTGACGGATTAATTAGAATTATATTTTTTTAAGTCAGTAAACATGCCTATTGCAGTTATTTAACTAACAAATTTCCTTAAATTAATAATGCACTTTACGGTGTACGACATTCCCATTTGACTTGTTGTTCAGTGTAAATGGAATTCCTTTGTTTTTTTGTCTGTAGGTAGAGTGCGGTCTTGACAGGTGGAGAACAAATACCCATAAAGTGGGGACACCACATCCTTGGGTGTCTGTCGGACTTTGTTGTCGGTATTTATATGATTTTTTTTTAGATTTGGTAAGCAATACGAAAAATACGTGTCCATAATTTTTTGGTAATCTATATGACGGACTAATTAGATTTTTTTGTTAACTACTCTATTACCAAAAAAGTTAAAATTTAACCCATAGTTCACAAGGTAAACTTTGTGACCATGCTGAGAATTGAAACACATAAAATAAAGAAAACTGCTCATTCCCCAAAAAGTAACAAGCATAAAACTATAAAACGAAACGCAGTATCGGCAGGTAAAGTAATATCGTTGTAGCAGGCGACTATAAACCATGACATAGTGCAAAGAATACAGTAAACCAACTTAGTTTTTTTTGTGATGTTTCACGGGTGTTTGAGATGTCAAGTGGGACTGAAAAAAACTGGCCAATTTAGCAGATCTTAATAGGAAAATAATATGAATTGCGATTAGATTCGTATGGTCACAAACGCAGTTATTATTATGAATGCTCCATTTTACGAGTTTAAACGCAATTCTTATAATGATCCTATTATTATTACGAGTCTGTTGTGTCCCACAGCAGGACAAAGGCCACTCTTCCCTCTGTCCATTTGTATTTGGCTGTTTGGGCCCAATCCTTTTGATGAGAGTATTATGATCTGCTAAAGTGGCCCTTTTTGACCCCTGAACTGAAAACACCAAACACATGAAATATACATCCCAAAGTAATATTTAAACAAAAAGACAATACCAATAGAGACGAGGATCTCGCGGCTAAATTATAACAGCTCATCCTATAATAGGGATGTTTACTGACTTAAATAAATGTGATTCTAATTAGTCCGTATAAAAAATGACGAACATAAAACGCATCAAAAATTTGAACGAAACCCCCGTTCAAATTTTTGACGCGTTTTATGTTCGCGACGCGTTATAGGTTACGTCACTAACCGCTAAAAATATTATACTAATGTCTTAGAGTATGACGTCACACGAGTTTTCAAAGCACTGTATCGTCTTCATTGTTTGTTTACGTGAAAAAAGTAAAAATACGTGTCCCAAATTGTTTTGTAATCTATTTGAAAGACTAATTAGATTTTTTTTTAACTACCGTATACTTCAAGTTACGCAGAGCTTGCCTAGTTTGGTCCCTGGATGGGTGACCACTCATTACACACCGAGTTTCCTCCGTGACTCCGAAAGCACGTTAAGCTAGTCCTGACTGTCATTTATAGATCTTTGTCAGTTATTACAGGCAGTCAGCAGCCCGAAAGCTTAAAACAGTCATACATAATAAACGGTACAATAGTGTGAGTAGAATGAGTACTGGATAACCATCAGTCGCTCCTTGTAAAATATTGGTATTCGACTGGTGTGTTTGTGTGATCGATAGTGCTTCATCACCATCATCAGCCTGCTGGGACTTAGGCCTCCTCTCTAGTAGAGGGATTGGCTATAATCAGGTATTGGCTATATTTCAGCAAAAACACTAGGAGGTGTCGAAGGGGGGGCGTTTTGGGGGACTGTCTATTGTAAATAAGTATAGTAAAGTAAAGTAAATTTTGACATTCGAAAAGTGCTGATTATCAGCCTAGTTTGAAAAAATGAGTTTTGATTTGATTGATTTGATTTAAATCAACCAAGCGTGGCCAGTGCGGGTTAGTAGATCATGTCACAAATTTTTCACGGTTTTTGAGCGCAGTGGTAATTAAATAATTTCCGCCAAGTAATGGGCTTGCCTGTGTTCGAACCCACGACTTACTGTTCGTAAGTCCGGGCCGCCACCACTGGGCCACCAAATGAATTATTATCGAGACATATGATACCTATTCTTCTGTTGTTAAGAAGACTGGTTGAGTTATAATACTGTTTGCTAGAACTGTGGCCATGGGCACCATAATATTCAATATTTGTAGGACGTTACCTTTTATACGGCCGAGAGTGCATCGTAAAATGTTTAGTACAAATATTTTTGTGAGCACAATTTAATCATTGCGGATGTTGTTGGGAGCTTACTTCCTGTATCGAGTTTCCTTGTAAAAAATCGTGGTATATACATTGGTTGATTTGTAAAGTTACAATATTTGTAACCGAAGAATTTGGATCTGAATATTTAATTGTATTGTACAATAACAAAATCAGAATGGGTTACTAACAAATCAAAATTCTATCAAGATAATTATTACAAGTGTGAAAATTTGTGAGGATATTTAAATTTTTCAAAGCATCTGTGTGCTAAATTTTATTAACATTTAACTAGTTTATTTTGCACGAAAGGGTAAAACACCACATTTTTGTTACTAAAAACTGATTGAATGTGGATAAAATTTTGCACACCTTAGATTAACACATAGGATACTATTTATTCCGAAAGTACTCAAAAAAATTGCTATGCACCAGAAGCAATTATAATTAAACCATATTGTACTTAATATAATAATCAAAACGTCAGCGTTGGTACCAGTTGAACCACAAAAACTGTTTTGAAAAACTTCCTTCGTTACAGACTCTTTTATTAACAAGACAAAAGATTTTAATTCTTAGAACTGGTTACATTTTACGCACATATGACCCTAGTTAACGAAAGTAGATATTATATATTTTTTTTTTTTGGTAGGTGTAAAATCATCGAATAACCCCTCCCGCTCTTGGGCAGAGCGAAAGGGAGTGTCAGACTTCTACTGACTAAAAACCACCCATGTTCCTTCTTCGCCCTCTATGTCGTGGCCGCGATAACCGGTGGACTACCCGCGGCCAAGTAGATATTATATTGGTTCCGTATTAAAGTTTTGGACTACCAACTAAGTATGTCATAAGCTATTAGTTAGGTATTAAACAAACAAGTTACTATACAAAAAAAAAAAACTACGATTTTTGTTCTTTAAAAATCTAGAATTAAGGAGATGTAAAGGTGCAACGTAATTGGTTTGAACAAAATAGCTTGCTGCGACACTAACCTCATCACTATCACTATTATTATAAAACAGTCCTCAGTCGCGTCTGTCTGTCTGTCTGTTCGCGATAAAATCAAAAAATACTGCACTGATTTTCATGCCGGTTTCACCAAAGGAAGTGGTTCTCGAGGAAGGTTGTTTGGATATAATTTGTCAAGTTCCGACATCCTCAAAGGCGAAGCTGCGGGCAAAAGCTAGTTAAGTATAAAATACTTAAGCCGGACACGCAAAGTGGCACGCGAAATATGCTCTATTGACTTATCTAGGTATAAACATAGCTGTTTTATACAAACCCAACATTAAGGGGCTTTAATAAAATGTCGAAAAAGTTTGATTTTCTTGGTTTTCTTAAAGCTTTTCTAAACGATTACGAAATCAAACAGTAAAGTTGCTCTAACTACCTAATGATTTAATGTAATTACTAAAGTTTTAGTAAAGTACACAGGATGTAGTTAGTATACAGGGTGTTTGTTAAATAATACATTCTTTAAAAAACCTACGACTTTTTCCAAAGGTGGAACAATATAATGTATACGGCAACTTATAAAAGTCATTTTCTCCTACAGCATGCATTAATTAAACGTCTTACGTTATTGCGAGAGCAGCGGTGGCCCAGTGGTGGCAGCCCCGACTTACAAACAGTAAGTCGTGGGTTCGAACCCAGGCAGGCCCATTAATTTGTGTAATTTATTTCATCACCACTGCTCTCAAAACAGTGAAGGAAAACATCGTGAGGAAACCGGCATGTCCTAGAACTAAAAAATTGAAGACTTGTGACTTGCGTGTTAGATTATAGCCCATTGCTTCTCAAAGAGAGGAGGAGGCCTGTGTCCCAGCAGTGGGAACATTAATAGACTGATGATGATGAACGTTATTGCGATATGTAGTTTTTTGGGAGTCAAACTTTTATGAAATAGGTTATATCAAAGTAGAAACCGTAATTTCATGATAAAATCGCTTTGTACTAAGACCAACTTTATTTTACTAGGTTCCGTAAAAAAAACCCTTAAAAAGAATAACAAAACAGATTTAAATAGGAGAGTGTTATTTTTTAAAATAATTTGACACTAACAAAGTTTGCGGGAAACAGCTAATATTAAATGCGTTCTGTACAAGAATCGAACTTGCAACACGTAGTTGAAAAGTCAATTCCTCAAACACTGCACCAATTAATACTTTCCTATAAAACTATTTTAGTGAATTATCAACTTCATAAATCCATTCGATCCTTTTAACAATTTTCAAGACAAGTAATTTTCTCGTACAAATTGGCTTAGGCTCAGAGTAGCACCCTGTATTGCGCACTAAAATTCAGGCCAAATATACTTAGCCTTATAAAAACAAACATTTACCACTAATTAGGTCTTTATCAAGCCTTTTGGCTTCAGATAACTAAAATATTTGAGAGAATAATTACGTACATACTCGTAAAAAAATATAATCTAAATGGTAATTTAGATAATATTTTTTTTTAAGTTTATTTCTGTAAATTGTAGTTTGAAAATATTGTAAATATAAATATTTCTTGTATAAAAAAAAACTCGATACACGATACGAACTACGATTAGATATTTAATTCAGGTTTTCAACAAATCAAACTTAAAATTGTGTCGAATTTTATTCGGTTTATCTCTTTTTTTCGTCGGTTAAAAAATATTTTTGTCGTAAAACTGTTGATATGATGATCTCGGCTCTAAATAATAACTCCCACTCGGGTCGATTTTTAGGTTAAGCAGCGCTTGCCTAGGTTGGTCTGTGGATGGGTGACCACCCATTACATACCAAGTTTCCTCCGTGCCTCGGAAAGCACGTTAATCTGTTGATCCCGACTGTCATTTGATCAACGGCAGTATAATTCAAATACCTACCGATAAAAACAAAAACTAAACCAACATTATTCCAAATTCAGAAACATCTTTTTTTTTTTTTTTTTTTATTCTATTAATTTAACACGGGGTTTTTATCCACATGGATACGCCAACCCCATCGTACCCTATTACATTCGCTTACACAATTTTTATTAAATACAAGTGAGTGAGGGGGAATTATTAATTAAGTAGTTAGTTTTGCCAGATTACTTAACCTTTTAGCTAGCTCTGATTTTGGATTTGCCAAAATTGATAAAATTAGCCCAACATCAAGAAAATTTAAATTAAAATCTTTAATTAATAGTTCTCTCTCATCTTTATTCCTTATACAATCCATCAGCAGATGCTGTACATCCTCCAGTTTATTACATATTACACAATTGGGTGATGTAACTTTTCCCATTAGATAGGCAAATTTTGCCGATGGATAGTGTCCGGATCGCAGTCTTAAAGCTAGTTTAATATAGTTCCTATTTAATTTAACATCATCGAACCAGGGCATACGAGGAGGCTCACCTTGAATTGCTTTGTACCAAATACCTTTTTCTTTTGAAACTGTATTAAAATAACTCCTCCAATTTAAAAGGCATTTCTCTTTGAATCTGGTGACATATTCCCAATAATCTGGTAGGTATGGCATTTCATTTCCTATATCAACTGCGAGCCTTGATAACCTGTCAGCCTCCTCGTTGCCCCGTAATCCTATGTGTGCTGGAACCCATTGCAATAAAATATTAATACTATTTTCATTTTGATGATTCATTAATTTTAGGATTTCGTAGGCTATCGATGCTCCTCTGCTATCAGAGGTGCATCGAGCCACATGCTGTAACGCGCTTTTACTATCAGTAAAAATCACAACTTTACTTAAATTATTATCTACCGCATAAAGTACCGCTTGATAAATTGCTATAAGTTCCAGCGCCATAATGGAGACTTTGGTGACGATTTTAAACATAAATTTATCTTCTAAGCTTTGGCAATAAAAGGCCGCTCCGCCCCCACTTACATTTTTAGACCCATCCGTGTATATTTTAAACCAGTCATTATATTTAGAAGCTAATTCAGATTTGACCTCTGCCACCAATAAATTAGGATTATAATCTTTTTTTGGTTGTCTAACACAGTCTAAGTTACATTTAATTGTACTTTCAGTCTGTATAGCCGATATCCATATATCAAGGGTAAACATTTTTAAAACATCTGAGGATACTATCTGAAGTTGACCTAACTCATTATAAGTAGTAGCGAGCAGGGGTTTTTTCTTATTTGCCCAATAAGGATTATTAATATGCGAGTTCAATTCTACAATTGTACATATACTTGAATTATTAGACCAGGATAGTGTTTTCGAAATGAATTTACAAGCAAGATATTGTCGTCTTATAAATAATGGCATTATGTGCAATTCACTCTCCATTACGTGAATTGGTGAGCTTTTAATGAACCCCCCTATTACTCTAAGGGCTTGATTTTGGAGTCTATCTAATTTAGTAATATTTGTCTTTGCACTACCATCATATAAATAGCATCCATAATCAAGTCGACTTCTTATTAATGAAATATATAGTTTACGTATATGTTTAGTGTGTACTCCCCAAGAACTACCGGCTAATACTTTTAATAAATTTAAATACTTTAAACATTTGGCAATTACTTCATTTATATGTTTTCTCCAATATAAACTTCTATCTAACCATACTCCAAGATACCTAACGCATTCTACCATAGATAATGACTGGTCATACACTTTTAGAGAAGGTAATATTCTCCTTCGCCCCCTACTAAAAACACAATAATTAGATTTTGTAGATGATAAGGTTAATCCAATCTCACCCAGTAAGTTGACTAAACAGTTTATGCTGTCTTGTAAATATTGTTCACATTTTTTTATTTGTTTGTCACTTAAATAGATAACAAAATCGTCCGCATACTGTGTGATCGATACGTTTTCTAATTTATCACATATTTTATACGTAGCTAAATTAAATAGTAAAGGAGATATCGGATCTCCTTGTGCTAATCCTCTATTAGTCCATCTAGGTTCTAATCCTTCATTGTTAAGTGATTTAATTTCTAAGTGCCTCTCATTCATAAAATTCCAAAGGTAAATACAGAATTTTGACCCGACCTGCAGTTCATCTAGAGTTTTCGTGACCGAATCAATAGACACATTATTATAGGCATTTTCAATGTCTAGGAAGCATGCGACTGTGGCGATATTTTTGGAAAAACCAATTTGGATGTAGGACACGAGACGTGATAGTGAATCTAAACATGACTGAGCCCTTCTAAAACCTACAGTGTACGATGAAAGAAGCTTATTCTTTTCAACAAACCATTCTATTCTTTTACACATCAATAAATGAAAAATTTTACACAAACATGATATTAACGAAATAGGTCTTAATTTACCGCTAGTATCATTTTGCTTTTTAGGTATAGGAATTATTTGAATATTACGCCATTGATGGGGAACGATACCATACTGAAATATATAGTTAAATAACCTAAGCAAAAAGACCTTTCCTGTTTCAGGTAAGTTATAGAGCATTGAATATGATATCCCATCTTGTCCTGGGGCCGAGTCTTTTTTTTTAAGGCATTTTTTCAGCTCCTGCATAGTAAATTCCACTTCCAACATATCATTTCTAGAATTAAAACGAGGCATAACATTAGGCACATAATCTGGGGTTAAAGATCGTAAAAGATCTATTTGTTTATTTAAGGGGGGGCATGAACTTTGTTGTTTACAACCTTTCATCCATCTCATGCGGCGCCACATTTCAGAGACCGACGTAACTTCATCGATAGAATCACAGAATCCATACCAACCATTAGACCTGGCCTTTTTAATTAATGTTTGAGATTCTACAGTTTTTTCTTCTAACTTACTTAAATTTTCAGGGGTAGGGTTTTTTCGAAAATAAGTCAAGGCTAACCTACGCTGTGCAACCAGTTCTGATAATTTCGGTGTCCAATAATTTTTTGGTTTGAATTTTTCGTCTGGTTTAATCTTATATTTAATTCTTGGAATATGTTTATTAGCTGCATATTTGACTAGGTTAATAAAAAAAGTATACATCTGTTGAATGTTAACATCATCCGGGTTTTCCCATAACTCTATTTTTTCCGAGATTGCCTCTGTAAATTCGGGCCAGTTAGCATTTTTTAAATTCCATTTTTTTATTATATGAACAATGGTAGATAAATTAGCTGAAAATTTTATAATAAGATGATCGCTGCCCAGATTTTCATTTAAAACTTGCCAGCTAAATTTTATCGCAACATCAGTGGTTACAAACGATACATCCGGAGAGGTCTGCTGTAAGTTTCCGTTAACTAACTTAACCCGCGTCGCCAAACCATTATTTAGAGAGATGAAATTGTTATCTAAGGCTGCATCCATGATTTCTGTACCTCTCCCATCCGATTTGTTTGACCAATTTGTATGGTGACCGTTAAAGTCCCCAGCTATTATTGTTTTATTAGCAAAGTGAGAAAAAACGTCTTCCCAATCAGATAATTGAGTTTGTACAGATGAAGGGCAGTAAACTGACACTACGTATTCTATGTCCTTACAATTTACCAACTTAACACATACAACTTCAATACCACTATTATTGACATTAAAGGGAACTAGGTGAGATTGAATAGACCTATGCACCAGTAAAGCGACACCGCCATAACTGTCATGTCTATCTTTTCGATAGACATTATATCCCCTAATATTTACATCAAATTCACAATCGAACCATGTTTCGCTAATAATTGCGAGATGTATATTTTCCCTAACTAAGAGTTCTGAGAAAGATACAAGTTTAGGGCGAAAACTTTGTGAGTTCCATTGATAAATGTTCACTTTTGTTATTTTTTGCTGACTATCCATTACTGAAACAATTTAGAACTCCAGCGACATCTTCTCCGAATAACATACTAACTAAAACATTTTTAATTACCTCACCAACAATTTTAAACATACATACCAATTTTTCTTCAAGTTTACGTTCTGACATACATACAGATTTTATCTTCAACCAGATTTTCGTCCATTCAAGCTGCAATGAGTATGGTCTTTGCTTACTACTATCCTCTTCTTTCTGTGACGTATAGTTGTCTTCGACCATAGATTCCTCTGTATGTTCGAAGAGAATTTCTGATCTTCTCGGTTCCTGGTTCTTTTTTTTCTTTGAAGTCTTCTGTCTTGAACTTGTGGCTTTATCTGTTGCACTTACATCAGTATCCTGTATTTCTTCCTGTATCAGTGGTCTTGGTTCTTGATGCCCGCCTTTCTTCAGTACTGTACTATAGGTTTCTTTACCCGTACACCAAGCTGTATTAGATGAATCTATGTTAATCTCTTCGTGTGAGACCTCCTCTACAATGACTTTTTCTTTTTTTTCCATGTACTGTTGTAATGCTCTTCTATAAGTAATTTGCTCTTCACTCATTATTTTCCTTATAGTTTTTTCTTTTATAAACATGGGGCACATTTTATCTACAATTTTTATATTTACAATTTAAACACTTAAGCTCTTTAGTTTCGCAATTTTCATGTTTTCCTCCACATTTTGGGCATAGTACCTTTTTAGATGGACAGAATTTCAAGATATGGCCAAACTGCCAGCAACCTGAACATTGCGTTACTGGGAAAACGTAAGCTTCAACTTTGAAACGACAGTCATATGCATATATAAATTCCGGCAACACGTTACTTTTAAAGCAGATTCTTACGGATTCGCAATCTACCCATTTGCCTTCTATATTTAGGCATTTTAATCTTTTAACCGATAATACTTCCACATTTGATTCTAAAATATTAATGAGCTCCTCTTCATTTAATTCTAGGTCTATCCCTTTTACAATTCCATAAGATATTGACATCTCTTGAATCAATTGGCAACGTAAGCCCATATCTTTCAACTTCCTGCAGTCCAGAAGCTTTTCCGCATCCTCTTTCCTCTGACATAGAATAAAAACTTTGTTATAACTTTTGTATTTAATTCTCAGGATGTCTTTAATGTTCTCCGAGCGAAGCAACTTTGCCATGGCTATTGGTTTAGGCAGACTTTCTAATGATGTAACGCAAACTTCATGGTTAGATTCCTCGACATCCTTTTCTTTATGCAATAAATTTCTTCTTTCAACTGATTTACTTCTCACATATCGTTTGGATTGTCTATTTACAGTAATAAAGTCATCTTCTCGTTCCTTCCTCTTCTCCGCCAATCGCACTTCTCCATCTACATTTTTGTCACCCTCAAGAATTACCACCTCCATTTCCCCTAACTCCTTTAATTGATTTTTACATTTGTCCAATAAATCTGAATCACTCAAATCTCCTGCACTTGAATCGTATTCATTCATCGCAGCGCGCGGCCGCTCGCCAAAACCGGTTCCACGCAACGAACGGCTCGAGTCCGCGCACACTTTACTGATAAACAAATGAGTCACACAAAAGGAACGTAGCAGTTATTAGTACACGACCAGTCGCTACAAAGCACTGACCATCACTGACAGAAACATCTAAAAACTGTTTCTATTGGCCACAAAACAAAACAAACAAAATTAAAATTCTGCCCACGTTCATAATGTTTATATTTAATTTCTAATACTGTTTACCTTTTGTCCGTCGCAACTCGGGCCGTGTGGTCACAACAAAGCCACAAATCGGTTTGGTCTCTTCTATTTTGGTACGGTGGATGTGTCCTGAACCACGTGAAAAATATGGATTTAGAAGGTCAGTTTCACATAAGTTTTTGATTTTCAACCTGATGAGACGCATGCTGTTTTGGAGCCATTTTACACGGAGCGACTGCCTATCTAACCTCCATAACCGTTAGTACGGTGCCAATTGGTAAGGGCTCGTTTACGGAGACGCGGGGCGTCGCGCGGCGCGTGCAGAAGGCGCGTCGCTTGCTATTTTATTCATTTACTGAGAGGCGGGTCCACCGCGGCGAACGCCGCATTTTAAACTTACAAGCGAAAAATCGTCGTTTGAAACCGTTACCGTTTTCATACATCGTCACGTGCTTGAATTAAAAAAGCACAACGCGCCCCGCGACGCCCCGCGACGCAACGCGTCTTCGTAAATGAGGGCTTAGATTAGTTGGGCCGCGGGTTGTACACTAGTTATCGCGGCCTCGACATATAGGCCTAAAAAGGAACATGGGTGGTTTTTAGTCAGTAGAAGTCTGACACTCCCTTTCGCTCTGCCCAAGAGCGGGAGGATTATTCGGTGATTTTCCACCCGCCAAAAAAAAAAAGGGCTTAGACTAGTTGTCAGTCTTAAAATGATCTACAAACTGACGACTATAAATGATCTACAAATGACTGCCGGGATCAACGCAACGGTTTGATGTGCTTGTCTAGGCACAGAGGAAACGCGACTGATATTGTTTAACCACGAGTCTCTATTTAGACGTAGACGTGTATAAACTGGGGGTCAAAAATGGCTACTTTAGCAGATCATAAAATGAATTGCATTAAAACACGTAACATGAACCTTACATAATAGTAACTGCCTCTGTGACCATTTTACGGATTTAAACGCAATTCATATTATCTTCCTATTAAGATCTATCTTCCGAAATTTTCGCAGAAGTAGTTACTATTAATTTATTAAAGGTCCATTTTATTTATTTATTTATTTATTTATTTATTTATACTTTATGCACAATAGTGATACATAGGCGGACTTAATGCCACAAGGCATTCTCTACCAGTCAACCTTAGGGTCAAACAAGACAATATTGTGGTAGGCTACAAACTAACTAGAAAAAAAAAAAAAAAACAATATCAATTAAAATATATTACTTATATTAATACTAATACACATATAAAAATAACATAAACTAATAAATATTGCAACAAATACCAAAATAAAACATAACTGGTAATTACCATGACTAACTTGTAAAATAGCTATTTGGTCTGATTTAAATAGTGGGAACGTACTTTCCTTTTAAAAGTGAATTTGCTTTCAGCTTTTTTAATTCCCAGGGGTAGCGTGTTCCAGAGTTTAATAGATGAGATAGTGTAAGAATTGGACAAAAAACAGGTGTGGTGTGAAGGAATTTGGAGAATAAGATTTTTGGAAGCTCGAAGATTACGACTATGACAACTGCCCAACACTTTGAAATAACTTTTTAAATAATCGGGAGCTCGTGGATCGTTCATAATCGAGAAAAGCATGCAGAGAGATCTGAGGGACCTCCTGAGTCGGATAGGCAGCCATTTAAGCTGAGAACGGAAGGAAGAAATATGATCGTATTTACGAAGGCCAAAAACAAAACGAATACAATTATTGAGAAGTCGATCCAGTTTATTTAGAAGTTCTTGGGAAATATCAGAATAACAAACATCAGCATAGTCAATAATGGGGAGCACAAGGGACTGAACCAAAGTGAGTTTCGTGCTAGATGGGAGAAAATGCTTGAATCTATAGAGAGACCGCAGTGAGAACGTGACTTTCTGACTTACCTGAGCAACGTGTTTATCCCAACTCAAACTGCTGTCAATGTACAGACCCAAGTCCTTTACGTGGGGTGAAAGAGAAATGACGGAGTTCTCGTACATCAGTGGCACAAGTTGGCTAGTGCTCACATTCCTCAAATAGTACGAGCTACCAATGAGGATGGCCTGGCATTTTTCGACGTTAACAGACACCCCAAATTTGTCAGACCATTCCTTGATAGTACGAAGATCAGCATTGAGTGTTGTAATGCAATTATCAAGGTTGGCAATGTCTGATTGAGCGTACAGTTGCAAGTCATCAGCGTACAGATGGTAAGAGCATTTGAGGATAGCAGTAAGAGAGTTTATAAATAAAGAAAATAAGAGAGGAGAGAGTATACCGCCTTGTGGTACACCAGCTACCAGGTCGCACCAATCAGAGCAATTCTGATCAGCACGTACTGCCTGCTGGCGACCACGAAGATAAGTTGAAAACCAATCCCGTGACAACGATGAGACCCCAATTTGCGACAGAATGGCCAGAAGAATGTCGTGATCAACGGTATTAAAAGCATTGGAGAAGTCTATTAAAACCAACACCGTTAACCTCGAATTCTCTAAACCATCTCTAATATCTTCAGTGACTTTAAGTAGAGCTGTGGCTGTGCTGTGACCAGGCCGAAACCCGGATTGGAAATTGGACAATAGGTTATTTTTAAAAACGTAGGAGGATATTTGATTAAGGGCAACTGCTTCTAGGATTTTGGAAAGGAAAGGGAGAATGGAGATTGGCCTGAAGTGATTGGCTAAAGTAGGACTGGAAATTTTAGGAAGAGGAATAATGTAAGCCTTACGCCAAATTGCAGGAAATACACCAGTCTGTAGAGATGAATTGACGATGTGGGTAATAATTGGAATCAAGTTCTCAATCATATACGATAACATGGTACGACCGACACCATCACAACCCACAGCTTTAGATTTAATTGAATTAAAATATTTAAGGATCTCAGCGCTAGTCACGGGGGAGAATGAAAAAGAGTCGGGAGGAAACGTTGGCTTGGAAGTAATATCAAGGATAGTTGTATTCTTAACGCCAACCGCGAGTGTAGATGATGTTGAAAAGTGTTTATTAAGATCATTTAAAGGCAGATTAAGAGATACAACACTGGAGGGAGATTTCGCTATACCAAGTGACTTGAGAAACTTCCAAATATCGGCCGGAGAAGAATTGAGGACATTTTCACAAATGTATCGGCGTTTAGATGCTCTTACCATCTGGTTGCAGCGGTTTCTGTTCAACCTATACAGGTCCCAGTTCTCCCCACTGCGGTCCCGCCTATATTTTCTAAAAGCCCGGTCACGTCGCCTCATCGCCATCCGAACCTCAGGGGTTATCCATGGGGCAGGGGGGCGCTTGACACGAACAGCCTTCAGTGGCGCGTGCGTGTCAATGAGCTGGAGCACATATCTATTAAAAATATCCACTTTCTGATCCACCGAAGACGACTGGGCGATATTAACCCAATCAAGGGCTTGTGCATCACTATTGAGTAGATCTTTGTCCAATCTTGCGAAATTACGGAGAAAAATAATGGCAGGCCGCTGCTTAGGGGGTTTAATTTTATAAGATAAATAGATCAGATCGTGTCTGGATAAACCAGGCGCAGCGATCTGACCATGGTTGACAACGAGATCCGCAGAAGAAGCAAGCATAAGGTCGAGCCAGGAATCGCTTGAGCCAACATTATGATGAGTTGGACTAAGTTTAAGGAGTGACAGACTCAACGACTCCAGGATCGCACTCAGCCTACGTGATCTAGGGTTATCCTTCAAAAGGTCTGTGTTAAAATCACCCATGACTATGAGATGTTTGTGTTCTGAGGAAATAGATTCGAAGAGAGATTCCAAAGTGGAGAAGTAATCTATAGTAGGAGGGCAGTAAACTACTCCTAGAACGGCTTTAACCCCTGCAACAACGATTTCCAGAAATAAATACTCAGGGTTGCCATTATACATTGGAGACGAGGAATGTAAAATTTTGTAGGAGATCTCACTTCGCAGATAAATGGCAACACCCCCGGCTCTTTTCCCAATACGATCGTTTCGAATTAAAGTAAAACCAGGTAGCTCGTAAAAATGTGAGAGAAGCTCGGGTTTTAACCAACTTTCAGACACCAAAACAGCATGTAAAGAGACGTCAGAAAATAAATCCAATATCTCAGATTTTACGCTTTTTAAGGCAATTCATATTATGATCTGCCAAAGTGGCTATTTTAGACCCCCTGATCTCAAACAAATAGTACAATTTGTTTTATAAAAGAGACGTGTAAAGTGTTTGTACAAACTTATCTGCAAAATAATCATCACCTATTATGTAGCGAGTGCGTGAAGCCTGTCCATGTTTGTGTGAGTTTTCATCCATTGTTTCTATTTGAAATAAACCATGAGCACTCCAGGGTTTGACTTTCTGATTCTGTCTGTTTTGTAACAGAGGCGATATACCGAACTGCAGTATTGAAATAATTGATGTTTTTCAAAAGTCTTTTGTAAATAAAGGATGTCGGAGTATTCCTACGATGTTTTCCGTTTTGATTAGTACTTTTTACAAAGAAAAAGATCGGATTTTGTTTAGAAATTTTTTGCTCAGGTTCTCGGAATTTCAGGTTGTGAACTTGGTTCACATAGGTCCCTTTGTCTCATAGTCACAAGTGAGTGCTGAATGTAGGGATTTGGGTTTGATTGCTCGGGCGGGCTAGGTGTTATTGGGTTTTTCATATTTTTTTAGCAGCAGCACTTTTGTCTGTATGACTACCATGAAATAGGAGCGAAATTTGTGTCATGAACAAGCCTTCTACGGTGAAATATGGAAAAACAATTTGCCTGACCCGAAAATAGAACTTGTGACCGCTAGACCATCGAGTTAGTCAATAGAGTATCTAAAAGAGAGCAAGCATATCGCCATTAAACGCATCCTACATTAATTTTACCACCCACCGAATGATTTACTTTCGCCCATCATTCAGCAAGCTACCAAAACACCAAAACAATATAACTTCCGCGTCATAAACAAAAAAATATCACTCATGTCCTCATTTTCAAAGCACGGTATTATGATTTAATAAAATGTGAAAAAAAACAGTCACGGGCGTGTCGGATCTCGCATAGTAGGGTTCTTTAGCCAAAATGCATTTATATAATCGATAAAACTAGTTTGTTTTTTAATTTCGTCGCTGTGAATAATACTAATTGGAGCTAAAAGTCATTGTTTACATTACAAAAATTTGTTAACTAATATGTTATGTACTTTTTTATTTTTACATTGTATAGAATTATATAATTTTTTGTTTTTGATTTGTGTCTGTAGTTTATCTAAATTGAACTTACACCTTAGGTACTATTGTATCGAGTCTGGTTCTTTTAACCAACATAACAGACAGAATGTGTTGCTGGAAAGTTTGTTCCGTCACTTCTTCTTTCCAGCTAAACACTAGGAAGTGCCGAAGGGTGGGCGTTTTGGGGGACTGTCTCTTGTAAATTAGTAGAGTAAAGTAAATTTTGACGTTCGAAAAGTGCTGATTATCAGCCTAATTTGAATAAATGACTTTTGTTTTTGTTGAATTTATTTTATTAGTAAAAAATTTCACGAAACAACTATTCAAACAGAGATATTGTGAATGTGACCAAAAACATATCACACAAAGTTATCATCGTCGTCATCACTCTATTGCCCTTATCCTAATTTATTTGGGGTCAGCGCAGCTCGTTTCCTTTTTCCAAACTTCTATGAAATGAAAGTAGGTGTCTTTCATTACTTAATTATCATTCTTCACCAGCCATCGCTTCTTTGATCTACCTCCACTTAAATAATATGGCACAGACTATACGCTACTACTTACTACTACTTTATTTTATCCTGCGAGAAACATGTCTCACAATAAATAAAACGATAGCAAAAACATCTTACTTAGAAACCATTTTAATGAATAAGGGACTAAATTAAAAAGACTCCGTTTTTGCCATGTGGTTATGGAACCCCAAAAACAGCATAAAAACTCAAAGGCGACGGCCATGTTACGACGTCATAAGCCCGTGGATTGATGGGAGCGGTAAAATGCTGCATACCAAATATTGTCATAAAGCGCGGTTGTAGGCACCATGAGAAACATTGTGATTGGCGGAATACTTTGCGTGTTATGTGAGTGTGATGATGGTCCCTGAATTATGCATGAGTGACGGGTTCCTATATCTTACCAACAGTTACTTTTAAGCACCACTGCTGAACTTGGTCCTCGTCCGATTTTCAGGCCGGCCAGTGCTATTTAATTTTTCAATCAGAAATTTCGGAGTCTTGATTTGTGCCATTAATTTTTCATGTTAACAAGTTTTTGGCATAACGTGGGTGTACCTTATTAGGGAACACTTCTGCCTAACCGTTAGGGGGTTTACAGGCGTGATATATGGAATTTAAAAATATCTAGATAAATGTGCGTGAACTTAGCATTAGGTACATCTCCGCCATACCCTTCTGACGTTACGAGCGTGATATTACGTGAGTTATACATACACTTACACTAAAATTATTAAGAGGAAAGATTTGTATTTTTGTGTGTATGTTTGTAATGAATAAACTCAAAAACCGCTTCGCTGATTTCAAAAATTCTTTCACCTTTAGAAAGCTACATTCACCCTGAGTAACATAGGCTTTTTATCCCTGTATTCCTACGGGAAAGGAAACTAAGCGAGTGAAACCGCGTGACGTCCGCTAGTATTACATATATATGAGAAAAGGGGCATTAAAAATATGTACTCAATAGTATCTTTCAAAGTTACGACACCATTCCATTAAAGATCTGAAGATGCCTCAGGTTTTCCAGCTTCTAAGAATTCGTACATTGGCAAACGGTGACCCCGGAAATACGATAAGAATTTCTATTACTCAAAGGCTCCTTTTACATTGCAAAAATTGATCACAACACTTTCGATGGTTGCTAATGAAAATGCCAAACTCGTCGCCAAGTTAGGCTGAGTCAAAAAGATTTTACCTAGTAATAATTTGAACATCTTTGGGCTGAGTCAATTTGAATTGTCATCGACAGATTAAGAAGTACTTACCTTGTGACGTCACATGACTTGACACGACTTTTCGAAGCACTGTATCGTCCTCATCTTTTGTTTACGTGAAAAAGGAAACAATATATTATGTCCATTATTTTTTGAAAATCTATCTGACTGACTAATTAGATTTTTTTGGTGAAATAACCTAATAGCACTTGCATCGACGAAGGAATGCATCGTGAGTGTTATTTTCAAACGCATTCAGTAAAAATATTACCCTTTCCTTGCAGTCGGGTAAAAAACTGTTATTTTAAGGAGTTCTGTAGCCGAATGGCAAAAAACGGAACCATTTTAGACTCGTCATGTCTGTCTGTCCGTCTGTCTGCCTCTCCGTTCGTATGTCACAGCCACTTTATTCGTAAACTTTTAAGACTACACAGGTGATACTTGGCAGGTAGATGTCTATGAACCGCTTTACGATTTTTGTACAAAAATAAAAAAATAATAGATAGGTAAAGATCCTTAAATGGAACAGAAACTAAAAAAAACTTTTTTCATCAAACCTATTCGTGTGGGGTATCTATAGATAGGTCTTTTAAAATGACATTGAGGTTTCAATGACCAATTTTTCTCAAAGCCAATCGTTTTTAAGATAGACACTTCCAAAGTGGTAAAATGAGTGCCCCCCCCCTATATTTGAAACTGAGAAAGTAAAAATCTAAAAAAGAATATTTGCTTTGAACAATATATTATAGTGAATATTTTTGGAGATAACTAACTTTGTCATTCATACAAAAACTGTCAAAAACAAACTTACGAGTATCACAATAATATATTTTTCCGTTGCCGCTCTAACAAGAAATAATACAAATTAAAGGGGGCTTCCCTACTACGATGGTACGGAACCCTCCATGTGCAAGTCCGACTTTCACATGGCCAGTTTTTTTCTAATATACACAGTCACTTCAATTTGATTTCATCATCATTAGCCTATAACGTGGACTAAGGCCTAATCAGCAGGGCTATTGCGTATCTCTGTTGACAGATTTATTGATTATCATTTTGGCTCTGTGTGCTTTCATTAACTGTCAAATGGTTCCATTTTGTACTAAACCATAACCAATTTGACAGTTAATCCATGGACTATATGATAGCCACTGTCATTTAAAAGATACGCAATAGCCCTGCAGGCCTAACGCGGTGGCCATAATAATAATAATAATAATTGTTTTTTTTTGTAAAGAATATTTAAAAATGTAATAAGTTTGTGACAAAATAAATAAAGGGAATAATAATAATAATATCAACCACGCGTGGATGTTTTAATCAATTTTATTTATGACTTCAGACTTTATCAAAAAATTCTACGAAAGAGCTCAGAGTTTGTATTAGCTCGATTATTTGACACGTTTACCTTTGCCATACCATTTCTGGGAACGCTGCGAAATATTGATAGAGATTTCCATGAATTCATACTAGGCCTCCAATGTAAACAGTACCTTTACACATGCATTTGTGTTCATTTACCGACCTAACAGACCGATGATAATTGTGTATACTTATTTGTTATTCCTTGTTTACATACAAACAAAAATATATTGTTATCTGTATGTCGATTTTCGACTATCGTTACGATTCCTGTATTATTTATTTATTTATTGAACTTTATTGCTCAAAAATCGTACAAGGGCGAACTTAATCCCTCGGGCATTTTCTACCAGTCTACCTTAGGGTGATGCAGAGACAATACACAGTAGGTGCAAAACATAACAAAAAATAAATTGAGAGATGTTGTTGAGTTAAGATAGGCCGTCGCTTCATACAATACTTGTATTCAGCTGCATTCGGATAGACAGGAAGCCGACAAAGACCATTACTGCTGTCACGAACCGCGCATGGTACAAGGCACCGTTTCCTCTTAAAAGACCTGACCGAAGCCCCCTCCATGCAATGTCTATTAATGCACATCCCTAGGGCGACTAGATTGCATCCTGGAAGAATATAGAACTCTTGAATCACAGAAACGAAGACACAGGGCAAAACTAGTAGTACTTATTTTGCGTGGGATGTAGGAATCAGATCATTTAGTCAGCTGGTTGGCTCTCACGCCTAATGTAGACAATGCTGTGTCAATTTGTTAAGTGAACTGTGCTTTGGGGGGGGGGGGGGGGTTGCGAAATTGTCAAATAACCAAGGCCAAGCCAAGCCAAGGCCGCAGTATCTCTTTCCAACAACCCGCAGCCCCGGCAGTAGGAATGCTGTGCTTAACTATTTCTTGAGACTTAGGATTAATTAAAAATGGCTATGTGATTACGGTCCTTTAAAATCAGTAAACACCTACGAGTATCACTATGAAACACCAAGGCCATGAGATCCGAGTACCAAGCAGTATCAGTATTTCGGGATATCACCAAGCGTTTGGTCGACTTCTCCCGCTTTTTTTTGTGAAAAATCAGCATTGCTATTCAACGTGACAATGCTGCCAACCGTCACAGAACTTTTCCGGTTTCCTATTTTGAAACTGCATATTTTCATTCACCATAATCATCATCAGCCTATAATGTTCCCGTTGCATGGACTCAGGCCTCTCTTTAGGAGAGGGATGGGCTATCTACCACGCGGGCCCAGTGCGGATTGGTAGATGTCATATGTCTTCGAATTTTTGGTTCTAAGACATGCCGGTTTCCTCTCGAAGTTTTTCTTCACAGTTTTGGGAGCAGTGGTGATGAAACAAATTACACAAAGTAATGCGCCTGACTGGGTTCGAACCCACGACTCACTGTTTGTAAGTCGGGGCCGCTACCACTGAGCCACCACTGCTCTCATATTTTGATTAGTATTTTTTTAATCTATTTTTAGTAACGAAATAATGTGTATTGTAAGTTAGTTAGAAGCAACATAAAGTCCGCATATGAGCCACTATTGTAAAAGAAGGTTAAATAAATTTATTAGAGGAGCTATGGGCGAAAGTAACCACACAATGGGTCCAAGACAGCAGTAAACGGCAACGCGGCAGGCCCAGAAGGCGATGATGATGAACTCGATTCTTTTCTCAGGGATTGGCGATTAACAGCACTGGAACAGAGGAAAAAGGGGTCTTTTCCCTGCCGTGGGACACAAATGGCTGATAATATTAATCACACTAATATTATAAAGGCGAAAGTTTGTAAGTGTGTAAGTTTGTTACTTCTTCACGCAAAAACTACTGAACGGATTTAGATAAAAATTGCTATACAGATAGTTTAGAACCTGGATTAACATTTTTTATCCCGATTTTGTCTTCCCGTGGGATAATTTTCAAATTGTAGTGGGTGAAGTCGCTGGCAACAGCTAGTAAATAATAATCAGAATCAGAATGCTTTATTGTTTTTTTTTTTTTTGCTGCTTTTTATTAGTCATTTAAGTGAAAGTGTTCGACGTCGACCAAGCGGTACACCTAAAGTGGAGTTGGGCAAGAAATCTGGCCAGAAGCGAAGATGGCCGATGGAGTAAAATTCTGACCGAATGGTGGCCAAGGTTGGGCCAGAAAAACCAGGGCCGAGCGCGGGAAGCGGATGGATGAGGGACGCACAGACCAGAAAGGATTGCCAGAAAAAAAGGGAGGCCTATGCCCCCCAATTGTGGGTGATTACAGGCATTTAATGATGATGAAGTGAAAGTAGGTAACATCAATGGTGAACAAAAATTTAAATAGTCTTTATGCAAACCACACACAATGCGTTCTGCATCAAAAACACTTAACTAAGCGATTTTCCCGATTGCTAGTTCAAAGTTGCCTGTTGGAAATTCATGCATTTTGCATTAGCGCACACGGGATTGTTAATTGGCTTGATTCGGCGTGTAATGCGTTTGATAATGATGGCAAATCGTCGTTGAATTTCTAACACTACGTAAGTCAAAATAGCAACTTTACAGGAGAGTGAATAAACTGCATAATAAAACAAGCTGGTAGAACAATACTATTTTATAATATGTGTTCATTACAAATGGGATAAAACAAATAATACAAACAAAAATAGTTTATTTTCTTTAACAAGTTTATACAGCTTAACTAGTGATAGAAATGCCATTTTAAGCATGTGAATGCCTGTGTTAGGACACTCCACTCTTCCGTATTTTAAATTTACATAATTTACACGCAAAAATAGGGTAGTTAACAAAAAAAATCGAATTAGTCCGTCAGATAGATTTCCAAAAAATATTGTAGTGCTTTGAAAACTCGTGTGACGTAATTTTCTGAGACATTCGCTAGCGGTCAGTGACGTCACAACCGCCCACTCAAATCTTTGACGCGATTTATCTTCATCAATTTTTATTGATTTGCTAAAGCAAAAAATACGTATCCAATACTTTTCTATAATCTAACAGACGGACTATTTAGAATTATATTTTTTTAAGTCAGTAAACATCGATAGTTTTTAGCCCGATTTTATCTTCCCGTGGGATAATTTTCGAGTTGTAGCGGGTGAAGCCGCTGGCTACAGCTAGTATCTTCTAAGTACCAAACCTACAAGCGGTGTTCCAGTGGCGGCGGCCCCGACTTACAAACATTAAGTCGTGGGTTCAAAAATTCGAAAACTTGTGACATCGACACCCTCAATTTTAGCCCATTCCCTCTCAAAAAAGGAGGCCTGTGTTCGAGCAGTAGAAACATTTATAGGCTGATGATAAAACCTCCTAAATAGAGATGTTTACTGACTTAAAAAAATGTGATTCTAATTAGTCCGCCTGTTAGATTATCGAAGAATATTGGATACGTATTCTTTTTTATCAAACCAATAAAAAATTACGAAGAAAAATCGCGTCAAAGATTTGAGTGGGGGTTGGTGACGTCACTGACCGTTAAAAAATGTCATACTAATGTCTTAGAGAATGACGTTACACGAGCTCTCAAAGCACTGTATCGTCTTCATTGTTTGTTTACGTGACAAAAGAAAAAAAAAAAAATTAATTAGTTTTTTTTGTTAACTACCCTATTCGATGAGAACTATGAAAACTAGCAAACATAATACCCCCACTCTAACCCCCAACTCGGCAGTATCTCATGTCACATCACAACGTCACCAAGTTAGCTTAACGTCCATTTGTTTGCGCGTCACCAGTGACGTCATCTGTGACGTATTGAACGTCGTAATACGACGCTCTGTCGTGTTTGTATATGGTAAGTAGGACTGTCAATATGGTAATTGATATTCGGGGTGGAGTTGGTTTTGCTTTTGGTAGGTTAAATATTGTGTATGCGTTTGTCCCCGAAGTGTTAAGCCGAGGTGTATCCACCAGACAGATATAGTCACAATGCATGGTCAGAACTAAAATCGTGTGAAGCGAGAAATATTGCCACCTAACCTAAGCTAGTTATCGACTATAAACGTTCATAGGAAAATACACATGAAGGTATCCATGCAATCGGGCCTGTGGACAGTGAGTGATGGGCTAGCTCACCGTCCGTCGGTCTTACGACGATGACAGGCCGTGTCGACGGTGCGTTCGTGTTCCACGCGTGCCTCAAAGAGATGTCAGCAACATAGAAGGGGCCCGCAAGGGCCGACTCCCGTTGGGGCTGCGGGATGTTGTAAGAGATACCGCGGCCTCAACATACAGTGTGATTCTTTATAATGTGCACATATCGAAATGGGGGAATCTATGCTTAATTTTATCGACGGAAAAATTATTAAAAAAAATCTAAATATTTTTTAATATTTTATATGGAATTTTTAAAAATTTTGTCTGCTACTGTGACCCCAGTGTAAACAAAACGGTGTAACTTTTAAACTAAATTATCTATCGCGATGAAACAAACTCCATAATGATTGGAAGCAATTAGGCGTCCTCGTAAAATGAAAATTGTGGAAAAAAACTACCCTCAATTGAAAATAAACACGTTTTTTGATCAAAAAAACTTTTTTTTTTCATAACTTTTTACATAAAATTGTTTCATCGCGATAGATAATTTAGTTTAAAAGTTACACCGTTTTGTTTACATTGGGGTCACAACAGCGGACAACATTTTTGAAAATTCCATAAAAAATATTAAAAAATATTTAGATTTTTTTAAATATTTTTTCCATCGATAAAATTAAGCATAGATTCCCTCATTTCGATATGTGCACATTATAAAGAATCACACTGTATAGGGCTAAGAAGGAACATGGGTGGTTTTTAGTCAGTAGAAACCTGACACTCTCTTTCACCCTGCCCAAGAGCGGGAGGGGTTATTTTATGATATCCCAAACCCCAAAAAAAAGGTATCCATGCAATTTTGCAGGTGACTGCACATTAATCCATCCACGGACCAACCTAAGCTTCTCAACTCACCTATTACTACGTATGACTTACCTTTTTAGGGTCCCATAACCGAATGGCAACAAAAACGGAACCCTTATAGATTCGTCATGTCTATCTGTCTGTCCGTCCGTATGTAACAGCCACTTTATTCGAAAACTATTTAGACGACACAATTGAAACCCTTGATGTATTATGTGAACCGCTTTACGATTTTTATACAATAATAAAGGATTTGAGGGAGGCTCCTCCTACAAGGAACTAAATAAAAACTTTTTCCATCAAACCTATTCGTGCGTGGTCTTTAAAAATGACACTGAGGTTCCTGTAACTATTTTTTCTCAAAGTTAATCGAAGGATAGACACTTTCCAAGTGGTAAAATGTGTGTGTGTGTCCCTCTAACTTTTAAATTAAGAAAGTGAAAAACTAAAATAAAAAACGTATGCTCTTGATCATTATAAAACTTTCAACAAAGTTTTTGAGATATATAAAGCTCATTTAAAAAACTGCAAATATAACTTTTTCAGATGAAAAACAAACTTATCACAAAATGAGTATTTCTGTCACCACTCAAACAAGAAATAATACAAGTTAAAGAGGGCTTCCCTACTACAATAGTACGGAACCCTTCGTGTGAAAGTCCGACTTACACTTGGCCAGTTTACCTTCATATCCAAGGACCAGCCTTCTAAAGAACGACTCGAGTGTCTGTTATTATTAAGCCATGAGCTCCTCCATTTTGAAGATGAGAAAAATAAAGTTAAGACAAAAGAACTAACTTTTTCTATTTTTAACTTTCCTATTCAACAGTTCTCAATCCCCTGTCAAGTGGTGTTAGAACTCAGAACCCTCTATTTTAGCAGTGAGTCGGGTAACAAGATATCCCTGTTCGCCGCAAGCAGCCGCTCACTCAAATAATTCATGAATTGAAACCTTACATTACAGTGAAATGGGTAGAAGGTTCAACAGGAACTTTAAAAAATTCAAGAGTATAAACATAGAATTTATTTAATTACTGAGCGGTAAGTAGGTAATAATCCTTTACCAATGCTCATGACAATCCGTTTCTAATCTAAAATAAAATAAATATTTAAGTAAATAATAATATAAATATAATGATTAAATGTCATCAAGGAAAATAATGAAAAGTTTATTTTAATAAAACTCAACAAAATAATTTTTGACAATTAAAGAAAGAAACTTATTATACTAAGCCCCACAAAACAAACATAAATCATTTTTTTTTACCATATAAAACAACCTCAAAAAAATAGCAAACATAAAAAAGTACCAAAATCTTTCAAGTCGAACCTACGTCCCATCTTGCTACGGCGTAGCACTACTACGAATTCCATTATAGCTACGAGCTACGAGCTACGCAGGCACGCTACGATTGGCACGTTCGTAGCGTTATTGAAATGCGATGCGAGACCGCCGTAATGAGATCACTGGCATTTGTTTAAACTATTGTTCTTTTCAAGTATTCCCATCTTGACGGGGGTAAGCAGAGTTTCAAGAATGAAGGGTGATTTCATATTCTCAGTAGTTTCTTTTAAAGAAAATAGTGCTTTCAAGGGATAATATTTTGTTTAAAAATTTAAAATAATTCTTGTTGTAAATGATAAAAACGTCCATGGCTTAAGCAATAGATGCTTTGTTTTATAGGTTGAGAAATCATGCAGAGCGGTAGGGAGTATCAGACTTCTACTGACTAAACGAACAACTCGCAGCCCCAGCAGGTCGGTCGGCCCCTTCAATGTTGCTGATATCTCTTTGAGGCGTGCGAGGAACACGAACGCGGCGTATATACCACTGGCTGACCTACAGGTGTGAAATTTTGTAAAGTCTATAGTTTTCACATTTATTCCTATTTTTTTACACAAAACAACGGCAAATTCCAGCACAAAGTTACCCAAACTACTTAACATTCTACTCAGTACTAAGATCCCATGAAATCAGGTATAAAATCATAGCCGGGCTAAAAGTCCTCCGGTCATGTTAGTTGCTTCATGAAAGAATAGAACTTTCTAATGGATTCTGTGTAACTTTGTCTGGTTCATAGCGTGGTGTCACAGGGAGCGGAGCGAGAAATGCACTGAAAGAGATGAGCGAGAAATGAGAAATATTAAAAGATCCAAAAATTAAAAAAAACTTCTTTTAACTTAACGACAGTACAAGTTGACTATGATTATACATATACTAACCATGCTAGGAAAATTATTCTTTGAATGACTAAAAAGAATTTAAAACTAAAAGATATAAATAAAAAGTCATCATCAGTCTATAATGATCCCACTGCAGGGACTCGGGCCTCTCTAGGAGAGAGATGGGCTATAATCTACTACGAGGGCCCAGTGCGGATTGGTAGATGTCACATATCTTCGAATTTTTTGTTCCCTCACGGTTAAGACGGTTTCTTCACGATGTTTTCCTTCACCATTTTGGGAGCAGTAGTGATGCAATAAATTACACAAAGTAATGCGCCTGACTACGTTCGAACCCGCGACTGAATGTTCGTAAGTCGGGGCCGCCACCACTGGGCCACCACTGGGCCACCACTGCTCTCGAAAGATATATATGATATGTATTTTCTGTTTTAACTGAAAAATATTTCAGTTACTGGGTAGCATTCACAAAGTCTGGATTTGTCCCCGGTTAATAGCAACATACTTACCCCTTATTCAATGGGACTTAAAATATGACGGGTGAGGTATGGGTGCAATACCCCCTCCCCCCTTACTTCACGCGAGTGTAAATTATTGATTCATAAGTGGCTCAGTTCCCTGTCTTACGAAGAGCTTCAACATTTTGTAAAAACCTAAATGTAAGTAAAATCGTCCCTTTCATTCCCATTGCCTTTCAATTCCCCTAAACATTCAAACATACATATACTTTCACATACTCACATTCACTCACACGCATACACATACATACATGACACTTACAAAATTATACTCACACTAGCTATTGCGAGCGGCTTCGCCCGCAACAACTCGAAAATTATCCCACGGGAAGATAAAATCGGGATAAAAACTATCTTATGTGTTAATCTAGGTTCTAAACTATTTGTGTACCAAATTTTATCCCAATTCGTAGTTTTTAGCGTGAAGAAGTAACAAACATACAAACTCACAAACTTTCGCCTTTATAATATTAGTGTGATACATAAATAATAAAATTAGTCCTTAAGATTTTTCACCTTTTTATATTTACTATACAAAATCTAAAACGTACATATTAATATGTTTACTTTTCCTGTATAAATGCCTGGAACAATGTCGTCTCCACTCCTGGAGGTGGGCGCTAATGGCCACGACACAGTATTATATACTAATGCGGTTGTTATCGAACACAAACTTTTGTAAATATGTTTTTTGTTCCAATAAATATTTTTGACTTCTTGATTTTTTTTTAAATTAGGTATTACTCTAGTAGTACCTCTGTCTAACCCTTCGGGAATTACAGACGTAATGTTATGTTATGTAAACAGGCTTTATACAGAAATCGTGAAAGTGAATCTAAGCTAGCCTTGTCGGCGGAGAACTCAATGCTTCAATGAAATGAATAAAATTATTGTCATGAATAGTATAGATTTGAATGAATTGGGAGATTAATTTCATAATTTTTGTGTTCTGGTACACTCTGAAAGTCAAAAATTCAGTCAAAGAACGTATTTAGATTATTTCTGTCTTTGCACGACAACCGTCATGACATATAGAAGGGAGCAAAAATGAACGAAAAATAAATCTGCTTGAATATCTATAGGAATAATAAACTCTTAACATAAACGAATTACTTGAAAGAATCGAATTAACTTCAGCCAATCAAAGCAGCAAGGTTTTTATGTAAAATAAAAATCTGAACAGGTACAAAAAATGTTTGTATTAAGATGATTTAATTTTCCAAAAATTTTACTTAAATCTTTAAATTGTCACTTCCATCGTTGATGGAGTCTGGTATATTTTATTATAATCAGAATCCTGCAAGGCATTTGACTTTGAAATAAAAGGGAATACTCCCTTTTTATTTTGTCAAATATTTTCTAGTACAAATCTAGCTTCCAGGTGTGGAGGTCAGGTAGGTCGTCGCTTTATTTAAAATACTGGGGGTCTAAAACGGCCATTTCAAATAAGTATTACATTCATAAATACACCCATAATTATTTAAAACAACACCGGCGAGTCCCACCGCTCGGACAACACGCTCAGGATACTGTTGGTACTGCGCCGTAAGCGACATAGTAGCGACTTATAAGCGACTTAGTAGCGCGTTAGTAGCGACTTATTGGCGACTTAGTATCGTAATAGGAAAATAATATGAATTGCGAAAAATATAAAATTCGTAATATGATCACAGACGCAGTTACTATTTATGAAATATCCATTTTAACGCAATTCATAGTATGATCAGCTAAAGTGGTAACTTTAGACCCCCCGGTATCCAGCTGCAGACTTGATGCCAGCAACACTGGAAGCCGACCCCAGCATAGTTGAGAAAAGGCTAGGCAGATGATGATGGTTTCTGTAGATACCAACCTTTATAGGAGGTTCTGTGCTGCAACAACATTCATTTAGTCTGTCTTTCTGCAGTGTTTTAAATTGACAGACCTGGCTAAAAAGGGTGTAAAAGTACCCTTAACGCAAACGAAAGGTACTTGCTCTCCCCACCACTGCGATCAATTTTTGTTCTAGACTGGGAACCCCTAGTTACGGAGATATTGGGGGTCAAAGTTCCAAATTTTTCACACCTGTTTTTGTAAATAGGTACTAGTTTTTCGGGTTATAACTTTCCTTAAATTACTTCCATGACCCTTTTACTATTGAAAGCATCCACTAGCACAATGTTTTTAGAGAGCTACATTGAGTTTTACCGCAAAAAGTGATTTTTGACCCCAAAAAAAAAGTTTCCCAGCAAAAATTTTTCCGTAGGGGTACTTAGTTTGATGTACAGAATAGGTACTTGGTTGACGGCTATGTGACGGGTTGATTTACACCCTGTATAGTAAGGAAGGAAACGCATTTGTTTGAGCTAATTAATAATTATGACGAGTATCTTTAGTAACTTAACATAACATCACTCTGGTAATCCATGAGGGGTTAAGCAGAAGGGTAACCAATATAGCCCCCCCATTTTGTCAGTTATTTAAATTCCTGGACTGGGTAGAAATCCAGACTCCGTGGCTACTTACTTGTAACATTTTGTGTTCAGTGTTTTAATTAAGAAGAAGTAGGGTCCAAGCAGAGCAGCGGTGGCCCAGTGGTGGTGGCTCCGACTGACGAACAGTGGGTCCTGGGTCGAACCCAGGCACATTACTTTGTGTAATTTATTTCATCACCGCTGCTCTCAAAACGGTGAAGGAAAACATCGTGAGGAAACGGGCATGTCTTAGAACCAACAATTCGAAGACATGTGACATCTACCAATCCGCAGTGGGCACGCGTGGTATATTATAACCATTCCCTCTCAAAGAGAGGAGGCCTGTGTCCCAGCAGTCGGCAAATTATTATTCTGTTGATGATGACGGTCCAAATACACAGCTGTTGGTGATCATTCTAATGGATTAGGAGATTTCAATGTCCCGCAAATTACTTAGCTCATCTAACACTGTAACCTAACCCGTAAACCTACGTTATATTTACAAAAGTTGCACACAACTTCCACATAACACAAACAAGTACAGTGGAACAAACTAATAAGTATACAGGCACAACTATTTATAATTCTGTACACTGAAAATATTTTTAGCAATTTTGTTACATATAAAGTGTTTGACATTAAGGTGAATCCTTCAAGGTAGCTGGCAAAATTCGATTTTTTTACGATTTTTGAAATTTTTCGATCAGTAGGTCATTTGTTAAATTAAATAGGATACGCGACTGTAATAAATGTGACTCTATTTATGTGACACTGACCGGTTAATTGCATAAAAAATCAGAAAAATCCGAATTTTGCGGGCTACTCTAGAGGTTCAGCCTACAGCGACTGATGTCACACATCATCATCATCGTCTGTTGTGACACGAGTTTCTAAATACACATACATACATAAACTCACACCCTTTTCCAATGAGGTTAGGCAAACATCACAGAACGCCACGCTTACATACTCCATTTGCCTCGTCCATAATCAAAACATCTGGCCATACACGCACGCCGGTTGCGAGTACTACGCACCTGTCCATTCTGTAGCTTCTAAGTGTATCAGTATCATTTTAAAAGTAAATTCAAGTTAGCTGCCTTTTTTAGTAGGGTGTGAAATCATCTCATGAATCCTCCCGCTCTGGACAGAGCGGTAGGGGGTATCAGACTTCTACTGACTGAAAACCACCCATGTTCCTTCTTGGCCCTTTGTGCCAAGGCCGCGGTATCTCTTTCGAACAAAGAAGCCTGCAGCCCTTTTTTTTTCTTTTTTTTTTGGCAGGTGGAAAATCATCGAATAACCCCTCCCGCTTTTGGACAGAGCGAAAGGGAGTGTCAGACTTCTACTGACTAAAAACCACCCATGTTCATTCTTAGCCCTCTATGTCGAGGCACTAGTGTACAACCCGTGGCCCCGACGGGCAAGCCTGCAGCCCTGACGGCAAGATGGCTGCCTGTATACTTAATAGCTTGTTCCACTGTACTTAGTTATAGTGCATTGTAGGTACAACAATAGTTGCCGCTTTGTCCACAACTTGGCTGATCGACTATAAATTACTTAACTTGGCAATGGATTTGTTTCTGTAGTTACTAAACTGTTTTAAGTTGAATTAATTTAGAGGTGATGCAATATTTTTTTCTTTTTACAATTTTATTTTACAATTTTATTTTAAATTGCATTATCATCATCAGCCTATAGTGTTCCCACTGCGGGAACTCAGGCCTCCTCTCTAGGAGTGAGATGGGCTATAATCTACCACGCGGGCCCAGTGCGGATTGGTAGATGTCACATAATTATCTTAAATTTTTTTGGTTTTAAGATAAGCCGTTCCTCGCGATGTTTTCCTTCACCGTTTTGAGAGCAGTGGTGATGAAATAAATTACACATAGTAATGCCTGGGTTTGAACCCACGACCAACTGTTCGTAAGTCGGGGCCGCCACCACTGGGCCACTACTGCTCATTTAATTGCATTATAATTTACACTATACATAATATTTTAGCAACATGACTCATCAAAATTTGGCACACAGATAGTTTATAACTTGGATTAACATATAGGATAGTTTTTTATCCCGATTTTATCTTCCCGTGGGATAATTTTCGTGTTGTAGCGGGTGAAGCCGCTGGCAACACCTAGTAATAAAATATTTAGCAAAGCGTTTCGTACGATCATCATCAACATCAGCAAATCACCGTTCATTTCGCCTTTTTCTTTTTTATTCTGGCAATTTCCTTTTATTCTATCCTGTCGCAGTCACGGCTTCGATACCCGGGTCAGGCAAATTCTAATTGGGTTTAATTAGGAATTTCTTAGTAGTAAACACGGACACCCAAAGGGCAATAGAGGGAGCTATGCTCGGAGATTCCTGCGTGATCGAATCAGAAATGAAGACATGCGCATGAGAACCAAGGTTATCGACATAGCCCTAAGAATTGACAAACTTAAGTGGTAGTGGGCAGGGCACATTCCTCGGATGGCCAATGGGGTCGGAAAGTTCTGGAGTGGCGACCGCGAACCAAAAGACGTTGCGTTGGAAGGCCTCCCAGTAGGTGGACCGATGACCTGGTGACGGCTGCGGGGTATGCGAGACGATGCGAGACGCATGGGACCAGTCAATGTGGCGACACTTAGGGGAGGCCTATGTCCAGCAGTGGACGTTTTTCGGCTGAAATGATGATGATGATGATGAGACACGGAGGCGGAGTCTGTGTTTGGGACCGGTTGATGGCAATTGGTTCGCCCCCTATTACATGGGACTTAAACATAATTTGCAAAATGTGCGTACTATTAAGTACACCTCTGCCTAATCATTCGTGAATTACAAGCGTGTACTTTGTAAATCTCTTTAAAAAACACTCTTTTACTCATGCGCTTATAAGAACGATGCAATAAACATCTGATAGAAGAGACAACAAAACAAACTCGGAGATTAAGGTCTCTTTCAAGTATAGACAGATATATTTACAAAATTTTTCTTTGACCTAAGGCCCCTAACACACGCCGTATTTTAAACGAATCCGAACGAACGAAGCGAATCGCGGCGTCGATTTTTGCGTTTTTGTAGATACCTATAAACTCGTGTTTGAAGCGCTTTAGAAACTCGTTTGAAGCGCGTACAAAGGGTTGCAAGTTGCAAGTGCGTAGACGTGCGTTTCACGATCGCCCCGTGTGCTAAGGTTACAAGGTTCGGTTCAAATCTCGTTTGAAGCGCGCATACGCGCGTCATCTGCGCTTCGCCAGCGCGTTTAAAATACACCGTGTGCTAGGGGTCTATGATATCTACTTACACAGCAAGTTTAAAAAGCGTGAAGTTTCCAACAGGACTCGTGGGACTAGTAATTGTGTATCGAGCCAACGAAACAAAAGTAGATCGCATTGTAATGGAAAAACTTTCTCAAACCAAGTACATTATTTAGTACTTAATTGGGGTATTCTTCCCATGGAATAAATTACCCATTACGGGTTATTGGGGAATAACAAGGTATTTTATAAGGGGTCGGTAAATTCATGGTAGGTTCAAGGACATTATTGTTTTATGCAATAGGGACCCAGATTTTAAAAAATATGATTCTAATTAGTTCGTCTGTTAGATTGTCGAAAAATATTGCATACGTATTTTTTGAAAAATTGACGAAGATAAATCATCAGCCTATACTCTAGGAGAGGGATGGGCTATAATCCACCACGCGGGCCCAGTGCGGATTGGTAGATGTCATATATCTTCGAATTTTTGGTTCCCTCACGATGTTTTCCTTCACCGTTTTGAGAGCAGTGGTGATGACATAAATTACACAAAGTAATGCGCCTGCCTGTATTTAAACCCACGATCAACTGTTCGTAAGTCGAGGCTACTACCACTGAGCCGCCACTGCTCTAAAGCCGGCTGGCTTGCCCCTTATATAATAATAATAATAATAACGACAATTCTATCATGTCTACTTCTCAGAATGGATGTAGGAACGGGTCCCGTGGTACAAAAGAGCTACTCCTTATTGATATGGCCATTAGCCAGCAGGTTCGCCGTTGCCGAAAGGATCTGTCGACATGTTGGATAGACTATAAGAAGGCCTATGACTCGGTGCCACATACATGGCTCATGAGGGTGCTAGAGTTGTATAAAATTGATGCAACCCTACGCACCTTCTTGATGACGTGTATGGGGCAATGGAGGATAGTCCTTCGCTATCCAGGATGTCGACAAATCCAGAGGAATAGCGAACCGATAAGGATAGAGCGGGGTATATTTCAGGGCGACAGTTTGAGTCCTCTTTGGTTCTGCTTAGCCTTGAATCCTCTTAGCACTCTGCTGGAGGATTCAAGTCTAGGCTTTCGGTTGAAGAGAGATGGTCAGGTTATATCTCACCTCCTTTACATGGATGACCTGAAACTCTTTGCCCCCAACGATTTGCAACTGATGGAACTACTGAAGGTCACTGAAGCTTTCAGTAGCGCCATCAGGATGGAATTCGGTGTGGACAAATGTGCAGTCATGCATGTAAAGCGAGGGAAGATTGTGGAATCTGTGGGAACCCAGCTCACCGATTCCATAAATCTTAGGTCCCTCTCAGCAACCGAAACCTACAAGTATTTGGGTATGTCGGAAGCGCTGGGCATCAACGTTGCCGACATGAAACAATCGTTGAGGGAGCGCTTCTTTGGCCGCCTGAGAAAAGTATTTAATAGTCTTTTATCAGGCGGAAATAAGGTGCGTGCCTTCAACGGTTGGGTCATGCCGGTTTTGATGTACTCTTTTGGCATACTCAAATGGACTCAAACAGAGCTAGATGCCCTGGATAGGCGGGTCCGTACATTGTTAACCGCATATCGAATGCATCACCCACGTTCTTCGGTTATGAGACTGTATATCCCACGAAAGTGTGGAGGTCGAGGCTTTTTAAATGCTAAGACTCTCCACAACCGTGAGATATACAGTCTCAGGGAATATTTCCTGGAGGCCGACGTGGGGATGCATCGAGATGTTGTCGCGGTGGACAAGGACCTTACCCTGCTCTCCTTGGCTAAAGAGAACTGGCGCAAACCTGTAGTGCTTGACACTAATGAACGCATGGAGGTATGGAAGAGTAAGGAGCTTCACGGACGCTTTTTCCGGGCCCTACACGGGCCCGACGTAGACTTCCTAGCGTCCGTAGCCTGGCTACGATCCGGAGAACTCTTTGGAGAAACCGAAGGTTTTGTCTGTGCAATTATGGATGAAGTTATAATGACGAATAACTACCGGAGATTTATTGTGAAGGACGACACGGTTGACATATGTCGGGCATGCCACCGTCCGGGTGAATCAATCCGTCATATTATCTCTGGGTGTTCTCGTCTAGCTAACGGAGAGTACTTGCATAGACACAACCTTGTAGCCAGGATTATCCATCAGCAACTTGCTCTAAAATACAGCCTTGTGGAATCGGAAGTGCCGTACTACAGGTATGTGCCCGACCCAGTTCTCGAAAATGGCAGTATCACATTGTACTGGGATCAATCCATCATCACTGACAGGACTATTGTAGCCAATAAGCCTGATATAGTGGTGGTGGATCGATCAGAACGGCGCGCAATGATTGTTGACATAACGGTCCCGCATGACGAGAACCTCGTGAAAGCTGAGAAAGATAAACAAATGAAATATCTTGACTTGGCTCGCGAGGTTGTCGACATGTGGGGAGTGAACTCAGCGATCATTGTGCCGATAGTCGTTTCAGCCAATGGCTTAATTGCCAAGAGCCTCGACCAACATCTGAGGAGGCTCTCGTTAGGCAGCTGGATCAGGGGCTTGATACAGAGAGCGGTACTCCTGGACACGGCTCGCATTGTTAGGAGGTTCCTTTCTCTGGAGCCCTGACTGCCGGTAGCTTGGACCCTGTTCCCGATACCGGTGGGCTACTATTTTTTATATTTCTAAGAATATTTAAAAATATAATTTATATGTATAAAGTTAAATAAAGGATAATAATAATAATAATATTCCACAACTATCACACAACGCCATCTAGTCCCAAGTTAAGCAGAGCTTGTGTTATGGGTACTAGACAACTGATAAACATACTTATATGTTTCTAAATACATAAATATTATAGATAAATTACACCCAGACACAGAACAAATGATCGTGCTCATCACACAAACATTTGTCCTGGGTGGGAATCGAACCCACGACCTCCGGCATAGCATGCATATATGGGACTTAAGTAGCAAAATGTGGTTGTACTATTAAGTAAAACTCAGCCTAACCCATCGGGGGTTACAGGCGTGATGTTATGTTACACAATTTGATTTGCAACAAAAATACTAAAAGCTTGGAAAATACTAAAGACCTTCTTAGCAACCATTTCGTCGCCTGCTAAAAGATGACAGAATTGACAATGTTTACCTTTTATGAGTAAACATGGAACGACGTAAGTATTCTATTTTCATCGAAAACTTTCCGAGTATTTCGGTTAAAATAGACGTCTATCTCGATTAATTTCAGATACAAGGCCTTTCTGTCTCAGGAATGGGACGCCGTCGCCTCCTTCTGCGAAGCAGTGATGCTGGCGAAGGAGGTGGCGGAACGCGAGAGGGAGAGAACCTCTCGTCCCAGCCGCCGCGGGAGGCGCTCCGGGCGTCGGGGGTCCCGCGATGACCTCCGCCCCCGTAGACGCGGGCCTGTGGACGGTGAGTGATGGGCTAACTCGCCGTCCGTCCGTCTCACGACGAAAACAGGCCGTGTCGACGGCGCGTTCGTGTTCCACGCGCGCCTCAAAGAGATGTCAGCAACATGGGAGGGGCCCGAAAGGGCCGACGCCTGTCGGGGCCGCGGGTAGTCCAACGGTTATCGCGGCCTCGACTTAGAGGGCGAAGAAGGAACATGGGTGGTTTTTAGTCAGTAGAAGTCTGACACTCCCTTTCGCTCTGCCCAAGAGCGGGAGGGGTTATTCGATGATTTTACACCCACCAAAAAAAAAAAAAAAAAGGCCTTTCTGTCTCAAAACTACTAAGGTACGTAGACAGAACTACGAGGGTTTTGATGTTATTTTCTGAACTAATTGAGCGACAAAAAGTAATAACTGTTAAAAAGCAATAACATTAAATTAAACTGTTAAGAGTTTACTTTCTGACCCAGAAATACCTTAGTTTTAAGAATACCGTGACGGCACGGTTGGCGCAGTGGCTCAAGCAACGGACTGCTGCGCTGCGTGTCGCGGGTTCGATCCCCGCATGGAACAAATATTTGTATGACCTACAGATAGTTGTTCCGGGAAATTCCTAGAGAGAGGAAACGTTTTATAAAAAGAAATGAAAAGGAAGAAAGAAGAAGATTAGAAAATTAGTGTAGCGCCTTACTATGTTCCTATCAGTGCAATAATATCTAATTAAGTTAGTATGTATTCCAAAATGTAAATGTGAACCTACCTCTGTATTTATTAGAACTTTTATTTTAAGTATTAAGTTTTGCATACCAGCAATAGTTAATATTACCTAACGGTTATTATTTACCAATATTATGCGAATAGATTATTTGATTTGATTCGGCAAAGCCTTTTCCGAACCTATTGTTACGAGCTGGGTATGGGATATCTAAATAAAAGCACTACCAATTGAACACACGAAATAACTTTATTACTCGCAAAACACTTATACACCATCACTTCAACACTACTGAACACTTTACCGCACTAGATATCTCTTCGAACCTTTCGTTGGCTCGCTTCAAAAGTAGACTGACTCGCTTCGTACTCTCTCGTTCCTTTTATACCTCAAACACACAAAAGATATTCGAGAAAATTCGCTATTATTCCATAAAGCATCCAGAAAAAAACATAAAAAAAAAATAAACTTAATGATAAAATAACCAACAAAGAAGAAGTTACTTTACGCCGTAGGCATACGGTCGAAATTAAAATGCAAATACCGCCGACGCCGAGCGCGGTAGTTATACCTACAGAATGAAAATAGGTAACTACTAGAATTCATGCGTACTTCTCAGTTATTAGCGACGTTTCCCGAATATTCTAGATGACCGACGTAACACAAAGTACAGGGTTGGCTCTAAATCCAACTGGATGAAGCTGAACCAGTATTTAACAAGGAGCAACTATCTATCTGACCTCCACAACCCAGTTAGCAATAATGGTAATACGTCACCAAGACTGGTTGTCAGACTCTCAGGCCATTAAATTCCTGTAATGACTTTCAAAGACCTACAAATGACAGTCAGACGACCAGCAGGGCTTTTAAATGACAGTGGCTATCATATAGTATCCATTCATTAACTGTCAAATGGTTCCATTTTGTACTAAACCATAACCAATTTGACAGTTAATCCATGGGCAATATGATAGCCACTGTCATTTAAAAGATAAGCAATAGCCCTGCTGAACGTTCAACGAGCTTTCTGAGACACAGAGGGTGCTCATCCACGGACCAACCCAGGCATGCATGGTTTAACCTGAAGATAGACCTAAGTAGCTGCTATTATTTAGCCAAACCAAAATAAATTAATACAAAAATCGCGTTAAAACAAATCGAAAATCAGATGAGTTATCGCAAGATTGGGGCCTTGTCCCACCATCCCTCGGATTTGAAACTAAACTTGATTTATAATAATATTGCCGAGAAATTACGATTTAATTAAAATGTAATTTGAAGTGAGACGCTTTCCCACTTAATTGGACGATCCTCTGCGTTAAATCGAGATGAAGGGACGTCATTTTGTTTGTTATGGTATACGTAATTTAAAGTTGCGTAAACATATAAACTACTAATTAACTTTACTTCCTCTTAATAGTTAATGTTTACTTATGCCATACTGTTTGTGTCTACTTACACACTACTTCACTAAAACTTTTCCTACAATTTGACGGCTAAACTTACTCTACTACTTAAATTATTTACTTTGGCTGAAAAGCACATGAATAGACTATGGTCTGAGTTAGAAATAGGATTACTATTATCCTAGTAGTAAGTTCCTAATTCTTATCCGAATAATTATCGCGAGTGACACTGCAGGCATAAATTGTTGTTGCTGTTAGTCTAAAGTGCTTTATAATTTTTAGTTTCTGCGTTTGGATTTAATTATCAAATGTTTGTATTCATACTGATTGAATCCTCTAGCCATAACATAACATCATCAGAAAATCACGCTTAAGATACCCAAGCAGAGGTATACCCTATTATCATAACCACACTAGCGGACGTCACGCGGTTTCACCCGCGTAGTTCCCGTTCCCTGGGAATACAGGGATAAAAAGTAGGCTATATTACTCAGGGTGAATGTAGCTTTCCAATGGTGAGAGTATTTAAATCGGTGCAGTAGTTTTTGAATTTATTCATAACAAACATACACACACACAAAAAGACAAATCTTTCCTCTTTAAAATATTAGTGTAGATTTAGCTAGTTATGTTTGTAAGTCCCACGTTGTACGGGGCAAGCCTATTGCCATCCAATGGTCGCAAATACAGACTCCGTGGCTACTTCTGAGAAATTCTTGATAAAAATCCTATAAAACTGCCTGATCTGCGAATCAAACCCAGTAACTCAAGCTCATGAGTTTTGACCAACGAGGCAGACCGATAACTAGAATCAATGAAAATAGGGATGTTTACTGACTTCAAAAAATATGATTCTAATTAGTCCATCTGTTAGATTATCGAAAAATATTGAATACGTATTTTTTATTTTATCAAATCAATAAAAATTGACGAAGATAAAACGCGTCAAAGATTTAAGTGGGGGGTTGTGACGTCACTGACCGCTAAAGAATGTCATACTAATGTCTCAGAAAATTACGTCACACTAGTTTCCAAAGCACTGTATCGTCTTCATTGTTTGTTTACGTGAAAAAAAAATACGTGTCCAGTATTTTTTAATTTTTTTAAATCTATCTGACGGACTTATTAGATTTTTTTTGTTAACTAGCCTGTTCAGTTGGACTGGCCTGTTGGTCTAGTGGTTAGTGACCCTAACTGCTATGCCGGAGGTCGTGGGTTCGATTCCCACCCAGGACAAATGTTTGTGTGATGAGCACGATCATTTGTTCTGTGTCTGGGTGTAATTTATCTATAATATGTATGTATTTAGAAATATATGTATAAGTATGTTTATCAGTTGTCATAACACAAGCTATGCCCATGACACAAGCTCTGCTTAGCTTGGGACCAGATGGCGTTGTGTGATAGTTGTGGAATATTATTATTATTATTAACTACCCTATTGATTTTCGCTTCAATATTTTGTAGTAAACATGGCGTCGTTGTGCGCTAACCAGAAACAATTCATTGAATGTCAATCAACGTTGAAGTGTAATGACATCTGACTGTCGACATTTGTCGGCTGCCAGACCAATATTAGTACCACAGATGTACAATCGAACAAGCTAATAGGTATTTATAGGTAGAAGATCTTCATAATTCTAGGACACTGAAATTATTGATGGCAATTATATATTTATTTATTGATTTATTTATCATCTTACATCTACCATTATGTTTTATAAAAGTGTTTCGCACCAAGCGACTAATGTCAAACGCTATATTGTTTGATATCAGTCTCCAAATGTATCTGTATAAACATAAAAGTAAAAAAAGACAGCTGGCTACATTGCTGTTACATGAGTTTCATAGTTCAGTTCGTCGTTTCGTATAACGCAGTATTAACTGGGTTGTGGAGGTCAGACAGACAGTCACTCTTTGTTTTTTTAAATGTAGTGATAGTGATGATTAAACTATCTGATTCCTGGGTCTTCTTACAGAACATTTTTATTTATAGCCCTTTTCCAGAAATAACTTTTTTAATTTAATTTTTTTTTATATTATCTGTGTGCCCCTAGACAAATTAAGGCCTCCTCCAACACTTTCTTCCCTCTCCCGCGCCAGTCCAGTCCAGGTTTTCCCAGCTGTTTTAACAACATCATCTTCCCATCTTCTAAATGGTTTCCCCTTTTTCCTCTTTCCCACTCTTGGGTAGCTGTTATTGTTTTATTCCATTTCTCTTCTCCTCCAATTACATGGCCAGCTTATTTCCACTTAAGTTTTCTTACTTTTACTACTACATCTTGGGTCTTTGTAGCTTTCCTAATTTTGCTGTGATTGATTTTGTCTATTTTTCTTACAGAACTACAAACATTTTAATGTTATCATCTTTCATTCATCATCATGCTAATGGAATCCAAGGTTGACCTCAGTGACAAAAAGAGTTTTCGTGGTAGAGTAAATAAGACCACAAACCTCTTCAAGATAAAATCTATAAACATAAACATATATGGCAGCCGGGACCAACAGCTTAACATGCTTTCCGAGGCACGGAGGAAACTCTGTTTACAATGGGTAGTCACCCATGCACAGGCCAACCTAGGAAAGCGCAGCTTAACCTAAACATCGACTCAAGTGGCAGTTATTATTGAGCCACGAGCTCCGAGCTCTGAGGATTTCCACATCGAGACCATAAAAAACAAATAAGGCAGGAAACCGATCCTAACATTGTTGTGAAAAGGATTGGCAGATTAGGACCATTTGAACTGAGCATGTAGTCTTTGATTAAAACCCCAGATCTAGGAAAGTGTAATTCAGCTCATATAGATTAAAAAAATATTGAACGCGTATTTTTTCTTTTTTCACGTAAACAAACAATGAAGACGATACAGGGCTTTGAAAACTCGTGTGACGTCATACTCTAAGACATTAGTATGACATTTTTTAGCGGTCAGTGACCAATATCCAATGTTTTTCGATAATCTAACAGACGGACTAATTAGTATCACATTTTTTTAAGTCAGTAAACATCCCTATTGATGGTAAAAGGCTCACATCCTATACGGCAATCGTTTGACATTTAAACATGCCTTTCAAAGGCCTAATTGAAATAAATTATTTTACTTTTACAGATTACCTGAAACTTAACATGACATTTAAAATGTAAATGTGCTATTAGCCATCTACAGAACAAGCAGAATATAAAATAATATATTAAACTCCCTGGCAAAGTAAAATACCCCTCTGTATTCACTTATCCTTTCAACGTAAAACCAATCCAAAATGTATCTACCTATAGGTACAAAATTCCTAATTTCCGCGCCCAATCAGCTGGAACAAATCGAAATTATATGCCTGATCAGTTCGACGTGGAGAGTCTGATACAAAAATCAAATATAGGGTGTTCGTGATGAGTAAGGAAGAAAATACTCGTACAGGGTGTTTCTATAAAGTAATAAATGGAAGCTGTGAATGAAATGATGGGGTGTGGGTAAGGTTTTCTTTCAAACTTGTACAGACTTCAAAAAAGAGGAGGTTATTAATTTATCGGCGGCCTTTTTTTCTATGTATGTTACCCGATTTCTCGAAGATGCCTAGACCGATTTAGATTTTTTTGTTTTGTTTGCAAGGGTATACTTCTCAGTCCAGGTGGTCCCATGATCTTTAAATCAGGATCTGATGATGGGATCCTAGAGAAATAGAGAGAACTCTTCAAATTTTATAGGCACAGTTGAAGTGATTTGAGTAGTTTTTAGAAGAGTACTGCGGAACTTGAGAGGGAAAGAACCTCTCGTCCCAGCTGCCGCGGGAGACGCTCGGGGCGTCGGAGACCACGTGATGGCTTCCGGCTACCGTAGACGCCGGCGTGTGGACGGTGAGTGATGGGCTAGCTCACCGTCCGTGCGTCCTATGACGACGACAGGCCGTGTCTTTGTGTTCCACGCGCGCCTCAAAGAGATGTCAGCAACATGGGAGGGGCCTGCAGAGGCCGATGCCGGTCGGGGCTGCGCGTTGTTCAGAAGTTACCATGGCCTCGACATACAGGGTGTAAATTAACCCTTCACACATACGTCATACAAGCATTCTGTACATCAAACTAGGTACGACTTTTTTTTTGGGGTCGAAAATCAAATTTTACGGTAAAACTCAATGTAGCACTCTTAAAAAATTGTGCTAGTGGATGCTTTGAATATTAAACGGGTCAAGGAGGTAATTTAAGTAAAGTCATAACCTGAAAACCTTGACTGGCCTGTTGGTCTAGTGGTTAGTGACCCTAACTGCTATGCCGGAGGTCGTAGGTTCGATTCCCACCCAGGACAAATGTTTGTGTGATGAGCACGATCATTTGTTCTGTGTCTGGGTGTAATTTATCTATAATATGTATGTATTTAGAAATATATAAGTATGTTTATCAGTTGTCTAGTACCCATAACACAAGCTCTGCTTAGCTTGGGACTAGATGGCGTTGTGTGATATCATCATCTGCCTAGCCTTTTTCCCAACTATATTGGGGTCGGCTTCCAGTCTAACCGGATGCAGCTGAATACCAGTATTTTACATGGAGCGACTGCCTATCTGACCTCCACAACCCAGTTAATACTAGGTAATACGATACCCTTTGGTAAGACTGGATGTCAGACTTTCAGGTCACTGACTACCCGTAACGACTGCCAAAGATCTATATATGGCACCCGGGACCAACAGCTTAACGTGATTTCCGAGGCACGGAGGAAACTCGGTATGTAATGGGCGGTCACCCATCCACCGATCGACCTAGGCAAGCGCAGCTTAACCTAAAGATCGACCAGAGTGGCAGTTCTTATTAAGCCACGAGCTCCTCAGATGGCGTTGTGTGATAGTAGTGGAATATTATTATAACCTAGTATTTACAAAAACAGCTGTGAAAAATTTGGACCATTGACTCCCAATATCTCCGTAACTAGGGGGTTCCCAGGTTTGGTCTAGAACCAAAAAATGATCACAGTGGTGGGGAGAACAAGTGCCCTTCGTTTGCGTTAAGGGTACTTTTACACCCTTTATAGGGCTGACCCCCAGATTTAAATTGCAGCGACGGTTCCTCTGCTTGATTTCTGCTATTCTTCTTTTCTCTTCCGTTTTGTCTGATTACTGTCCCATCCCATAGTGCTATAGATAGTAATAACATATGACGTAAGATATTATCTTCAATTATAATGTACTTCACACTATTAAACGATACACAAAACGAATGTTAATAAGAGCAACAATGCCGATTCATAATTCACCATTTCATTAGGATGGACGTGTTTTTCGCTCGCTCGCAAATGTTTTACGATTGAGCCTCAGTCGACACGGGAAGTAAACATTTTATGACGGTGGATGTTACGTGTTACTATGGCGATTGCAAATAATTAGGAAATGCGCTATACATGACACATAACAAACAAAACATACAAGAATAAGTTTCACCCGACCTGTCCTAGTTATTAAGTACTAGCGGACGTCACGCGGTTTCACCCGCGTAGTTCCCGTTCCTGTGAGAATACAGGGATAAAAAGTAGCCTATGTCACCCGGGGATAGTGTAGCTTTCTAATGGTGAAAGAATTTTTCAAATCGGTCCAGTAGTTTCGGAGCCTTTTCGTTATAAACAAACAAATCTTTCCTCTTTATATTATTAGTGTAAACTAACACAATAGACCTCTTTTGTAGTCTCATAAATAAATTATTATTATAATTATATTATAAGAACAATTCATAAAAACAAAACTACGAAAAACTACGAGTGCAATACGTCATTCCGAAAGCCACTACTCCGAACCACACGCCGCCGAATGCCCGCAACTACGAACCAATGAAATCTCACACTTTTTTTTTTTTGGCGGATGGAAAATCATCGAATAACCCCTCCTACTTTTGGGCAGAGCGAAAGGGAGTGTCAGACTTCTATTGACTAAACCACCCATGTTCCTTCTTAGCCCTCTATGTCGAGGCCGCGATAACTAGTGTACATCTCACACTTCTATCTACTTGCCATCACAACACGAAATACAACCCGCAACCTGCTTTTACAGACATTTCAACTGTAAAATAATTTTTTCTACAACAACTGAATTAAACATTTTGATATTAACACAAAATCTGAATTTTTACAACGTTTTTAGTATTCAAGCCATGCAAACTTAAACAAGTTTGATGCAGCAACTTGTGTAATAAACTTACTTTTCACTTACTTAAGCTTTTCTATATAATATTTATTTTACAGAAAAAGGTGTATTTTTCTTCAAGAATAAGTGACTCAGTTTTTGCTTGACCAGTTCGTAGCAAAGAGCAGTAGTTTCCCAGAGGTAGGAATTAGGAACATTAAGTCGTGAGTTTGAACCCAGGCAGGCTTACTTTGTGTAATTAATTTCATCACCATTGCTCTCAAAAAGGGTGAAGGAAAACATCGTGAGAAAAATGGCATGTCTTAGAACCAAAAAAATCTAAGAAATGTGACTTCTACCAATGCGCATCGCGTGGTTGATTATAGCCCATTCCCTCTCAAAGAGAGGAGGCATGTGTCCAACAGTGGGAACATTAATAGGCTGTTGATGATGATTGAATAGAAATAGGACAAATTATCGCAATAACGCATCCGGTATGTGACTTGAGAGTTCGTAGCAAAGAGCAGTGGTGGCCCAGAAGTAGGAATTAGGAACAGTAAGTCGTGAGTTTGAACCCAGGCAGGCGCATTACTTTGTGTAATATATTTCATCACCGCTGCTCTCAAAACGGTGAAGGAAAACATCGTGAGGAAACCGTCATGTCATAGAACCAAAAATTCTAAAACACTTGACATATACCAACCCGCACTGGGCCCGCGTGGTAGATTATAGCTCATCCTCCTCTTAGAGAGGAGGCTTTAGTCTCTGCAGTGGGAACATTATAGACTGATGATTGTAATGATGAGTTCATAGCAACCTGGACAGCTGTGTAACCATTTCTTTCGAAGACAGCGCGGGCCCTCCACAAATATCCCCCCCTCCACACTTCAACACCCCATTTTTTTTTGGCGGGTGGATAATCATCAAATAACCCCTCCCGCTGTTGGGCATACCGAAATGAGTGTCAGAATTCTCTGACTAAAAACCACCCATGTTCCTTCTTAGCCCTCTATGTCGAGGCCGCGATAACTAGTGTAAAACCCGCGGCCCACTAGTGTACAACCCGCGGCCCAAACACCCCATCACGTACTGCAGTAGTCGATATGGAAACCTTAGGACCAACTGCGGGCTTAAGTTAACCACTGTCGAGCTAAATTGGCTAGAACGGGTTTTATTGACCTATCTTATAGCGTAGAACCCTAAGGCAGGATATAATAGGGTGGTTAACAAAAAAATCTAATTAGTCCGTCATATAGTTATTCGTTTTCCATCATTTAATACCAAAAAATATTTTACACGTATTTTTGCTTTTTTCACGTAAGCAAACCACCAACCCCCACTCAAATCTCTGACGCGTTTTATCTTCGTAATTTTTATTGATTTGATAAAACATAAAATACGTATCTAATATTTTGTTCAATAATATAACAGACGAAATAATTAGAATCATAATTATGTTTGTAAGTCAGTAAACATCCCTATAATTATTGCACGCTCTAGTATTTGAATAAAGCAAATGACAGAGCTTTATTGCGCCACAAAATTCCCACATGGATCTGTGCGAGGTGTGGCCCGTAATCCACCAAACCATGTTTCCCATTTAAAGTATAACACATACTTAGTAACTTGGTGACTGTGTGTAAATAAATAAATACACCATAATATTTTGATCGATGTTTGCATGTCGGCCTACTTGCTATTTCTCACTTTTCATTTGAAACGTATATAGATAGGAGTGTATATTTTAGATGTCAAATACTTTTTCTTTTACACGATTCAAGCTTATGGGATTTTCGTCGCTTCGGCCCACGAGCGGTTCAGACCTCGGTGTGAAACGCAGAAGAGCTCTTATAATTTCATTACACATTAATAATATCTTTGGAAAACTACTATTAACAGAACTAAAATTATAATAAAAATATTTACAAGTATCAAAAAGAGAAGGACTACAGGTTGTCAAAAAATTCGTCCATACCGCTGTCAACAGGAAAAGTGCCCGAAAGGCTGGCAGCATTCCCACGTTGGATGGCAATGCTGATTCTTTGGCCAAAGAATAGGCCAGCCCTCTTTGGATGTTTTAATCTAAATTTATTAAAAAAAACAATTATGAATATGAAAAATAATAAAAATAAAAAAATCGGTATCGGGAACAGGGTCCAAGCTACCGCTGGTCAGGACTTCAGGGAAAGGAACATCCTAATATTATATATACGAGGCGGGTTTTTACCTTCGAGAGCCTCCTCAAGTATTGGTCGACGCTCTTGGAAATTAAGCCATAGGCTAAATCAGCATTACCAATGTATTTCTTAATTGGTGGTTAGATAACCCCTCAAGGCATTTCAAAGAATATACTCATAATTAAACGACAAAATAAACAACAGCCTTCCAAAATCTTCGCAGACAAAAGCTAGAACCATTCAAACTCAAAATCCTTATCATTTACCTACAAAACAGTGAACAAAACGACTTTAGGCATTCCCTAAAGACTCGAACATAGTAACAACACAACGTGACGAAATGAAAACATTTTGAATTCATTACGGCCCGCGTTTTAATCTATACAGGCGATGTCGGGGGAGCGACACTTGTGTGCGGGATTACCAACCAAATTGGATGATTTAAAATGTATTTTCTTGAGAGGGTTCTGTATAGAATTTTGTATCAGATAGAGAAGACTGCGACTGTTAGAAGGAGCACCGGTGGCCCAGTGGTGTCGGCCCCGACTTACGAACAGTAGGTCGTGGGTTCGAAACCAGGCAGGCGCATTACTTTGTGTAATTTATTTCATCACCGCTGCTCTCAAAACGGTGAAAGAAAACATCGTGAGGCATGCCTCAGCTGCCATGCTGCAGAATAAAAAAAAAATCGAAGACATGTGAGATCTACCAAACCGCACTGGGCCCGCGTGGTGGATTATAGCCCGTCCCTCTCTCAGAGAGGAGGCCTGAGTCCCTGCAGTGGGAACATTATAGGCTCATGATGATGATGAGAGAAGAAAGGAAAGAGAAGGCTTTCTGCCACAACCCAAATTAAAATCGGGAAGAATAATGATTTTCGCCAGTTCTTAATTTTCAGAGTTATATTTCACTAGGCGACGTCAGACGATAATTTCTTGTTAATACATAGAATAGTCTTTGTTATTTTGGCTGTTTTGCAATTTGTAATAGCACACACATATAATCGTATATCTTACGATCCTAACGTACTCAATAATCATGTTGTCACAAATGGAAATTGACAAAAATGTATGAAAATTTCTAACTGACCTGAATGAGCGATACGCGGATGTCACCGACAGATTACTTCCAACGCTTCGACTCAATCTAGATGTCCGCCATACTCATTTGTTACAGTATGCGTCGCTGCTTGCTTTCGTACTCACAGTATTCGTTGTGGCAAACATTCGGCGCCGTGTAATTTCGTAGTAACTTTCGGAGTGACACATTGCACTCAAGGCATGGAAACCACGAGTGCAATATGAAAGTAGAAGTCTAACACTCCCTTTCGCTCTGCCCAAGAGCGGGGGGGGGAGGGTTATTGATTTACCACCCGCCAAAAAAAAAAAAAAGGCATGGAAACCACGAGATGGTATGGAACGCCGTCGCCTCCTTCTGCGAAGCAGTGATGCTAGCGAAGGAGGTGGCGGAACGTGAAAGGGAGAGAACCTCTCGTCCCAGCCACCGCGGGAGAGGCTCCAGGCGTCGAGGGCCAAGCCGTGTCAACGGCGCGTTCTTTTTCCACGCGCGCCTCAAAGAGATGTCAGCAACATGGGAGGGGGGCCCTCCCCCCCCGAGGGGCCAAGGGCCGACTCCCTTCGGGGCTGCGGGTTTTTCAGAAGTTACCGCGGCCTCGACATATAGGGCTAAGAAGGAACATGGGTGGCTTTAGTCAGTAGAACTCTGACACTCCCTTTCGCTCTGCCCAAGAGCGGGAGTGGTTATTTGATGATTTTCAACCAGCCAAGAAAAAAAAAATATTGAAATCCCTGAAATGACCTTCTTAACCTAATGATGACTATTATTCAAAATCTAACGTTATACCTTCGATTTCCACGAGAGGAATCACAAGGAATGACTACTTGTCACCACACTTGTCAAATTTAGTTTGGCACAGTCGAGTGGCATCGTTTGAGCTAAAGGCTTTGACGGCACGGTTACCGCAGTGGCTGAGCGATTGACTGTTGCTCTGTGCAGGTCGCGGTTTCCCACACGTAACAAATACTTGTGTGGCTTACATGTAGTTGTTCTGGATCTGGCTCTTTGTGTATGTGAGTTTAAATATTTGTAAATACACCTACAATACAGAGTGGGGCAACGTTTGATCATAGCGTCTTATTGTCTTTTGCTAACGTGGAGGAAAGTGGTAATTGTGTTTTTCTTACTCCTCCGCTATTCTTTTCTGATATTTCATCAAGCTTCATTGTCTCGGCACTGTTCTCATGGTCGCCATTGTTGATTCTGGCTTGTCCATAAGATGCAGTGGTTTGGAAATAGTGTGATGGGCTTCGTTCATAAAAATATTACTTACGTCTTTTTCGCGTTTACTTAAGGGCATTATAAAACTCAGTTACAGCAGATTATACAACCATCACCAACCATGGTACTACGTAACAGACGACGAATAAAAAAATTATTTTCTTTCAGCTTCAAGTTTTTTCCACGGACCCCCAAAAAGTAGACATCCAAAATGAATTGGTATTACGTAGACATGTAACACAAGTATACAACACACAGTACAATGTTCATATTGTCCAGTTTTTTCGCGAAATACCCAGCTTTTGAGTTCGAAAATTATTCATACTGTGATGTCGCCGGGTTCATGTCACCATAAATTATTTTATTGAGATATCATTTTTTGTGCAAAAATAAATTATTTATATCTGTGCCCGATGACTGATGTATCGGTTTATTTGGTTTTTCGTTATAAATCAATTTTTTATGCACTGGTTTGTTTATTTTATCTATCAGGTAAAATACGAGTATATTGGCACTTTAACGCTTCTGGGATTTTTACTCATTTTTTTATCATATTGCTGAATAATTTCAATATTTTGACTGTGCAATATTTCTTTGCGTTATCCAATGACGTAATATATATATAGACACGTCATGACCTAACATGGCGGCGCTTCAAAACGGCGAAAATATTATATAACTACTTTTACGCGTAAAGAAAGGGAAAGAAAATATGACACCGTACAGCGGGATGCCTGTTGATGCCTGTTGTCTTTATGTTTTGCGCAATGATATATTAAAACTATAATACGTCATTGGTTTTGCGCAGGTTTACACACACGATTTAAATTAAGAACAAACGTAGCGTCGCGCGAGAGGTTGGTGCGTAACTAAGCGCGATGTGGTCAATTGGCTTCATTTCATGTTGTCATTTTTGAGGGCGGACAACGTATCTATACTTTTAATATATCATTGGCGATACCCCACATAAATCGTTCTATTCTATATGATATATATTTGTGTTATAAATTTAGAGTGAGTTTCTTTGTGATTGTCTGTAAGCTGCTGAACGGATGAACGGATTTTGATCAATTGTTTTTTTTCGTTAGACCATTCTAGATTTAAGAAAAGCGATTTAGGACAAATTCTTATTTAGGTGAGGAGTATAGAAATAAAACAACTATAATATACACACAACTAATAATAAATAGTTTTATTATTGTTCTCACTATATACTAAAATCACAGTTTTGTACATTCAAATTCTACACGAAAAAAATATCGAATCAACATAATAACATTACGGGGTCGCGGCAGACCACGAAAGGCAATTTCGGAACGAATTGCAGGGCTATTGCGTATCTTTTAAATGACAGTGGCTAACCTATAGTGCCTATCAATTACTGTCAAATGGTTGCATTTTGTACTAAACCATAACCCATTTGACAGTTAATCCATAGACACTATGATAGCCACTGTCATTTAAAAGATACGCAATAGCCCTGCTGGATGTCTTCCTTGAGAATTGGAAAGAAGTTGCACAGAATCGTGGCCGTTGGAAGGAATGGCGGTAGGCCTTTGCCCAGCAGTGGGACAATATTGGCTAGCTATAATATAACATTATCAACAGTACATATTATTAGTATGATCCTACTTTTATACATAGTTCTACACTTTGATACATACGAGTAATAGAATATCGATCGTAGGAATTGAATAGGTTTTTTAATTATTAATTACTACATGTTTTCTTCAATACATATACGTTTATTCTAATCACTACCTATCTTACTTTATTTACACGCAATAATAATTAAATAAAAGTTTAATCACAGACAGTTATCAAAGTTCTTATAATATATATTTACGTTTAAGTAAATGTTAGCATAAAAGGGGGATGTTCCAGTATTCAAAAATTGTGCTAATTGCAAAATCATTTCGCGGAGTAATGTCTTTAATCATTTACTTATTTTTCGTTAAAATGCTCTATATTAATTTATATATTTTTATAAACTTTATTTACCCTTCAATGACGTTATGCCAAGAAGGAATAATATCGTGAAACGCACTTACTGCCGCACGCAGAGACGTTTAATGATTACTTAAGCCATCATTTAATAAAGATTTTGACTTTGTACTGAAGGTTTTGTATGTCACATCTTTTACTAAGTGACACCTTAAGTAATCATCAAATATCTCTTAGTACGGCAGTAGATAGGCCTGCGCTCAAATACAGATATATATGGCAATCGCGCGATTCTCGCGGTACTGATCGAGTCCTAAGCTTCATGTCGATGCCATCCAAAACAAACTGTCATTAGAGTGTCACTCACGTATTAAACCGTTGAACGGGCAAAGGAATAATATGTTCCCTTGATGATGTCATCAGTCCTAAAGCTCAAAGGCTCTTCCACATAGGCGCGTTATTATTGGTCAATAATACTGGATGCGTTATTGTGATATCTGCTTTTAGTACATTATGTATTAAGAGGGCTCGGTGGAGCTGGTGGCTAAGTAATAACTGCTACTCGGATCGATCATTAGGTCTGTGGATGGGTGACCGCCCATTACAAAACGAGTTTCCTCCAAGCAGTATGGCAGTCAATACAGGTCGCCTGAAAGTCTGACAACCAGTTTTACCAAAGGTAAAGTATTACCCAGTATGAACTGGATTGTGGAGTTCAGATAGGCAGTCACTCCATGTAAAATACTGGTATTTAGCTGCATCCGGTTAGACTGGAAGCCGACCCCAACTGCTACAAAGTTACACACTGCTGCGACAATTAGAAGTAAGACGCTTGTGATTCTTCGTCCTACCTGTGAAATTCCGATTTGAGCTTTTTGATCAGCTGTGAGATCGTTAGAACTACAAAGTTACATGTCAAGGACGAAATTGCTGTTACCGACGGTTACAAGTGTTATAAAATTCTATAATATTACAGACATTGATTTATCATCAGACGAAGAATTTCATTACAGTTACAGAAGCGATGGAAGATTACTGACCATGATAAAAATGACGTATCTGCCCGATATTAGGTAAAAACCCGCCAAAAAAACAAATACAAACTGAGGTACTCAGAAATATTTAATGATTACTTAAGCTGTTACTTAGTAACGATTTGACATAACTACTTTTGTATGATAAAACTATCAAAACCTTTACTAAGTGATGGCCTTAGTAATCATTAAAGCTCTCTGAGTACGGCAGTAAGTAGCATTATCAGACGATAAAAACGCAGTTGTGTGCACGAAATCTAGATGCATTATCGAAATAACGCATACTGCATTATCGACCGATAAATATGCGATAGTGTGGAAGAACCTATAAAATTAAATATAAATTGAACTAGACATTGAATTCCAAAATATTTAAAAATCTATATTGTAATTAATTTAAATGAGCGCTGAAACGGAGATGAGGTGACACAAGAGATGTGTTGGAAATCACTAATTTTATTTCGTCATTTGCTCTTCTCACCTCTACTTAGCTTTAGTGGAAATGGTTGAGCAAAGAGGAGAGCACATGTCTCATATTTATTCAACGCATAGAGTCGAGAAGAAAATTATATGTAAACGGCACGCGGCATACGCTATATAAACTGGGCGTAAGTAGCTTGTACACACATCTCGGCTCCGGTCTAATCAGTACGCATCTCCACATAGCTTCGATGGAGACAGCTTCTAACAATCCTTCTTCTCCACTTCTCACATCTCCGAACTTCTCACCTGGTAAAGTCCTGTCTTATAGCCTATGGGCTGTATGGACTTACGTCTTAACAGTGACGTCGCTATCAGGAATATCTCTGGCACTTTTACGGTGGCAATCACAATTACTAAAAATAACTTACTTAACAACGGTCTCAACACCCATCTTTATTTTAAAAAGATGCAATGGAAACTTGTAAGAGCGAAATACATCAAATTCTGTGATGAAACTCGCTCTTACCTTCTTCTTTTAAACCACAAATCCATCATCATCATTGATCCTTCTCACAACCGATTTATAGATCTCATTCTCTTCCTTCAATCCCTTTTTACCAAGATGGTAAGGAAACTCATTGTCCGTTGCCATATAATATATTCCTGGTCTATCGAAATTCGTTTCCAAACCAAGGTAGTTCGTAAGAGTATTATTATAGCACTGAGCAAATCTAGCGTCTTGAACCGAGTCACATTGGACACCTATAAACTTTTTAGGATGCTCTAGAGCTTGCCACCAATAAATCATCGATCTCACATGACTACAGATTATTAAACAAGGTAAAGCAGGAATATCACCAGGTTGGAACTCTCCACCGTTAGCATAAATGTCTATATGCCCTAAAGTTTCTGCTATGCCAAAACCGTCTATATTCGTATGTAGCACATCGACTCTTTCTGCGTCTGTCTTCCATAGCTTATCTTCAGGGCCTAAGCTTCTGAAGCAAGGTCCTGCTGGGTCTAAGCCAGTTAATCTTGAGGGTTTCTTTCCGGTGACCTGGTAGAAGTATTTGGCGGCGTATGCTATTTCATGGGCTCCTAGACTTGTGCCCACAAGTTCTAGGTTCTCTGGATCCATCCCCATTTCATTTAGTCGTACCAGTAACTCTCCAAACTTCTTGCCGATGAATCGTGTTAAACGTACTGATCTGAAATGAGAAAAAAGAGTGTTAAAGGAATGTTGTAAGTGACATTTTTGTGCTCACTTACAGGCTCATAAGTTAAGAACCGCTGTTTTAAGGAGTGCTTTTAAAGGATGATTTTCGACGTCGACCACCTGCTTATTTGTCGGACATGGGCCCATGTTATTTAAATATATCCTCCGGTTTCCGCTGAAATAATATCACTGGCGGTCCAACTAATACCTTGCTGATTACCTTATATTTATAAGTATAAAAAAAATACATAGGCCTACATAGGCACTTATAAATCGTCGACAAATAGGTGCACGGTTCGGTGCATTGGTCGATTCCTAAGGAGGAACCGGCAAGAAACTCCAAAGGTTACTCTTTTAATCTTTTAAAATCGTTTGGGTTAACAATAAGTTTAAAGAGCAAGGCAAGAGCAAGGAAGCAAGGTTTGAAGTTTAATAAGGTCCAGACATCTATATAATACACACATGAAGACCATGCAGATTAATGTCTGAGATGGTCTTTTGAAGAAAGCACCACACAGATTTGAGTGGACCCGTCCAGTCAGTGCAAGCATTTGTCAGTTATCGTGGAGCTCGACTTATAACTCAAGGAGCTTAACGTCACGACGAACAATAAGACCAAAGAAAGGACATTTGGGTGGGTCACTTATAGAACTCAAACTGCCAGACAATAGTTAAAATTAAAGAAAGACCCACATGGTTCTTATATTCACAATATAATTCTTGCTACCATCATTCATACGTATGCCCTAATCCCAATTTGTTTGCGCAGAATGTCTGCCTTTGTTCTAGTTATCACGTCCAATTATACATACTAAATTAAATAATTCTAATAAAAGTGACTGGAGCTATTAGCTCACGAATAAAATATCAGTCTTCTGTTCGACGAAACGAATAAAACAAAATCCGCTTTGAATTTGTACGCTCACAAGGAAAAAACCATTAAGACAATTAAATCGTTAGATTTATCGCACTCGGTTACATAGTCTGTAGTCGTTTATAATACAAGCTAGAGCTCAACCTACCATTTTACTGTTAGAACTGTCTTCAACTCAATTTGTCAGAGTAATACGCAATAACAGGCAATAATCCGCATCTGAACAAACAGATCATAAGCTTAAGATACAATAGGGATGTCCAAGCAGTAGATATCCGCAAATACTAAAATATCCGCAAGAGCAAAAGGTGCAATACCAATTTTTACTGTTGAATTAATCATCTGTTGTTTTATGTACCTACCCTTTTCCCAACTCTAATGGAGTTTGGCTTTCAATCTAACTGGATGCAGCTGGATAATTCACTTGGACAACCGCCTATCCAACTGCCACAAACCAATAACTAGGTTACTTACCAATATGAATTGCATTTTGACAAATAAAGCTTTTGCCTGCAACCGTTGTTGAAAGTGCTACGTATCTGCGCAGATTGGATATCGATTTTATATCAACATTAAAAAAATACTGGTCTACAAAACGAACGCACATCCCTTTTTTAAATTTGAATTCGTGATTAACAAGGACTGACTTAAAATACACATCAATCCCTTAACTACTCTTGAAGAACCACCATGCTGTTTTAACAGAATCACCATCAAATAATAAAAATGTCCGCAAAATATAATATCCGCGGTATCCCATCACTAGTGATTGTTGAAAGCTTCAATGAAGCTCATACCTGTTTGTTCGGAAACAATGGATGGTACTTTCCGATCACAGAACGACACAATTTAAAAGTTACATCGACGTACTATACAGCCAACAACACTTAGTGCTTCAATTGTTAATGAACACAATATTTAATTTAAAAAAAAAAGACTGCCTCGTAGGTATAGTGATTGGAAGCTCTACTGTTTAGTACCTATAAGGTCATTGGTTTGATTTTAAGACGTGACAAAGTGGTTTTGGTTTAATGGCTTTAAAAGAGACTCAAACATCACTAAAATGTGAGTATATAATAAAGTAAACAAAATACCTACCTCTGGGGAGGTATGACGTTTTGGTGGCACTCGTGGACAACGGGTGAAAATCATCTGGCATTATCCTGATATGAGACCCATTTAACATTACTAGTTTTGTTTGTTTATTGGTTTGTACGATATTTTTGTTCATCATCATTATCAATGCACAAATTTTGAGATAATGGGCTATAATCTACAACGCGGGCCCACTGCGGTTTGGTAGATGCCACATGTCTTCGTTTTTTTTGGTTCTAAGTTTCCTCACAATGTTTTCCTTCACCGTTTTGAGAGCAGCGGTGGTAAAAAAAATACACAAAGTAATGTGCCTGTCTGGGTTCGCACCCACGAATAACTTTCGTAAGTCGAGGCCGCCACCACTGGGCCACCGCTGTTTAATTATATAATATTATTATTATTGCTCAAATGATATTTTTTGATTAAAGCCAATTTTCATTCAAAACACAATTTTCATTCTTTTTTATGTCAAATTCAAGTCTAATAATCTAAAAACGTATCTTATGAAACTTTTAACTTATGTCGAACCGTACCTAGCTTTACCGCAAGAACAGTTTATAAGCTATGGGCTGAAATATCACTCTAATTGGTAAATCATATTGAATAGGTAGTCATTTACTTGTAAATCGGCTCTTAAAACGAGAAATAGGTTGTTAAGGAGTAAATTTAATCTAATATTAGGTACCATTTAGCCACATTGTTAATGATATAAAGCTACCATTCATTGAAGATAGTTCTAGTGATATTTTAGATAAGTCTTTAGGGTATCAATTAAATGGCAGGGGCTCGCAAGGGCCGACGCCCGTCGGGGCTGCGGGATGTTGTAAGAGATACCGCAGCCTCGACGTAAAGGGCTAAGAAGGAACATGGTTGGTTTTTAGTCAGTAGAAGTCTGACACTCCCTTTCGCTCTGCTCAAAAGCAGTTGGTTTATTTGATGATTAAAAAAAGGGGATCAATTGAAAGCATTTGCTTGCAGCTGAGATGAGAATGATAAAAGGGATGTTTTTACGTAAATGGATAAAATAATAAATGAGTATAAAAGAAAACAAGGATGGACTGTGTGAGGATAAGGAGTAAATGATGCCGTGACATCGGACAGCTGCGAAAGTATTGGGCAGGACAATGCTGATGATCATAATTTTGGGTACATCATGTCAGTTCACTATATGTTTGACTTGACTACCATCATCTTTATGACTAACTAGCGGACGTCATGCGGTTTCACCCGCGTAGTTCCTGTTCCTGTCACCCGGGGATAGTGTATCTTCCCAACGCATTGGGAAGATACACTATCCACGGGTGGCATAGGCTACTTTTTATCCCTGTATTCCCACGGGAACAGGAACCCAACGGTGAAAGATTTTTTTTAAGTCGGTCCAGTAATTTTTAAGTTTATTTATTGCAAACATACACACAAAAAAAAAGTATTTAAAAAACTAAAAAAACGCGACTGAAAAACTATAAAGTAAAAACAAGCACATTTTAAATTAAACAAAACCTGGAAGCAGGCGGGGTCCATTCTATTTTAATTTCATAATTTAATATTCAAATGAAATCCGAAAAAAAGTCGGGTTTTTTAGTTTTTTACCTACTTGTTTTTTTTTCCAACTTTTTAGTTCTTTTGTGTCTGCTCTTTCGTTGCTTACGTAAACATCTTCGCAGATGATTTAACTTTTGTGTTTGTTTATGATTTATTTATTATTTATTTATTTACTTACTATTTATGTACACACATGTGTGTGTATGTATGTACATTTGTGACTTTAAATTTATTTTAAACATATAAGTATCATATATTTTTGTAATCTTCTTTTAAAACCCTTTAATTTGATACCCTACTCGATGGTAGTATATGGACCCCAAAATCCGCAAATGTCTTTTCTTTTTTAATTTTAATGTAGCTAGTGACACTTCCGCCATCAAGACGAATCTAACGACGTATATTATATTCAAATCCCTTCATCCATTTAGGAGTTATGAGGGAACAAAGAAACGGACATACATACACGCCAAACACAATACCCTCCTTATGGGCTTCGCCGCAGTCGGGTAAAAACTAACTTTTAACTTTTTTTAAACATTACGTTTTGTCCGTTAGAGGGCACCATGTAGATTTTTGTGACACGCAACGTAGCCTATGTTTACCGGATAATTAAAACAGTTCTTCCTACCTCATAATTATTATGTCGAATTCTGATAAGTAGATTAGGAGCTATGAGGGAACAAATGAACATACTCACATAAATATATAGCCAGTCAAAATCATAACCTGCCTTTGGCTTTGCCGTAGTCGGGTAAAAATACTAATCTTTCCTCTTTATAATATTAGTGCAGATGTAGATGGAATGTTATTACGTCTAGGACTTCGAAAATTGTTTTCTAGGTCATCGCTTTTCCAAAAAACGTGGACACATGCACGTTTTTATAGAAGTTATCTATCTATTGACTATCTAGCATTGCAGTTACGATGAAAAAACTGCCAAAATAGTCACCCCATTCGTCATGGCCTATCGCGCATAAATATCTACGTAAAGAAATATGGCTGCCACTAGATTATGGAAACGGTCGTTAGCGACTCGGCGATGGCCATTTTTATTGAATTTCGATCTAGCTTTTATTGATGGCTGAGGATTTTTGACGTGGTTTGATAAATACTTGAAATTGATGGTAACTTTTTGTGAGTGTTTAGAGGGTTACAAATGAGATGACGAAATTTGGAGAAGCAAAAGGAGAAGCAAATAAAATAGGACAAGGGCAGGAAAAAACTCATCATCTGCTGGCGACAGCGACATCTATCGCAACACTTGTGAACTAATTGCCAAAATCCTGCATCGCGCTACCAAAGTTATCCGCGACATTAGCGTATTTAGAAAATCCCGACTTTCATATGTCGGGCAGTTAGCCCACCACATACAACATCCGTCTGGTCGGAAGATCCTCCCTTTTCTATGGAGGATGAGGAGCTTTACACCCTATTCCTTATCCCCCCCAAATTCTCATCTGTCAAGTATTTTCCCAACTGTGTCTAAACGTACATCCGTTTAGACACAGTTGTGTTCTCATATAACCATCCACATTCATACTCTAAATTCACTTGCTCACTGCATTTTCCTTATACCTTTTTTTTTTTGGCGGGTGGAAAATCATCAAATAACCCCTTAACTTGTGAACAACCCGCAGCCCCGACGGGAACAACCCGCAGCCTCGACGGGATTTTCCTCATACCTTCACATCACAATTTCTGTGATGTAGTCTCATTTTCTGTGGTGTTGTCTCATCATCACACAGATTATCAGTCTTGACCGTTAAAGAAGGTCCTGAAATATCAATTTAAATATAATATTTTGATATCGTCAAATAGTTAGGTGATGGACCCACGGAACAGTGAAGTATGGCTGATGGTGGACTGGAATGATGATGTAGATTCCAAAAAGATTATGCCAATCAGGTTGGAGAGTTATTGTAAAAAATTGAACGCTTGGAAAACAATTTGTCACTGTCTTATTTAGCTGTCCTAGCCATGTGAAGTGGAGATTGCTGCTATGTTAAGGTAGTAAAAGCCAGTCATTCGTCCATACATAAGTAGTATTGTGGTTACTCCTCTGTTTGACGGTGTAGGTTCAAAATTCATTTTGATCTATTATCTAGCCCTGTATGGAAGCAGAATAGCGTATTTCACTAAAAAAATCTAATTAGTCGGTCTGTTAGATTATCGAAAAATATTGGACACGTATTTTTTGTTTTATCAAATCAATAAAAAGTGACGAAGATAAAACGCGTCAAAGATTTTAGTGGGGGTTTATGACGTCACTAATCGCTAAAAAATTTCATGCTAATATCTTAGAATATGACGTCACACGAGTTTTCAAAGCACTGTATTGTCTTCATTGTTTGCTTACGGAAAGAAAGAAAAAATACGTGTCCAATATTTTTTGGAAATCTATCCGACGGACTAATTAGAGTTTTTTAGTTAACTACCCTTTAATTCCTCCCTCTCTTTATCCTCGATCTGTACGCTACCGGTTTGTCCGAAGTCCGAACCTTTATTCGTCTTTACAACACCCATAGGAAAAGAACTCGTCATAGACAATCCGGAGAGCCTTCTAAAACTTCACTAAACTATCTGCTAAGATACCATCACGAAACGACCCTAAACAAAAAATATACCTTCAGCCCAGCCCATAAGATCTATAATCTCCTAGTTTTAAGGACATGCCCGTATCAACTTAATACAATCTCAATATCTTTAGACTGTGCCAAACTTGGGCCCAATTTATAACCAGGGACTCGAACCGGGGACCTTTGAGTCATAAATTTTGCAGTATATAGTTCTAGGAAATCATACAGGAATGAATAGGTTGTCTATGTAGATAAGGCGGAAGTTGCGTGAGCGATTGTCGCAGCGATTTGTCTTGGCTGAGGGGTTTAGTCGCATGTGAGAATTTGAGCTTGTTTCGTCATCTTACTGGTGAGGTACGACAGTAGTAATAATTTTTTTTGTGTAAATGTTGTTTATGTTAAAACATTGCTTTATAATATACTAGCTGTTGCCAGCGGCTTCACCCGCTACAACCCACGGGAATATAAAATCAAGAAGTGTGATAAGAAGCTGCCCGATTTGGGCATCAAACTCATGTGCAACAGTCCTTCTTGCGACCACTAGCCCAAGGCGGTCAGTCGAATTGACGTTCGTATTAAAACATTGTTTATGGAGGGGGTCTTTGACTAACATCCAAAAGTCCAAACTCAAGGTTTGCCAACATGCTATGGAGCGCAGTATCTTAGGTGTAAAATTAACCGATCGGGTTCGATACACTACACTGCGCTCCAAAACGCAAATTGTTGACGTGGCTCAAAAGGCTGCCATACTTAAATGGGACTGGGCAGGACATGTCTGTCGCATGCCGAACGAGCTGTGGGCTTGTAAAGCTCAGGATTGGTGCCCTGAAACAGTCGACGCGAGGTCGTGGCAGACCTCGAAGGAGATGGCGGGACGAACTAGATGTCTTCCTGCAGAATTGGAGAGACATTTCACTGAATCGTGACCGTTGGGAGGTATGGAGGGAGGCGTTTGCTCAGCATTGGGACAACATAAGCTAGCTATTCTTCTTTCTTCTTCTTCTTTATGGGGTTCAGGTTTCCGCACTTAGTCCTTAAAGTGGACCATTGTGCGTGAGCCATGGTGGCCGATTACTCCAACCAGCCCACCTCCCTCCAGAAGCAGATCAGACTTCCCGGTCTCCTCAGGGCATCCGCAAGGGATCTTGGTGTTCCAAGGGTCTCCTCACGAATCTTGGTAACGCCTGTACACTCAAGGAGCACATGCGCCACCGTTTCCTCTGCCTCCATGCATGCTCTGCACAGGGGACTGTCAGTGATACCTAGAGTGTGGAAGTGTTTATTCAGTGATCAGTGTCCAGTGATGGTCCCCGCCATCAGACGCAGGCTGTCTCTGTCCAGGCGCAGAAGGCGCCTGATCAGCTTTGTATCCAGGGATGGCATAGCATCCTTGGATTGCCTACATCCTGGTGTCGAGGCCCACCGTTCCTCCGCTTGTATGCGAGTGTGGTCTTTTAACCAGCTTCTTAGCTGCTTGAAAGGTATGAGCACAATGGGTTCGGGTCCGTACGGTTTTGTGCTGGATCCTCTTCTGGCAAGTTCGTCAGCCGCATCGTTTCCAAGTGATCCACTGTGACCTCTAATCCATTGTAGTGTTAAAGTGTTGTGATTTAGTACCGTGATACGTTCTAGGGCCTTGTGGCATTCTAGTATCAGTCTCGACGTGATCTGATTGCTCTTTAGGGATTGAAGGACTGAGGCACTGTCTGAGAGTATTCGAATATTAGTATCCGTAACCTCCATGGCCTCTATAGCGTGTGCCGCTTGGATAATACCTACACACTCTGCATGATAAACAGAGTTGAGCGTTCCAAGTGGTTTGGATATCTTAATGTTTAGGTCGTCGGAGAACACCCCGACGCCTGTCCCATCTTCGGTTTTTGATCCATCAGTGTAAATCCTTAGCTCTCTTGTACCTGAGTAGTCACACCGCTCCTCTATGTTGTAGTGTTTTTGGTGGGTTCTGTCGATAGGCTAGCTATTAAAACATTGCTTGATGATTTAATTAAAAATTATGTACAGTAAAAAATCATTTATTTATGTAGTACTTGCAGGACTTACAGATGATAAAAAACAAACAAAAAAAAAAGGAAAGAAACCACAGTCACCAAGAAAGCCAATTATATTTTAATAATATTATTTATAGTGTGAACACAAAACAAAAACGACTTATTTAAATGAATAAATACAATGTAAGAACTGAGTTTTCAATTTTAAATAATATGAAGAAATAAATATAAACAAATAAAATAATCGACAGCCACACTAGTTGTGAATGGGTCTAAATCGCACTATTTGCATATATAAATTAAATGTCATTATTATTTAAAAATTTAAAAACAATAAGTACGTACATATTTAGGCCGAGATCTTTAAACGTTACTTAGAACGCGTTTTGATTTAGACGTCATGTTCACCTTCCTACGATACACTTGTAGTTTGACAATATGGCGACAGAAAGAGAAATAGCCTACTTACTACTTAGAGTCTAATATCACAGGGCCTAACGAGATAAAAAATATATTTAAATCCTACTTTACCGCTGAAACATATAAAACAGGGGGCATACGTGTGGACCCACTATCTGACAAATACTGTTAGAATAAAATAGTATATGGTAGGTACAAGATCTTATTATGAAACAGTCTCATATACACTTCCGTTGCCGGTGTAGAAATATTGAAATTAATTTAAAAAAGTGGCCAACTTCTAAACAGCGACAATATAATATCTCAACACTAAGAAGAAAATATAAGAATGTAATTATATATATAAATTAGTTGATATAAAAATTAGGCAATATTGTATGTCAAGTTTATTTTTTCTGCACAATTGCTGTTATTAATGAAATGTCAAAAATTAGCGAGTAACTTATTTATATTAAATCGATTGCGCACATAATCTTGCATGAGAAAGATTAAGCGTTATTGTTGCTGTGTTTTTTTATCTATAAATTCATAGTTTCGCGTGAGGAATTAAATAGTTTCTATTTTTTTTGCGACTGTACGGACAAAGTAACATTTGTAAATATCAGCCTTACTGCATGCTGGGATGACTGACCTTTATATAAAATGTAAAAGCATGCAGACTCGATGCCAGCATATGTCTTACTATGGCGTTCGTAGAGTACAATAACAATAGTGATTGACTAGTACAAATCGAGAGACTGATTAGTAATTTCCATTGACAGGAAGTTTCCTCTATGTGACCATTCGCCGTCTAACTTAGCCATAATCAAAGAAAGAAAATATCCTCTGAATATTGTCATAAAAGATGTCATTTAATTTAAAAAATATAAATGTTAAACTAGTTGTTGCCCTCGACGTTCGTATACGTGGAATTATTAAAAAAAAATACTTATTTTTTTTTAAATCAAATTTTGTTTTCTAATTCAAGGGATTTTTTTTGCAGGGAATCCTGAATATTTTACTAAAACAAAAGCAGCTCTAATCCTATTTCCCAATTAATCTAAAATAATAGGATAAGGACAGTAAAAGTCCCGTGAAAACCGGAAAATTGATCCAGCCGTTTCGGAGATTTACCGGAAATAAGAGACAGACAAACAAACAACGTATTTTTGGAATTGGTAGGTAAAAAAATATATTTCTAATTAGTCCGTCTGTTAGATTATCGAAAAATATTACATACTTATTTTTTGTTTTTATCATATCAATAAAAAATGACGAAGATAAAACGCTTCAAAGATTTGAGTGGGGGGGTTCTGACGTCACTCACCGCTAAAGAATGTCATACTAGTGTCTCAGAATGATACTAATGTCTGAGAAATGTCACACGAGTCGTATCGTCTTCATTGTTTGTTTACGTGAAATCTATCTGACAGACTTACATTGTTTTTTGTTGTTAACTATTCTATTAGTAGCACACCTTTCGTCACAGTTGACACACCTTTTAATGTCCTCAAACACTAAACGAAACACTATTACTCTTAATTAAGTAGGAAACACACAGCTTTTCTACCTTTCTTTATTCGATAAGTCAAGAGGGTAACCTAAAGACTTTTATCGCAAAAACAAATATACGCTCCATCTTGAGAACCTCCTCCATTTGTTCCTCGTCGGTTAAAAAGTCGCAATGTGTGCAAACACTATAACGTTTTTCCGGGTCTGATATTTGTCAAAGATATTAAGCTAAAGATAAAAGATAACTGCTCTATCCTATCGAATATAGATTAAGGTGCGTGTTCTGATGATTTGCGGGTATAAGAATTAAATCTGTGTCGTATTATTACTGGTACTTGAGTTGAATATTATATGACCGTTTGCTAAAATCGTATGTACGAGTAGTTTAGCCTCAACATAGCTTTTTTTTTTGAGGGTGGAAAATCATCAAATGACCCCTCCCGCTCTTGGGCAGAGCGAAAGGGAGTGTCAAACTTCTACTGACTAAAAACCACCCATGTTCCTTCTTAGCCCTCTATGTCGAGGCCGCGGTAACACAACTTGTGTACAACCCGCCTCCCATGTTGCTGACATCTCTTTGAGGCGCGCGTGGGACACGAACGCGCCGTCGACACGGCCTGTCGTCGTCGTAAGACGGACGGATGGCGAGCTAGCCCATCATTTTCCGTCCACAGGCCCGCGTCTATGGTGGTCGGAAGCCATCACGTCGCCCCCGACGCCCGGAGCGACTCCCGCGGCGGCTGGGACGAGAGGTCATCTCCTCTCGCGTTCCGCCACCTCCTTCGCTAGCATCACTGCTTCGCAGAAGAAGGCGACGGCGTCCCATTCCTCCTCGCCCCGGAACATGGCTTGCACCAGAGCCGGAAGCCTCAACATAGCTGACAATAAGAAAGGCATGACATTATTCATGACTTTTCCCAACTACATAATATGTTGAGGTATTTTAGTTCCAGCTGTGCCACAAGTGGTCCAAAAGTCTGACAATCAGTCTTACCAACGGCATCATTATAACCCAGTCCGGGATCCCTATGTGACTTCGATTCGCAATTCTGCGAAAATTGTTACACCAATGACTACACATCGAAGCCTTAATAATGTGACGTTATGTTTAAACTACGCCTTTTCTGTTCATCAAGTACAACATTGAAATATTTTTCTGTGTAATTACTATACAGTAAAAATGGCCTAATAACGCCTGAGAGTAATATTCAATTTGACGCATTGCTTAGATCTCGAAATGCAGCTTGGGGTCTAAGAGATATTGCTGATCTTATAAAATTAGTAGAATAGATTAATTTGTCCATAATTGATACAGTAGAAATGGCTTCTAATAGCAAAACTTTAATTTGGAAGAAAAACTGAAAGGTGCTCAGATCAGTAGGGCTATTGCGTATCTTTTAAATGATAGTGGCTAACCTATAATGCCTATCAATTACTGTCAAATGCAACCATTTTGTACTAAGCCATAACCATGTGATAGTTTATCCATGGACAATATGATAGCCACTGACATTTAAAAAATACGCAATAGCCCTACTGTAATAAATAAATGTAATGTGTAACGTTACTTCGAAAATATAGATTAGCATAACCCTCTCCATTGCCCTATCGGCGAATCGTAGAACTAGTGAAAACTAAAAGTCCCATTAGCCCTACTATAAATTGTTTAATAGGACCAGCAGAACTAATGGAACTTTTCGTTCCCACTAGTTCTACGATTTCGTTCCACCTTGAATCGTAGAACTAGTGAGAAAAAAGAATCCCTCTAGATCTGCCGTAGAACTGGAATGATCCGACTTTAAGACCTTCCGATGAGACCCATTGTGAGCGATTATAGCATACAAAACAAAAAAACAACACAGTACTTACTTCGGATAAATATAGGTAAGAAAAGTCTGGGTCTCAGACAAGAAGACATTGTACCCCCGCTTGGAGTACGCAGTACCGATGGCCTGAGAGAACGGATACGCTGAACTGTCGAAGAACCCAACTGCGTATAACACTGTCTTCTTGTTCTTTAAGTCTGGAAACAGAAGAATGAGGTTAGGTTATTTCAAATAAAAGAAAAGACGTTTAATGGTTGTCAATCAAAAATCAAAACAAATAAATATTTATTTCGAACAGCAAGGTCCATATGGGTTAGCGAATCAATACTTATGTATTTAAAGACTTTGGAAGACTTACAGCTAAATACAATAGTGATAAATAACGGTATGCTAATCAGACAGCCAATTACAAGTCTTCACGTCTAGAGCAGATGAACGAACTACGTTAGAAGTATTTATTAAATTCATTTTTTTAATTAATAATTACCTACTCGTTAACATCAATGTTATGGTTATTTTGTTTAAGATTACCATCCTTTTTTGTTTTTTGGCGGGTGGAAAATCATCAAATAACCCCTCCCGCTCTTGCGCAGAGCGAAAGGGAGTGTCAGACTTCTACTGACTAAAAACCACCCATGTTCCTTCTTAGCCCTATATGTCGAGGCCGCGGTAACTTGTGAACAACCCGCAGCCCCGACGGGTAAGTTAGCATTCTAATGAAAAGTCTCTGAAGAGGTCAGTATTATCGTATATTTGTTTGTCAATTTGTATGAGAATATGCGGCCACCAGAATGTTGTTGTACTAAGTCCTGGATCAGTTCAAAAATAGCAATGGCTAAACTTGGGTTAAAAACCATATGCCGTTATACACCGTAGTAAAAGTTCCTATTATCCAGAGTATCATCCAATTTATAAGTATCGATTCAAAAATATGGAAAAATATTGTAAATCGTAAATAAGACCACATGTGAGTTTTACGTGTTTCATGTTATTTACGATCCAACGGTCTGGGTGATAATATTTCTCTAAGATTTCCGTTCGTCCAATCATACTTTTGCTAGACTCGAAAGATGCTATTTCCGTCTCGACTTGTCTTAGCTTTCTGCCCATATCATATTTTATGAGTGAAACACCTGGTTTCTGAGTTAAGACCAATATTTACTGTTGTTCAGGAAATTTTCAGTATCAGTCACGGATTCTGAACTTAGGCCCGGTTAGCTCACAGTGGAGGTGTGCCCCGCTTGGGCGGAGCCCCGCCGTGTTCTCGTAGCGGCGATTGGCGGCGGCGACCTCTCGCGCCCGGCCCTGGTGCAAGCCATGGTCCGGGGCGAGGAGGAATGGGCCGCCGTCGCCTCCTTCTGCGAAGCAGTGATGCTAGCGAAGGAGGTGGCGGAACGCGAGAGGGAGAGAACCTCTCGTCCCAGCCGCCGCGGGAGGCGCTCCGGGCGTCGGGGGTCCCGCGATGACCTCCGGCCACCGTAGACGCGGGCCTGTGGATGGTGAGTGATGGGCTAACTCGTCGTCCGTCCGTCTCACGACGAAAACAGGCCGTGTCGACGGCGCGTTCGTGTTCCACGCGCGCCTCAAAGAGATGTCAGCAACATGGGAGGGGCCCAAAAGGGCCGACGCCTGTCGGGGCCGCGGGTAGTCCACCGGTTATCGCGGCCTCGACATAGAGGGCGAAGAAGGAACATGGGTGGTTTTTAGTCAGTAGAAGTCTGACACTCCCTTTCGCTCTGCCCAAGAGCGGGAGGGGTTATTCGATGATTTTCCACCCACCAAAAAAAAAAAAAAGGCCCGGTTAGCTGCCCGTCGGGGCTGCGGGTTGTACACACGTTACCGCGGCCTCGACATACAGGGTGTAAATTAACCCTACAGACATACGTCAACCAAGCATTGAGTTTTACTTTTATGTACAGAATCATCAAAGTAAAACTCAATGTAGCACTCTTAGAACATTGTGCTAGTAGATGCTTTAAATAGTAAAAGGGTCATGGAGTTAATTTAAGTAAAGTTATAACCTGAAAAACTAGTATTTACAAAAACAGCTTTGCAATATTTGTAACTTTGACCCCCAATATCTCCGTATCTAGGGGGTTCCCAGGTATGGTCTAGAACAAAAAAATGATCGCAGTGGTGGGGAGAATAAGTGCCTTTCGTTTGCGTTAAGGGTACTTTACACCCTTTATATGGCTAAGAAGGAACATGGGTGGTTTTTAGTCAGTAGAAGTCTGACACTTCCTTTCGCTCGTTCAAAAGGCCCGGTAGGCTAGGCTCGTACACTATTAAGTACAATTCTGTCTAACCCATCGGGCATTACAGGTGTGATGTTATGTTATAACAACAACCAAGCTCAAATTTAGATTTCATGGTTGACTTAGAAAGTACCTACTATTAATTCCTATCACATTAAGGCCGATCTGGGAATCGATCTTAAGAACTCATGCTTAGCAATCGACCAACGAGGTATTATCAGAACAAATCAAAACAGAACTTCTAGAAAGATAAAAGAAAACCGGACCTTTTCTATGTTATGATATAAAAGACTTTCTGCCGCACTCAGAGAGCTTTACTGATTACTTAGGCCATCACATAGTAATGGTTTTGACAGTTAAGTTATAGAAATGTATGTCAAACCTTTTCTAAGTAACGGCTTAAGTAATCATTAAAGCTCTCTGAGTGCGGCAGTTTGACTTGTGAGTTTCGTTATATGTATTTAAAGAATAAATAAATTATATATCTGTCAATATGTAACACCTGATCGTTGAACAGGCAAAAATATAACGAACTAGCTGTTGCCAGCGGCTTCGCCCGATACAGCTCGAAAACTGAACCCAAGGGAAGATAAAATTGGGATAAAAACTATTCTATGTGTTAACACAGGTTATAAACTATCTGTGCACCAAATTTTATCCAACTCCGTTCAGTAGTTTTTGTGTGAAAGAGTAGCAAACATCCATCCATACATACATACATACTTACAAACTTTCGCGCAATATTACTAGCTGTTGCCAGCGGCTTCACTCGCTACTACTCGAAAATTATATCACGGGAAGATAAAATCCGGATAAAAACTATCCTGTGTTAATCCAGGTTATAAACTATCTGTGTACCACATCCAAATCCGTGCAGTAGTTTTTACGTGAAGAAGTAACAAACATACACACTCACACACTCACAAACTTTCGCCTTTATAATATTAGTGTGATAGTAGGAAGTAGGATTTAACCCACAAAATGCTAAAATTACTATTCAACTGCGGCACCAAGTTTCCTAAGAGCAATCGCTTTGATCTAACTTCAAAGCCATCAATAACCTACTCGTAAGCTATTACTACCAGAGCATAGAAAAATCCTTCTTCTTTACGTAGAATACAGGATCAAGTGACATTTCACATTCCATTCTGAAGATATCATGTCGTTACTACAAGCCTCGACGCATAGCTTGTTAGGATGCTTACAGATTGGCCTTTTTTTAGAACGGAACGGAACCCTTATGGATTCGTCATGTCTGTCTGTCTGTCCGTCTGTCCATCCGTATGTCACAGCCACTTTATTCGGAAACTATAAAGACTACACAGTTGAAACTTGGTAAGTAGATGTATTCATCATCATCGTCAGCCTATAATGTTCCCACTGCAGGGACTAAGGCCTCCTCTCTAGGAGAGGGATGGGAATCCACCACGTGGGCCTAGTGCGGGTTGGTAGATGTCACATGTCTTCGAATTTTTTGGTTCCAAGACATGCCGGTTTCCTCACGATGAAATAAATTACACAAAGTAATGCGCCTGACGGGGTTAAGAATAAAAAAAATAAAAGATTAAGGGGGGTCTCCCCATACATGGAACTGAACCTAAAAAAAACTTTTTTCATGAAACGTATCTAAATAAGACAGCCGCGACCAACGGTGTAACGTGCTTTCAGAAGAACGGAAGAAATGATCGGTATGCAATGGGTGATCACCCATCCACGGGCCAACCTAGGCAAGTGCGGTTTAACCTGAAGATAGAGTCCAGTCGCTATTAAAAAAAAAGGCGAAAATAGCTATAGCTAAAGTTTACAGTGTCTTTGGTTAACAAACGAGGAACATATTGAAGGAGGGTATTGAGGATTTGATTCTCGTTCCAAATAATAATATGTAAAGAACTTTATCCTTAATTTGTGACGTAATTGTGCCATGGTGACCCCGCACGCTCTCCAGATCTCACTTTATTAGACGTTTCTTTTCTGACATTGTCCTACACCAGTTTTAAAATTTTAAGGGAAAGTGGTTTACACCTAAAAGTAAATGACGCGCGCACATTTTTTGTCATAAGTTTAAGGGTTGCGAGCCTTTTCCGAAATATTTGGAATGGTTCTGCCTGTTATTTAACAGTGTTTTTGTTCAAATTTTTATTAGTATTTGAGAGTTTCAATGATGATGTTTAAACTAAGAAACTGTATTGTAGCACTTCGTACAAAAACGATTCAAAAACTTGCTCCGTCTGTAAAAACCCTAAAGTATAGCTTCCAAACAATTTTACAAACTTGTATCACGCTATGAATAATATATGAGTAGGCAGCTTATTCGTCGATCACGTTGTCACACGGCGACTATTCAATTTTGCGAGTTATTCTCAAGAAAAACGTAAAAGGTCTTGTAGAGTCAAGTATACGGCTAAGAGATTTTGAATGCAAGAATTTAAAGGCAGGTACGATCAAAGCCCTCTTACATTATAATATAAATCGGTTTTTATCAATTCAATGGCGTTACCATTTTGCGTTAATCATAAAACCATAATATGAGGCATAGCTTTCGGCCTTTTTCAGATCGGTAAAATGACACCTGTTTCAACTCTATACCTACATTTACTTTTGCACAGTTAGATAGACTGGATTAGAGAGGGCTATGCTCGGAGTCACCTTGCGTGATAGAATCAGAAATGAGGACATCCGCACGGTTATAGGTACACTAGTTATCGCGGCCTCGACTTAGAGGGCGAAGAAGGAACATGGGTGGTCTTTAGTCAGCAGAAGTCTGGCACTCGCTCTCGCTCTGCCCAAGAGCGGGAGGGGCTATTCGATAATTTTCCACCTGCCAAAAAAAAAAGGACATCCGCACGAGAACCAACGTTACCCACGTAGCCCGAAGAATCGCCAGACTTAAGTGGCAATGGGCAGGGCACATTGCTCGCAGTACGGATGTCCGATGGGGTCGACAAGTTCTGGAGTGGCGACCACGAACCGGAAGACGCTGTGTGGGAAGGCCTCCCACTAGGTGAATCGATGACCTGGTGAAAGTTGCGGGCACCCGCTGGATGCGAGACGCACAGGACCGATCAATGTGGCGACACCTGGGGGAGGCCTATGTCCAACATTGGACGTCTTTCGGCTGAAATGATGATGATGCGTTACACAGACATCATTTACGTCTACATTTTATTTTACGTATTTTATTTAAACTTATATCCGTACACTTCTTAATCGTGTAGTAAGTGCCTAATATCTCTTATTCATACTGGTTACCTCACGATGTTTTACTTTTTAATATTTTTTGGCGGTTGGAAAATCATCAAATTACCCCTCTTTGGCAGAGTGAAAGGGAGTGTCAGACTTCTACTGACTAAAAACCATCCATATTCCATCTTAGCCCTATATGTCAAGACCGCGTTAACTTGTGAACAACCCGCAGCCCCGACGGGCGCGATGTTTTACTTCACCGCAAGAATTAAAATGTTTGTAAGCGCACACGCGGTATTACAGGAGAAATTCCTAGTGCGAAGCCGAGTTTTAAAAAACGTAATAATTATACAATACATGCACTTATAGAGCAATGGTAGCCCAGTGGTGGCGGCCCCGACTTACGAACAGTTGGTCGTGGGTTCGAACCCAAGCAGGCCACATTACTTTGTGTAATTGTTGTAATTATTATAATACAGGGTGTTTGGAAGGGAGCTGTACATACGCCTAGGGTAGAAACTAGGGATAGTCTGCTACCTACCCCCGCCCATTATATTGACCTTGGCCTCAAGGTTTTTTTTTAATTTAAAATTATTTCTTTACCTTACTACGGTACTTCAGGCCCCATAACTTTTCTTCTCCACAATTTTCTGGTGTAAAATAATTTTTTGCAGGACCCTAAGACTCTAACGATTAAAACAAGACCATTAGCCGACCGGTCCCATGGATAGATTTTGAGCTACAGGTAGTTTTAGTCAAAAAATCAAATAAAAAATAATAATAAATTAAAAAAAAACCTTGAGGCCAAGGTCAATATAATGGGCGGGGGTAGGTAGCAGACTATCCCTAGTTTCTACCCTAGGCGTATGTACAGCTCCCTACCAAACACCCTGTATATTGTAATTATTTCATCACCACTACTCTCAAAACAGTGAAGGAAAACATCGTGAGGAAAACGGCATATCTTAGAACCAAAAATTCAAAGATATGTGACATCTACCAATCCGCACTGGACACGCGTGGTGAATAGCCCATCGCTCTCCTAGAGAGGAGACCTGAGTCCCTGCAGTGGGAACAATATAAGCTGATGATGATGATGAAACATACACGAGGTGAAGATTCCATAAAATCAAAGGTAATGCGGCGTGCCTTTTTTTTTTTTTTTTTTGGTGGGTGTAAAATCATCGAATAACCCCTCCCGCTCTTGGGCAGAGCGAAAGGGAGTGTCAGACTTCTACTGACTAAAAACCACCCATGTTCCTTCTTCGCCCTCTATGTCGAGGCCGCGATAACCAGAGGACTACCCGCGGCCCCGACAGGCGTCGGCCCTTTCGGGCCCCTCCCATGTTGCTGACATCTCTTTGAGGCGCGCGTGGAACACGAACGCGCCGTCGACACGGCCTGTTTTCGTCGTGAGACGGACGGACGGCGAGTTAGCCCATCACTCACCGTCCACAGGCCCGCGTCTACGGTGGCCGGAGGTCATCGCGGGACCCCCGACGCCCGGAGCGCCTCCCGCGGCGGCTGGGACGAGAGAATGCGGCGTGCCTTAGGTCATAACATTAGGCTATCACTGCCATCCCTACTTTTTAAATCCAAAATAATGAAATTGATAGAGATATTCTAGAAGGTCCCCTTTTATTTGAAATCATCTTCAGTCATCTCACTTGATGACAAAGCCGTAGCTCAAAAACCACCACACAATATCTGTCACAATTCTCAATTAATCATGCTCTTATCTCCAAATCCACAAATTCCACCCGATAAGGATACATCTAATACCGTTCACTCCTCGTTCCCTCCCCATAAGGAAAACGATGAAAACGATGGCTAAATAAGTGGCTATTTATCTTTTTGACAAATACTCGGTATCTAAAAGTATCTGGGTCAAGCCAGGACTAATACTGGCAGTTATTTATCTTGGTAGCTCTGTGGTGGGAGTTACACGTGATGTTAGAAAGATTGTGGGGGGGATGAACTGTCCTATGTATCATTGTTCGAAGCTTGCTTGGGTATACAGGGTGGAAGGAACAACCCTCCGCTAACATTTTTATTAGAAAAATAAAACACTTTTCCTTTTCTAACTTTTTTTGCCATATTTCAATGTACTATTACATTCTTTGTACTCAGCACTCCATATACCCAGGTTTCCCTTACACTCTGTATTACTCAAAGGTCTCAGGACTGAAGATATCTCAAGACCAACTAAGTGGTCGAGTGGTTAGTAGCGCGATTTATGATCATGAGGTCCTATAGCCTATGTGATCCCCAAAGGTTTAGGTGGTGTACCTGAAAGAATACCCACATTACTTAGATTATGATTAAGTCTCTAATCGGCACAAATACAAACTCCATCCATCCATTCATTATGTAACACAAATACTTTGCTGGAACTGGAAATCGAATCTCGTTCTAAGCAGTCGCGCTTTTAACAACTGAACCAACGACGCAGTCTTCAGGGATCTTCGATCTCTGGATCTGAGGGCATTAGACCTACGAGCTACTTCATTTCCTAGTATAATATATTGCTACCGTGTTTAAAGTTCAGAAAAACGACATAATGCATCTTTTAAGTCAGACATAAAAGTAATTGCTGAAATAATTATTACACTTAACTCCATCATGATATTAATATCGTGGTTCTATTTGAGAATAAACTGCTGTGATTATATTCGTATGTTATATGTATATTACAAAAGTATATTATTAAATATTAGCTGTTGGCCTGCGTTCGCGTAAAGTGATCATAAAAATATTATCCCTATTTGAAATAGATTGTGTTACCAATAATAGGTTTCTTTTTGCAAACCCCTATCCATTTTTTTTCGTAAGTAAATTATTCATTTTAACATCAACTTACAACAACAAATATCTACCATTAAATCTCTGGATAAAATCGGTCCAACCGTTTCAGAGATTGGCTAGGATAAACAGATAGCATACACGCAAAAAAATTTACCGTATATACTTTAATTTGCATTTAGTAAAAAGCTGTTATTTTGTTTCAAACAGACAATTTTATTTTATGTATGTACTGTAGATGAACTTTATAATAAAGATAAGGATATGAATACGTATAATGTCGGTAAATTACAAAGATGATTAAGTTTCGTGCATCAAAGGCGGTAAACATCGTTGTTTTATGAGGAAGATATAAATTAAATTGTTTAACACGCTATATAGTAATAATAGAGTAGTTTCAGACTAGTTTTTTTTTACTGCAACTTAATTTCATCTCCAGGGTTGTCTGAAATCCCTCGGGTTGTACACTAGTTATCGCGGCCTCGACATAGAGGGCTAAGAAAGAACATGGGTGGTTTTTAGTCAGTAGAAGTCCGACACTCCCTTTTGCTCTGCCCAAGAGCGGGAGGGGTTATTTGATGATTTTCCACACGCCAAAAAAATAAAAGGGTTGTCTGAAATAGATTAATGTAATAAAACAACTGGAAAACTAGTCTGTAATCATTACTTTCTTCGTTCCTCTTTGCTTTTAGATTCTTCTTTGCAAAGAAGAAATGTGAGATCCTGATTTGTTTTACTCAGAAATCCAATGTGTGGAATAGCTTTTAATTCGCCCGAACTTTGGTATGCGCCCGATAAAAGTAACAATAGGGGATCGTACAAAAAAAACTAATTAGTCCGTCAGATAGATTTCCAAAAAATATTGAACACGTATTTTTTCTTTTTTCACATAAACAAAAAATGAAGACGATACAGTGCTTCGAAAACTCGTGAACTACTTGAAAACGACATATGTTAATACATTTTTTACCTACAAATGACGTCACAACCGCCCACTCATGATCTTTGACGCGTCTTATCTTCGTCATTTTTTATTAATTTGATAAAACAAAAAACACGTATCCAATATTTTTCGATGTTCTAACTGACGGGCTAATTAGAATCATATTTTGTTGACTCAGTCCTATCCTCTATTTATGTGTTTGTTGAAAAGATAATATTGTAAAACCAAATAACTTAAAAAGATTTATTTACCGGATCTCCTCCATAGGAATTTAATTATAAGCCTATGTAACATAAATAAAACATTTTTATTTGAATCAGCAAATCAAATGATAATCGTATGGGCTCTGCAGGTCAGATAGGCAGTCGCTCTATGTAAGATACTGATATTCAGTTGCTTTCGAAAAGACTGTAAGCCGATCCCAACGTGGTTTGAAAGCCCTTTCTTAAGTAGATAATGATTTGATCATCAAACTAGTCCTTAATAAAAGTAGTTAAAAAACTAAAAAACCCGACTGAAAAAACTGAATAGCAAAAACAAGCACATTTTAAATTTTTAAAAAATTGGAAACAGGCGGGGTCCATTCTATTTTCATTTCATAATTTAATATTCAAATGAACCCCGGGTATTTACAGCCGGGTTTTTTAGTTTTTTTAGCTACTCTTTTTTTATTTCCAACTTTTTCGTTCTTTCTTTTGTTCTTTCGTTGGTCGCGTAAAATTCTTCGCCGATGATTTAACTTTTGTGTTTGTTTATACGATTTGTGACTTTGAATTTCTTTTAAACATATAAGTTTTATATATTTTTGTAATCTCCTAATTTTTCTTTGTTTTTTTAATTTTAATGTAGCCAGTGTCACTTGTGCCATCAAGGCATCTAACGACGTATATTTTATTGAAATCCCTTTATCCGTTTAGGAGTTATGAGGGAACAAAGAGACAGACATACATACATACATACATACATACACGCCAAACACATAACCCTCCTTTTGGGCTTCGCCGCAGTCGGGTACAAATCAGATCATCATTTTTAAGATTTCCATCAGACAGTCCACTCACCGACACTCTTGTCATTGGCAATGATCTTGTGCGCTGTCTCCACCGGCATGCTCCTCCTCACAATCTGGCCTGTGCTGGTCAGACGATGCAGTGTCACTTGTAGGTTCTTCATCATTCTAGGGCTGATGCTGGCGTTCTTGTGAGTGCCAGGACCTGGAGACAGGGGAGAAAATCAGTTTGGACACAAAGGAGGTTATTAATTCGTCTGTAATAGAGATGTTTACTGTTTAAAAAAAAATTCTTATTAGACCGTCAGTTAGATTATCGAAAAATTACGCAGATAAAACGCGTTAAAGATTTGATTGGGAGTTGGAGACGTCACTGACCGCTTAAAAATGTCATGCTAATGTCTTAGAGTATGACGTGACACGAGTTATCAAAGCACTGTATCTTCTTCATTGTTTGTTTACGTGAAAAAAAAATACGTGTCCAATATTTTTTGGAAATCTATCTCACGGACTACTTAGATTTTTTTGTTAACTACCATATTCTGATCTTTAAAGATAATTCAAACATCTTAACCTCAAGGGTCATTCAACCTCAACTTTGATCCAAGTTTGATTACGACGTTTTCCTTCTAGACATAAGTGTATTAGGACACGGCAAATAATGCGGATGTCACGCGGTTTCACGCGCGTAGTCCCCGTCTCCGTGGGATACAGGGATAAAAAGTAGCCTATGTTACCCGGGGATAGTGTAGCTTCCCAATGGTGAAAGAGTTTTTCAAATCGGTCCAGTGATTTCGGAGCTTATTCGTTACAAACAAACAAACAAATCTTTCCTCTTTATAATATAAGTGTAGATAAAGTTTGTTAGGAAAGATGAAAGGCTGTTTGTAACTCTTTCACACACATACAGCACTTAGCCCATAATATTATATAATTGCTGCGGGTTGTTCGAACATAGACATTGTGGGCTCGGAAACAAAGGTCTAAGAAGGAACATGTGTGGTTTTTGGTCAGTAGAAGTCTGACATTACCTTCCGTTTTGCCCAGATCGGGATAAGGTTCAGTGGAAGGGTGACCTTTGCCTTGCAGTACGAAATAAATGGCAGCAAAAATTTACGGCCGCCTGTCTTGTTTTCCGTCTTTATATTAAAGACTAGCGGACATCACGTGGTTTCACCCACGCAGTTCCCGTTACCGTGGGAATACAGGGATAAAAAGTAGCCTATGTCACCTGAGGATAGTGTAGCTTCCCAACGGTGAAAGAATTTTTCAAATCGGTCCAGTAGTTTCGGAGCCTATTCGTTACAAACAAACAAACAAATCTTTCCTCTAATATTAGTGTAGATATAATATTAGTGTAAAAGATCAGAAACAATCGGAAAAATCATTTAGAGAAGTACAATCAAACTATCGTGCTTACCTAGTTTCATTCGTATAACTGCACTTAAGCGGCCAGAACTGTACACTTTAGTATCAATGTGCAAGTGTAAGAGCAATTAAACTCGACCTTTGCTCATCAAGAAATGCAGAAAAACTCGTACCTACAAGACAAATATTTCTCACAAGTACTTTACAAGTAACAAATAAATCGTTTTAATGATTAAATTGTTAGTTTTTCCTCACTATTGTCTTTCAGTCTATAAAGTTAGCAAATTGCAGGTTTTAACTTGAATGCTTAGTTATTTTCATGATTTTTATTATGTGAGAAAATCGGTTGATAATAAACTGTTTTATGGACCTCCGTGATCTTTGAATAGGGTACTTATTTCACCAAAAATAATCTAATTAGTCCGTCTGTTAGATTATCGAAAAATATTACCTAGATATGTGTTTTTTGTTTTATCAAATTAATAAGAATTGACGAAAATAAAAAGTGTCAAAGTGTGAGAGCTTTCGGCGTCACTTTCTTTGTAAAAAAGTACTAACCTTGTCACGTCACACGCCTTGACGCGACTTTGCGAAGCACTGTATCGTCTTCATCGTTTGTTTAAGTGAAAAAATAAAAAAAGTAGTTAAAAACCCAACTGAAAAGACTGAAAAGCATAAAACAAGCACATTTTAAATTAAACAAAACTTGGAAGCAGGCGGGGTTCATTTGAATATGAAATTATGAAATGAAAATAGAATGGACCCCGCCTGCTTCCAAGTTTTGTTTAATTTAAAATGTGTTTGTTTTATGCTTTTCAGTCTTTTCAGTCGGGTTTTTTAACTACTTTTTTATTTCTAACTTTTTAGTTCTTTAGTGTTTGTTCTTTCGTTGGTCGCGTAAAATACTTCGCAGATGATTTAACTTTTGTGTTTGTTTATAGAATTTGTGACTTTGAATTTATTTTAAACAAATAGGTGTCATATATTTTTGTAATTTCCTTTTAAAACTCTTCATTTTGATACCCTACTCGATGATAATGGATTTTTTTTATTTTTTAAAATCCACGATCCGGCCCCCAAAACCAGCAACTGTCTTTGTTTTTTTAATTTTAATGTAGCCAGTGACACTCGCGCCATCAAAACGAATCTAACGACGTTTATCTCATTCAAATCCCTTCATCCGTTTAGGAGTTATGAGGGAACAAAGAAACGGACATGTATACATACATACATACATACATACATACACGCCAAACACATAACCCTCCTTTTGGGCTTCGCCGCAGTCGGGTAAAAAATACGTGTCAATTCGTTTTTGAAAATCTATCTGACGGACTAATTAATTTTTTGGTGAACCCTATTGCCCAGTGGTCTGACCGACGCACCGACAAGGCATAGCCCAAGACAAGCGCCTCTGATTTATCAGATGCATGTGGGTATTTCAGGAAAAATAGCTGACATAGCAGGACATGTCTGCCGCATGCCGGACAAACTGTGGGTCAAAATAGCAGGAAACTGGTGCCCTGACACAGTGAGACGGGGTCATGGCGGGATGAACTAGATCGGTTCCGTCAAAACTGGAAGAAGGACGCGCGCGTTCGCAAGAAGTGGAAAGAGTGGAGGGAGGCCTTTGCCCTGGAGAGGGACAGAGCAGGCCAGTTAAAAAAAAGTGGGTATTTTATAATTATCACTTGCTTCGTGGAAAGAAAACATCGTAAGGAAACCAGCATCCTTGACATATATTTCTTAACGGCATGTAAAGTCAAGTCACCTCTGACTTGACCGATGGATGGCTTATAGACGGTTGTATACTTCTTTACCTGACACAAGAAACGGGTGTTTAAAAAAAATATTTCAAGTCACGTACATAAACACATAACATAACATAACTTGGAACAGAACATGTAGGCCATAAAAATATTTTCAAGCGGCAGTGAAACCTTTTTTTTGGGGGTTGGGAAATCATCCCGCTCTGGGTGGAGCGGAAGGGAGTGTCAGACTTCTACTGACTAAAAGCAACCCATGTTAATTTTAGCCCCTTGTATCCGGGGTCGCGGTATCTCCTTCTAGCAACCCGCAGCCCCGACAAGACCCGCAGACCCGATCATACTCTTTGCTTTGATTTAACTCCAAAAAAAAACACAATCAAAACACAATGTATCAATCAATTTATTTCTCTTTTAAACACAATTTTCTTTCTTTCTCTGCCTTACTCGTGGGGGATTACAAGCGTGATGTTATGTTGATATACATATTTACACGGGTAACTAATGGGACTTAATAATAAAAGCGTCACAAATAATTAGTCCTCATGTCATCTTTATTATAGCGGGTTAGATTGATTACTGCTAATTGGCTGCACTCAAGGTTAAAGACAGCGTAATTATAGCGTTTTATTATCTGTGTGCGTAAAGAATTAATTTCTTTTACTCTGCTAGAACCTGGTGAACGTCAATGGTGACACTTGGGGGAGGCCTATGTCCAGCAGTGGAATTCTTTTGGCTTAAATGATGATGTACGATGAGCAGCGGTGGCCCAGTGGTGGCGGCCCCGACTTACGAACAGTAGGTCGTGGGTTCGAGCCCAGGCAGGCACACTCTTTGTGTTATTTATTTCATCACCGCTGCTCTCAAACGGTGAAGAAAACATCGTGAGGAAACCGGTATGTATGAGAATCAAAAAAATTCGAAGACATGTGACATCTACCATTGAGCACTGTGCCCGCGTGGTAGATTAAAGCCCATTCCCTCTCAAAGAGTGGTACTGATGTAGGTTAGGAGCAAAAATATGTATACACTTATGAAACTTTAGAAGCAATTTTCGCCTACTGTAATGATTTCATTTTCATGTTACGAAACGAAACTAATATTTTGGAACCATATCATCATAATATAGTAGTTCATATTTCAAAGTTGAAATCGTCATTTCACCGGAAATTCGCGTTTGAACATGGCCAAGTCTATACATAGTATAGCTCGTGACTGTACTAGGAAGCGACTCTATTGCCATCAACTGGGCACAAATTCAAATAACACTTGTCCTGACTCGGGAATCGTACCCAGGATCTCATACAACATGGATAAACGGAGGTAAGTACGAAATGTTTTGGAATGGCCTAGGTACAACACTTCAGAAAATCATTTTGTAAAAAATCACACGTGTTTCGCAATTACAAACGTACATTTGTCTATAATCGGGTATAACACCAAAAAAATCTTATTAGCCCGTCTGTTAGATTACCTATCGAAACATATTGGTAGTAGGTACCTACGTGTTTTTTGTTTTATCAAATTATTAAAAATTTACGAAAATCGTCAAAATCATGAGTGGGGGCTTTTGACGTCACTTTGTGGGTAAAAAAGTACTAACCATGTGAAAACGCGAACCACGTCACACGACTGGGCACGAGTTTTCAAAGCGCTGTATCGTCTTCATTGTTTGCATACGTGAGAAAAGAAAAGATACGTGTCCAATATTTTTTGGAAATCTATCTGACCAATATTTTTTTTTTTTTAGTTAATTACCCTATTATAAAGCATGGTCCGGTGAATGAAAAATCATTCACTGCACCATGTTTGACTTTGAATTATGTCATCATTATAATCAATTACCATAGTTCAATTATACTACCTACTGACATTACTACCTGTATTTACATTATGTATTTAACCTGTCAAGTTGTAATTACATATCGCCTAGTATCCACGTGCTTATTATCACTCACACACATCGTCATAGGACTTTATTAATCCCGCGTCGATATAAATTTTATTTGATCCATTACCTGTCTAGTGATTTATTCGCTATTATTCAGAATTCTTCTTTTTCTTATTGTGTGGGCAGTAAGGTCTAACGACCCCACACACAAGGGCCTCTGACATGGTTTGACGGCCGCCATTTTGCGGCCGGTAGGTACCACCGGCTTACGTGCTTTCCAAAGCACGGAATCGTCTTTTTATCAGAAAATCAGGTGATTCAATTCTGCAATGTCCAAGCCAAACTTTGTAAAAGTTATTTTAAATAACTTTTACAAAGTATGCTTCACGTGGGAATTGTACCCACGACCAACGTCACAAGGCAAATGCCTAATCCACTGATTAGACAACGAGCCAATTTATAATATAATATATTATTTAGACTGTCCATCCATTATTATGCACTTAAGATCCTACTAGTGTTTCTAGGTACGTATAATATTATGTAAATTTAGACCGTTGGTACTGTAATTTATTAATATGACACATTGTCTTTCCAAGAAAATAGTAGCATAAATATTAATTCCGGTATTAGTTCCTCATCATTAAAATCAACACTAATAAATAATCACAGTTCGGTACAAAATCGCTTTAAGAGGGAAAATATCTGGCAGCACTGGCATATAACGTGAGTCTAACTGGCGAACCGTGACCGAATAACATTGCTCAGTAGGAACTAGATTTTGACCTTGCTGCATTTATAATATTACAAGTTTATAGCACATATCGTTTAACTAGGATCTTATCTAGTCAGCGGCGTCCGGCCCTGGTGCAAGCCATGGTCCGGGGCGAGGAGGATTGGGACGCCGTCGCCTCTTTCTGTGAAGCAGTGATGGTAGGGAAGGAGGTGGCAGAACATGAGAGGGTGAGAACCTCTCGTCCCAGCCGCCGTAGACGCGGGCCTGTGGACGGTGAGTGATGGGCTAGCTCGCCGTCCGTCCGTCTTATGACGACGACAGGCCGTGTCGACGGCGCGTTCGTGTTCCACGCGCGCCTCAAAGAGATGTCAGTTTTTTTCAGAATTTGGTTCTAAGACACGCCGGTTTTCTCACGATGTTTTTAGCAGCGGTAATCAAATCAAATCAAATCAAATCAATAATTTAGATCCATAATACTTAGTCATAATAATGTGACATGCAAACATTTGGGTTTTATAATTGTATTAAAGTTATACTTAGGTAATTCATTAAAATTAAAATTAAAATTGAGTAAAAATGTCGTTAGTTAGATAGAACATTTCCAAAATATTAGAGGGTAAATGATAATTGGAATTATTTACTTCCCAACCTCTTATTAAGCGCGCAAATTATTTACTTACGTTTTCAATCACAATACATCATAATTTATGTCGTTATTATTATGCAATTACTCTTATTAAAATATCATAAAAAATACATAATTATTCATTACTACAATACATTACAAAACATTCATTAACTAATTTAATGAAATAAATTACACAAAGTAATGTGACTGCCTGGGTTCGAACCCACACCCACCACTGGGCCACCGCTACTCCTAGCTCACTCAGTATGGAACATTATTTATTTCAGTTTTATTAACAAGAGCAATAAGGAAACGTTTTACATTATCTCATTACGTTTAAACGCAAATAAATCGATGTGAATGCAAATATGAAACCACTCTGTTGATTTACTCAATACTTGAGAAGTAACCAATTGACAATATTGCTATTTATAAGTAATGTTGGTTTTAAGATTATATTGAAGTTATCTCGCAAATGTTTTTTCTTTGCCACAATAATGACGTGTATTTAATCTTGTTTAGATTAAAGTTACATTATTGTATAGACTTCACCATAAATCGTAGAAGGTTGGTTTACTATTACGTACCTACAACTCTGTTTATCCCTTTGGTTATATTACATGGCGTGATGTTATAAAACTTTTTTCCATTATTACGGTCTACATGCACCTTAGAAACATAGTTTAAGCGGCGTTTCGGTGGCAAGGTGACCTATTTTTTTTGGGGGAGTGGGAAATCATCAAATAACCCCTCCCGCTCTTGGGCAGAGGAGGGTCAGATTTCTACTGACTAAAAACCAAAAATGTTACTTTTTAGCATTTTTATGTCGAGGCCGCGGTATCTCTTAAACATCCCGCAGCCCTGACGGGCATGGCGAGATGAGCTGACAATATATGTAGTTGCTATCGGGGGAAACATCTGATTGGAGCCGGCCGCTACAAAAACGTGGATATTCGCAGAAAAAAAGAGACTCTTATACTTAACAGTGAGTTAATTCACACTGTGATTGATGAGAAAATCAAACCAATAAGTAATTTTATTGCATATCATTATGTTATACAAGATGTTGCCAGCGGCTTCGGCCGCTACAACTTATCGGGAAGATAAAATCGGAATAAAAACTATCCTATGTGTAAATACAGGTTATAAACTATTGGTGTACCAAATTTTATCCAAGTCCGTTCAGTAGTTTTTGAGTGAAAGAGTAACAAACATCCAAACATCCATACAAACATACTTACAAACTTTCGCGTTCATAATTTTTCTTTTTTAAAAACGTTGCCCCACACTAGGAATTTCTCCTGTATCGTGGGTGCGTTCACAAACATTTAAACTCACATACACAAATACCCAGACCCGAAACAACTATCTGTAGGCCAAACAAATATTTGTTCCGTGCGGGGATCGAACCCGCGACACGCAGCGCAGCAGTCCATTGCCTGAGCCACTGCAGAGTTGGATATCCCTCCTGTGAGACTGGCTCTTCAAATACAGTTCTATCACCAGGCATAGAAGTCAGCGACTTCCCAGTATTTTGTAACCACTATCTTGTGTAATAAAGATTCATGATGACTGAAATTACTTCATTTATAATTTAATAATAGGTATTGTTATTCCACGGTACTTACAATCAGGTATCAATCCAGCTGGGTACCCATAGTCAGCGCGCGGTCCGTACGTGGCCGCTCGCACTTGACCGACCAGTGTGATCGCCAACGCGACCGCCACCGCTAGCTTCAACATCCTCGACATTGTTCTGAAAAAAAATAAAGAAAGAATAATTAGGTTAGAAAATCGCTCAGCATACAGCGGGTTAAGAAAAGTATAGTTATATTTATCAAGGCTGCTTCCTCCTTGGCTTTAGGTTGTTCGAAAGAGATACCGCGGCCTCTACACAAAGGGCTAAGAAGGAACGTGGGTAGTTTTTAGTCAGTGGACGTCTGATACTCCCTTCCGATCCGTTTTTGAATTTTTCGTATTGTTTGAATTTGTGCCCGGTTGCATATTACGTGGTGAACTGAAGTGTGGTGGTGCACCTCTACCCAACCCTTCAGGAATTACAGGCGTAATGTTATGGATAAAATAATAACAAAGCACATCCAAATAATTGTAATTTCCACTGATCATAATGATTGATGATTATAGTCACAATGGCAAAAAAATACAAAAGGCAGGAAATTACCGAATGGAAAGTGGGAAATAATTGAATTTGATATTATTATTCAATGCAGGATTTTAATTTCCTGCACAAAGTCAAAGTCAAGGCACAGTTTACGTCAAGGTCGCATGGTCATGTGCCTGCACGAATGGCGCGCGGAGGCGCTGCACCGGGGGGTAACTCCGCTGCCGCGGCAAATCGTCGCCGAGTGGGCGAACCTGTCCGGTCCGATCTCATGGAGACATGGAGAGAGCGAAACTCCATGCAGGCACGCCACGATGGTGGCGGTAAGTCCCCACTTCGAGGAGTGGCTAGAGATGCACCCTCACCTTCCATCTGCAACGAATGGCCAGCTATTCACAAACAATCGAATCGAAACCGAGTCGACCTTGCCACTTTATCTAGTATCAGATTTCCCGATCGAACGATTGGCAAATGCTATTCACAGATTCGATCGACATCGTACATAATCACTCGTGGCAAAAAAAAATCATGGAGCCAATAAATTATTTTTAATGCAAGATTTAGTGTAGATTGTACTGAATATCCGTCGAGTAACAAAAAACATAATAAAAAACAATTTAAAAATATTTTTTATTTTAAATAGATAGGTACGCATCGACTCTTGCTTATGGTATAGTACAAAATGGCGTCGTAATTCTGATTGGTTTTGCGCTTCCGATAGCAAATAGCTGTCGGCAATGACAATCGAATCTATTACGGCTTCGGTTTTGTGAATAGCGATTTTCGATAGTACGATTTATCGATTGAATACAATCGAATGGTTATGAATAGCTACGCAGGTGGGAGAAAACGCCTGGATGTTACCATTGCGAGGTGATCCCAGGCATTTTTTTTGCGTTGTTAATTAACCGGAGGACTGCAACTACTGCTTGTGATCCGCTACTACAACTGTATCCGGTGACACTGGAAGCCGACCCCAACATATTTGGAAAAAGTTCGTCCAATGGTGATAGTATCATTGTATTATATAATTTGCTTTAAACTGAATATGTGATTTGAATCAACGACCTTGAAACAGACGATGAAAGGAAAACTAGAATAAAAACTCGCAGAAAAGATCTTCCTACTATTCTGCAGGCAAAGCTCAATGTTGTCAAACACTCGTCACGTGTGCAATCTGTCAATCTGTTTAACAAATTACCAACAGAATTAAAGAATATTCAGAATGTGAACATGTTTAAAAATAAACTCAGGGCTTTGTTAATCAAGAAAGCCTATTATTCTATTGACGAATTTTGCAATGACCAAAGTTTTAAAAATAGTTATTAAATTAAATAACTGTATCGATTGTTCTTTGACTTGTTTTAAGTTTTTTGCTTGCTTTTTTTTCTACTAAATATTCTTAAATTTTTTTTTTTTTTTTCATGATATAAAATGTATTTTGCTAGGGACTTTGTTTCTGTATTAATACGAGTATGACTGTGAACTTAGTTTAATTAGGATAGAAGTTTTAACTTAGGATGGCTGTGGGACGAGGTTACTTACTAATTTATTTATATTGTAATTGTTTATGTTCCTTTTTTTTATGTCCCTACTGTGTAAATATTTCGACACAAATGTATTTTTGTTATGAAATAAATAACTTGAACTTGAACTTAAATAACTTGAACTACCTTAATGCATGATGAACGATGACTTATAGGACGAATAATGATTTTGATGTTTAATAAATATTGTACACCTTTGTCACTTTATAATTTAAAAGTAAAACAATGGAAGTACAGTAACACCAAAACAGATAAGTATGCGCTTCCGCAATCTTTGTATTTCCAAATTTTAACCAATACATCCTTATCAGAAAGGTTGTGATGGACGAAGCACGCGATCTGTGCACTTACAACTTTAAACCACTTCCACGTAAACACATTTTAAATAGCCTATTTATCATTAATTACATTTGACTATTCAAACGTGCTTGAATCATCTAAACTAGACATATTGGACAGTCAAAGGACAAAAGTTCCACTCCAAACGAAATGGAAACTTCACATTTCGTCCTCATTGTGTTCCATGTGAAGCACACATTGAGCTACTTCTGATAAAATCCTGATGGACAAACCCCTTGTGACTTCATTTTTTCCACTCTAGCAACACTTACGGGTGCTTCTACAGAGTCGTAATGATTTGAGCATGATATTATATTGACGGTACGGTTGGCGCAGTGGCTCAAGCAATGGACTGCTGCGCTGCGTGTCGCAGGTTCGATCCCCGCACGGAACAAATATTAGTATGACCGACAAATATTTGTTTGTTCCGTGTCTGGGTATTTGTGTATGTGACTTTAAATGTCTGTGAACGCACCCACGATATAGAAAGAAATTCCTAGTGTGGGGCAACGTTTATTTATAAAAAAAAAACAAAAAACAAAACAAAAACATTCAATGTCCAAATGCGGTTAAGGTTGAGTTAAGATGTCCCGGAACTGTACCCGATTCATTGGGCCCTGTGTTATTGGGTTAAGTTGTATAATTTCAAGTAATTTGTTAGTTTATTAAAATCAGTGTCTCTGTTTTTTATTGCACGATCTTCTGCTTACATGCAATATGAGCTAACGGTATAAAATTAAAACCTGCTTATCATAAAATTATTTGATTTTAAGAATGTTATCATGAACCTTTTGCCCATTCGTTTGTCTATTGGCTTGTATTTATAAATGCTAATTACTGTTGTATTATGATAATTCTACACAAATGAGAGTAGCCCAAACTACTATTTGTTGTATTCTGTTTAGATAACATTATTTTGCTTGTTTAAAGACACGGTCAGTTAACACAATTTATAGTCAATCTCGTAATTACCTTACCACTCTTTCAAATTTATTTATCGGTTATCACAGATAAAATTTGAGTTCTTATGACTTTCAACATGAAAAAGGTGTCTCCGTGTGTTTGACCTTACAGTTTGCTAAATTATCAGTGCTGAGGGGAAAACACAGAACTGGAATAAATGTACCAACTTTGACATGTCTATGCATTTTTTCCTTTACAATGAGTTGCTTGTAAAGGAAAAAATGCATAGACATGTCAAAGTTGGCTTTGAGCTGCACACCCAAAGTGGTAATATTGTACTAAACTTTGTGCTATTCTTTCGTTTTTAAATTCGAACTTTTGACAGCTGTCAAACGTTAAATCAAAATCTAGGAAGTGATAAAATGTTGCATTAGCACTTCCTACTTCTATTGCTACTTAAATCTTTGCTCGTCAATGACTTTGATTAGCGTATCGTAAATTAAGTTTAATAGCAAGGTCATTAGAGTCAAGTATCGAATAGTAGAGGTGCCAATAAAATATTTTTATCTACGTTAACAGGTTTTTTTTTCTTTCTGGCACTTTTGCAGATCTAGATTATTTTTGCTGCAATGGACTAATTTATACAAAACAAACCAAATATGTATGTTTAGTAGTATATGCTTCGGCGCTTTGGTCTTGTTGCTCTAGTGGTCTGCTAAGCATAAGGTCGTGTGTCGGATTCGGGTTTTACATCTGGTTTTTCTAAGTAGGGTTAAGGTTTCGAATCGAGTCGCCTTGATTGGGGGTTGGGGGGGGTAAGGACTGGTGTGATGAGTAGCCTCTCCCCCCCCCAATGTTAATATTTTTATCAACAAATTAAAGAATAATAAAACGGCGTAGTCGACGGAACCCCGCTTCATAGGGCCTACTACTAAATACTACTACTTCTTAATAGTATACAAAAATAACCAAGAAGGGGCATGGCGGGGTCTATTCGCTCCATCATTCGACCCCGCCATACCCTTCTAACCTAACCTGTCCGAATAAGGGTACCCCAAGTCGGAGCCGCACTTGGGGGGGTTTAAGAGTTTAAAAAAATATATAAGTACGTATATCTTCGTCAATTTTTGTTGATTTGATAAAACAAAAAATACGTATCCAATATTTTTCGATAATCTAACAGAAGGACTAATTAGAATCAGTTTGTTTTTAAATCAGTAAACATCCCTATTACATGTCATAATGATATGAGGTTATTGTTTACAGATTGTTAAAACCTTGAAGTGTCATACCAGAATAATGTTATTTATTAACTTATGAACATACCTCAATCCGGTTATCAAGGTAAAGGGCTTGCCGATTATCATAAAATATAGGCCGCTGTTATGTAAATTCAAGAAGGTAACTTAACTAAATATACAATTCTTGACCCGATTCAATAATAATATGATTAAGTTTATATAAATTGTAAAAGCAAATTGCTATGCTATGTATTTACTTTTTATTCTTTATTTTAGCGGTTTACAGTCGTTACAGGTAGTCAGTGACGCGAAAAACTGACCACCAGTGTGAACCGGTGGGTCAGGTAGGCGGTCGCTCCATGTTTAATACAGGTACTCAACTGCCTTTGAGGAAGCGGGCCGCCCACTACCTGAACGTGCCCCAAAAGGTCATGGCCGTGAGGACGGTACGGGGGTACCGCACGATCTCCCGCGAAGCGGCGAACCTCCTTGCCGGATTGCCGCCGTGGGATCTGGAGGCCATAGTCCTCGCGCGCCTGCATCAATGGCGCGCGCAGGCGCTGCGCCGGGGGGTCACTCCGCTGCCGCTGCGCGGCGGACAGACCTCCGGTGCGATCTCATGGCGGCATGGAGACAGCGACTGTCGCAACCCCGTGCAGGGCACGCCACGATAGTGGCGGTAAGTCCCCTCTTTGAGGAGTGGCTTGAGAGGCGCCACGGCGCCCTCACCTTCCGTCTGACGCAGGTCCTCACCGGACACGGTTGTTTCGGGAGGTACCTGCACCGAATCAGGCGGGAGGAAACGCCCGGATGCCACCATTGCGAGGATCGGCCGGAGGACACGGTGGAGCACACAGTGGAGGTGTGCCCCGCTTGGGCGGAGCCCCGCCGTGTTCTCGTAGCGGCGATCGGCGGCGGCGACCTCTCGCGCCCGGCCCTGGTGCAAGCCATGGTCCGGGGCGAGGAGGAATGGGACGCCGTCGCCTCCTTCTGCGAAGCAGTGATGCTGGCGAAGGAGGTGGCGGAACGCGAGAGGGAGAGAACCTCTCGTCCCAGCCGCCGTGGGAGGCGCTCCGGGCGTCGGGGGTCCCGCGATGACCTCCGGCCACCGTAGACGCGGGCCTGTGGACGGTGAGTGATGGGCTAACTCGCCGTCCGTCCGTCTCACGACGAAAACAGGCCGTGTCGACGGCGCGTTCGTGTTCCACGCGCGCCTCAAAGAGATGTCAGCAACATGGGAGGGGCCCGAAAGGGCCGACGCCTGTCGGGGCCGCGGGTAGTCCAACGGTTATCGCGGCCTCGACATAGAGGGCGAAGAAGGAACATGGGTGGTTTTTAGTCAGTAGAAGTCTGACACTCCCTTTCGCTCTGCCCAAGACCGGGAGGGGTTATTCGATGATTTTACACCCACCAAAAAAAAAAAAAAAAAAAGGTACTCAACTGCATCCGGATACACTGGAAGCCGGTCTCGACATGGTTGGGAAAAGATTAAGCAGACGATGACAATAAATATTATAATAAATAAAATCATTCAATTCAAGTCTCACCGCTGACTCATTATAGAAATAATAATAAATTCGTTCAGTCAAAAGACAATGACCGAAACTCGTACCAAAAATTCTCGAGTTTCAAGATCAAAATGTTATAGTAATTATTTTCATATTTTTTTACGACATTATGCGGCTGGGATTTGTTTTATGAAGAAGGAATTTAATTTAAAGAATAAAAGTATGAATATTGTTTTACTCCCTATACATGGCATTCACACAACCAGTTCAAAAGTCGTTCTGTTAGATCTGTCAGTTGATTTTGACAGTTCGACTGACTTTGCATCGTAGAGGTTTCCCTACAATACCTACTTGCCTGGTTTTGAGGTTATTTTCGATTTTATAAAATGACTCCGTAACTCGGATTTAGTTTACAAAAAGAACTTTTGTAGGAGTTAATATGATAAATGTAGACAATAAAAACAAAGTTTGATGTTGACGCAGTTTGGTACGGGATTCCATAAATCCATGAACAAGATCTTTGAACACACAACATTAAATTCAATTCAATAACAATTGTATTTACTAATATTATTACTATTATATTTTATTATAATCACATCACACTAATATTATAAAGGCGAAAGTTTGTGAGTTTCCACGCAAAAACTACTGAACGGATTTAGATAAAATTTGGTACACAGATAGTTGGATTAACACATAGGATAGTTTTCATCCCCATTTTATCTTCCTGTGGGATAATTTTCGAGTTCTAGCGGGTGAAGCCGCTGGCAACAGCTAGTCTTTATAATGATGACATTTTAGTGTTTTACATCCACGCCTACTTATTTCCTGATAATAAAAAGGTACAAAGTTCGAAAGAAATACTTTTTAAGATAAAATATATATCTTCCTAATAACCTTGAGATCAACATAACACAGGGTTAGTAGAATTATAACTAACGGTTAAATAACGTTAATTACGCATATCCCGTGCAAATTAATTTTAATTTATGGTCAAGTGTATTTATGTATAAACTAACTGTTACCCGCGACTTTAGACCACGTTTTATTATAAAAATATCTCTATTTGAATCGGAGTCTGTTAACTACATATTTTATGGATTTGAATTGTTTGCACGGAACCCTAATCTTTTTTCTTAAATAGAAAAAGGTAATATGACATCAGCTTTCTGACATATACATTCCAGTCTCGGAGATTAGACGGAATAAACAGACAACATTTTTTAAATTGTTATTGTGGACTTCGAGATGCGGTCACTAACATGTTAGTTGCAAATGCTATACAGGTTGTAATTTAACCCTTCACACATACGTGAACCAAGCATTCTGTACATCAAACTAAAAAAAAAGTCGTTTCCCAGCAAACAATTTTGCGTAGGGGTACTTCCCCACGCAAAAATTTTTGCTGGGAAACGACTTTTTTTTTGAGGTCAAAAATCTCATTATATGGTAAAACTCAATGTAGCAGTCTTAAAACATTGTGCTAGTAGATGCTCTGAATAGTAGAAGGGTCATGGAGATAATTTAAGTAAAGTTATAAACTGAAAAACTAATATTTACAAAAACAGCTGTGCAAAATTTGGAACTTTGACCCCCATATCTCCGTAACTAGGGGGTTCCCAGGTATGATCTAGAACAAAAAAAATATCGCAGTGGTGGGGAGAACAAGTGCCTTTCGTTTGCGTTAAGGGTACTTTTACGCCCTTTATGTAGGCATATTCAGGCTGTTATTTTAATGTAACAAACAGTCACTTCAATTTATTCGTTTGCATAGATGTACGTATAAAGTTTCTGATCGTAGGTACTCGTAGATAAAACCTCGTTCACGACCATGGCCTTACACTCATAGGAATTTATCAATGGTAAGGTCAGACTACCGGAAAGGTGCTGCTGTTGCTAATCTTACTGATTTTTTTATACAGGGTGGCCGGAACATTGACGTCCAAAAATAAAATTTAGGTCCCTCGTATCGTGGGGTATCTGAATCACCCCCATGTATGTTCCGCGACTTTTCATAGTTTTCGAGTTACGAATTTTTTTCTGAATTTTGAGAATGATCGACCTGACCAATCTAAAAAAAATTTAAAAAAAAGTACATGGCTTTGTCGAGATTTTTTTTTTTGCAACTGAATCTTCGTGAGTAGTACTTTTATGCATAAAATAATCAGCTTCGTAACTGTGATGAAAGTTATGAAAAAGTTGGTCTAAAGTGAAAAAATTACGTTCGGTAAAAAAGTAAGTACAAATTTTTATGATTATGAAACTGAGAGTCTGGCGCATTCTTGAAGCCTACTTAGGAACCATGAAGTCAACTGTTTTAATTTTTTATTTAAAGTTGAAAAGCTAAGTCATAATTTACCGAACGTAATTTTTTCACTTTAGACCAACTTTTTCATAACTTTCATCACAGTTACGAAGCTGATTATTTTATGCATAAAAGTACTACTCACGAAGATTCAGTTGCAAAAAAAAAATCTCGACAAAGCCATAAACTTTTTTAAAAAAAAATTTTTAGATTGGTCAGGTCGATCATTCTCAAAATTCAGAAAAAAATTCGTAACTCGAAAACTATGAAAAGTCGCGGAACATACATGGGGGTGATTCGGATACCCCACGATACGAGGGACCTAAATTTTATTTTTGGACGTCAATGTTCCGGCCACCCTGTATAGCATCACGCCTGTTTTACCTGAAGGGTTAGGCAGAGGTGTATTTAATAATGCACCCAGATTTTGCTAAAGTTATGTTTAAGGGGGTGCCATCAACCGAGCACATATCCAAACTCAATGTTGGTTACTAAGAAAAGTTTATACCCTAATATCCTTTTGTCGTCACTAATAAGTTTATCCTTAATATGTCTCATGGTAAAATAACTAATTGTTTATCCAACATTTAAAAAGGAATACTGAACCACTTTCTGCAATTTTCATGTAAGTTTTGTTTAACAAAACTCCTTGAGTGTCACATTTGGTTTATTTTGAAATTGTTGTAACATACAGGGTGTAAATTAACCTATCACACAGCCGTCAGACAAGCATTATCTACATAAAATTAAGTACCCCTACGCAATTTTTTTTGCTAGGAAATGGCTTTCTCATGTCAAAAATCTAATTATACGGAAAAACTCAATGTACCACTCTTAAAATATTGTGCTGGTGGATCTATTAAATAGTAAACCGGTCATGGAGGTCATTTAAGTAAAGTTATAACATAAAAAAACTAGTATTTACAAAAACAGCAGTGAAACATTTGAATTTTGACCCCCAATATCTCTGTGTCTCCAGTTCTCCAGTGTGCGGTTATTATGCGTGTGCGGGTGTCTCTGTGTCTGAGATATTGGGGGTCAAAATTCAAGATATTGGTTCCAATGTATGGAACATGGTAGGTTATTAGTCAGTTTTTTTTGTTTTTTCAGTCTGACACTCCCTGTCGCTCTGCCCAAGAGCGGGAGGGGGGGTTATTTGATGATTCAACAACCCACAAAAAAAGGTATGGTCTAAAACAAAAAAATATCCCAGAACATAAGTACCTACCCTTTTTTTTTTTTTTTTGGTGGGTGTAAAATCATCGAATAACCCCTCCCGCTCTTGGGCAGAGCGAAAGGGAGTGTCAGACTTCTACTGACTAAAAACCACCCATGTTCCTTCTTCGCCCTCTATGTCGAGGCCGCGATAACCGTTGGACTACCCGCGGCCCCGACAGGCGTCGGCCCTTTCGGGCCCCTCCCATGTTGCTGACATCTCTTTGAGGCGCGCGTGGAACACGAACGCGCCGTCGACACGGCCTGTTTTCGTCGTGAGACGGACGGACGGCGAGTTAGCCCATCACTCACCGTCCACAGGCCCGCGTCTACGGTGGCCGGAGGTCATCGCGGGACCCCCGACGCCCGGAGCGCCTCCCGCGGCGGCTGGGACGAGAGGTTCTCTCCCTCTCGCGTTCCGCCACCTCCTTCGCCAGCATCACTGCTTCGCAGAAGGAGGCGACGGCGTCCCATTCCTCCTCGCCCCGGACCATGGCTTGCACCAGGGCCGGGCGCGAGAGGTCGCCGCCGCCGATCACCGCCACGAGAACACGGCGGGGCTCCGCCCAAGCGGGGCACACCTCCACTGTGTGCTCCACCGTGTCCTCCGGCCGATCCTCGCAATGGTGGCATCCGGGCGTTTCCTCCCGCCTGATTCGGTGCAGGTACCTCCCGAAACAACCGTGTCCGGTGAGGACCTGCGTCAGACGGAAGGTGAGGGCGCCGTGGCGCCTCTCAAGCCACTCCTCAAAGAGGGGACTTACCGCCACTATCGTGGCGTGCCCTGCACGGGGTTGCGACAGTCGCTGTCTCCATGCCGCCATGAGATCGCACCGGAGGTCTGTCCGCCGCGCAGCAATTTGCCGCGGCAGCGGAGTGACCCCCCGGCGCAGCGCCTCCGCGCGCCTAAGTACCTACCCTTCGTTTGCGTTAAAGGTACTTTTACATCTTTATATAGAGGGCCATCTTATTTTAACATTTTTCATAATTTCACATCATATTTTGTGTAGCTTTAATTTAGTTTTTGGTTGATTAGTAAAGCGGTGATGGTCCCGTGGATTTGATTGCGACTTCCAAGTGGAAGGTCGTCGGTTTAAACACACCAAAACACTTTATTATCACATCATTGCTTAACAAAATACAACAAACATCGCTAGGAAACCGGTATCTACAGAGTTATTGAAAAACCACTCACAACCTCTTAAAAGCTACATGAAGTTTTTCACATCACATTTAGTAACTTTTTGTACAATTAATTTTAATTTTAGAAAAACAATAAAAACCGTGAAGTGCGAGTCGGATTATTCCAAGAATGGTTCAACATCACAGTATGAAATTTCTTTTTCCCTTTAATTTTTTATTTTCAACAGAAATATTAATATTCAAACAGTTAAAAACTTCTTGAAATGTTCTACAAGATCATGTTACCATACAAATGGTTTGTTTTTTCGATGTCAAATTTCCATATTAATATCAACGTTTGCGGTCATTGAACCAAAATAGCTCTACTTAGTACTTCGATAGCAGTACGCATATAAAACGAACTTTCAAGTCTAGTTAAAGAAAGAAAATGAATTTTAGTATCAAACAAACCAAAAAAAAAAGCGATACAAAATAAATAAAAAGTATACACAAGAAAAGTCTAAAAAGTTAGTTCGCAATTGGCCAACGTAAAAAATACTTTTTATCGATTATTATAAAACTCTAAATATGTTTTTAATTTCAGGTTTGACTAACTTTATGTTTTTAAACATTCAGTACAGGAAATACCTACATGATAATTTGAACTAGTTATTTAATGCATTGAGTCCTGTGGTGATTTTTTTGTTCCAAAAAATATTCATTTGATTTACATGTTATATTAACAAAACAAACAAACAAAAATATTTATTGGAACAAAAAACATATTTACAAAAGTTTGTGTTCGTTAAAAACCGCATTAGTATGGAATACTGTGTCGCGGCCATTAGCGCCTACCTCCAGGAGTGGAGACGACATTGTTATAGACATTTATACAAGAAAAGAAAACAATAACATGTATGTTTCAGATTTTGTAGAGTTAAATATAAAAAGATAAAAAATCTTAAGCACTAATTTTATTTTATTATTATTTGTTAATATTATTTAATATACACAATATTAAATAATATTAACAGTACCAAACGAAGTAGATCATCACTTCATATTATAAAAGAAGTCATCCGCCGCGTCTGTCTATCTGTCTGTTTGCGACAATTTCAAAAACTACTTCACCGAATTTCATGCTGTTCTCACCAATGGGTAGAGTGGTTCTTGAGGATGGTTTTATTTTATTTTTTTCTAAATTCAACCCCAAAGGGTGTTAAATACGGGATGAAAGTTAGTTGGGATATTATTCGACATACACCCGGGCAAAGCCGCGGGCAAAAGTTAGTTAAATATAAAACTAACCTGATTTGATATATTTCACAAACAGTAACGACACATTAACATAATATCAAACTTTTATCACAAACAAAGTCTTACTTATACATACGGTCACATTCACATTATAATTTCAATAAAAATATAGGAATTAGTAGAGAAACAAACAGCCTCATAGACAACTGCGTGTGCACTGATTCGACCTTATTCGCTATGGTTCAAGTTCACATGAATGTTGATGTGAACAGGTTGTTGTTCTTTTTAAAAGACGTCAATCGTGCTAGAGGGTCCAACTCGTTTGACTTGTAATATAAATATATTATATTATATTTATAATATCTATGCATATGTACAAAAAAAAAATATTATTGAATGCATAGTTGCATACGAAAGTAAGTACTTATGGTACATATAACAAAATTTTGTGTCTGTCTGTCTGTTTGTTCCAACTTATCTCTGAAACGGAAAGACCGATTTTGAAGGAACTTAAATTGGCAGATAGCTGATGCTAAGGTGTAACATAGGCTATATTTTAATTAAGAAAAATGGCAAATTCCTTGCAAAAAAATCAAAATCCTTGGAAGTGTTAACAAAAAGTGATTTAAGTAGGGAAGTAATATTTTTAAATAATTACTTCAGGCGAATATAGGTCGAGGGGCACCGCTAGTTCTCTAATATAATCCAAAAAAAAAATCATTTAAAATTCAACCTAACCACCTAGATCAACAACTGTATCAATTATCAGTAGTTTTCCTTAAAACGAACATGATTTGCATGAGTCTTATCTCAAGTTTTAATAAAAAATTAAGCTGCCATCTCATCATCATTAAAATTTGCCTTATCTGTACTAAAGACGTTAAGGAAGACTTCCTTTTAAATCAGTAGCACCTATCTCCACATTTTTATATATATATTTTATGGAAAACCTTACCACGCTATACGTTGTCACCTGATTAAAATATAAACAACCTGTATTACTTTTTCTGCAGCTATTGTCCGTGCTTTTAGGGTTCCGTATCTCAAAAGGACAAAACGGAACCCTTATGGTATGACTCGTGTGTCTGTCTGCCTGTCTGTCCGATCCCGACCCCCTTATCTCCGAAACTACTGAGCCTAAAATTTTGAAAAAAATACAGAAATTCGTTCAACACTTATAAATTACAGGAACACCTATAAGAAGTCTATGTTGCTAAAATAATATGGATAATCTCTCAATATCTACTGCAATAGTACGGAACCCTCCATGTGCAAGACCGACTTGCACCTGGCCAGTTTTTCTCATCGTTTCTCTTTTCCTTCATTTCATCCAGATTCGTTCAGCCGTCCTTGCGTGATTAAGTAACAAACATCCATCTAGACTTTCGCATTTAAAACATTAATATCGATGTATGAATACTTTGTCATCAGCAAAATAGCTTATAACTGCACTCACTGTGGTTTTCTGTCCTTGGTGAATTTGGACGTTGGTACACATAAATAAAAGTAATAATCATTTAACCTCAACAACCACAAAATGTCTATAACAATAAGATTTTATGCAATCGTTCAAATTTAAAAGGCCATTAAGTACCTACGAAAAGTCAACATGGTCGTAAGTGGATTATTGTAACAACGTGAAAAGAGACCCTTCACAAAGCGGTCAATCTAATTTTTTGGGTAGGTACATCAAACCAAGTATCATCATCATCATTAACAGCCTATTAATGTTCCCACTGCTGGGACACAGGCCTCCTCCCTTTTTGAGAGGGAATGGACTATAATCTACCACGCGGGCCCTGTGCGGGTTAGTAAATGTTATGTCTTCGAATTGTTTGGTTCTAAGACATGCCGGTTTCCTCACGATGTTTTCCTTCACCGTTTTGAGAGCATCGGTGATAAAATAAATTACACAAAGTAATGTGCCTGCCTGGGTTCGAACCCACGAGCTACTGTTCGTTAGTCGAGGCCACCACTGGGCCACTGCTGCTAACGAAAATGTAGCTAAAACTTTATCATTGCTGGGACACAACTTTTCTTTGGGTAAAAAAATTACGTAGGTATAGTACCACGTAGTATGATTCAATCATATGCATCTGCCTAGTCTTTTTGAAACTTTGTTGGGGTCGGCTTTCAATCTAGTGGAAGGCAGCTGAATGAATACCAGTGTTTAATATGCAACGACTGCCTACCTGACGTCCACAACCCAGTTACTATTGTGTACTAAGATACCCCTTTTTTTTTGGACGGTGGGAATTCATGAAATGACTCCTTCTGCTCTGGGTAGAGCGGTGGGAGTGTCAGACTTCTATTGAATAAAGGCACACATGTTCCTTCTTAGCCCTTTGTGTCGAGGCCGCGGTATCTCTTTCGAACAACCCTCAGCCCAGACGGAAATATCAAACAACTGGCAAAGTTCTTTAAATGACAGCATGGACCGACAGCGTAACGTACTGTCCGAGGCACGGAGGAATTCCGGTATGTAAGAGGTCACCCATCCACAGAATCTAGCCAAGCGTAACTTAACCTTAAGATCGACCCGAGCTAGTAGTAATCCATTCATACAAGCATTCAAGTTTGGCTTGCCCTTATAACCTACTAGCGGACGTCACGCGGTTTCACCCGCGTAGTTCCCGTTCCCGTGGGAATACAGGGATAAAAAGTAGTTTATGTCACCCAGGGATAGTGTAGCTTCCCAACGGTGAAATAATTTTTCAAATCAGTCCAGTAGTTTTGGAGCCTATTCGTTACAAACAAACAAACAAATCTTTCCTCTTTATAATATTAGTGTAGACTACTCTTCCTGATATTCGGATAACTGATAGCTTGTTGCCTTATCAGACTTATCGTATTGTTGGCCCCTAGGGGCCCACCACATACCAAGGGGTTGTTACAATTTAGCCACAAACTATTTACTAAAATGCTCATGAAGAAAAACATTAAAGTACGTGCTTCAGTTTTTTCACAGAACAAAAGCAATTATTATTATCTCTATAATGTCGGAAACAATCTCACTAATGTTCTTACATATTTTCTTAACTTGTTCATCTTGAGGTCAATGAAATAATGAAAATCATCGTAACATATTGTCTACAGAGAGAAACAAAAAAAAAGAATCTAATTTTGTTGAAAAACTTCGTAAGTATATTAGAAAAAGTATTGTTATTAACACTTTGTATAGAAAAATCTGCCTAATATTTGTTACTAACTTTTATTTAACTTGCAACATTTGTATATTTGCTTAATGACTTAAGCTATCTCTATAAATAAATCTTGCTTCTGAGAATTGGCCATGACTTGAATTTTTTTTTATTTTTTTTACAAAATATAGACCATTTCAAGGAACTAATTTGCTTATTTTATTTTTTTAGGGGTTTTACATTTTTTTTTAGGATTTTTTAAATTCGAGGTGCTCTCAATATCACTATGAGGCTGTATGTAGTGCGGTGTTGTGCCACAGACAAATTAAAAAGAATACAATGTCAATCTAAATCCAGTGACATATCCTTGACAGTTGAGATTTATACAGTGATTCAAGAGGAAGGTTTTTAAGTATAATACATGCATAATATAGTAGAGAAAAACACCTGTGCGAAGCCGGGGCGGGTCGCTAGTATATAATAAGTTCATTGATGACAAGAGATAAACCAATCTTATATAAATCAAAACAATGATATAGAATACTTACATTAGAGCCTTTGCTCCTCGTATTTCCGCTATATTGTGTTGAGTGGACAACATCATATACTCAACAATCATAGCATTATTGACCGTAGGTATGTTACGGGAATCCGCCTTAGTATAATTTAAAGAAGCCATTACAACAATTCACAATATTTCACAAAAACAAACTTCAACAAAGCTGGCTAAACATAACTTACAAAATGTTGACATTGACAGCCTCGCAACCGAATGTTTTTTTTTTCAAGAATGATAGAATGACAAAGGAATGTTTTATTATGCCTAATGTTATATTGTTGGAGGGTCTGAAAGGTCAAATGAAAGTCATTCGTTAAAACACCTATAACTTTTGAAATAGTATGTATTTTTCAAATCTGGTAACAGGCATGAATTCACCTAAGCTAACCCTCGAAATGGTTTTAAGACAGCGCTTGAAAAAAAAAATTAGGCATGCCCAATTGAAACAGACTGACGACTGCCTTTTAAATTCCTCTCTTGGTTTTCTACTGACTGATCTGATTCTTTTACAAATGACATTATTTTCCTTAACTAGAGGATGATTCACACAGACAGGAAATACTAAAATTTGGATAATACCTTCCTTAAAATTAGCATTCGCGACACATTTACGTAATTTTGGAGTTTTACATGTCATGTAGATGCAAATCGTTTCCAACAAAAATCGTATATTAGCTAGTATTATGTAAAGTCTTACAATAGATTTAACCGAAAACAAGGATATTACTTTATCATTCAGGTATTTGAATACCACGTTTGACGTATGAGTAATCATGAGAACCCAATAACATTATTATATAAGTAGTAAAAAAAATAAAGGACTGTGGACAAAAAGGTATGAAGGTTAGTTACAATTTCCAACACACAGTACAGTTGGATCACTTTTAACGTAATATGCCCTTTATTTTTCGTTACTTAAGTGATACATATTTTTAATAGACACCCATTTACTAAACGTTTTAGTTACCAATCGTATTGCTTAATGCCAAGAAAACTGTGGCCTATGGTGAGACAAAAACTATCTATAATAGCGTGATAAATAAAATTAAGAATCGTGTGCCTTTTAGTACAAAATATCGTGATATTCGGTAACATAACAAATGAGTACCGTATTCGCTGACATTGATACTTCGATCTGACTGCGAAATATCTTGAAATGTCGTGTTTCAAATGTAATTAATTATTATTGTAATAGGAAGTAGTTTTTAATATTATAAATTAATAATATATTATGAATATAGATTCTGTTCTTGTCGGTCCGTCTGTTTGGTTTCCATGGATTACGATACAGGTAGATCATGACATTCGATACTTTACCCAGGAGACTGCCTCGTATGCCTAGTGATCGCGACTGCTGAGCATGAGCATGGGTCGATTCCCAGGTCAGATTATTTTTTATTGGGTTGTGGTTTATAGCAATAAACTCGACTTTTTTAATTTTTGAGTAGTAATGTTTTTTTTTGGTGTGTGGAATATCATCAAATAACCCCTCTCGCTCTTGGGCAAAGCGAAAGAGAGTGTCAGACTTCTACTGCCTAAAAACCACCCATGTTCCTTCTTAACCCTATATGTCGAGGCCGCGGTAACTTGTGAACAACCCGCAGCCCCGACGGGCTTCGGCCCTTTCGGGCCCCTCCCATGTTGCTGACATCTTTTTGAGGCGCGCGTGGAACACGAACGCGCCGTCGACACGGCCTGTCGTCGTCGTAAGACGGACGGACGGCGAGCTAGGCAATAAACTCGCCTACCATTACATAACCTACCTTATTAACCTACCTACATTACATAACTGAGGAATGTTTAGGTAGGACGATGTACTATTAGACTCCCTGCATAACCCTTTGGCGATTACTGGAGCTATAAATACTTTTACAGTTTTAATCGTTTTATTTATTGAACTTCATCATCAGGAGTGGGTTGGGCTATAATCCACCACGCGGGCCCATTGCGGGTTGGTAGTTGTCACATGTCTTCGAAATGTTTGGTTCTAAGACATGCTAGTTTTCTCACGATGTTTTCCTTTAACGTTTTGTGAGCAGTGGTGATGAAATAAATTACACTGTACCTGTGTGTGCCTGCCTGGGTTCGTAAGTTGGGGCCGCCACCACTGGGCCACTACTGCTTTACTTCTGTACTTACTCTTTCATTATTTGTTTCAAATCTAAAAATGATCACTTGTTACAACAAGATTTAGCGAGGATATAATTATTAAATCGTTACCGTATAGCTGTGTCAATATTCCAGGTCGGGCGGTGCCACGACCGGGTAAGTATCTTGGGGTTGGATAGGTCAAGGATGAAGCTTTTTGAAAGATCTTTCGTAGTATTGGATGTATTTACGAGTACTATAACCTGTTATCCCTGACGGGCTAGGCAGCCTTGTTCCTATTTATAGTAGCTATTCATACCCTCTATTTGAAAGTAGCGGCGGTACTTTCCTCTTCATCACCATCATTTAAAGTTGTCCACTGCAGGACATAGGCCTACCCCAAGTATACAACACAATACTGTCGCTAATTGTGTTAAGGGTCCTATAAGAAAGGGGGTCGCGATCTAGGACATATCTGAGGACCGTCTAGTTACCGAGACGATTTTTTTAAACACAATTTTTTTAAAGTTAGAACTTTAAATAGCTCCAGCGCCCGTGCTATTAAATGCATCCATAAACACAATCTTTGGAGTGCGTAACATTGAGTCCTATCGTAAACCGTGATTTTTCAACCGCTCTGGGTGGAACGGAAAGAAGTGTCAGACTTCTTCTGACTAAATACCACCCATGTTCCATCTTAGCCCTTTGTGTCAAGGCCTCTCTTTAGAACAACCCGCAGCCCCGTCATGATTTTTCACCCTTTTTTGGGGGGGTTTGTAAATCATCAAATAACCCCTCCCGCTCTTGAGCAGAGCGAAAGGGAGTGTCAGACTTCTACTGACTAAAAAACACCCATGTTCCTTCTTAGCCCTTTATGTCGAGGCCGCGGTATCTCTTACAACAACCGACAGCCCCAACGGGGCCCGCAGCCTCAACGGGACGCGCAGCCCCGAGGGGTAATTTTTCACCCTCAAAATCAAAATTGTTTCCCAGCAATTTTTTTGAGTTACTTAGTTTGATGTACAGAATGCTTGGTTGATGGCTTAGCAAACGGTCCGTTTACCTACATCTTACATGTATAGGTAAGATTTATCTATTCTCCTTTGAACTCATAGATTTTACCGCTCACATAGAACCGGTATATAAACTCTTCCTAGTTATAACTCAAGGTCAAATCTATCGAGAAAGGCATTACTTAGCCAAAGTTAAGGTCAAGACTAGCGCTGGCAATAAATGATTTATTTAAGACCTTAGCATTGAATGAGATTAATAACTGTTTTTAAATATTATGATGATTATCATTCCGCTAAATGATTTACATGTTTAACATGCGGATTTTAAATCGTTTCCGGGAAATTAAATAAAAAATCCTTGAATTTGGGTCGTCATTTGATAGATAAAGCTTCCTAGATCAGATAAAAGCAATTGATTACATGAGAAAATATAAGAAAGAAAACACTTAGCACATTACCACAAAGTGCACACAGCAAACAATAAAAAATAAAATAAAAAACTAAACTGAAAAAGACAGTGTGTGCATCTCACGGCTGCGCCAAATAGGACCAGTTCAGCAAACTGCCGAGCATCTAGTGCCCGACGCTGGTTTTCAACTGGCCCTGAGATGGCGAAGTAACGAATATCAAGCCTGCAATCCCCTAGAGTTAAGCAGTGGTGTGCTTTGAAGTACACCCACATTTTACCAGTTATGTTTAAGTTCCATGTAATTGGGGGCGCGCCTATTGCCATCATCAGGGCACAATTCTAGGCTCCCTGGATCCTACTGGAAAAATCCACAGAAGCACATAATAGGGCAGTTGACAAAAAAAAGGCTAATTAGTCCGTCAGATAGTTTTCCAAAAAACATTGGACACATATTTTTTTCTTTTTTCACTTAAACAAAAAATAAAGATGATACAGTGCTTTGAAAACTCGTGTGATGTCACATCGCATTGCATATTTTACCACGTAAGTGACGTCAAAAAACTCATGATCTTTGACGCGTTGTATCTTTTTCAATTTTTATTAATTTGATAAAAGAAAAAACACGTACCCAATATTTTTCCCTAATCTAACTGACGGACTAAAACAGAATCATATTTTGTTTAGTCAGGAAACTTCTCTATTAAATTTAAAGCAGGTTTTAGGGTAGTCATTCACATAGCAGACGCTGATGATACCCGCATTAACTGCGGTACTCAGAGATATTTAATGATTACTTAAGCCGTCACTTAGTAAAAGTTTGACGTACTTTTGTATGACAAAACTGTCAAAACCTTTACTAAGTGATGGCCTAAGTAATCATTAAAGCTTAGCGCAAAAGTTGGCATTAAGTATGAGGCTTGTAATGTAATTTAAACTATGGCACCACACTTTAAATTTAAATACCCGTGTCTAACAAATGACATGTAGGTTCATTTTCCGCAATAAGAAAATTAGCATAAATCTGTACTACAATGGTTTTAAGTGGGTAGTTAGCATTTGACCCGTACCGTCAGAACGCGCGAAGTAACGGAAAAACGTACGATTTTGAAATTAAGTTAAAACTCGTTAAGCTTGTAATATTTCCTTTTTATTATATTGTAAACATATCTGTTGATCTTGGTAATTAATAGTAAATAACATAAACAAACAACTCCTTTAAATTCTCTAAAACCTAAATTTTACGTCTTGGACCACTTTAGTAGAGTATTGTTATCAGACCTTTTGTTTTTGGGGTGCTTAGGAAATCATCAAATAACCCCTCCGACTCTTGGGTAGAGCGAAAGGGAGTGTCAGACTTCTACTGACTAAAAACCAACCATGTTCCTTCTTAGCCCTTTATGTCAAGGCCGCGGTATCTGTTAGAACTACCCGCAGCCCCGACGAGCATTGTTATCAGACCTTACGCTAAAATAATCAGGTGTATTTCAATTCTGACTGAGTCAAACGTCAAACATTATTTTGTTTTCGTTATGTTCATTTCTGCCAGATATGGACTTGAATATCCTGGCGAAATGTGGGTGTACTGTTAGTTACACCTCTGCTTAACCCTTCGGCAGTGATAACAGGTGTGATATTATGTAATAAAGTAGTTTTTAAATATTTTAACTAACATGAGCATTTTTTGATATTTTAAGTAATTTATTCATTTGTCTAAAATAGGTACCTACAATAATAATGGTATATTATATCAAGGTAATATAGAGTGCGCTGTGTTATGCCAGAGGGCGTATATAAATGCGTATAATGAATTATTTATTATTTTATTCAATGATGCAATACTTACTTGGTTTTAAAACCTTTGTTAGTAATAATGATTAAATTTTACTTAATCTGAAATAATAAAAAACGTATTGTATTTATTTACAAGCTTTCGTGTCTGAAAAAAATGAAACGTCATCAGTTTTGGCCATTGTCCTTTAGAACAAAATGATAGAGGATAATATTTAATTTTTATTTTAGATTCCAAAATTTTAGGCTGTCCTTTCGTACTAAGACTGCCTATCCCTGCTATGTCTTAATATGGTCTAAGTTAACCCAAATATCTAACACCGGTTATAACAATTACTGATAATTATTAATTGTTTTTTATCGAGAATGGACAAAGGTTATTCATTCATACTAGATTTGTATATTTCCTTGCTTTCCTTTTCTTTACACCCTAATAATAATTAATTAAGGGAGGCGACGAGGTGGCGACAGTGTTAAGGATTGATTCAGCGTCAACTCCCAGACTAGCCATTAAAACACAAAAAAATGTATTTTATATAATAATAATTTAGTGTACCCGTTAGATAATTTAGGATTATGTCAAAAAAAATAAGAAATTAAAAAAAAAACGTACCTTATTCAATTCAAAATATCATCATCCAATAACACCAAATATTTTAAAACAAAACCATAAAGTTCTAATAAAACTTTGAATTGTATTTGATCACACAATCACACACGGAAAACCCTTTTATGCTATTTATAAAAATAAAATAAAAAATCCGATTCTCGATTTGAATTTGGCTCGCGTTTTGAAATAAGAACAATGTACGGACGTGTGTTACGCGACACGCATGCGCTGGACTAGCGACCAAGTTTAAGGACAACGCGGAAAGTGACCGCGGGTGTTATGCGAGATGCAGTCAGTATTTATAATTCCATAAAATATTTTTTTACAAACCGCGCACCTTTCTTAACGTTGTAACATTTGCAAACCATTTTTCGATCACTTGTATCCGATCGAACTGAAAGGTTAACCAATCTAAACTTATTATGTAAATAAATTACGTTTTTATGTATAATCTTTACAAACTACAATTTACAGAACTAAAAAAAGTGGATCAATGAAATAATTCTTCCCTTTTTCATACTTACTGAGTTTTTTTTATTTTGTTTGTGTTCTCTAATGACAAAAAATACAGACTTCCAAACAAATTGTCATGTTCATCCCCCAGTATGCTCTTTCGGGGATACTTTGGAAACCTTTAGTGCTAGGGGTCTGACAGTCCAAGCTGAACGAAGTATTGTTACTCGTGGAGGTTTAGGTAGGTAAATACATAAAATGCAGATTTATAAAAAACGACCAAACCAATGATGTCACATTCAGAATATTTAAACACGAAAACAACCTGCGGAGATTCTGATCTGAAGTGCCTTATTAATATCTATTTACTTCATAATTATGACATATTGTCATTACAAATTGTAGCAAAAAATAAATAAATATGAACAAATGTTTAGCATATAAATCGGTCTTGTATTTGTGATGCATAACGAGTAACATCAGAATTTATATGTTGTTGTAGTGAGCGCACGTTAGGGTTGGGCAAAGTTTTATTAGTTCTTCTATTAAGAATTGTTCAGTAACAGCCATGGCCTCTAGATGTGAGCCCGTTTGATGGCTATAGACTAGCCAAAAAACATAACTGGTGATATTTGGGTGTGCTCTTATGTACTTCTTTTTCTTCAACATTAGCCCACCTAATCGGTACTAAGTAATGGTCGTTTTGTGTCTTGGCTTTTCAGTTTCTTCCGGCCACTTTAATGAGATCATCGGTCCAACTACTCATTTGCCTTCCCACATTACTTCTTGGTCACATTACTTGGTGGTCTTCTCTCCAGCACTTTATTCCTCGACCAAGAAATACAATTAGGACAATTAGAACAACAATCACAACTAGTTGTGAAAGAATCACTATAGCCCTAGGTTTCTCCTGACAAACTGAACGAACTAATATACATAGCCGATTTAACCTAAGTACATGAAATAATAATGTCCCGTATGTGACAATATAAGTTCATGTACATGACCTTCAATTAATTTATATACTTTGAGAGTAACTTGTCAATTTAATTTGTATGAATGTGCTAATATTATGGCAATAACAATTGAGTATGAGTGTTTGCGCATTTTTTTCGGTTCACGTTCGAAATATAATTATTTCCGTATTGATGATACGGAAATCAGTGTTCAGGGGGTCTTAAAGCATTATTATTATAATATAATGCTTTAAAATTATTTTTATTGTAGTGACGTCAAGTCTCATCACGTATCGACACTGGAGTAAGATTTATTATATATATATATATATATATAAAACTGTTTTAAGACTTCTTGGTAGGATCCCATTATTCAATCAAATGATATCTACAGCACAACATAGACCTTACGAAAATTACTCTAAACTCTGCAGCTTAGAGTCCTACGAGTGTATTCGCTTTTAGTAAAGCATATAAATTCAATACTTTTCTCAGAGGAAACCCAAAATCAGAACACTAACCTATTCTGTGCCCTAACGAATAATTGAAAATAAATGGACTATAAACTAGTTACTGCATTTTGGCGTTTATTTCCAACCAAGGCAAACAAGTGAATTTGATATTTCCAACCAAGGCAAACAAGTGAATTTGATAAGCTAAATTTCGACTAAAACCCTAGATTTCTTGCAAATCAATTCTTACAACATTTATTCTGTTTTTATTTTTTTGCCCTTCCTAATTGTTTGTTTTTTAAATCTAATTACACTACAAGTCGTGTCTGTTTATGATTTTAAAATAACAACTTTTTACTGGAAGCAAAGTAAAAAAAGTTCTAAACGGTACACACAACAAAAACTTCCAACTAAAAACTGTTTTATTTTTATTTTTGTCTGCCTGTCTGTTTGTTCATATTTATCTCCGAAAAGTCTTGACCGATATCGACTCGAGGAATGTTACCAGCAGATAGCTGATTTTATAAGCAGTAGATAACTTAGGTAACTTTTATTTACGAGTATAAAAGGAGTAGGTATGGTTCTGTGCAAAACAAAATCTGTTCCAATAGGAAAGTAATATTTTAAAAATAATTTCAGGCAGAAAAAAAACCGCTACATCAAGCTTAACTAAAGATTCTTAAATTAGCACAATTTAGAAATACATTTTTACACAAACTAACATATTTATGTTATTAACATGTAACCCACAACATTGTCCACGAATTCACACAAAAATAGTTTAAGCAAACAGACAAATCATGTACATTGTAAACGGCTAGTAAGAAGAAAGAAATAAATTAATTTAGTAATTCCATAGCTCTTCCCTTTTTTTTTTTTGTGGGGTGGAAAATCTTCGAATAACCCCTCCCGCTCTTGGGCAGAGCGAAAGGGAGTGTCAGACTTCTACTGACTAAAAACCACCCATGTTCCTTCTTAGCCCTATATGTCGAGGCCGCGATAACTAGTGTACAACCCGCGGCCCACTTTATGGAGCTTGACTTACTAGAAGGAACATGGGTGGTTTTTAGTCAGTAGAAGTCTGACACTCCCTTTCGCTCTGCCCAAGAGCGGGAGGGGTTATTCGATGATTTTCCAACCGCCAAAAAAAAAAAAAAGCTCCTTAAAGTGAGCGTTGTACTCGTAACGTTTGTCTTGTATATCTTGTATGTACCAGAATGGTGTCAGGTGTCAGATTACAAGAGCACCAATGCTAATGGAGTTGGGTTTACAGTGTGTTTCCTACACCAAAATTATTAGGAAAATCCTAACGATCAATAATAATTTAAACACTGCCACTAATGGAGCAAATTATTATTATATTAATTTATCAATAATTGGCTGACACGCGTAGCATAAACCCATCTATTATGATAATGACTACCTACAATACTATTTTAATACAGATATTATAATCACCAAGATAAAATTTCAGTAGCAAAAGAGCTGTAGATTTTGTGAATAATAAATAAATATCGCAACTGCTGCCACTGAACGTGTGTTGTTTGATTGTGTTATTTGGTGTTACAAGGTAATAGTTCGGTTAATTATCATCTTCTCATCAGATTCCTGCCCTTGTTCAATTCTATTTGGAGTCGTCGCGACTCGTTTTCTTCTTTTATACTCCCCTGTCAGGCGGCACGGCATCATATTTTTTTTTCATTACTCATACTATGATAGTGTAGGTCATAACATGCCAGCAGAGCGGGTTGAAAGTACTACTTTTCAGCCCTAGGGAGAATCGCTTTCAACTGACAACTGTCAATTTTTTTTTAAACTTGGTCTATTTTCACATTTTTGTTGAATCATGTTCCAACTTTTTATACAGCCACTCAATTACAGAGCGATTTAAAATTGAAATAACATAAAGATAACTTAAAAATAAAATTATATTAGACTTTAACATAATTTAGTTTTAACTATTTCTCTAAAATAACATATATTTCGGTAAAGTCTTGGCAACTTTTTTTAATAGTAAACATGAAAAATTTGCTGTATAGCTGGACGACCAGAGGACAAAAAAAAACAAAATAAGCGGGAAAACGACAATCCAATCAACACTGATTTTTTCTTTGGCTAATAATTTATGTTCTTAGGGCTCGTTTACGTAGACGCGGGGCGTCGCGCGGCGCGTGCAATAGGCTCGTCGCGTGCTTTTTTATTAATTTACTGAGAGGCGAGTCCATCGCAACGAACGCTGCATTTTAAATTAACGAGTGAAAAATCGCTTCTCGTAAAATCCTCGTTTGAAATCGTTAACGTTTTCAAACATCGCCATGTGCTTGATTTAATAAAACCGACTTCGACAAAAAATAAAAAATAAAAAAAAATTAGAAGAAAAATTAGTTTCTGAAAGCGGTGACAAAAAAATTAAATCAAACAAACAAAAGTCACACACTTCGTTTTAATTTTTACTTTTTGTGATTCACATGTGCTTACCCCTTCACAACGTATTGGCGTGATGTTATGTAATGAACTGGTGTAAATAGACAGACATGGGATTTCGGCAATCCCAATCCATTAGCTATCATTTAGACAACAATACGACCTCGCAAACTTTTGTATTTATTAGTAAAATAACAAAACATCACGCCTGCAATTCCCGAAGTTTGCGAGGTCGTATTGATGTCGGTTACATAAGAACCATTCTACCACCAGATCAGCTTGTTATAGAGAAAATACCAAATTCGCTGTACATTTTTCTGAGTTCTCTCGATTTCGCCCTGATTCCATCATCTAATTCGGACAGGGTGACTATGAGACCAACAAGAAAGCATAGGCTTACGAAGAGAAGAAGAATTTTCCAAATCAGTTCAGGACGGAGACGAGAAGAACGGTAATGTAGACAATGTATTTTTTTTTTTAGTTTTGCTGATTTTTCAAAAACTGCTTGTCCGATTTCGATAAACAATTTATGGTTATATGGGTATAATTGAGAACCTCCTTCTTTTTTTAAAAGTCAGATAAAAAACGCTCAACGCGCCGCTCGACTCCGTAAATGAGGCCTAATTTTTACTTTCCTCGTATTCGTAATGAAAAGCACAGTGTTTACCTCGGGTAAATTTCTTATTTAGTCCGTCGAACTATTAGCGCCCTGACTACGTTACGGGCGCCAAACCCCGTCTCGGGTCTTAATAAGTTACTTTCACCCCTTGGATTACAAAGTACTATTTCTTATAATCCGTCTACTTTTACTAGGTCTCCTTTTCCCGCTCCATTCATCCAATTTTACGATATTTACTGATAGGGTAATAAATAATAACTTTAATTTAATTTAATTTTGTTTTTCTGACATTAGTTTTTTAGTACAATGTTATATTTGGCCCTGGTCTAAATTCAATGTTTATTATTAGTATTTTACCTAATTAATTGTGCCTGGGAAATCTCGGTGACACCAATAGAACGGCAGTATTCAATATTCCATTAGCCTAATGCATTTTTTAATAAACAGTCATTAATTCTACGTCCAGCTGGAAAAATCCAGCTCACCGAGAAACTCGTGGTGGAAAAATTTGAAGTTTGAACCTAGGACTCTACACTCTACAATAGCGCTTGTAATCACTAGGTTAAGTAATCAACAAACAATTAGTAATTTACAACTTGTCTGCCTCATTGGTCTAGTGGATGCAAGCGCGACTGCTGAGCTTCAACGGAGGTTCACGGTTCGATTCCCGGATCTGGCAAAGTGTTATTGGATTTTTCTATCAGAAATTTCTTAATAGCAGCCACGGTCAAGAGCCTAGGTTTGTGCCCAGTTGATGGTAATAGGGTGGCTCCCTTTTTTTTTTTTTTTTTTTTTTTTGGTGGGTGTAAAATCATTGAATAACCCTTCCCGCTCTTGGGCAGAGCGAAAGGGAGTGTCAGTCTACTGACTAAAAACCACCCATGTTCCTTCTTCGCCCTCTATGTCGAGGCCGCGATAACCGTTGGACTACCCGCGGCCCCGACAGGCGTCGGCCCTTTCGGGCCCCTCCCATGTTGCTGACATCTCTTTGAGGCGCGCGTGGAACACGAACGCGCCGTCGACACGGCCTGTTTTCGTCGTGAGACGGACGGACGGCGAGTTAGCCCATCACTCACCGTCCACAGGCCCGCGTCTACGGTGGCCGGAGGTCATCGCGGGACCCCCGACGCCCGGAGCGCCTCCCGCGGCGGCTGGGACGAGAGGTTCTCTCCCTCTCGCGTTCCGCCACCTCCTTCGCTAGCATCACTGCTTCGCAGAAGGAGGCGACGGCGTCCCATTCCTCCTCGCCCCGGACCATGGCTTGCACCAGGGCCGGGCGCGAGAGGTCGCCGCCGCCGATCATAGGGTGGCTCCCTGTGACATAGAACTTAAACATAACTGGCGACATGTGGGTGTACTAATGAGTATATACACCTCTGAATAACCCTACGTCGATTACATGCAGGCGTGAAGTTATGTCGTTTTATGAACCTAGGACTCATCGGATGATAATCAAGAAGATTTCCAACAAAAGATTGGACCCGTATTTTTTCATTTTCACGTAAACAAACAATGAAGACGATACAGTGCTTTGAAAACTCGTGTGGCGTCATATTCTAAGACATTAGTATGGCATTTCTTAGCGGTTAGTGACGTCACAACCCCTCACTCAAATCTTTGACGCGTTTTATCTTCGTCAATTTTTATTGATTTGATAAAACAAAAAATAGATATCCAATATTTTTCGATAATCTAACGGACAGACTAATATTAGAATCATATTTTTTTAAGTCAGTAAACATCCCTTTGTAACCACTAGATAATGTAATTAACAAACAAGTAGTAATGAACTAAACTAATAGCAGGACATTTGTTTGTTCGTCAATATTAATCGAGAAACAAGTTCAGACAACATCATTTTATATTTATCTATCTATCTGTTTACTGATTAGATATTTTCTGAGGTGTGGGTTGCTGGTTGTTCGAAAGAGATACTGCTGGCTCGGACACAAAGGGCTTGGAAGGAACATGGGTCAGTCAGTAGAAGTCTGCCACTCCCAACCGATCTACTAGAGCGGAAGAAGTCATTTGATGATTTCCCAACCTCCACAAAAGAAAGGATCTAAGCACGAACACAGTACGTAATAATTTATAATTCAAATCAATAGGGGATCGGACTAAAAAAAACTAATTAGTCCGTCAGATAGATCTCCAAAAAATATTGGAGACGTATTTTTTCTTTTTTCACATAAACAAAAAATGAAGTCAATACAGTGCTTTGAAAACTCGTTAACTCTTCGAAAACGTTTATGATAGTACATTTTTAACTACAAATGACGTCACAACCACATCTTATCTTCGTCAACTTTGATTATGAAAACAAAAAACACGTATCCAACATTTTTCGATAATCTAACTGACGGACTAATTAGAATCATTGTTTTTTGACTCAGTCCGATCCCCTATTCCCGGTGCCAGACCTGTAGGTCATACAAATATTTGTTCCGTGCGGAGATCTAACCGGCGATACGCAGCGCAGTGGCAAGTCCTTATGAACCTAACCTAATATTGGAGAATATTGTTGAAAGATATACCCAGAATCCTAATAAAGTATTTGATTTATGATTTATCAAGCAAAGCAAGCAATTATTGTACTTAAAGATAAGAACACGAGATACTTAAGTCTTAAAACTAAGTGAAAATTATTTGCAAAGCGATATTTTCATGTCACGTCTACTCCACGCATTTCTTCTTAGCCTACATTGGTCCTATCTGCAGCAGACAGCAATTTTTTCTCAATGCTTCCTCGAAAACTGGCTGTTATTGCACTACGATTAGATTCGACATGCACGCGTGCGTTTTTCTTATTTTTCCGCAAGCAAGGGCGGGAAAGTAATAACCAGAGATAACTTGTAGTGTATGGAGAAAATGGCGAATAGAAACGGCGGTCCGGAATATTAATTCTTATATTATATTTTTCTCAACACTCGTATTATCCTTAAGGTTACAATTAGTATCAAACGATGAAGGATAAATCATGCTACCTGGGCGAGAAGCTAAGAAAACGTTAACGAGCCAGTTAACGGGATCTAGGTCTAAGAACAAGTCTAGATTTTAGTTGCGAATTCGAGCGTGTACCGATCGGGAGGCCAAAAAACGTACTGACTCAATGACGATGCTTTATTCCTTTATAACAAGTCATATGTTCCGAAGTAGGCCGAGCTTAGCCGAACACGCCCGAAGTTGCGTTCGGAAAGCGATAATGATCGGTATATTACAATGAATGCTTTTTATTTTGTTCAGTGTAAATATTTATTATTATTGCTAATTTGTGAATAGATATTATGTGTGATATAAATATAGCAATTAATTAAATGTGTAGATAAATAAACTCTTATTAATAAATGTTGGTTTTCATCCAAAGACAATGATCGTTTTTAATGTCTATGATTTGTCGCTTGTTCATTCATATTTGACAGCTCTGTGTAACGGGAAAATAATGCGTTTTGTGGAGTGTTTACAATTTCGATTTAAGTTATTAATACTAGTTATTATCTAAATGCCGGTGTAGCGATGACCGCTACACTACTCCCCCCCTGAGACCGTGGCTACTTAGCTACGGGCGATAGTAGTCCGGGAAGCGAACGGTGCGACCCGACCGTGTTTTTCTCTCGGCGGGCTCGGCGGCGTCGTTGAGTAGCGGAGGTGCCGGGGCCGTGTTTGCGCCCGTTGCTGCGCCGGAGGGACTGTAGTCTGCGTTATTGAGGTGTCTGAAGCGTCTGTAAATATCGCCAGTTGGGCGTTGGGCTTTGGGTGAGCAAGCAGAGCGGCCCTAGACAAGCTGCCCTTGCAAGCGTTAAAAGCGTCTAGCATTTCTTGCGACAGAGTAATAGCTTGCGTTCCCTTTGTTTTAGGCCCTGCAAGAACAACGTTGAGTGGCGATTGTAAGCGAGCGGCATCCGGGACAAAGCGGCGGTAAAAATTGAACATACCCAGGAAGCGACGCATCTCCTTGACCGTCTTGGGAGCTGGGAAGTTCTGGATTGCCTGCACCTTCTCTGGCAGTGGGCGAACACCTTCCTCTGACACTTCATGTCCCAGGAAAGTGATGGTGGTACGACCAAACTCACACTTGGCGGAGTTAATGACTATTCCGTACTGGGATAGCCGCTTTAGAAGCTGATGCAGGTGTTCGGTGTGCTGGGCTGCTGTCTCCGAGAACAGGAGAATGTCATCCAAGTAGCAGTAGCAGAACGGCAGCCCGCGTAGCACCTCGTCCATGAATCGCTGGAAAGTTTGTGCGGCATTCCTGAGTCCAAAGGTCATAAATGGGAATTCGAAAAGACCGAATGGTGTGGTGATGGCTGTCTTTTGAATGTCAGCTGACTGGACAGGAATTTGATTGTATGCCTTTATGAGGTCAATTTTGCTGTATATTTTACTGCCAGCCAGCTGATGTGAGAAGTCCTGAATGTGCGGGATGGGATATAATATCCGGGACAGTGCGGGCATTGAGTGCCCTGTAGTCGCCGCATGGCCGCCAGCTGTTGTCTTTCTTAGGGGCGAGGTGGAGAGGCGATGACCACGAACTCTCCGACGGCCGTGCCGTGCCGTTGGCCAGCATGGCCTCAAACTCCTTCTGTGCCACTTTAAGTTTGTCCGGGGCAAGACGGCGAGGTCGTCCGGTGATGGGCGGACCTGGCGTGGTGCGGATGTGATGCACGGTACTGTGACTGACCTGTTTCTGTGTTCCCGCAGGCCGCGTGACTTCCGGGTACTGGCGAAGTATCTTGTGGTACTCCGTGTTGCCTCCTACGGACTTCACTGAGGCGATGACTGCTGCGGTACCGGCCGCAGACGACGCTGGCGTAGACAGCTGGGTCAGCCCATCGATGAGCCGGTAACTCTTGAGGTCTACCAGGATATTGTAGTGCGCCAAGAAGTCGGCGCCTATGATTGCCTTGGTGACGTCAGCGACCACGAACTTCCACGTGTACACGCGGCGAAGCCCTAAATTCAAGTGGAGCTCCACCCAGCCGTACGTGTCGATGGCAGTCCCGTTTGCCGCGTATAACTGGTACGTCGTCCTGCTGCACCGCTGTCGTAAATCTGCACGTGGGTACACGCACAGATCGGACCCTGTGTCCACTAAAAACGTGGTTTTAGAGTTACGATCTGTCACGAATAGGCGGCGTGGTTTATTTGGGCAGCCATTTGCCGCTATTTCCGGCTGCCGGCGGCGTTTTCCGCGTACGCACATGGCGACCTACACCGCGTGGCTCTACCACCGAAATTGTTGTGGTACCAGCAATGAGCATCGTTCCACGTGCTGCTGGGGCGCGAGCGACTACGGCGTCGGCCTGGGGTCGGCTCTCTGCCACCATGCCGGTACCTTTCTGTAGAGCGCGAGCGATGGTGTACCTGACCTTGCTTCTGTAGAGCCGCTACCTGAAGTCTCAACTCTGCCATGCACTGTTTCAGCTCCGCGATGTCACTGCTGGTGCACGTGCTCGCCACGGCGGAAGGTGTTGTGAGCGCTGGGGCGGTCGTTGGTGCGATCTCGTGCACGCGGTCGGCCAAATCTGCGACAGACTGAAGCGGGAGATTAGGTTGTGAAGCTATTACCGTTTGAATGTTCGTCGGTAACCTACTCGCCCACAACGTGGCCAGGAATGTGTCTGGGACATGTGGCCCTGCCAGTGTCTGCAGGTGTCGCAAAAACTGCGATGGCTTTCGGTCGCCGAGCTCCTCCTGAGTGAGGATTTGCTGTACCCTTTTCTCACGCGAGTCAAATAGCCGTCGTATGAGCTCAGCCTTCAGCTTTGCGTATTTGTCCTGTGCAGGTGGGTTCTCGATGATGTCCCGAGCCTCTACCATGTAGCGATGGTCTAGCTGACCCACAACTGTGTAAAATTTTGTGTTGTCGGCGGTAATGCCGGCTATCGCGAACTGACCTTCTATTTGGGCAAACCAAAGTGTCGGCTCCTCTGGCCAGAATGGCGGCAACTTCACGCTGACTCTGCACACATCCTGCTTGTCCTCTGCTGCGCCCGCCTGTGCTCCCTGCTCTGCTCCGGTAGGCATCTTAGCTCCACGTGGTGTCTGTGCTCTTTGTCGGGGTCACCAATGTAGTGTATGGAGAAAATGGCGAATAGAAACGGCGGTCCGGAATATTAATTCTTATATTATATTTTTCTCAACACTCGTATTATCCTTAAGGTTACAATTAGTATCAAACGATGAAGGATAAATCATGCTACCTGGGCGAGAAGCTAAGAAAACGTTAACGAGCCAGTTAACGGGATCTAGGTCTAAGAACAAGTCTAGATTTTAGTTGCGAATTCGAGCGTGTACCGATCGGGAGGCCAAAAAACGTACTGACTCAATGACGATGCTTTATTCCTTTATAACAAGTCATATGTTCCGAAGTAGGCCGAGCTTAGCCGAACACGCCCGAAGTTGCGTTCGGAAAGCGATAATGATCGGTACATTACAATGAATGCTTTTTATTTTGTTCAGTGTAAATATTTATTATTATTGCTAATTTGTGAATAGATATTATGTGTGATATAAATATAGCAATTAATTAAATGTGTAGATAAATAAACTCTTATTAATAAATGTTGGTTTTCATCCAAAGACAATGATCGTTTTTAATGTCTATGATTTGTCGCTTGTTCATTCATATTTGACAGCTCTGTGTAACGGGGAAATAATGCGTTTTGTGGAGTGTTTACAATTTCGATTTAAGTTATTAATACTAGTTATTATCTAAATGCCGGTGTAGCGATGACCGCTACAAACTAAACCCTATACTAAGTCCAAATCGATCAAAAATCAAAACATAGGGAATTAAAAAAAAACAACAACGATTATAGAGTAGTTTTTTTTTTATTTGCGTCTTTACATCGTAAATAATTTCTGAATAATGAAATTGTGTTTATAAAAATAATACTATAAAAAAACATGATTATTTCAAACAAAGATTTACTTTTATTTGTGTTCTTTAAAAAATATTTGCATTTTATATTTTTCTTGTGTAGCGACTTCATACTTTTGCTTTTTCTCCAACCTGGTGTAATCAAACCGCGGAAAAAAAACAAATTAAATCATAGTCTCCTAGAAATTGATGACAAAAATACTTATCGTTTTATCACTTTATTTCTTCGAAAATGTATTGGAAAACGTCGTTTGATACACGTGGGAATTTGTTATTGCATTAAATTTCTCGATCACATGAACACCCTCGCCAAACGGCTCGTGTGTTCATTACGCCTCGATTGCAATAACAAACTTTCCGCACTTGTATCAAAATGTACTATTGTTGTATTACACTGGTAAAGACACCAGCAACCCAAGTTTCCCGAATTTATCTTTTTTTTTCAATCAAACTTGAACCTAACTATTTACCCAACCTAGATATTTGTAAGATTGTAGTAGGTATAGCTTGATTTGCGGTCGTCTGTTTAAATGGCCTACCGGTGAACTTGACCGTTCGAAGGTCACAAGTGTTGAACTCATGATATTCAGTGAGTCAGTGGGAGGTAAATTGTATGTAAATAAACAGTAATAATTCTCAATACTCCTGAGTACCGTTAGTGACACGTTTTACTGTCTGTTTACTGTTTGATGCCGTTAATTTACGCATGAACAAATTTAAGGAATGAGGTAATATCCAGTTTGGGCAGCGGGTTGTACACTAGTTATCGCGGCCTCGACATAGAGGGCTAATAAGGAACATGGGCGGTTTTTAGTCAGTACTTAGAAGTCTGACACTCCCTTTGGCTCTGCCCAAGAGTGGGAGGGGTTATTTGATGATTTTGATTTAAAACAGGTAAAAATATCCAGCTGCAGCTCAGCAGGGCTATTGCGTATCTTTTAAATGACAGTGGCTATAATATAGTGTTCATCAATCAACTGTCAAATGGTTCCATTTTGTACTGAACCATAACCAATTTGACAGTTAATCCATGGACAATATGATAGCCACTGACATATATAAGATACGCAATAGCCCTGCAGGCCGATTAAATCTCCAAAAATACCAATCGAATTGAGAACCTTTTGAAAGTCAGTTAAAAATGTGACGAGCTCGACGTTTTGTGTACCAGCGATTCAATTATTTTAGACATTATTTTTTTAAGAAGAGTAGATATGTGTGTCGTGTAGGATCTCATTAACATCACTTTTCGAATTTGTCTTGTCGAAGGGGAATGTATTTTTATGAAAAATCTCTGCCTCTGTTCTATATTAGAATGTGTAATACACACCTGTTATGCCCGAAGGATTAAGCAGATGTGTAACCATACACGCTTTTTTTTTGATTTGCGGGAAATGATCAAATAACCCCTCCCGCTCTTGGGCAAAGCGAAAGGGAGAGTCAGACTTCAACTGACTAAAAACCACTCATGTTCCTTCTTAGCCCTTTATGTCGAGGCTACGGTATCTCTTACAACAACCCGCAGCCCCGGTGCATAAGGTCCTGGGTTGATTTTCAGCAGGGCTATTGCGTATCTTTTAAATGTCAGTGGCTATCATATATTGTCCATGGATTAACTGTCAAATTGGTTATGGTTTAGTACAAAATGGAACCATTTGACAGTTGATTGATGAACACTATATGATAGCCACTGTCATTTAAAAGATACGCAATAGCCCTGCTGGAAGGAAAATCTGTTATTATATTGAAAAAAAAAGGACCTTATGCACCCCTAGGCCAACGAGCCAGTAAAATTTAGTCAGAGAAATTTCTCTGTGATTTACTACCAACTTGATTCCATATACGTTCTGTTTCACCAATTTTGCCACGAAGCTCTAAAACCAAGGAATATTGGCACCAGAAGCTCTGTTTATACTAAAAGAAGTAAAAGTTTTAATAAAGAATATATCGGTTTACCGCATTTTTACGTCCTCATTTCGTCACTCAACAGATATGATGAATTTTTACATCGGAGAGGAAATAGTTTTGTTATTTAATTAATGTTTCATTTATTGATGGAATTAACAATTCCGGCTGTGATTGGTCGATCTTGGACAGTCGTTACAGGGGCCCCGAGTCTGCTATTCAATAGTGTCAAAATGGTCTATCATTGATCTCATAATTGTTGATTTTGACAACACCAAACTTGTCAAAATCAACATTATAGAGATCAGTGATAGATCATTCTGACACTATCGAATAGCAGACTCGGGGCCGTCTTATCCAGGGGTATCATAATGATAACCCTGTACTAACTGAATTGCAGAGGTCAGATAGTGAGTCGCTCCGTGTAAAATACTGGTTTCCGTCTGAAGCCGGTAAGACTAGAAGCCAATGATGATGATGATGAATGATGATGATATGACGGCACGGTTGGCGCAGTGGCTCAGGCAATGGACTGCTGCGCTGCGTGTCGCGGGTTCGATCCCCGCACGGAACAAATATTTGTATGACCTAGAGATAGTTGTTCCGGGTCTGGGTATTTGTGTATGTGAGTTTAAATGTTTATGAACGCACCCACGATACAGGAGAACTTCCAAGTGTGGGGCAAAGTTCTTTTTTTTTTAATTATACTTCGAGAGAATAGGTTCCACTAAATAGCAGAATCCGTAAAATTAAAACAACACCGTAACTTTATTACAAAGTTGACGGGTGCAAGAATTTAATGAAAAATTTAATAATTTACGTCCCTAAGATCGAGATTTAAGACGAAACGATGAAATATGAACAGGATTATGCATTTTAGAGGAGATCCCGAGATTTATTAAAATCAAATGCATGAAATGCTGTTTCAGCATGAAATATTTTACACAAACAAGTATGTTCTGTTTAACATCACGCCTGCGTCCCTAAATTGTTTGGCAGAGGTGTAAGTAATAATACTACATCATCATCAATAACAGCCTATTAATGTTCCCACTGCTGGGACACAGGCCTCCTCTCTTTGAGAGGTAATGGGCTATAATCTGCCACGCGAGCCCAGTGCGGATTGGTAGATGTCACATGTCTTCGAGTTTTTTGGTTCTAAGACATGCCTATTTTTCTTCACCGTTTTTAGAGCAGCGGTGATGAAATAAATTACACAAAGTAATGTGCCTGCCTGGGTTTGAACCCACGACCTACTGTTCATAAGTTGGGGCCGCCACCACTGGGCCACCGCTGCACGTAATACTACATCCATATTAAACGCCAGGTATGTTGAAGTTTCCTGTAGTAAGGGGGCACAATATACCATTGTGAGGATCGGCCGGAAGAAACGGTGGAGCACACAGTGGAGGTGAGCCCCGCTTGGGCGGAGCCCTGCCGTGTTCTCGTAGCGGCGATCGGCGGCGGCGACCTCTCGCGCCCGGCCCTGGTGCAAGCCATGGTCCGGGGCGAGAAGGAATGGGACGCCGTCGCCTCCTTCTGCGAAGCAGTGATGCTAGCGAAGGAGGTGGCGGAACGCGAGAGGGAGAGAACCTCTCGTCCCAGCCGTCGCGGGAGGCGCTCCGGGCGTCGGGGGTCCCGCGATGACCTCCGGCCACCGTAGACGCGGGCCTGTGGACGGTGAGTGATGGGCTAACTCGCCGTCCGTCCGTCTCACAACGAAAACAGGCCGTGTCGACGGCGCGTTCGTGTTCCACGCGCGCCTCAAAGAGATGTCAGCAACATGGGAGGGGCCCGAAAGGGCCGACGCCTGTCGGGGCCGCGGGTAGTCCAACGGTTATCGCGGCCTCGACATAGAGGGTGAAGAAGGAACATGGGTGGTTTTTAGTCAGTAGAAGTCTGACACTCCCTTTCGCTCTGCCCAAGAGCGGGAGGGGTTATTCGATGATTTTACACCCACCAAAAAAAAAAAAAAAAGGGGACAGAATATTGCCATGTTCCGGACACAAATAAGTCCTTAAAATGAGGGGTTAAGTCCTGTTTGTTTTAAACAAAGGATAAAATTGAACACACCCAAGTTATAAACTTTATATACAGTAGAACAAAGCTAGAGGACTCGGAAATATTGTACATGTGCTATAAAACATACAATCCCACTAAAAACAAAACTTGTAAAAAAAGCCAAGTCGCGAAATTCAGTTCTTTTACCGTAACAAGTAGTGAGATCCATGTAATACCAAGTCAGTTTACATATTCAGGATGTACATTCGGAATGCTTGGTTGAAATATGTGTGAAGGGTTAATTTACACCCTGTATAATCGTTTAGAGATATGGTTTTAACGATTGTCTGGCAGTTTTAAGCGACGTACACAAATGTCATTTCTTTGGTCTTTGGTATTGTTCGTCCTGACGTTGAGTTCCTTGAGTTTTAACCTTTAAGCAGAGCTAGAGGATACCTAATTGACAAATGTTTGACTTGACTGAACAGGTCCACTCAAATCTGTAGGGTGCTTTCTTCAAAACACCTAATACATATTATAAAGGGGAAAGATTTGTTTGTTTGGTTGTTTGTACCGAATAGGCTCCGAAACTACTGGACCGATTTGAAAAATTCTTTCACCGTTGGGAAGCTTCACTATCCCCGGGTGACCTAAGCTACTTTTTATCTCTGCATTCCCACGGGAACAGAAACTACGCGGGTGAAACCGCGTGACGTCCGCTAGTTTACAATATAGTCCAAAAATGTGTGATGACCAAGATTTAATCTGAACCTCTGAGTTTGTTTCAGCTATTTTTTTCTCAGAGCAGACAGGGAGGAAACACTGGCTCCGTCAAATTTACAAAAAAAATTACTTGAACAAGTATTTCTAAAAACCTCTTTTCAAAATAGTTAGTACGGAGTAGTAAGGTACGTTTAGTTTATGTGCTGACCCCACAGAACATAAAAAACGAGAACTAAAGCCCGCGGCTTCACTCCCAAAAATTTGTTTTCTCGGATTTCCCAAGAGCACCATATGTTTTTCTAGGATAAAAGAGGATGTGCTTGTCCTTAGACTCAACATACATTATTCACCCAGTTCTCTAAATCCGTGGTACTGGCAGAGGGGTGTCCAAACCAACATACTATTTGAGTACCTCATTTCGGCTGAAGGGGTTTTCTGCCTACTTGCATTTACATATCTTAGCTTAGGATCCACCAAGTTGAATAGTGGATTATTGTATTAATTCTTTATGAGAGAAGTAAGCTAAGATGTACAACTGTCAGGATGTTTTTGTTTATAATTTTGTGTTACATATCACGAGGAGCTTGGATCAATGTTCAGGTTAAGACGCGCTTGCTAAGGTAGGTATAGACCTACCTTAGCAAGCGCGTCTACTCGATATGTAATGGGTGGTCCCATCCATAGGGATGGGACCACCCATTACATATCGAGTTTACTCGGCAAGCACGTCGATAGTCTGACCTAAGTCTTACCAAGGGTATCATAATTACCCAATACTAATTAGGTTGTGGAGGTCAGATAGGCAGTCGCTAAAAAACTAAGCGTTATAAAATACTGGTATTCGGCTGCGTCCGCTTAGACTGGAAGTCGACCGCAATAAATTTACGAAAAAGGCCAGGCAAATGATGCTACTGTTTTGCAGAGTTGTCTGGAACTGTATGACGCAGTCTGTTCTAAATAGATTACTTCTAGGTGTAGGTAATAAATAGATTACTTCTAGGTGTAGGTAATAAATAGATTACTTCTAGGTGTAGGTAATAAATAGATTACTTCTAGGTGTAGGTAATAAATAGATAACTTCTAGGTGTAGGTAATAAATAGATTACTTCTAGGTGTAGGTAATAAATAGATTACTTCTAGGTGTAGACCGTAATAAATAGATTACTTCTAGGTGTAGGTAATAAATAGATTACTTCTAGGCATTTATTATAAACGCAGACCAAATATTTTATTTAATCGATGTAACAAGAATTTAGTAGGCCCAGTGGGCGGGGCTCCTACTTCTGGGTGGTTTAAAAAAACCCATTATTTGCTTTAGTCATTATTTTACAAGGTAACATTAACGTAATGTTTACACAAAAGCATGCTAATGCTTTTGTGTAACCTTTTTGAGAGTGCATTGACTTGCAGCATTATGTGATAATAGGGATGTTCACTAACTTAAAAAATATATAATTCCAATTAGTCCGTCTGTTAGATTATTAAAACATTGGATACGTATTTTTTTTTATCAAATCAATAAAAATGTACGAAGATTCGCTCGTTTCGCTTCAAAGATTTGAATGGGGGTTGTGACGTCACTGACCGGTAAAGAATGTCATATGAATGTCTTAGAAAATGACGTCACACCAGTTTTCAAAGCACTGTATCGTCTTCATTGTTTGTTTGCGGGAAAAAAGAAAAAATACGCGTCCAATATTTTTTGGAAATCTATCTGACGGACTGATAAATTTTCTTTGTTAACTACCCTTTTATGATGGCTTCTGTTAGTCTGACAGAGACCAGATGCTTTTCAAAGATTTGAAAGAGACAGAAAACTGCATGCAACAATTAATGAAGGTAGACAAATTGTGACATAATAAACGCAAGACCTGTCTGTCGTGTGGAGTCTCAGACCATGAAACTTTGCTGCGCATGAGTTCCTGAGTTCGATCCCACGTCGTCGGGTAAATTGTTGTTTCAGCAGCAATTCAATGGGGCCCCTTAAACATGGGACTTACACATAGATACTTTGGCATAACCCAACGAGTATTATACAGACATGGTTTGTGAACGTCTCAGGCAAACAACCATTAAAAAAGAACCAACCATAATCTGATAGATCGATCAAGATTCGCTCTTTGTCAGATAAAATTACAATAGGGATGTTTACTGACTTTAAAAAATGTGATTCATTAGTCCGTCTGCTAGATTTTCGAAAAATATTAGATATGTGCGTATTTTTTGTTTAATCAAATCAATAAAAAATTACGAAGATTTGAGTGTGGGTTCGTGAAGTCACTGACAGCTAAAAAATATCATACTTATGTGTTAGAGTATGACGTCACACGAGTTTTCAAAGCACTGTATCGTCTTCATTGTTACTACCTAAGCCCAAGAGCGGGAGGGGTTATTTGATGATTTTCCACCCGCCAAAAAAAAACAAAGAGTATGACGTCACACGAGTTTTCAAAGCACTGTACCTATCGTTTTCATTGTTTGTTTTAAATGTGAAAAAATATAACGGACTAAAATATATATATAATGACTAAATATATACTTTTTCAGCGTTGAGGAGCAGTATTTCGATGCCCTTTTATAGTTTATTTTATAGTTTTTAATTAATGTACTAGAATACCTGCATATTAAACACCCTGACGGACTTATTAGTTTTTTTTTGTTAACTACCCTATTTAATACCCGGAAAGAAATTATACCTGAAGATCAAACCTATAACTCTTACAATGAACTCACATGTTTTGTCTTTTTAAATGGAACCACCATTTTGAAAACATGATACTTATTATTTTGTCGACGGAAGTATGTGATAATAACAACAGATACTCTTAAATAAAGTTTAAAAGGTGCGCCTACAGTTTATACGCTCATTGTCAGGTCTTGAGAAATGCTGGCTTATGTCTTATAGAAGTACTGTTTGTCTTCTTAAATTATAGTGTGGGAAAGCGACAGAAATATACAGGTTGACAAGCGCCGTCTCTTTCTCAGATGGCAACTTTTTAATCTCAATGGTATTCTGATCTGTAAATATTCACGATTTTTTAACACAATCGATACTTTAAGAGAGAACATGGGCTGCGAATTCTCCATACAAATGTTTTCTCGTTTTTTCTTCCTGATACCAATACCTTTAGTGCAATCAGTCTATTCATAAAATCAAGGTCTACTGTAAACAGTACCTCCCTATCATTTCCTATTTATAATCAACTAATAAAATAAAGAATATATATATGACTTTCCAAAAATTACAAAAACTGGCCCATTTAGAGGACTCCCAGAAAAATAAATAAATTAAAAAATTCTGCCCTGTTAGAACCAAAATCGATAAGAAACACCTGACTGTGTGTCAGCCTTTCTTCCTACTTAATAACTGTCAAAGCTGTACTAATGACAGCCGGGACCTGAGGCACGGAGGAAACTCGGAATGTCATGTGTGGTCACCCATCTACAGACTAACCTAGGCAAGCGCGTAGCGCGTAGCGTTATTCTTTTTTTTTTGACGTGTGGAAAATCATCGAATAACCCCTCCCGCTCTTAGGCAGAGCGAAAGAGAGTGTCAGACTTCTACTGACTAAAAACCACCCATGTTCCTTCTTAGCCCTTTATGTCGAAGCCGCGGTATCTGTTACAACATCCCGCAGCCCCGACGGGCGGCTTAGCCTGATAATTGATCTAAGCGACTGCTTTATTTAGCAATAAGCTCCATGAGAACCCAATCAGGGTCTTCATTTAATATCAATAAAATGTATCTTGACGGCCTTGTGGTGTAAGCAGAGTTCAATAAACGTAGGCTCTTACGTTTTTTTTTTAAAGTAACTGGTTACAAACCAGTTAAATGATGAAGAACCACATAGCTAACAAGTGCCCTTTTGAGTTTAATACTAGTACTACAGGTAAGGGTCCTATTGTTTTTTAAGATTATGTTAATATTATTTTACACATTAAACAAAACTCGGAAGCTGGCGGAGTCCACTTAAATCTAAAATTACGAAAATGGAATGGTCCCCGCCTGCTTCCAAGTTTTATTTAATTTAAAATATGCTTGTTTTTTGCTTTTCCATTTTTTCAGTCGGGTTTTTTAACTACTTTTTTTATTTCTTAAACTCATATCTACGAACCCTGGCAATTATACTCACCAAGTTAAAGGAGGCTCTTCTTACTGCCGCACTCAGAGAACTTTAATGATTACTTAGGCCATCACTTAGTAAAGGTTTTGACAGTTTTGTCATACAAAAGTATGTCAAATCTTTACTAAGTGACGCCTTAAGTAAGCATTAAATATATCCGAGTACCGTAGTTATAGTGTTCCCTGTAAGGGATTTTTTTTTACCTATAGCTTCTCCATAGAACGCACCTAACAGTACACGCACCCATATTCCGCCAGTTACCTTTAAGTATTTCCTAGTACACAGTGGAGGTGTGCCCCGCTTGGGCGGAGCCCCGCCGTGTTCTCGTGGCGGCGATCGGCGGCGGCGACCTCTCGCGCCCGGCCCTGGTGCAAGCCATGGTCCGGGGCGAGGAGGAATGGGACGCCGTCGCCTCCTTCTGCGAAGCAGTGATGCTGGCGAAGGAGGTGGCGGAACGCGAGAGGGAGAGAACCTCTCGTCCCAGCCGCCGCGGGAGGCGCTCCGGGCGTCGGGGGTCCCGCGATGACCTCCGGCCACCGTAGACGCGGGCCTGTGGACGGTGAGTGATGGGCTAACTCGCCGTCCGTCCGTCTCACGACGAAAACAGGCCGTGTCGACGGCGCGTTCGTGTTCCACGCGCGCCTCAAAGAGATGTCAGCAACATGGGAGGGGCCCGAAAGGGCCGACGCCTGTCGGGGCCGCGGGTAGTCCAACGGTTATCGCGGCCTCGACATAGAGGGCGAAGAAGGAACATGGGTGGTTTTTAGTCAGTAGAAGTCTGACACTCCCTTTCGCTCTGCCCAAGAGCGGGAGGGGTTATTCGATGATTTTACACCCACCAAAAAAAAAAAAAAAAAAAAAAAAAAAAAAAGTATTTCCTAGTAGCCATATAAATTTACAGAAACGTAGGTACGCTTTGGCTGGTCTATGAAAGCATAGTGAATATGCTACAAGAGTAAATATAACTTAGAGATAAACCATAGCAGAATGTTACCAAAGCTAAATAAACATATTCAGTGTGATACTCATTTTCTAAATGAAAGAATAACACGGTGAATTAATTTACTTTCCATGTGTATTCATTCACGTAACATTAACTTTGTAGCATTTTATATGGAAAACCTGTATTTTCTTTCTTTCATTGAGATAAAATAATAAAACAAACCAAGTACTGTTTCGCTTATTTGTCAGCAAAAAGAGGTTATGTTAAACAAAATGGTAATGGGATTTGTCTCCTCTGATCGCGAATTAGGATTGAATTTGTGACGAATTACGGCCAGTTGTATCCACTGATACCGTGATCCATTTTCGAAACATTCAAAAGTCCAAACTCAAGGTTTGCCAACGTGCAATGGAGCGTAGTATCCTCGGCATTAAACTAACCGACCATATACCACACCATACGACAATATGCAACAATACACTGCGCTCCAAAACAAAAATCACTGACTAAGCAAAAAAAGCCGATAAGCTAAAGTGGTACTGGGCTGGCTATGTCTGCCGAATGCCCAACGAGCTGTGGGCCAAAATAACCACGTTGTGGAGCCCTGACTCAGCCATAAGACGACGTGGTATACCGCGCAGGAGATGGTGAGACGAGCTGGACTGGCCAGAACCAACGACCAGTGGCCCACTTTGGTCCTGGATCGAAATATTTGGAGGTATTTGTCCAGCAGTGTGATGACACGGGCAAGTTTGTTGCCGCAGTCGCAGTTGTATCAAACGACGCATTTCATACACTTTCGAAAAAATAAAAGGAAAAGTATTTTACATACAACTCATCGTGATCCGTGGCTAATTCCTTATGTCGCTTCATGGGTGCAGACCTATGGTGGAGACCAACCCTTTAAATGGGTAGGTAGTTAAATACAAGGGGCAAGCATAGTGTGGTAGATGTATAGATGGATCGTCGACCTTTAAAATTAACCTTGACCTCTAAAGATTCGGAAGGCGCATCACAGGGTAACTACTGTACCTCAGCTTGTAAAAGCTCTACGTCCAGCAGTGGGCATAAAGTGAGTTGTATGATTGAGGGATCTACAAATCTATCGACAATTCAATTCCGTCAAAATTTACTTTTTATTTTAACTAATCACATTTCCATTCATGACTTGTTTTGGTTTAAGAATACCAAAAAAAAATACAAAGGCAAGTCATTTCATCCCTTTTTCTTTTGAAACCACAACAATGTGCAATTATTTTGTAACAAACTCCTGTCAAATTAAGTTCAAATTCAAGTTTGCAAAGAAATAATTGAACATGTCAATCGCAGAAAAGAATTCTAAATGCGTTTCAGGCGCAATTAAATCTTTTCCTAGTAAAACAATAATATTTTTAAATTCAAGAAAAAGAAAACTTATTTTTTTTCCTCAACGGATTACCAAAGACAATTTAGACTCCGGCGAAAGTTTTTTTTTTTTTTTTTTTGCCAAGTTGGGTTGAAAAACTGGGTTTGATTGAAAAACTTATTTTCTTTTTTATTGTAAACCTAAAATAACTTAAGAAACCCAAGTTTCAATTCCCACATGTAATAAAAATCACGCACCGCATCTTATAACAAAAATAATTTGCCGCGAAAAAAAATGTGTCTCTGGTAATATGATTAAAACGCGCTATTCTTATTTTTTTCAGGACAAAGGCAGAGGAATTTCGCCGCATACAGCCTGGTCTGTCATGTTTTATTTACACAGATTACATTGAGATGCTGATGTAACACGCTCAAACGTCTCTAAGGAGCATTTCGGTCGAATCACTCACACTTTCTTTGAATAAGTTTGCTTTCCATCGGATTGTTTGCGTGGATTTACTTTTTTTATTATACAATAGTACATTACTGCCGCGGTCTATAATGACTACTTTGCTGGTCGCGCTGATGATGGCCGACAGCGCAGCGTAGCGCAGCTCCAGGCCGACACAGCGCGGTCAGCGTGCAGCACTTGATGGACGAGCTGAGATAAAGGCCGAGACCGTAGGTCGAGGCCTCTACAGCGAGGACAGCAAGAGCTGCAATGATGGCCAAGCTGAAAGGCCTAGAGCGTAGCTAGGCTAGCTCGAGGCAATCATAGCGTGACCAGCGAAGCAGTCATTGTGGGCCAAGGTTTGTATAGTGCTTTACTCAAAAATGCAAGTACCTAATCTAAATAAAACCAGCAAGTAATTTAAATAAAAAATATATTAATTAACTAGAATTTTAATTAAAATGACAATTATGAAAAGTACAGTTACTAAAATTCAACACCGACTTTCCCGGTTTGATATTACTGATAGTTTGCGATAATTCTAATGCGGTGTTTGACTGCTGGATTATTTCTTCATTTATTACTAAATTTAAATCTTTTTTTTTTTTACCTTTAGACGTACAAACAGCTGTGTTTTAAATAAAATCTTTTTGGAATTGATTTTTTAAAACGTTGAAACGTCAAAATAGCGGTCAGCAAAACATTGCCGGCCTGTTAGAGCGGCCAGCAAAACTTTGCCGGCCGCTCCTTGAAACAGAACGGCAAGGTCGACTTTGCTCAAACAAGGTTGTCAAAATAATGACAACATTACATGCATTTTTGAGTAAAGTAGTATTTGGTTTGATGTTTAATTCAGCTGACAAACTTTTTTTTTTTTTTTTTTGGTGTGGCACTAGTTATACTTTGTGCCATTTTCAGGGCTGACAAACTTCCAACGAAAACTTCTTCAATAGCGATTGCGCGCGAAATTCTTCGAACACTAGATCTCTCAAATTTTAGTTTTTTTTTTAGAAGCCTTCAGTTTTTAAGCATCTACTTGTGTTAGGTATTCCTTTTTTAAAACTCTTTTAGTAAAATCTCCACTATGTCTCCATGTCACCATGTATCGGTAATCAAAGTTTGAAAGTCAATTTTAACCTACTTCTGATTAGCGTCATTGAAATGAACCTTTCAATGTATTTGTGATTTGGATGACAACACAATCCATGGTATCTTGTAGCTGATCTGATGAAAGAGACAGGTGGTGAATAGGATGGAACTCTTCACCGGCTACTGTTAAACTCCTCAAGTTTAATTATATTAATGACTTCCTTTTCCTTTGTACGAATAAATTTTAGGTCGCAATGAACGTTCGACGGCACGGTTGCCGCAGTGGCTCAAGCAATGGACTGCTGCGCTGCGTGTCGCGGGTTCGATTCCCGCACGGAACAAATATTTGTATATCCTACAGATAGTTGTTTCGGGTCTGGGTATTTGTGTATGTGAGTTTAAATGTTTGCAAACGCACCCACGATACAGGAGAAATTCCTAGTGTGGGGCAACGTTTTTTAACGTATTTTTAAGTTTTTTTCTAAACTCCTCAATTAAAATCTTTTTAAATACCTATCTAATAAAGTATAGGATGCTAAAATGTTTATTATTTACAAGCAAATGCAAAATAAATAGTACTTATGAATATGAAGTAAACCATGGATGGAAATAAAATACACTTCTAATCAAATAAGCTAATATTATTGCATATTGTTTATGTCGTCACCATCTTGGAAACTTCCCACTTATTAACATTCTACATAATAAATTACGTTCAGTATTACCTAAACACATAAATGATGTTACTTCATAAATAATACCGCAAATCGTGTATTGCATCAATAAGATTGAATTACCTGTCATCATAGGAAGTTAATGAAGAAACATAGAATAAATAAACATAAAATACATAACATGAAGCCTGTTAGATTAGGCAGAGGTGCACTTAATAGTGCATCCCAATAGGGATGCTTACTGACTTAAAAAAATATGATTCTAATTAGTCCGTCTGTTAGATTATCGAAAAATATTGGATACGTATTTTTTGTTTTATCAAATCAATAAAAATTGACGGAGATAAAACGCGTCAAAGATTTGAGTGGGGGGTTGTGACGTCACTGGCCGTTTGTTTTATCAAATCAATAAAAATTGACGGAGATAAAACGCGTCAAAGATTTGAGTGAGGGGTTGTGACGTCACTGACCGCTAAAGAATGTCGTACAAATGTCTCAGAAAATGACGTCACACGAGTTTTCAAAGCATTATTGTCTTCATTGTTTGTTTACGTGAAAGAAGAAAAAATACGTGTCCAATATTTTTTGGAAATCTATCTGACGGACTAATTAGACTTATTTTGTTACATACCCTATTAAACCATTAATTTTTTAAACCCCATGTAATAGGGGCGAGTGATGTCATTAACCGGACACAAATTCAGACTTCGCGCTGCTACGCAGAAATACCTGGGACCTGATTGTCAGCAGTCGCAATTTCGACCAATAGATCAAAGAGGCCTACTGAAAAAAAAAACTTTCGTGACAAAGACAAACGTAGAACGTACAGGTACAGTCCGCATCGGAAATAGATTAACATTACACAAACTTACAATAACGTTTTTCAATAAAAACTTGCTAAATATTACTCGTTACTAACTACGTCATTAGAGAGTAAGAAATATTTTAAAGAACAATCTTCTGAAACTTTGAAAATAGTAGCACGAATCCTGTACATCAAATAATTAAAATTTCGAAGTGTTAAGCTACTTCTGATGCTGATCGTACACACTAGGAATTTCTCCTGTATCGCGGGTGCGTTAACAAACATTTAAACTCACATACACAAATAATGTAGGCCATACAAATATTTGTTCAGTGCGGGGAAAAAATGTCCTGACTGCGGGTCTGTTCGAAAGAGATACCGTGGCCTTGACATAAAGGGCTAAGAGGGAAGGTGGGTGTTTTATCAGTCAGTAGAAGTCTGGCACTCCTTTCCGCTCTGCCCAGAGCGGGAGGAGTCATATAATAATTATGACATATCAGATGCTATCATCTGATATGTCAAAATTATTATATGACTCCTCCCGCCTATCTTTACCTTTTTTTTTGGTGGGTGGACCTATGTCCACCCCCCAAAAAAAAAGGTAAATACAGGGTGTAAATTAACCCTTCACACATACGTCAACCAAGCATTCTGTACATCAAACTAAGTACCCCTACGCAAAAATGTCTGCTGGGAAACGACTTTTTTTTTGGGGTCAAAAATTTCATTTTACGGTAAAACTCAATGTAGCACTCTTAAAACATTGTGCTAGTAAAAGTAATAGTAATAGTAAAAGGGTTTAAGTTAAAACCTGAAAAACAAGTTGTTAGGTATTTACAAAAAACATCTGTGCAAAATTTTGAACTTTGACCCCCAATATGGGGTAATAAGGGGTTCCCAGGTATGGTCTAGAACAAAAAAAATGATCGCAGTGGTGGGGAGAACAAGTAACCTTCGTTTGCGTTAAGGGTACTTTTACACCCTTTATGTGCTGCCAAGGTCAATCCAAGATTTTAAAAGGCTGATTAGGACTATAATCCTTATAATTAATATTATAAATGAGAAAGTTTGTGAGGATGTATGGATCGATTGATGGATAGATGTTAGTTACTCCTTCACGCACAGATAGTTTATAACCTGGGTTAACACATAGGATACTTCTTATCCCGGTAGTATGATCCCGTGGGACAGTTATCGAATTCCACGCGGGCATAGCCGCTGGCACAAGCTAGTCTTAGAAAAGCACATTTATACATGTGCGTGTGAACTGAGGGACCACAATGGGAATACGCGAAATGAAAATCCTAGGATTTAGTATAAGTAGACTTAAAACAATTGTAGAACGAATCGGGGAAAAACATAGCTCTAAAGTATGTAAAAATTTTCAATAAATTGCCATTAGAACTAAAAATGATTAATAGTCCAAGAATATTTAAATTCAAATTAAACTCATTCCTATCAACGAAGTGCTACTATAGTTTATGAGAGTTTTTTAGTGACAAAAATAATGCCACAGTGTAACTTGTTTATTTGTTTAAGTTTAAGTCTAACTCTTGACATGTTATTGCTTGATAAAGTTGAATGTTTGTTTTATTTTCTGATTAGGCTAATTGTGTTTTTGTTTTGTTTTTTTTTTTTTTAATTATGTTGTTGATATATTATATTTTATTTTTATTTTTGACTTTTTTATCTATATTATTGATTGGAACTTTTATTGATTATTATTATTGTGCTACTCTGTATTCGACACAAATGGTTTTTGTTAAGAACAAATGACTATTGACTATTGAATTTGTAAGCAAATATATTAAAAAGTACGACCCAAAAAGTGTGGTCCCTCAGTTCTCACAGACGAGTAGCCAGATCTCAGAAAGTAGCTTAAAAAATATGGTTTTGTGAATACAGACATTTAGTAAAGAATTTGGAAAGATATTTAATAAATAAAAGACCACAAAGCATTAAAGATTTAAAAAAAATTATCGACTGAACTGTGGTCCCTCAGTCCACACAACAAAGATAAATATTTTAGTGAATATTACTGAATTGAATTATTAAAACCGTTACATTTCTACATAAAGTTTCAGTAGTAGTCTTAAAATATTTTGTTTAAAAAAATGGAGCTTAAATATCGAAGCATTTTGAAGATAGCGATGATTAAAACTGGTCCCTCAATCCTCTCCTTCACTGACTTATGTGCGTGTGCAAGCTGCTAGACGAGAGGAATATCAAAAAGTCTAGTGCACTTAACTTTTTTGTAATAAGTTTCTTCTAAATAATAGGTATCTAAAATTGTGTATTTCTTACCTCTTAGCTGAGATAATATGATTTTTTTAATCCTTAGGAAATAGATAGAGCAGTGTGACCACATAATAAAACAAAATGTAGACAGTACTATTACACTTTTAAAACAAGATTGTACGTTCGAAAGAGATACCGCGAATAATTAAGATTAAATTATTATTACCGAAAGATTTAACTTCTTTGCATTATATACGATTATTTCCTTTTTATACGATTTGTCATGTTCAATTTCTTTTAAACATATAAGTTGTATACATATATTTTATTTTTTTTTTAAAACCCTTCATTTTGATACCCTACTCGATGGAAATGTAAGATTTTTTTTTCATCTCCACGTTATGGCGTTATTATGGGAAGGAATCATCGCTATCTTCAAAATGCTTCGATATTTAAGCTCCATTTTTTTAACAAAATATTTTAAGACAATTACTGAAACTTAATGTAGAAATGTAACGGTTTCAATAATTCAATTCAGTAATATTCACTTAAATATTTATCTTTGTTGTGTGGACTGAGGGACCACAGTTCAGTCGATAAATTTTTTTTCATCTTTAATGCTTTGTGGTCTTTTATTTATTAAATTTCTTTCCAAATTCTTTACTAAATCTTTGTATTCACAAAACCATATTTATTAAGCTTCTTTCCGAGATCTGGCTACTCGTCTGTGAGAACTGAGAGACCACACTTTTTGGGTCGTACTTTTTAATATACACTCGAGAGCAATGAATCCGGGTCACTTAAAGAATCCTAAAAATCTCGGAAACTAAAAATGCTAGGTTAATGCAATAAATTGTATTTAATAGACAATGTAATACTCCTTAAATGAAGGTATTAAAACTTCTTAGTTATTGTAAAGTTATATCATAAAAAAATCAAATTTGAAAAAGGGCCACTTTCGAAGATGGAACTACGAAATTACAGCATTTGGTTTTGCTTTTGTTTGTAATCTGTCATTTATGTGGGTACATAAACCATGTTGATAGTGCTCTATATTCATTATTCAAGCTGAAATTATGTCGCTTACGCCTGAAGAATGCACCAGAATACTTACAATGCTGGAAACCGGCCGGAGTCAGCGCGATACAGCCAGGACTGTCGGTGTGTCGCTGTCAACAGTACAAAGAGTTCTCCGACGTTACGAAGAAACTGGTTCTAACCTACGCAGACCAGGAACGGGCAGAACCAGGTGTACCACAGCACGAGAAGACCGATACTTGGTGAACACCATGCTTCGAAATCGCTTTCTCACAGGAACTGAACTCACAAATCAGTTTCGACGCCTCGGAGGAAGTAACCCAAGTGCATGGACAGTAAGACGTCGGCTTGCTGAATCTAACTTAAAACCCCTTAGACCTGCAAACGGCCCTAAACTGGAGCGTGGGCATCGTATTTCAAGACTAAGATATGCCCAGAGCCACGTAAATTGGAGTATTGAAGATTGGTCAAAAGTTATGTTCTCCGACGAATCAAAATTTATGCTCTACAAGCACGATGGAAGACACAGAGTGTATCCGGACCAGGGGAAAGATTCAAGCAAGCATGCATCGAAGAAAAAGTAGCCTACGGTGGTGGGTCTGTACTTGTGTGGGCCGGAATTTCTTCTGAAAGTCGCACAGAGCTGGTGATCATAGAAAACGGCTCTTTAACTAGCGTAAGATATGTGGAAGAAATCCTCAATGATCACGTTGGTCCATTTATGGTCAATTTAGGTGAGGATGCTATATTTATGCATGACAATGCCCGACCTCATACAGGTAGGATTGTGAATGACTACCTTCAAGAGATGAACATTACTCGTATGGAGTGGCCAGCGCGCAGCCCGGATATCAACCCGATCGAGCATGCTTGGGACGAGCTAGGCAGATGCGTAAAACAACGAAACCCTCCCCCAATCACGCTTCGTGAGCTCAAAATTGCTCTCACAGAGGAATGGGAGAATATTCCCCAAAATCGTATAAGGAACTTGGTGTACAGCATGCCAAACCGCGTAAACGCAGTAATGGAAGCACGAGGAGGCAATACGAAGTATTAAAATTCAAGAAAATCGTAATAAAGTTCAAAAATTTCATGTTTCCTATTTTTGTTTTAAGGAGAGATCAGCAGTTTTTTTCTTTATGTAATTTTGTGTTAATAAAATGTATGGTGACTCATATTTTTTTTACTTTCATGTAAGGAGTATTACATTGTCTATTAAATACAATTTATTGCATTAACCTATCATTTTTAGTTTCCGAGATTTTTAACATTCTTTAAGTGACCCGGATTCATTGCTCTCGAGTGTATTTGCTTACAAATTCCCAGATTCACTCTACAATTGTTTTAAGTCTACTACTAAATTACCTAGGATTTTCATTTCGCGTATTCCCAGTGTGGTCCCTCAGTTCACACGCACATTATTATACTACTACTTTTCGACTATATTGCTTAGGGAATAAAGGCTGTAAATTCTTTCTCCATCACATATCAGTTCTCGAGTTCCGTAGAAGGTATGAAGGTTAAAAGCTGACTGCAAGTAACATAAGCATTTGATTTCATTTCAAATAATGTCTTAGTGAAGGTCCTGGTGAAGGTTGCGAGGACCCGCTGGATGCGAGACGCACGGGACCGGTCAATGTGGCGACACCTGGGGAAGGCCTATGTCCAGCAGTGGACATATTTTGGCTGAAATGATAATGAAGATGATGATGAGTGTCAAATTAAATGCCCATTTCAATCACCTTATGAAGGTTCCTGTTACTATGACCGCGGGTTGTACACTAGTTATCGCGGCCTCGACATAGAGGGCTAAGAAGGAACATGGGTGGTTTTTAGTCAGTAGAAGTCTGAAACTCCCTTTCGCTCTGCCCAAGAGTGGGAGGGGTTATTGCATGATTTTCCACCCTCCAAAAAAAAATAAAAGAAAAAAGGTTCCTGTTATACTATCATATTGGAGTTGGCTTTCAGTCTTACCGGATGCTGCTGTATTTTACCTGCATCATCTGGAAATCTGACTTCCACAACTTGATTAGTATTGTCTAGATATTATAGGATACCCCTTGGTAAGACTGGTTGTCAGAGTTTCATGACACGTCTTAGCCTGTAACGACTGCCAAATATCTACAACAGGTGCCAACGGCTTTGCGTGATTTCCGAAGCACAGAGAAATCTCGATACTCTCGAACTCACAAATCAACGAAGGCAAGCGGACCTTAACTTGAAGACCGACCAGCATGGCTATTGCGTATCTTTTATATGTATCATATTGTCCATGGATCAACTGTCAAATTGGTTTTGGTTTAGTACAAAATGGAACCATTTGACAGTTAATTGATGGGCTCTATATGACAGCCACTGTCATTTAAAAGATACGCAATAGCCCTGCTGTTTTCATTTAGCCACGAGTTCCTCGGTAAATTAATAACTAAAGATAAGTAAATAATGTACAATCTATGAATCAACTAGAGTACACACCACATAGTTAACTATAGATATCCACTGGAAATGCGCCAATAAATAAACGCTTCGCATATAAACCAACAAAGAAGAACTTAAGTACTTTACGCCGTGGACATACGGTCGAAATTAAAATGGCAAGTACCGCCGACGCCGGGCGCGGACTAACTACCTCTAATGAAAATAATATTACTAATTTTACATTCTTATGCTGGAGGGATGAGTAAATCAGTATGGATAAAAGATACGTAGTTGATAATTTATGGTTGTGTAATCCTGTGCAAATCCATTGGTATTAAATAACATCACGCCTGTAATCCCCAAAGGATTAGATAGGTATAGGTGTACCTAATCATGTTTAGACTCCGTGGCGGCTTCTAAGATATTCTTGATAGAAAAACCCGATAACAATTTACCCGTCCCGAGAATTGAACCCAGGGTCTCATACTCAGCAGCTACTGGACCACAGCTGTGTTTCAACATTATTCTCATTTTTTTTTTTATCTTAAATAGTATTGTGTTTGAGGTTATAACTTTTATCTAACTCTCTTTGGGGCTGCGGGTTTTTTGCAAGAGATACCGCGGCATCGGCACAAGGGCTAAGAAGGAACATGGGTGGTTTTTAGTCAATAGAAGTCTTACACTCCTCTTCGCTCTGCCCAAGAGCGGGAGGGATTATTTGATGATTTCGCAAACTCCAAAAAAAAAGGGTTCCCCAAGAATACGTCCACGGAAAACCGTACAACAGCATCACCCTTGACCAAATGACCAAGTTAGGTGATTCCGTATTCACATACCCACACATCCAAGACCCGATCTTACGTTATTACTCAGTGATTCAATAAAAACGTGGTCACTGGCCTAATTTGTGTTCTCCTAATAAAATTAACATTTATTCTTTGTTAGGAACTGAATTAAATGCTTTCCGTAATAAAAGGGCTGTGTTTATCGGATGTTTTTCCCTGTTTGTAGTTTTCCGGACAAGGAAAAAGGGCTGTGACAATACGTAGTTAGGTAGATGGGTACTTATGTGGCTTTTCTGACATAACAACGGTTAAAGACGTGAATATGTTGAAATAGGGTATTTCATAAAAAAAACCTAAATAGTCCGACTGTTAGATTATCGAAAAATATTGCATAGGAACGTGTTTTTTGTTTTATCAAATTAATGAAAATTTACGAAAATAATACGTGTCAAAGATCATGAGTGGCTTTGACGTCACTGTGTGGGTAAAAAAGTACCAACCTTTGTGACGTCACACGACTTGACCCGTCTTTTTGAAGCACTGTATCGTCTTCATATTTTGTTTATGTGAAAAAGGAAAAAATACGTATCTATTATTTTTTGGAAATCTATCTGACGGACTAATTAGATTTTTTTGGTGAAGTACCCTTTCCAAGTCTCTTTTGGAATAAATAATATTTATTTGTTTTTTTTTGTGCTCGTGGAGTAGAGGAGCTCGTGGCTTAATAATAACTGATACTCGAGCCGATCTTTACGTTAAGTCGTGCTTGCCTAGGTTGGTCGGTGGATGGGTGACCACCCGTTACATACCAAGTTTCCTCCGTGCATCGGAAAGCACGTGAAGCTGTTGGTCCCGGCTGCCATATATAGATATTTGGCAGTCGTTACAGGTAGTCCGTGACCCGAAAGTCTGACAACCAGTCTTACCAAAGGGTATTTAGGGTTTCCAATTATACTGTTAGAAACAGTATTATATTTTTTTTCACTACATTATACGTACTTTTTACTGTCGGACAAAAAACCAGTATAAAAACACTGTTTTTAACATCATTTGATCATTGGTACATCTTTGTTTTCTCTGTCATAAATGGAAAGTGGCAGGCCAACAGAAATAGATCTTCCTAAGATTTAATAAAAAATGAGATAATAACGTACTTTAATTTTGATTTCACTTGTAGTTATAAGCTTAAGAAGCCTTCAAAAATACAATAAATTGCTAAGTTGTGTGAGAAGCACCAAGAAATAAGTTTCTAAAACAATAAAAATAAAGTACAGTTAATTTTATTGAAATACTATTGTTTTTTTTTTCCAACCTGATTATACTGTTTTTCTTGCAAAAAAAGTTGGCAACCCTAATCGTATTACCCAGTGTTAACTAGGTTGTGGAGGTCAGATAGGCAGTCGCTCCATGTAAAATACTGGTATTCAGCTGCATCCGTTAGACTGGAAGCCGACCCCAACATAGTTGGGAAAAGGCTAGGCAGATGATGATGGTTAAAATTTGTTTTTTGTTTGTTTTGGTGTAGTTGTACCTAGTTGTGGGCTTCGCAGCTAGTCTGAACTTTGAAGGTCCTGTAGTCAATAGGGATTTTTCCTGACTAAGAAATAATTAATTCTGTTTAGTCAATCAGTTAGGTTATGAAAAATATTGGATACGTGTTTTTGTTTTATCAAATTAATGAAAATTTACGAAGCTAAAATGCGTCAAAAATCAGGAGTGTGGGCTTTTGACGTCATTACGTGGTGAAAAATGTCAAAAGTCTTCAATGTTTGTTTTAAAAGGAAAAAATTGTCTTCAATATTTTTTGGAAATTTATCTGACGAACTAATTAGACTTTTTTGTCAACTAGGTACAAACACAAATCCGGACTAGGTATGTTACTGCTACTGAGACAATCCTGATGGATAAACTCAAAAACACTTATAACACTTACATACATATTATTATTTCCTTTATTTATTTATTCATATAAAATTTACATTTTTAAATATTTCATATAAAACTCATAAAAAAACATTTAAAAATATAAAAAATAGTCGTCCACCGGTGACGGGAGCAGGGTCCAAGCTACCGGTGGTTAGGGCTCCAGAGACAGGAACCTCCTCACAATGCGAGCCGTATCGAGGAGTACTGCCTTCTGAATCAGGCTCTTGATCCAACCGCCGAGCGAAAGTTTGGACAGGTGGTCGTCCAGACTCTTGGCTATAAGGCCATTGGCCGTTACGACTATCGGCACAATGATAGCCGAGTTCACATGCCACATATCGATATTATTATCATTATTATCTTCCATGGGTATTCCAGAATAAAAATAAACCTTTTTATTCTACACTCTTAGAATTTGAAATGACCGTTTAGGTGCTGCTCTTGAACGTTATACGAGGTCAATAAAACTGTAAACAGTTTTATCGCATTGTTATTCTTTAGCATTTTAAATAGGTAGGTACCTATATCGTTTTTAGATATCGAGAGCTCGATCAAAATATTTAATTGAACTTTAATAGTATTCATTTTGACTTCGGAAAAGTTTGTTATCATTTGACAGATAACTCAGAGTAGCCAATCGCATAAACAGAAATATTCTTCAATACACATATTCTAAAACATATCTTATAAATCCAAAAATAAAGTTGAATTTGCACTGTCAATCAGGAAACGCTTGTCAAGATTGAAATTAGTGCAAAAATAAACCCAATCATCCACACTATAGGTGTTATATTGGCTCAATATAGGTAAACCGTACATAGATAGCTATAATAACATTAATAACATGTGTAAACAATACAGTGAGTGAGTCAACTTTCAATTTGCATTCCAATCTCAGTCAGTACACATGTCTGTTGTGAACATGGCGGATAAAATTGCAGTTGTCACAGGAGCAAGCAAAGGCTTAGGATTAGCTATAGTGAAAGGATTATGTCAGAAATTCACTGGAACCGTTTACTTAACCGCAAGATCAGAGAAAAACTGTCAAAAAGCCGTGGAAAAGTTGAACGAACTTGGACTAAAACCATTATTCCATCAACTCGATATCAGTGACGACAAAAGTGTGAAAACATTTGCGGATTTTATTCAAATAAAACACGGAGGATTCGATGTACTGGTAAATAATGCGGCTATTTTAGATTGGGATGAAGTTTATCCAACCTACGAAGCGGCAAAAAGAAACATTGACATAAACTACAGAAGCTTGCTTACCATTGAGAATTACTTGTTTCCTCTGCTAAGAGATGGCGCTAGGGTTGTCAACATTTCAAGCGCTTGTGGCCATCTATCGAACTTGAAGAAACAATCCTGGATTTACACTTTACAAGACCCAGATTTAACAACAGAACAAATAAACAAGTTTGTTGACGAATATTTGGAGAGCGTTAAAAATGGGACGTTTGACTGCAAGAACGACTTCGCTGATGAAGGGAAGCATGCGGAGCATAGGGTGTCTAAAATTGCTTTGACAGCTTTGACAAGGGTCCAACAAAGGAAATATGCTGATAGGAACATCTCCATAAATGCTGTACACCCAGGACACATGAAGACTGAAATGGCCCAAGGTGGTGGAGAAGTAGAACCTGACCAATCTGCCGATCTTGTCCTGTATCTAATTCTGGATGCTTCCCCAAAGTTGAGGGGGACTTTCATGTGGCATGATAGGAAGTTGATTGATTGGAGTGATGCTGAAGCTGATTTTGCTTGCAAAGACCTTTGGTAACACAATCACTTAATTTTTATGTAAACTTGCCATGCCTTGTTTAATTCAGTTAAAACGCTTTGTTATAGTTATGTTGTTTTATTTTGTTGATATTCCAGTCAGTACTTGCTAACTTGACACGAAACAAACACCCAAACTGCTTACCTTAGAACGGTTGGAGGTGTGAGGATGTTCATGTAGATCTATGACCTCAGCCACCACTAGATGCCGCTGAATACAACTTTTTTACCATTGTTAGTATAGAGATATTTACTTACCTATTGTGCGTTTCTATATTGTAGTAGCTTTTTAATAATACGAGTACCTTAATGAAATTTATATTTGAAACAATGATTATCACTATAGAACAGAAAACATTAATGGTTCAAATAATTTTGACAGTGACAATGTTAAACTGCGTGAAATAAAACGCAACTGACAAGACAGCTGAGGCGATCGAAGTTGACACATGTCAATCAATCTGACAAACTGACAATCTACAATTCGACCGCGGAATTCCGTTTGTGGGTGTGATTATTGAATTAACATTCTAAATTCAATCGTAAATTAATATTGAAGACAACATATTTTTTTAAAGTTGTGAATTAAATAAAATTTTCTACAGCAAAAGACGGTGACTCCCATTTACGGATTGACACTCTGTTGGGTAAGTGAATTTTCCGCATTTTCTTTTAGAAAAATATCTAAGTCACATGCACTAAATATGCAAAAGAGGAAAGGAATAGACACTATGACATAATTTATGTCATATCAAATATAAACTTTGCTGCAACAGTACAATATTAGCGATAATGTTTTTTTTAATGTGACAGTCCAAAAAAGGCCGACGTTAGTGAACTAAAATAGATATTTTTGACGCCTTGACCTAGCTAGTGCCATTATTATTCCTAATGCAGTGTTGGACAACCAGTCCTCGAATTTAAAAAGTGAACAAACCTATTTTCTTGTGTTTAAAAAAGAGTGAATATATTTATGTAATGTGTTGAGGTTTTACTGTCAAAGAAGTCTTTTATTTAAATTCAAATATGGAATGCGGAAAAGAACCTTGGCTGCTAGTGTTGTGGTGTTTTTAGTGTACCTACTATGAAGGTTAATCATGTTAGGGTTTTTTATTAATATGAAAACAATAATTGGTGTGACTTTTGGATCTATTGGTTTGTGTAGTTTTAATGTTACAAAATATATTGGAATAACCTTGAGCTTATAATTAATTTTAATTTAAGGACACAAGGTAAACTGGGTTGCCTTATTGCAGATGATTATAAGCAACACATTGATCTTACTGTTAAAGGATTTTTTAAATTGACTACATAATCTATCTAATGCATTGAAAAAATACTATCTGCAAAATATAGGAAGTAAGAATTACATAACAGTTTAAATTTTATGTGAGCAAAACAATTAAAAAAAAAAACTAACAGCTGGTTAGGTATTTAGGCATTCTTTATTTAAAATCTAGGTCACGGAAACTTGCGAAAGAAATCTAGTCTGTTAAATTTCATTTTTCATTTAGTAAAGTAATAAACTGAACTTTAACAGCTAGTGTGTAAGGCTGAAAATTGTATTTCCATCAGGTAATTAAGAAATAATTACTGTCTGAAATACCTAAATCTAGTATTACCTAAATAGATATTACTGTCTGAAATACCTAAATCTAGTATTACCTAAATAGATAAATACTGCAATGCAGACAAAAATAATTTTATATTTAGTTACTATACTAGAAGTATTTTAAGGATCATAAGTGGCCTTAAATATTGTCTGCATACCTACAGGAAAATGACATGAATTTGTAAATTACTGCTATATAATCCAAGTTTAAACACCACTCAGAAATCCAATACATATAATATGGAAGGCTATACAGCCCCAAATAGCTTCTGCCACTAGAAAAAGTTGAATTTGAAAACAGCTGCTTATTACCAAATGACAACTTTAGGTAGGAAATTTCATTTTCATTTAATTTATTTCAGTAAAAATTTTTACATCATATCGAAATGTCACTAAATAAAATACAAAATCATAGAATTACAATACTTACTTACAAAAAATGATTATAACAGTATCAACAAAATAATAATTTAAATGTTAACAATTGCAAATAGTGAATTTAAAAAATATAGAAACAAAATATACACTATAATTCCACACGAATGTCAAGGTACATTGTAACACAAAGGTGCCAAAAAAAAAAAAATAGAAAAATTTCTGTAACAGTAGGTAACCAAAATAAATTAATGAATAAATCAATTATTTACAATTAAATTGCCCTAAACTGTTCAAATTGTTTTATTGTCACATTGTTTTACTGCCTTGTTGGTATAGAGACAGGCTTTCTGCCTGGTTGATGGCACTAGGCTCGCCTCTCTTCACATAGGGCATAATAAATATGACTGGCAGAATGGGGGTGTACCATTAGGTACACCTCTGCTTACTCCTTAGGGGATTACAGTGAAGTTATGTCATTGGAAATCATTTATTCAAATGATTAAACTTTAGGTAATTTAAATGACGGAAGTTAAATTGCTCTTTATTCAAATTGCCCTGAATGATGGAGTCTTATCACCAAACACTAAAACAATTATTATTTTTTGTCCCAGCTCAAGGAAATGACTCATCTCCCAATTAGGAATGTTATATTTTTATTAACGTTACTGGTTTATTCTAATTAGGTGTCAATTATTATCTTATCTCTTAGTTACTTTTTGTTTGAGTAAGTTTTTGTGTAAGCACATTGTGAGGAAAAAATGTTCAAGAACATATAAATAAATGGCCAAGACATTGAGTCTGGGCTTTTACTTTTGTAAGTTTTATTAAAAAAAAAAGAAAATTATGATTTGCCTCTGTATTTATTGAATGTCAAGTTATTATTAAAGATTACAGATATTGTTATTTAATTATGTAAAATACAAACAATTATACATAAGATTGTAGGAGTAACTTAACCCATGACATTTGACTCTAAAACTATTAATGTTAAAAATGTTAAAAAAAATCTTAACTGGAAAGGACTGTATCCTTTCACAGCTAACCTTTGACAGCTGCAATAAAACACCTACTTTATTATTATGGAAATACAGATTATTGTAATTTGGGCAGACATGTCATTGACAGCAATCTGGAAGTAGGGCTACAAAAATAAAAATGATTATCTGTTTGGCGGTGATGCTAATTTAGAGGTACAAAATCTGTGAAAGGACAGTAATTTAGACATGGTTATGATAAGTGAAAAAGATTACTATTGTCCGCTTTAATGTAGTTACTCTAGTTACTAAAACTTACCTTAAAACACTACACACCAGCAGCCAAAACTATAGTAAAAATGTTTATACTAAGTTAAAGTTTTATTCAAAATTAAATCAATATGTGACACTACAACACTCAAAAAAGCGTAAAAATACTTTAAATCGTCAAGATCTAAAGTAAAAAGAGAAAAACTAACAAAAAAAACTGTCAACCAGTTATAACAAACATTACATACTAGTGCAATTATAGAAAAATCAACATCACAATGCATATAATAGTGCATTCAGTCCAGATGTCACAAAGACCAAACACAAATTATAGAAACACCAATGTTGTTCTAAACACCACAATGCTTTTAATAGTGTGGTGAAAAAAAAAACAGCTATGATAATCCAATTTGACGGCACCGTTGGCGCAGTTGGTCAAGCAATGCACTGCTGCGCTGCGTGTCGCGGGTTCGATTCCCGCACGGAACAAATATTTGTATGACCTACAGACAGTTGTTCCGGGTCTGGGTATTTGTGTATGTGAGTTTAAATGTTTGTGAACGCACCCACGATACAGAAGAAATTCCTAGTGTGGGGCAACGTTTTAAAAAAATAATAATAATTAACTAATAGCAAGAAAAAAACAAGACTTTCATCAGTTATAACGAACATTACACACTAGTGCAATTATAGAAAAACTAACGCTATTCCTAACATCACATTGCTTACAATAGTGCAGTGTAAAAAACAGCAATAAAAAACCAAATGACTATCAACCGGGTATAACATACATTATTATATAAAACTCAACGTTATTCCTAACACCACAAAGCTTGTAATAGTGCAGTGAAAAAAACAGCAATGAAAAACCAAATGACTATCAACCAGTTTTAACAAATATTATTAGAGAAAACTCAACGTTATTCATAACACCACAATGCTTATAATAGTGCGTTCAGTGCGCGCCATGGCGTCTTTCGCGGCGCAAGCGGCGCTCCGGTCTCGTTGGAGCTCTCTCATAGAGTCTACGAGCGTCGACGTGCCAGGAGAAGTGACTGACGGCGTGCGGTCTGTCGTCGGATGGCTCAAACAGGCACGGCTTCTTTTTTTCTGTCGAACATCCATTGCTGCTCTGAATTTCTACGTTTGCAGGGTATTCTGATCATGTAGGAATGGTTTATGGTTAGCCAGCGTAACAAGCAAGCTATACAAAACCAGTTTATTCGGATCGATTGTACGGGAAATCTATACAAATCATTATGATTCTCCTGCCCTTATTCCAATTTATTGGGTCAGCGCAGCATGTCACGCAACTTTTACGGCTGTGGAAACCAGGGCCCCGAGTCTGCTATTCAATAGTGTCAGAATGATCTATCACTGATCTCATAATTGTTGATTTTGACAAGTTTGGTGTTGTAAAAATCAACAATTATGAGATCAATGATAGACCATTCTGACACTATTGAATAGCAGACTCGGGGCCCAGGTCTAAAACATAAGTCATTCCTAATATCATCATGATGCTGCAATGCAACACAACGGGTGTCAACCGCAATTCTTCCGTAACTTCCCATAGACCTTCACGGAAATTGATTGTTAAGCAAATTGACACCGTCGGTCATTTCATATAACTGTCAAAAATTACAGTTGTGATTTTTTAACCTCAGATTAATAAAGTTGTTACTAAAGTTGCGTAACAATTAATTTCCCTGATGTTATTGCTCAGGAAGATGCCTCATGTATGCTCAGAGTGGCAAAGATGTTCAGCTCAGAATTATAGTTTTACAAATGTTGGCGTGATTACACTTTGTCTGGGTTTTTGAAGTATTCTGTACAGTCAGTCAGAAGAGGAAAAGGGGAGAAGAGGTCAGTAGGCTGTACTGTGCACTGGCTGTACCAATATAATACAATTTTTTTAAAAAGGCTACCAACAGCTTCTGTGTACAACATATTTTCGATAATTGCGTTTTGCGTATTGCTGAGATTAACGACCCGAATTCATATGTCATGTTTTCCTCTGAGTAATCGCGTGCTGCGTTTTACAGTGTAATATGTATGAAATTCCTTATGCCTGGCTCCGTAATTTATTGAAGTTTAGAAAAATACCGATAAAAAGACATATAATTTTACCACTTCTTGGACACAGACCTCAATGAAAAAACGAGCGGGCTTTGCGAGGTGACTACACCACCAGGAGACCATAATATATCTGTTTTTTATTGTGAGACTTATAAGAAATGCTACCACGCTTAGCTTTTATAAACATTCAGCTTTAACCGAGAAGATCCTGTTCAAGATAATCGGACAAACTTATTAAATTATTGTATTGTCATCGGTCCTTGATGATAAGTCTACGAAGTTACAATTTAATCAGACATTTTATAGTGGGTGAAAATCACGTTCAAAGATTCCATTACGTACTCGGAGCCTATAACTGCTACAGATCTCTAAACTCATGCTAGTATACGCAAAATGATGAGATGCTTGATAGAAGCTTTTGCCACATGTAAAAAGTTAACACGCAGGCTTAGAGACCATAAATTATTATTATTTACAAATGTACATTATTCGGCAGTAACACGCTTGTATTTTATTTTTTGTCGCAACGATGTCAGACGACAGTGATTGATTTGATAAAAAAAACTAAATTATCTACAAAAAATAAAATATTCCTCTCAATCTCAACGCCTACTCACTACTAGGCAGTTCACCGCTCAATTAGTGCGACTAGCTTGAAGTTTCCACTAGTAATGAAGGTCAAACGAATTTGGCGAAAATCCTCCGATAGGCCTTGTATAATTTTAATTTCGAACGATTGGTTACATCAGAACTCAATACGAAATTGTGAATAGTAGTTCCCACAGATATAGGTAGATTTGTACCTAGATAAAACAAGAGGATATACTTTTTTTTTGGGTATCTCGTTAGAACAACCCGCAGGAGTCTCACCTACTTCACGTGCCAGTTCGCGTCCCTGGCTCATGTACTTTATACTTAACGAGGTTACTATCGAGCAAGCTAATTTGTGAAAATACCACCGTTACAACTCAAGAAGTAGACATTTAAAGAAGAAAAACGTAGTCTATTTTGGAGAGTAACCTGTTTGCATAGTAACTAAATAGTGTTTATGATGAATGTAGTCAAAATCGGCACGCTTAGTTTTCTTAAGGAAAGTAATACTTGCGTAATCTAGGTATACGTATGTCTGTGGTAGTCCCAAACAAAATTGTACGTAATACAGTTGGCACGCGAACCTATAAAATGTTAAATACTTTAACGGAACTTCGTGCCGTCGCACGCGTACATGAAAACGACCCGTTCTTCTTAATGAACTGTTAATTTGACACGTAATATCCAGCTGAAATGTGGTCCCATTTCAATCGCGTTTGAACTTTGTTTCATATTCTCATTGACTTTTCGAGTCAGTCTAGCTTCAGTAATTTTATCCTTGATTTTGCTGGTTTAGACGTATCATCATCGTCATTATCATTTCAGCCGAAAGACGGCCACTGCTGGGCATAAGCCTCGGGACCAAGTGTCGCCACATTGAGCGGTACCCGTATTGATTTCGAATTTCTGAAAAGGCATACTTACATCAAAGAAGGGTTTTATGTCTAACACGTTCAGATGAGTCTAAAAAGAAAACACATTCCGAAAGCTTCCATACAATTCCCAATCGAACTATAGAAATGCACATATTTCTATTTTGCTAAACTCGCAATATGAGTACAGTCACTAGCGCATCTAGTTACTACAAACTGACAATAGGGTATTAAAAAAAAATCTTATTAGTCCGTCAGATAGATTTCCAAAAAATATTGGACACGTATTTTTTCTTTTTTCACTTAAACAAAAAATGAAGACGATACAGTGCTTAGAAAACTCGTGTGAAGTTATATTCTAAGACATTATTATATGACATTTTTACCGGTCAGTGACGCGTTTTATCTTTGACGCGTCAATTTTTATTGATTTGGTAAAACAAAAAATACGTACTTATTCAATATTTTTCGATAATCTGACAGACGGACTTATTAGAATCACATTGTTTTTAGTCAGTAAACATCCCTATTTTTCTCATTCGATTTTGGACTTAACCATCAAAATTCTATTTTATTTATGTTTTGGAGAAATATGACAGTTTGTGGTAACTTTATGCTATACCTACGCTGGCGACTGTACCGCTGATGGAATTCTCTCCGTGTTACTTCCACCCACAAAATCTAGAGTAGGTACGAAAATAAATATATTTTAAAGAGAATATACCTAGAGAATAGTTAGGTTTGTGTAGGTGATCTATTCTTAGTCTTCATAAGACGTAAATAAATGTAGGTAAAATCTGCAAGAAAAATATTTTTTATTTCGTCGCTACAAAATGCTCATCTAAAAAGTTTTTCTCTGCACCAGAACAGTGATCAGTTCTTCAGAACTGATATGATAAATGTTTTTTGTTAAAAGCAACGTAATCTCTGTCATTTTTATCTCTTCCAAAAAACTGTAACATAATCCAAGAGACAGACAAACAAAACCACGCCAACATGTTAAGTAGAAATTAATATTAATTCACAAATGCTTTTATTTTTCTATTCACACGTAGTTGTCGTATTTAGCTCATAATTTCGCACTTTAGTCGTTGTAATTGCATACCTTCGCTATTTGATGGTCGCATTTTATGTTGTAGTGCGGTTTAATATGCCCTAAGTATAGCTTTGCCGATCGATGTTTTCTTTTCCTGGAGGAGTATAGCAACGTTTGCAGCGAGTGTACTGTCACAAGCAATAATATGTAGGTATACCTACACTTAAATAATTATATGAGAGTGATTTTCTCGCGGAACAACCATTGCAACTGTGATGAAAGATCTACATTTTTCATTATAGGGGATCGGACTGAGTCAAAAAACAATGATTCTAATTAGTCCGTCAGATAGATTATCGAAAAATATTGGATACGTGTTTTTTGTTTTATCAAATTAATCAAAATTGACGAAGATAAGATGTGGTTGTGACGTCATTTGAAGGTAAAAAATGTACTATCATATGACGTTTTCGAAGAGTTCACGAGTTTTCGAAGCACTGTATTGACTTCATTTTTTGTTTATGTGAAAAAAGAAAAAATACGTCCCCAATATTTTTTGGAAATCTATCTGACGGACTAATTAGTTATTTTTTTGTCCGATCCCCTATTGTATGGATACCAAAATAATGATGTAAGTAAATGTTCGTAACTACATAAAATTACAATTAAGAGATCCGGAGAACATCGTTTTTAAATGTCGCTACGTATGCACTGTGTGTGCAGTTACCTCAATTCTAAAGATATTGATTGCAACTTTGAGATAAGACGGGTTTCAACGTAAGAGTATTAAAGGTTCCTAAGTTCCAACATAATCTCTTCAGATGGCAGTTCATGTACGGCTCAGATCTCAAGTGTGTATGGGACAATAGCCAACCTTCCATCTTTAGCCCTGACACCTGTACACTTGAAGATCTTATGACTGCATCAGCGAGCGTAGTTCGCATGACTGAATTTTGGGCCAAATTTATTTAATGAAAATTTGCCTTCGAGACGCTAAGAAAAGGAGTTCCAATCTCTTAAAACATAGGTAATTAACGTAAATACAAAAATTGCAATCAATACAGGAGAAAAATCACTTTTATTTGTTGTTGTAGTTAGAGTGGGTGAAATACATATTGTAACTCGTGACTGTACCAATTTTAGGTCTAATTATCTAGCAAGGCCAATTAATGGCAGGACGCTAAATTTTTTGCGATTATAAGATTAAATGTATCAGTGGAATCGGCCATTAGGCCGTCTCCTAACCTATACTTAGTCCGAAAATTCCATGCAAAAACGACTTCAAAATGTATCATCTATCAGTGTTAAAACATGCAGCCATTGGAGCTCGTATAATTTTGATTACACAAGAGACCGAAAAGCTTTTTTTTTTTTTTTCGCCCTAAGGGCAGGCTAAAGTATTTTAACCATACTGCCTTGTCTTCCGTGTTTGAGACCGAATAGCTCTACTCGGTGTCAAAAATGTATGGAATAAATAATTATTACACTACACCAGGGTAAAGTCACGGATTCTTGAAGTAAATTGACTACGAACGCAAACCGCCCATAGATCCAAATTACAACTGTCATTCTTTGCTGTCATAGAATGACAGCAAGTTTTGACGTAAGGAAGGCTAGGCAGATGATGATAAGTCAATTTGCTTAGGAATCAAATTCCCTGACTGTACAATACTTTCAAAAATATTTACACATACTAAGGTATGCGGGAACACACTTAAGTACTGCCGCACTCAGAGAGCTTTAATGATTACCTAGGTCATCACTTAGTAAATGTTTTGACAGTTTTGCCATACAAAAGTATGTCAAACCTGTACTAAGTGACGGCTTAAGTAATCATTAAATATCGCTGAGTACCGCAGTTTAGTGATGGCTAAGGTTTTGACAGTTTTGTCATACAAAAATTTGTCAAATCTTTTCTAAGTGACGGCTTAAGTAGTCATTAAATATCTTTGAGTACCGCAGTTAGAGACCGAAAATGACTGAAATATTATTTTAGTAGCACCACGCATGACCTAAACCTTTACGTATCTTATAATTATTAATAATGTCATGCATGATAGAAAGTAATTAATATATAGAATCGTTATTTTATTTTATAAATAAACTATTATTTCATTTCGTAAATTGAATCCAAAGTTAACTACAAAATCGACGGCGCAAGCTCTATCGCGTTTAGAGCCTAAAGAGTTTGCGCCGTTATTTATAAAATAAAATTACGATTCTATTATAAGATTACTTATAAATAATGAGTAATTTTTAAATTTTCTTTAAAGTGATTCTAAGGTGTATAGAAAAAAAATCCTGTTTGTGTAGACATTTTGTAAAAATTGCGATGTTTTAACATTTTTTTCTGCTATATTTTGTATTGAAGTCGAAAATGTGATAAATAGTGCCACTAGTACACCATATGGTGATGCTATTTATATTTTTTTAATGTTCAGAATCGCTTGTAGTGTTATGTTCAGCGAAGCCAAACATAACTCGATCGATATTTTTGCGGAAAAGGGCTTTTGAATAGAAAGAGTTGTGCCAGAAAAAGAACTCGTCTCTTATATTAACCAAAAGAAAACTTCATATTCTTCATAGATTTCCCACACGGAGCGATTAAAATTGTTCAAAATGAGATGATTTCGTACACGGCCCCTTAAGGTGAAAGCGTCAGGATAGCCGCGAAATTCAAATTTTCTTACGTTTTTTGCAATTTGCAGGCCAGTGCTAGGTTGTATGTTGATTGAAATGTTGGACGCGAGTGTAAGACGTATGTAGTTACAGAATTATAATCATCAAAATCATCAATACAACCCTCCAAGTTCATATAATTCGAGGAATGACTTTGACCTCGAAAAAGTCGTTTGTGAATATGGAGGTAAGTATTTGTGACGTTAGCTGTTACGACTCATCTACCTAAGTATGAGATTAGAAATTACGAGACCTGCCGCCTCGTACTTGCAATTTACCCTTTGATTAGACATTTTCTGTGTAAATACCTCGCAATGAAATGAAATGAAAGGATAATACTACTTTTAATAAATTGAAATGGTGGCTACCATTTCTATAGCCATTCATTTAAGTAAATACTGAATGCACTGAGTCGAACTAAGAGCAATAAATACTATTTATAGAGGGTTGAAGGACACGCAAATCATAAAATAATAAAAACAAGACGCTTATTAGGGGTAATGCTGGCTGATAGGAAAGGCAACAATGTGCGCCGTCTTTTGTTTGGAATATAATATTCAAATGTACACAGAAAAAACAAAAGAACACGGTATTCATTATTTACATTTCATGAAGGCACTGATTGCTATAAACACAGACAATAAGTGTGAATATGTGAAACTTAGACTCTGATATATTTCAAACTTCATCTGCCTAGCCTTTCCCCAACTATGTTGGGGTCGGCTTTCAGTCTAACCGGATGCCGTGAAAACCAGTATTTTACATGGAGCAACTGCCTATTTAGTATTAGGTAAATGTAAGACCCCTTGGTAAGACTGACTGAACATCAACAATCCACACGCTAAGAAGTAAATCTGAAGCTGAATATCCTTTGCAATCCAAAAAAGATGTATTAGTAATCCGCTTCGAACTAGACAGCAAAGAAATCCCAATTTAATCGCATAGGTATCCCTAACCATACACTAATAAATCCGATCCATTCGTGTATTGATATGACCTTCGCCTTGCACCCTACCTCGCTTGTACGTTCCCGATGTCCCCACTGAGTGAGATGAATAACTGCTGTGAGAATTTGGCGTCCGTAGGATATGGGTATTTTTAGAAGACCAGGACGGGTCTGTGATGTCAGTCCTACTAGGAAACTATGTAGTTATTAACCCATTGGGATAAAGTCTGATTGTGTAAGTAACGAATTCGTGCAAAAACGGCTGTTTCCTGCTATGACAAATGCAATGCGATGGAGCTCGTGGCTTAATAACACCAGACACTTAGGCCGATTTTTAGGTTAAGCCTTACTTGCTAGGTCGTTTTCCCGGCTACTATAATTAAATGGATCGTTGTTGTGGCCTGAAAGTCTGACAAATGGTTCTATCTGGGTTGTGAAGGTCAGATAGGCACCCGCTCCATGTAAAATACGTATTCAGCTCCATCCGGTTAGACTAGAAGAGTAAGAGTGAAGAAGAGTTAGAGTGAAGAAGAGTTAGAGTGCCCCAACGTCAGGCTTTTACAAGTCTGCGGCGTTCTTCTATTATTTCCTTCTCATGCAGAAATATGAATCAAATCAGTTCTTATTACTTAACAATACTCTTACATGCGGCAGTTACCTTTTCCTCATACAAATCACGTCTTACTTGATCAAAGTTCGTTTATCCCTATCTTCACCTTCAATCTTCATACATACGTCTCACCACCAGCCTTCTTCTTCTCCATCCTAACATACTCTTGCTATTACCTCCAGGCATCGCTAGAGGTACGTCAGGTGGGAAGACGCGCTGTCAGTCAGCTGGCAGGCAGAGGAATGGGGGACGAGGTGGTCATCATACACTTCAATGATGTCTATAACATCGAACAGACTACCAGTAAGTACAATTTTAACTTATTACTAGACCCTTCCTTCTTGTATTGTATTTAAGTATCTGGGCTCACACTGGGTCCGCGTGGTGGATTATAGCCTCTCCTAGAGAAGAGTCCTGAGTTCCTGCAGTGTGAATATTACAGGCTGATGATAATGATGACTTGGGCGACCACGTTCTAGCATAATCAGCCTAAAATGTTTCCAATGCTGGGTCACAAGCAGTCTCTCTATGACAGGGAATTATAGATAACCCACCAGGCGGGCCTAGTACGGGTTGGAAGTCTCATGTCCTCGATATTTGATTTTCCAATGGCCGGGTTTCCTCGCGGAGTTTTCTTTCAGCATTTCTAAACCCATGGTGATGAATTAAATTGAAAAAGTAATTCAATGGCGTTAAATGAATTAAGAGGGTTGTTTCGATGATTTGAATATTTATAAGACCATTTGATAAGGTCGCGAATCATATGTCAATCACCATACAATCTGACATTGACCTGAAAATCGCAGAAAACGTACAACTTTTAAATTTCAAGGGCTACCCTGGCGTTTCGCCGTGAAGTTTATGACGATGACTGTTCGTTCCGTTCGTTCAATTGACGATGACCATCCTATATTTACTCTGTCCTTCTCTTTCAGGTACAGAGCCGGTGGGAGGTGCCTTAAGGTTTAGCACAGCGGTAAAGGCGCTCCAGCACTTGAACCCTTTAGTACTGTTCAGCGGCGATATATTCTCTCCTAGCATGTGTTAGTATCTTATTTATGTAGTTAATACTTCGAGACTGTCTCGTGGGTCTAATGGTGGCAAGCGCATGAGGTCCTGAATCAAAAATCAAAACTCATTTATTCAAACTAGGCTGATAATCAGCACTTTTCAAACGTCAAAATTTACTTTACTTTACTTATTTACAAGAGACAGTCCCACCAAACGCCCACCCTTCGACACTTCCTAGTGTTTTAGCTGGAGAGAAGAAGTGGCGGAACAAACTCCCCAGCAACACATCTGTCTGTTAGGTTGGTTAGAAGAACCAGACTCGATTCAATGATAAGGTGAGACACAAATTTTTATCAATAATTAAAAAATTAAAACATTAAAATAAAGATAACACATCAGTCAACTAATCTTGGGTTCGTTAACGGGGTTGGGCCGAGTGTTATTGGGTTTTTCCATCAGAAATTTTTTAGTAACTTCGACTGAAACTTCGGACTTCGTGCTTAGAGAGACCACTTAATTTTGTACCGACTATAAATCAAGCTACATTGATTATCAATATTTTTTTTGGTGGCTGGAAAAACATCAAATAACTCCTCCCGCTCTGGGTAGAGTCAGACTTGTACTGACTAAAAACGACCCATGTTTCTTCTTAGCCCTTTGTGTCTGACGCCACGGTATCAAAAAATCAAAATCATTTATTTGCGTAAATAAGGTACAGAAGGTCGGTAAAACATAAAATTGGTCGCTTATTCTGCCTTTAATTCCGGGGTGCAAATATAAGTTACATATTTTTGATTTATTTAAATTAATTAAAGACCACAATCATGCAGTCAGTAGATAATCCCATTAAAATTGTATAAATGTCAAAGTAATCATAAAAAATGATAAAAGTAATACTCATAAATGTCAAGAATATTAATTTCAATAATGGGATTTCTAAAGGGAATCTCTTTCGAACAACGCCCAGCCAGTATTATGATACTGACCTATTCTCAAAAGGAGTATTGATCAAAGATTATAGACAAACATAAGTAAGTACTTATTGTACATTAAGAGGCACGGAAGGTGGCAAGAAAACAATGGCTTTGTCTTTTGTGGCTTCTTAATCACCGATAGTTTGCCAAAACTTCAAAGTATAACATACAATCACGCTTATAATCCCTGAAGGGTCAGGCAGAGGTGTACCTAATAGTACATACACTTTTTGCTGGTTATGTTTAACTCAGTTGTGAGCAGCGGTGGCCCAGTGGTGGCGGCCCCGACTCACGAACAGTAGGTCGTGGGTTCGAACCCAGGCAGACATTACTTTGTGTAATTTATTTCATCACCGCTGCTCTCAAAACGGTGAAGGAAAACATCGTGAGGAAACCGGCAAGGCTTAGAACCAAACATTCGAAGACATGTGACATCTACCAATCCGCACTGGGCCCGCGTGGTAGATTATAGCCCATTCCCTCTCAAAGAGAGAGGAGGCCTGTGTCCCAGCAGCGGGAACATTAATAGGCTGTTGATGATGTTTAACTCCCTTAAAATAAGGGCCGATCCTATTGCCATCAAAGGTACTAGATCTAGACTAATCGGCTGCGACTGAGACATTTCTGCCTGAAAATTAGGTCGGGCAGTGTTCAAATTCAATTTTTTTTATTGAAATCCATAATGTAAAGTAACCTCCATAGTGTAATGTAATAGGGGATCGGACTGAGTCAAAAAACAATGATTCTAATTAGTCCGTCAGTTAGATTATCGAAAAATATTAGATACGTGTTTTCAAATTAATCAAAATTGACGAAGATAAGATGTGGTTGTGACGTCATTTGAAGGTAAAAAATGTACTATCATATGACGTTTTCGGAGAGTTCACGAGTTTTCGAAGCACTGTATTGACTTCATTTTTTGTTTATGTGAAAAAAGAAAAAATACGTCTCCAATATTTTTTGGAAATCTATCTGACGGACTAATTAGTTTTTTTTGTCCGATCCCCTATTGTACAGGTGATACTCGTACATAAAATAATTTGGGGATTATATTTCTTGTCACCAAAATTTATATTTGTCACCAAGTTGTGTCACCTAAAAAATAGATCTACCGCCACGAAATATTTTCGTTCTCAGATAAACAAAAGTGTTCCCAGAAATGTATTAATAAATTAATGTTAATATATGTGTAACATAAGAGATGGATTACCAACAAAACGGTAGCGCATTAGATGAATATAAACTTCGTTCTTAATTATAATAATACTTTTATTACATAAATAATAGTTTTGGGCCCAGAATGGTAGATCTGTCACTAAATAAAACCCTAACCCTAGACGGTCGACGTCAGGGGCACCCCGAGGTTCGGTTAGGTTAGGTTAGGTTAGTTTATTGTGGAATTGATTTTATATTGTTTGGTGACAAATCTACTATTTTGGGGACAAACCCTATTACTTAAGGAACACAATACTAATTAAATTGACGATAGCTTAAATGATACCCAAATAATTTTAAACTCGTGCATTCTTATTCCAGTGAGCACATTCACGAAAGGCGAGCAAATGGTACCGGTGCTAAATGAAATCGGAACGCATTGTGCCGTGTTTGGAAACCACGATTTTGGTGAGTGAAAGTTTTCATTGATAACATCTAGAGAGTTTACTTTTGTTCTAGCTAATATACAGTATGTTAAATAACAGAGGGCGTTCCCTTAAACTCGTTAATCTATATCATTAATAGATTAAAACAAAAATATCAGCATAGAAAAATAAGCATAAAATAATCCGAATTCAAAAAAATAATTAATTGGCAATAAATTCGAAACCTCCTGTTTAAAATCAAAATAGTATAGCACCAACCACCACCGCGGAATAGCACCTAAGTACCTAACGTAGTACTAGCATTGCCCAAACCGGCAACGTCGCATGCATTAATTACACGCGGTCTTGGTCCCGAATAATTATATAAAAAAAAACTGATTTTTTACCCTATTTATTGTCCCACCGCTGGGCAAAAACCTCCCAATATTACTAGTACTTTTTTGTTATTTATTTCCTGACATGTGCAACATGCAACATTTGTAACATGCATCCTGTAAGGGCACTGCAAATTGTTTAATATAAAATTATTAAATTAAGTACATAATATAATATTGATTCATAATAACATTACATTTTCTTACATTGTTATAGTAAGCATTACTAAAATACATAATAATAATAAAAAAGAAAAATTGCGAAATTGATTGAATTGATAGGAAATTTGTTTTTTTTTTCTAAAATAAAAGTAGCCAAAAAGATCAAAATCGGCCCAGCTGTTTCAGTGATTAGCCGAAACGAACAGAAAATAGAACATATTGTTTTAAGTGGAAAATTTTGTTATTGCATTCGAGGTGAAATACATGAGACGCAGGTGAGGTTGTTATTGAGCCGAAAACTGCAATAACAAATGCTACTTGTAAAATTATATTTTGTTTATAAGTACCGTAGTTAAAAGCTAGCATTTTGAAATGACATCTAATAAGCAAAGTGAAATAAGAATTATAAATCAGTGTTTCCTATCCACACGTTCACAATCACTATTAGCTGTAGCTATACAGGGTTATTTGTAAAACACCGTTAACCTCTCAGGACTAAGTTGCTAACATCATAATCAACAACTTTTGTTTTATGACTTTTAAAAATTAATCATATTTTAGTTCATCAGATTTACTTACAAAAATAAAAATATTTAAATTGTATGCTCTAAATGTTACCAAGTCTGCGAAGCAAAAGAAATCGATACTCGATAGTACAATAGCGAGGGGAGCGGGGTAAGGGCGGCGGGGTAATCGTAGCGTAGCGAGTTACGACAGTGCGCGACAGGCGTAGGTAGGTACAGCAAAATACAGAGTTGAAATGTGTTAGATAGGACAACGAAATCTTGAACTTTTGTTTTTGGTAAATGTGTTATGTTTTGTAAAAAGTCATAGAACAAAAGTTGTTGTTTATGATGATAGTAATACAGTCTTGCAAGGTTAACGGTGTTTATGAAATAACCCTGTATATATATATAATAACCTGACCTCGCTTTGTATAAGCTTCCTGTACAGTGAGAGCTCAGTGTATACTGGATTTACATATCTTAAGTGATTGTAGTGCGTACAATACCCAATCAAAGAGAAAATTGCAATAAAAACTATGCTTTATAGTTGAATTGAAGATCACAATCATTTTTTCTAATACAATGCTTTAATGATCATCCATTGTGAAGTATTTTTTAGATAACAAAACATCATGCCTGTAATTCCCGTAGGGTTAGGCAGAGGTGTGCCTAATAGTGATTACCAAAAAATATTGGACACTCATGTCGCTGACTACTGAACATGCGTCGACAGACAAGTTTGCTAAAAGAAACTTTTTCTCGCTAAATTTCACCATGTTGCGCTCCAAATGTTGCCTAGTGGATACTAGGCTTTTAAGTAAATGCAAGTTTCCTAGCTGTGTACCTTGTTCGACTGTATAATGCAAAGCCAGGGCGCGCCCGTTGCCGATCATACAACGTACTCCTAAGCCTATTAAATAAGTTTAACGCCTATTCCCATTCCAGATTTCGGCCTAGAAGTCCTATCCGGCCTAGTAGCGCAGTGCAACTTTCCGTGGTTGATGTCCAACGTGATAGACAATGAGACAGGCAGACCTCTGGGTGACGGCAAGATCACACACGCTCTCATGTGCAATGGACACAAGATTGGCTTCATTGGGCTGGTCGAACAGGTAATATAGACTGTAATGTGTAGGTGGCTAGGTCTAAAGTGTGCTGTGAGCACACACACACACACACTCACCTGGAATGGACACGACGACACCTGTTTTCCCATTTCAAATACATTTAAGAAGAAATAAGAAACCAGACTACAGACCCTAACCGGTCACACAGTCAGACTGCCCTGGGGGCGGCAGCTACAGTGAAATGCCTGATGATAAAACCCAATAACACTTTCCTCGACCAGGAAGTTGACCAACAGTTAGTTAACCACAGTACCAACAAGACTACCTTTGTAATGCATATTTTTGTGGATATACAGGGTGTAAATTAACCCTTCACACATACGTCAACCAAGCATTCTGTACGTCAAACTAAGTACCCCTACGCAAGAATTTTTGCTGGGAAACAACTTTTTTTTTTGGAGGTAATAATCACATTTTACGGTTAAACTCAATTTAGCACTCTTAAAACATCGTGCTAGTGTATCCATTGAATAGTAAACGGGTCACGGAGGTAATTGAAGTAAGGTTTTAACCTGAAAAACTAGTATTTACAAAAACAGCTGTGCCAGCGGTATGGTCTAGAACCAAAAAATGATCGCAGTGGTGGGGAGAACAAGTGCCTTTCGTTTGCGTTAAGGGTACATTTACACCCTTTATATTAAAATCATTCATGGTTTTTTTTCAGGAATGGCTGGAAACCTTAGCAACGATAAACCCAGAAGAAGTAACGTTCATAGACTTCGTTCAAGCTGGCACCAAGTTAGCCTCGCAATTGAAACAAGAAGTAAGTCTAACTATCCACTCCACTGTCACATCTAAAGAATATACAGAACTTGAGAACCATTTTTAACCGACTTCCAATAGGAGAAGGTTTTAATTCGACTGGTTTTTTTTTTATTTATGTTCTGTGAATTCGAATAATGTCCACTTGTATAGCAAATATTTTCAGAGTATATTAAAACTAAAATTTAAAAAGAATAGGGTATTTCGCCAAAAAAATCGAATTAGTCCGTCTGTTAGATTATCGAAAAATATTGGATACGTGTTTTTTGTTTTATCAAATTAATAAAAATTGACGAAAATAAATCGTGTCAAAGATCGAGAGTTTGTGTTTGTGACGTCACTTTTTGGGTGAAAACGTACTTACCTTGTGACGTCACACGACTTAACACGACTTTTCGAAGCACTGTATGGTCTTTTGTTTACGTAAAAAAAGAAAAAATACGTGTCCATTATTTTTTGGAAATCCATCTGACGGACTATTTAGCTTTTTTGGGTGAAATACCCTATTGGTAATACTAAAACCGACAACAAAAACGCGAAAGAAAAAAAACAGATTCAATTTCAAAAGTCAGTGGCAAAAAAACTGAAGCAAAAGAATGTCCGACTTCAGAAGCTTATTGTATTTTTGAAGTCGGTTTTAAATATTAATTGTAGAAAAATATTTTTTTTTTCTATTTTTGGTATCGCAAGTAAGTTATGATGTAGAACCTAGTATTTTTAATTAATGCTTCTACACTAATTAAACCTATTCGTCTGAATTTGGGCTTGTACACAAGACATTTGTGTAAAATATGTAATCACTTATCAGCGTGTTGCCTTAAAAATCCATCATTGCCATAAGTTAACCAGCGGCTTCGCCCGCTACAACTCGAAAATGATCCCACGGGAAGATAAAATCCTATGTGTTAATTCAGGGTCTTAGCTAACTCCTTACCAAATTGTATTAAAGTCTCTCCAGATGTTTAGACGTGAAGAAGTTAAGAAGTAACAAACTCACAAACTTTCGTCTTTATAATATTAGTGTGATAATTAACCTGTAAATTCGTTAAATATACATGGTTTTAAATTATAGCGTACTTGTTCCAGGGTTGTGAATATGTAATAGCTCTAACGCACATGCGGACTCCAAACGACATCAAACTAGCCGAAGGATGCAACGATATCGATCTCATACTGGGAGGTCACGACCATGTGTATGAAGTGTTACATGTAAGTGTGATATATTTATTACTAACTGTTGCCAGCGGCTTCACCCGCCACAACCCACGGGATTATAAAATTGGGATAAAAACTATCCTATTTGTTAATCCAGCAAAATCATTTATTTCAAGTTGGCCAGTTACAGGCTCTTTTGAATAGTCAAACAAATACTAAATTTTAATAAGCTAATAAACTAAGCTACAGTCCCACTCACAAGGCATAATAACTGTCAGTGTACTGTAGTTGCCGATTCCAAAGCGTTGGTCTCATGAGAAGAATGGCAAGAAACTTCATGGATACTCTTTTAAATCATATTGTTACAAAACTTTGGTTACATCATTCATATCGAGATTGGTATATTATCATGTGAGAACGATGTAGCAAGTTGTGCACGATAAGTGTCGACAGTAAAGCCAAAACGACGATTTAAAAATAATATAATAATTCAAACAAGCCGTGGTAACTAAGAGGAGGACCAGTCACAACTGACAGCACCCGTTCACGAGCATGACGCATGGATCAGCCACCATTCCACTCAACCATTTTAAAGGGAACGAAATGACCCGACACACCCGCCACCATCAGCGAGACATTTAAGTGAGCATGACACACTCTTATAGACTATCTGCTTATATCTATGCTATCTGCCAGCTTATAAACTATCTGTGTAGCAAAATTTCATCATAATCCGTGCAGTAGTTTTTGCGTGAAGGAGTAACAAACATACACACTCACAAACTTTCGCCTTTATAATATTAGTGTGATAGTGTGATACAAAGTGTTAATAGACCTTTCATAGGCGTCAACCTGTCAACCAAGCGTTCTCTACAGCAAACTAATAATCTAAAGAGGTGTAGGTAGTGTAGGTACTCGTACTAATAGCACATACACATTTCGCCAGATATAATAATAATATTCCACAACTATCACACAACGCCATCTAGTCCCAAGCTAAGCAGAGCTTGTGTTATGGGTACTAGACAACTGATAAACATACTTATATATTTCTAAATACATACATATTATAGATAAATTACACCCAGACACAGAACAAATGATCGTGCTCATCACACAAACATTTGTCCTGGGTGGGAATCGAACCCACGACCTCCGGCATAGCAGCTAGGGTCACTAACCACTAGAGTCTAGTGGTTAGTGACCCTAGCTGCCCTAACTGGCCTGTTGGTCTAGTGACTAGACCAACAGGCCAGTTAAAGATATGAAGGGCCAGATATGATTGTGTTAAGTCCACGTAATCCCCTATAATCGCGAGGCTATACTTATCCCCGTCAGAGCTGCGAATTGCTCGAAAGTGATACCGCGACCTCGACACAAAGGGCTAAGAAGGAACATGGGGGTTTTTAATCAGTTGAAGTCTGACACTCCCTACCGCTCTGCTCAGATCGGGAGGAGTCATTTAATGGTGATGAATAATGGACCTGCTCTCAAAACGGTGAAGGAAAACATCGTGAGGAAACCGGCATGTCTTAGAACCAAAAAATTCGAAGACATGTGACATCTACCAATCGCACTGGGCCCGCGTTGTGGATTATAGCCCATCCCTCTCCTAGAGAGGAGGCCTGAATCCCTGCAGTGGGAACATTATAGGCTGATGATGATGATGATGATGGACCTTGACTTAGGGAAGATAGTGATGCCAAATAAATTAAAATAATAATATGTATATAAAAATCAATGCCACTTTTCGTTGTAATTTTATAACTCAAGAACGGGCTCACCTATCCAAACCAAATGTTTAGGCTTTGTTTTGACTATTTAGTAGATGGTTTATGTGAAGTTTGCACAATGTCGGTCGAGCGGTTCTTCATTTATCACATTTTTTGTAACAAATTAATTCAATAAATGGCGGATCATTTTGTTGATGGGGATTACGGCTGAACCGATTTTGATGAAAATTTTCGTGTGTGTTCAAGTGGATTCGAGAACGGTTTAGACTTACAATTGGACCCGGTAGGTGGCGCTGCTGTCCGGACCGCTAGTATTGAATAAGAATCAAATATTGTACATCCTATAGGTACTTATATTGCAGCGATTATTGTATTGTCATAAGACCTGATATTTTTCACCTGTCACAAACATTAATGAACACTACAACAATAAAACTATTGCCATCAAAACAAAATTAGACCAAAATTTAGACTTCGTAGCTTATACTGAGTAATTCCTGATGGGAAAAAACCCAATAACACTTTGCCCGCCACGGGAATCGAACTCAGGAACTGTGTTTTGAAATCTTCATTTGATGTCCACTAAACTGTGACCCAAGTGTATGGGAGAGCTGATATTGTGCCTTTCCGAAATTCGCTTTTTGTAGGACTTTTTAACGAATCTTTACCATCATCGGGATCATTCAGAGCGACAAATATCACGATATTTAATACCATTTCAGATAAACAACAAATATGTAGTGAAGTCCGGTACAGACTTCAGACAGTTCAGTAAGATCAGTATCGGGTTCACTGAAGAGGGCGTGACCGTCGATATCGCAGAGGTGGGAGTTACTAGCGCCTTCGCTGAGGATCTGGTGCTGAAGGAGAAAACTGATAAATATTCCTGTAAGTATAATCATCTTCATCGGTTATTGTGATCTACGGTCTAACCGGATGCTGCTAAACACCAGTATTTTTAACGGACTTCTATAAAAGAGGAGGCTATGTGTTATGTGTTTTTTTAACCCCCGACGCAAAAACGAGGGGGTGTCTTAAGTTTGACGTGTCTGTGTGTGTGTCTGTCTGTGGCATCGTAGCTCCTGAACGCATGAACCAATTTTGATTTGGTTTTTTTTGTTTGAAAGGTGAATTAGTCGAGAGTGTTCTTAGCTATGTTTGAAGAAAATCGGTCCAAAATGGCCACCGCGCCGCAACAAAATGGCGGATTATATATTTTTTCACAACTCCATAAATATTGGTTTTAAATTAATAAAAGGGCTTGATCAGTAGAATACTACACACTCTAACAAATTTCAAATCCAAGATGGCCGCCACCACAAACTGACGAATTACGTTTGTTGTGTGTTGTGTTGTGTTTACCTATGTTTTGAGTCGGGGGTTATTTAAATTTTCAATTTAAGTTTTACTTGTTTTATATTTGTACACCGATTACTCCGTGATTAGTGGGTCCACTTATAGAAACCGCGCGGTGTTTTGTTAAATTTGTTTGAGGAGTTTATAAGTTACCTCCCTTTAATTCGTATTTTTTCTTCTTGGCTGATGTTGAAGACATGATGGTCCCTTAATAACTTCTAGTTTCAATGTAAAATTAATGCATAACAAACAATAGGTTAGTTAACTAAAAAAATTTAATTAGTACGTCATATAGATTTCCAAAAAATTCTTCAGGGCTATAAAAAAATGTTGTTAAGTCTTGAAGAAACCTTTCATAGAATTTTATCACATTTTTGTGCGTAGGTTCAATACTCTCTTTCAAATAAATGCCCACTATCACAAAATATCAGGCCTTCCCGCTTTGTCTCGGATTTTGCCTCTCTGTTAGAGAGTCAAAATATGTAAAACAATGAAATATTTGATTGCTACAGTTAGTAGACGACAGTTTCAATGTAATATATTTTGGAAAAAAAAGAAATTCAACTTTTTACTACTTTGTAGGCCTTAAAAACCCCCCTTAATTGTAATTTTTGATGTTTTGGCGGGGCTCCTACCGATAACTAATAATATTTATATTTATTATGGTGGTAAGTGATGGCAATTGACAACTTTGTATCACTATTCCTAATGAAGATTCGAAAAAACAAAAAAAATATCGTTCCACCCTAATACATTCTTGTCACACCACACATCCATCTTAACATTCTCATCTCCGCTACATACAGTGTGATTCTTTATAATGTGCACATATCGAAATGAGGGAATCTATGCTTAATTTTATCGATGGAAAAAATATTTAAAAAAATCGAAATATTTTTTAATATTTTTTATGGAATTTTCAAAAATGTTGTCCGCTGTTGTGACCCCAATGTAAACAAAACGGTGTAACTTTTAAACTAATTTATCTATCGCGATGAAACAATTTTATGTAAAAAGTTTTAAAAAAAAGTTTTTTTGATCAAAAAACGTGTTTATTTTCAATTGAGGGTAGTTTTTTTCCACAATTTTCTTTTTACGAGGACGCCTAATTGCTTCCAATCATTATGGAGTTTGTTTCATCGCGATAGATAATTTAGTTTAAAAGTTACACCGTTTTGTTTACACTGGGGTCACAGTAGCAGACAAAATTTTTAAAAATTCCATATAAAATATTAAAAAATATTTAGATTTTTTAAATAATTTTTCCGTCGATAAAATTAAGCATAGATTCCCCCATTTCGATATGTGCACATTATAAAGAATCACACTGTATAATCTTTACTAGCTGTTGCCAGCGGCTTCACCCGCTTCAACCCACAGGAATATAAAATCGGGATAAAAACTATCCTATTTATTAATCCAGGTTATAAACTATCTGTGTACCAAATTTCATTCAAATCCTTGCAGTAGTTTTTGCGTGAAGAAGTAACAAACATACACACTCACACACTCACAAACTTTCACCTTTTTAATATTAGTGTGATTCATCCATCTTTTTCATAGCCGACCATTCCGATCCATACTGTGTGCTTACTGTTTTATAAGACAAGATTTTTACAATGAACCACATTTCATCTTCCACAGCAATGATCGAAGGCAAGATGGACGAGATCCTCGGCAAGTTCTGCGTACCGCTAGAAGGTCGGTTCTCCTGCATCAGACGCCAGGAGTGCAACCTTGGCAACTGGGTGTGTGATGTACTGCTGGCGGCCACTGGAGCTGACCTCGTGCTGCTTAACTCGGGGACCTTCCGCTCGGACCAGGTGAGGCTGGTGATGACCTGCAGGCCCACCATGACGTCTTAAAGTGTATTGTTTTGGTGCTATACATACAGGGTGTAAGTTAACCCTTCACACATACGCCAACCAAGCATTCTGTACATCAAACTAAGTACCCCTATGCAATATTTTTTGCTGGGAAACGACTTTTTTTTTGGGGTCAAAAATTTCAGTTTACGGTAAATCTCAATGTAGCACTCTTAAAACATTGTGCTAGTGGATGCTTTGAATAGTAAAAGGGTCATGGAGGTAATTTAAGTAAAGTTATAACATGGAAAACTAGTATTGACAAAAACAGCTGTGCAAAATTTGGAACTTTGACCCCCAATATCTCCGTAACTAGTTCCCAGGTATGGTCTAGAACAAAAAAATGATCACAGTGGTGGGGAAAACAAGTGCCCTTCGTTTGCGTTAAGGGTACTTTTACACCCTTTATAGCTCCATCTCTTTTCCACACTACAGTCGTATTAATTCCAAATCTTTGTCTGCACCAGGTGCACGCAGCAGGCGACTTCACTCTGCGCGACCTGTCCACCATCATCCCAATGCGTGACCCGCTCGTCGTGGTGGAGGCGACCGGTGACGTCATACTGCTAGTGCTGGAGAACGCCGTCTGCAAGTACCCCAGTCTAGAGGGACGGTTTCCTCAGGTATGGGTACAGCTGTTGTTGGCTTTTTTAATAATAATTACCTAAAAGCAAGGTTGATGACTCAGGTCCATCTTCAGATTAACAACAACATCAAAAGATCTTGTTCATGGATATATGGAATCCCATACCAAACTGTGTCAACATCAAACTTTGTTTTTTATCGTCTACATTTATCATATCAACTCCTACAAAAGTTCTTTTTATAAACTAAATCCGAGTTTCGGAGTCATTTAATAAAATCAAAAATAACCTCAAACCAGGCCAGTAGGTATTGTAGGGAAACCTCTATGATGCGAAGTCAGTCGAACTGTTAAAATCAACTGACAGATCCAACAGAACGACTTTTGAACTGGTTGTGTGAACGCTATTTAAAGGGAGTAAAACAATATTCATACTTTTATACTTTAAATTAAATTCCTTCTTCATAAATCAAATCCCAGCCGCATAATGTCGTAAAAAAATATGAAAATAATTACTATAACATTTTGATCTTGAAACTCGAGAATTCTTGGTACGAGTTTCGGTCATTGTCTTTTCATTTTTATCACTTTATTATATCGCCTTGTCTGGTTTGGTTCGTGGATGAATGACCAGCTATTACATAAGACTGTAATTTATTCATTACTGCGTGATAGACACTGAGTGATGGTCGGAATGCAGTGATCACCTTCTATGAAACCGTTATGTAGCAGAAGGAGGCTGCTGAAACATTAAGAGAAGTCGAGACCACTCTCCCGAACCGCATTCGACGTACAGACGTCATCTGAGGACGGAACGCCCTCTTTTGCCTTCCCTAGGCGGGTCTAGAGGGTCGGCGGACTTGGGGATGTCTGCCCTAGTTCCTATGATCCCCGGTACAAGTGTGGAAAGGGAACACCGGGGCGGTTTTCAGTCAATTAAAGTCTGACATACACCCTAGGGCAGAGGAGATACATAAACTCGGAATATATGAAAATGATTACTTATCAATTTACTAAAAATCCTTTTCTTCGTTTACAGGTGGCCGGTGTATCTTTTGCCTTCGATCCCTCAAAACCTCCCGGCCAGAGAGTAGCAGAACAGGTCGTGAAGATTGGTGACGAGTATCTCCAAAAGGAACAGACCTACCGCCTGGCAGTGAAGCAGTACTTACAGAAGGGAAACGACGGCTTCACCATGCTGCCGCAGTGCAAAGTTATTGTAAGTTATGGTCAAGAATCTATATTACATGAACACATCGTCTGTCTATCTACACTATATTATAAAGAGAAAAGATTTGTTTGTTTGTTTGTAACGAATAGGCTCCGAAACTACTGGACCGATTTGAAAAATTCTTTCACCGTTGGGAAGCTACACTATCCCCGGGTGACATAGGCTTTTTATCCCTGTATTCCCACGGGAACGGGAACTACGCGGGTGAAACCGCGTGACGTCCGCTAGTCAAAAAAAATTAAAATAAATAAATGTCAGTGGCTATCATTTTCCAAAAAAAAAAGAAAAACGTTGATAAACCCCGTGGTTTGTTATTAATTAGGCATATCTATCCAAAACCAGTTATTTTGTATTGATATGAGCCAGAATATTACAAAAAATGATTTGGGGTTATCGAAAGATTATGTATATCGGTTATCGTGTTAAAAACCCCATTTTCAAATTAAATTGGAAACTTTTCTCACGAACTTTCCACTAGATTCTTACATCTTTTAATTTTTTTTTTTTAAACTTGCCCATATAACATTTAAACTCGCATACACTATCAGTCAGGCCCGAAACACCTACTTGTAGGTCATGCAAATATTTGTTCCGTGCGGGGATCGAACCCTCCATGAAAGTAAATTCTAAAAATTAATTCTCAAACAGTTGTTAGTACATTTTAATTTAAATAATCTCCTTCATAATGATCAATATGGCTTTACAAAGGGTCGTTCGACTACGGATGCAGGTGTTGCTTTGTTAAAACACATTTGACGCATGGGAGAACGCGCAAAATGCAATCGGTGTTTTCTGCGATCTCTCTAAAGCTTTTGATTGCGTACATCACGACACGCTTTTACGGAAACTGCGTTATTACGGTGTTCAAAATGAGGCCCTAAATGTGATAGATTCGTATTTGCAAAATAGATTCCGATGTGTAGACGTAAATGGCGCGAAATCTTCCGGGCTACCGGTTCGGCTAGGTGTACCTCAAGGTTCAATACTGGGTCCGTTTCTATTCTTGGTTTATATTAATGATCTACCATACTATTTAAAGGGTTTTTGTGACGTTGTACTATTTGCAGATGATACCTCTCTTATCTTTAAAGTAGATAGGAATAGACACGATTTTGACGACGTAAACAGCACGCTATCAATGGTCACGGATTGGTTCACAATAAACAACCTTGTTCTTAATGCCAAGAAAACTAAAATAGTTAAGTTCGCTTTACCCAATGTTAGAAATCTAGGTCCCAATATTATCCTCGCCAATCAGGAGCTGGAAACTGCCGACTCTGCTGTATTTCTGGGCATAACAGTAGATAAAATTAGACAAAATTACACTACTACCCTAAAGTAGACAAAATTACAATGGGGTTTACATATATCAAGCCTAGCGGGAAGGCTAAGTTCAGCCGCATACGCCGTCAGAAAAGTAAGACAATTCACTGACGGTGATACAGCACGGTTAGTCTACTTTAGGGGTATTCTGCTGTGGTTTTTGTTCTGCAGAAGCGAGCGGTTCGTGCAATTTATCAGCTGGGTGCCCGAGTTACTCTTAGAGATTTTTTTAAGGAGATTGGTATCCTCACTGTTGCTTCTCAGTTCATCTTTGCCAACATTTTATATATTAAACAAAATATCCACCTGTACACTAAAAACAGTGATATTCACAACTTTAACACTAGAAATAAGCATAAACTACGCGCTCCTTTTCACCGGCAAAGTTCATAATTCATTCGTCGGGCTTGGTATAACATTTTATAACAAACTGCCATCTTCTTTTCTAGACTTGCCATTTAATGCGTTTAAAGCCAAAGTAAAATCTAATCTTTGTTTAAAAGCTTACTATTCCATTAACGACTACTTAAATGATAAGAACAGTTGGTCGCTGAGTTGAACACAAGACAATGTTGTTATTTATTTATGTTCTTTCTCGAAGATTAGCTTACTGATATGTTATGTCTTTTTTTATTATTATTATTATTATATACTTTTTTATACTTGCCTTACTATTGTATCGAGTCTGGTTCTTCTAACCAACCTAACAGACAGATGTGTGCTGGGGAGTTTGTTCCGCCACTTCTTCTTTCCAGCACAAGCACTAGGAAGTGTGGAAGGGGGGGACGTTTTGGGGGACTGTCTCTTGTAAATAAGTAAAGTAAAGTAAATTTTGACGTTCGAAAAGTGCTGATTATCAGCCTAGTTTGAATAAATGAGTTTTGATTTTGATTTTGATTTTGTACTTGCCCCACAGATTCCAGAAGACATGTGCCCAGAGATCGGCATGGCGGTACAGAACCACTTCGCCGCCATCAACGTGCGCACGGGCAAGTCGCGGCCCAGCAAACATCGCCAGTCACTCGTCACGCTCAGCAGGAGGTACGTGCCAGTACTTCACTCTTATACTAACATCACTTTAACTATAATCCGAAGCATCAAAATCTATATTATTAAGATGAAAGATTTGTATGTTTGTCATGAATAAACACAAAAACTACTGCGCAGATTTCAAAAATTCTTTCACCATTAGAAAGTTACATTTGAGTAATACCACCTTGAGTAATATAGGCAACATTTTTATCCCTGTATTCTCACGGGAACGGGATCTACGCGGGTGAAACTGCGTGACGTCCACTAGTTTCTTACAAACAAAGAACTCTACAACGTTACGTAGCGATCAATCAACAAAAAATATTCTAAATTCGATTCGATTGCGATATACGAGTATAATGCTGTCGTCTACTGTTTTGTAGTACGGGAACGCATCTGACACATCTCTCATCTCAATCGATCTAGTACCATTAAGTCAATTGAATTTTCGATTTTCAAATGTCTACAATAGGGTGTAGCGGATTATCATCCCTACAAATAAATATAGCACGTAGGGTACTTAACAATATTTCTACTAACTAACATTTTATATGTACCCACTATTTATTAACTTTTGTAAGTGATTTTTGTATATAAGGCATCCATTTCTTAAATACATTCAATTCCATACTTTACCTGCATCGTGTGTTTTACTCCTCATACCCTGCGTACCTAACAGTGGTGACCCCGACTGAAGAAAATCCAAGAAGCAAAGATGAACCCGACTACTTTGAAACCGAACGACAGAAGCAAAACAACAGCGACGCAAAAAGATTCGCACGAACTGTCAGCCGTCTCGTACAACCAACGGATACCGCCTCTGTGGAGAAACAGAATTAAGCTTTGGTTCCTGCAATTTGAAGCGATTGTGTCTGCCGGAAAACTAACCGACAAGGAGTTATCTGAGCTGCTCATCCGCCAACTCGACCTACAAGATCTAGATGAAATTCAAGACATCATGTTCGACACCAAGCACGCAACAGAAAATAATAGGTACGCCACAATGAAGATGAGGCTCATCCAAACCTACGACGAGAGCGACCACACAAAACTCGAGCGGCTATTGTCCAACGTGGAACTCGGAGATTTAAAACCTTCGCAACTGTTACGCCGCATGCAAAATTTAGCCGGTAACAATATTGCAGAGAACACGCTGCGTGTCATATGGACGAAGCACCTACCGCCATCCGTACGTGCTATTCTAGCTGTGAGCAAAACTATAGCCAAGAAAACCGAACTAAATGAGTTAGCAATAATGGCCGACAAAATGCTAGAACAACTTCACAACCAAATATCAGCAGTACACAGCACGTTGTCACCGGCAACACCATCCACACCACCAGTACCTACAAATCATGAAAACGCATTACTTCACGCGAAGATCGACATGTTAGCGAAAGAAATATCAGAATTAGAAACACACCACAGCCGCTACGAAAGACAGCGCGGGCGCAACTGGCGAGGCGCGCGTCATCGATCACGCAGTTCATACCGTTCGCCGCATGGTAACCGCCGCCGGTCGGACTCAAATCAACAACACAGCGAGCACAACGATGATTCTGTTTGTTATTTTCATCGGAAGTTCGGCGGACAAGCGCGGAAATGTACTAGATCATGTACTTACGAAGACAAGCACCCATCAAGCTCGGGAAACTTAAGCAGGTGTTAGCAGGGACGGAATCTAGCGCCTGGGAAAAATCACATCGTCTATTTCTGAAAGACAAGAAGACAAATCTAAGCTTTCTCATTGACACTGGTGCCAACATATCCGTTATTCCTGGAAAACGTGAAATTCTCAAACCAACCGCATTCAAACTATATGCAGCAAACAACACAGAAATAGCTACCTACGGTGAAAAAACATTGGACCTAGACTTCAACCTGAGACGACCATTCACATGTTCATAGTAGCAGCAGTCAGCAAGCCTATCATCGGCGCTGATTTCTTGAAGCACCATCACCTACTTGTCGACCTCGCTGGAAAATGTATAGTAGACAAGATAACTAACTTGTCAGTGAAGACGCCTATCTGCAAATCCTCAGCACCAACCATCAGAACCATAGACCTGGAACAAAAATATCATGACATATTGGCGGAATTCCCCGATAGAAGACTTTCCACAATGAAAAATGTTCCGAAGCACAACGTCGAGCATCATATCGAAACAACAGCGCCGCCGTTATATTGCAAAGCTCGTCCGCTGCCACCACACCGATACGAAGCAGTTAAGAAAGAATTTCAAACTATGATGGAACAGGGATTATGTCGACCAAGCAAAAGCCCTTGGGCCAGTTCACTCCACGTGGTACCCAAACCAAACGGAGATTTACGAGTATGTGGAGACTATAGAAGACTTAATGCCATAACCAAGCCAGACAGATATCCAGTTCCACGCCTGAAGGATTTCACTTACCAGTTACACGGGAAGCAGATATTTTCAACGCTTGACCTAAACAGGGCATACCAACAATTGCCCGTTCTGGAAAATCACATCGAAAAAACCGCCATCATCACTCCATTCGGGCTGTTTGAATTTCCCCGAATGTGCCCAGGACTGAAAAATGCTGGACAGACTTTCCAGCGTTTTATTCACGAAGTACTCCACGGACTCGACTTTGCATATCCATTTGTCGATGACGTCATCATAAGCTCCAGTACAGAAAGAGAACACAGACAACATTTACAAACCGTCCTACAACGATTGGACAAATACGGCATCACTATAAACCCATCGAAATGTGTACTAGGAAAGGAAGTGATCAAGTTCCTCGGACACACTGTCTCACAAGATGGCATCAAACCTCCAGCAGAAAAAGTAGAAGCAATCAACAATTTTCCTCTACCTACAACCATTCAACAATTACGAAGATTCCTTGGCACCGTCAACTTCTACAGAGATTGTATCTCAAAAGCAGCCGAAATACAGGCACCGTTACATGCATATTTGCACAACAGCAAGAAACGAGATAAAACAAAGATTGTATGGAACGATGAAGCCAAAAAGGCATTTGAGTTATGTAAAGCTGGCTTACAAAACGCAGCATTACTTGCTCACCCGTCACATACCGCACCGATTGCATTGATGACTGACGCCTCTGATAAGTGCGCTGGTGCTGTACCTACTACAGCAATATGTACACAACAAATGGCAGCCACTGGGATATTTCTCAAAAGCATTGTCAAGCGCGCAAGTCAAATATAGCACATACGACAGAGAACTATTAGCTATATATATGGCCGTGAAGCATTTTAGAAAAATGTTCGAGGGAAGACATCAATATTCACCGACCATAAGCCGCTAACCTACGCGATAAACAAAACATCGTCAGACAGCGACACACCGCGGCGAGCCAGACAACTTATATACATAAGTGAATTCACAAACGATATTCGTCACATCAGCGGGCAAGAAAACATTGTCGCAGATTCATTATCACGCATCAACACAGAAACCATCACCTGTCCCACAACAATCGACTACAAGCAACTAGCCACAGCGCAAGAAAGAGACAGCACTATACGTGATTTAATGAAGCAAAGCAACTTACAATTGAAGCGCATACAACTACCAAACACAAGTTACAAAATCCTATGCGAAACATCAACACAACATATACGCCCTTACCTACCAGAAACATTTCGCCGAGCTGCGTACGAGAGTGTACATAACCTCAGCCACACCGGCACGCGCACAACAAGAAAAATACTTTGCGAAAAATACTTTTGGCCATCAATGAACGCTGACGCGGGACGATGGACGAAAGCCTGTGAAGCATGTCAAAAGTCAAAAGTAAACCGACACACAACGAGTCAAATCGCAACATTCCCGCCATCGGAACGATTTCAACATATCCATTGACATTGTCGGGCCCCTACCACCATCACAATATGGACACAAGTAACTGCTCACTATTATCGACCGGTACACGCGATGGCCCGAAGCAATACCTCTCCACGACATAACTGCAGAAACAATCGTCAAATGGATATATGAAGGCTGGATAACAAGATTTGGTCGTCCTAACACGATAACAAGCGATCAAGGACGTCAGTTCGAGAGCCAACTATTCTCTGAATTAATAAAGCTAATGGGAATAAACAGAACGAGAACAACTGCATATCACCCACAATCAAATGGAATCATCGAACGCTGGCACCGCTCACTCAAAGCCGCACTTACCGCGCGCTGCGCAGCTAGCGCTAATGGGAAGTGGTTTGACGAGTTACCGACTGTACAGTTCGAACAAATTATCTTGGCAGGTCCGAACTTCGTGCAGAACGCTGCGCAGTAACATTTATTAGGAACCAAATGGTGACATGAGGTGAAGTTCGGGGGGCGGAGTATAGGCTAGAGATGCACCTTACATAAACACAATCAATCCTTTATACGATCAAATATCGTAATCGATTAATTTTATTTGGAATACGTTATTATTAGTGTTTAGAAGATATTTAAGTGAATACATTAACTAATAAAGTGAATTTAATCATTAATAATTGAGTTTTCGTCTTTATTAAAAAAAAAATGTATAGTAACTTTGTTTCCTCTGTTAAAAGACATGATTTACTTTTATTTTAGAAATCTATTACAGACTTCTTGAATAACGAATGTTTACGAATATTTAAAACCTCAATATAAAATTAAATAGAAACATCTTTTTATTACTTAATTTCAATCGATTCGAAGAATAATCGATTAAACGACACCCATTGCACATGCACATGCACATCTCTTTTTGTTAACTTCGTGACCTTCGTGCAAGTTCGGCAATATTCGGTACGAGGTATTATAATCTCAGTCACACGACAGCATTTGTTTGGTGTTTGTGTTGCTATCTCTGTCTTGAGCACATTCGATTAGAAAAGTTTTCGTTGTGTTTTTGTTTGTTGTTTTTAATATTACTGTTATTTTTTATTATTTGTTAGATAAGTTAGTGGGCACTTATTTCGTCAAATATGCCACCAAAGTATAGGAGTATTTTAAATCACCAGGCGAGAAAAATTATTTACGATTTAACTCAGTATATGAAAGGGGAAAAAGAAAATGGAGTTAAAAATGTAGACTAGGTATCTAAAAGTGTTTTGATATTTATTTCATTTGTATTTTCTCACTGTATTAGGTATTTTCTGATCGTATATGTGTTTATCTGGCAATAACAGTTTTCTTCGCGAGTATACATGCGCAAAAGTTCGCAGAGCCTATGTTCAGACCTGCCAAGATAATTTGATCGTACTGTACTACTCGGACTACGCGCGGCAACTCGCAGCGACACAGGGATTAGTCCTGCACAATATACCTACGGAACATCGCTGCTAAAACCTGGAGATTTTTTTGTTGAAACAAAAGGAAGCCGAATGAGTCACGATTTCGTAGAACAGCTGCGACACACTATCAACTCATACCGACCAGCCGAGACCGCGCATAGCAACAACAACATGTTTGTACATTCCGATCTACGTACCTGCCAAAACGTTTACCTACGCAGAGATTGCACGAAAAAACCACTGCAACCGACATATGAAGGCCCATACCCCGTATTGGAAAGATGTGAGAAATACTACAAGCTACAACTACCATCGAGAATAACCAAACGTCTCGATCGACCGACTGAAGCCTGCCTACACTATAAAGGAACAAGAAAACGATGACACACAGAGAACTACGCGATCAGGAAGAATAGTAAAACCAGTTGTATGTTTCGCTTGAGGGGTGTACTGTAGCGGATTATCATCCCTACAAATATAGCACGTAGGGTACTTAACAATATTTCTACTAACTAACATTTTATATGTACCCACTATTTATTAACTTTTGTAAGTGATTTTTGTATATAACCTTACCATTACCATTTAACTGCATCGTGTGTTTTACTCCTCATACCCTGCGTACCTAACAAGGGGATCGGACTGAGTCAAAAAACAATGATTCTAATTAGTCCGTCAGTTAGATTATCGAAAAATATTGGATACGTGTTTTTTGTTTTATCAAATTAATCAAAATTGACAAAGATAAGATGTGGTTGTGACGTCATTTGTAGTTAAAAATGTACTATCATTATGTCGTTTTCGAAGAGTTCACGAGTTTTCGAAGCACTGTATTGACTTCATTTTTTGTTTATGTGAAAAAAGAAAAAATACGTCTCCAATATTTTTTGGAAATCTATCTGACGGACTAATTAGTTTTTTTTTGTCCGATCCCCTATTAACTTCAGGAGTTGTAATGATGTAACTTTGTTGTTTTAAATAAACAAATTAATTTACTGCGAACGTTGCCCCGTTAAACATAAAATGCTAGAATTACTTATTACCTCCAAAAGTGGCCACTTTTATCTTTAATCAGTAATTCTCTTAATTTATCAAGTCTAGAATTATGAAAAGTGATTTTAAAAATACTTCAGGTTATTCAGGGTTATATACAGGGATAAGTGGAAGGAGGGAAGGGAGGCCTTTGCCCTGCAGTGGGATACAAATGACTAATAATAAAAAATAATAACAGGTTATTTACTAGCATGATAGTGTTTTGGATTTTTCAAATTTGATGTGAGTTTAGAGTAAAAGATATAAGATGTGTGTGACGCTAGTTTAGTGCGCTAGTTTCGCCTTAACAGGGCACGCGATGTAGGTGCTCTTACCTTTTTATTAGAACTAACATGACCATTATAATATCCGTGTCCAGGCACAGTCTAGTAAAGATGCTAGACGTCAGCGAGCTGGACGGTCCGCCGCCACTACGCCGCGCCTCATCTGCCGCCGTGGAGCCTGCCTCGCACTCCGCCTCGCACTCCGCCTCGCACTCCGCCTCGCACTCCGCCTCGCACTCCGCCTCGCACAGCGGCTCACACAGCGGACATCATAGGTATGCTAAGTAAGGACAACGGAGAGGACACACTGGTTTTGTTATATTTGTAGTTGTTTGTTGTAGGTATGTTAGATTTTAGCGAGCGATTTTGATATAAATGGAAAAAAAATATAATCACAAAAATAAAAAAATATAATTTAATATTTTTTTTAAAGAATAAATAAATAATAAAATAAATATATTTTTTTTTTAAATATTAAAATTTACTTATTTTTTTTTTTTTTTTTTTTAATATTTATTTTATTATTATTAACTATATGAACGTTCAATATGAAATGGAGAAATAAATTTGAGAACGAAATATCAACAATGTTGTAACTAAGCCTAATATTAGTTATACATTTTATTTACAGGTTAACCCGCCGAGCATCGCTGGACGATCTCGAACAACAGTCATGTGAGCTGGCGCCTAAGCTTGAAAATAGGATCATAGTGCTCAATAAAGCTGAGGTTAGTACTAACATAGCTTGTTTTTATCTACAATTTTCATAAGCTTCAGTAGATCGCTTCCCCTTTTACAACTTGCAGTTGTTTCAAGCTAACATGAGTTTGTTTTAACCTATTGTGAGTTTGTTTTAAGCTACTATGAGTTTGTTTTAAGCTACTATGAGTTTGTTTTAAGCTACTATGAGTTTGTTTTAAGCTAATATGAGTTTGTTTTAAGTTAATATAAGTATTATTTACTTTGATATTAATCAGCCTTAACTTAATGTTCTCACTGGTGGGTCATTCCTCCTGTATGTAATGGAGACAGGCCGTCTTCGAGGTTAGACTGAAGACAGAAAATATAGTCTGGAAAAAGACTATTGTTTTTTTTTTTAATTATTTGACAAATGAGTTTATTGAATAACGATAAAATAATAAACGCGATGATGCTGTAATAATATTTTTTTGTTTTAAAATTCGTAGAGCAGTGGTGGCCCAGTGGAGGCGGCGACTTACGAACAGTGAGTCGTGGGTTCGAACCCAGTCAGGCGCATTACTTTGTGTAATTTATTTCATCACCACTGCTCTCAAAACGGTGAAGGAAAACATCGTGTGGAAACCGGCATGTCTTAGAACCAAAAACTTTGAAGACATATATGTGACATCTACCAATCCGCACTGGGCTCGCGTGGTGGATTATAGCCCATCCCTCTCCTAGAGAGGAGGCCTGAGTCCCTGCAGTGAGAACATTATAGGCTGATGATGATGATGATTAAAATTCACGCTCTAGTTTCATAGGTACCGAATCCTTTGATGCAACTGTCAAATCTTCATGTTTCCCAAAAATTCTTAATACTTATTTATTTTTAATTAATTAGGATTTTTCTCGTCTCGGACTTTTAGTAAATGGACACAAAAACTAAAGTAGACAACATGTTTACCTCCTGCTTGCTAGTGAAGTAGCAATTATGCTTGTAAAAAAATTGAAAACATGATTTGTAAGTATTATTGGAAATGGTTGCTGGGATATTCTTGAAAATAATCTTGATAACATTCGCCAAATCTACTCTTCTCCATGCATGACATGGCCGTTTAGACGCATCCTCAAATATAATTTCAAAACTCAAAATTTTACCATTTCTAAATTCATACCTTTTGGTAAAGCACGACCCAACATACTATGAAAATCTAAATTAAGCTGATCTCCAAGTGTACGGGAAGCTCATACAAAAGGAGGTCAGGTTATATTGGATACGAATACCTTCATGTGTCGCCGTGTATGCCAGGGAAGATAACATTTGCACGTAAATATACAGGGTGTAAGTTATATCATGTATACAAGGTGTAAGTTATATCATGAATACAAGGTGTAAATAAATGAAGAACGCAATAATTTTATAAAAGGTATAAGAGTAACTAAGATGATCCATGACTTTATGCACTAAATAATGTTAGACTTCCATCCTCATCATAGCTTAAAAATAAATCAGCTTTTTTAAACTAACTGCAGCATTTACATGGTCAAAACAGCGACTGATATATATTTCGTTACCAACAAAAAAACATACTGGTCAATGTCCTATACAATTCTATAATCGCCAATAGCATTGGGAGTAAAATATTGAGACTAGCAAGGGATATTGTGCATCGGTGACACTGGTGACACATCTTTACTCTATTTCAATCATTACAAATTACATTCCCATGCATGAACGGGAACAGCATCTGGAAATACTCTAACATAATTATTATATCTTACTCCTTCTATGTTCTGGAAAATCTACTACGTATACACATAGTTAGTTGACAAAAAAATATATAATTAGTCCGTCAGATAGATTCCCAAAAAATATTGGACACATATTTCTTCACATAAACAACAAATGAACACGATTCACCGCTTCGAAGCCTTTTTATATTTGGGGGGGTGGGAAATCATCAAATAACCCCTCCCGCTCTTGGGCTGAGCGAAAGGGAGTGTCAGACTTCTACTGACTAAAAACCACCGATGTTCCTTCTTAGCCCTCTATGTCGAGGCCGCGATAACTAGTGTACAACCCGCGGCCACGCTACGAAGCCTCGTGTGACGTTACATCGCACTGCATTTTTTAACACGTAGTGACGACCCACTCATGATCTTTGACGCGTTCTATCTTATTCAATTTTAAATACTTTGGTAAAAAAAAAATTATAAAAAAAAACGTATCCAATATTTTTCGATAATCTAACTAACGGACTAAACAAAATCATATTTTGTTTAGTCAGGAAACATTCCTTTTATACTACAACGTGTAAACAACCCTTCACGAAACCGACAACCGTGATTCTCTACAACAAACCATCAAACTGAGAAACTGTACGCAAAAAATATTGTTGAGAAATGATCTTTTTTTTGATGAATTTATTTAGTAATTCATGGGTCATGGATGTATTTAAAGTAAAAAAAAAAACTTGAGAAAAAAAATTAAATTTGACTTCCAATATCTCCGTTACCAGAAGGTTCCCAGGTATGGTCCGGAACAAAAAAAATATCGCAATGACGGAAAGAACATGTGCCTGTCGGCTTCGTTTATGGTCTTGTTACACCCTTTATAGTTGTACAAGGATCTTTTGGCCATGATCTAGATTGAAACAAATGCCACTGAATATTTTTTTTTATATTTTATGATTTTTCCCTAAACAACGCACTTTTTCAACGATATTCAAACGCCAAAAGGTCCCTGTAACTCTCTAATATTAACAAACAAAATCGTTAAAACCCTGTGCATCTCCCCAGGAACTTCAATCACTAATCGCGGAGCGTTTCCGCTGGGAATCCGATACAGTGATCCGGGAGGTTGACGAAGGATCACCCTAAGAACTACCCTCCTTCTACGGCTGCTTCGTTTGGTACCGACACTTCCAGAAGTAGCGCCACAGAAGGTACTGTTCTGACACTTTTTGGAACGTACCATACTGTAAAATAGAAGGTTTATTTGATTTGGAAAGACTTTTTTAGGTACCAATGACTTTGTGTATGTTTTTTTAAGTGTATTTTGTGAGAATACGGAATTATTTTTAGCAAAGGTACCAGTGTAGATTTGTTGTTGTCAGGAAAGCAAAATTTTTTTTTATTTGTAGTGGTACCAAAAGTACCATGTTTAAAAATGACGTGATTGTTTTAGTACTGTCTCGACAGTGATTAATTTGTAAATGTTTAAATAACATCTGTTATAAAAAACTACGTGTCGTTAAAAAAAACTAGTAATAAAAATCTGGGTGTGTGAATATTTTGAACTCCACGTTAAAATCTTTTGATCATGATGTTTGAAAATAACGTTGGTAAAGAAGGCGACCGGATGATGTTCGATAGTTGATGACTATAGAATACTTGTCTTATTTGGCAGCTAATTGCAATATTTTGTGTCAAAAACGATGCAAAATATGAATACAGAATAAGTTCCATGCTATTAGAAGCAAAGCAACGAAAAGTGAGTCGATGATTGATTAACCGAAGACTTCTTTTACTAGAGTAGTGGTTGAGTTGAATAACTGAAATACTATTTTGGGTTATAGAAAATAAAAAAGTAATGTAGCTAAAATTGGGGATCACAATTCGAAGCTTCCCGGTTTTCACCACCGGCTTGCCCTCCAGTGGTGGCCAAAGTAACAATTTCTCACAATAATTCCCGGTTTCCACCAGAATTAATTTTACTTGACTTTTTTTTTAATCCCGCTGGCGACCACTCGCGACTAGAGACTCATTTTAAACCTGAGTACAACCAAATAATGTTATTCCAAGTAACGACCACTTTTAACTATTTTTATTACGAGTACTTTTATCTTCGTCTGGGGTGTGTTCGGTCCTTTTTTATATTCTTTATCCGGGAGGCAACGATCACAATTTACCAGCGACTTACCCTCATTTTAGTCACTCAAAGCCGCACTTTTGATCGCGTTGGAAATATTCTTATTTGGAAAAAAACGACCTTGATGCTGAGAGAGGAATAGAAAGCGTAGCAAAAAGGAAAATCTTATGATGAATAAAATAATAATCGTCGCCTTCTATTTAAGAAGTATAATCGTTTTTTTTTAAACGAATTTTGAATCGCATTCTTATAATTATTAATCGTAGTAATCATGTAGTTACATTAAAAGATGACGCTACTATAATTATCTTGTCCTTTAAGTCTTTAAACATTATAGCTGATGATATTATATTATGTCTTTTGTAACCAACTCCAAAAACGAGGAGGTTATCTATTCTTCGGAATCTTGTTTTAATATAGACTTAGAAAATTTATTTAAAAAACTCTAACTTTCAATCACGTATTCGTCTACAACTTGATAAAAACGTAATCTTTTCTAAAATCGAAATAAATGATGGAAAAGTGGTTACAGTAGCGGCATCTACAATTAAAATTCCGTCTATTTTTTCTCTCAATTATATCAAAGATCAAATCAGATCGGAATAGACATCTACCTCATGCATAGTATTCCTGTCTTTGTATGTAACAGAAAACTATAGTGTCAGAGATATTAAAAATACACCTAAATCATCGAGAAAAATAGACGATCGTGCATTGGCTCTCACAGATGTTCGAAGTTGCGGACCCATATTACTTGGATGCTAAATAAACTACATCAAGGTACTAATAAGCAATTCGCCGAGACATACATACTTAAAAAAAACACCAAATTACCGCACTGATACGCTCTAAACTCTTACTAAGAAAACAATCTTTATTTCTAGCACTATAGTCATCTGTAAATATCTAGGATTAAAATGCTTTTACGCTTTCGTAGTAAAAAGAGCGGGGTCATACAAAATAAAAACCATTTGAAATCTATTATAATGATTGAAAAAAACGGATATAATTTTTTTAAATCCGTTTTCAGCAAAAAATTAAGCATTGAAAGTAATTTCAAGCAGGAATTACTTAACTATTGGATCATTATCAAATTTTTTCCCTTGGTTTTTAGTCTTAAATACAAGATTTACAATATGTCTCCACCAAACATAGCGCCTGGTCTTCCGTTAAATACTTTTAATATCAATTTACTCTGTTGTGCATATTTCTATCATTCATGTTCTATGGGTAGTCCCACCGCTGGGCATGCCCAACGTCCGATATTGCAAGTAAGTGTCATTAGCAAGTAGTATTTACTTAGCTTGAAAGTGTACTAAAGATAAAAGTGACAGTAAATTTTAATACAAAACGAGGGTATTAGCTTGTAAAATCAAGTCATCTTCAGTCATTGTTTTTGGCAAATCTTTCATTCGTTTAATTGATTAAATAGTATTATATGCTTCTGAAAATTGCAAATTTTCTCTTGATTGGGAGTTCGATTTTCTCAGGTTTGCTCTTCTTATAACGAATTGTTATTAACGAGATAACTCTAGCTGCGTTTACCGCTATGTATGCGCCATCTAAACGCTTATCGAGATAAAATACATGTTACTAGTGCTCTAGATGTGGGTGTTCTATTAGGTACGCCTCTGTCTAACCCTTCGGAGATATTGGATGCATAGATATTACAAATCCTCAAATATCTTCGAACCCGTGTCACTTTTATCTTAAAACAAAATCTATCGTTCTTAATTTGCCAAAAGCACACATATCATAAATCAAAATACACAGTATTTTGTCTCAAAAACTAATGTTACGCATAAAAAAAATATAACATTATTTATTAAATCATGCATAGTATTTTTTTGACAATTACATGTAAGGTATTACGATTTTTCTATAGACATTTTAATTTAACGCCTTGAATCTAGAATTTTGCGCAAAATACGCACATTGTCTGCGCCAATAGATTTAAGGCAAATTAATAATATAAGTGATAAAAGCATGAAGCTAGTAATAAGAGTTATTAACCAGCTAGATAGCTTAGTACAGCCGCATAATAATTATAATATTTAAAAAATATAGGTAAGTTTCTTCGCTTCGAATATCCTGGCGAAATATCGATATTATTGGATGTTCCAAAGAAATCCATCAATAAGATGTAATTTTTGATGCCTAAGAATAATATTTTGTCATAAAATTAAATAAATAACAATATTACAAAATCACTTTGCTTTAGTTTTAGAATGTTCGTTTCATATTTTAGAATAGCGACTAAGCATCTATACTATCCAAAATGCGTAATTACTAATATAAAAAAGGTTTAATTTGTTTGTTTGTAGCGCATTCACTAACGGGAAGTTATATTATCCTTGAGTGTCATAGGCTACATCTAAAACGTTCCCGTGGGTAAATTGCCGTACATCAACTTTAAAACACTGTCTTTGAAAGAAACACAAATACACTGCTACTACTGCCTACTCTGCTCTGCTGTAATATTTATAATCTATGTCTATATTAGTAACTACACAAATCACGAATTAAACACACAAACTTATCCACGAATACAATAATGAAAGTTATTTTAAAAAACACTACGAAAGTACTATGATAGTAATATGGCTTATATTAAAATTGAAGTAAGTTTAGCAGTTTATGCTTTGAGTATTATAATAATTAAATACTCAATAAAATTAAGAAATCGGGTCATAATAATGTAAGTTACCAAAAATAGGTCTATATTAAAAATTGTACTATTGTTTGCAAGATGTCTCTAGTATTTAAATTATGTAACGTTTAAAACAAAATAACGAATCCATCTATAGTTCTGACAAAACGCCTTGGACAAATTGTGCAAATGTCTCTGGAGTCCGGATAGATAAGATATAGGATATAGATACAGTGATAGATAAGATACAGTGTCCAATATCCGCAGGCCTACCGCGTAACCGCTTTAAGATGTTAAATAAAATCCATGAATAAAGGTAGTACGAGAATTTGAAACTCCAAATAGTTATTAAGTTAATAAGTAAGCTAGTATTTCAAAATTCTACGCGCAACAGTGGCGACATCTACATTTAAGTTTAGACTTAGCGCTATATTTTACATACAAATACAGTATTTTTATCAGTACAATGTTCGAGTAAAATACATATTTAATAAGTAGCTAATTTTGTTCTAGTTTGTTGAAACACTAACTTATGTCAGTGCCTTCGCAAGATTAGTTTATTTTGCATATTTTAGAGTAGGTCACTAAAAGTACCACTTTGGTACTTTTTAGTGCCAGCACACAAAATACACCGAGTGATTATATTCATTTAGTGGCACCGCGTTGACAATTTTTGAAATCCATATTAACACACAAATACAGATTTTTTAATGTAAGTAAATATAATTTTTGAAAATATTTTTTATGTAGAATCTACTTGGTTATTGTGTATAATTCGTTGCGTTTACTACTTACGTGTTTTTGTATATTTGAAATGTTGTATATTTAATTATGTTAAAAGAAGTCAAATGTAACAATTTAGTCACAAAGACATTATTTTATAATAATAATTACGCTTTTAGAAATCAAGCCTTATATTATAAGCAATAAGATTGCTTTTCGCTGTCGCTTGATAGCCAGTGTTTTATTAATATAAGTTGAGATTATGAATAATTGTTATTTGTTGCAAATTAGTGTCTGTATAAAAATGTATTTTTGCTGTTATTAATGCTATTGTTTCTTATTATAAATATTCTAAGGACATGGCTCATAATGCGAGTCGATTGTCAGAAAATATAAGAATGGTGTCCGTGAAACTCATGTCAACCAATCACCACAGCTACAGACCTACCGCTCAAGGTGTAGGCGACAGGGACCGCCAAATTAATTTATACCCGATCGTAAGAAATATGACATTTTTTTTATTACATAGTAACAGTTATCATTATAAGTAAATTTGAGTTCCGCGGTCTACCTTGGCGCTTTTACCATAGCTAATAGGATATTTCACAAAAAAATCAAATTAGTCCGTCTGTTACATTATCGAAAAATATTGGATACTTACGTGTTTTTTGGTTTATCAAATTAATAAAAATTTACGAAAATAAAACATGACAAAGATCATGTATGTGGGCTTGTGACTTCACTTTCTGGGTAAAAAAAGTACTAACCTTGTGACGTCATACGACTTGACCTGACTTTTCGAAACACTATATTGTCTTCATCTTTGTGTGTCCATTATTTTTTGGATACTATCTGACGGTCTAATTTGTTTTTTTTTTGTTAAATACTTTATTATAGTCGACCTTGGGTTGTGGTGACGTGTCGTTCAGTTTAGACAGTCGCCCGCAGACGGGTAATGGTAGGCCTGTAACAACAGATTGAAAAGCAGATACACATTCAAGTTTATTAAAACCTGAATAAGTTTTTTTATTTTCAGTTGCAATCTGTTTCTTATCATAAATTATTCTCCACTATAAATTATTCTTGTTACAGCCACCTGAAATTGCTACTAAGTACTTCTAAAAAAAAACAAAAAAGAAAATCTGAAATTATTTTTTTGTAAGTAGCAAACAAGAAAGGTTATATATTTTGAAACTGTAACGTCTTAGTAACTTATGAGTATAAAGTAATTAATATTATAAATAATTAATAAGTGTTGTGATGAATATAAATTAGTATATTAGCGATAAAGACACGCACTCCATTTAATTAGTGCTAGAGCACTGGACTATTTAGAAACTGATGGTTTTAGCGGACATTACAGAAAGGGAAGAAAGAAAGAATATTTGTTTGTCGCAAATAAATAAATATTCAAAAAGAAAACAGAAATTACAACCGCCTCAAGACTGGAAGGCAACCCAAAATTATTGAGAAAAGGCTAGGCTGATAATGATATAAACCCCTCTATAATAAGCACACCCCCTATAAAGAAAGTAAGAAAGTTTCCCCCAGGTGTTGCCACGTTTAACGACAGTATTCAAAAGTAAACAACTTAATTTAACAAAGTATATAGGTACTCAAACAAAATTAAAACCTACTTTATGTCTAAAGTGGCTTTTTTTGGCTTATGGGAAATCATCCAATAAAAGGGCCTCAGTTCAGCACAATGTCAAATCTTAATCAAGATTTTCGCTGGCAACCCTGGCGCTACCCCCATAAAGTTGTCACCTTTTTAGAGATGCAAAATTACTGAAGTTTGTTATAATAAAACAAAAATGTAAAACAGCAATGCATGCATAGGATTTTCTAACGGTATTCAAAAGAGCACGTTATTGATAGTCTTCTAAGGTCGAATATTCAACAAACAGCCGGTTTCTCAGGAACGCCCGTACACGACAGTGCAAACTATGTAATTTAAATTTTATGAAAACTATGCTACACTATAATGTCCGCTAAAACATACGTATTAAGGCATATATTAGCACGCCATTGCAAGTGATTTCAGTGAATCTTCGCTAGCTGTACGAATATTGTGATATATTTAAGAGTTACGTTGCTGACTATTGTTATTGTTTTTTGATTTGTCTACTATTATTAAAGTTAGTGTGAATTATTATGTTGTTTCCTTTATTTTATCCTATGTCTACAACTAAATAAAATACTCCCTTGATGGTCTAGTGATCGCATGCGCGACTGCAAAGCATGAGGTCCTGTGTTCGATTCACAGGCGTTCTTGGGCTACCATTAGGAATTCCATTAGGAATACCATTAGAAAATCAGTAGACCCAAGTTTTCATTAGATTTGTGCCCGGTTGATAACAATAGGCTATTAAAGTTCGCGCCACATAAAATGAACGATGAGGGGAAAGCGTGTTCGCGCATCGATACACTATCGCACGAAACTACTAGGCCTCGAAATTAATTAATAAAATAAAATTTTATTTAATTAGTTAATTAAATAAAATATTATTTAATGGAGTTAAAACACGTTTTGTGTGTGTGTTGTAAATGTGTTCAATCGAAAACACAATGCTTCTCACTGTAGACTCGCAACATTTTGTTGCCTCTGCGGTCCGTTTCATGCATTGCTTTAAATTATCAATAATATTATCATCAGCCTCTCTCTTCATAAAACAATTTACGTCATAAATCATTTTTCTCAATTGTTATGTAAGACCATTTCGTAAAACTTGTGCGCGATAGTATTTTGAAAATGACGGACCAATAGTGTTCCGGTACGCTATTGGTCTGTCTGCCCCCCCCCCCCTTTCTCATTCAACCAAATAGACCAATAAATCGCCTAATGCGCAGCTTGACCCCCAGCGTTCATCTTACGTGGCGCGACCTGTACACTGGGCTACAGCTTAACTGGCGAAATTTGGGTGTACTATTTGGTACACCTTTGCCTAATCTTTGGGGATTCCAGGCGTGTATATGTATAGGGGTTTACGGGGGGCAAAAATGGATGCAGCTAGGTCTCATATGGATTAATTAGTCTTTTACTATTTTCATCCAAACTGCAGGGCTATTGCGTATCTTTTAAATGACAGTGGCTAACCTATAGTGCCTATAAATTACTGTCAAATGGTTCCATATTGTACTAAACCATAACCAATTTGCCAGTTAATCCATAGACAATATGATAGCCACTGTCATTTAAAAGATACACAATAGCCCTGCTGAGCTCAGTTGCCACCTGCTGAGCTCAGTTGCCAAAATGGCGAAGCAAGTGTCAGTTATTTAAGTCGTTGCTAACCTTCAGAACGCAACTCCTTCATTCATTCTGCTCCCAATGTATTTCCGGTCGCGCTGCCGTCACATCGTTACAGCCTCAGGGTGAAGGCTCATGGCCTCGACGTTTAACGGGCAGCCACTCACCTTGGTAGTGACAACATGACAACACAGCAGCAATCATTACAAGTAGTCAATGACCTGCTGGGCTATTGCGTATCTTTTAAATGACAGTGGCTATCATATTGTCTATGGATTAACTGTCAAATTTAGTACAAAATGGAACCATTTGACAGTAATTGATAGGCACTATAGGTTAGCCACTGTCATTTAAAAGATACGCAATAGCCCTGCTGGAAGTCTAACAACCAGTCTTACCAAAGGGTATCGTATATTACCCAGTTTGGGGGTACGAGAAACAGGGTGTAAAGTTCCTCATCCCCCATAGAAAAGGGAGGATCCTCCGACCAGACGGGTATTGTGTCTGGTGGGCTAACTGCCCGACATAATGTCGGGCAGTTACATTAGCGTATATAGAAAATCCCGACTTACATTATGTAAGTCGGGATTTTCTATATACGCTAATGTGGCAGATAAATTTTATAGCGCGATGCAGGAATTGCCTATTGTTAGTTCGCATCGGTTGCGATAGATGGCGCTGTCGCCACATCACTCCCCTCCGATAGCGGAGGTCGATTGCAGGCCGAGTCTTGATCACAGAGTATGGTCTTGATGCTTGCCTAGCCAGTGGAAGGTTCCAGTGCGTCGGAACCGGATGCCGCATAGTTCACGGTGAGTCCGAACTGTCTGCGGTGATACCCCAGTGTGTCGGGGTGATACAGTGCTGCGTAGTAGCTGGCTGCTGTGTCGACCAGGAGAGAAGAGCGTCTCTGCTTGTTGACCGGCCGAAGTGCAGTGTGCTGTGCCAAGGTCGCTGATGAGGCTGAGGGTGATGACCAGGTATGCGCTTCCGCTGCATGCTGGTGGTCAGGATACCCGATGAAGCCGTAGTTGCTGGCTGACGGTATGACTCGCTGCTCGAAGGCTTGAGGAAGTGATGATATTGAAGAGTTGCACGAAGGCTGCGCTGACGTTCATGCTCGGGGTCACCAGTTTAGGGGGCATGAGGAACAGGGTGTAAAGTTCCTCCGACCAGACGGGTGTTGTGTCTGGTGGGCTAACTGCCCGACATATGTAAGTCGGGATTTTCTATATACGCTAATGCGGCGGAAAACTTTGATAGCGCGATGCAGGAATTGCCTATTGTTAGTTCGCATCGGTTGCGATAGATGGCGCTGTCGCCACACCCAGTATTAACTAGGTCGTGGAGGTCAGATAGGCAGTCGCTCCATGAAAAATACTGGGATTCAGCTGCATCTGGTTAGATTGGAAGCCGACCCTAAAATATTTGGTCAAAGGCTAGGTAGATTATGGTAGTGACAACATACGTGTACTTTGAAGTAAAATCCAAAAATAAATATTAGAAATCATTTATTTATTTACACTTACTACAACGCATAAATATCGCATACTCGACCATCACAGTTATTTACAGATTTACACGATTATCTATTCACAGTAATTTTTAAGTCGAATTCGATTTAATCGTTCCTATATTAACATACAAGAAATATATCATTCCATAGTTATTGCATTCCACGAGCCCGCGTCAAGCATTAATTTTTTCCCGTCGGGGCTGCGGGTTGTTCGAGATACCGCAGCCTCGACACAAAGGGCTAAGAAGGAACATTGGTGGTTTTTAGTCAGTAGAAGTCTGCCACTCCCTTCCGCTCTGCCCAGAGCGGGAGAGGTTATTTGACAATTTCCCACCAACCAAAACAAAAAAGCATTCATATTTTATCATGTGGCTTAACCTACAGGGCTATTGCGTATCTTTTAAACGACAGTGGCTATCATATTGTCCATGGATTAACTGTCAAATTGGTTATGGTTTAGTACAAAATGGAACTATTTGACATTTTATTGATGGACACTTTAAGATAGCCACTGTCATTTAAACGATACGCAATAGCCCTGCTGATGTCAGAGTTTTTATACCGTCCATGGGCATGGGCCAAATGTCGTCGAGAAATATCTCTCAGGCAAGCTGGTTTCCTCACGATGTTTTCCATTGCAATTTCCACCAAATGTCAATAGGCATAAAATTCACTCAGTGCGGGCTTGTGACTTGCAATCAAATATACGCTATAATATTTTTATTATGAGCTTCAATTAGCCTGTTATTTCCCCATTCTAAAATGTATTTTACTGACTGTAATTAGAGCTCATATTTAATCTCTAATTTCTATATCTGCAAAATTTGATTATTAATTCCTACAAAAATTCCTTCCTGCATTGGAATTTAATACCAGTTTTCGCTTTGGATAGAAGAAAATCCACATGAATTATGGATATTATGAATATTACAATGTTAGCCTCATAATTTTATCATTATTTATTAGTATTTATTTACATATATTTAAGTTGTACATATTGGAAGTATGAATTAAATATCGTATTATTGCGTGAATGATGAATTAAATGAGACGACAGGGTAGACGACAAAAAATCGAATTAGTACGTCAGATAGAAGAAAAAGAACAAATATTTGTCGATTTTTAGAAATTAAAAAATTTTAGACATATTTTTTCTTTTTTTAAAAAATGTAGACAATACAGATCTTCAAAAAGACGTCACATTTCAGTACATTCATATTTAAAAGTGAAGTCATACGCCCCCACTCATGATCTTTGACGCGTTTTATCTTTGTAAATTTTTCTTAATCCATCGTATCCAATAATAAATATTTTCGATAATCTATCTGACGGACTAAACAGCATCATATACTTTTTAGTCAGTCGACAACTACATTATTCATTAGGGTATTTCACAAAGTCCGTCTGTTAGATTATCGAAAAGTATTGGATACGTGTTTTTTGTTTTATCTAATTAATAACGAAAACAAAACGTGTCAAAGATCATGAGGGGGCTTTTGACGTCACTTTGTGAGTAAAAAAGTACTAACCTTGTGACGTCACACGCGACTTTTCGAAGCACTGCATCGTCATCATCTTTTGTTTAAGTGAAAAAAAGAAAAAAAAACCTGTACATTATTTTTTTTTTAAATCTAACTGACGGACTAATTGTATTTTTTTAGTGAAATACCCTATTATAGGTACAGTTATTTTAATTTGATTTGGTTGAATTGAAGTTATATGAATATCATTATGAGCATGTCACACAAGAGGTAAACGGACCCTTTACGAAGCCGCGATTTTGCGAATATAATTATAGATAAGAGTCGTGACCCGTCGTTAATTCGTTTCGAATGTTTCAGTATTTTATATATTTTTTTAAAAGCTATTAACAGTGCTTAAAGAGTTTGTTTTGGCTGACATAAGTATATACTCGTATTATGTGTCGGGAACCTACAGTTGTCCCTACATGACGACTACACTAACTAAAAACCTAGTTCAGCCATTTTAAATGTCCTAAAAATAAAATTTTAAACACATAACCAAGGCATTTAGTTATGTGACAAAAATATTGCAAACATTCGCATAGAAAAGTGGCTAATAAATAGTCTTTTTCCTCCATTTTAGTTACTCTGAAAACAGATACTTATAATAAGCAAATCAAAGGTTACATCGGAAACTAAATCTCATAAATCCACTTTCGCTCCGATGTTACTAAGGGGGATGGCTTGTAACTCTGTCCGGAGGCAGAGGAACTCTCCGGCAACACATGTGATGCAGGCACAGGCGACGCTTAATGCCCACCATGAGAAGGTTGTGGGGAAAGAGCCATTGTACAGCCAGCAAGCGATGAGGTGGATCCCGTGGTATGTGCAACTGAAATGAGGAGAGACAGAGATTTAACATTCATACATTTTACAGTGGAGTTCAAATAGTTTTCAAACTTATTGCTTAGGGCATCAGGGTGAAAAGTGGCAGACCATCAGTACATCATTTGTTAAATATAGGATTATTTTAATATTGTTTATCATTTAAATAGAACAGAACAAATACATTTTAATGTAGTTTATAAAACAGACAGCCCGCTGATTTAATTAATAAAATAATGCAGCACTCTATGTTGGGTCTAGTTTGATAATTTGTAATAATATAAAATATGGAACACAAGAAAAGTTATATCAAATAAAATGTTTCTTTGTAAACTGATAAGAGATAACATACCTTGTAACGAGTCTTTTAAGCCTGTTACATGATACGCATTGTTTGCTTTAATTGGTAGGCACCATGGTGGTGTTGCCATATAAGAATTAATTTTTTGGTTGATTTAGAATCGTGAAGTGGTCACACTGGCTTTCTCTTTTTGAGGCTGTCAAGTTGACTTTGACATTTGACACTTTTCGACCTATAGCTTTTGGACAGAATGGCGTAATTTCAGCTCCGATATAAATCTTGAAGTATTACTTCAGACGGGCGGCATCTAATCCCAATTATGTGGTAGCCGATTGCCCTTGTCAGCATCCTAATTGGATAGCTTGTAGAGTGTAGGTGTGATTTAGGAGCTCTCCAATGACACACAGCTCTAACATATAAAATAGTTTATTAATGACACAATAATCACAATAATATAACTTTTGTGCGGAGCGCGTGACAAATCTCAACCGACCGATGCATGCGTTGGCGCGAACTAGTGGTGTTCAAAGTTGCTTTAAGGCAATCACTTGCTTAATGCTTTATATTTTAACCTAGCTTTCTTTATATGCTTTATTAAAGCACGTGATTTTTATACGCGTAGGCATATCATGATGCCACTCACCGCGCTTGCTTTGTGTGTGACTTAAAGCAAGCGCGGTGAGTGGCAACATGCATGAGTGCGATGTAAAAGCAATAAGCAAATAGCAACTTGTGAGAGCCATGATAGCATTTGCTTTGTTATGTGTATTAAGCACGGTGCTTTATTTTGCTATATGATATATTAACCACCACTAGCGCGAACTGGCGAGGGCGTTCGATATTTTGGAGGAAACGCCACAAGGCGTTTTTTTTTTTCCTACTACTCTAAATTTAAGACCGCCCCTACCAAAATATATCTTGGACCGCCTTTGGCATCCCAGCGAAAATGCATATCACCAAGATGAGCGTTAATCTTTTGGTTGTTAGCATAATCGACGGAATTTGGTATGGTTTGTGATGCATAACGTAGATCTATTTGGTAAAGTGCAATAATGACAGGTCTTAAAAGAATGTTTCATCTCAGTTTTAGCTGTTAATAATAGAAAGGAATTCTCTTGTGTATTTCCACCAGCAGCCTTCGGGTAATAAAATCGCTCTATAATTTCCATGCTCGATTTTTATTGGTACCTTCCCGCTTGAAGATTAAAAGTCTCTAGCTCCCGCAGGTAAGTCTATCTTTGGCATAGTTTTGTGTGCACTCCAGGCGCACGAATTTATTTTTTACCTCAACTTATATTTTTATTGGGAGTACACCACCCATTCATAATATCATACACACGTATAAATATTTTTTTTTAAATATTACAACCTACTTTTTTCTAACATAGGAAGAATGCTGTCAAAAAAGTCAATTGGTTGATTTTTCTCAATAAACTGCATGCAAATATTTTGTTAAACATTTTTATTGTTACTATTTCTGTATTTTACGAGAAATATTGCATTGGAGTCATTATTAGTTATTACACTTAAATTCAAATATCAGCACTTTAGCATTATTAAATTATTTACTTCAAAACATTCCTTGAGACTTCTGTCTTCTTAATTATTAGTGAAGTCTTACATCTGCGGATTAAAACCTTAATGAATTACTTGAAGACAAGTGGCTGTTTCTGAGTCCTTTAGTAAGAAGCCTATGTTTACCACCAGATGTTGCATGACAGTTTCTGTTACATACAGATTCTGGAATGATAGTTATGAATACAGAAATTAAAGGCAAGCCAGGAAATAATATTTTATGTTAATAAATAAATCTATGTGTAATCTAAATAAAAATATGTGGTAACCATTGGTGTGTGTGACCATTTCAACCTGTAAGTACGCAGGACAGTCACTGATTTTCATTCCTCAAATAGGGGCTTCAGTGTTTCTTACCTAAAGTCCAAGCACAGTTTAGTTCTGCCCACAATCATCCAAAGAATGAAGGCTCCAATAATTGCATTCAGTACAAATGCAAAGATGACCGAGCGCCCCTCGTTGTCTCGTACATGTATCTCCTGCAATACATACATAGAATTTTCTAAAATATTGTTCTAGAAGACATAATAATAAAGCGATTGAAAAATTTAATACATTTGCTTTATGTAGAAATACAGATACCTCCAAGTTTTGTGCAGAGACAGTATAATGAGGAAACAATTTCAAACTCTTTGCTTTACGAGCCAGCCCACACCACTGTGCCTATAGCTTTAAATTCCTCAATAAATAATAGTATGAAACAATCTGCCCCTAGCCGAGGTATGAACCCCACAGGGAGTGCCTTTAGCTAGCAGTAATTTAATTTTGTTATTTAGTTTAGCATATTTATTCAAGGTCACCACAAGATAGTTTGGTAGAGCAGTATTGCAACCTTATATATAATTGAACTACAGGTGGCCATGTCAAAAAAATTAAGATACTTAAGTTATTTATTATTATGGCATAACTTTCACAGATTCATGAATTCCTGTTAGAGTTCAAAACTTAATAACAATATCTTAACTAAAACAATGTCAACATCTTATTAGTGAGGTCACAGCTATGACTCTCAAATTTGATTATAACTGACATATATTTGACCAGTAATCTTGTTTAAGATAAACATACATCACATGTTTGTACAAGTATTTATCATGAATCATCTTAACATTAACAGAAAGAATATCTGAGTTAATATGAGTTCACCTGCACCCAGTTACACTGGAGGCCAACCCCAAAATATTAGGGAAAAGGCTAGGTATAAAATGAATACCCGGATTTTATATGAGGTTGGATAACTGAGAAGTATCCCTGCGACATATAATTCGATACTTACATGATATTCAAAGATATGGTCCAAAGTTCTAGTGGATGCCGTCAAGTCCTGCATGAGAGCGATGATCAGACACAACGAGCAGTACAGCACAGACTGCATAGCCACTATCTGCGAGACGATCAAGCAAGGATCCCATTGAGTATAGCGGAACGAGCCCGTTAGTTTCTTAATTTTCGACATTTTGATCGAAAATTTCACTCAAGAACTGATAACTTTCAACTCTTTCGAAGGTGTTTAAGTAGGCAGCAGTTTATTTAGTTGCTTTCGGGTGTATAGGTGTATAACTGTAAACATATGGACTTATTTATGCGCTAATTTGACGAAATTTTAATTTTTATTTGATAATATCCAATGACAAGGGAAGAAGTTCCAACGCGAATGTCAATGTCAAATTTTTTATTGACAATTAGTAAAAAGTACAACTTTCCATATCTGTTTTTTTTTCAGATTTTTAGCATTCAATGAATATTTTACCCCGTGCGAAAACGACTGTATGACCAAAATTGCTTTTAAACTTTTTTCTGTGATGAACACAATCATGTTGAACTCTAGCTTTGTGGTCTCTATAATAGATTTTGTAAGTGGATTAGAGGTTCAAGTTATTAATTGATTGAACTTAAGGTGGAAGCTCACATCTGGCCCGCGAAATTCTAATTTTCTTACGTTTTTGGCAATTTGCAGGCCAGTGCTTGGTTGTATGTTTATGAAAATTTGATTTGCGACTGTAAGACGTATGAAGTTACCGAATTATAACCATCAAAATTATCAATACAACCCTCCAAGTTCATTTTCATGTCAAGATTGATTTTTGCATGTAAAAGTCATTCTTTAGTAATTTAGTCGTTGTTCTTTAGTAGTTAGTAATTTTGATGGTTATAATTCGGTAACTTCATACGTCTTACAGTCGCAAATCAAATTTTCATAAACATACAACCAAGCACTGGCCTGCAAATTGCCAAAAACGTAAGAAAATTAGAATTTCGCGGGCCAGATGTGAGCTTCCACCTTAACGCTGGAACGCAACTACGTTTTGTTTCTTCATTGCGTTCGTCCAATCGTTTCGTAGAAGTTTTGTTTTTTTTTTCCAAAAAAGGTTAAATCTATCCAAAACTCAAGGCAGTAATATGATAATAAATAAAACAAAAAGTCAGTATTTATTTTATTTTTATCTAAACATAATTTAATTTGGTATTATCTCGTGTCGGGTGTATCATTCTACTCCTTATCACTGAGGAATAGTATCGCGCTGACTCGCGCGGTGTTCGGGTCCGGTTGGGATCCGAGAAGTCCACTGCGTAGAGACCGAATTTTGCGCTGAAAAAATATTGAAGGTTATCAATGAATTGGAATCATCAGAACAACGTTCTTTACTTACATAATTATCAAAGCAACTGAATATAAGAGTCACATTGAACGAATTTTTAGTTTCATCGGGTCTACCTACTCTGAAACAACAAGCCGCATAAATTATGAGAAGGCTTGGATTTAAAAAGATACTAAATACTCACATGTACCCACTCAACCACTCGAAGTTATCCATCAGAGTCCAGGCGGTGTACCCTGTTACATCGATACCGTCGTTTAAAGCAAGTAGAACCTGAAAGACAGTAAAAGGATACCTATGTATCTATATCAACAGGGCCATATCGATCAACTGCCCCCACTCACCATGAAGGATCCCCGCAGTGTAGTGGTTACAAAACTGTCCTAGGTCTACTTAATACTTGCTTTAATCAGTCTTGTAATCACCATTTAACATAAGAAGTACCTAACTCCATGTTCTAGTAACTCGGGAACCATCCACACTGAAAACGGGATATTTACCATGTTTCAAGTATTTCTTTGAGCACCTCATTGTAGTTTTGCAAAATCAGCCTAAAATGTTCCCACAACTGGGACACAGTAGGCCTCCTCTCTAATAGAGGGAATAGGCTATAGTCCACCACACCTCACGATGTTCGCTTTCACCATTTTGAGGTCAACATGGTGACCTATTGTTCGAACCAACAACTTATTGTCATAAGTCGGGACAGCCGCCGCTGCTCTCCATTTCAGTTAAAAACTTATGATTCGAAATTTCGAACCTCGGTAAACATTGCCAACTTCTCTTTTATTTCACTGACCCTATTGGTGATGTTCCTTAGAAAGGACAGGTGTGTAGTACTTACTCACACCCGCTGTAAGTACTAAAACTTACCTGTTCCAAATAGTCCCTATAATACTCCATCCGCTGCGTGTCCACGAGGCCGGGGTCCAATGAGGGCACTCCGTTCTCGGTGATGACGATCTCCTTCACGTCGTACGTGGAGTTCAGCCAATGCAGCTGCTCGCGAAGACCTTCGGGATATATCTGGAAGGTTTATGGAATGGAAGGGTTCATCACTGCAGTTGTAGGACAGTATCTGCATTTGCCTATTCTCAGGCGTCACCGCGACGGATTACTCTGATTCCAGTCTCACCAGATTTAGCGGAATAAGAACCAGTATTTTAAATGGGTGACTATCTGACTTCCACAAGTCAGTTACTACTGGGTAATACAAAACCCTTTGGTAAGACACACCGAAGAATCCATGAATGCGTTGTTTTATTTTGATCCGACTGCGGCGAAGCCCAAAAGGAGGGTTTTGTGTTTGGCGTGTATGTATGTACCTATCTCTGTTTATTTGTTTCCTCATCTCCTAAACGGATGAAGGGATTTGAATAAAATATAGTTACGTCGTTAAAATATTCGTCTTGATGGCGCGAGTGTCACTGGCTAGGTACTATTAAAATGACAAAACAACGAAAAATTGCGGATTTTGGTGGCCATAACGCGGAATTGAAAAAAACAACATTTAGTAGGGTAGGGTAGGGGGGGGGGGGGTAGGGTTTAGTTCCCTGCTTGTTGTATTTTACTTTTTTTTTGTGTATTGTTTTATTTCCTGTATACATACATGTATGTTTCTGTGAAAAATAAACATTTTTTCTCGTTTTCTTTCTTTTAGTACCATTGAGTAGGGTATCAAAATGAAGGGTTTTAAAAGGAGATTACAAAAATACATGACACTTATTTTAAAATAAATTCAAAGTCACAAATCCTATAAACAAACACAAAAGTTAAATCATCTACGAAGAATTTTACGCGACCAACGAAAAAACAAACACAAAGGAATTATAAAGTTGGAAATAAAAAAAGTAGTTAAAAACTAAAAAACCCGACCGAAAAAACTCAAAAGCAAAAAACAAGCACATTTTAAATTAAACAAAGTACAAAGTATTTGAATATTAATTATGAAATGAAATAGAATGGACCCCGCCTGCTTCCAAGTTTTGTTTAATTTAAAATGTGCTTGTTTTTTGCTTTTCAGTTTTTTCAGTCGGGATTTTAGTTTTTAACTACTTTTTTTATCAATGTTGTTGTGTCTGCATCTTGTTCGACTCAAGCCGACCTCAACACGTGTGGGAAAAAACTACGAAGATAGTGATCAAGAAACTTGTGGATTATTTTTCAAAACCCAAATAATTTTAAAATAACTTAAAGTATTAAAAGTTACAATGATTAGATTATCATCAATAATACCTACATCATTGTGCTCAAATTACAAAATAAACAATTGCTTGTTTCATGTGAACTGTGTCGCCGATGATGAAATAATATTCATCTTTCAGGTTTGTTGATGCTAATTGTTGACGTGGCCCAAAAGGCTGTCACACTTAAATGGGACTGGGCAGGACAAGTCTGTCGCATGCCGAACGAGCTGTGGGCCCGTAAAGCTCAGGATACAACAGCCTGAATCAGTGACGCGAGGTCGTGGCAGACCACGAAGGAGATGGCGGGACGAACTGGATGTCTTCCTTGAGAATTGGAGAGACATTTCACTGAATCGTGACCGTTGGAAGGAATGGAGGGGAGGCCTTTGCTCAGCAGTGGAACAACATAGGCTAGCTATAGTAAAAATAATAATAATTCAGGTTTGTGACTTGCCAGAAACTCTTTAATTCTTTTAAGTAAAACATAACATCACGCCTGTAATTTGGCATAGGTGTACACATTAGTACAACTACAGTGTACTACGGGCGAATCTGTTGCCATCATGATCAGCCTATAATGTTCCCACTACAGGGACTCAGGCCTCCTCTTTAGGAGAGGGATGGGCTATAATCCCATCCCATCCCATGAAGTCCCAGTGCGGATTGGTAGATGTCACATATCTTCAAATTTTTGGTTCTAAGATGTGCCGGTTTCCTCACGATATCAACTGCCATCAACCGGGCACAAATCCATATTCCGTGGCTGCTGCTGCTATTACACTAAAACCCTTAATGGAAAAACCCAATAACACTTTGTCTGATCTGGGAATGAAAACCGGGACCTCACGTCCAGCAGTTACGCTTGAGATCACTAGACCTTTTCTGTATCGTCTTTTAAAACTAGTACAATAATAAATTGAAGTAAACCACAGCTTTACTTCAATAAATTGACCCTTCATTTTGATACCCTACTTGATGGTAATAGAAAAAAAAATATTTTTGAAATCCGCGTTATGGCCCCTCAAATCAGCAAATTTATTTGTTTTTTTTTTTTTAATTTTAATATAGCCAGTGACACTCGCGCCATCAAGACGAATCTATTACGACGTATATTTTATTCAAATCCCTTCATCCGTTAAGGAGTTATGAGGGAACAAAGAAAAGGACATACATACATACATACACGCCAAACACATAACCCTACTTTTGGGCTTCGCCGCAGTCGGGTAAACAGACGACTCGCCAAAATATCTTTCTTCTTTCTTATAGTTTTATGTATCACAGGATCATGATGATGTTCCTCACCGTAAACCAGTCAACCGCTGTCGGAAGCCACGAAGGATCCTTATTCATTACAGTGTTCAGTTCTTCTGAGCCGTCGAAGAACCACTTTCCTGGAGGTTCCCCAGGCCTCGTCCTCCGCACTAGACGAGTTGTGTAGTGATTCAGCGCGTAGTAATCATATGTTCCTGGATAAAGGGACGATAGGTAAATTAATTTGCTAACGATACTTTCCAACATAATTCATTAGCCCTAAGGCAGGAGCCATAGGGCTCCTTTTTTCATGCAATCGGAAAATATGCAACTCTGTCATAAACCCTTGTTATTGATTTTTTGTTCCTGGAAAATATTCATGGAAGTCTTTCACTCTGGAGCGAGTGGAAGGGTCTGTCAGACTCTAACTGACTAAGAGCCACCCCAATGTTCCCTTTCCTCACTGGCACCAGTGATCATAGTAACTAGTGCCCCTTCCGCGATCCCCGGTTAATTCTCTGTCACCATCCTACTCTAACAGGGACCTTGAGATGCTAACCGGTATCAGTCAAGACTGGTTTGATGCACGTTCAATGCAATCACCACATCGACTGGTCGAACGTTTATGCCCATGTGGCGTTCCACTACTTGTTAGGAGCATAATTATATATTGCACATACATTACCTGTTAAAAACATAACCCTTTCCTTGCAGGTAGGTAATACATAACACTCAAGGATACTGAGGTCATTCTTCTGAACTTTAGCAAAGAAAGAGTGGCATCTTCTAATAGATAAGAGGGCATGGATCATCTATGAGTAGTTGGGTTACCTCTAACTAGTTCTATTTCTTCGGGAGTGAACGGCGGCAGTCTGGGACGTGAGTAGCCTTCCTTCTTCGCGAGGTCATTCAACAGTTTCTCTAGTTTACGTGGCCATCCACCTTCCTTGGAGAAAATGGCGTGAGCATATCGACCTTCCTGAAAAGGCTATAAAGATAAAATTTAAGAGCAAGGTCCAGTGCGCCCTGCTTATCTTTAATTGCTTGGCTGTGTGACATTTCACTGCTATGAAGTTTTCAATAGACTTGACCTACAAACCATTACTGTTCTACTCATTATGCACTGACAGAGGATAGCACTGGCAAAAATGTCCAATGGTCTTTCCATTGGACATTTTCGCCAGTAAATAAAATGTATAATAGCTACCAGGAATTTTGCGAGGAATGATATGAACTAGAAAGCTGTAATAGATACCGTGTTGTCAGACAGGAGACAATGGAAAAAGAAAACGTATTGCACCGATCCCAAGATGATGATGACTGTAATAAATCTAAATACATACCCAGTGATCAATAGTTAGATCAGTTACTTCTTGATCCTCCGGCGTGTATGGCTTGAACCAGAAGAACAAAGTTGCTACCGACACCTTACCTGAATGGGAGTTGAAAATGATTAGGCTAGCAATTTTTTTTTGTTATCATGAACAGCCACTCCTAGGTTGTGCTTCTTTTCACCAAGTCAGGAAGAAGCCATCCAAGGCATCCCGCTATCTTCTATTCGGTCTGTGGCAAACACATTTAGCTTTCCCAATGCTCCAGCCTTGCGATGTGTGGGACCACATCAGGCCACAGCTGTGCCTTCAACTGGCAGACACGAACTCCCATTCTCGGCTTTTATTCTTGCTGCTTTATGATGTACATCGCCATCGGCAATTTGTGCCATAGCGTATTATTTTAAGCTTTTCTGATTGAGGAAACCATGGTAAAAGATATTATGGCATGTTATATTTACCTGGTTCGAAGAGGCACGAGAAAAGAGCACATGGAAGAATTGGGGGAGGCCTTTGCCCTTTGGGACAGAAAAGCCTACAGAAAAAAGTTTACCATTGTATTTATCCCTAAAGAGCTCATCATAAACCCTATACGCTTTAGCATGAGCCATCACCACGTTTTTATTGCACAGATACCGGCCCAGCATCGGGTCTTCAAAGAATGGGGCTGCCTGCATCCCATAACCTCCGTCACATTGTATGTAAGGCTCGTTGATGGTGAGCCAGTACTTCACGCGGTCAGCGTAGAGAGAGAAGACCACTTCAGCGTAGTCTGCGAACCAATCGGCTATCAGGGGGTTCGCCCAGCCCCCTGGAAAGATAAAGGAGGAAAGTCAGATAAGCGAAATAGGCGATTCTTAAAAATCCTGCCGCATATTTTGCGAAGATGGCGAAAGCGGTTAGGTACAACTTCAGAAAGGACAATGGCGAAATCTTAGCTGAATTTATTTTGAGCGTCTAAAAGTGACTTATATACGAAGGCAGTTCCATTATTTTTTTACGTTTTTTCAAAGTATCACATTAACTAGTTAGGGCCGGATAAAAAAAATATTTTAAATGAAAAGTTAATTGATTTTTTCATTGACCTCGAGTGTTGCCATTTTATATTTATTCTGCCTAGTGACAGTAAACTCAGCATTATTGTGTTTTATTCAGTTTTAATTTATTATTGTAATGAAACTGAGTAAATTAAGTAACAATACTGTTTATTTCTAAGTGGAAGTGTTCCTTGCTGGGAGGTAAAACCTTTGTACTGTAAAAATAAATAAATTACTTTCAATTAATGACTGGTAAAAAGACTAATACTTAGTTACAAATAATTGTGTTTGACAATGGTTGATTACGTCAGTGTCACAGACGCTTATGCGCTTGCGCTTTTTTGTTGATCTCTCATTGTACAGAAAATATATACAAATCGAAGCCACGTTATACTGGAAATGTAAACCTTGATGAGCCGCCCTGTGTACATGATACCAATTGTATACCTATACTAAGGCGTGCCAAAGAGTATTTATAACCACTGGGATTACCTACCTTTTAAAAAACATTGCATGCTGCAAAAACTGGGTAAGGAAAGTAATAATAATAATAATAATATTCCACAACTATCACACAACGTCATCTAGTCCCAAGCTAAGCAGAGCTTGTGTTATGGGTACTAGACAACTGATAAACATACTTATATATTTCTAAATACATACTTATTATAGATAAATTACACCCAGACACAGAACAAATGATCGTGCTCATCACACAAACATTTGTCCTGGGTGGGAATCGAACCCACGACCTCCGGCATAGCAGTTAGGGTCACTAACCACTAGACCAACAGGCCAGTCATCATCAAGTAGAAATACTAATGCAATGTTGTTACCATAGACATAACCTACAAAAGTTCATCACTGAATTTCTATTATTCTCGGCCTTCTCGAACCAAAATTCTTGCGCAGACTAATTCAGAAGTTGACGGCGAGTTAAACAAGATATTTTTCATTTAAAGACGACGGTATTTTACATCAGCTAAATTAATGTATGGGCGGCTGCCATTGTTCTTTAGTTAAAAGAAAGCTTACCTAAATCTTGCAAAGACAACGGTAGATCGAAGTGGTACAAAGTAACAAGAGGCTGGATGCCCTTCTCCAGTAGACCATCGATCAGGTTGTTGTAGAAGTTCTTGCCATCCTCACTGATGTAGTTAGGGTAACCACTAGGAAGTATTCGGGTCCAGGATATTGAAAATCTAAAAGAAGAGATAACGCTTGTTAGTATTATCAAAATCAAGCCACCACTTTTTCGATGCAAGACAGTTTAAATTGTTTCTCTGGGACATCGGCGTAGCTACCGCCGTATCTGCCGTATCAATTATACGGGGCCCCCGACGTGCCTAAGCAAAAATTAATAAAAACTTCTAAATTTATTTAATTTCAGAAATGACAAAAGACAATAAAAGAAATTTCTTTATTTCCCGCGTAAAGTGTGCGTTCTAACTAAAGCCATCATCAGCTTTAAATCATGTAATAAATCAGTTTGCCGAAAAACGCACCCACGGTACAGGAAAAGGTGTGGGGCAACGTTTTAAAAATAAAACAAAATTATGCAAATATTTCTTTCTTCTTAATGAGAAATTTTTACCCTTCCTAACGCCCCCAAACGAATTTTATGCCCCCCCCCTCCCCCGCTTAGGCACGCTGCGCCACTGCTCTGGGACTTCGTCGAGCTTCATTGTCTCGGCGCTTTTCTAGTGCTCGCTTACTACTGATTTTGACTTTCAGGAGTTTCAGTGGTTTGGGAATAGTGTGGTGGGCTTCTACTATATAAACCCTCCTATTTTAACCAGTGGACAGTGATGCAAATGTGGCAGTGTCATCGTTACCTGTACATATTGAGCCCCAACTCCTCGCACATCTGGATGTCCCTCCTCCACAGGCGGTAGGAGTCGCAAGCCACGTCCCCGTTACTCCTGTCTGCCACCAGCTCAGGACGGTCGTGCAGGAACTTGTCCCACATGTTCAGTCCTTTATCTGAAACATAATAAAACATAAACTTGGTATTCTTTATCTTGAAACTGTACTCTCATTCCGTCATTTTAAAAACACCGTTGCTGATCAAGCAACAGGCTTGCTAGCTGGTTTGCCTAGCTTCTGGGGGTTTTAATTTACAAAGACCAAAATTAAAATATTTTATTTCGTATAGGCCCCAAGGGCACTTAGTTTAGAAAGAAAGAAACACATCGAGAAAATATGCACGGTTCAAGTTGGTAGTTTCTTAAGTGACTGTTTCTAAATTAACCCAGGCTGATAAAATTTTCGTTTTTCCTAAATCATAGTAATATTAGTGTTACAATCGGTTTCCCCAAAGGGGTGAAGGGCTGAGCTCAAGGAGAATAACTAGCAAGAAACTCCATGGTTACACTTTTAAAGTGAAAGCCCCAGAGCTACCCGCGAAGTTCTGTTTCTTGCGTTTTTTCAAAAGTTGCAGGTTCTATGTTCATTAAAATATGATTTGCATAGAAGCTTGATTTTCTGTACAATAAATTCAAATTGCGCCAAATTAGTATTCAATGAATATTAATTTGTCGCAATTTGTCCCTGGCATGCTATAATCGCGAACCTATAATTACCTAACAGTAGACTACTGATGATGCAGGAAGTATGCCCTTATCTATTTCGAGAAAACCTACAGTTACAATACAACATTTGACCATATTTAGAGTGTATAAACGTCGCAATGACTCACCACTGACATTCCAGGCACCTTCCACCTGGTATGATGCTGAGGCCGCTCCGAACATGAACGAAGGTGGGAACTTCAGTTGTTCTGCGCTCCATGATCCACAGATCAGTATACTGGAAATAACAATCTTATACTGCTTAGTTTCATATTTTACTTAGTCACTAGCGGACGTCACGCGGTTTCACCCGCGTAGTTCCCGTTCCCGTGGGAATACAGGGATAAAAACTAGCCTATGACACTCGGGGATAGTGTAGCTTCCCAACGGTGAAAGAATTTTTTAAATCAGCCCAGTAGTTTCGGAGCCTATCCGTTACAAACAAACAGACAAATGTTTCCTCTTTATAATACACATCTGTATGATGGGCAAAGTTGGGCCTATGAAACGATTCGAGGGCCATATTTTGGACGGCCCTGGAGTTTCGAGCTGAAATGATCATAATGATCGGGAAAATATTGCAACTGAATTTCAAACCGAGCGACGGGCCAACGGTTTCGACGACACCGTTGGCGCAGTGGCTCAGGCAATGGACTGCTGCGCTACGTGTCGCGGGTTCGATCCCCGCACGTAACAAATATTTGTATGGCCTACAGATAGTTGTTTCGGGTCTGGGTATTTGTATATGTGAGTTTAAATGTTTGTGAACGCACCCACGATACAGGAGAAATTCCTAGTGAGGGCCAACGTTTAAAAAAAAAAAAAAAAAAAACCAGCAGGGCTATTGCGTATCTTTTAAATGACAGTGGCTAAAACCTATAGGCATATCAATTACTCTCAAATGGTTGCATTTTGTACTAAACCATAACCAATTTGACTGTTAATCCATAGACAATATGATAGCCACTGTCATTTAAAAGATACGCAATAGCCCTGCTGTTGCCCTCAACTGAAAGTGCTGAAATTTTACACACACCTTTGATTAATCGTTCTTATGTTCAACTTACTGCAGCCAGTATCATCTCCTCCCGATAGAAGGTTCAACGGTTTAGAGCACGAATATTTAACTTCGTATTCGTGTTTTTCATACCTTAGCTATTTTTATATTTTAGTTTGTTTTTTCATTTCATTGTAATAAAAGCATTTTTTTTTTTTGTTTAATTTTATAGATGTCGTTTTTTTGTCTTAGCTCTACGCTCGGCTAAATTCATAAATTGTTAATTAACAAATAAATAATAATTTAAATCTACTAACACAACATGTTTTCCATAAAAATAGACAATTATATAAATCGGTGAGCAAGTTTAATAATTTATTACGCTTTATAACAATAAAGATATTATCTAAAGTGGGTATTTCCGACTTAAGGCATTTAAGATTTTTTTTCAGCTTGTCACACACGTTCAGAACATTTTAAAGTTATTATTAACACTTCTAACAGGATAAAAACCATTTTTACCTACTATTTGTTGAGTTTCCGATGGAGGAGTTCGTGGCTTAATAAGAACTGCCACTCGGGTCGATCTTTAGGTTAAGCTGCGCTTGCCTAGGTCGATCTGTGGATGGGTGACCGCCCATTACATACCGAGTTTCCTCCGTGCCTAGGAAAGCACGTTAAGCTGTTGGTCCCGGTACCATATATAGATCTTTGGCAGTCGTTACGGGTAGTCAGTGACCTGAAAGTCTGACATCCAGTCTTACCAAAGGGTATCGTATTTCCTAGTATTAACTGGGTTGTGGAGGTCAGATAGGCAGTCGCTCCATGTAAAATACTGGTATTCAGCTGCATCCGGTTAGACTGGAAGCCGACCAAAATATAGTTGGGAAAAGGCTAGGCAGATGATGATTTGTTGAGTTTCCGATATTTCAGCGTTATTGAAGCACCATGGTCACGGATTTAAAGTAATGTTTTTACGGATGGATGTTATGAACAGACAACACAATTATTTTAAAGTGACAGTTAGAGTTCAATTCACCACTACTGATTTTACTAAGTAGCCTAGCTAGACTTTTTTTTTTGCGGGTGGAAATTCATCAAATAACCCCTCCCGCTCTTGGGCAGAGCGAAAGGGAGTGTCAGACTTCTACTGACTAAAAACCACCCATGTTCCTTCTTAGCCCTCTATGTCGAGGCCGCGATAACTAGTGTACAACCCGCGGCCCCGACGGGAACCTAGCTAGCCTTAATACTTCTTACCTTAGTATACCAAGTAAGTTACTTTCACAGAAAATCTTTCAGCTTTTACAAAATGATAGGTAGATCTGGCGGTCTCAGGTTAATCAATATTGTATACTAAATATAAATTCTTTAATTCTTTTAAATTTCAGATTCAATAGAGCATAGTATTTTGATACAAGTGGGGAAACCTTGTTATTGCAGCCGAGGCGAAATTCACACCAGAGCCGTAGGCGTGGGTGTTATGGAACCGAGAACTGCAGTGACAAATGCTCACGTCTATCTAATGACGTTTTTCATATTTAATTTTGTTTCTGCTCGGTGAATTCTGGCTCGGCTGCAATGAAATTGTTACCCGCTTGTATCAAAATATACCTACTATTATTTCTAGTGTGTAATTATTATTTTGTCCAAGGCTTTGCTACAGTAACAAACATTAATCATTTTAATACACTTCCCCGCAAACTGGCCCAAATTTGTTAATTTTTTATTTCATCGATTGCAATAAGTTTAAGTATTTAATTTGACACCGTTATTAACTCGAGATTGTCTTGCTTTTAAGCATACGCCCCTCCTAGAGTTTTCAATGTATTCGGTTGTGAGCTTGCCTGTACCAATCTATCTTCTATCTATCTATATAAATAAAAACAGAAGTCCTGACTGATTGACTCATCAACGCCAAGCCCAAACCCTTGGACACAGAAATCTGAAATTTTGCACAGAGAATTTTTCGAAACTCAACCCCTAAGGGAGTTAAATAGGGGATGAAAGTTTGTATGAAAGATCTTATTTCTTGAGTGAAATTCAATTTACTATTAGTGCTCAAACTTTCATCTAATATTTATAAAAAAACATTTAAAAAAACGTATAAAGCGGTTTTATGAGTGATACCTCTTAACAAAGAGTTATCACTCATAAAACCGCTTTATATCGGTAGATTAAGATAACTGAACTAAGAGTTAAGACATACCTGAATACAACCACACTAATGTAACTCATTCTCACGACTGAATTGTCTAGAACAGCTATAAAAAAGTCAAGTTAACTATCTGCAAAGCAGGCAATCTGAATTAATTTACAATGATTTACAAGTAGGTACTTACAATGGCAGTGACGAGAGGAAATACGGGTGATCTTTCCTCGATTAAACGCCCTCGCCTTTTTTCTTTCTGGTTTATGACTTTAAAAGCAATACTTTTTACAGTTTCATAAATATCAACCAAATCAAATCAAATCAAAATCATTTATTTCAAGTTGGCCAGTTACAGGCTCTTTTGAATAGTCGAACAAATACTAAATTTTAATAAGCTAATAAACTAAGCTACAGTCCCACTCACAAGGCAAAATAACTGTCAGTGTACTGTAGTTGCCGATTCCAAAGCGTTGGTCTCATGAGAAGAATGGCAAGAAACTTCATGGATACTCTTTTAAATCATAATATTGTTACAAAACTTTGGTTACATCATTCATATCGAGATTGGTATATTATCATGTGAGAACGATGTAGCAAGTTGTGCACGACAAGACAGTGTCGACAGTAAAGCCAAAACGACGATTTAAAAATATTATAATAATTCAAACAAGCCGTGGCAACTAAGAGGTGACCAGTCACAACTGACAGCACCCGTTCACGAGCATGACAAACAACCTTTTCTATGACCCCATGTTTTTCTTTTAGACGCTAACACTTACCCTTACATAATGCTCAAAGCTAGACCGCTATCACATTTGCACACAAGGCCTTTTTTTTCCCGCTCTGGGCGGAGCGGTAGGAAATGTCAGACTTCTACTGCCTAAAAATCACAGTTGCGCTGCGCCGGATGTTTGCGGCGGCGAGTGCTGCGGGTGCGTGGGGCTCCGGGTTGCGGGGCGGCGGTTGCGCGTTGCGGCGTGCATTCTTTGTTCCGTGATTCGGAGTCTCGTGCATTGTGCTCGCGGTGCTCGTTGTTGCTGGCATTCGGCGGCGTGTGATTCGGCGTGGTGGCTTTCGAAAAGACGTATTGCATTCGTAGTTTTGTTTCTATGAATTGTTCTTCTGACATTCAAAAGTGCCTATAAAAGATTAATTGAAATAAATGCTTTGAGTTTTAGTTTGAGTTTCACCCATGTCTTTCTTAACCCTTTGTGTCCGAGGGCGCGGTATCTCTCTCGAACAACCCGCAGCTGTACACTAAGCCTAGGTGCGTAGAGAGATGAAGGCTAACAGTATCAGACTATGTTAGCCTTCATCATCTCAGTGATGACCAATGGCCTCTCCTCATATCATTCAGTTGTTTCAATCCGAATCCAAGGTCACTGTGCGCTTGTATTGTTCAGATCATCCCGCCATCTTTTACGAGGTCTGCCACGATACCTTCTGGCTGTGTCTTGGGTCAGAAAGCCGCTATTTCGTCCCACCGCCTACGTAGCTACGATCTTGTTGGTATTCCATTCGACCGTCAATTATTTCGGTTTTGTGATAAAATTTTCTAATATTGGTTTTATTTTTTGCAGTGCGTTTACTCTCTTATTCCTTTTTATTTTTTAAAAAAACAAGATTGTGACTTCATAAAATTAAATAATTAAAATCTTGACGAGTTAGGTGATGTTGGCCTTGTTCTAGAAGTAATTATGACTAAGTTTTAATTGTAACGTTTTGTCTTGAAACGAGCAGAAGTCTATTTAAAAAAAAAGCTAATTAGCCAAATCTATTTATAAATATATTAAAATTTAATTTATTCTTAGATTGGAGAGGTCAGTTTTACCTCTTTAGTGCACAGTGTAAGACGTAAATTAATGATTAATTACGTATTTCGACATTGAACATTTTCCTGTTAAAAATGATCTTGGTGAATGGACAGACGGACATTGTTTCACAACGCTAGTTTTTGAATATTAGGTAAAAAGGTTGATAGGTCTGCTTCACTTCTGCATAGCTATTCACAAACAATCGAATCGAAGTCGAATCGATCTTAACACTTTTTCGATTATCAGATTTTTTAATCAAACGATTGGTATTCACAGACTCGATCGACATGGTAGTACATAAACAGTCGCGGTGAAATATTTTATGTAGCCAATAAATTATCTTTAATAAGTATTTCTAAAAACTGTACTGAATATCCGTAGAGTATAAAATATAATTAAAAACAATTTAAAAATGATTTTAATTTTAAATGGATACGCAACGACTCTTGCTTATGGTATAGTACAAAATGGCGTCGTAATTCTGATTGGATTGCACTTTCGACAGCAACTAGCTGTCGGTCGGTAGGATTGATACTTCAACTCGAATCACAATCGAAGATTAGATTTTGCGAATAGCGATTTTCGAGAGTCCGATGGATCGATTGGATACGGCGGACAATCGAGTGGTTGTGAATAAAAGCTGGCTTATTACGTTTCTTTGGTTTTGTGTTCAGATAAAGGTGAGACGTAGATAAGGATTAATAGATTAGTAAAACAAACTCCTAAAACTTGAACAATTTATTGATTCAACATCACAACATATTGCAAATCCCCATATGAGCTAGACTCCCTTAAAAACAGAAAACCTAAACAGAAGCGCACCTAAGAAACCAAAATAATTTCGCTAATCTGTATATATTATTTGTCTTCTGTACGTGTGTTTGTCACTGAACTCCTCCCAAACGGCTGGACCGACTTTGATGAAAATTTTCGTATGTGCTCAAGTAGATTCGAGAATGGTTGAGATTCACAATTGGACCCGGTAAGTGATCCTATCGTGAACCTATCGGAGGTTAATATAAATCTTCATTTAACACCATTTCCTACTTTGGAATAAGATTAAAACAATACGTCTTGGGTGGTAGGCGATCTAGCAATGTAATTAATTTCTGTGTTAAGAACTAGGTCACAACTTGCAGGGATTGGGATTTAGGATTTGTTAGTAACGTGTCTCGTCTCCTCTTATATGCTTACATATGTGGCGAAATGTAGATGTACTTTTAATTACCCCACTGCCAGGCCAAAATTATTACTGTTCAAAGGTGGATAAGGGATCAGTTTATTCACTACCTGCACCGGTTATATCTACACTTAATATAATAATATAAAGAGGAAAGATTTGTGTTCTTCTGTGTATGTTTGTAATGAATAAACTCAAAAACAACTGCGCCGATTTCTAAAATTCTCTCACCATTGCATTCACCCTTAATAACATTGGCTACTTTTTATCCCTGTATTCCCACGGGAACCGCGATACCGCGTGATGTCCGCTAGTACCGAATAATTTTATTTAAGTACCTCAAAACACTTTTTTCACAATGACAAATTTATCGCCACTGATTACTTGGATATCGGACTTGTAGTTCACTTACATTCGCTTCGTTGTATATAGCCAAAATCGAAAGACATTTAAGAAGCTAGACCGTCCCGTCACCGACGGACACCGTCGCGTGCCTTGCACGGAGCGGCAACATGCACGGCACGTGTGCGTCAAGATGGTAGGACCAAGTCCCCAACCTGAAATGTTTCATAGTAAAGTGTTTGTTTTACTTAATACTATGTAGGTACTATTTGTAACCTAAACAAAACATTTGTACCTCTAAAGGTAAAGACAGTGTTTCAAGACGTGATTAGTACTGGTCTCTGGAAGGTCTCCTCAGAGGCAGGCAATTCGGTGTTGTGAATTACCTAAGACTTAGTACTATAAACTATATGCTCAATTTTCAGTACAATTGTAAGAGCCAAATTAAAGTTATGTGATCAAAACATTGGTCCCTCCAATCTGATGATTCATGTTATCTCTGAATTCACATGAAAATCGTTAGAGATCGTGCATTATCATTTGTGGAAACCTATATCCTGTCCGTCCTGGGTATATGAACTATCCATCATTCATGCATCATCTTGGTCACGCTATCTTGACGCTCACCAAGGCACGGTACGTTGCACCCGGCGCGGGCGGCGCGCGCAGTCAGTGAGACGGTGAGCAAACTAGTTATAACCGCGTATGTTCACATGACCTTTCTAGAACCGTTATGAAACGTAGTGCCAGTTCGTTACCGACAGTAAAACTAGACAGACGCACGCATTTTATGTTAGAATGGAGGACGAAAAACTAATCGAAATAGTTCGCCAACACGAGTTTATATACAATTTAAAACATCCAAAATATATGGATAACATTAAAAAAGAAATAGTGTGGAAGTTCATTGGTGAGCAACTAAAACAATCCCGTGAGTTTTCTATATTATATAATATAACTAGCTGATGCAACAATTATCCCACAGGAAGATAAAAGCGGGATAAAAATAACTATATGTGTTAATCCCAGTTATAAACTATCTGTAGGTATACCAAATTCTATCCAAATCCTTTTTACCCGACTGCGGCGAAGCCCAAAAGGAGGATTATGTGTTTGGCGTGTATGTATGTATGTATGTCCGTTTCTTTGTTCCCTCATAACTCCTGAACGGATGAAGGGATTTGAAATATACGTCGTTAGATTCGTCTTGATAGCGCGAGTGTCACTGCCTACATTAAAATCAAAAAAGAAAAGATATTGGTGGATTATAATTACAACGTATTTCAAAAAATAAAAAATAAACCATTACCATCGAGTAGGGTATCAAATTGAAGGGTTTTAAAAGGAGATTACAAAAATATATAACACTTATATCATACAAATCATATAAACAAACACAAAAGTTAAATCATCTGCGAAGATTTTTACGCGACCAACGAAAGAACAGACAAAAGAACTAAAAAGTTGGAAATAAAAAAAAAGTAGTTAAAAAACTAAAAAACCCGACTGTAAAAACTGAAAAGCACATATTTGAATATTAAATTATGAAATGAAAATAGAATGGACCCCGCCTGCTTCCAAGTTTTAATATTATTTTACATTACTTTTATTAAACACCCCATCACTAGCAGCTACCAAATCGAAGGTGCTCAGGTGGGAATAAAATTAAATATTGTTTATTGTTCCCATTAGAGCATCTCGAAAATATTGATTGGTGCTCAGATGGGAATAGCTTTGGTGCTCTAAGCGTAGTTGCTCTAAAAATCGGTGCTCAGATGGGAATACCTCCACGTTACTCCCATTAAAATTTAGTGAAGATCAGATGCTGTTCTTCGGAGATATACAATGGAACTCTTATAATAATACACAGAACTAAATGATGTTAATTGTTTACACGATTTCCTAATACAAAATAACGCCAGGTTACTCTGAGGGGGTACGCAGCCAGCGCAGGTTTCTGTTAAAATGTACTGCACAATTTAAAGAAAAATGCCCAGAACTGACTCAAATGCCCGTTTGTTCCGAAAAAAAAACATCTTTATCTGAACCCTATTCGAATAGTTCTTTTGTTGTATTATTATTTATTTTTGTAATCGTTTTTAGGGTTTCGTAGTCGATTATGGGACCCTTATAGTTTCGCCATGTCCGTCTGTTTGTCTGTCGGTCCGTTTGCACTATATCTCAGTCTTAGTACTAGCAAGCTGTAATTTGGCATGAATATACAAATGAGTAACGCTGACAAAGTCCTAAATTAAAATATTAAAAAATATTTTTTTAGGATATCCCCAGTCCACATTAAGTGCGGATGATTTTGTTTTCTCGCAAAGTCCATTGTGTGGGATGTCGTTGGATAGGTCCTTAAAAAAATTCTAATCTAACAAGGTTCTTTTGGACCCCCGAGGACATTTTTTAAGAAAAGGATGTTAAGAAAAGGTTAAATCAAATTCAAATTCAAAATATTTTATTGTGTAACGATTTCTTTTTACCACGTCCTAAATCATACATTATCCGATTTACATAACACACGCCTTGTAATCTACGTAGGGTTAGGCAGGGGTGTACAGTCAGCAGCACAAATATGTATACACTTAAAAAAACTTTAGAAGCAATTTTCGCCTACTGTAATGATTTAATTTTCATGTTACGTAACGAAACTAATAATGTGGAACCATATCATCATAATGTAGGTCATATTTTAAAGATGCAATCGTTATTTCACCAGAAAATCGCGTTTGAAGTTGGACAAGTGTATTCATATTATTGGTCATGACTGTACCTACATTGCACGCACATTTCGCCAGTTAGGGGGCGAGCCTACTGACGTCAACCGGGCGCAATTCTAGACTCCTTGGTTCAAATCCAGACTCCGTGGTTCAAATCCAGACTCCGTGGTTCAAATCCAGACTCCATGGTTCAAATCCAGACTACGTGGTTCAAATCCAGACTCCGTTGTTCAAATCCAGACTCCTTGGTTCAAATGCAGACTCCGTGGTTGCTACTGAGAAATTCGTCATGGAAATACTCAATAACATTTTGCTTGGCCCAGGAGTCGAATTCAGAACCTCATCGTCAGGAACATGCGCATTCAGGACCTCATCCTCAGGAGTCGCACTTTCGACCTATAGACTAGTGCGGCAGTCTGTTTTAATTTATTATCAACAAGTTTTAAATATTATTTTACAGCTGGCGATTGTAAGAAAAAATGGCAATGCCTCAGAGATTCCTACAGAAGAAGTTTAAATAAAAAGAAAGGAAAAAGTGAACAAGAAGCCAAAAACATGAAACCATGGAAATACGAGACTGAAATGGCATTTGTCGCTCCTTTCATAGTAGAACGAAAATCTAAAGATTCCGTCGGTGTTATAAGCGGTGATGAAATGTCTGATAATGGTGAAGAGATTAATGCGACAGAATTCAACACATTGGATAAACCCTACATTGACATCGAGGTTGAAGACAATCCTACTGAAATGAGTGATGCTAACAGTACTGTATCAGACGATGTTCCTCTAAAAGATTCACAACAAATTGATTCTAAGAAGCCAATAGCAGAAAATAAAAAAGCGGAGCCATCACTACGTGCTATGTTAATAGCAAAATTACTCGAAGACGACAATAAAGAGACGCCCCGCGGACATGACGAAGTAGATCGCTTCTTTTTAAGCATTTCGGAGACTGTTAAGAAGTTCCCACCGTACATACAAGCGCTGACGAAAAATAAGATTTTTAGTCTGGTATCTGAGGTGGAATTACAGCATCTTACCCCATCGAGTTCAACTAGATTTACCTCCGTTCCGATCTCGAAGACGTCAACTAGTGTAAAGCCAATGGCTAATTGTCCTGACAACCAGTATGATCAAATACAACAATTTTTTAAACAATTCAATACACCTAAGCATAAAAAGAAATAAACAAATAGTAACATTTTCGTAGTTTTTCTTGGGAGGAACTTGGGACGATACTTGAAGGAAGCTTATGTCCAGCAGTCTTTTGGCTGAAATGATGGTGATGATGAACTCTAATAATAATACAGATTTTTTCAAGTCATTATGTGGGAAATGCGCCTTTAGGTTTAAAAACAGGGGCCGCGGGTTGTACACTAGTTATCGCGGCTTCGACATAGAGGGCTAAGAAGGAACATGGGTGGTTTTTAGTCAGTAGAAGTCTGACACTTCCTTTCGCCCTGCCCAAGAGCGAGAGGGGTAATTTGATAATTTTCCACACGCCAAAAAAAAAGAAAAAAAGGGGCTTACCTGAGAATGGGTAGCAGCGTTCTCTGTGCCTTTGTAACAACCGTACTCCAATCGCCAACTCGCCTGCCAAGCGTGGCGATTATGGCAAGAACCCCCTGGACGATACTTGAAGGAAGCCTATGTCCAGCAGTCTTTTGGCTGACATGGTGGTGATGATGAGCTCTAATAATAATACAGATTCTTTCAAGTCAAAGTGTGGGAAATGCGCCTTTATGTTTAAAAACAGCAAAGTTTATTTTGCGGGTTATTCAGAAACTGAAAGGCACCATCTGTGATCCATTAAGTTAGGTTGTTCAAGACACGCAGTTGTTCCTTTAACGGTCTTCACGTGAATTACAAAATAAATTGACATTGTATGTGCCGTGCCTCAAGTACAAGAGTGGCTCTTGTACTTGAAAGGCCGATTAACTGAAAGGCATTTGCCTTGTAAATAAGGCAAATGTAAGTGGCAACGCCGGGAGGGGACGCCCTAGAAAGACATACACTGATCTTATTGAAGATGTTCTTCAGAAAGGAAAGGTGCGTAGTATTCGTAACCGGCGTCCATGTATGACCAGATGTATGAATGTGGACGAGGGAAAAGAAGTAGCTGGTATGTAGGGATCGTAGCAGATGGCGTTCTGTGGTGTCTGCCTACCCCCATGGAAAAAGGGCGTGAGTTTATGTATGTGTTTGTATGCAATCTTATCAAGGGGTATCATATTACCCAGGTCTATAAGTTCTATAACTGGGTTATAGAGGTGAGATATAAGCACGCAGTCACTTTTTCTAAAAATAGCGGACGTCACTCGGTTTCACCCGCATAGTTCCCGTTTCCGTGAGAATATAGGGATAAAAAGTAGCCTATGTCACCTAGGGATAATGTAGCTTCCCAAAGGTGAAGGATTTTTCAAATCGGTCCAGTTGTTTCGGAGCCTATTCGTTACAAACAAACAAACAAATCTTTCCTCTTCATAGTATTGGTGTAGATATTGGTATTGAGAGGGAGTCGGCTATAATTCTTCAAGAAAACCTAATGCGGTTTGGTAGATATCACAAATGTCTTCGACAGCTTGGTCATGGATCATGGATAAAAATCTAAATATTTTATTTCACCAAGGCCCACCTATAATTCGTCGAGAAAAAGTGTGTTCGCGTTGGTCGTTTCCTATCGATAAGACCCGGCAAGAAACTCCATTGTTAGAATTTAAATAATTTGATTACAAAATAGTTTTATGTTACAGCATTTAGTATTAGTATGGGGGAACAACGCAGGTCCGACAATAAGTCGTAGGATTTTTTAACTGACTACCCAAAAAGAACTGCGGAGAGCAGCGGTGGCCCAGACTTACGAACAGTAGGTCGTGGGTTCGAACCCAGGCAGGTACATTACTTTGTGTAATTTATTTCATCACCGCTGCTCTCAAAACGGTGAAGGAAAACATCGTGAAGAAACCGGCATGTCTTAGAACCAAAAAATTCGAAGACATGTGACATCTACCAATCTGCACTGAGCCTGCGTGGTAGATTATAGCCCATTCCCTCTGAAAAAGAGAGGAGGCCTGTGTTCCAGCAGTGGGAACATTAATAGGCTGTTGTTGTTTGTTGTTCCCAAAAAGGAAGAGGTTTGTAGTACGTTGTTACAAAAAAATCTACATGCAAATATAATTAGATAAACAAAGGGTGTAGGACTTTTAAGATAAGAGATAATTAAAAAGATATAAACGTCATGGTCAAAAATTTACATTTATTAAGTGACGCGCAAGTGTTACGATGTCGAATTTATCTTACGACAAGGTTTTCTTTGCGTTTAAATCCAAATTCGTTCGTTCGTATTGTTTTTATCACCTCAAAATCTTAGACAACATGGCAGCGTCTGTTTGTGTTGTTAATCCGAGGAAGCAAATAAAATAGATAATAACATCTCGCCTATAATCCCCGATGGGTTAGGCAGAATTATGTGTAAGGCCCTTGCAATAGGGTGCGAGCCTGTTGCCATCAACTGTGCACAAATGTTTGACAAATAAATTATTCTTTCTTTCTTTCTTTCTTTCTTTCACAAATCAGCCACCGTGCCTGCTACTGAGAAATTCTTTTGAAACATCTTGTCCGACATTTATAATTAATATTCTAATCACAACATGATTGAAATCAGGTTTTAACTTACCGTATGAATATTCAAATAAAATGCGCAAATAAATTATGACCGAGGTTATGTAAAATGAAGCCCTTCGCCGCGTCTGTATGTCTGTCTGTTCGCGATAAACTCAAAAACTACTGAAACAATTTTCATGCTGTTTTCACCAATGGATAGAGTGGTTGAAGGAAGGTTTTAGCAGATAATTTGTCATTTTTCAACATCTACGCGGGCGAAGCCGAGGGATAAAGCTAGTCAGTATTATAAAACGAAGCCCTCCGCCGCGTCTGTGGTGTCTGTCTGTTCGCGATAAACTCAAAAACCATTCATTCATGTTGTTTTAACCAATGGATAGAGTGGATCTCGACGAAGGTTTTAATAGACCGACATCCACGCGGGTGAAGTCGCGGGCATCACCTAGTTAAACACATAAGGCTACAAACAAAAGGCACACTGAAGGTTACTACTATTATTAGTACCTAACATGTGTATTTTCCCTTTGGCGAACAGACAAAGTGACACCATCATGTCCTTATTGACAAACACTTCAATTCGATTTCGATTCGGAAAGTCATATTGTATCAATCTCCAATCCAATCAAGGATATACATAATTTTTCGGAAGAAATACCGCAGCCTCGACACAAAGGGCTGTGCCCAATAAAAAAGGATAGACGAATACGACTTGTTGAATCGAAATCAAATCGAAGCATTTTTTAAGATGGAGACAGGATGGAATTGGCGATATGCCATTATTTAACTCATCTTCTCTTGTTACCTGCGTCCTTGATATAGTTTATTATTTATTTAAACATTATAAGTTACTTATATTTAAACAAAGCACACAAATAGACCTCTGAGGTCTGTCTTAGCATGTCATGGCCTCAGATTTGATCTATTACCAGTCAGGTTATAGTATGTAATATTCTTTCAGCTTACGCTTTACGTACCTACTCATTATTCATTAAATCTGTGATGTCTAGTGGTATTTGGTTAAGTAAGTTCGGTATTTGTAAAAGTTATTTTTGCGTGGCACTTGAAATGACTTCGATTTAACTTGTCGCGTATTCAATATTCACGTCATACCATCAATCTGAATCCAATACCAGCAATCTGAATATCGCAGTTATTAAAATGTTCTAAGAGGAACAGAACCTCAGCGCGCGCTAGAACAGGTAGTACTTTGCAATGTTTAAATAACCCTGTATAATTATATTTATTTTTTTTGTAATTAAGTACTACAAGTTTCAGTAAACGTGTTTGCAAACTACGAGTATGTATCTTATCTTGTAAGTTTTAAATGTGCGTCCATAACTGGTGAGTCCATAGTAGATTATCGACTCGGCAAGAGCTGTGTACATTTGAAGCAGGGTTCTGTACGGTATACTGCGTTTTATAATGGAAATTTGGAGAGTATCTCACGTAATCTTCCTTCATAAGTTAGATTAGTAGTAAGATTTACGGGTCGGAAAAAGGGTAATTAGATTTTTCTATCATGAATTCTCACTTTGTCAGTGGCAGCGACGGAGTCTGGACTGGTTTCCGATTGATGGCGATAGGCAATTAGGCATGTGACTTAAAGATAACTGTAGAATTGTAGATGAAAGATTTGGGACAATTCTGCCTTTACTTTTGGGAATTACAGGTGTGATGTTATGACGCAGACTACTACATAACCATGTACCATTTCAAAATGACACAAAACACACAAACACAAAACGATGAGACAAAATAAATAGTCACCGTAATGTTCTACTTTTGTTTTGCTAAAGTCAGACAACAAAACAAGGTGAAGGAAAAGTCACAAAGCATAATAACTTGTGAAGGTATTGCAGAACAGTTGCCCATTTCAAAGCATAGATCTCTATGAAGATGAATGGGAAAGAAACTCCATGGAGGCTATTTTTTAAGGGCCGCGGGTTGTACACTAGTTATCGCGGCCTCGATATATAGGGCTAAGAAGGAAAATGGGTGGTTTTAAGTCAGTAGAAGTCTGACACTCACTTTCGCTCTGCCCAAGAGCGGGACCTATTTGATGATTTTCCACCCGCCAAAAAAAAAAAGTAAGGCTATTTTTTAAATCATATTTTTTACAAAATCTTGGTTACAACATTCATGTTGAGATTATAACTACATACCTACAGGGTGTAAACGACAACCCCCCCCCCCCCACCCCCTTCACGAAGCCGTCAACCAAATATTTTACATGTACATTAAATTCTTCATCTGCCTATCCTTTTCCCAACTATGTTGGGGTCAGCTTCCAGTCTAACCGGTGTACCAGTATTTAATAAGGAACGACTGCCCTCGCAGCTCTTTCCACCCGCCAAAAAAAAAAGTCTTTCATATCCATAGCAAAGGCACAGTCAGCCTATTCTATTGTTCCTACTGCTGGGACTCTAATAGGCCGCCTCTTTGTAGAGTTCCAGAGATCCAGCACACGGGCCCAGTGCGGGTTGGTAGACGTCAATTATTTCGAAAAAAAAATATATTTTCACATTACAAACAGACATTTCAATATTATTTATTCGAGTCACTAGATTCTCGTTTTAAACGAGATATGACGTACCTACTACAAGACAGTTTTAAACAAGAAACTCATGTAATGCCAATTATAATCTACACTTTTGTTTGTTTGTAACGAATAGGCTCCGAAACTACTGGACCGATTTGAAAAATTCTTTCACCTTTGGGAAGCTACACTATCTCCAGGTGACCTAAGCTACTTTTTTATCCCTGTATTAAATAAATAATAATAATACAGGGTGTTTGGAAGGGAGCTGTACATACGCCTAGGGTAGAAACTAGGGATAGTCTGCTACCTACCCCCGCCCATTATATTGACCTTGGCCTCAAGGTTTTTTTTAATTTATTATTATTTTTTATTTGACTTTTTTATGATTTTTTGACTAAAACTACCTGTAGCTCAAAATCTATCCATGGGACCGGTCGGCTAATGGTCTTGTTTTAATCGTTAGAGTCTTAGGGTCCTGCAAAAAATTATTTTACACCAGAAAATTGTGGAGAAGAAAAGTTATGGGGCCTGAAGTACCGTAGTAAGGTAAAGAAATAATTTTAAGGGCAACTTTCTATGGGGTTTAAAAAAAAACTAACAGGGTTGGAGTTCTTCTGATTTTTTTAAAACATCCTCAGTCCATGCCCTTTCTAACGATATGCTAAAAGTGTAATTATCACTTTTAGTTTTAAAGTTATTAATTAATTTCCGCAACTAGGGCACTTCAAGCAAAAATTTCAACTAATGAAAATTAAATGTGTTCGATCGTAAAAGGATGGCAAATGAAACAAAAAATTTGGTAATGACTAATGTCATTAAATTACAAATTTTAATTAATTACTAATTTTAATTAATTACAAATTTTGTTCAAATTGATGACCATTGACCTGTAAACATGCTCGGCACCTCTTCCTCATCTCCACGGTCACCGTTCTAAGCAGCAGTTCCTCGCGCATTGTATCGAATGCGGCGTGGATCCTGTTAATTAGAACCTCCCTTGTTGGTACTTCTTCTGCGTACACCAACTCTTTCGCCCTTCCCCAGACGTAGAAGTCGAGTGGGGTAAGGTCAGGCGACCTTGGGGGCCAGGGAATTGGCCCACCCCGACCAATCCAAGAATTAGGAAAGCAGTTGTCCAGAAGCTCCCTCACTGCTAGGCTCCAATGAGCAGGACAGCCGTCGTGCTGGAAGACTATGGGCCGATTTTCGTCAAACACTTCTTCCGCTAAATCAGGCAAATCGTTTTCGAGGAAATCTAAGTAGTTTTGCCCGTTTAGGTTGTCTGGCAAAAAGTGCGGCCCTATCAACCGATTACCGATGACGCCTGCCCATACGTTCACGGAGAACCTTCGTTGAAAACCTCTGTGCCTCTTGACTCTCGGGTTTTGATCTCTGGGTGCCCAGTGATGGAGATTGTGGTAATTTACAATTCCTTCCTTGTCAAACTTGGACTCGTCAGTCCAGAGAATACTCCGTAAAAAATTAATATCTTCCACGTCCGTATGGAGCAAGTGGCGGCAAAACTCCACCCTTCTTGCATAGTCGTTATCCTCTAAGCCTAAAACAATAAAAATATCAACGTTAGCGGTTTCCTTATGAATTAGTAGCTATGTAACATTGATTGCTATCTCTGTCTTTCCATTTCTCTCTCTCTCACACACATGCTCATGTTAATTTAAAAATTGCCTATGAAATTCACATGCTAGTTCATTACATAAGAGCTAAAAACAAAAACTTTATGTAAAAAATTACCTTGAACAGGGGTGTAGTGGAAAGGATGACGTCCATTTTCGCGAAGAACCGACCAGACTTTCCACACGCTTAAACCAAGCGTCCGGGCTACGGTTCTTACGCTTCTGGTCGGATCTTCCTCAAATTCAGCCAATATGCGTTCTTCCGCAGCCAAATTTGGTTGAAATCTGTTCACGGCTGGTTCCCGGAAATTTAAATTTCCGGTTTCTCGCAGACGCCGATAAGTTGAGCCAAACGTTTGGTGGTTAGGCACTCGCCGGTTAGGATACCGTTCTTGATAAATCCTCCGTGCCTCGCGCCCATTGCAATCAGCCATTCCATACACCACCAGCATGTCGGTGTACTCTTCACTGGTAAATCCAGCCATTTTGCCAACAACAAGGTAACAAATAACAAAACTTAACAAAAACGAAGTAATAACAAACTCAACAAAATTAACGAAAACAGTGGAGCGTCGTAACGGCAAGTACGTAAGTTAGCTAAGATGGGTAAATCTCGACTGACTAACAAAGACCCCAACGAGTTACCTGCCCGGCCCCGTCGACCCAAGAGCGAAAGAGACATGACATGACATGTTTTGTCTCTTACATGTTGCTCTCGTGTAAGAGTGAGACAACAAATTTGCCAACTGTAGGCCAAACTGGTTTAAATTCTGGAAATTACATTTGTCTTACAAATGTCGACTCGTGGTGGTAAAAGTGCCCTAGTTGCGGAAATTAATTAATAACTTTAAAACTAAAAGTGATAAATACACTTTTAGCATATCGTTAGAAAGGGCATGGACTGAGGATGTTTTAAAAAAATCAGAAGAACTCCAACCCTGTTAGTTTTTTTTAAACCCCATAGAAAGTTGCCCTTAAAATTATTTCTTTACCTTACTATGGTACTTCAGGCCCCATAACTTTTCTTCTCCACAATTTTCTGGTGTAAAATAATTTTTTGCAGGACCCTAAGACTCTAACGATTAAAACAAGACCATTAGCCGACCGGTCCCATGGATAGATTTTGAGCTACAGGTAGTTTTAGTCAAAAAATCACAAAAAAGTCAAATAAAAAAAAAAAAAAAAAAAAAAAAAAACCTTGAGGCCAAGGTCAATATAATGGGCGGGGGTAGGTAGCAGACTATCCCTAGTTTCTACCCTAGGCGTATGTACAGCTCCCTTCCAAACACCCTGTATATATAATAATAATATTCCACAACTATCACACAACGCCATCTAGTCCCCAGCTAAGCAGAGCTTGTGTTATGAGTACTAGACAACTGATAAACATACTTATATATTTCTAAATACATACATATTATAGATAAATTACACCCAGACACAGAACAAATGATCGTGCTCATCACACAAACATTTGTCCTGGGTGGGAATCGAACCCACGACCTCCGGCATAGCAGTTCGGGTCACTAACCACTAGACCAACAGGCCAATCAAAAAAATCAAATATTCCCACGGCAACGGGAACTACGCGGGTGAAACCACGTGACGTCACGTGACGTCTGCTAGTAGTTTATAAAATGCCCTGGCATTGCCCTTGTAAGGCGATGTGGATTTAATTAATTATGCCGTATGATTACCTTGTTCACTGATACTGTTGTAAGTAGGTTTTGTTACATTAACGACAGGTTATTCAGTCGTGAGAATGAGTTATATTGGTGTAGGTGTGTTCAGGTACGTTTTTACGTCAAAGTTTATTTTAATCTACACAATGATGTGGTAAGGCTGACTGAAACTGACTGAAGGTAAAAAATGTAAAACATCTTTCTTTCAAAATTATATTGTACTGTACAGGATGTGTGGTGCATCGTGTGCCAAATTCAGATGGTCAACTGGAGGGGTCATCTGCTATCCTTTGAGACCCTAAACAGTCTCAAAAAAAAAATGAAAAAAAATCCTCGGGGCAGGATTTTTTTTGTCAAACAAGATAGCTGATGTCACTAATTTTGAATTTAAAATGACTTTAATACTGAATTTTACTCTATTTGGATGTCTATCACATCGAACTATAGTAAAATTCAGTGTCTACGACTTTATATACTTCAAAAAGTGTATTTGGGTCTTTTTTTAAAAAAAACAATAAAAAATCCACAGGGTATGAGAAGTGTTTAGGGTTTTAAAATAATAGCAGATTGAGATGAGATGGTCGACTGAAGGGGTCCCGTGGTCCAGTCGACCATCTTAATTTGGCATACGATGCATTAAACACCCTGTAAAACGGGCTGGTGTCCGCAACTCCACTTCTAAAGCTCGTATTTTTCTATCAAAAAAGCAAGTATAATGCATAAAATTCGTCTACTTATTAAAATTGTAGTGAATAAATAAATATATCATTGAATTAAAGCTACCATTATACCACTAGAATAATTTAAATATTTTTTTTACAATAACAAAATAACTAATTTACAATAACAAAATAACTAATTTACAAAACTAACAATCTTACTAAATAAGCAATAGGGCACTTAGTCGTCTAAGTACTCCTGCATCCCACTATTGGGAACGACATCATATTGATCATTATGTATTAGTACAGCTATATAGGGAGCAAATGGACCCTTCACAAAAATGTCAACCAAGTATTATGCTAGGTACAGTCACGAACAATAATATGTATAGGTACACTTGGCAGAACTCAAAGGCGAATTTCTAGAGAAATAACGAATGCAACTTTGAAATATGAACTTTGAATATGATATTATGATATGGTTCCAAAATATTAGTTTCGTTTCGTAACATGTAAATGAATTCATTAGAGTACGCGAAAATTGCTTCTAAAGTTTGTTAAGTGAAAACTTATATTGGTCCTGCTGACTATTCATCAAACTAAGTAACATTATCTTAAAACGATTGCTGGGAAACAACATTTTTTATGAGGGTGTAAATTGACGATCTACGGTAAAACTCAACGTAACAGTCAAAACATTTTGCTGATGGATGCTTTGAATAGTAAACGCGTCATAGAGGTAATTTAAGGCCTGAAATATCTCTGTAACTCCATTTACGGTCAAGAAGAAAAAAAAATGGCATGACGAGGAAAACCTTTCGGCTTTGTTAAGGGTATTTTTACACCCTTCATTGAATGATATTTCCGGTGAAAATGTATTGAAAAACAAAACGCAGGCTTTGTAGGCCCGATACAAGTCACATGGAACGAAACTAATATTTTGGAACCAAACCATTTTTATTTATTTATTTTATATTATTTATTTTTTTGGTTCACCAACAATTGTTTACTTAGGGTTTATGATAATTATTACATGCAAAAACGTATATGCAACAGTGCAACAATCACTTACAGTTACAATATAATATTAATCTAATTTTACATCAAAGATGCAACCGTTATTTCACCAGACATTCTCATTTGCACTTGGACAAGTGTATACATATGATTGCTCGTGAGTGTACACACATAGTAAAATTCATGAGCGAATTTTCTCAAAAACTTACAGTTTCTACTTTCATCTTAGACCTATTTACCTCCAAAATACTACGTTCGTGAAAACATACAACGAGAAAAAAGAAAAAAAACAAAGTGGTAGTAAGTAGTAGGAAAAAATACATTTAAAACTTGCTGCGTGATATGACATGTCATATTATTATATGTCAACAGCAACTACGGTCAGCAACAGAAGTAGCTTAACATTCCGGAATTTTAATTGTTTGATGATTATTAACGAGCTTACTGTTTGTTTTATGCACTTGTGGCATTGCGCTAAATAAACATGTTTTCTTGCTTTCTTTCTTTCTTGCTATTGTTAATGTTTAAGAAGACTATTCTTTAAAATATTCCTTACGCGCTTTCCTCCCGCCTGGTGACAGACAGACGGACGGGCAGCAAAGTCTTAGTAATAGGATCCCGTTTTAACCCTTTGTGTACGGTACCCTAAAAAAGTAAGAAATTAATATACCGGAGGAAGTTTGAAAGTAGCGCCAGTTACGGAAAAGATGAAAGCAAGTATGGACATTGTGATGAGGATGGATAAAACACCAGTTTTGAAAATTTAATAACAAAAGGGATGTTACCTGACAAAAAAAAATCTAATTAGTACGTCTATTAGATTATCGAAACATATTGGATACATATTTTTTGATTTATCTAATCAATAAAAATTTACGAAGATAAAACGCGTCAAAGATTTGAGTGGGGGTTTGTGTGACGTCACTCACCAGTAAAAATGCCATAAATACTAATGTCTTGACGTCACACGAGTTTTCAAAGCACTGTATCGTCTTATTTGTTTGTTTACGTGAAAAAATAAAATATACGGTCCAATATTTTTCGGTAATCTATCTGACGGACTAATTAGATTTTTTTTGTCAACTACCTATTATTTCAAGCATTTAAAGGCAAAATAAAAAAAAAATGAGAACGTGTAACCGACCGAAGCAACCACTTTGCTTGATAAAATTTACATTAAGATAAATATCTTTATTGTTAAAAAGCCGAATAATCTGGGAAGGTTGCTAACCCATTGACGTATTCATTATATTGTTTATACCTATGGGAAAATATGAATCCAAGTATTGTTTAGTGCGCGAATGACGTCATTAGATAACATTTTTTAAATGAGCAGGTGAAACGTCTTGAAAAAAACAAGAAAGAAACGTGTATTCATTTTTTATCACTAGGTACATTTCACAAAACAAAGTCCTACGTCGCGTTTGTCTGTGTGTCTGTTCGCGATAAACTCTAAAACTATTGCACTGATTTTCATGCTGTTTTCACCAATGAATAGAGTTGTTCTCGGGGAAGGTTTTAGTATATAATTTGGCAACATCAGTTTGTTAATAATAAAAAAATCTCAAAAAGAATACAAAACAAACAAAAGTAATAATGCCAAAAGTACCTTTTTTGAGGTTAGGAAATTATCAAACAACCCCTTCCGCTCTGGGCAGAGCGGAAGGGAGTGTCAGCCTTCTACTGACTAAAAACCAACCATGTTCCTTCTTAGCCCTTTGTGTCGAGGTCACGGTATCTCTTTAGAACAACCCACAGCCCCGACGGGATGTCAAAAGTACCTCACCTCAGCATAATGTCAGATGGCAGCACATAAGAAAACGAATTTCTTTTCAAAAAACTACCACGTGCCAAAGTATCTCTGTTCATGTAACAAAAATAAAACGGTCTTGTTTCCTATGCGAAGGGCAAAGTGAAAAATATAATTACTGTACTATGTACTCAAATCAAATATGTCTACGGAGTAGCAAGCGGGACCCCATCGTTGACCGCTACGCCACTGCTACTAGACAATGCTACGAAGTTTGGATTATTAGGCGTTAGAATTGAACATTTTAGAACACAGACAAACTTGCTCTATTTCACGGAAAACAGCCAATAATCAGTTGTCGTGGGTATATTTTTAAATTGATTGAAGTCTGATGCCTATCACATGTCATAAGTTTGACTAGTTAATTTAACTTGATTTTATTTATAACTTGTTAGCTCTGGGGCACAATTTCTTGCGCGTGGTGATACAAAAGAATACGGGCCCATTTTATTTGAAGGGTGGGTTATCATCAAATGAGTGTCAGACTTCTACTGACAAAAAACCACCCATGTTCCTTCTTAGCCCTTTGTGTCGGGGCTGCGGTATCCCTTTCCAACAATCCACAGCCCCACGGGATAACAACCCTTTGGGCATACTAAATCATAATCAGGTTAAAATATTCCTACTGCTGGAACTCACGCAACATTTTATGAGAGGGAAATGGTTTAAAATCCGCCACGCGGGCCCAGTGTGGGTTAGATGTCACATGTCTTTGAATTTTTGGCGATAGGCCGGTTTTCCTCGCGATGTTTTACTTACTATTTAGTCATAAATCATGATATATCCGGTGCTGATATCAGAAACACTGAAATACTGAGTTTTCACAGTTACAATACAGGGTGTAAATCAACCCTTCACACATACGTCAACCAAGCATTCTGTACATCAAACTAAGTACCCTAACGCAAATTTTTTTACCGGGGAACGACTTTTTTTTTTGCGGTCAAAACTCATATTTTACGGTAAAACTCAATGTAGCACTCTTAAAACATTGTACTAGTGGATGCTTTGAATAGTAAACAGGTCATGGAGCTAATTTAAGTAAAGTTTTAACCTAAAAAACTAGTATTTACAAAATAAGCTGTGAAAATTTTAGAACTTTAACCCCCAATATCTCCGTAACTAGGGGATTCCCAGGTTTGGTCTAGAACAAAAAAATGATCGCAGTGGTAGGGAGAACAAGTGCTCTTCGTTTGCGTTAAGGGTACTTTTACACCCTTTATAAGTATAAATAGTTTTTCTTTCCAGTATTCTGATCTGTGGATCATGGAGCGCAGAACAGCTGCAATTCCCACCTTCGTTCATGTTCGGAGCAGCTTCAGCGTCTTACCAGGTGGAAGGTGCCTGGAATGTCAGTGGTGAGTAACTGACGAAATACGGATGTACATTTTTGTTTTAGACTTCGAGGATAACAGGTGCGATGTTACTTGGCTTTCAAATTGTCTTTTTCATGTATTTTGCGGCGTGTGATTCGATTCCCGCACACAGAAACAATATTTGAATGGCAGTTGTACCCAGTCTGGCTGTTTGTCTATGCGAGTTTTAATGTTTCTAAACGCAAATGCGATCCAGAAGGAATTCCTAGTGGAGAAACCGCGACAGCTAAGAAGCCCGAATATATGTTTTAAACTTATAAAATCCTTATATCCTACTAATATTATAAACGCGAAAGTTTGTAAGTATGTATGAATGGATGTTTGTTACTCTTTCACGCAAAAACTAATGAACGTATTTGGATAAAATTTGGCACACAGATAAATTATAACCTGGAATAACACATAAGATAGTTTTTATCCCGATTTTATCTTCTTGTGGGATAATTTTCGAGTTGTAACACCTAGTACTTTATAACTTTATGCCTTTGTGAAAACGCGTCAAAATTACATTTCGCCTGCGTGTAACATGCAGATCGTATATTCCAGATAAAAGTATCAGCATATGGGACAAGCTCCTACACGACCGTCCCGAGCTTGTGGTAGATGGCACCAACGGAGACGTGGCGTGCGACTCCTACCACCTGTGGAGGAGGGACATCCAGATGTGTGAAGAGTTGGGGCTCAATATGTACAGGTATATCTCGTCACTTCTTCCAGTGTGGCGCCCCTCTGCAGCATATTTTTTCTTTTTATTTATTGTAACTGACATATTCTAAATTATTTTTGCTATTTTCTATGGTAATCTGTTGACATGCCACTTTAATTTGTAACCAAAAATGTTTATGTAATTTTGTACGCCATATATTGGCAAAGCATAGAGCACATATTCTAAAAACTACAATCTATAAATACCTATGTTTGACAAAATAAATGATTGATTGATTGATTGATTGATTGATTGATTGATATGCGTCGTCACCTCCTATCCTGCCCATCCTGCACAACCACTTGTACCTTTATGTATTTACTCAACGCAAATGATAGAGCTGTGCAGGTGGCTACATACTGGGTCTCATCCAGAATTATTTGTATTTTATTCAATTACTTAATAATTATTGCAGCCAACTCTAAACATCTACCTATGTAAACAATAATTATTTTTCAGATCACCACTCATAAAATTTGAATCAAGACTTCGCTTAACCAATAGGTTATTTCACCAAAAAAAACTAATTAGTCCGTCAGATTGATTTTCAAAAACTAATGGACACCTATTTTTTCGTTTTTCACTTAAACAAAATACGTCACAAGGTTACGTAAGTTAGGTAAGGTTAAGGTACTTTTTTACCCACAAAGTGACGTCAAAAACCCCCACTCATGATCCTTGACACGTTTTATTTTCGTCAATTTTTATTAATTTGATTACTCAAAAAACACGTATCCAATATTTAACGATAATCTAACAGACGGACTAATTATATTTTTTTGGTGAGATTCCCTATTTGAGATCATCGACACGTAAAGAAGAAGAAGCTCTCGTCACTGAAAAAGTGTATAATACCGACTATCATTATCATTCTCTGGCCCTGATCCCAATTCATTTGGAGTCGACGCCACGACCATGTCTTCTTCTTCCATACTTCTCTAAAACCCGCCATCTCATCAGACACCTCCTTTCTTGTCATATCATCCTTTACACAGTCTATCCATCGTTTCTTTGGTCATTTTCTACTCTGATACCCACCCACATTCGTACTAAAAACTTTCCCACTCCACCAATTCTCTATTATTTGCCATTGTTGTCCCACTGCAAGGCAAAGGCCTCCCTGCACTCTTTAGCCCATAGCTCCTCCGGCATGTGTCAGATATGGCCAGCCCAGATCCACTTGAGCGTGGCAGCCGTGTGACCTACATCGGCAATCTGAGCTTTGGAAAGCAGACAACCGAGTAACAGAATTAAAATACCGACCACCACACATAATAAGTAACTAACATTCTGAAATATCCTATTTTGTTGTATTGACAAGAGCAATTTCTTATTTTAAAGATTCTCAATATCCTGGCCTCGCCTCCTCCCAACTGGTTTTCCGAACTACATCAGTGAGGATGGCAAGAACTATTACAACAACCTGATTGATGGTCTACTGGAGAAGGGCATCCAACCTCTAGTTACTATATACCACTTTGATCTGCCGCAGTCTTTGCAAGATCTAGGTAAGCATTCAATAGACGTCCCTGGCAGGCGCCAGGGTTGCGGAATTTATTTAAAAGAGTTACCGCGGCCTTAGAATGCAAAGGGTATTAGAAGAAATACATCCGTATTACTAGCTACGACCCGCCCTCACTTCGCACGGATGCAATGTACTGCATATGAACTGTATTACAATACCTTGCTGAGTTTAAAAATCGAAGCGTACAAATCGTGGGAGCAACTATTCTATGTAAAGAAGCATCTGACACTCCACCCACAGCAGCAATAGTAGTTTGAAGATTTCCCATCCTTAAAAAAAAATATTTAAAGAAACAGATTTCAAGACCCAATTATTCCCAGATTATCCCCAGATTTATTGGCTAATGTTGATGCAATAATCACAAGATCCGTAGTTACTGCAATCATTATTATTGTTTGACGATAATTATCTCATTATAAGAATTTCTGTAATCTCATTTACTGCTATTACGGCAATAAAAGAGATCGCAGATAATCATTTATCTAGTGCGATAAACCTGTAGACAAGTATAATTCCACTGTATCTGACTATAACTCGAGTAAGATTGCCCCGCGAACGCATGAAATTATTATAATAATTTTACTTCCCTTATTTAAGGTATAAAGTATGTATAGGAGTACCAAAGAAACGATGGATTGGCTGTATTAAGGGTGAAATGGCAAGAAAGGTGGCTGTATATAATTGGTCTAAGTGTAGCTTTCCCTATCGCACTCTACAGAGGCAGGCTCCCACCTCTTCAAACCAAGAGTAACGAAAAGGGCCTGCCTTTATAGGCCTGTACCATATGCTTTTGGTGAGCGACCTCTCATCAAAATACTACTACCACAAGTCTTTACAAATATTTTTGACTGTCTGAACCTGGTCTGTGTGTAGCAGTAAACAAGTGTATGTGATCCCTTTCGATGAAGCTAATTTTGCTGTCTGATCCGCTTTTTCATTGCCCATAATGCCAATATGAGATGGAATAAGTCACACGCAGCTATAAAATGGTTTTGAGGAACACAAAGACTATCGGGAACGCCGAAAATTCGAGGGTAGCCGAGCCAGATGCAATCAAACATTCTTGGAGGAGATCTATATTGATCTGTTTTTATAGAACACTGCTTAATTTAATTCTCACTTCAACTATTCCAGGTGGCTGGGCGAACCCCCTGATAGCAGATTGGTTCGCAGACTATGCAGAAGTGGTCTTCTCCCTCTACGCTGACCGCGTGAAGTACTGGCTCACCATCAATGAGCCTATGGGTTTATGTGACGGGGGCTATAAGAGCTTCTCAGCCCCGTACTTTGATGACCCCAAGGTGGGCCGGTATCTGTGCAATAAGAATGCGTTGATGGCTCACGCGAGGGCATACAGGGTCTATGAAGAGTTTTATAAGGATAAGTATCATGGTAAGGATTTGCTTTTCAGTTCATGAATGGTTAAAATAATCAGCTTATAACGACCTCACTGCTGGAACTCTCTATGAGAGGGAATGGATGTGCTGGTTTCCTTCACCGTTTTGAGAGCAGTGGTTATAAAATTAATTATCTAAAGTAATGCGCCTGACTTGGGTCGGACCCACGACTTACCGCTTGTAAGTTGGGGCCGCTACCACTGGGCCACCGCTCTTCATACTACACCGCTTTTCACGGATGCGTCAAACACGTAGTCTTTGGGCGGAATTAAATGCCCTTGAAACTGTATAGGAACTTCAACGTGAGGAAATCGTCATGTCTAATCAAAAATTCGCCGCTCTGAACCCACGTAGAGAATTATGGCCCACTTAATCACACTCAGAGGAAGTCTGTGACCCAACAGTGGGAACATTACAAACTAATTATGCTATCCGTAAGATATAGACCCTATACAGGGTGTAAATCAACCCTTCACACATACGTTAAACAAGCATTCTGTACATCAAACTAAGTACCCCTACGCAAAAATTTTTGCCTGGAAACGACTTTTTTTTTGGGGGTTATAAATTTCATTTTACGGTAAAACTCAATGTAGCACTCTCAAAACATGGTGCTAGTGGATGCTTTGAATAGTAAAAGGGTCATGGAGGTAATTTAAGTAAAGTTACAACCTGAAAAACTAGTATTTACAAAAACAGCTGTGCAAAATTTGTAATTTTGACCCCCAATATCTCCGTAACTAGGGGGTTCCCAGGTATGGTCTAGAACAAAAAAATGATCGCAGTGGCGGGGAGAACAAGTGTCTTTCGTTTGCGTTAAGGGTACTTTTACACCCTTTATAAGCACATTGGCGGAAAAAACGTGGAATAAATTCATGGGCTGGCTTTTGCCAGAGACTTAGAATTGCCATAAAACGTAGCAATGCTGCCAGTCTTTTGGAGACATTACGTATTGACAGTGTTTAGGAGGACAAATTTTTAGCTGATTGTTCATCATCTGCCTAGTCTTTTCCTAACTACACTCTTTTGCAAAAAAAACGGGCACCTAAGGAAATTTACGTTCTAAGGTCGATTTAAGTTAATTAAATGTAATTTATTTCTTTGACGTAGTCTGTATACTAATAATCGTGTAAATTAATGCGCGTGAAGTGAATTCGGGCAATTAAAAGAAAAAAAACGATGGATTCTTTAAAACCGATGTACACGCCCAAACAATAAGAAGTGGTCGGCAATAAAGACAAGATTTTTTTTTAACTCTTTTAATTAAATAAAGTTACAAATGTAAAAACCTAATAACGAGTGTGACCTCTTCTTGCCAAAACCACAGCTTGAATCCTTCTGGGCATGCTTTTCACGATGTTTTTAATAACGTTTTGAGGAATACGTTCCCACTCTTCTGCAATGACTCATTTTAGCTCCCTGATGTTTTGTGGAGCAGGTTGCACTGATCGCAGGGCACGCCACGATAGTGGCGGTAAGTCCCCTCTTTGAGGAGTGGCTTGAGAGGCGCCACGGCGCCCTCACCTTCCGTCTGACGCAGGTCCTCACCGGACACGGTTGTTTCGGGAGGTACCTGCACCGAATCAGGCGGGAGGAAACGCCCGGATGCCACCATTGCGAGGATCGGCCGGAGGACACGGTGGAGCACACAGTGGAGGTGTGCCCCGCTTGGGCGGAGCCCCGCCGTGTTCTCGTGGCGGCGATCGGCGGCGGCGACCTCTCGCGCCCGGCCCTGGTGCAAGCCATGGTCCGGGGCGAGGAGGAATGGGACGCCGTCGCCTCCTTCTGCGAAGCAGTGATGCTGGCGAAGGAGGTGGCGGAACGCGAGAGGGAGAGAACCTCTCGTCCCAGCCGCCGCGGGAGGCGCTCCGGGCGTCGGGGGTCCCGCGATGACCTCCGGCCACCGTAGACGCGGGCCTGTGGACGGTGAGTGATGGGCTAACTCGCCGTCCGTCCGTCTCACGACGAAAACAGGCCGTGTCGACGGCGCGTTCGTGTTCCACGCGCGCCTCAAAGAGATGTCAGCAACATGGGAGGGGCCCGAAAGGGCCGACGCCTGTCGGGGCCGCGGGTAGTCCAACGGTTATCGCGGCCTCGACATAGAGGGCGAAGAAGGAACATGGGTGGTTTTTAGTCAGTAGAAGTCTGACACTCCCTTTCGCTCTGCCCAAGAGCGGGAGGGGTTATTCGATGATTTTACACCCACCAAAAAAAAAAAAAAAAAAAAAAAAAAAAAAAAAAAAAAAAAAAAAAAAAAAAAAAAAAAAAAAAAAAAAAAAAAGGTTGCACTGATCTTACCCGTCTCTTTAGAACATCCCAGACATGCTCAATTGGATTGAGGTCAGGACTTCGAGCTGGCCAATCTAAACGACGGATCCCAACTTCATGCATGTACGCTTCCACGTCGTCAGAACGGTGCGGGCGAGCATTGTCGTCCATAAAAATGGAATTTTCTCCAAGTGCAGTCAATGTGGGTTGTGCATATGGAATCATGACTTCCATTATGTACCGGTGTGCATTTAATGTTCCATTTTCTACGAAAACTAACTCCGTACGCTCCGTCGAATTAATTGCTGCCCAAAACATAACGGAGCCTCCGCCATAAGGAGTGATTTCTTCGAAACACACTTCCTCATAGCGTTCCTGTGGTCTTTGCAGCACTCGCCGGCGTCGGTCCTCTCCACACAAAGAGATTCTAGCTTCATCAGAAAACAATACTTTATTCCAGTCCTAGAGTCCATAAAGCACAGTTACGAGCAAACTGAAGTCGAGCAACACGGTGCTCACGGAGTAATTTAGGGCCCCGAGCTGGGCGGTAACTCCTGATATTGGCAGCCAAAAGCCTCCTCCTGACCGTCCACAAGCTAACTTCTACTCCTCTTACTTCTTCAAGGCTCTTCTTCAGGTCCATACTTGACGCCTTACGATTCCGCAACGCCTGACTCACCAAAAAGCGGTCATCTCTTGGTTCTGTGCATCATTTTCTTCCCGAACCGGGTCTTCTTTTGACCGAACCGGTTTCTTGATACCGTTGCCAAGTCCTCTGGACAGTTGAACGACTCACATTTAGCTGCTGAGACACGTAAGTTTGCGAACAACCTTCTTCAAGTAGGGCTATAATTTTACCGGCCCTTATCGCTTTATCACTCATATCTAAAAGTGGTATTTAATGTAAAAAGAAAGATTAAATTGTTTAATTTGCAGAAAATATCCAAAAAGTTTTAAAATATCGTAATCAGTTAAAAATCGTTTCAGCAATTAGCGCCATTAGTAAAGCAATTTTAGAATAATCCACAATAATCATTATTTTTCTTTTATTAATTTGAAATTTTAAATTTGGACATAAAGAATCATGCCAGGATGCTCCAAATAACATGCCAATACATCGTCAAATTAATAAAACCTATGTCTTGTTGTTCTTCATTGAAGTAGAGAAAAAAATCTAATGTGCCCGTTTTTTTTGCAAAAGAGTTTATATTGAGTTATGTTATGTTTATGTTGAGTTTATTTTGTTGGTCTAGTGGTTAGTGACCCTAACTGCTATGCCGGAGGTCGTGGGTTCGATTCCCACCCAGGACAAATGTTTGTGTGATGAGCACGATCATTTGTTCTGTGTCTGGGTGTAATTTATCTATAATATGTATGTATTTAGAAATATATAAGTATGTTTATCAGTTGTCTAGTACCCATAACACAAGCTCTGCTTAGCTTGGGACTAGATGGCGTTGTGTGATAGTTGTGGAATATTATTATTATTATTATTATTATTATTGAGGTCATCTTCCAGTCTAACCGGATGCAGCTGGATAGCATTTTATATGGAGCTACTGCGTATCTGACCTCCATAGCCTGTTAATTAATTAAAGTTATTTTAATTAATCGAATCAATTCATCATTTTCCAGGTAAGCTGTCGCTGTCTAATCTGTTCTTCTGGTTCAAGCCATTCACACCTGAGGATCAAGAAGTTACTGATCTTACTATTAATCACTGGGTATTATCATTTGTGCAAATGTACTAGTTGTCTTTAATGCTGATGATAATTTAATCGTAAATTATTTGATGCTGTACAATTAATTGGCTATGACAACTGTTAAAAATTCACGAATATGTTATGTTTTTTCAAAGAACTGACAGAAATAACACGATATGTGAAAAAGTAATAAAATCGATTAATTTAGTTTTAACTTATTTTAAATGACCTGCTAGACAAAGACAGCGCTTCAGAAATGTGACGTCACATCTCATATAGCCATAGTTACGTAGTACAAATGGCCGTTTCGCGCGACTAGGATAGTGCCACCACCAAAAAGTTCTAAGGCATGTAGCTACTCCATTTCTTTATCGATTAAATTACTTTTTTTACACATCGTGTTATTTCTGTAAGTTCTATAAATTAACATAACATTTTCTTGAATTTTTTACAGTAGTCAAATAGCCAATTTACAAGAAAAGGGTTTATCCCAGTTGTGTTGTAATTTCGTTCCGAGATCTAATTTCATTTCATGTTAAATTATTTATCTTGGACTTTGTCAAACTTCATTATCTAAACGCTTTTCTGGTGGTCTCCACTATTAATTCTGACTTTCAGGAGTAAAGTGGAGGTTTGTCCCAAACAAAAAACACATATCCAATATTTTTCGACAATCTAACAGACGGAATCTTTAGATTTTTTTGGTGAAATACCCTACCGAAAATTGAATACCTGGGGGTCTGAAATGGCCACTTTAGCAGATTTTTTTTGAACCAACAAGGATCACGGCTTCTTCATCAACTTGCCTTGATAATATGTTTAGTGATTGTGTTGCCGAGGACAAATTAGTGTTAAGTGACTTATCATCTGACCACTGTGGCTTAATAGCTAGCTTCCCTATGTTATTAAAACAAAAGCCGCGCAAAATAGAATGCAGGCCTCATACAGCTAGTCGTTGCAATAAATTCAAAAATAATGTAGCACTTAAAGTAACGCCGTCAATAGTAGAGCACGAGACTCCTAATGAAATTTATAAAGCCCTTTTTGATGTTGTGCAAAATGAATACCAGTCTATTTTTAAGTCTAAAACGATTAACATTAAGGGACCTTCTGTGGGCTTCAACCAATGGGCTACACCAGGTATTTACAAAAGTCGAGCCCGATTGTACGAGTTGTATGGTCTTAAACAATACAGGTTTGATACAACTTTTCTAGAGTATGTTAAAAATTATTCCAAATTATTTAAAAAGATTTGTATTATTGCAAAATCAAAATTCTTAAGCGAGACTATTAAAAATTCTAATAATAAAGTTAAAGCCACTTGGAAAATCATTAACAATGAAACGGGTAAATCTGTTAAACAAGATAATCACCTCGAGATCATGGTGGGTAACAAATTAGTAAGTGAAGCAGCCGACGTAGCCGAGGCTTTTAATGAGTATTTTGCCAGCATACCTATAGCGACGACTCGTTCCCTGAGTTCGTCGCCGTCTAAAGCCGAAGATCTTTTGCATAGCAGCGTGTCTAAATGTGGTAAAGTATTTAGTTTCGAACATGTAACGCCTCGTGATGTAGTTAACGTTTTTAATTCACTTAAGTCTAAAAACACAGGTGATTACTGGGGCATTTCTATTAAACTTTTAAGTAACATAATCGACATTGTAGCCCCCTGTCTTGCCGATACTTTCAATAAATGCGTCGATTTGGGGACTTTCCCTGACCTTATGAAGAGCAGTAAAGTCATCCCTCTATTTAAATCAGGCAGTAAAAACGATATCGGTAACTTTAGACCAATTTCTATTTTACCTGCTTTTAGCAAAATTTTTGAAAAATTAATTCTCAAACAGTTGTTATTACATTTTAATTTAAATAATCTCCTTCATAATGATCAATATGGCTTTACAAAGGGTCGTTCGACTACGGATGCAGGTGTTGCTTTGTTGAAGCACATATTTGACGCATGGAAGAACGCGCAAAATGCAATCGGTGTTTTCTGCGATCTCTCTAAAGCTTTTGATTGCGTACATCACGACACGCTTTTACGGAAACTGCGTTATTACGGTGTTCAAAATGAGGCCCTAAATGTGATAGATTCGTATTTGCAAAATAGATTCCAATGTGTAGACGTAAATGGCGCGAAATCTTCCGGGCTACCGGTTCGGCTAGGTGTACCTCAAGGTTCAATACTGGGTCCGTTTTTATTCTTGGTTTATATTAATGATCTACCATACTATTTAAAGGGTTTTTGTGACGTTGTACTATTTGCAGATGATACCTCTCTTATCTTTAAAGTAGATAGGAATAGACACGAATTTGACGACGTAAACAGCACGCTATCAATGGTCACGGATTGGTTCACAATAAACAACCTTGTTCTTAATGCCAAGAAAACTAAAATAGTTAAGTTCGCTTTACCCAATGTTAGAAATCTAGGTCCCAATATTATCCTCGCCAATCAGGAGCTGGAAACTGCCGACTCTGCTGTATTTCTGGGCATTACAGTAGATCCAAAATTACAATGGGGTTTACATATATCAAGCCTAGCGGGAAGGCTAAGTTCAGCCGCATACGCCGTCAGAAAAGTAAGACAATTCACTGACGTTGATACAGCACGGTTAGTCTACTTCAGTTATTTTCACAGCGTTATGTCATACGGTATTCTGCTGTGGGGCAAAGCTGCTGATATTCAAAATATATTTGTTCTGCAGAAGCGAGCGGTTCGTGCAATTTATCAGCTGGGTGCCCGAGTTTCTCTTAGAGATTTTTTTAAGGAGATTGGTATCCTCACTGTTGCTTCTCAGTTCATTTTTGCCAACATTTTATATATTAAACAAAATATCCACCTGTACACTAAAAACAGTGATATTCACAACTTTAACACTAGAAATAAGCATAAACTACGCGCTCCTTTTCACCGGCTTCACAAAGTTCATAATTCATTCGTCGGGCTTGGTATAACATTTTATAACAAACTGCCATCTTCTTTTCTAGACTTGCCATTTAATGCGTTTAAAGCCAAAGTAAAATCTAATCTTTGTTTAAAAGCGTACTATTCCATTAACGACTACTTAAATGATAAGAACAGTTGGTCGCTGAGTTGAACACAAGACAATGTTTGTTGTTTGTTATTTATTTATGTTCTTTCTCCAAGATTAGTTTACTGATATGTTATGTCTTTTTTTTATTATTATTATATACTTTTTTATACTTGCCTTGTACTATTGTATCGAGTCTGGTTCTTCTAACCAACCTAACAGACAGATGTGTGCTGGGGAGTTTGTTCCGCCACTTCTTCTTTCCAGCAAAAACACTAGGAAGTGTCGAAGGGGGGGCGTTTTGGGGGACTGTCTCTTGTAAATAAGTAAAGTAAAGTAAATTTTGACGTTCGAAAAGTGCTGATTATCAGCCTAGTTTGAATAAATGAGTTTTGATTTTGATTTTGATTTTGATTTTTGAGATCATAATATGAATTGCGTCAAAAAGCGTAAAATAGACCTATCATTATAGTAATGCGTCTGTGAACATTTAGGAAAATAGATCATAGTAGGAAAATAATATGAATTGCGTTTCAATTCGTAAAATGTTCACAGACGCAGTTACTATGATTAAAAGTCCATTTTACGATTTTTAACGCAATTCATATTATGATCCTCTAAAGTGGCCATTTTAGACCCCCAGATACATCTTGTTTATTGCGCTGTTGGTAATCATTTGTAAAATTGTCTGTCGTGACCCGATGTGGTGTCGTTGATTTCGAGTTTCCGACTGACACCATGCCAAAAAATTATAGTAATTTTAGCGGCAAAATAACATTGAGAACATGACTATGTATAACTCAATATTTAAAAAAAAATTACGATATATTGTGTTGATCTTTCAGCATCTTTTTTCTGTTCCAAGGAAGGTCGATTCTCTCACGCCATCTTCTCGAAGGAAGGTGGATGGCCTCGTAAACTAGAGCAAATATTGAATGCTAACGCGAAGAAGGAAGGCTACTCACATCCCAGACTGCCGGCTTTTACTCCCGAAGAAATAGAACTGGTTAGAGGTATGTATGTGTTTTTATCTATGGTAGATTGGTAGTTATTTCTTCCTTTTGTAAAACAAAACAGCCCTTATTCCCATGGATGCAGGCAGAAACGACAGAAATACCTACTATATAAAGGGTTCTGGGCCGCGGGTTGTACACTAGTTATGGCGGCCTCGACATAGAGGGCTAAGAAGGAACATGGGTCGTTTTTTGTCAGTAGAAGTCTGACACTCCTTTTCCCTCTGCCCAAGAGCGGGAGGGGTTATTCGATGATTTTCCACCCGCCAAAAAAAAAGGGCACTTGTTCTCCCCACCGCGATCATTTTTTGTTCTAGACCATACTTGGGAACCCCCAAGTTACGGAGATATTGGAAGTGAAAGTTCCAAATTTTTTCATAGCTGTTTTTGTATATACTAGTTTTTGAGGTTATAACTTTACTTAAATTACCTCAATGACCCGTTTACTTTTCAAAGCATTCACTAGCACAATGTTTTAAGAGTGCTACATTGAGTTTTCAACCCCAAAAAAAAAGTAGTTGTTTATCAGCAAAAAAATTTGCGTAGGGGTACTTAGTGTGACGTACAAAATGCTTGGTGGACGGCTGTGTGAATGGGTTCTTTTCTTTTTTCTTTCTCTTTTTCTTATTTTTCTTTTAAAAACATTGCCCCACACTAGGAATTTCTCCTGTATCGTGGGTGCGTTTACAAACATTTAAATTTCACATACACAAATACAAATTAATTGATTGATTGATAATGGTTAATTTACACACAGTATGTAGTATGCTAGGTGTGGGTACTACTCGTATGCATGCTTGCACCTAAACTTTCTAAGGTTCAAACTATTTTTATAGAGATGAAGTTTTTTAGTTCGGGGCATCCACTCTGACCTTGGCTTGAGCCAGTACTTTCAAACAGTCGCTAAATAATGATCAAACTCAGATCCTTTGATGGCCTCCCCAGTTTTTTTTTTTTTTTTTTTCCTTGTTAGTAAGAACCAAGTTCTTACTAGTTAATTGCAATCTAGCCTAAGAAGACTAATAAACAATTTAAGTCTAACTTATTATGCTACGTTATAAATTATGTTAATGCTAAGAATAGTGTCCATAATTAGGTATGCACTTTTACACACGTTCGTAACACTTCCTTAGAGTCTGGTAAAATTGATAAAACACTTTGTTCATGTGTTATATAAATAGCACAACATTGTTACTATTATTGATTCACTTACACTACACTAATTCAAATGGTTTAGTTCTCTTTAGTCTACGCACTATGTCTGTGTTGTCTAACAGCTGGATTGCCTCAACATTCACGTGTCGATGGAGTCTGTGTTCGTGGGCTTCAGCAAATTTTTGTATGATGGTGGTGACGAATTCCATGTCGAGGTCACGGTGGAGGTCATCGTTTCTTATGTACCAGGGTGCATTTACAGCAGCCCTGAGTACTTTATTTTGGAACTGTTGAATTATTTTGACGTTGGTTGGCTTAGTACAGCCCCAAAGTTGGATACCATACGTCCAAATTGGCATCAGAATATGCTTGTATATTATCAACTTATTATGTATTGATAAACAGGATTTCCTTCCCAGTAACCAATACAAACGTTTATAACGAATATCGAGTTCCTGTTTTTTCTTTTTGATATGGGCTTTCCAACGCAGCTTGGCGTCGAGAGTTATGCCAAGGTATTTGGCTGTATTAGCATAAGGTATTTGCATACCATTTATGTAGAGTGGGTGGTAGTCACTGTGTTTGTTTGTGAAGTTAATGTGAACTGATTTTGACTCATTCAGATTGATCTTCCACTTTTGTGTCCAGTCGTAAACTTTGTTCACAGCTAGTTGAACTTTCTCTACTGCTTCTCTGTGGCTTGATCCGGTGGCCATAATAGCAGTATCATCTGCAAAGGTCGCTATGGTGCTGTTTTCCAGCTCTGGGATGTCACAAGTGTATAACAAGTACAAAATTGGGCCAAGCACACTTCCTTGAGGCACCCCAGCTTTTATGGTTTTTAGCCCGAAATATGCGTCCTCTTGGCGTATTCTAAACATTCTTTTAGTTAAATACGACTCTAGGATATCTACAAATTCTGGTAGCATGCGTCTGAGCTTAAATATGAGACCCTCATGCCAAACTTTGTCAAAAGCTTGCGCGACGTCTAAGAACACGGTAGCACAGACTTCTTTATTTTCTAGCGTTTTTTCAATAACATTAGTTATTCTATGTACCTGGTCTAACGTTGAGTGTTTTTCTCTGAAGCCGAACTGGTGATCTGGAACTAGGTTTTTGTCTTCTATTACTGGTTTTATCCGTTTTAGTAACAGTTTTTCAAATAACTTTGATAGTACGGGTAACAGAGAAATGGGTCTGTATGATGATGCTTCGTGGGGAGGTTTCCCAGGCTTCGCAATCATAATGACTTCAGCAACCTTCCATGGCTCAGGTACATATTTTAAGATAAATGAAGCATTTATTAGTTTGGTCAGCTTTACTATGGCTTTGCGTGGGAGGCGTTTTAGAATTTCCCCTGTGATGAGGTCGTAACCGGGAGACTTTTTTGAGCTAATGTTGTTTTGAATTTCTCTCATTACTTCCTTAGGAGTCACAAGCTTGATTCTTTGGTTTTGTGATAAATTTACACTCTCATGTATTTCTACAGAGCTTTCGTTGGGTTGAAAGGTTTCTTCTAAATGTTGAGCAAATCGGAACGCCTTTTGGTCATTGCTTATTGCCCATTTTCCGTTGCTATCTCTGATGGGCGGTATTTGTATAATCTGCCTTTTTAGATTTCTCGTCGCTTTCCAAAGTGAGTAATCCGTTGATTTGTCATTGGTAAGCTGAAGAAGGTTGGTATTCAGAGATTCATCCTCAAATTGTAGAATTTTTCTCTTTAGTCGTTTAGTTAGGTTATTTAGTGTTGTTTTATGACGCGGGAACCTTGTTTGCTGCCACAACTTCCTTTGTTTTCTTTTCTCTGATAGTAAATCCACAATTTCTTTAGGATAGATAAATCCCTTATATTTGCGTTTTAGCTGAGGTGTATTGCTCCACGCACATTGTTGAATATTAATAATAAATTTGTTTACTTCTGAGTCAAGCTGATCTTGCGTTTTTATCGGAGTTTTAAGGTCGATAATATTATCTAGATCAAGAGCAAAACTGTCCCAATCTGTGGACTTATTAACCAAGGTTAAGTGGCTTTCTTTTAATAGGATTTTTTGACTTAGCATTAGTATAATCGGAGAATGGTCAGAGTCCATAGTAAAACTTTCCTCCAAACTGATGTAATTGGTGGATATATTTTTGCAGATGAAAAAATCTATAAGATCCGGTATTTTCTGGTGGTCAGTGGGCCAGTATGTAGGTTTGCCTGTACTCATTACTTCACAATGTGTTTCTTTAACTGCACTTAAGAGCTGTCTTCCTTTAGTTGTAGTAAGTCTTGAACCCCAATGCGTATGCTTAGCATTAAAATCGCCGCCTAGGATAAATCGCTGGCCTAATAATTCAAAAAGATGTAAGTATCGCTCTTTTCTTATCATGTGCCTAGGAGGCGAGTATATGGCTGCAATGGACACTTGACAAAACTTAGTTTTAACAGATACTGCCACTGCTTGAATGTCTTCTTCTTCATATTTACACTGCACGTAGTGACTAATGTTTTCTTTAATTATAACCGCACTACCCCCCCTGGCAGAGTTGCTAGGGTGGAGGGAATTATATTATATCATGTATCCTCTAAATTTGATAAAAGATTGCTTTGTGAAATGCGTTTCGGAGATTAAACACACGTCTATATTTTCTGTATCTAGGACCGCCTGCAACTCATGCTGATGTTTGAGTAGTCCATTGGAGTTCCACGCCATTATTTTAAGTGTGTTATTCATTTTTGATTATTCAAGACAGCTGTTTTAGTGCTGGATTCTAGCTTCTCTAATCTCTTATCAAATGAGGTAATGCACTTCAAGATCTGGTTAATCTTATCCTCTAAGTTCAGAGGTTGAGATCCTTGTTTTGCAGCTTGTGCGTAAGTACCGATGTTGGTTACTTGCATGGCTGGTTGTTTTGCAGTTGACTGGACACTTGCTTTCTGCGCCTGTTTACCAGGGTGTGTTATAGGAGGAAACTGTTGGGTATTAGGCACCGTAGGTTTCTTTTTTAAAACTTTATTTTTCATAATTTGCATCTGTTTGGCTACTTCACACCCTCTATAATTGGCAGGGTGAGGTAGGCCGCAGTGGATACATTTTGGTTTCTCTTGCGGAGATTTGGTACAATTGGCTGTAAGATGCTTGCCAGTGCATTTCACACACCTTGGCTCTTTTTGACAATATTTATGTGTATGCCCATAAGCTTGGCATCTCTTGCATTGGGGGATGAGTGCTGGATTTTTGAGTGGATGTATTTCAATTTTACACCCTAATATGTACTTAATGCCGTAGATTTTGTTGACATCTTCATCGTTATAAAATGATAAAACGAACATGTTGAGTGGTTCTTTGGTCTTCCAGCTCAATTTACTATCTACCTTTTCTATTTTTAGGCCTTGGGTTGTTAAATCTTCCTTAATTCGATCTGGTTGGCAAGAAGAGTGTAGTTTCTTTACCACAACTCTAATTGGTCTAGCCTGCTTGTTTTCGTATGAATGCCAGTGGTAGTCTTTTTCAGACAAGAACCTGGCAATTACTCTATATGAGTCTTCTGATTTGGCGTTAACCTTCACACAATCCCCATTCATCATTTTTGCTGTAAATGATTCCGCTGGTTGGCTTTCAATTAACGAATCGTAGAACGTTTGATAGTTCTTGATTCCGTCTATTATGATTGGCGGTGGTAAGGGCACTTTTTTGACCGAAGTCACTTTCTCATTTTTTTGGTGATTGTCTTGTTGGGCGCTTCCGGGTTGTTGTTTTGGAGAGAGGGAGGTGTTAAGCTTCCTTTTCTTCCTGCTCTTGGCCCTAATCCACTCAGTCTCTTTAGCAAGGTCATCCTCGTCTGTACAGTATTCCACGTCATTTTTTGTAGTCTGAGCAGGTTCTGTAGTCCCTTTTGTTTCTTTAATGCAGTTCAATTCTCCTTGAAGTGTCTGAACTTGTTCCTGCAGGGCATCAATTTGTACATTCAATTTACGTACCATGACTTGCAGGTTTTCTCTATCTGTTTTCTCTTGGAGATAACAGTCATATAACTGCCTTTCTAGGTCAGTTTTAATAGTAATAGACTTTTTTGTAGCCATTATTAAGTTGTAAGGCGAGTTTAACACCTATACAATAAGTTATTGTAAACACTTCATGATTTCCGCACTTGTAACTAGGTCATGACACTGACCCCGATATATTGACGTAGGTACGCCGCGACGCGACGTTGTTGTGATCCGTCAGCAGAAAACTCTCGCGAAAGAGCTCGCGCGCGCGATCGTACGTCCGTGCACTATACTAGGTAGACAACAACTGGCCTCCCCAGTGACGTCCTAAACCAAGGCTCGTACCCAGCAGGGGATGCCCTTAGCGTGTTGTCATGTTGTATATAAGTTCTTGTGCTCTGACTGGAAGCTGTACACTAAAGGCACCCTTCCGGTTAAACAGAAGCCAGCCTCAAAGGTTAAGCTGCGAGATGCCATGTCAAAAAGAAGGTTTCTAAATAACTATCTAATGTTTTCAAAAAAAATCTTTCGGTGTTGGAAACGCGTGGCTGCTTCACTATTGCCGAGTGCCAAAGGGCATGTCTCTTCTTAGCGGAGGCAGTCACGGACAGAAGCCAATTAATACTTATTTCAGTGTGTATCGTTTTAAGGCGCCCCCTCCAGCCATTTCTTCTCTCGTTTGCTTTGAAAACTTCTCTCGTTTGCTTTTTTAACCCTGTTTGTTACTGTTTTTACGTTTTTTATTCAAGGTGGATAGGAAACCGACTCCATTTCGCCTACCACGTATTCAGTACATCATTCTAAGCCCTCTCGCATAGAAATCTTACATCGGTTTTATTTTTATATACCCTACATTATCCCACTACTAGGTAAAGACCTCCCCTTTTTTTACCATACGTTTTATGATGCAATATTTCTATGATGTACTGAATACATAGTAACCGTTTTCGCGTCAATGTCCCTTTCACCACATATTTTGTTTTCAATCTACACAGGAACTTATGACTACTACGCGCTAAACCACTACACAACTCGTCTGGTGCGAAGGACGAAGCCAGGTGAACCTGCAGGAAAATGGTTTTTCGGCGGCTCAGAGGAACTGAACACGATCATGGACAAGGATCCCTCGTGGAAGACCACACCAGCTGACTGGTTTGCGGTGAGTGTCGTTTAACGTGGTATCATCCTGTAACAGGGATGGCCGCTGTCAAAAATGTGGCCAACGATCCACACAGTCCTTAAGGGGGGCTCCATCACAATCACAGGTCCCATTTCATCTTCTGCCTTATCAAGCAAGTAGTAGTCCATCATGAAATTCATGAAAGACTGCCTCTTTTCCAGTAAAACAATTGTCTCTGCTGATGCAGATAATCTGCCGAAACATTTTTATATGACTTCATCAGGATTTGGAGGAACATTATCTCCCGAAATCTAACCTTCTTTTTTTCAACGTTGTTTTAGGGACGATTATAATCGTAATGCCTATGTCTGGGATATGAATCAAAACAGATTCTACCTTCATGTCCGCGATTGTTGCGACATAATTTTATACGGATTCTTAATCAAGTCGATCAAGAATGAAGTTGAACAACTTCAACATCATCAGGTCATTTCTTTTAGACAGCCCATCAATTAGTGATGTAAGTCTCCAAAAACTCCACAAAAAGGTAGGTTATTACATGGAGACAAGCTTTTTTATTTCACCTCTGGCTTAGGAAGCACAGTTTAGAAAGCAAGCTATTTGTATTTATAAATATATATGTTTGTTTTACTGACATTTGATCCGACAGATATATCCGGAAGGTCTTCGCGAGCAGCTGCACTGGCTGAACTCCACGTACGACGTCAAGGAGATCATCATCACCGAGAACGGAGTGCCCTCACTCGACCCCGGCCTCATGGACACGCAGCGACTGGAGTATTACAGGGACTATTTGGAACAGGTTACAGCATTTCCAAGCTGTTTCTTAAGACCTTAAAATTATTATAGGACTGGACAGCGTTAAGATTTTTTACAATCAAAAAGTGCCTGCAAATGCTCCAATAAGTGGGCTGTTGACGCAACAACATTTTGTCGTTAAATATCGTACAGCGTTGTTCGGAATTCCGCAATCAGTTGATTCGTGGTAATGAATTTCAATTCTTAACCAACCAATCGTAAGTCATAATTTACAACAAAAACTCTACCTACACACATCACAGTATTTAAAGATATACTTTGACAGTAAGTTTGTCTTCCAGCTTCTTCTGGCTATAAACGACGGCATCAACGTGACAGGGTACACCGCTTGGACGCTGATGGATAACTTTGAATGGATGGGCGGTTACTTGTACGTTTAAATTGTTATGTCTAAAACCCTAGCTAAAACTGTGAATCCAGGTAGGGGTCTAAGTGCTAGTCAAAAAGGTATTTCACCAAAAAATATCTAATTCGTTCGTCTGTTAGATTATCGAAAAACATTTAATACTTGTTTTTTGTTAACAAAATTAATAAAAATTGACGAAAATAAGACGTGTCAAAGATCATCAGTAGGGGCTTGTGACGTCACTTTCTGAGTAAAAAACGTACTAATCAGTGATGTTACACGACTTGACACGACTTTTCGAAGCACTGTATCGTCTTCATCTTTTGCTAACATGAAAAAAGAAAAAAATACATGTGTCATTCATCATCACCATCACCAACAGCCCACATAATGTTCCCACTGCTGGGACACAGGCCTCCTCTCTTTTTGAAAGAGATTGGGCTGTAATTTACCACCGGGTCCACAATTGGTTGATGTCACATGTCGAATTTTGGGTTTTAAGACATGCCGGTTTCCTCACGATGTTTTCCTTCACCGTTTTGAGAGCAGCGGTGATGATATTAATTACACAAAGTAATGTGCCTGCTTGGTTCGAACCCACGACCTACTGTTCTTATGTCGGGGCCGCCCCCACTGGGCCATCGCTGCTAGCATTATTTATTGGAAATCTATCTGACGGAAAATATTTTTTTTTGTGAAATGTCCTAGTATGTATATCTGCTGGATGAGAAAAGCTCAGGACCACTCGAAGTGGCGATGCTACAAGAAGGTCTGTGTCCAGAAGTACAGTCAACAGCACAAATATATACACTTAGCCAACTTAAGAAGCAATTTTCGCCTACTCTAATGATTACATTCTATGTTACGTAACGATACTAATATTTTGGAACCAAATCATAATAAAGTAGGTCATATTTCAAAGGTGCAATCGTTATTTCACCAGAAATTCGCGTTTGCACATGGATAAGTGTATACATATTTTTGTTCGTGACTGTACCCGTCATTCGGCTGATATGATTGAGCCTATTTAGAGAAACCTTGGATCTTGATGAAGTTACCATTTAAAACGTAAAGACTGCCTCGTCGGTCTAGTCGTAAGCGTCCGGGGTTTAAGTCGGGCAACGTGTTATTGGTTAAAATTGGTTCAATATAAAAACCAAATATGCATAAACTAACTATAAATTTTCTGCTTCCAGGTCAAGATTCGGTCTCTACGCTGTAGACTTCAAAGATCCGAATCGCACTCGAACGCCGCGTGAATCAGCGCGGTACTATGCTACGGTTACAAGGAGTAGAATGATACATCCAGCCCAAGATAATACCAAATTAAACTATGTTTAGATTTTTTTTTTTAAACTGTTATAAATGGTAACTATCACTATCATTAACACTGAAAACGGAATATTTACACTGCTTTATTATATTATTTGTTTATTTTTATACTTTTTCTTTCTTTATTTGTTGTTTCGAGCTCCCGATATTTTGGCGCTGTTACAAACAGCATGATCGTGGATAAATTGAAGTTATTGCGGGCGGACGAATCGATCTACCCTCTTTCTTCTTCGACCTTTGTGTTCGATATATCGGACCAAAATATTAACATGGTAAATATCCCATTTTCAGTGTTAATAATTATTTATTGATTGTTAATTTAATTATAATTTAAAAAAAAATTACAAATACATAAAAATAATTTTGAAAATCGGTTCATTAATGATAGAGATTGGAGATATCTGGAAACATACGCACAAAAAAAAACATACTGACGAATTGAGAAAAACATGTTTTATTCGTTCTTCCCCCCCCCCCCCCTCCCAAAGAAAGAAAGGGCAACGCAAAAGGATATTGACCTGTCTGGTGAAACTGAAGTGAATCACGCGCAGACCTAGAAACACGACTGCACGCGTCGATTGTTAAATTACCATAATATTATGTGTCACAATCAGACATTTTACCCTAGTTTGCATATTGCAGTTTGTTTTTTACGATTGTTTTTAAGTTAAGCTTATAGGATATTAAGCACTGCATTGGATCGGAATCATCTCACCTTAATTTATTATTAATATTCAACAATGTGCGTGGAGCAATACACCTCAGCTAAAACGCAAATATAAGGGATTTATCTATCCTAAAGAAATTGTGGATTTACTATCAGAGAAAAGAAAACAAAGGAAGTTGTGGCAGCAAACAAGGTTCCCGCGTCATAAAACAACACTAAATAACCTAACTAAACGACTAAAGAGAAAAATTCTACAATTTGAGGATGAATCTCTGAATACCAACCTTCTTCAGCTTACCAATGACAAATCAACGGATTACTCACTTTGGAAAGCGACGAGAAATCTAAAAAGGCAGATTATACAAATACCGCCCATCAGAGATAGCAACGGAAAATGGGCAATAAGCAATGACCAAAAGGCGTTCCGATTTGCTCAACATTTAGAAGAAACCTTTCAACCCAACGAAAGCTCTGTAGAAATACATGAGAGTGTAAATTTATCACAAAACCAAAGAATCAAGCTTGTGACTCCTAAGGAAGTAATGAGAGAAATTCAAAACAACATTAGCTCAAAAAAGTCTCCCGGTTACGACCTCATCACAGGGGAAATTCTAAAACGCCTCCCACGCAAAGCCATAGTAAAGCTGACCAAACTAATAAATGCTTCATTTATCTTAAAATATGTACCTGAGCCATGGAAGGTTGCTGAAGTCATTATGATTGCGAAGCCTGGGAAACCTCCCCACGAAGCATCATCATACAGACCCATTTCTCTGTTACCCGTACTATCAAAGTTATTTGAAAAACTGTTACTAAAACGGATAAAACCAGTAATAGAAGATAAAAACCTAGTTCCAGATCACCAGTTTGGCTTCAGAGAAAAACACTCAACGTTAGACCAGGTACATAGAATAACTAATGTTATTGAAAAAACGCTAGAAAATAAAGAAGTCTGTGCTACCGTGTTCTTAGACGTCGCGCAAGCTTTTGACAAAGTTTGGCATGAGGGTCTCATATTTAAGCTCAGACGCATGCTACCAGAATTTGTAGATATCCTAGAGTCGTATTTAACTAAAAGAATGTTTAGAATACGCCAAGAGGACGCATATTCCGGGCTAAAAACCATAAAAGCTGGGGTGCCTCAAGGAAGTGTGCTTGGCCCAATTTTGTACTTGTTATACACTTGTGACATCCCAGAGCTGGAAAACAGCACCATAGCGACCTTTGCAGATGATACTGCTATTATGGCCACCGGATCAAGCCACAGAGAAGCAGTAGAGAAAGTTCAACTAGCTGTGAACAAAGTTTACGACTGGACACAAAAGTGGAAGATCAATCTGAATGAGTCAAAATCAGTTCACATTAACTTCACAAACAAACACAGTGACTACCACCCACTCTACATAAATGGTATGCAAATACCTTATGCTAATACAGCCAAATACCTTGGCATAACTCTCGACGCCAAGCTGCGTTGGAAAGCCCATATCAAAGAGAAAAAACAGGAACTCGATATTCGTTATAAACGTTTGTATTGGTTACTGGGAAGGAAATCCTGTTTATCAATACATAATAAGTTGATAATATACAAGCATATTCTGATGCCAATTTGGACGTATAGTATCCAACTTTGGGGCTGTACTAAGCCAACCAACGTCAAAATAATTCAACAGTTCCAAAATAAAGTACTCAGGGCTGCTGTAAATGCACCCTGGTACATAAGAAACGATGACCTCCACCGTGACCTCGACATGGAATTCGTCACCACCATCATACAAAAATTTGCTGAAGCCCACGAACACAGACTCCATCGACACGTGAATGTTGAGGCAATCCAGCTGTTAGACAACACAGACATAGTGCGTAGACTAAAGAGAACTAAACCATTTGAATTAGTGTAGTGTAAGTGAATCAATAATAGTAACAATGTTGTGCTATTTATATAACACATGAACAAAGTGTTTTATCAATTTTACCAGACTCTAAGGAAGTGTTACGAACGTGTGTAAAAGTGCATACCTAATTATGGACACTATTCTTAGCATTAACATAATTTATAACGTAGCATAATAAGTTAGATTTAAATTGTTTATTAGTCTTCTTAGGCTAGATTGCAATTAACTAGTAAGAACTTGGTTCTTACTAACAAGGAAAAAAAAAAATAAAAAAAAAATCTCACCTTAATTATATTAGCTCATAACGTTCCATGGTGAAGTTGTTAATAACATCCAGAAAGCCCAGTTTCGTTTTGACTTATCCCGTTATTCCCCTCCCCCCTACTCCTTTTCCCTATTTCCGTAAAATAACAAAATTCCCTATATCCTTTAGGATTATTCCACTTTTCCCAGTTATATTTAGCTGTAATTTCTAAGCTCTTTAAATGAATAAACAAAATAATGATTCCATACAATGTACTAGTCAAATAAACCACAATCAATCAAATCAACCAGTCAATGTTAACTTAATATTATAAAGCTGAAGAGCTTGTTTGCTTGAACGCGCTAATCTCAGGAGTAAAGCAGATGTGATAACCACTACACAGGCAGTAGTCTAAGAACACAAACAGCATCAAATCAAACATCAAGTAAAAATCCAGCTCGAAGGACCATAATGAACGAGCCCTTTCTCTCTAATTTGATAAGTCTCGATAAAATATTTCGAGTCTTGATAAAATATTTGCGATGTATTCATACAAATAACCTTTTATTTTTTTTTGGTAGTCTTGTCTAGTGTTCTACAATAATGCTTATTAATGAAGATGTTTTGGTATTAATCCTTTTTTTTTTTTGAGAATTTTATGATTATATATTAATCATTACAGGAAGACTATACTTAATATATAAACTAAGCTAACCTCAAAACAATCTAACTATGAAAGGGCATCGAAAAACTCCTCCTCAACGCTGTCAGCAGATAAAGTGCTTAAGAGACTAGCAGCGTTGCCGCGTTGTATGGCAGCACTTAGCCTCTCCCAACATCATTCCTTATTCAAATAAACACGTCATTTATCACAAGTTTTTAATTTAGAACAAAATTGCCTTAAAATCATTTAATTTCAATGAATGTCTCAGGAGGTATCACAATAGCAGCCGAAAATAACACCGCAGCAGAATAATCTTACCCTCCTTCTCTCTCTTACGTAAAGCAGACGTAGTTGCGCGGGTCAGCTAGTGTTCTAATAATGCCACGTGGTTCTCATGCCCTCATGGCTCCCCCAAAGGGCACAGCAGCCCTTTGCCGCTGCGCAACTAGATGGCGTTAACTAAACTAAGGCTGTCGCAAGGCTCCGGAAAGGGGGCGCGGTGGCTGGCAGTTTTGGGGCGTCAGTCCTAGATGGCGTTGTACTGATGACGCGCATTCCTACATCGCGGTGTTAAGATTCTCCGCAACTGAATGACCCTCCTCGGTTCACCCGTATCGGTTATCACGCAACAACTGAGTGTAAGTTTCTCGAAACTATTCACTATGTAATGTGCTGTAACGTCACGATGATGAGTTGTGGCGCAGTACCCTGAGCGTGAGGCGGGCGTTGGAAGACGTTCCATCAGCCCTCGATGATCGCTCACTTCCCAAACTCCGTAGGTAATGAACGGGGAGCGTGCAGCTTGGTGGCGAGCGTGGTACTGTTGCTGTCTGAGTGACTTCCTTTTTTTAAAACCCCTTTTATATCCTAGCTGCACCCCGCTACGCGATAAAGTTTGCGTGACATTATTATAAAAGCATATTACGTACTTCCTTCATTATTTTTTTGTGCGGTGGGAAATTCCTCTCGCTCTGGGCAGAGTGGTGGGGTAAGTATTATGTCAGACTTCTACTGACTAAAACAAAAACAATCCATGTTCCTTCTTAGCCCTATGTGTCCGAGGCCGCGGTACCTCTTTCGAACAACCCGCAGTCCCCCAACAACTTGCAGCCCCAAGATACCTTATTCCGTACCAATATTAAGCCAGCTCTACACTCGCGGCGCGAACGGCAGCGAAAGCCCGCGACAACTGCGAATCACGAGTGTAGATGTTGTCCGCGCTTCGCACCGTTCCCCGATCAGGGTTCGGTTTTTTGGCCCGCGACAAAAGGTTTGCGGCGCGCGAACATGACTGTCCATAATAGTCGCGAACAAGATTGTATAACTTTGCGAGTGTGGAGGGACACAGTTCGCGCGCGGATCACTGCGTGAGTCACGGCGTGAATTCACGGCACAACGTCACACGCGAGTGTAGAGCCGGCTTTACATAAATAAAGATTTTTGAATTTGAATTTAAAAATTTGTCAAGTTGTGGGAGATTATCTCTGTATCTATATGAGCCAATTTCGAAAATAGGTCCAGCATTGTATTTTGTTGTGGTCAACATTATTACGTGTAAACTTGTAAAGCTTACTTAGCTGTGATAGTTTTCCAATTTCGTTATAATAAAGGGTGTGAAAGTACCCATAACGCAAACGAACGGCACGTCTAGTTCTCCCCACCACTGCGATCATTATTTGGTTTTAGACCATACCTGGGAACCCCCTAGTTACAGAGATATTGGAGGTCAAAGTTCCAAATTTCGCACAGCTGTTTTTGTAAATACTAGTTTTTCAGGTTATAACTTTACTTAAATTACCTCCATGACCCTTTTACTACTCTAAGCATCCACTAGCACCATGCTATAAGAGTGCTAATTGAGTATTAACGTAAAATGAGATTTTTGACCCCAAAAAAAAATTTAAAAAAAAAAATTGCGTAGGGGTACCTACTTAGTTTGATGTACAGAATGCTTGGTTGACGTATGTATGAAGGGTTAATTTTAACCCTGTATATGTGACGGCTTAAGTAATAATTAAATATCTCTGAGTGCCGCAGTTAAAGTCTTTCGAGTTAAGCTGCGGACAGAAAGAAAGACGGACGGATGGATATGGCGAAACTATAAGAGTTCTTTGTTGACAATGAAACCCTAAAACACACAAACAAATACAAACATTTGTGAGTGAAAAAAACTGGCCAAGCGCAAGCCGGACCTGCACATGAAATGCTCTGTACCATTGTGGTAGATATTGAGAGTTTCGATGTTATTTTGGCACCATAGACTTCTTAAAGGTTTTCCTGTAATCTATAAGTGTTGAACTAATTTCTGTATTTTTTTCAATATTTTAGTCTCAGTAGTTTCGGAGATAAGGAAAGGTCGGACAGACAGGCAGAGAGACAAACAAGTTAGTGATCCTATAAAGGTTCCGTTTTTTCCTTTTGAGGTACGGAACCCTAAAAAGTAGTAGAAACTACAATATTCCGTTTTATTTAATGATAATGGTAATGACCTATGCAAGACAAACTTGACACTAGCTAAGCGCAACAGGCGACTAAATTGAACCTACATTCTATTAATTTGGACTTTTGACTTTTTATCATATTAACTGCGTATGTGAGCAATTTACGAATTGAAACGCAATTCATATTATTTTCCTACAATGATCTATTTTACGCTTTTTAACGCAATTTTTATTATGATCTGCTAAAGTGGCCATTTTAGACCCCCTGTACTCCTTGAAGGGTTAGGCATAGATGTACCCATTAGGTAGGTACATCCACATTTCGCAAGTTAGAGGCCTAATGCAACCAATCTGGCACAAATACAGCTGCTAGTGATTTTGATGTAAAACCCAATAACACCTAGCCCGATTTGGGAATCGAATACAGGAGCTCACGTATGCGTGAGGTCCTGTATTCGATGCAGTTGAGCTTGCGATAACTATACCAACGGGGCAGACATTTAATATCGTAATCACAATACAGATTTGCGGAGAAGGTTGACTCCTCATCCCGTCGGGGCTGCGGGTTGTTCACAAGTTACCGCAGCCTCGACATATAGGGCTAAGAAGGAACATGGGTGTTTTTAGTCAGTAGAAGTCTGACACTCCTTTTCGCTCTGCCCAAGAGCAGGAGGGGTTATTTGATGACCCGCCAAAAAAAAAAAAGGTTGACTCCGCATGAGGAACAGGCATACTTATCTCATGAATAAAGGCTCATCTCATGAATAAACCTATACGACCCACGATTTATATACAAGATGATTTTTTTGTCACCGTCCAAATGCTGATATATTAATTTTTGACAAAAATCATTGAATACGTTTTTTTCTTTTAGTATCACTAGGCGCTGACAGCTCAGCGCGTAGCTTGTCAGCGCTGAGGTTCAGCGCGAGACGTTTCACTGATCGCTTTGGAGTACAGACGCACCAAAATGCAAAAGGCATTAATAATTGCTGCTTTATATTACCTTTTTAAAAATGAAAGATAAAACTACGACGGAGACTTCATATTCATCCAATGATTAAGCAGAGAGCCTTCGCAGGAGAATTTGTTATGTTATATGTAGAACACTTTGAGGGCTGACGAAACAAAGTTCTTTAATTACTTTCGAATGTCGACTAGAACTTTTGACGAATTACTGGCAAAAACACAGGATAAACTGGTCCTTTGCAGCTTACGACGTGTGCCTATACCACCGATTGAACGACTGATGGGGACTTTAAGGTAAGAAAAAAACATATTTACTTGGTATCATAGTGTTTAATAAACATAAAAAAGATATTTTTTTCACATTATTCATCATTACGGCTTGCGGTTTGATACCCAGAGTAACCTGGAGTCGTATCATTGGTTTCATACTCTGAGTAACCTAGAGTAGTATAATTGTATGATGACGATGCATACGAGCCATGTTGCGCTGGAGATCTAATGTCATGGGGTTGGGAGGATGCCGAGCTACTCGATCTGTAATTTTTAATTTCCATGGCATCCCGCAAAACTCTCGACCTAATCTCTAGCTTTTGTTTTAAATCGAAAGATCTTAAAAGTGGACCCAAAGAAGAGAAAAAAGACAGGTCGTCAGCGGCAATATCTGGTGTTTGATTACTGAGTAAAGTCAATAACTCTCTTTCAAACACAACTTTCTACGTTTGTTTCGTGCGGCCTGTTCTTTTTTCTTTTTTGGATCCAAGGTCTTTGTGATGAGCTGGAATTATCAGCATGGGCATTCTGCTCTCCTTGAAGAGTGTTTGAAGAAGCTTGATGCGATGACATATCAGAATCTTGCGTACTTTCTGGAGGTATCGTATTATCCAGTGATGCCGTATTATCCATATTTTCTGAGGGTGGGAGGGACATAGTTTCGTTTAGTGATTCATCAACTTCGTTCTCATTTGATAGACTTAGGAAACTTAGTTCATCATAATAGATATATTTTTTTTGTACTTTGGTTCTGCACTTCCAGAAGGTGTATTTTTCGTAGCTTTCTTTGTCATAAAGTTTGCACTTTGTTGGATCAGTTTCCCTGAAATAATACAATCATGATTTTTGTTTTCAGATTTTTGGCTACGGGTCGAACATATACAGATTTGCATTATTCATTTAGGATTGGAGTTGCAACAATCAGTTTGATTGTGGACGAAATGAAATGAAATGAAATTTATTTATTTGCCAGAATATAGGTACATACATAATCAGGTGGTAAAATAATTTTAGTCTCACTATATTCGACTTATCAGTCGTGCAAATATTTCTGGTACATGCATAATAATAACATATAATTGCGTCAACGGCTTTCATCAAACATCTTAATCATAAAAATTATAGTTACCAAAATTTACATCATAAAATAATATTAGATTAGAGTATTTCTTAGTCAAGACAGTTCATCAATTTGTTGATTAAATTTAAAGATTCTTAATGTCAATATGTAAAAAGTGAAAAAAAAAAAAAAAAGATTTATATAATGTCGAAAATTTAACAAATTACGATGTTAAGGCCATTAATAAAAGATGGTAAACTTCGAGTGGACTGTATATAATAAATATGATTAGGTTTCACAATAGTGCAATACTGCAACCCGAACCGACAAGTCAATCGCGTGAGCGCGTGCCTTCTTCCTTCGCTTCTCGTTTGCGACTCCCCGGCGCCCGCGCGATAAAAGATGGTAAACTTCGAGTGGACTGTATATAATAAATATGATTAGGTTTCACAATAGTGCAATACTGCAACCCGAACCGACAAGTCAATCGCGTGAGCGCGTGCCTTCTTCCTTCGCTTCTCGTTTGCGACTCCCCGGAGCCCACGGCCCGGCGACATCATGTCTGTTTAAAATTTAAATAATCGTCTATTGAATAAAAACATCTGTCACAAAGCCAATTGTTTAAAGTTCTATTAAATTCTAAATTATTCATTTTTCTTATTTTAACTGGTAGTTTATTATAAATTTTCACCGCCATGGTGTAACAGTTTTTGTCACATAGCCTCAATCTGTTTCGAGGAACCATGAGAGGTTTTTGGGCAATTTTTCGCTTAAATTGGGCCTTCTCATCCTGCTCAAAGAGTGGTAGATGGTTCCTAACAAATTTACTCATTTCAAAAATGTATAGGCATGGAAGTGTAAGTAATCGTTTTTGAGAGAATACCGGTCGACACGAATCAGTCCACTTTAGGCCATAGATCGACCTTATACATTTTTTTTGGGCTATAAAAGCTCTCTGAGCGTCTGTAGAGTTTCCCCATACAATTATACCATACCTCAATACTGAACATACATGGCTGTGGTATACCATTAATGCTGTTTCTTTATTTGTTATTTTTTTTATTTTTCGAAGTGCATAAACAAATTTATGTATTTTTTTACAAACTAGTTCTACATGGGATTTCCAGTTACAGTAATTATCAATATTTATTCCTAGAAATTTTATTTCATTAACTTCTTCAATTATGTTATTATTATATTTTATTTGCAAGTCAATTGTGTCTTTTTTATTTATTTTATTATTATATGTCAAATATCTCATGAATTTAGTTTTATCTGTATTTATTTCTAAATTATTTTCACTTAACCAGTCATGTATACTTATTAGAGCTTCATTGGTGATTTTTATCGACTGTTCAATAGTAGCTTCTTTAGTAAGAACAGTGGTATCATCTGCGAATAGTACAGTGTACTGATCCGTTGATTCGGGCAGTTCGTTTACATAAGCTATAAATAATACTGGGGCCAGCACAGTTCCTTGCGGTACGCCATAGTGATTCACTAAGTATGGGGACCTATAGGTTACCTGAGTGTTAGTGTCTCGATGCATTTTTATAATTTCTGTGCATTGTTTTCTACCCCTTAAATAAGTTTCAAACCAATTTAACGCAGGACCTCTAACACCGTACTGTTCCAATTTGTTTAATCATTTATCATGGCATACCATATCAAATGCTTTGGTCATGTCTAGAAACACAGCTATAGGAATTTCTTTTTTATCTACTGACCTGAGAATTTCCGTTATAAGTTTAAAACATGCCAATGTAGTGGACTTATTTTTAATAAAACCGTTTTGTTGTTTACTTATGACATCATTTCCTTAAAAAAAATTCATAAGCCTAACACACATCACTTTTTCAAATATCTTGGAGAGGATAGGTACCAAAGTAATTGGTCTATAATTCCCCGCTTCTGTTTTTGAACTTTTTTTATGAAGTGGTTTTACGACGGAAAATTTTAGGGCATCAGGAAAGAGTCCGTTTTCCATGGACAGATTTATTAAATAGGTCAATGGCTTAAGTATAGCAAATATGTTATCTTTTAATATTCGAGTTGTAATACCATCATAACCGGCTGAATTCGTATTTCGAAGCTCCATTGTTATTTTATAAACGTCCAAATTATCTACTGGTTCAAGATAGATGGAGTGTGCTAGCCTTTTTCCCGTTTTTGGTTTGTTTTTTGAGTGCTCGGTGGATTTTGGTTTCACGATGTTTATGAAAAAGTTGTTGAAATATGAGGCAATGTCATCTCCTTTGTCCAAAAGGCATTTTCCATCCGAAATTTCCTTAATTTCATTGGTTGCACTGTTTTGCTTAAGTCGTTGATTTATTATTTTCCATGTGGCTTTACACTTGTTTTTAGCTTTTTCTATAGTTTGTTTATTTTTACTGCTTTGAATATTGTCAACACATTTCCTTAATATTTTACTATATGTAGTGTATTTTAGTTTGTTTTGTCCACTTTTATTCTTGTAATACTCGTTTTGTAATTTTCGTTTTGTTGCAAAAGACTTTTTCAAGCCCTTTGTTATCCACTTTGGGTTTGTCGAGTTTTGGTTCATTTTGACTTTTATTAGTGGAAAGCAAAGATTAAAAAAGAGACAAATATCATCATGGAACAATGAAAATGCTTTATTTACGTCCGATTCAGAAAAGATCTCTGAAAAAGACATATTACTTAGATAGTAATTAAACTTTTGCAGATTATCTTTACATACGTCTCTTTTATATGTAAACCAATGTTGTTTAACAAGTTTTTTTGCTTTTCTTTTTACTGACAAAGTTTGCCCCGTGTTGTGGTCAGATAGTCCCAATTCGTGTACCTCTCCCTTCGCATCTTTTATATCACTAATTATATTGTCAATACATGTTTTTTGTCGAGTTGGTTCATTTATATGAAATGTCAGATCATAATTGTATAGAGTATCGATAAATTCATTTTTAGTTTTAGTGTCAATTAAGATGTCAATATTAAAGTCACCGCATATTATATTATTATATTTATTATCTTTGTCGTGTATCCTATTTAGCACTATTTGTAGCTTCCTAAGAAATATGTTTACGTCTGAATTTGGCGTTCTATATACACAAAATAAATTAATGCCATATTTAATCAATTTTACACCGCATATTTCAAAATGTTTTTCAAGAGCAATATTATCTAACCATTTTATGTTTTCGTAGTCAACGTCTTGCCTTATTAGTATGCAAACACCGCCACGTCTCTGATCTTTTCTGGAGTACCAACTCACTAATTTATAAGATTGTATACTCATGTTTTCTTCATCTCCCGATTTAATAAATGTGATATAATACGAAGTGTGTAACACAATATGGGAAGCACTACATGATGAATGCATTCCAACAAAAACCTCTGATATGTGGACAGAAATTGCTAACGGGTTTATATATATATATATTTTATTTTATTTTACAAAAGACCAATTTTTCATATGCATCGGAGCTATCGATGGCAAACACATTCGAATCGTAAATCCAATAGGTGGAAGATCAATGTTCTTTTTTACTCCTTAGTTCTACAGGCGATGTGCTTGTGTGTGTTTTACATAGGTAAACATTAGATCATATGGAAAAAACTCGTACTCATCAATTTTCCAAGACAGTGCACTGTATAGGTGCCTAGAAAATAACAGTTTAAATATAAGCCACTGCCTGGAACAAATAGTCAAGTTGAATTTATGTTATTGTGGGTGATGGGGCTTTTGGTATATCTAGAAAAATTATGAAGCCATATGCGCGAAGCAATATGACCCATAAGAAAAAAATTATTAACTATAGACTGAGCCGCAGTAGACGATATATAGAATCGACATTTGGTATAATGTCAAACAAATTCGACAAATTCGACTCGCACTTGGCCGGTTTTTTTCCTAATGCTTATTAAATACACACTCCGTACCGCATACCAGGCGGGATTCGCGGCAGTTTGACCAGAGCCTTAACAATTTCCTTGTTTGTAGTTATCTGTAGTATTTTTGTAACGTTTTTAACGTTGATTAATTCAGTCGTGAGCATGACTTACATCAGTGTAATTGTGTTCAGGTGAGCATGTTAATATTATAGACGTCATTATGAATATAAATCGTTTCTAATTAACTGGCTAGGGGTAAAAAAACAGACTGTGAGTAAAATTAAGACATTCTAGACGAGCAAATTTTTCAAGCAATTTGAAAAGGCAGTAAGAAAATAAATATTTCAAAAGAGTAACAACCACATTAGCCTACTTCAAAAAAAGAAGAGGTTCTCAATTGGACTACTTACCTATATGTTTTTTTTTTAATTTCTTCTTGTGTGGCAAATAAGTAATGAAACAATCAAAGTCACCAACTTCCGAAACTAAAGTTATTTTAGACTTTTTTAGTGTTTTTTCTCAAGTCGCTCTTTTTAGCCAAAAGTTTTTTTTGGCGGCCCTTTTTAATAGAAAATTATATGCCTATATATTCTTTGGTTCATCAAATTTGGTGTTCATCAAGGTTTTTCTATACCCTGCATTGTGCGTGGTCCGCACTTGGACGGTTTTTTTTCTCTATTGCCTTTTGCAATCAAAATGTAATCTTTATAGCAGGCAGTTCACCAGGGACTATTGTGCAATGTTGCCTCTACTCTCCTAAATATTGCCTTGAGAAGATCTATTTTAGTAGTAAGATGACCCATTGTCTTACCATAAATATGCAGTATTTTTCATGGCGTCTAATTTGCATGGTGTAGTTAGTAAAGAAAATGGTTATCTATCTGTGTCAGTGAATTTTTTCAGGGAAACATTATCAGCCATCACTAGAATTTGAAACAGAAGTGGAATAGTATCTATTACGAGTAATATCAGAACAGTAGGAAATACTCATACCTATATTATAATGTGAGACATCAGGTTTATTTTTGTCCTCTTATTGTCCTTTTCCATACCTATATCCGTCTGTTTCCTTATTTCTTTTAAGACCGATTATGATTTCGTTGACAATAGTGTGGGATATGCATTTGTTTATCATTATACCTAGACCATCCTACTTCAGCTACTAATATTTAAATGATTGCATTTGGTAGAAAACGCAATTTTATTTTTTTTAAATCATGGGCGGGTCGGTTTAAAGTTAAATCCAAGTTTATAGGGTTGTGACCCTTGTCGGCCGCCATCTTGGAAAAAGGGGAGGTTCAAATGGTTTTTATGGTTTATCTGACGAACTACAGGTTTTTGTAATTTTTTGTTGCAAATAAGATTATCTACTTTGTTAAGTAACTTTTATTCGTAGAACCAAAAAAAAAGAAGGTTAAAGTGAAAATAGTATTTGTTTCGCAGCACTGTAAAACCTTATATAAAAAAAAAAAAACTAATATAAAATGTTAAGAATGGAAATAATACGTTATATTTTTTGAGGTGGCAAATCATTAAAGGAGTGTCAGACTTTTACTGACTAAAACCTTCTTAGCCCTTGTGCCGAGGACGCGGTATCTTTTTCGAACAACCCGCAGCGCCGACGGGATGGAAATTATTCCTTAAAACACCGTCTATAAAAATTATCTGATGTATTTTTTTTTGTAAAATGATTAGAAAAAATGTTATATCGAACAATATAATTTTATATCTTAAAGTTTTCGTGAATTTTCGCTCATAATTCTTTTCGTTTTTGTTGTAGATAATCTCATTTGCAAAAAAAGGCTACAATTTTTTGTTGTGAACCAAACCGTCAGGTCATCAATCAAACCATAAATTAAACCATTTGAACCACCACTTTTCAAAGATGTTGGCCGTGGGAAAAGGGTTACAACCCCACAAACTTGGATTTTCTTTAAACCGTCCCGGGGTGTTTAAAGTGATACCTATAGGTACAGGGTGTAAATTAACCCTTCACACATACGTCAACCAAGCATTCTGTTCATCAAACTAAGTACCCCTAAGCAAAAAATTTTTTTGGGGTCAAATATTTCATTTTACGGTAAAACTCAATGTAGCAAGCACTCTTAAAACATTGTGCTAGTGGATGCTTTGAATAGTAAAAGGGTCATGGAGGTAATTTAAGTAAAGTTATAAACTGAAAAACAAGTATTTACAAAAACAACTGTGCAAAATTTGGAACTTTGACCCTCAATATCTCCGTAACTACCCCGGTTCCCAGGTATTGTCTAGAAAAAAAAAATATCGCTGTGGTGGGGAGAACAAGTGCCCTTCGTTTGCGTTAAGGGTACTTTTACACCCTTTAAGATTAAATTGCGCCCTCTAATAAATGCGCGCTAAATGTAACATTTCAATGGACTAAATATGCAGGGGGTTATAATATTATTTAGTTTCATTTCCAAAATACACAATTTACCATAAAAGAAAAGCTCGGTCATCCACTAACTTAACAAGTTTACGAGTAATATTCGACCAACTTATAAAATGTACCTACTTGTATAAATTATTGTCCTAAACTTAATGTCCCATACATTATGTTTACCACACGTTATAGCACAGGACTTAAAACTGTTAATGTAAGTTTGTATTATTTTTACAATAAAAATCATGGTTTCCAGGCTGTGTTTAGTAAGTTCACATATTTTGATAAGCAACTACGGATTGCACATTGTGCGTGGTTCGACACACACTTAGCCGGCGCAGAGGTCAACATCACTTATGAATATGACAATAAAAATAACTATCATTTTAAGTACTGTTACCACCTTATTTATTTGAGTACATGACACAATTAAATAAAACAAACAATAATAAGAAAAGGAAGGATTTACAGTAAAAAAAAAAGTAGTTAAAAAACTAAAAAACCAAAACAAAACTTGGAAGCAGGCGGGGTCCATTCTATTTACATTTCATTTCATAATTTAATTTTCAAATGAAAAAAGTTTTGTTTAATTTAAAATGTGCTTGTTGTTTGCTTTTCAGTTTTTTCAGTCGGGTTTTTTAGTTTTTTAACTACTTTTTTTTATTTCCTACTTTTTAGTTCTTTTGTGTCTGTTCTTTCGTTGGTCGCGTAAAAATCTTCGCAAATGATTTAACTTTTGTGTTTGTTTATACGATTTGTGACTTTGAATTTATTTAAAACATATAAGTGTCATATATTTTTGTAATCTCCTTTTAAAACCCTTCATGTTGTTACCCTACTCGATGGTAAAGGATTTTTTTTATTTTTTGAAATACGCTTAATTGGCCCCAAAATCCGCAATTTTCTTTTCTTTTTTAATTTTAATGTAGCCAGTGACACTCGCGCCATCAAGACGAATCTAACAACGTATATTTTATTCAAATCCCTTCATCCGTTTTGGAGTTATGAGGGAACAAAGAAACGGACATACATACATACATACATACACACGCCAAACACATAACCCTCCTTTTGGGCTTCGACGCAGTCGGGTAAAAATAATAAGTTGGTTAATCCTTGCTTAATATTATGAAATGTACATAGTATATAGGGTGTAAAATACACCTTAACGCAAACGAAGGGCACTTGTTCTCCCCACCACTGCAAACATTTTTTTGTTCTAGACCATACCTGGGAACCCCCTAGTTACGGAGATATTTTGTAAATAATAGTTTTTCAGGTTATTATTTTGCTTAAATTACCTTCATGACCCGTACCATTCAAGGCATTCATTAGCACAATGTTTTAAGAGTGCTACATTAAGTTTTACCGTAAAATGTCATTTTTGACCCCAAAAAAAATTCGTTTCCCAGCAAAAAAAAAATGCGTAAGGGTACTTAGTTTGATGTACAGAATGCTTGGTTTACGTTTGTGTGAAAGGTTAATTTACACCCTGTGTGAATGCAAAAACAACTGTCTGCCTCCAACTCCTTACCGTTAAGGAGTTGGAGGATAATTCCTTTATAACATATCATAGGGACGCATATATGGTTGTATTCTATCAGGTTATCTAGGTGAGCTGAAAACCTGATTATGGAAGGTACTACTCCTCAATGGTTAGGAGTTGAAAGCAATAATAAGGGAATCATGAAGGTTCATGGTTAGGTTTCTTGGTTCAATGTTCAATGCATAATAATTATTTGTAAATTGTAAATTATTAATAAATAATTTATTTAAATATTTGTATAGGATTACAACTAAAAATAAAAAACTTTTTTGCAAAAAAAAACCAACTTCAAAAAAAACAAAATTACAAAAAGTGAAAAAAATCAGCTTCTGAAGTCGGTGGCAAACAAAACGGTTTCAAACAAACAATTGTCACCGACTGAAGTTTATTTTTCACTTTTTGTAATTTTGTTTTTTTTAAACTCAGTTTTTTTTGCAAAAAAATTTTAATGCGAAAAAAGGGTAATAAGGGGGGGGATAGAAGGAGATGAAAATATTATTTTTTTTCGCGATAACCGACATGCACGCAGGCGAAGCCGCAGGCATCAGCTATAGTTATTTAAATAAAGCGTATTGTGGACTGTCTCATTGGTCTACTTCTAGTACTGCTCGCCCTAAGCGCGACTGTTCCCGGGTTGGGAATTTTGTTATTGGGTTTTCACGGAGTCTGAACATGTACCCGATTGATGGCAATAGGTTTGCCCCATATTACATAGGACTTAAACATAAATGATGAAATGTGCGTGTATTGTTTAGGTACACCTCTGCTTAACTCATCGGGGATTACAAACTTGATGTTATGTAAAAAATACATTAAATTGGTGGCCAAACTGTTTTATTTTTGTTTCCAACAATGATAATGGTCTATATCTCAAAGTCGCAATCCTTGTTCGTCGAGAACAAACTGAACTATGTAGTTATCAATATAACAAATGGCCGATAAAAACAATAGTTACGCGTGTCTCACTTTTATGGTTATTAAGTGATTAATAAAATAACTTAAACAATAGGTATTCATGTCTATGAGAAATCTTAGACCCGGTGCACACTGACAGCAGGAAATAAAAACTCATAATTATTCTGTTTGACATGTTATACGAATTTGGACTTTCTACTGTGCTTTTTAGATTTAGTTTTGTACAGAAGCAAATAATTATAGCATTGCTGATAAATAAGGTAGATCAAAAAACTTTACATTCTAGCCGCCTAGCCAAATAAAGTCCTTAGATATTCATAACTCACATTTCAACATTACTTTCAGTGTTCTGATCAGTGGATCATGGAGCGCGGAACAGCTGAAGTTTCCACCTACATTCATGTTTGGAGCGGCGTCCGCAGCATACCAAGTGGAAGGTGCCTGGAATGTCAGTGGTGGGTCCCATACAATATATTCTTAGGTTTCTGTCTTCCCAAGACATGCTAGCGTCTTCTGTCTGTGTCTTTTCAAGCGTTGTAGATTCTTTCCAGTTATGGTGTACTTCCAATTAGTCATTGGTGCCTCAATACGCACCGTCGAAATGCCATGAAGAAGAAGACTGTAATAGGTACCTAGTCGGCAGGTATCTAGACAAAATACGACATAAAAAGGTAAAGAAAAAAGGTAGAAGGGTCACCGACGCTAAAACGGTTACCAGGTATTTAGTACATGCGTCGGGAGCCACGTGACGGCTTCCGGCCAACGTAAACGCGGACCTGTGGACGGTGAGTAATGGGCTAGCTCGTCGACGACGACAGGCCGTATCGACGGCGCGTTCGTGCTCCACGCGAGCCTCTAAGAGATGTAAGGGCAGACGTCCGTCGGGGCTGCGAGTTGTTCGCAAGAGATACCGCGGCCTCGACATAAAGTGCTAAGAAGGAACATGGGTGGTTTTTAGTCAGTAGAAGTCTGACACTCCCTTTCGCTCTGCCCATGAGCGGGGAGGTTATTTGACGATTACCCACACCACAAAAAATAGTATTTTGTACATAATTCTAAGGCTAAGGCTATCTAAGATAGGATTGATTCATCAACTAACATTCGCCAGCGTGAAAATGACGATTTGCACAAACATTTTCACAAACACAAGCTAATATCATAATCCCAAACTAATCAAAACATAACAAATCTTAGTCTTTATTACATTACATTTTTTAAATTCTTATTGTTAATTGGCTCATAATCACGTATTTCGAGATAAGGAGACCAGGAGACCCGTAGCACAGGTTTTACTTAGTATGGGCTCCTGTCTCCCATCTTCAAACTTTTGTATACTCTGATGTACACATTATTATTTGTGGGAGAAAATAAATAAATTTATTATTATTACAAAACTATTATTTTCTTCCCCTCAACTCCTTTAGGGGTTGAGTTTCGAATAATCCTTTCTTGTTCCTTGGCTACATTATAAAGGTAGGTATATTACCCACTGTGCAAAATTTCAGCTTTCTAAATCCAAGGGTTTGGGCTTGGCGTTGATGAGTCAGTCAGTCAGGACTTTTCTTTTCTATTTAAGTAAATTAAAAACAAACAGCTGTTCTATACGTTTTGACAGTGTAAGTACTTTAGTAAGAAACAGCTGTCTTTTGACAACGTCGGTGACCTCTCACTCTTTAAGTTAGTTTTGGTTGAACGAGACCTATGCGCGAGTCTGACCCACAATGACAACGATTTTTCTACTAAAAACTATTCGATTTTACCCTCATATCAGATAAATCTCCTGGCTTATGGGACAAGTTAATACACGACCGTCCGGAGCTGGTGGCAGATGGCACCAACGGAGACGTGGCGTGCGACTCCTACCACCTGTGGAGGAGGGACATCCAGATGTGTGAGGAGTTAGGGCTCAATATGTACAGGTAAATATCCTCATGATTGTTATAGTTTGATATACAAGGTTTTTCAATCAGGAATCTCAGTGGCAGCCACGGATCTGGATTTCCGTGACTGTCCTTTCAGTTTTCTTAAGGGTACTCTTAAAAGCCTCATTATATTGTAATGCTATTAAATATCGAAATTAGAAAAGTCGTTAATACACAAAAATGTATTGAGTGGAGTACCAAAAAGCTCTACGTCACTCTTTTTGATAGCAGAAGCATAATCAGCTTGTAATGCTCCCACTGCAGGAACACAGGATTCCTCTCTAGGAGAGGGCATGGGCCATAATCCACCAATCGGGCTCAGTGCGGGTTACTCGATTTCACACGTCTTAGGCTCTAGGACATGCCGGTTTCCTCACCTTTTGAGAGCAATGGTGATGAAATAAATTACAAAAAGTAATGCGCCTGCATGGAGAGAGCTAAGCTCGGAGTTTCCTTGCGTAATCGAATCAGAAATGAGACATCCGTATGAGAACCAAGGTTACCGACATAGCCCGAAGAATTGGGATGGCCGATGGGGAAGGAAAGTTCTGGAGTGGCGATCGCGAACCGGAAGACTTTGCGTTGGAAGGCCTCCCACTAGGTGGACCGATGACCTGGTGAAGGTAACGGGGATACACTGGATGCGAGACGCACGGGACCGGTAAATGTGGCGACACTTAGGGGAGGCCTATGTCCAGCAGTGTCCCTTTTTCGGCTGCAATGATGAATGCGCCTGCCTAGGTTCGAACCTATGACTGACTTTTCTGTTCGTAAGTCAAGGTCACCACCACTGGGCCACGGCTGCTCTCATCCCCTTGATAGAGTCGTTGCGGGAATACAAAGCTGTATCTGTGTTTTATTTTTATTTTTAAATATAGCAGATAACAAAAGTGTCTCATAAGAACTCCCTCTTCTCAGGTTCTCGATTTCTTGGCCTCGTCTCCTCCCGTCTGGGTACCCGAACCATATCAGTGAGGATGGCAAGAACTACTACAGCAATCTGATCGACGGTCTACTGGAGAAGGGCATCCAACCCCTTGTAACCATCCACCACTTCGATCTGCCGCAGTCTTTGCAGGATCTAGGTAAGCATTAACGGGCCACATTGCTCGTAGAACGCATGGCAGATGGGGCCGAAAAGTTCTGGAGTGGCGACCGGAAACCGGCGGATGCGTTAAACTGAAGTTTCACCCCGGCTTCACTCGGGTGCAATGATCTGCATATCTTAAACCATCCTCTTGAATCCCTCTATCTATTGCTAAAATAATAAATGCAGTTTGCATTTAAATCCGTAGGTAGATTAAAAGATCTAGGCGTACAAATACAAACAGCAGGAGCTACTTTGTTTTCTACACTAATACTTTATAGAGGAAAGATTTGTTTGTTTGTAACGAATACGCTCCGAAACTACTGGACCGATTTGAAAAATTCTTTCACCGTTCGGAAGCTACATCTCCGGGTGACTTCTACTTTTTCAACGGGAACTACGCGGGTGAAACCGCGTGAAGTCCGCTAGTCTAGTATACTATAAAGATATTAAAATCATGATTCGAAAGACACGTGTTTATAATCGTTTTGCTGTTTTTTAGGGTTCAGTATCTACCTACTCCTTTGGAGTGGAAGGAAAGGTACCTACCCTATGTCAGTGTTCCCGTTACACCTGATAACATGTAATGCAAAATTTTAGGAAGTTCGTTTCAGTGGTTTAGGCGTGCAAAGGATGTTGATACGATCAATGATATATTAAAACTATAGATACGTTGTCCGCCCTCAAAAATGACAACATGAAATGAAGCCAATTGGCCACATCGCGCTTAGTTACGCACCAACGTCTCGCGCGATGCTACGTTTGTCCTTAATTTAAATCGTGTGTGTAAACCTGAGCAAAACATAAATACAACAGGCATCAACAGGCATCCCGCTGTACGGTGTCATATTTTCTTTCCCTTTCTTTACGCGTAAAAGTAGTTATATAATATTTTCGCCGTTTTGAAGCGCCGCCATGTTAGTTCATGACGTGTCTATACCATATAATACGTCATTGAGTACGATAGTTAGTATTGGAAATGGAGACTCTTCATTTGTGACTCTCCAGTACCTCGAGGAAGACTGTTTGAAGCAGGATTTGGCTAGAAAGGAGGTCACTGCTGAAATAACAAGTTATAGAGAAGTATGGAAGAAGAAGACACGTTAAACCTACCCCAAATAAATTAGGATAAGGGTAGGAGAATGACAACAGAGTTAGGATTAAAACTTTAATCTCTCTGTTAATCCAGGTTATAAACTACCTGTGTACCAAATTTTATTCGTTCAGTAGTTTTTGCGTGAAAGAGTAACAAACATCCATCGATCCATCCATCTATACACACATACAAGTTAAAACATTCACGTTTATTATATTTACTCAAAAATGCATGTAATGTTGTCATTATTTTGACAACCTTGTTTGAGCAAAGTCGACCTTGCCGTTCTGTTTCAAGGAGCGGCCGGCAATGTTTTGCTGGCCGCTCTAACAGGCCGGCAATGTTTTGCCGACCGCTATTTTGACGTTTCAACGTTTTAAAAAATCAATTCCAAAAAGATTTTATTTAAAACACAGCTGTTTGTACGTCTAAAGGTAAAAAAAAAACAAAAAGATTTAAATGAAGTAATAAATGAAGAAATAATCCAGCAGTCAAACACCGCATTAGAATTATCGCAAACTATCAGTAATATCAAACCGGGAAAGTCGGTGTTGAATTTTAGTAACTGTACTTTTCATAATTGTCATTTTAATTAAAATTCTAGTTAATTAATATATTTTTTATTTAAATTACTTGCTGGTTTTATTTAGATTAGGTACTTGCATTTTTGAGTAAAGCACTATACAAACCTTGGCCCACAATGACTGCTTCGCTGGTCACGCTATGATTGCCTCGAGCTAGCCTAGCTACGCTCTAGGCCTTTCAGCTTGGCCATCATTGCAGCCCTTGCTGTCCTCGCTGTAAAGGCCTCGACCTACGGTCTCGGCCTTTATCTCAGCTCGTCCATCAAGTGCTGCACGCTGACCGCGCTGTGTCGGCCTGGAGCTGCGCTACGCTGCGCTGTCGGCCATCATCAGCGCGACCAGCAAAGTAGTCATTATAGACCGCGGCAGTAATGTACTATAGTAGGTTTCTGATTCATTCATTATTCGCTTTATAGCAAACTTTTTTATGTATAAGTGATTTCAAAGAAAGATCAGATATGGATCATAATTACTATAGACCAATCGCCTTAATACTTATTGTTTAGTACTGTTTTATTAAATTACTCAAAGATAACTTTGAAATCATATTCTAGTAACAATGGATTTCCGATAATATAATCTAGTCGTTTTATGAGTGAGATTTCATTTACAGCTTAGGTATAAGTACATATGATTACAACTAAAGTAAGTGTTATTTGCACTATTAAGCTATTTATGGTACCTACTTCCATTATAATCTGATTTGATTGTTATCATTATTAATAATGTAACGACATGGACGCCTTATGGACGTATTTGCAAAAATAATTGAACTATTACGTAGACACGAGTCACACACACTAGCGTTGGCTTGTTAGCTGCGAGAATAAATAGTCAAGTGAACTAACTTTGATACGCTGAAATTTTTTTTTTTATGTAATACGTACTTGTTAGCTAAGATGAAACCTCACCGGCGAACTTGATAGAGTCACCTGAAGGTCTACTTCGTTGACTGCTTCTGGAACTACTCGACGGATCGAAATTGATGAGCCGAGTTTGGGCTCGTTTTGTTAATAATAATAATTAATAATAATTTTGCATAGTTTTTTTCATAGATTTAGAATAGATTATATTTGCCTACTTACAGTATTTTAAGAAATCTTAAAATTTGTTATAGTAGAACAAAAACTATAACTAAACACAACACGGTATCGAAAACATAGCAACGGTAGATCGTTTTTACAGTATCAAAAACTATTATTTTCAAGAAAAACGTTTCTTGTATTTGAAGATAAAGAACCAATCTAGTTTTGTTAGGTATAATTTTTATTTGATTTGGTTAGGTTTAGTCAGAAAATGTACTGAAAAACAGGATAATTTCGTCCGAATTGTAAACGCAACCTGAAATCCCCGAAGTTTAAGCAGAGGTGTTCCTATACTTACACACTACATACACATTTCTTCAATTATTTTGAAGTACCATGTAATATGCAAGCTTATTACCATCAACTGGTCACAAATACTGACTACTCAGACAACTGAGAAAAAAAATGCCACAGTAGTAGACCAGGGGGTCACTTTAGCAGTCATAATATAAATAGGGTAGTTAACTAAAAAAATCTAATTAGTCCGTCCGATAGATTTCCAAAAAATATTGGACACGTATTTTTCCTTTTTTCACGTAAGCAAACAATGAAGACGATACAGTCATTTGAAAACTCGTGTGACGTCATATTCTAAGACATTCTTATGACATTTTTTTGCGGTTATTGACGTCACAAACCCCCACTCAAATCTCCGATGCGTTTTATCTTCGTCAATTTTTATTGATTTGATAAAACAAAAAATACGCATCCAATATTTTTCGATTATCTAACAGACAGACTAATTAGAATCATATTTTTTTAAGTCAGTAAACATCCCTATTGCGTTAAAAAGTGTAAAATGTACCTATCTATCTTTATTGGTTACTGCGTCTGTGATCATTTGACGAATTTTAACGCAATTTATATTATGATCCGCTAAAGTGGCCATTTTAGACCCCCAGACTGTTTTTTAGACCCCCAGACTGTTTTTTAGACCCCCAGACTGTTTTTTTAATGACATCTTGCAGCTTAAGCTAGTAGGTTGTCGACTATTTAACCAAACTATCCTGTGGGTGCCTTTAATAGTGTATGGTCTTCAGCCAGGGCAAACAAACTTACAAACAAAGCGACTACACGCTAAGGCCACCCCCAGGGGGAACGAGTCATAGCTTAGGGCGTCGTACGGAGGAGAGCAAGGGTACAGGCTGGATCTGAGTGGAAACATAATTTAGGCTAGGCTGATCTAGAAATACAGGCTCAGCCGCGCAGGCTGGCTCGAGCACACAATCCAGTTAACACTAGGTAATTCAAAACCCTTTGGTGAGACTAGTTGTTAGACTTTCAGGTCACTGACTACCTGTAACGACTGCCAAATATCTAATATACAGGGTTATTTGTAAAACACCGTTAACTTCTCAGGACTAAGTTGCTAACATCATAATCAACAACTTTTGTTCTATGACTTTTAAAAAGTCATCATATTTTAGTTCATCAGATTTACTTACAAAAATAAAAATATTTAAATTGTACGCTCTAAATGTTACCAAGTCTGCGAAGCAAAGGAAAACGATAGTACAATAGCGAGGGGAGCGGGGTAGGTAAGGGCGGCGGGGTAATCGTAGCGTAGCGAGTTACGACAGTGCGCGACAGGCCTACGGTAGGTACAGCAAAATACAGAGTTGAAATGTGATAAATAGGACAACGAAATCTTGAACTTTTGTTTTTGGTAAATGTATTATATTTTGTAAAAAGTCATCGAACAAAATTTGTTGTTTATGATGATAGTAATACAGTATTGCAAGGTTAACGGTGTTTTAGAAATAACCCTGTATAATGGGTGTAAAAGTACCCTTAACGCAAACGAAAGGCACTTGTTCTCCCCACCACTGCGATCAGTTTTTGGTTCTAGACCATACCTGGGAACCCCCTAGTTACGGAGATATTGGGGGTCAAAGTTCCAAATTTTGCACAGCTATTTCAGACCAACCTAGTCAAACGCAGCTTAACCTTGAAGACAGACCCATGCGTCTGTTATTATTTAGGGAGATAATTCTTATTACTTAAAACTTTCCAGGTGGCTGGGCGAACCCCCTGATAGCCGATTGGTTCGCAGACTATGCAGAAGTGGTCTTCTCCCTCTACGCTGACCGCGTGAAGTACTGGCTCACCATCAACGAGCCTATGATGATGTGTGACGGGGGATACGCACAGTTTGGAGCCCCATACATCGATGACCAAGCTGTAGGCCGGTATCTGTGCAATAAGAATGCATTGATAGCTCATGCTAAGGCTTATAGGATTTATGATGAATTTTATAGGTATAAGTATCATGGTAAGTTTAGCATTTTATTCATATGAGTACCTATGTCACTTAAGATATCGCAAGAACACATAAGCGTGTCACTTCGCGTGCCCTGCTTAAGTGTTTTATACTTTATACTTATACTTTATACTTATACTTTATACTTATACTTTATACTTATACTTATACTTATACTTTATACTTATCCTTTGTTTTTACTTTTTTATACTTTATTTACTGTCGCAGCAATTTAATTTGTTTAAAAACAACAACCACAGAAGAATACATTTCTTGAAAGAACATAATTCTAGATACTCAAAGAACACTCTGTTTGTTGTTGTAATAGTGCTCATATGCAACGATCGATTCAGAGGCATACAAACCAAAATACAATCTCAAAATATTCGCACGTTTACTTGCGTTTCCCTACTATTGTCAAAAAAAACTCTGTTATTTAAACCGTCATTAATTGAATTTAGACATCTCTATTTCAGTTTACTTCTTCTAATTGGTTTAGTGAACCTTTAATTATTCAATTCTTACAGGAAAAGTATCGTTACCGACTCTGTTCATCTGGTTCAAGCCAGTCACGGCGGAAGATCAAGAAGTTACTGATCTTACTATTGATCATTGGGTAAGATCTTTTGTTTAGTGCTACCTACAGGGGCACCACAACTCTACCCTTAATAACGCTAGTCTGACTAAGCTCTCTTCTCTCGAATCAGTACGGAAATAGGTCATATTAAAAACAACATTACCTGTCTGCAATACCTGACACAATATTTTAGATTGTCGTCTGACTGATATCACGTCGTTTGATCGAAAAAAAAACCAAAAGTACCTAATTTGTTTAAATGAGGCTGACAATCAGCACTTTTTGATCGTCAACGTTCAAGACATGATACAGTCCCCTAAACTCACCAGCAACACATCTCTCTATTACATTTCCTTCGATGATATTTGGCACAGATTCCACATGTAGATAAAGTAAACCAGGTCGTAGTGATCTAGAGCTTAGAGCAACTTCCGAACTTCACGTAGACGTAGATGTAGCTACTACGCTAGCTTCTCAACATTATCAGCCTTTGTTCCCACTGCAGGAAGTCAGGCCTCCTTTATAGGATTGGGCCACCGCTGCTCGCTATCTTCTACCATAATACAATACAGGGTGCACGGGATAGCCATCCGCCGATTGATGGGATACCTACTGAATTCAGGAGAAAAAATCCGGTGGAATATGATTCAGGATCAGTCAATTTTGCGAAAGGCTCTCCCTAATATCGTGTGGATCTTCTGTGTTTCTATTAGGAGGGTCGATACGCTCACGCTATCTTCTCCAAGGAAGGTGGATGGCCACGTAAACTAGAAAAAATTCTGAATGATATTGCGAGGAAGGAGGGCTACTCGCGTCCCAGACTGCCACCTTTCACTCCCGAAGAAATAGAACTGGTTAGAGGTATGTCTGTTGTTTTTTTTATAAATATAAGCCCTCAATTTTTTATGGTAAGAACTAACCTGCAACCTAAACCTGCACCTGTTTTTTGACTTCGAAAGGGGCATAACAGTCAAGTGCTGCCTAGCTGCCCTCAGTATATGCCAGAGCTTATACAGAAGGGTACTTTGGAATATATATTGTATGTACTTTAACAGCTAATATTATTATTATTATTAGCTGTTAAACTATGGTTACTGTGAGAATAATTGAATGAAATCTTCACCCAATCATATGATAACACAACTCTATAAAATTCCTACTTAGGATTTGGATGTTTGGCTCACAGATAGTTTATAACTCTGATTAACACATAGGATTATTTCAACCCGGTTTTATGGTACTGAGAGACAATAACTGAACTCCGTGGACGAAACCGGAGGTGTAAGCTAGTGCTTTAGAAAAAAGATGTTTAACTTTTAAAATAATGGGTGAGAGAAAAGAAATTCTCTTCTTACACATTGCTAACTTAATTGTTTCAGGAACTTACGACTACTATGCGCTGAACCACTACACAACTCGGATGGTGCGAAGAGTGAAGCCAGGAGAACAGCCAGGAAAATGGCTTTTTGATGGCTCAGAGGACCTGAACACAATAATGGATAAGGATCCATCGTGGGACACTACACCGGTTGACTGGTTCGCGGTGAGATATAACTTCTATGTAACATTACGAAGGACGACGTCAACACTTTTGCCGTGTGCGTCTGCCGTACATCTACACCGTGAAATTTTAGTGGTTGTTTTCCCGTAGCAAAATGTTTATGTCTTGGTAATATAATCGCCATGGGAACGATTAAAATATTGGTAACCAATATGGCAGATTAAGCATTGTGAAAAACAAAACTCGAAAGTGACCACAAACCAATAGTAGGTCCCTAGGCCGAGTGTCCACCAAGTTGCCCCGTGTGCTCTTCAATCAGCTGATAACTTTTTCTTGATAATAAGCTTTGAAAGTTATTTTACATCGCTGTTTTCCCTTGTCGGCGGCTCGTGCGATTCGAGCTACCAACAATTTACGTTAAGTGTTAAGTACTATTGATTTCACGTTTTCGAGTAGATGAATATTTTTTTTCATTATTTTATAACAAAAACATCTTTAGGTATTGTTTTACTTTTACTCTATGCTTCGAAAATACTCCATATGGCAAGTTGTTCAGCCGCGGGAAAATAACCATTAAAATTTCTCGCTGTGGTTACAGAGAATGTGAACATTTTGAAAGATATTCTAACTAATATTAAAAATGCGTGAATAAGTGTGTTTGTTACCATGCCTGAATCGATCATCCTGTTTATATAAACGTTGTCAGGTGTACAGAAATGCACATAAGGGGACCATCAACCTTGGGGCTGCGGGATGTTGTAAGAGATACTGCGGCCTCGACATAAAGGGCTAAGAAGGAACATGGGTGGTTTTTAGTCAGTAGAAGTCTGACACTCCCTTTCTTATGATAATAGATGGCACCCATACATCCACCGGTTGCCTATACATCCAACGCTGCGTCTTCCGGATCGTGGTTGCTATTCGAGAACCTTTCTTACCAACCAACCACCAACCACCAACGGCCAACCAACGGCGGTTTCGACCAACGGTTGTCGAAGGCACCACGTGTCTCTCGAATCATGACTGAATGATATTATTGTAGAACTTTTGGAAGTAGTCTTTGACAATTTTATTAGCATCAGAAAATGTTTACTCATTTTTGTTGTGAAACTTGAAAATGAAAGCTCGCGAGCACATTCGCAAGAAGTTGGCAGCTTCGTCTCACAACTAAGTTGTTAAAGTTTTTCTTGTTATCTTTCAAAATTTTAAATATTTTATGTATATATGTATGTATGTATATATTTTTATAAGTTAGGTATATATATTTTCTAATTTTTGTTTCTGTTAAGCACCTACTGTGTAATGTCTCTGCATCACCCTAAGGTAGACTGGTAGAAAATGCCCAAGGCATTAAGTCCGCCTTTGTACGGTTTCATAACTCGTGCATAAAGTTTTAATAAATAAATAAATAAATAAACTTATAGTTCGTCAGATAAACCATAAACACCATTTGAACCACCCCTTTTCTAAGATAGTGGCCGCGCGACAAGGGTTGCAACCACACAAACTTGAAATTAAACTGACCAACCCATGATTTTTGAAAACAAATTTGCCTCCTCCAATAAATGCACGCTAAATGTAACATTTTAATGTCTAAAGTATTTTGGGCTCAGTTGCTTATTTATGTAAGTAATTTTTCCAGGTGTATCCCGAAGGTCTACGCGAGCAGCTGCACTGGCTGAATTCCACGTACGACGTGAAGGAAATCGTCATCACCGAGAACGGAGTGCCCTCACTGGACCCCGGCCTCGTGGACACGCAGCGGCTCGAGTACTACAGGGATTATTTGGAACAGGTATTGGGAAAGTATATGAACTTTTTGAGGGTTCGAGAACTATATAGTATCGACCCAAAATTCAATGGCAAGGGACTCTACCCTAACTTAAGAGATCACAACCAGACCTTAGAAGTTTTTAGAGCAAATGGGTAAAAATATCGTTTAATCGCGCGACTAGCTTTGCTTTGAAAGTAAAGGTGCTTCTAAACGGGCTATACTTTCACGGCAATAAGTAGCCGACGAAATGACACTTGTCGCAGGCAGCGGCTTATATTCGTAAGAAAGGGATGCACTCATATTTGAAAACGACTCAAAAATAATAAAGTTTTTCATAAAAACTGGCACGACACTAATTCAGTATTTTCGAATGTCAAGCGATCGTTCAACATATTGCCGGACCATACCAAATATGTATGTGTAGCTATATGGCTGGGCCATTAATGGAAGTTTGTATTTAGAAGCCTTTAATTGTAGTGTGGTAAGTCTATATAGGTACTTATATCTAGCATTTCGTTATTATTATTAGTACTGACTTATGGACTTTATCTGACTGTCAGTGGAGACTAGTCATCTCTTTGTTGCCATGGTTTATATATATTATTTTTTTATTTGATTTGTTTGCTCCGGACGTTCTTAACTTGCACCTCTTCGTCTTGCTACATAGTTCTCACATAATATACCATCTTAACATGCATTATGTAATGTACCAAGATTTTGCAACAATATTTTGATTGAAAAGAGTGTCCATGGAGTTTCTTGCCCTTTCTTCTCCATAGAGATCTACGCTAGGTAATGGGCAACTACAGTACTTTCACAAGTTATTATGCTTTGTGTCTGTGACTGTAGCTTTAGATTGCAATGCGTCGTTCCGGGGGTTACTGCGTCGGATTGCGCGGCGCCGCGCCGGTTGTGATTCGGAGTCTCGTGCATTCGTTGTTGCGGTATGCGTCGCTGCGTGCTTTCGTGCTCTCAGTATTCGTTGTTGCGGGCATTCGGCGGCGTGTGGTTCGCCGTGGTGGCTTTCGGGATGACATATTGCACTCGTAGTTTTTGTTTTATGAATTGTTCTTCTGACATTCAAAAGTGCCTGTAATGGCTTAATTGAAATAAATGCTTTGAGTTTGAGTTTGAGTTTATCCTTTTATTGGCTTTTTTTACTGCCATTTTAGCTTTTGCTTGCAGCTTGGCTGCCGTTATGTCGGAAACGTTTTAAATGTAGCCTATCACATTCTGGGATACAGCTTCCAGTACGTCAGATCGGTAGTTCTGAAGATTAACCTCACATGCAAACTTACATATTAATATCTCGTTATAATATAAGTAGAGACGTTTATATACGAGGTTTGTCTTGCAGGTCCTGCTGGCTATAAACGACGGTATCAACGTGACAGGGTATACCGCTTGGACGCTGATGGATAACTTCGAGTGGTTGAGTGGTTTCACGTAAGTTGAAACCTGGAACTAGTATGTACCTAATAGAACTATTTTCAATATTCCATTCCTTTGTGAAACTGTTGTTAAATAATTAAAGTTAGCATAAACCAGATGGAAAGAGGACGAGACGAGACGTCTTAAGACGAGGGTCTTTAACCAGTGTGTGTTGCCAGTGATGACTTATGGCTCAGAGACATGGTCCTTAGCTGCTGGCCTCTTAGAGTACCACAACGGCACGGTTTGCGCAGTGGATCAAGCAAAGGACTGCTGGTTCGATCCCCGCACGGAACAAATATTTGTATGGCCTATAGTTGTTCCGGGGCTGGGCTTTGTGTATGTGAGTTTAAATGTTTCTGAACGCTCCCACGATACAAGAGAAATTCCTAGTGTGGGGTAACGTTTTAAAAAAAATAACTTATCACAATTTTCTTCCAGAGCAAAATTCGGTCTCTACGCTGTAGACTTCTCTGACCCTACCCGGACCCGAACACCACGCGAGTCAGCGCGATACTACTCCTCTGTGATAAGGAGTAGAATGATACACCCCACACATGATAATACCAAATTAAATTATGTTTAGATAACGTTTTTACGCTGACATGGCCACTAATATAACCTCTGAAAATGGGACGGGTTTATCCGTGATCATAGTGCTTTTTACATTGCCGAAAAATCGGGAGCTCGAAACAAAAAGTCGTCATCTGTCTAGCCATTTCCCAACTATGTTGGGGTCGGCTTCCAATCTAACCAGATGCAGCTGAATACCAGTGTTTTACTTGGAGCGACAGCCAATCTGACCGACACAACCTAGTTAACACTACTACTATGAATTTACCTACATATACATATATGGCAGCCGGGACCATCAGCTTTACATGCTTTCCGAAGCACGGAGGAAACTTGGTATCTAATGGGCGGTCACCCATCCACAGACCAACCTAGGCAAGCGCGGCTTAACCTAAAGATCGACCCGAGTGGAAGTTATTAGTAGGCTACGAACTTAAACAAAAAGAAAAGCAAAACAAAATTAAACATGGCAAATATCCCGTTTTCAGTGGTAATGATTATGTTCAGATATTATAGGGTTGTTAACAAAAAAAAAACTAATTAGTCCGTCATTTCCGAAAAATATTGGACACATATTTTTTCTATTTTTACAAACAATGAAGACGATACAGTGTTTTGATAACTCATGTGACGTCATATTCTAAAACATTAATATGGTATTTCTTACCGGTGAGTGACGTCCGAACCCCCCACTCAAATCTTTGACGCGTTTTATCTTCGTAAATTTTTATTGATTTGATAAAACAAAAATAACCTTTCCAATATTTTTCGATAATCTAACAGACAGACTGATTAGAATTATATTTTTTTTTAAGTCAGTCAACATCCCTATTATTCAATAAATTATGATGCATTTTTCGACACTTGTTTTATTTCGTTGATAGACGCCAAGCATGTGAAAGTTGAAAAGCGAATCGACTGTCGTGGTACGGACGAGTTATGAAGAGGGACGAATCGCATGTGACTAAAAAAGTGATTAATCTACACTAATATTAAAAGAGTGATTAATCTACACTAATATTATAAAGAGGAAAGATTTGTTTGTTTGTTTGTAACGAATAGGTTCCGAAATAACTGGACCGATTTGAAAAATTCTTTCACCGTTGGGAAGCTACACTATCCCCGGGTGACATAGGCTACTTTTAATCCCTGTATTCGGACGGGAACGGGAACTACGCGGGTGAAACCGCGTGACGTCCGCTAGTATAATATAAACGTTGATAGATTGAGAAGGAGAGGAAGACCAAAGAAATGAGGAATGGAATATAGTAGAAATGGTATAAAAGAAAAAGGAGTTAATGAGAAAATTAAGGCTTTAAAAAAAGATTACAAAAATATATGACACTTAAATGTTTAAAAGAAATTCAAAGACACAAATCCTCTAAACAAACACAAAATCATCTGCGAAGAATTCTACGCGACCAACGAAAGAACAGACACAAAAGAACTAAAAAGTTGGCAATAAAAGAAGTGGGTAGTTAAAAAAACCCGACTGAAAAAACTGAAAAGCAAAAAACAAACACATTTTATATTAAACAAGACTTGAAAGCAAGCGGAGTCCAGTATTTTTATTTCATAATTTAATATTATTTTTTAGTTAATTTTTCATTATTTTATTCATTCATTATAGGTATGTTTATTTGTATTTTTGTAATCTCCTTTTTAAACCCTTCATTCTGATACCCTACTCGATGGTAACGGATTTTTTTATTTTTTTCAAATCCGGGATATGGCCCCCAATATCCGCAATTTTTCTTCGTTTTTTTTTTTCATTTTAATGTAGTGCCAGTGACACTCGTGCCATCAAGACGAATCTAACAACGTATATTTTATTCAAATCCCTTCATCCGTTTAGGAGTTATGAGTGAAAAAGCAAAGAGACAGACATACATACCCGCCAAACACATGACCCTCCTGTTGGGCTTCGCCGCAGTCGGTTAAAAAACGTGTAGCGCCGACCACAAGTAACATGGGACAACAGCAGGAAATTGATGATAACAGACACTAGCACATCAAACTATCTGAAACTATTTAATATTCCAATCAACTTTGAACCAAATGCTTTAGCGATAAACTTGAAAATGCTGTAGCTTGATGTGCCTATCTGTACCTAGATCTAAAAGAACATAGGGTGAAGTTTGTGAGTAAGCTTTTGTTTTGGATGATGGGAAACATCAAATAACACCTGCCACTCTAGGCGGAGGTGTCAGACTTCTACTGACTAAAAACCACCCATGTTCCTTCTTAACCCTTTGTGTCGAGGCCGCGGTCTCTCTTTCGAACCCGCAGCCCCGACGGGTGGCTCCAGTCTCTTTGCAGTTATTTTTCTTTTGATAAAGTAACCCAAAAGCAACCTTAACGTGACCAAACAAAATGATCACTGTAATTTGGATAAAGTCATCAGCAGTAGCAGCTCAACATCATTTTAGCATATACAGGGTGTAAATCAACCCTTCACACATACGCCAACCAACCATTCTGTACATCAAATTAAGTACCCTTACGCAAAAATTTTTGCTGGGAAACGACTTTTTTTTTGGGGTCAAAAATTTCATTTTACGGTAAAACTCAATTTGGCACTCTTAAAACATTGTGCTAGTGGATGCTTTGAATAGTTAAAGGGTCATGGACAACCTGAAAAACTATTATTTACACAACAGCTGTGCAAAATTTGAAACTTTGACCCCCAATATCTCCGTAACTAGGGGGTTCCCAGGTATGGTCTAGAACAAAAAAATAATCGCAGTGGTGGGGAGAACAAGTGCCTTACGTTTGCGTTAAGGGTACTTTTACACCATGTATTTTGGGGTTGGCTTTCGTTCTAAGCAGATTCAACTGAATACTATCTATTTAACATTTAGTTACTGCCTATCTAAATCTCCACAAGCCAATTAATACAAGGTGTGTCTCAAGACGTACTTAGGGGAGGCCTATGTCCACTTGTCCAGCAGTGGACGTCTTTCGGCTGAAATGATGATGATGAATGATGAATACGAATATATCCCTTGGTAAGACTGGTTGTCCTTCCAGCTTCCCAGCCGTCATAAAGTTTGAACCGAACCGTGTTTGCAGTTGTAAGAGTTGACATTCGAAATTGTATCTTAAACCTTCTTTGTAGGGTCCAGTTATCTGTGATGTGATAATATCGTCCCTGCCATGTCGTTCTTCATTGCATCGTTGACTGGTTGCGTAGTTTCATTGCAGCAAGACAGATGTCACTACTATCCTACTCAAGTACAAGACAAAAAAAATAACTGATGAGATCATTTTATTACACATTTTATTACAACTACTAAGCATATTTTATTATTTATTTAGCTGAATATTAAACATACTCATGAATTTTAATATATTATAATGATAAAGCCGAAATTTATAATTTTTTATTTAATCTTGCATTTTAAATAGTTTGCGAAACGAAAGTTAATAAAAGGAAATTATTTGTTATACAGCACAAGTGTCCTTACACTATTGGTCCATATAAAAACTAAAGTAATGTATAATGAGTTAAAATATAATGAGTTATAATATTGTGAATAAATAGAAAAGAAATACAGTGTGATTCTTTATAATGTGCACATATCGAAATGAGGGAATCTATGCTTAATTTTATCGATGGAAAAAATATTTTAAAAAATCTAAATATTTTTTAATATTTTTTATGGAATTTTCAAAAATGTTGTCCGCTGTTGTGATCCCAATGTAAACAAAACGGTGTAACTTTTAAACTAAATTATATATCGCGATGAAACAATTTTATGTAAAAAGTTATGAAAAAAAAAAGTTTTTTTGATCAAAAAACGTGTTTATTTTCAATTGAGGGTAGTTTTTTTCCACAATTTTCATTTTATGAGGACGCCTAATTGCTTCCAATCATTATGGAGTCAACAACACAATCATTTGTTTCATCGCGATAGATAATTTAGTTTAAAAGTTACACCGTTTTGTTTACACTGGGGTCACAGTAGCAGACAAAATTTTTAAAAATTCCATATAAAATATTAAAAAGGATTTAGATTTTTTTTTATAATTTTTCCGTCGATAAAATTAAGCATAGATTCCCCCATTTCGATATGTGCACATTATAAAGAATCACACTGTATAATAATATATCACATGAACAAAAGCCATTTCCTAAAACTCTTTTAAAAAATCATATCAAATCATTTATTTTTACTGAAAACAATGTAGGTACTTAACATTAAGTAGGTACTGTGTTTTTCCAACTTTGGGGTCGGCTTTCAGTCTTACCAGATGCAGCTGAATACCAGTATTTCATAGATATAGACCGTCTGCCTATCTCCCGCTTGCCTTGGTAAGACTTGTTGTCAGACTTTTGATCCTGTAACAGCTGAGACGAAAAACATAACGGTTTCAAGAGGCCGAAAACAAGGGGCCGGGGTGAATGGTCACCAATTATGAACAAAATCCTCTAGATTTCTTTTTACTTTGGAGGTCAGTTTATAGCCGAAAATATTTTATTTTTCCCTTTTAAATTGTAGAATACTGCACAAATTCTTAACATTAATCAATTTACATTGTAACGGACCATCATGTCAACATCAAATCAGTTTTTAGATGACGGAGTTATGAGGTAACACATAAACCAACATCATTGAATTGAGAACCTCCTCCTTTTTAGAAGTCGGTTAAAAAGGAGTATAATGAGTTTTCTGTCTGTCTTTTTTCCTTTTATTTTATGGAATTTAGTCGGAGTCAAAACATTAAAAATACCTTTCAATACATTCATTAAATAAAATAAAACCAAAATATTTTTTTGTTTTGTACTTATTCAAAAATCCTTTTGAATTTATAATTAATCAAAATCATTTAAAATCCTCAGATTGGGCGTCCTTTCCGACATTTATGTTAGTTTTATTGGTTTTATGTTCTAAAAAGGTACAGGTGCAGATAAAGGTGGTAGACCGTGTTATTCATCTTATAGGTAGATCACGTTAGGGTTTCGTAAAGTAAGAACCCTTTGATACACAAAATTTCCTCATACTAAGTAAGTTTTGTTGTCCATAGATGTGATTAAACAGTATCTAGGTAAGTATCATTAGAATAGTATACATTTATTTTCAGGTAACAAAGATCTACAGACAATTTATAATACCTTAACCTAAATATACATAAACATATTATACTAATAACATTTGCATTAGAATAAGTGTATGTAATTAAGTAAGTAATTTAAAACTATGTTAGTGACTTCACTTCACTTTCACGATGCTTTAAGCGATCTTGTGGAATTTGTCCGCAGAAGCGACGGGACACCACATCCAGGTAGTAAAGTTGAATCCGGCTCGAAGGACCATGTAGAAATAAGTACCTGCTTGCCATGGTTAAGCACTATTTTCTGGGTTGGTTGATTTGGTTGGCTTTAGGTATATCAGACTGGTAATAGTTTGGTTATTGGTCTACGAAAAGTTATATTGAACACTAGTTTAACTATTAAATGGTATAACGGTAATACATCTTAGCTAAAGCGCACTAGCTGGCGATAAATTGCGATACATATGCATATAAGGAAGTGCATGCAGATAAAAGTGCTGAGCTGTTCGGTTGTAAATATAGTACCAAACACGTTGTTTTGACTGGTTGATAGACTCCCGGCCATTGAATATTATGTAACGACTGCCTACATTATGGAAAGTAATAAAGAATTGATTGAGTATTGAGTACCATCAAAGATCTATAAATGGCAACCGTTACCGACGACGGCTTAAGAGCTGGATATACGCCACTGGCAATTCACAATCCAATTAATTGGGCGCCAGAGGGGTAGTAGCTACCAGAGGCTTATTTACCTATAGTGCAGGGTGTACGCTGCACCCGGGCGCAGTGGTTCTAGGGGGCGGCGATCGCCACTCGCTATGAAGTCCCCAGTATGGAGTTGGAGAAAATTTGAAGACATGTGACATCTACCGACCCGCACTGGCCCGCGTGGTGAATTATTATTTTATTTATTCCATGACTCCCGGCGGCGGCAGCGACGCGATTCAGGGGGCGGAAGAGAGTGGAGCTAAGGGGCAGCGTCAGGTCATGGTTATCAGATCACATCTTTGCTATTGTCATCGTGACTGTGTTGTTAAAATAAGGACAACCAAGTAGTGGCGTATCTGATCTTCCTTACTATATGCCGTTGCCTTGGGGCGGTTTTGTCAACATGCCTTACCGTATTACATTCTTCTAACCTATGTAAGTGGTGGGTCCACTTGCCTTGTCAGTTTGTTTCAATAAGTTAGGTTAGGTTAAGTCAGTCATAATTTAGATAAGCTAAGATCTGTGAGGTAAGGTAGGTTTGATTAGGGGACAACTAACACATGACGGAGCACATCCGTTAATTTTTCACTACAATCAACATTGCGCACATTGAAATAAAGTTGAAAACAAATAAATGGGTTTGATTCTCAGGCCGGGTAAAGTGTATTGGTTCATTCGGAGGTCACGGAGCCAGGGCTAAAAAAATAACAAAACATAACAAACAATGTTAGAATTAAAATGCTTTTCATAGGTACTTAAATGATCTGTAAACTAAAATATGTGGATATGATTGATACCTATATTATAGGCCTTTTTTTTGGGGGGTGCGGGAAATCATGAAATAACCCCTCCCGCTCTTGGGCAGAGCGAAAGGGAGAGTCAGTCTTCTACTGACTAAAAACCACCTATGTTCCTTCTTAGCCCTATATGTCGAGGCCGCGGTAACTTGCGATCAACCAGCCGTCAACTATATTATAGGCATGATACATGTACATTAACAACGAAAGTAGAAGTTACGTTGTTAATTGTTGTTCGTTGTTATCAGCACGAAATGTAAGTTAATTTTATGAATGACAAAATTATCAAGGAATCCCTCTTTGTAATCGAGAAAACAATCTAATCAAAATCGATGTCGATGTCAAATCGATGTTGTTAACTTGTGTAGTATGCAAGTTACTTTCGGTAAGCGCGGCGCAAGACGTGAAGACGAGTTATGTGGCAAATCCAACTTCTAAAAAGGAGGCGGTCATGTTTTCGGCCAACATCTTTTTGTACAGAGTTGCTAGTCTGTACATCATCAAGCTACCAGAAAATTTCAAAATACACACACACACATGTTTTCATATGGATCATAATAAAGGGTGTAAAAGTACCCTTAACGCAAACGAAAGGCACTTGTTATCCCCATCACTGCGATATTTTTTTTGTTCTAGACCATACCTGGGAACCCCATAGTTACAGAGAAATTGGGGGTCAAAGTTCCAAATTTTGCACAGCTGTTTTTGTTAATACTAGTTTTTCAGGTTATAACTTTACTTAAATTACCTCCATGACCCTTCTACTATTCAAAGCATCCACTAGCACGATGTTTTAGCAGTGCCACATTGAGTTTTACCGTAAAATGTGATTTTTGACCCCAAAAAAAAGTCGTTTCCCAGCCAAAATTTTTGACGCAAAAATTTACAAACCCTAAAATTGCCAATTCGGATGAAACGATATGCAATGGGTGGTGACCGATCCTACCCAGACCGACCTAGGCAAGATCGACCCGAGTGGGAGCGCAAATCTCAAAACTGCGAATGTAAGTTTGTTTTTTCAATAAAAATCATCGTTCGGAGGCGAGTAGGCAGGGTGGTCAATCAGTTTAGTAAGTTCACATAATTTGATGGGCAGCTACGGATCCCTACATTGTGCCGTGTGCGTATGGTCCGACATGCACTTGACCGGTTTTTAATGAGTTCATTAGAAGTCCTTCAATCATTAAAATTGTTAATATGCAAAAAAATAGAAGCGATTTGTTTCAAGTTTTTCCAACCTTTTATATCCTATCCTAAATCCATCTTCGTGCGCACGACCGCGACGGCCAACCAAACAAAACCGCTCAAATCAAGCTGATCTCTCGTTATGCGGGAAGCTCAAACAAAACGAGGTCTGGTTATACTGGATATAAATATCTTGTAAAAAATGGATAATCATATCTTATTATTTGGTGTAATATCTAGGGCCTTAGTTGCCTGATAATAATTTTATAATGACCACCAAAGGGTCTCAAGACGAAAGTCTATGACCAGTGTGTGTTGCCAGTGATTACATACGGGACCGAAACGTGGTCGCTCACAATGGGCCTCATCAGATAGCTTTCACCCAAAGGGCAATGGAGAGGGCTATGCTCGGAGTTTCCTTGCGTGATCGAATCAGAAATGAGGACATCCGTATGAGAACCAAGGTTACCGACATAGCCCGAAGAAATGCCAAACTTAAGTGGCTGTGGGCAGGGCACATTGTTTGCAGAACGGATGGCCGATGGGGCCGGAAAGTTCTGGCGTGGCGACCGCGAACCGGAAGACGTTGCGTTGGAAGGCCTCCTACTAGGTGGACCGATGACCTGGTGAAGGTTGCGGGGATCCGCTGGATGCGAGACGCACGGGACCGGTCAATGTGGCGACACTTAGGGGAGGCCTATGTCCAGCAGTGGACGTCTTTCGGCTAAAATGATGATGTCGATGAACATGATAATTATTAATATTACCTACCTTAAGGACTTCATCAGTAGGCTGGTCAAACACGAAACGCTTTACACACAACTTCGCGACAGAAGTGTTATTGGGTTTTTCCATCAGCAATTGGGATGGCATTAGGCTTACCCCTTATTACACGGGACTTAAATTAAACTTATCTGGAAAAATATGCGCGTACCCCAGAGTCCGTTGTTCAGCATTTTGTTGTTCAGCAAGGTGTCATGGCATTGGAAGTCCATGATGGGCCCACCAAAGAGAACCTGAAACAGAATAAATTCATGATGTAGCAGAGAATGCTTTAAGTTTGAGTTACGAGTCTTCATGTACATCATTACCTGCATAGCCTTTTTTTCACTTTTTCGGGGTCGACTTCAAGCCTTACTGGACGCAGCTGAATACTAGTACTTGTTTGACATGGAGTGAATGCCTAGCTAACCTCCACGACCCAGTAAATACTGGGTAATATACAACACCCTTTAGGAAGACTGGTTGTCCGTCATTCAGGCTATCAGTAACGACTGCCAAAGAACTACAGGTGTTCGCTGGCACCAACAGTCGATTCGTGCTGCGCTTGCCTAGAATAGGAATGTTTACCGACTTAAAAAAAATATGATTCTAATTAGTCCGTCTGTTAGATTATCGAAAAAGTATTAGATAGGTATTTTTTGGTTTGGGATTGGATTTGAGTGGGAGGTTGTGACGTCACTGAACGCTAAAGATTGTCATACTAATGTCTCAGAAAATGACGTCACACGAGTTTTCAAAGCACATCGTCTTCATTGTTTGTTTACGTGAAAAAATAAAAATACGTGTCCTATATTTTTTGTAAATCTATCTGACGGACTAATTAGTTTTTTTTTTTTGTTAACTACCCTATTGTCCGTGGTGGTCAGGTGCATGCAACCTATTAGGTACAGTCACCGGCAAAATTGCATAGTTACTTTAGAGTCTATTTTCCTGTGAACGTTTAAAGTCGACAACTCGTTTACGTTAGGTCGCGTCGTTTCTCGCTTCACACGATTTTTCTGAATTGTCCATGCATTTTTACAGGTCTGACTGTACATCATAACGAGTTTCCTCCGTACCTCAGAATGCACGTTAACCTGATGGTCTCGGTTGCCATATTGTAAGTATAGATCTTTGGTAGTCGTAATATGTAGGTGGTCAGTGACCTGAAAGTCTGACAACTAGTCTTACCACAGGCTAGAAAATACTGGTATTCAGCTGCATCTGGTTAGACTGAAAGCCGACCCCAACGTAGTTGGAAAATGTTATAAGTAAATGAAGTGACTGATCTGACCTCCACAATCCAGTTACTGCTAAAGATCTGCCAAAGATAACAGCCGGGACTAACAGCTTAATGTGCTTTTCGAGGTACAGACCAACTTACGCAAGCACAGTTTAACCCAAAGATCAACCCGAGTGGCTGTTATTAACTTACAGCAAAAAAAAACTCGCAATCCTTTATTGCTGACAAACTAACAAACAAACATTTGTTATTGCTAACAAATTGTTGTGCCAGACAGGGTTCATGTGAGACACATGTGATACCTATTAAATGATTGAATTGAACTTCAATTAAATATCTAAAGTAAAAGAAAATCCATGTACCTACTTGTATCAATCAATGTAAGTTTCCTTAAATAACGGAATGTTGCAAAAACAAGACCTCGATTAAACAAGGCTTCGCAGTGTAATATACAAGGAATGCTTTATTTGTAATTATTTATAGACATTAGTTAGGAACAATTAAGTTAGGATTAAGTAATTAAGGCACATTTATCGCATTGGCTTTGCCTCGTAATAGTAGATGTAAGTTGAAAAATAAATAAAATAAAATATTTTTTATTTTGACGACATGGTTGGCGCAGTGGCTCAGGCAATGGGCTGCTGCGCTGCGTGTCGCGGGTTCGATCCCCGCACGGAGCAAATATTTGCATGGCCTACAGATAATTGTTCCGGGTCTAGGTATTTATGTGTATATGATTATAAATGTTTGTAAACGCACCCACGATACAGGAGAAATTCCTAGTCCACACTAGGAATTTTTACAACGGCAACGTTTTTATAAAAAAAAAAGTAAAAAAAAAATTACGAAGTAAAATCGTTCGCAGTATAGTTTTCGATTATTATAACGAAACATCGCAGTAACAAGGTGTCGCAGTATACTGATTTCGATGAAAGGTTTTCGATGAAATGAAATTCTGTGATACAGTTTTCGCGCTGAAGTAGGTCTCCTCCTAAACTATCCTTGTGAATAAAATAACCCTCCTTTTGGGTTTCGCCGCAGTCGGGTAATAACATTGTTATCCAAGGGGTGAAAGTTACTTATTTAGTCCCGAGACGGGGTTTGACGCCCGTAACGTAGTAGGCGCGAATAGTTCGAGGTAGACTAAATAAGTAATTTACCCGAGGTAAACACTGTGCTTTTCATTACGAATACGAGGAAAGTGAAAATTAGAACAAAATTATTATCTAAAGAAAAAATGAGTGTTTCCCGCTTATTTTCTTTTTTTTTGTCCTCTGGTCGTCCAGCTATATCATGTTATTTTCGAAATCTACGTTATTTTATAGAAATAGGTAAAACTAAATTATATTAAAGTCATAATATTATTATATTCTTAAGTTAACTAAAAGGGTGTAAAAGTACCCTTAACGCAAACGAAAGGCGATTGTTCTCCCCACCACTGAAAATTTTTTTTTGTTCTAGACCATACCTGGGAACCCCCTAGTTACGAAGATATTGGGGGTCAAAGTTCCAAATTTTTCACAGCTCTTTTTGAAAATACTAGTTTTTCAGGTTATAACTTTACTTAAATTACCTTCATGACCCGTTTACTATTCAAGCTTCCATTAGCACAATGTTTTAAGAGTGACATTGAGTTTCACCGTAAAATGTGATTTTTGACCCCAAAAAAAAAGTCGTTACCCAGCAAATTTTTTTGCGTAGTACTTAGTTTGATGTACAGAATGCTTGGTTTACGGTTGTGTGAAGGGTTAATTTACACCCTGTATGTTATTTTAATTTTAAATCGCGCTGTAATTTAGTGGCTGTAATCAAAGTTAGAACGTGGTTCAATAAAAATGCGAAAATAAACCTAGTTCTTTTTTAATAATTTGACAGCTGTCAGTTAAAAGCAATTCTCCCTAGGGCTGAAAAGTAGTACTTTCAACTTAACTTAAACTAGTACTTTTCTTGTTTTCTTTTAGATAATATTATGACCTACTTTCAGAGAATGAGTAATGAAAACATATAAATGACTGGCTATTACCAATATACGACATACATCTACGGTTTGTAGATTCGTATGTAGCTGGCCTTAGGGTAATTTATGTTGTTTTTAAATATCGAATTTAAAATAGTAGCAGTCACTTACTAAACCCTACCTCTCTTCTTACTAATGCCTGTGCTGATGCGGCATGACTTTGAGCTCCTTGAGTTATAAGTCCGTCCGTGTGGTCCATACCAATGTAATAGGGATATTTAATAACTTAAAAAAAATATGATTCTTATTAGTGCGTCTGTTAGATTATCGAAAAATATTGGATAGGTGCGTATTTATTGTTTTATAAAATTGACGAAGCTAGAACGAGTCAAAGATTTGAGTGGGGTGTTGTGACGTCACTCTCCGATAAGAAAGGTTTTAGAATATGACGTCACACGAGTTTTCAAAGCACTGTATCGTTCGTTCTTCATTGTATGTTTACGTGAAAAAAGAAAAAATCATGTGTCCAATATTTTTTTAATCGATCTGACGGACTAATTAAGAAAGAAAGAAAACATGTTTATTTAGCACAATGCCACAAGTGCACACAACAAACAATAAATATTATGAAAGAAACTAAAAACCTAAACTGAAAAAAAAGAGTGTGTGCATCTCACGGCTACGCCAAATAGGACTTATTTGATTTTTTTTCAAGTACTCTATTGTGCTGATTGGAGAAAGGCCCTTCCGTCAACGAAATACGAAGCGATTGAGGAAAATGACAAATATTTTTAATTATTAAGAATTATTAAGACTAGCTGTTCCTCGCGACCTTCGTCCGCATGAAATAACTTTCCCCTCTCTCTCTCTCTCTTTCTTTTTATCTTAGATTTTAATTTTTATGCACGGAACCCAAGATTTGTTCTAAAACAATGAGCGTTTAACGGGACAATGAGTCATCCTTTTTCGTGCATGCAGCCGGTGTTCATCGATTTATTACACGTTGACACGTCAATAAAGCCTCTACTACGAGTATTAACTGCTTTAAAACATCAGACATCTGCCGGAGATTACTTGAAAAAGACAAACAAAAAATTAAAAAAAAGTCATAAGTACCATGTAAACTTTAATAATACTCTCAATAATAAAAAAACTGAAATTATATTAATTTGTAAAAGTAGGTAGATACCTACACAGGTACAAAGGTAAATGACTCATGCCCGGTCAAGTCCACGAATTATTTACTAACTATTTACAATAATATTGTGGACTTTTACGAAAAACACCAATGTCACTTATTGTTCGCCACATGTTAAACTATTTGATTGGGCTGTATATAAAAACTGTCCAAATTATTTGGTGGCCGCTTAGTGTTAAATATGTCGTGGGCAACTGCACTTGTTTTATGGTACGTATAATATGTAATCATCTATAACTATAATAAAATAAGTAAATTTGAAGTATCTGTTTGGTAATTTCAAAATTACTGAATTTAAATATATACCTATAGTACTTATAATAATAATAAATAATAAAAATCTTTATTGACATAATTTAATTAGGTACAACATATTATTTGTGAACCCTGACTTCTGTGCTAATATGAACTGTATTACAGGATAATAACGACACTTTCTTTAAATTGTTTGTCTGTGTTTGCGTGTTTGATCCGTTTGTGATCTCAGAAACAACTGGGCCGATAATGACGGTTATTTTTGAGGCGGATAGCTGACTAGATAGTTAGAAGTATTTGGTGAAACATTAGCTTTTATTATTTATGAAAAAATAATTAGGGATCCCTGCAAAAAAATAAAACCTCTTAATTTTTTTAAGTATCCCGATTCAAAAAGTATAAAAGAAGTAACCACGGGATGTAACAGTAATATAGCCGTTTTAAGTGGACGAACATCGCAGGCAACAACTAGTTACTCTTTTTATACAAAAAAACTACTTAATAAGAAAAAAGAAATTGATAAAGTTCATCGCCGTTCATAGAAAACCGGTCTAGAGAAAATGCCTATTTTATTTAGCATTGTTTTCAAAGAGAAGTGATAATTATTTTAATTCGACACGAATAATGATGATAAGCGAGCGATATGATGAGTAGCGGTGGCCCAGTGGTGGCGGCCCCGACTTACGAACAGTAGGTCGTGGGTTCGAACCCAGGCTGGCACATTACTTCGTGTAATTTATTTCATCACCGCTGCTCTCGAAACGGTGAAGGAAAACATCGTGAGGAAACCGGCATGGGTGTCTTAGAACCAAAAAATCGAAGACGTGACATCGACCAATCCGAACTGGGCGCGCGTGGTAGATATAGCCCATTCCCTCTCAAAAAGAGAAGGGGCCTGTGTCTCAGCAGTGGGAACATTAATAGGCGGTTGATGATGATGATTATAATGCGAATGTGATGATGTTTTCCAAAGAAACGATGGATGGACTGTGTGAAGGATCCTATAGCAAAGAAAGGAGGTGTTTGATGAGGTGACAGTTATAAGAAGTGTGTAAAAAAAAAGACATAATATTAATGCACCGACAACATATTAATTTGGGCTTAAGGCAGGAGAAACGATACAAATTAGCGGACCTGGCAGATGTCGTCCTGCCCCGACAGTAGCGACACCTACCGGGTCCAATTGTGAATTTAAACCATTCTCGAATCCACTTGAACACACAAAATGCCATTATTGAATTCATTTGTTACAAAAATGTGATAAATGAAGATCCGCTCGACCGATTTTGTGCAAACTTCACATAAACCATCTACTAAATAGTCCGAACAAAGCCTAAACATTTGGTTTGAATAGGTAAGCCCGTTCTTGAGTTATAAAATTACAACGAAAAGTGGCATTTATTTTTAAATATTATAGACTAGATAGATTATATAACCTACTATACTTCCTTTGACGATGATGATGATATTTTAATCATCATCATCAGTGTTGAATGTTGACCTTCTTGGTGCAGTCACTGTTTGATTTATGTTTTTTATAATTCTATACTACTGTCGTAGTTATTTTTGAATTGTGAATGACTTTGAAAGTATTCGTCAACGTGACCGCTTGATGGCTGCGCTCATGTATTTTCTATATGAAACTTTTATACAATATATCTGGTTTACGAGTTCACAAGTCTTTGATTGCATCCACGGAAAACCCTCTACAACCTCTACAAGAAGTTTAACAATCAGCTTAAATGTTCCCTTTGCAAGGACTCAGGCCTCCTCTCCAGGAGAAGGATGGGCTATAATCCACCACGCGGGCCCAGCGCGGCTTGGTAGATGTCACGTTTTTGAGTTTTTTTTATTCTCACCTCACGATGGTTTCCTCCACCGTTTTGAGAGCAGCGTTGATGATAAATAAGACATAGTAGGTAATGCGCCTGCCTGGGTTTGAACCCAAAACTATTGTTCGTAAGTCGAGGCCGCAGTTACTAACAATATATATATTTCTTTTTAGGGCTTCAGTGAGTCACTCGTGTGGCTACAACCTACAGTTCCCGTCATGGTTCCAGTTCGGAGCCGCATCAGCAGCTCAACAGATTGAAGGGGCCTGGAATGTTAGCGGTAAGTATTCCACTACGAATAATAAATCAATATATTGAAATCTGAAAACTTCTTAGTGTGTCCGATGACTAGCCCAAAATACAGGGTGTAAATATTAACCCTTCACACATACGTCAACCAAGCATTCTGTACATCAAACTAAGTACCCCTACGCAAAAATGTTTGCTGGGAAACTACTTTTTATTTTGGGGTCAAGAAATTTCATTTTACGGTAAAACTCCATGTAGCACTCTTAAAACATTGTGCTAGTGGATGCTTTGAATAGGTCATGGAGGTAATTTAAGTAAAGTTACAAACTGAAAATATAGTATTTACAAAAACAGCTGTGCAAAATTTGTAACTTTGACCTCTAATATCTCCGTAAGGTATGGTCTAGAACAAAAAAATGATCGCAGTGGTGGGGAGAACAATCGCCTTTCGTTTGCGTTAAGGGTACTTTTACACCCTTTATAGCGACGAGTTTGGCGGTTTCACAGCTCTTGCAATAAAATGAACAGGGTATCAAATGCCAAACGATCGGACCATCAAGAATAGGGTATTTTGCCAAAAAAATCTAATTAGTCCGTCAGATAGATTTACATAAAAAAATATGTTTTTCACGACTTCACAAGGTTAGTACTTTTTTACCCACAAAGTGACGTCAAAAACCCCCACTCATGAACTTTGACACGTTTTTCGTCAATTTTCATTAGTTTGATAAAACAAAAAAACACGTTTCCAATATTTTTCAATAATGTAACAGACTGACTAATCAGATTTTTTTGGTGAATTACACTATAGTCGAAGAGTAGGAAACAGAACAAAACAATGTACAAAGGGATTTTTACAAATGGGACAAGTCCAGTTACCTAGCACCACGTATAAGGCGCAGGCCCCACATAAATGGCGTCGGGCGCGGACAAGGCGCGGGCGGTAGCCTATTCCATTCAAATTTTATAACAAGTGCATAGACTTATAGCGCTATTTAGGATACGCGGGCGCCTAAATGGCGCGTCATTTCCGCGCCAGAGCCACGACTATTTCTTTTCTATTATTTTTTTTCAATGAGGCTACTGTTACACGCCATACGTATTAGACTCGCGCCTTAATTTTATTATTACCAAGGGGTCCTGGGGTGGTGGCCCAGTGTGAGCTGTGGTGGCCCAGTGGTGGCGGCCTCGACTTACGAACTGTGAGTCGTGGGTTCGAATCCAGTTAGGCGCATTACTTTGTGTAATTTATTTCAACACCACTGCTCTCAAAACGGTGAAGGAAAACATCGTGAGGAAACCGGCATGTCTTAGAACCAAACAATTCGAAGACATGTGACATCTACCAATCCGCACTGGGCACGCGTGGTGGATTATAGCCCATCCCTCTCCTAGAGAGGAGGCCTGAGTCCCTGCAGTGGGAACATTATAGGCTGATGATGAAGGGGTCCTAAGTTGTAAGCTGTATTTGGTTGAAATAATAGGTGTTCATGTAAAACATCGTCTGAGAACCAAACAATTCGAAGACATGTGACATCTACCAACCCGCACTGATTTCGCGAGGTGGATTATATATACCCCATCCCTCTCCTAGAGAGGTGGCCTGAGTCCCTGCACTGGGAACATTACAGGCTGATGATGATTATTATGATGAAAATGTGTTCTCTTCTACATAGACACTAACTATGTCTTGATTTCCAGACAAAGGTGAAAGCAAATGGGATCGCCTAACTCATCGCTACCCAGAATTGGTAGCCAACGGCAGTAATGGCGACGACGCCTGCAAGTCTTACTATCTGTGGGAGAGGGACATTGAAATGGCGGAAGAGATGAGCTTGCAGTTTTACAGGTAGGTTTCCTGCATACCACTTAGGTATAATTATATTTACCTGAACCGGTTCGTTCCGGTCACAAGCAACAGGAAATCGGTACCGTGGGCTTGCCGATCGTAAACTTTAGGTGGAAGCGCCAGGGTTGCCCGTTACTTCAAATTTTCTTACCATCAGGATTAAAAAAGTTGTATTGATAATTCTGATTATAACCATGTAAATACATTGTGTATTTCGGCCGTTAATCGGATTTTAGTTAACATGCAGCCTGACATTGACAGTCAAAGTGCAAAAAAGCTGAGAAATTTTCAATTTTGCTGGTGTTTATCCAAAGGAGACTGCCACGGTACGGGCTACATTTTAAATTAATAATTTTATTTTTTTCATTTTGTTCAACCAGCATCATTTGGGTTTTGAAGCAACTTTACTTCAACATGGGAGGGGCCCGAAAGGGCCGACGCCTGTCGGGGCCGCGGGTAGTCCAACGGTTATCGCGGCCTCGACATAGAGGGCGAAGAAGGAACATGGGTGGTTTTTAGTCAGTAGAAGTCTGACACTCCCTTTCGCTCTGCCCAAGAGCGGGAGGGGTTATTCGATGATTTTACACCCACCAAAAAAAAAAAAAAAAAAAAAAGCTTTACTTAGCTAAAAGCGAAATGCATGAGAATGCCGTGTGGCATTAAGTCCGCCTTTTTTTTTTTTTTTTTTGGTGGGTGTAAAATCATCGAATAACCCCTCCCGCTCTTGGGCAGAGCGAAAGGGAGTGTCAGACTTCTACTGACTAAAAACCACCCATGTTCCTTCTTCGCCCTCTATGTCGAGGCCGCGATAACCAGAGGACTACCCGCGGCCCCGACAGGCGTCGGCCCTTTCGGGCCCCTCCCATGTTGCTGACATCTCTTTGAGGCGCGCGTGGAACACGAACGCGCCGTCGACACGGCCTGTTTTCGTCGTGAGACGGACGGACGGCGAGTTAGCCCATCACTCACCGTCCACAGGCCCGCGTCTACGGTGGCCGGAGGTCATCGCGGGACCCCCGACGCCCGGAGCGCCTCCCGCGGCGGCTGGGACGAGAGGTTCTCTCCCTCTCGCGTTCCGCCACCTCCTTCGCCAGCATCACTGCTTCGCAGAAGGAGGCGACGGCGTCCCATTCCTCCTCGCCCCGGACCATGGCTTGCACCAGGGCCGGGCGCGAGAGGTCGCCGCCGCCGGCATTAAGTCCGCCTGAAGTTTAAATAAATTAAAAATCAATAAATAGGTAAACCTCCTTTCGTGTTTATGTCGTTGCCTTTTTTTTTTTTGGCGGGTGTAAAATCATCGAATAACCCCTCCCGCTCTTGGGCAGAGCGAAAGGGAGTGTCAGACTTCTACTGGCTAAAAACCACCCATGTTCCTTCTTAGCCCTCTATGTCGAGACCGCGATAACTAGTGTACAACCCGCGGCCTTATGTCGTTGCCTTTCCTTCAGAAAACAAACCCGCTACAAAAGGTAAACACAACAGTTTTATAGTTTCTCCAAATTTTTAGATTTTCAATATCCTGGCCTCGTCTCCTACCAACTGGTTTGGCCAACAACATCAGCGAGGATGGCAAGAACTACTACAACAATCTAATCGACGGTCTTCTGGCGAAGGGTATCGAACCCATCGTTACTATATATCACTGGGAAATGCCGCAATTGCTTCAGGATTTTGGTGAGCTTTTAAATACAGAGTTTAGTAGGCGCCACATAAAATGAACGATGAGGGGAAAGCGGGGGGGTGTGTTCGCGCATGGGTATACTCGCGCACAAAACTACTAAGCCTATTGTTTTATTTTCGAACTATATAGCTTATCTATTAGTAGGTTGACATCGAAAAATATGTTAAATAAAATATCTTTAAATGGAATTAAAACACGTTTTGTGTGTGTGTGTTGTAAATGTGTTCAATTAAAAACACAATTATTTTTACTGTAGACTCGCAACATTTCGTTGCCTCTGCGCCCGTTCGATGCATTGTTTTAATTATCAATTAAGTATATTATTATAAGCCTCTTTTTTCAAAAAATAATTTATGTCATTAATCATTTTTCTCAATTGTTATGTAAAACCATTTCGTAAAACTTTTGTGCGCGATAGTATTTTGGAGAACGACGGACCAATCGCCAAAAATGCATCGCATTTATTCCAGTACGCTATTGGTCCGTCTCCCCCCCCCCCCGCCCCTTCCTCATACCACTAAATAGACCGATAAATCGCCTAATGCGCATCTTTACCCCAGCGTTCATCTTACGTGGCGCGACCTGTAAAAGGGACATCGACGGTGAGCATACGCGTGTTTTAAACTCACCAGTTGATGAACAAGCCTTTCACTAATTACCAGTACTATACAGGGTATTAGGTTAAACGAGGGACATATTGAAGGAACCTCTGAATTCGATTCTCGTCCCAAATATGTTAAAAAAACTCTCACCTTAATTTGTGACGAAATTTTCCCATGACCCCCGCACGCTCTCCAGATCTCACTTTATTAGACGTTTCTGTTTCGTCATTGTCCTACACCAGATTTTAAAATATAAAAGGAAAATGGATTATACCTAAAAGTCATTGATCTGCGCACATTTTCTGTGATAAACGCAAGGGTGTCGAGACTTTTCCGAAATGTTTCGTATGGTTTTTGTCTGTTATTTATCAGTGTTTTTTTTTTGTTTATATTTTTATTAGTATCGTGTAAGCATACCCTATTGCGGGTATCAATATGTCCCTCGTTTAAACTAACATACTGTATATTATTTTATTTTTCTACTGGAGGTATAAAGCTTTAGTATTGACGGTACGGATGGCGCAGTGGCTCAAGCAATTAACTGCTGCGCTGCGTGTCGCTGGTTCGATCCCCGCACAACAATAATAAATATTCGTATGGCCTACAGATAGTTGTTTCGAGTATGGTTTGTGTATGTGAGTTTATAATAATATGTTTGTGAACGCACCCACGATACAGATGAAATTCCTAGTGTGGGGCAACGTGTAAAAAAAAGTATTCCCACTACATCATCATACATCATACATAGGTACACTACATACATGTCCTCGTGGTGAAAATTGTATGATCGCGAGGAAACAGTCGAACCGAATACTTTAGCGAAAAAGTTGAAATAGTAGCTAGATTTGCTGGCGTCTGTACAAGTGTACCATACACACATGATATGTTTCCTCACATGTTCAAATTAACGTCAGTTTCACTTAAACAAATAGCTGTCAAGTTTATTCAAATGAAACTTACGTTTATTTCCAAGTTACCTACTTATACCTACCGTTATAGTGGCCTATATTGACAAACTTATAGAGCAAACTGAAACTTACGCATTAAATATTGGAGTTTTTAACAAAAACACACACTAAGGTATTTGCATTTCTGTAAAAAATTATAGCAACCTTAATGACTAACTTTATGAAAGTTAAGGCCGCTGCTTACGATAAGGTCAAACAGAAAACATTAAAGACTTCATTACAATACATGACTAACTATAATAATAATAATAATCTTTATTTCAAAAAGCCAAATACAGTTTGTCCATCTCAATCAAAACGTTCTTATTATAATTATGAAGTACGACACTAATTTGAGATAGAGTGAACGACTGTGTCTGTGCTAGTATAAACTGTGTTACAGACACAGGCGCCTTCCTCTTACAGTTCATAGACAATTTGCTGCACTTTGTAGGAGTTTCTGTGACCATAATAACTTAGATTGACAGAAGTACCTACTTAACAATAAATCACTTATTAAAAATTTGTGTGAGGAAGAAATGTGTGTGTGGAGTGAGTATGTGTCGTGTGGGTGGGTATGTGTGGCGTGGGTGTATGAGTGGGTGTGTATGTTTGGTTGTGTATTTCGTTTGTGTTTCAGTGTAGGATTGATAGTAAAGGAGCAATTTAAATCTGTGTTTAGATGTGTTAGTAAGATTTTTTTGTAAAGAGTTGCTCAGTCTCATCGTACGTTAACTTTTGAAGAAAACTACTAACTACGGTTTTACATTTATATTTGGGCAAAGAATATACGTTGCAGGTTTCGTTTATTGTGTTATAAAGGTGTCTGCTAAGACATGGGTAGCTTCGCCTAGCCAGAGCAGTTTTGGAGGTGAGAGGTGGGCATACAGGGTCCTTACGTCGTTTATTTTGCTCTAGTAACCTTGGGTCATAGGTCAATGATGAGTGTACACGTAAAGTGACGTTAAGTGCACAGAGCTGTCGGACAGTGAGCACAGATATGTCCTTATAAAGCTGGGTTGTTGGGTACCGGTAAGGTTTGTAAAGCATGACTTTCAGGACAGCTCTTTGTGCCCTCTCAACACGAAGTAGATACGTTTTATGTGTACCACCCCAGACAGATATGCAGTACGTTAGAAGTGACTGAGCTAGGGCAAAATAGATGGTTTTTATGAGTCGGTCGTCAACTACTCTTCTCAGTTTTTTCATAGGAAACATTAGCTTACGAACACGCGTAACTGTTATACTGATATGTTTTTGCCAACTCAATGTGTTATCAATGTGCACGCCCAAGTATTTTACAAACTACTCTTATACCATTAAATTGTATAAAAACAATGGCAGATTTTTGGTCTGTCTTTATTTCGCCGTGGTACAATTAAATAAATTATATTACAGTGTACTTGATAATACCTATATCTACAAAATAATGACATATTTTACTCAATAATGTGACATTTGCACAAATATTGTACCAAATGTTTCATGAATTAAGACGCATAAATTATTTTACTCAATGACGCAAAACAACGAAACGAATTGAAATGAGGCACACATACCTACTATAATACTCGTAATTTAAGTAATTCAACAACGTCTCAACTAATATTATAAACTAGCTTTTGCCCGCGACTTCGTCTGCGTAGAAGTCGAAAACGGTTCTAATAGGATTTCTAATTTGTTTTTAATTTATTCATTTTGTTCAACCATATAAATTATTTTGTAAATTGTTTGAATTCTTAAAAAAATATATCAATTTTTATTATAATTTTAAGGTCCTTCCCAAGCCTTCACTACTTGACATCACTTCTATTAAGGAATTGACATCGTGTCTTGTTTTGAGGTAGTCTCGCCGGTTATTGTGTAAGCCTTCAGACTTTTGCGGCTAAGGCAACCCGTACTGCTGTGGGCTTTGTCCTCCTAATGCAGGTTCTCCTATTGTGACCACACATTTACTGTAGATTTCATCTGCTAGATGTTCATCTATAATGCCAGACAGCCTTTCCACTTGTCGCTTGTAGTCTTCTGATATGCTGTTCCTGTATATTACAGAAGGAATTAGTGCGTCAGTAATCTGACAGAATAGTTACCAGCATTGTAAAAAAAGTTGAACTTTAAATGACGAATGAATAGGGATCTTCATTTGGATTTGGTATCTCAGCACATTTATGTCCATCCACCATGTCAAGCGAAATGCGGTTAACCATCCAGAGTATGTGTGCATAAAGCCAACCTTTGGTTAGAAGTGCCATTTGTTTCTTATCTTTGAAGTGAAAAATCCTGGGTATTGTGTCGTGTCTATCATATTTTTCCTGCCAAGACAAAAGCTTCTCCGTGATTTCATCCCATCAAGGATTGCAAGAATGTTATAAAGAGAGCGGGACGACCGTAGCACATACGTCATGTCGTCTTGTGTCCGTTCATGGCGTTCAAGGCCCCCCAGTAGAAGAAGGCAGCACTAGCTTCGACCCAGATGATCAGCATCATCGTCCTATCTCCTTAGCGCATCTTGCAAGTGTAAATAACTGTCCTCACTAAGCTGCGCCCGATTGTTTCTAATAAAACCTTTCCGTCTCGATGTTCGCAAACATGTCGCCTAAAAAAACTGCCTAAACAGCGAACGATAATATCACAGATTATTGTCTTCTCCTTGCTAATCATTTAAATAGGGTAAGAATAAAAACTTGCAGCAGATACCATTTTTTTAAGTGGTTGTTCGGTCTTAGGATCGCACTGGGGTATAGAAATGTAGTAGGTATTCATCCTCGCCGCAGCAAACAATAAGTGGGTACCCACTGTACTGCAACGTATTATGAGCGATTGATTTCACTTATTTGATGCAATATGTTATCATGGCTCCCAATTTAAATATAATATCCGCATGTATCCAGCTTAGAAAATTGCTGCCCAACAATAAATAAAGCAACTTCATTTGACGTACTTAGGTTGATTGAGTTTTCAAACATATTGTGTCAAAATAAAATGTCAATTAAATCAAACCTAACTAAAGAGATATCAACTTCGAAGCAAATCACCCCCAAAATAACTTTCTACATCTTTTTAACCCCGTTAGGGGGTAACTATCAATAAAATACGAAACACGTCTTCCGTCATTTCTGTTAAAAAACGGTTTTTGCAAAATTTGAAGTAGATGTAACAACGTGATTCCTTGGTCCACCAAGGAATCACGTTGTCCCATACAAAGTTTGCCCCTCTATTTCACCCCCTTAGGGGTAGAATTTAGTTTAATTTATTTTTTTATTTAATCCTTTCTTATCGGATGCTTACGTCATACAATGAACACACCCTCCAAGTTTCAAGTCTCTACGATCAGCGGTTTAGGTTGTGCGTTGATCCGCCAGTCATTCAGGACAAAGCATTTTATATATGTACTAGTGACCCGCCCCAGCTTCGCACGGGTGCAAAATAGATACTAAAACCTTCCTCTTGAATCACTCTATCCATTAAAAAACCGCATCAAAATCCGTTGCGTAGTTTTGAAGATTTAAGCATACATAGGGATATAGGGACAGAGAAAGCGACTTTGTTTTATACTATGTAGTGATATAGAAGATAGATGTGAAAGTTAGTTTGTTTGTTATCTTTTCACGCCTAAACCACTGAACCGATCATACTGAAACACCACCTATGTTATCAGGTGGAAATCAGACATAGGGTGCCTTTCAACCTGCGGGTCTGTTCGAAAGAGATGCCTGAGAGACTATCTGAGAATGAAAAGAAACATGTTTGGTTTATAGTCAGTAGAAGTTTGACACTTCCCTCCGTTCCGCCCAGAACGGAAGGGCCTGAAAGTCTAAAAAGCAGTCTTAACTGTGTTGTGGAGATAGTCAGTCGCTCCAGGTATAATACTGGTACTTTGCTGCATTCGGTCAGACTAGTAACCGACCTTAACAAAGTTGTGTTGTGTGATGTCTGACACTCCCTTTCGCTCTGGCCAAGAGCGGGAGGAGTTATTTGATGATTTCACACCCAACAAAAAAAAATGAAACTTGGTAGGTTCTGTCATGGAAGAGCAGCGGTAGCGGCCCCGACTTATGAACTGTTAGTCGTAGGTTTGAATCTAGGCAGGCGCATTACTTTGTGTAAATAGGATATTTCACCAAAAAAATCTGATTAGTCAGTCTGTTAGATTCTCGAAAAATAGGTATTGGATACGTGTTTTTTGTTTTATCAAATTACACTTTACCACCCGCCAAAAAAAAAGGCAGATGACGTTTATTCGGTACCAACTCAAAAAAACCTCCTTTTTTCCAGGTGGTTGGGCTAACCCGCAAATCTCCGACTGGTTCGCCGATTACGCGAGAGTCGTTTACACGCTCTTTGGTGACCGTGTGAAGACCTGGATTACCATCAATGAGCCCCTGGTGGATTGTGACTTTTACTACGGTAAAGGAGTCCTGGGATCTAAACTGGACTACTTCGTGGGGCCTTATATTTGTAACAAGAACCTGCTGTTGGCTCACGCAAAGGCCTATCATATTTACGATCAGGAGTTCCGGTTTAAGTGTAATGGTATGAGGCTTTTTGTTTACCCGACAGCAAAGCAAAAGGGAGGTTACGAATTTATCTTATTCAAACTTAGAATTGCCTTATGGTGCGGTATGCGGTAAAATAAATTGATGCATAATTTGTCAGCCAGCTAAACCGAATTAGGCCGATCCGAACCAGTACCTTTCTTTTAGTCACTAAGACTTGGTTCGGCACCTACGATTTGAAAATATTATTTCTTTATTTATGTCCACACAAAATACAAATCAATCAAAATCAAAACTCATTTATTCAAACTAGGTTGAGAATCAGCACTTTTCGAACGTCAAAATTTACTTTACTTTACATATTTACAAGAGACAGTCCCCCAAAACGCCCACCCTTCGACACTTCCTAGTGTTTTTTTTGCTGGAAAGAAGAAGTGGCGGAACAAACTCCCCAGCAACACATCTGTCTGTTAGGTTGGTTAGAAGAACCAGATTCGATACAATAGTAAGGCAAGTATAAAAAGTACATAATAATAATAAAAAAAGACATAACATATCAGTAAACTAATCTTGGAGAAAGAACATAAATAACAAACATAAAGGATTAAAACATAAAAAAGAACACAAAGGATAAACTGCATACCTGTACTTATTACTGCAGATCACCTGTTAGTTACTCTTCCTGTTCCCGCAGAGGAGCGAAAAACTGGTTGAATTAAAGCTTATAAAATAGATCCTACTAATATTATAAACGCGAAAGTTTGTAAGTATGTTTGTATGGATGGATTTTGTTACTCTTTCACGCAAAAACTACCGTAACGGATTTGGATAAAATTTGATACAGAAATAGTTAACCTGGAGTAACACATAGGATAGTTTTCATTCCGATTTATCTTCCCGTGGAATAATTTTCGAGTTGTAGTGGGCGAAGCTGCTGGCAACACCTAGTTTAATCATAACCAAAAGTTATTTATTCAAATCATTTCAAACTTGATGGCAACACCTAGTTTTATCATAACCAAAAGTTTACTTAAAAAAGTTATTTATTCAAATCATTTCAAACTTATTTATTATATCTATGTTTTTTAATACGATCACTTCACCCGCTTTTCAGGGAAGGTTTCAATTGCAAACCACTTAATATGGCTACAGCCGTACTCACCAGAAGATGAAGAACTAACAGAATCAGCTCGACAATTTACAGTAAGTTATAGCTAGACAGCTTAGCTTAGCTGGTGACATAAAAGCTTAAACTTGTACGTTACATTTTCCTGGTACGAACTGTAACGTTACATTTTCCTAGTAGTAACTGTAACGTTACATTTTCCTGGTAGGAGCTATAAAACTGTAGGTAAGGTCTCAAACTCAGATCTTGTTTAACACAGTTTACTGGGTCACAGTTTTCTGTCATACGACAGAAATTCGATCTCATAGTGTCATCCTTATGTTACGGTTGTGTTCAAACTGAATTTAGTGACTCGCACAATCGAGTCCCGCATCCCGCGCGGAATTCGCCTCTGTTTGAACAGACCTTTACTATTTATTCGCACATTTTGGATGTGCAAGGCTTTTGTGTTCATAGAACTTGAATGTTTCAGTGCGAGAGCAGTTGTGGCGCAGTGGCCGCGGCCCCGACTTACTTACAGTACTTTGTGGGTTCGAACACAGACAGGCACATTACTTTATGTAATTTATTTTATCACCACTGTTCTCAAAACGGGATATGTGACATCTACCAACACGCACTGGGCCCGCGTGGTGGATTATAACGTCCTTGCAGTAGGAACATCATAGGCTGATGATGATGTTGAAATATTTCAAATCACATCGCCTTAAACAAACAACGTTTAACAGATCCTTGTTTTTCAGACTGGCCGCTTTACTCATCCCGTTTATTCAGAAGAGGGTGGATGGCCATCTGTGGTTGTGGAGACAGTCGCTAAGGCCAGCAAAGACCAAGGCTTCAAGGAATCAAGGCTGCCAGCTTTCAGCCAAGAGGAGAAAAATCTGATTAGAGGTAAGTTAATTGATAAAATGTTTGTTGGTCTATTTGCAAAAAGTCTTTTATTGTTTTAAATTAAATTGCGTATATTCGAATCACAATCGCATTATTTAACAGTTTTCTAAAATGGTGGTTATTATACATTTTACAAAAATCGGCCAAGTGCGAGTCGGACTCGCGCACAAAGGGTTTCGTACAATTATCTATAAAACATTAGACCTTTTGTTGTACCTACCTATTAGATTGCAATAGCGGCAACAGAAATACATCATCTGTGAAAATCTCAACTGTCTATAAAGGGTGTAAAAGTACCCTTAACGCAAACGACGCAAACGAAGGGCATTTGTTCTTCCCACCACTGCGATATTTTTCTTGTTCTAGACTATACCGGTTTAGGGAGATATTGGGGTTCGAAGTTCCGAATTTTTCACAGCTGTTTTTGTAAATACTAGTTTTTCAGGTTGTAACTTTACTTAATTAAATTACCTCCATGACCCGTTTACTATTCAAAGCATCTACTAGCACTACTTATGTTTTAAGAGTGCTACATTGAGTTTTACAATAAAATGTGATTTTTTGACCCCAAAAATAAAAGTCGTTTCCCAGCAAAAAAAATTACGTAGGGGTACTTGCTTAGTTTGATGTACATAATGCTGGGTTGACGGCTGTGTGAAGGGATAATTTACACCCTGTATCTCACGGTTCATGAGATACCTACAGCCTGGTGGCAGATAGTCAGACGGACAGTGAAGTCTCTCCATTTTATCGTTTTGATACGGAACCCTAAAAATAATATCTCAACTGAAGCATCAAGAGCACTAATATTTAAACACCAGGCAGCATTTAAAAACTTTTTCTTGTGAAATAATGGTGTGTACCATGTGATAAAACTTAGGAGTCTTTTCAAGCCTTACACCTTCCACTTTCCCACAGGAACTTACGATTACTTCGCCATGAACCACTATTCCACCAGGCTGGTCAGGAAACCCAGACCCTCGGAAGAGATCCAGGATTCAATCTTCACGTATCTTGGAGACATAGATGTTGTGCTGGATGTAGACCCCAGCTGGACCTACGGTTATAGCCAGGTTATGGCGGTAAGTAGACGGCTGCTTTTTGGGATCATCATCGTGAAGGAAAATATCGTAAGGAAACTGGCGTGTTCTAGAACCAAAAAATTCGAAGACTTGTGACATCTACCCCTGTAATCCATCAGGCGTGCCTATACCCGCACTATCGGCACGCGTGATGGATTATAGCTCATTCCCTCTCATGAAAAGGAGGTCTGAAGTACCAGCAGTGGGAATATCATAGGCTGATTATGCGTAGGTATGCATCAGGACCATACTTCCCGGTTTCCATACCTTCCTCAACCAAGTGCTTCACGTGACTATATACAGGCTGTCGTTTTGGAGTCCCGTACGGTATATAGAATTATCCTTGAACGATATAATTATCTACAGAAAGCATGGTTTACCGTTGAATGGTAATGCGAAAAAACTATTAGCCAACATTACTCGTAATTAACGACAGCACGTTTCGCCAAATAGCGCTATAATGCGGCCGCCACACTATGCTCATTGCGCTGCTCATCGCTATGCTCCTCGCGCTGCCGCTATTTGCCGCGATGTTGCTCTGCCCACTGCTCTACTCGCGCAATTAATCGCGACGCTCCTACAAAAACAAAAACCGACAACATAGGGAGCGGTGGCCAGCAGGGCTATTGCGTATCTTTTAAATGTCAGTGGCGATCATATTGTCTATGGATAAACTATCAAATTGGTTATGGTTAACCAATTTGATAGGGGTTTAGTACAAAATGGAACCATCAGACAGTAATTGATAGGCACTATAGGTTTAGCCACTGTCATTTAAAAGATATGCAATAGCCCTGCAGGACGAGGAGCATGACGTGCGGCATGACGAGTAAAGTGGCCACACTATGTCTGCCTCCTTTCGTCGCTACTTCCCATGCCACTCGTCGAGTGTGTGGCGGCCGCATAAAGAATGTATGGATGGCTGATACCAATTTTGCCGATTTCTTGTTTTGGCGGAACACGCTTGAACTACATAAGCTTTTACCGATAGCTATTTTCCGTACGGGACTCGTAGTTTTTGTTTTTCGTTAATAGAAAAAAGTCTACCCATATTTTTGTTGATTCTGGTCGAGAATCATTAGTACTTGAATTTGACAAGGGTGCAAAAACTGCACCTTGAATTACTACTTAACTCTTATTATTGTTTTTACTGTAATGCAAAGTAACTCATAAAATTTAATACCTAAGTTCTGAAATTCAATTCAGGAACTTACTACTTCACCTTATTAAAGTTCTCGTTTCGAACAGATATATCCGCAAGGCATACGGGAACAGATGGCCTGGATAAAAGAACAGTATGGAGACGTTGAAATCTTCATCTCTGAGAATGGGTACTCCTCAGGCGGTTCCAACCTTGATGACGACGGTCGCATCTCTTTCGTCAGAGATTATCTGGAACAGGTATCGTTGGATTTTTTTTTATTTTGATACATTGCTGAGGAGCTCGTGGCGCAATAACAACAGGTTAAGCCGCCCTCGCTTAGGTTGGTCCGTGGATTAATGGTCACTCATCCCAACTACCTAGTTCCCCTCCGTGCTTTGCAAAACACGTTACGCTGTTGGTCCCGGCTCTCAATTGTAGACTTTTAACAGTATAGTTAAGTAATCAGAAGTGAGCAGCAGTGGCCCAGTGGTGGCTACCCCAACTAACGAGCAGCAAGTCGTGGGTTCGAAACAAGCCGCACTGGGCCGGCGTGGTGTATTATAGCCCATTCTCTCTCATCGAGAAGAGTTCTGTGTCCCAGCAGTGGCAACATTATAAACTGATTATGAATGATAGTGTATTTTCCAGGTCCTTTTGTCAATTAATCAAGATGGTGTCAACGTGACTGGGTACGCGTACTGGACTATCATGGATAACTTTGAGTGGTTGGACGGATATCAGTAAGTACTCATAGGGATTCAAATTCAATTTCATTTATTTACGAGTAGCTATCACAACTGAAAACTCACAGGGTTAACAGCGGGTCCCAAACTAGGCACAGCTTGTATCTTGGTGACCCAGACACTCCACAAAGTTGGACGTTTTAATTGTTCTGCTAGCGCAAGAAATATTTCTACGATTTGTTAGCAAAATGTGATTACAGAAATAATATTAAATATGTAGAACTAATAATAAAGACGTTGAAAATTACTTACATTCAAACGAACAAAAACAAAAGTGCTTACAGAGAAAAATAACTGATTATTATGTCTCGATTGCCTCGCCCTCAGTGATGGGTCCATTTTTTTTTTTTTTTTGGTGGGTGTAAAATCATCGAATAACCCCTCCCGCTCTTGGGCAGAGCGAAAGGGAGTGTCAGACTTCTACTGACTAAAAACCACCCATGTTCCTTCTTCGCCCTCTATGTCGAGGCCGCGATAACCAGAGGACTACCCGCAGCACCGACAGGCGTCGGCCCTTTCGAGCCCCTCCCATGTTGCTGACATCTCTTTGAGGCGCGCGTGGAACACGAACGCGCCGTCGACACGGCCTGTTTTTGTCGTGAGACGGACGGACGGCGAGTTAGCCCATCACTCACCGTCCACAGGCCCGCGTCTACGGTGGCCGGAGGTCATCGCGGGACCCCCGACGCCCGGAGCGCCTCCCGCGGCGGCTGGGACGAGAGGTTCTCTCCCTCTCGCGTTCCGCCACCTCCTTCGCTAGCATCACTGCTTCGCAGAAGGAGGCGACGGCGTCCCATTCCTCCTCGCCCCGGACCATGGCTTGCACCAGGGCCGGGCGCGAGAGGTCGCCGCCGCCGATCGCCGCTACGAGAACACGGCGGGGCTCCGCCCAAGCGGGGCACACCTCCACTGTGTGCTCTACCGTGTCCTCCGGCCGATCCTCACAATGGTGGCATCCGGGCGTTTCCTCCCGCCTGATTCGGTGCTGGTACCTCCCGAAACAACCGTGTCCGGTGAGGACCTGCGTCAGACGGAAGGTGAGGGCGCCGTGGCGCCTCTCAAGCCACTCCTCAAAGAGGGGACTTACCGCCACCAGCGATGGGTCCTGAGTTTGCATTCAGGCAAAATGTTGCTGGATTTGATCTACTCGTATGAATGCGTAATAGTTACTGCGAAATGTCGCTGAGACAGCGGTTATAGGTTCATTCCACAGAACAGAAAGAACAGGGTTAATTTCCACTCTAGCTACTGAACAGTTCTACGATAAGACTAGTGGTTGTTTTACCACCAGTCCTACTATTTACGGTAGTCCAAAATCATAGAACATGTGAGAATGAACCGTACCTTCCAGCCTGTATTATTATTTTATAACTTGCGTTTTAATCAATAGGGATGTTTTCTGTCTAAACAAAATATGATTCTGTTTAGTCCATCAGTTAGATTTTCGAAAAATATTGGATACGTGTTTTTTGTTTGATCAATTTCGAAGCACTGTATCGTCTTCAATTTTTGTTTATGTGAAAAAAGAAAAAATATATATGTTTCCAATACTTTTTTTTGGAAATCTATCTGACGGACTAATTAGTTTTTTTTTGTCAACTACGACGATGATTTTTTTCCTTCATTTGCAGATCAAAGTTCGGCTTATACGAGGTGGACTTCTCAGATTCTAATCGCACTCGGATCGCGCGTAAGTCAGCGGTGTACTACTCCAACGTAATCAAGAGACGGTCGCTGAACGTCCCACTGCCGTGTGAAACTAACGAGTTCGATTAATTAATAATGGATTTTAATTTATCTATATACATATATAAAAATCAATGCCACTTTTCGTTGTAATTTTATAGCTCAAGAACGGGCTCACCTATCCAAATCAAATGTTTAGGCTTTGTTCGGACTATCTAGTAGATGTTTTATGTAAAGTTTGCACAAAATCGGTCGAGCAGTTCTTCATTTATCACATTTTTTGTAACAAATGAATACAATAAATGGCAGACCCAGTAAGTGGCGCTGCTGTCCGGGCATGACGACGTCTGCCAGGTCCACTAGTTATTTATTATTTGTACTTGTGTCAACTAGCTTGTAAATTAGTTTACAAAGTAGGCGCGAGCGATTTTTGTCACGTTAAAACGAGGGATTCGCATATATTTGGTCAGAGCTTAATACCACCCATTGTGACGCCATAATGTAACCTCTATTTCTATTGTAATATATCAATTTCATCTAAGATTTATACTTTTATACTAGCTGTTAGTCTGTTACCTTCGTTCACGTGAATTTACATTTATTATGAAAAAGAAACTTTTGTTATAGTATTAAATTTTTACTAATTTCAAGAGTTTTCATTACCTACCTATTTATAAGCACGGAACCTTTATTATTTTTCATCGGTCCAGCACTTTCGGAAATTCAAACAAACAACAATTGAAAAAAAAATAGGTTCAGAGTGTGTGCAGAGTTCATTTACACCCTGTATTTTTGTATGCATTCAGTAAAAAGCTGTTATTTTGATATTTAGCAAACAGACTGTATTGTATTGTATTTTAAGATTTATATATTGTTCCAACATTGTGTGTGTTCTTCACAATAAATTAAAGAACATGGCATCATACTCTATTTCTTTAATTTCACAAATATACTTTCTATTTCTTACCAAAATACTTCAACTGTTGCAATCGGTTTCCATCCATGCTGCAATATTGATATACCTGAGTCCCCGGTTGCGGGCACGGGAAAATCCGATGGGGAAACACCGAACATTTGGCAACATTTAAATTCAACTTATTGCGACAGCTCCGCTTTACTATCCTATTTATCTTGCTGCAGTATGTCATAGTTTCCTCCTTTAATTTAAGTACCAATTTTATGTCATCCGCGAAACAATGGTATGGATTTATTGACTATTCTCGACAGGTCGTTAGTTGTTAAAATGAAGAGCAAAGGCCCTAAATTACTGCCTTGACTGACTCCTGATCGCTTGAAATATCGCTTAGAGAGCTGCCTATTGCAGTCGACGTACTGACAACGGCCTCGTAAATAGAAATCTAAAAATGACAGTGTGAGGTGTACTACAGCCTATACCAGCAATTTAGCGAAAAAGACGTCGTTGTTTACTGTGTAGAAAGCCTTCCTAAAATCGAAGTAAGCAACATCTACCTGTTGACCCGCATCCACCGTCAGTACGATCCAGAAAGTTGCCCGTTGTTCCGCGTCCAGGATGGAGACCATGATGTGCGTCGGACAACAAAGCGCAGAGTGGTGTGGTTCTGATCATGCGCATGAGCAGTCTCGGTTTTCTCTCGCCCTGTACGGTGCGAATTCTACATAATTACTGCGTGATTTACATAATTTGTATTTTTACGTAGGTAATGAGGAGCTCGTGGCTTAATAATAACTGCCACTCGGGTCGATCTTTAGGTTAAGCCGCCCTTGCCTAGTAACCACCTACTACATATCCGAGTTTCCTCTGTGCCTCGGAAAGCACGTTAAGTTGTATATGTAGGTCCCGGTTGCCATAGATAGATCTTTGGCAGTCGTTACAGGTAGCCAGTGACTTGTAAGTCTGACAACCAGTCTTACAGAAGGGTATCGTATTACCCAGTATTAACTAGGTAGTGGAGGTCATATACTTAGGCAGTCGCTCCATGTAAAATACTGGTATTCAGCTGCATCCGGTTAGAATGGAAACCCAACGTAGTTGGCAAAAAGCTAGGCAGATGAGATAATATTCAAAAGTGTCTGTAGCTGGCCTACTTGAAACAAATGTTTGGATTTGATTGGTTTTGATTTTAAATATTTTAAACTATAGCCTATATTGTTATGAGTACATCGCATCTAATTATATACATACAGGATGTAAATCAACCCTTCACACGTACGTCAACCAAGCAATTTCTGTACATTGAACTAAGTACCCCTACGCAAAAATGTTTGCTGGGACACGACTTTTTTTTTGGTACTCTTAAAACATTGTGCTAGTGGATGCGATGAACAGTAAAAGGGTCATGGAGGTAATTTAAGTAAAGTTACAACCTGAAAAATTTCTTTTTTTTTTTGGCGTGTGGAAAATCATCGAATAACCCCTCCCGCTCTTGGGCAGAGCGAAAGGCAGTGTCAGACTTCTACTGACTAAAAACCACCCATGTTCCTTCTTAGCCCTCTATGTCGAGGCCGCGATAACTTTTGTACAACCCGCGGCCCCGACTACAACCCGCGGCCCCGACACAACAAGTGCCCATCGTTTGCGTTAAGGGTACTTTTACACCCTTTATGAGAGTGCCTGAAGAATTGCAAGTACTTACGTGTCGGTAAGTACTTACCTACCATTTACCTGCTATGGTCGTAAAACTGATTCACTGTATTCCCGAAAATAGTCTATACTAGTATACACTGTTTTACTGAGGTGGAGGAAATACAAAATATTAAATTGACAAAAGAACTTTTATTTTTTTAAATTTACTGCGTAATATATTTTTGTTGTCATTAGTTAGAAGCGCGATTTTCTTATTTTTTTGTATTTAATTATATTTAGGTATACATATTGTTAATTGGTCATCTAAAACATGTATACTATAGTTTCGCAAATTAGTCTAATGTAATTAAGAAACTATCACGCCGTTTATAACTGACCTGGTTTTTTTGCGATCCAGTGCATTTCCAAACCTTAGGTAGGTTTGGACATACACTGGATCACGTTAGGTAACCTAAACATTTTATCTAAATAGACTGCCAAAATCATTACCCTTCCTTTTGGCTTCGCCGTAGTCGGGTAAAAAAGCAATATCCAAGCTTTATCTAAAAAATGCATTGCAAACAAAACACAATCAATCGATTTGAATATCAGATAAGTACGACATGATAAACCTATCGGTGTCACCTAATCAGTTTTTCAATGCCTCGTGCGCAAATCTTTCTTGTATAAATGCACCTTTAGGAATCAATGGCATGGTATGTGCGATGCAAATCGGTGGGAGTCGACGTATTTTAGTGGCAAGAGGGACTGAATAAACGGCTTAAATTATATAATAATCTTTTTGAAGATTTTTAACGAAGATAGTGGGATAATGTTGTAGGTTGTAAAGATAGTGGATTGGATCCGCAGTCACTGTTATCATGCATTGGATTCAAGCAGTCGTGTTCAGGTAAGACATGTTTACTTTATAATGTGATTTAAAGATTTACATGGTAGAGTAAAATAAAATAAGTACCTATTGTAATTTACTCCTTAGCTTTAGAATGCATACTGAGTTTCCTCCGTGGTCTCGGATAGCACGTTAAGTCGTTGGTCCCGGCCACAGAACAAATAAAAGAGGTCCGTTACCTCTTTTATCTATGGCTATCTAATGTAGACCTTTGGCAGTCGATCTTACCATCAGACCACCAGTCTTACCAACGGGTATCGTACTTGTAATACTCAGTGGGTTGTGGCTTTAAGGTTGGCCGTTGCTCCATTTAATATACTAATATTCAGCTGATAAGACTGGAATCTGACCTGAACTTAGTTGGGAAAAGGCTAGCCGCTAGGCAGCTGATAACTTAGCTCTTAAATGCTTTTTTGGATAACTAATGAGAACAGTTCTTCACTTGGCTAGCAATGTTGTCTATTATCTCTTGCACCTAGATTTAAGTGTACGGCCAGTTACATCTATTGTATGTTTTGACAGATTAAGTTCTGAAATAAACAAAGATTCTGTTTTACATTGATGCAAGTGCCCATAATACTGTTTTGACAAAGATTTTACTAACCCTAAATATCGAAATAATTTGGTTTACGCGGACAGGCCAAATGACTCTACATTATTGCAATTAACTCTGATTACAAATTAATTCCTATGATCATTTCCTACGAACTGAAATTCGCTCGGCCAAAAATAAATATCCAAACGTATTGTATGAACTTTCCTATCTTTCTACTAATGCTTTCTCCTGCTGTAGGTACCTATAGTAGCGCATTTACTCCCAATCAATCATAGGGTAGTTAACAAAAAAAACTAATTAGTCCGTCAGACAGATTTCCAAAAATATAGGACACGTATTTTTTCTTTTTGAACGTAAACAAACAATGAAGACGATACAGTACTTTGAAAACTCGTGTGCCGTAATTTTCTGAGACATTAGTATGACATTCTTCAGCGGTCAGTGTCGTCACAACCCCACCCCCCCCCCCCCCACTCAAATCTTTGACGCGTTTTATTTTCGTCAAATTTTTATTGATTTGATAAAACAAAAAAGGATCCGATATTTTTCGATAATCTAAAAGACGGAATCATATTTTTTTTAAGTCAGTAAACACACCTTTTCTGGCTAATAGCATCTGCAGTCTTGAAGTGCAGATTTCAATACCGCAAGTCTATATAGTGCATTACGGGCTTACGAGTCATTGCAGTGCATTAACCGATCTTGTACTCAAGACATTATTTGTCCTAAGATCTAAGCTCGCTCAGTCGCTCCCACCAGAGACATGCGAGCTAACCGGTGCAAAGACACGTAGTGGAGTCGAGAGAAGAGCAAAACAAAAGTGGGGTTAAAAACGTGGGCTGGCAATCGGGCAGTAAGTTGAAGAATAGTTTAGTAGCTCGTTTGGGCCCACTTCGTCCTAGCGTGACGACGGCGACAATGTCTAAATACATTAATTACCCCGATATTTAAACAAAAATGTCTTAAAGCAACTGATGCAGTCAAAGGCCAATGTCATTGGGCCTCTCTGATTCACTCAAATAACTCAAACACCTCCGACCTCACTAAGACGGACGGACGGCGAGCTAGCCCATTACTCACCGTCCACAGGCCCGCGTCTACGGTAGCCAGAAGCCATCACGTGGGCCCCGACGACAGCATCCTATTCCCCTTTGCCCCGTAGCATGGCTTGCACCAGGGCCGGACGCGAGAGGTCACCGTCGCCGATCGCCGCTACTAGAACAAGTCGGGGCTGCTCCCAAGCGGGGCAGACCTCCACGATGTGCTCCACCGTGTCCTCCGGTCGATCCTCACGATGGATCCGAGCATTTCCTCTCGCCTTATTCGGTGCAAGTACCTCCCGAAACATCAACCGTGTCCGGTAAGGTTCTACGTCAGACGGAAGGTGAGGGCGCCGCCATGGCGCTTCTCCAGCCACTCCTCAAAGAGGGGACTTACCGCGCGGTGTGCCCTTGGAACCGCACCCTAGGCCTTGATTACAATCGAGACTACAATGTATTTTGGTGAGATAACATAACATCACGCTTTTAATACCCGAAAGGTTAGGCATACATAGGTGTACCTAATAGACCCATTTATGTTTAAATCCCAATTTAAGTTATAGGGAGCAAGTTTATTGCCATCAGCTGGGCACAAATCTAGACTCACCGGCTGCGAAATTCCTTATGGAAAAACCTAATAACACTTTATCTCTCACCCAGGTCCTCATACTCAACCGTCGCGCTTTCAACCACTAGATCAACGAATCAGTGAGATAACAAAGCTATTTTTATTACAATGCACGTGAAATGTATTAAAGAGTTAGAGATAAAATATCTGTTTAACCGTCTTTATGGCCAGTTACTTAGGTAATTTAAAAATTATGGTAGTGTCTTAGGCTGACAATATGAGAAAAGAGGTACTTTAGGTGTTTGAATGGTGTAAAGTGCAAGGAAACATAAATTTCTGCCTCTATTTTTTTCCACGCTTAGTTTATCGACCGATCGAAAAGTAATTCCTTAACGTATATAAAGCGCACTTAATATACGTTAAGGAATTACTTTTTCTTATACTACCTATTAGTAATTGTAGTGTACCTACTTCAAACAGTTTTAATTTTTAATTCGACTGTACGTGTGTATTATATGTTGTGTGTGTATGTCACTGACTTCCTCAACGGCTAAACGGCTGGACCGATTTTGATGGAAACTGTACTCCTTTAATTAAACACTAAAATATGAGCCTAACGTTCAAAGCAGTAACTTTTGATGAGCTGTCGTTAAAGACATCTAACTGGTAAAACATTTTTTTTTTCACTTTTCTAGTGGTCATCACTGTTGATTTTGGCTTTCAGGAGTCGCAGTCTTTTGGTTCATTAATAGTGTGGCAAGGTTGCCACAAAAAAAGGCAGCTTTTTTTTTGCCAATAAAAGCGCACTAAATCAATCAAATAATCCTTACTATAAATTATCTACACTAATAATAAAGACGATAGATTTGTTTGTTTGGTTGTTTGTATGTAACGAATAGGCTCCAAAACTACTGGACCGATTTGAAAAATTCTTTCACCGTTGGGAAGCTACACTAGCCCCGGGTGACATAGGCTACTTTTTATCCCTGTATTCCTACGGGAACAGGAACTATGCGGATGATACCGCGTGACGTCCGCTAGTGTATTATAAATACGAATGTAACTCTGTCTGTCTGTCTATCGCGCTTTCACGCCAGAACTACCTACTGAACCGATTTAGTGAAAAAGCGGGTTGAAAGGGCGAAGAAAATAATACTTTCGGTCGCGAATACCGACACCCAAGCGGACGAAGCCGCGGACATCAGCTAGTCAGTTTAAATTCATTTTATTTCTGCACACACAACTGCATAATTTCTGTTATGTAATGTAATATAAACCTGTCGGATTATTATGATAGTACTTAGATAAAAGTATTCTAAATTATGTTGAAAGTATAGATAAGATAACATTGAACTGATAACAGAGAAATTATCGTACTAACATGTCAGTGTCTATCGCTAAGCTTATCATTCGAAAGGTATAAATATCATGATCCATAAAGCTTCACAAGGGGTATCCCGTAAATCAATAGAGTAAATGAAGGATTTCGTATCAACATGTATTGTTATCTGTATACATTTATTAATCTGCAAGCAGCGTCACTATACGACACTACCAAGCATTTCTGCCTTATACAGGGTGTAAATTAACCCTTCACGCAGCCGTCTACCAAGCATCCTGTACATCAAACTAAGTACCCCCACGCAATTTTTTTTGCTGGGAAACGACTTTTTTTGAAGACAAAAATCACATTTTACGGTCCCTAAAACTCAATGCAGCGCTCTTAAAACATTGTGCTAATGGATGTAAACGGGTCATGGAGCTAATTTAAATAAAGTTATAACCTGAAAAAGGGGTATTTACAAAAACAGCTGTGAAAAATTTGGAACTTAGACCCCCAATATCTCCGTAACTAGGGTGTTCCCAGGTATGGTCTAGAACAAAAAAAATATCGCAGTGGTGGGGAGAACAATTGCCCTTCGTTTGCGTTAAGGGTACTTTTACACCCATATAGTGTCGTATTTCTACAAAGTTAAGCAGGAATCTTTTCCCTACTTGGTTGGGGTCGGGTTCCAGTCTAACTGCCTGCAGTTGAATACCAGTATTCATAGAGCACCTGCTACAACCCAGTTAATACTGGATTTTATGTCTTTTGTTTTGGTAATATCAAACTTTCGGACCTCGGCAGCAGTCTACTTGTAACGACGATCAAAGATCTTCAAATGACAGCCGGGACCAAAACGAGCCACGTAAGGAACTCAGTTTGTAATGGATGGTCACCCATCCACAGCCCAACCTAGGCAAGCGCGGCTTAACCTGAAGATACTAGTAAAACTATCTTGCCATGAGATCTTGATTTTTTTTAAATTAAAAGGTTCTTTTTTCCACAGCATTGTGCTAACGGTATCATGCTATGCTGAGGATCTGTCGTTTCCACCTGGATTTAGGTTTGGAGCCTCCACTGCTGCTTACCAGGTTGAAGGCGCCTGGAATGAGGGAGGTAAGAACACATTCTAAATTCTTGAGCCTATAGAACTTCGCCCAAATTCAAATAAATATCTTTTCTTTCTTTCTTTCCTCGGGATAAGAGGTGTAATGTTATGTTATTTTACGTGTAAGGTTTTACCAACTTATTAAAGAAGATTCTTCTATATATTTTCACATGTCTCCCTTACTATAAAACAACTTTGTAGACAAAAGCGAAAGTGTCTGGGACCGATTCGTTCACGAAGACCCGAAGAGGATCACTGACCTAACCAATGGAGATGTCGCCTGCGACTCTTACCACCAATGGAAGAAGGACATTGAATTGGCAGAGGAACTGGGACTACACTTTTACAGGTAGAGACAATAGGGATGTTTACTGACCTCAAAAAATGTGATTCTAATTAGTCCGTCTGTTAGATTATTGAAAAATATTGGATACGTGTTTTTTTTAAATCAAATTAATGAAAATTGACGCAGATAAAACGCGTCAAAGATCAGGAGTTTCAGGAGTGACTTTTGACGTCACTACGTGGTAAAAAATATAGTGTGGTGTGACGTCGGATGAGTTTTCAATTTGAGTCAATTTCTGTTTACGTGAAAAATTAATAATAAATAATATAATAATAATATTCCACAACTATCACACAACGCCATCTAGTCCCAAGCTAAGCAGAGCTTGTGTTTTGGGTACTAGACAACTGATAAACATACTTATATATTTCTAAATACATACATATTATAGATAAATTACACCCAGACACAGAACAAATGATCGTGCTCATCACACAAACATTTGTCCTGGGTGGGAATCGAACCCACGACCTCCGGCATAGCAGTTAGGGTCACTAACCACTAGACCAACAGGCCAGTCAGAATTAAAAAATATGTGTCCAATATTTTTTGGAAATCTATCTGTTTTTTTTTGTCAACTACCCTATTTATAAATTTATATGCGACGTTGATTTTCGTTGGTAGGATGTTATGTGATGGAACAGCGGTGATAGCGTGCAACAGTCAGACTGTCAAATCATAGGTGAAGAGTTCGAACCCAAGGCTTTCGATTCTCGCGAATTCATGAGCGTATTGTTTAATTATCACTGCTTTGGTGAAGAAAAACATCGTGAGGTAACCAAACATGGCTGAGAGGTATTTCTCGACGGCATGTAAAGCCAAGTAACGTGAAGTAAAATGACGCCAGCAGGGCTATTGCGTATCTTTTAAATGACAGTGGCTATCGTAAAGTGTACATCAAATAATGTCAAATGGTTCCATTTTGTACTAAACCATAACCAATTTGACAGTTAATCCATGGACAATATGATAGCCACTGTCATTTAAAAGATACGCAATAGCCCTGCAGGTCCTACTAACCAACAACACCATTACCATTTCAGCTGCGCAGTTCATTCGCTTACTACCCTTGTTGAGCGTGGCCTAGTTAAGCTTAGTAAGTACACGTGCACTCTAATCTAGCGACCAGTAGGGCTATGCGTATTGTTACGTCGTCGGTCATCTAGAATCATCGAGAAACCTCGCTAATAACTGAGAAGTACGCGTGAATTCTAGTAGGTACCTAATTCCATTCTGTAGGTAGTTAGTCGGCCGCCCGGCGTCAGCGGTACTTGCATTGTAATTTCAACCGTATGCCTACGGCGTAAAGTAACTTCTTCTTTGTTGGTTAATTTATCTTTAAGTTTATTTTTTTTTGTTAATGTTTTTCTGGATGCTTTATGGAATAATGGCGAACTTTCTCGAATATCTATTGTGTGTTTGGGGTATAAAAGGACCGAGAGAGGACGCAGCGAGTCAGTCTACTTTTAAGCGAGACAACGGAAGGTTCGAAGAGATATCAAGTGCGCTAAAGTGTTCAGTTGTGATTTGCGATTGTTTTTAAGTGTTTTGCGAGTAATAAAGTTATTTCGTGTGTTCAATTGGTAGTGCTTTTATTTATCCCATACCCAGCTCGTAACAATTTGGTGTCAGAAGTGAGGGATAAATAATGCCGATTCTACCCAAGGACGACACGGATAGTATCCGTACTAGGAGTCAGCGACAACAGGGTATGGACCAAAGGCGATTTGGTGACTCTCCGACACAGACACCAGGCGGTGTCCAGCCTACGTCAGAGCCAGTCGCAGGCCCATCCGGAGCTACTCCAGCATTAGCGGCGCCTGACTTGTCTGCCTTAATGGCGCTGCTGCAAGACCAGGCACGTCGTCAGGAGGAACAGGCTCGCCGTCAGGAGGAGCAGGCTCGTCGTCAAGAGGAGCAGGCTCGTCAGTTGCAGGAACAGATGCAACGGGACAAGGAGGAACAGGCTCGCCGTCAGGAGGAGCAGAAGCGTCGTCAAGAGGAACAGGCCCGGCGCCAAGAGGAACAGATGCTCCTGATAAAGGATCTTCACGCATCAGTTGGCAAAGAGCTGAGCGTGATGAAGGAGCAGGTACAGCAGCACGACGATCGAATCTCAAAGGCCGAAATTCAGATTGCTGATGTGAAGAAGGCCTTGAGTGAAATTAAGGTTGGAGATGGGGTTGTGACGTCAGTGATTGCTGCACCTTCGGTGCGCGGGTTTAAAGTGCCGCCATTCGACGGAACACCTTCGTGGTCGGCCTATAAAATCCAATTTAAGGCTGTTATGAAGGCGAATGGGTGGACCAAAGCGCAAGCCATGACAGCGCTTACCTTGGGTCTCCGAGACCAGGCTCTTACCATTCTTGAGGCACTCGGCAAGGATGTGACCTACGAACAGCTGCTGGAGGCGTTAGAGTCTAGATACGGCGACGCGCACCTGGAGCACGTCTTTCGTGCCAAATTAAAGGATCGTGTTCAACGTAGTGCCGAGAACCTACAGCAGTGGGCCCTGGAAGTTGAAAAGCTGGTTCGCAAAGCATACCAGTCCGCCCCTGCACTTATTGATGGAAATCTGGTTCAGGCGTTTGTAGATGGAATACGCGACTTGGAAGTTAGAGCTGCTGTGAGACTTGGTCACCACGAGACGCTGAAAGACGCCTTGGCCCATGCTTTAGAAGTGGAGGCAGTGAGGCAGGACCACCGTACGCACCGCGTCAGGGAGGTTGTCGCGTCAACTGTACGCGACCGCCCGCAAGGATACAGCCCTAGGTGCTTCACTTGTGGAGAAAAGGGTCATCTTCGGTCAAGCTGCCCTAAGCGCAGCTCACAAAGGGAAGATCAGCCCCAACAGAGAAGGGTGGCTGAAGTGACAGCCCAGCCACAGCAGGGAAACGAGTAAATGCCAGGACTGGGGGGCGGGTGCTGGCTGGTTTTGAAAGAGCCCCGAGGATCTCGATCTCACAAGCACATGACGGGAACAGCTTGACCATCAACGGCGAAGTCAACGGAACTCCATGCAAACTGACGTTGGATACTGGAGCTTCTCACACGGTCGTCAATTCTCACCTGGCGAATCGGGTTCTTGGGGACTACTTCAATAACCACGACCGTATACAATTGCTAACAGCTACCGGTCAGCATATAACCGTCCGAGGCAAGAAGGAGGTGGAGTTAAAATTGGGTGATAGAATTTACCGGCACAATGTCATCGTGGCCGACATAATGGACGATTGCATCTTAGGCTTGGATTTCATGCGGAAATATCGTTGTGAGATCGACATTGACCAAGGAGTGTTGAAATGTGGTTCCGAGGAAGTCTGCATGGAAGGTGCACCATCAGGGAATGTGTACTGCTTGAAGGAAATTGTTCTTCCTCGCAGATCAGAAACGATCGTGCCAGTCAAGTTACCACCGAATTCTAGATAAAAAGATCGGAGTGTTCTGATAGAAAGGGTGAACAATGACTTTCCATGGAAGATGGCACGAACTCTGGTAAAGGCCAACAACATCTCAGCTGTACGCATCCTGAATCCAAGTGATAAGGAGCAAGTGATTAAGAAGGGCACCTTGATCGGGACTTGCGAGGAAGTAGCTTGCGTCAATTGCAAGATCTACCTACCGGAAATCAAAATCGTAGTGGAAAATTTGACGTGTCAACGCTTTTAGAAAACTGTCACTTGACTAAAGGAGAAATGGACAAGGCTAAGAAGATGTTACTTCAGTACGCCGGTATTTTCTCAACGAGTGATGCTGACATAGGAAGAACTGGACTGGTTCAGCACAGGATTAATACAGGCAACGAGTTACCTATCCGTCAGCGACCAAGGAGACTGCCAGTTGCACGGGAAAAAGAAGTGGAAACCATGATTGAGGGTATGGTGAAGGATGGTGTTATAGAGCCTTCATCCAGTCCATGGTGTTCTCCTGTGGTCCTGGTAAAGAAAAAGGACGGCAGTATGCGCTTCTGTGTGGACTATCGCCGACTGAACGATGTCACGAAAAAGGACAGCTATCCACTGCCTAGGATCGATGACACACTGGATACGCTAACGGGAATGAAATGGTTTACTACACTAGAGCTGAAAAGTGGTTACTGGCAGGTAGAAATAGACCCAAAGGACAAGGAGAAGACTGCATTCTCAACAGGAAAAGGGTTGTGGCAGTTTAAAGTTATGCCTTTTGGATTGTGTAACGCTCCTGCTACGTTTGAAAGGCTGATGGAACAAGTACTTGCCGGATTGATTGGGGACGCTTGTCTTGTCTATCTAGACGACATAATCATTGTGGGCCGTACGTTTGAAGATCACCTTAAAAACCTCAACCGAGTGCTGTCAAAGATCCAAACAGCAAACCTGAAGTTGAGTCCGAAAAAGTGCTCATTTTTCAGAAAACAAGTAAACTTTTTAGGACACATAGTTTCGGGGGAAGGTGTTCAAACAGACCCAGAGAAAGTAGTCGCCGTCAAGGATTGGCCAGTTCCGAAAGACAAGACACAGGTCAGAGCATTTTTGGGTTTGTGCTCCTACTATCGCCGGTTTGTGAAGAATTTTGCCGACATTGCGAAACCTCTACACAAACTCACTGAGGAAAAGCAACAGTTTTGTTGGGACGAGAACTGCGACACCGCATTCCAAGAATTAAAGGGACGTCTGTGCAATACTCCTATTTTGGGATATCCTGACACTGAAAATGACTTTATAGTCGACACAGACGCAAGTAATACTGGAATTGGGGGCGTTTTATCTCAACGGAAAGGAGATCAGGAGGTTGTTATAGCTTACTTCAGCAAGTCTTTGTCTAAACCGGAAAGAAATTACTGCGTAACAAGACGGGAGCTGCTTGCCGTAGTGAAGACATTGCAGCACTTCAGTAAATATTTGTTGGGACAGAAATTTCAGTTACGAACCGACCATGCTGCATTGAAGTGGTTATTACAATTCAAGAATCCAGAGGGGCAAGTGGCGAGATGGATTGAACTACTGCAAGAGTTTGACTTCGTAACTGAACATCGCAGTGGGAAAACTCACGGTAACGCAGACGCCTTGTCGAGAAGACCTTGTCCTGAAGACTGCAAGCATTGTGCCAAGCAAGAGACTAAGGAAGTAGTACCCGTGAGGATGCTTAGAACGGATCTCAGCGATGAATGGAAGGAGACCCTACAGAAGGCCCAGCAAAATGACTCTGATATCAAACCGATCTTCGAGTGGATCAAAGCTGGTGCTCCGAAGCCCAAGTGGAGTGATGTGGCTGCGATGAGTTCTATCACTAAGAGTTATTGGGCACAATGGAACAGTTTGGAGATCCAGGATGGAGTCTTGTGCCGTAAATGGGAAAACGCTCGAGGAGACAGCTGTCATCTGCAAATGGTTGTGCCTAAAGCTAAGGTACCGGATGTTTTACGGTTGTACCATGATGGATGCTCAGGAGGACATATGGGGGTAAAAAGGACTCTACTGAAGATCAGAGAGCGCTTTTACTGGATCCACTGTCGAGATGATGTGGAGGACTGGTGTCGCAAATGTACCAGCTGTGCGGCTGTGAAGGGACCCCACACACGAAGCAGAGGTGCGTTAAAAGTGTACAACGTTGGAGCCCCCTGGGAGCGGATAGCACTGGACGTTGCGGGACCATTTCCAGAAAGTGACAGCGGAAACAAGTACTTCATGGTTGTCATGGACTACTTCACAAAGTGGCCAGAAGTCTTCGCCATTCCCAACCAAGAAGCTACAACAGTCGCAGATAAATTGGTTCAGGAAGTCTTCTGTCGTTTTGGAGTACCCTTAGAAATTCACAGCGATCAAGGGAGGAATTTTGAATCACAAGTTTTTCAGGAGACTTGTCGATTGATGGGTACACACAAAACCAGAACCACTTCTTACCACCCACAATCTGATGGAATGGTGGAACGATTCAACCAAACGTTGGAGAGATATCTGGCAAAAGTTGTGGAAAGCAGGCAAAAGGATTGGGACAAGCACATACAGCCGTTTCTTCTGTCCTATCGGAGTGCAGTTCACGAAAGTACGACTGTAACTCCAGCCTTCGCGAACTTTGGAAGGGAACTACGGTTGCCTGCAGATTTAATAACTGGAACTCCCCCTGATGTCCCACGCAGTGTAACGGATTACGCAAATGACCTGCGTAACAAGTTAAATGATGTGTATGAGCATATCAGACAATCCGGACAACAGATGTCTGAGAAGATGAAGACCCGTTATGATCGGAAGGCAAACAGTAGGGGTTTCGATGAAAGTTCTCTGGTGTGGTTGCATAACCCAGTGCGGAGCAAGGGAAAGTCCCCGAAATTGCAAGCAAAATGGGATGGACCATACCGAGTTGTGACCAGGATCAACGATGTCACCTACCGAATACAGAAGGGTCCGCGAGGTGCGCCTAAGGTTGTGCATGTAGACCGATTGGCACGATATCACGGGACTAATGATGCTCGGGACGAGCATGTCTAAGGAGGGGGCAGTGTTACGTCGGTCATCTAGAATCATCGAGAAACCTCGCTAATAACTGAGAAGTACGCGTGAATTCTAGTAGGTACCTAATTCCATTCTGTAGGTAGTTAGTCGGCCGCCCGGCGTCAGCGGTACTTGCATTGTAATTTCAACCGTATGCCTACGGCGTAAAGTAACTTCTTCTTTGTTGGTTAATTTATCTTTAAGTTTATTTTTTTTTGTTAATGTTTTTCTGGATGCTTTATGGAATAATGGCGAACTTTCTCGAATATCTATTGTGTGTTTGGGGTATAAAAGGACCGAGAGGACGCAGCGAGTCAGTCTACTTTTAAGCGAGACAACGGAAGGTTCGAAGAGTAAAGTTATTTCGTGTGTTCAATTGGTAGTGCTTTTATTTATCCCATACCCAGCTCATGTCAGTGGCTAACCTATAGTGCCTATCAATTACTGTAAAATGGTTCCATTTTGTACTAAACCATAACCAATTTGACAGTTAATCCATAGACAATATGATAGCCACTGTCATTTAAAAGATACGCAATAGCCCTGCAGATCGGAATTGCACTGCACTAGGGCATAGAAAACCTTTTTCAGTAACAACTTCGAAAACCTTCATTTAGTTTCTCATCTTTTAGGTTCTCAATATCCTGGCCACGTGTCCTCCCGTCTGGTTTCGCCAACTACATCAGTGAGGATGGCAAGAATTACTACAGCAACCTGATAGACGGTCTACTGGAGAAGGGCATTGAGCCTTTTGTAACTATGTATCACTGGGACTTGCCACAATCGCTTCAGGATCTTGGTAAGGCAAACCACCACATTAATAGCCATAAACCGTAGCCATAATAGTTTGTTCACTACTATGCCATAGAAAGAAAAGCGCTGTTCAATAAATCAAGCTTCAATAACCATTTGGTTTATCCGGTTTCGTAGGCCTGAGTATGGAAGCTTTGACAGTGCTTACTGCAACTATCACAGTGATTGACAAAAACTTGTTGCTGCAACTTTAAGTATTACATACATTTTTGTACTGTTCTTAAATTATGATTTTAAGATTAGATAAAATATTTGAACTAGGTAAAGACAACCGCTTCGCAAAATCTGTCAACGTCCGCCTCTCGATTGGGAATCGTCGCAGCTACCTCAACCAAACTGTTCTCTCCAGGTGGCTGGGCCAACCCTCTCATCGTCGACTGGTTCGTCGACTACGCAAGAGTGCTGTACGATCTCTACGGGGACCGCGTGAAGCTGTGGCTGACTCTCAACGAGCCAATTGTCATGTGTGACGCCGTGTACGCCAGTAATGGACTCCTTGCACCTTCTGTCTTTAGCCCTGAGGTGGGCGCTTATATGTGCAATAAGAACTTGTTGCTGGCCCATGCTAAGGCTTGGAGGCTTTATGATGAAGAGTACAAACCTAAGTATAAGGGTAAGTTTCTAAGCTTCTTCTCGTTCTTATTCTTCTTTTTGATAGCGGAATGTATTGTACGAGTACCTAAGAAGGTAAAAATACCGGTCGAATTGCGGACCTCCTCCTTTTAGGAAGTCGGTTAATAACTCATTTGTAAAGTTTATTTCACTTCCTCGTTGGTCTAGTGGCGCATGATACTGGGGTCGGTTCCCAGGTGTGGCAATGCGCTATTGGGGGTTTCCATCAGGAATTTCTTTCTCATTAGCCACGGAGTCTGGATTTGTGCCCGAATGATGGCAATACGCTCGCCTCCAATAGGGGATCGGACAGAAAAAAACTAATTAGTCCGTCAGATAGATTTCCAAAAAATATTGTACACGTATTTTTTTCTTTTTTCACATAAACAAAAAATGAAGACGATACAGTGCTTCGAAAACTTGTGAACTCCTCAAAAACGTCACATGTCAGTACATTTTTTACCTACAAATGACGTCACAACCCCATACTTTGAGGCGTCTTATCTTCGTAATTTTTTATTAATTTGATAAAACAAAAAACACGTATCCAATATTTTTCGATAATCTAATTGACATACTAATTAGAATCATATTTTTTTGACTCAGTCCGATCCCTTATTACATCAAACTTATTAACATAACTGGCGCAATGTGGGTGTACCTAATGGCTCTGCTTTCGGGGACCATATGCATCATTTATGAAGAACATTCAATTTTTATTTTTACGACATCCCATTTCGTTTTTAACTAAATTACGTCAAATCCAAAAATACCCTACCTAGTGTTGGTTGGTTTGATAATACTGCCAAATAGCTCGGTCGTTAATATATTATGCCTAAATAACTTCCAACATTTTTTCCAGGTAGAGTCTCATTAGCGAATCAAATACTGTGGTTCGATCCCAAAACGAAAGAGGATGAGGCCCTTGCGGAACTAGCCAGAGAAAACTGTGTAAGTACCTATTTTGAACGTTAGAATTGCGCAAAAAGCAAATCTATCCGTTTTCGATATTTACAAAAGAAAGATGATTTTTTAGTCACCGTCCAAATTTCTTCTAGGCATTACGTATAAAGTAACACCATTTTGAAAAAAATCGCCACTCCCCTTTTATTTTATTTTTTGGGGCGGTGGGAAATCATCAAATAACCCCTCCCGCTCTTCTCTTGCCCTTGAAACGTAAAAATTTGTGATGTGATATTTCAATATTTTTGTATTGAGTGATACCAAAACAAAAAACACGTATTCAATGATTTTCGCCAAAGATTAATATCAGAAATTTTGACTAAAAAATTATCTTGTGTAAGGCACAAGATAATTACACACACACACACCTAGAGCAGCGCTGACACAGTAGTGGCGGCCTGACTTACGAGCAGTAAGTCGTGGGTTCGAACACAGGCAGGCGCGTCACTTTCTGTAATTTACTTCATCACCGCTGCTCTCAAAACGGTGAAGAAAAACATCGTGAGGAAACCGGCATGTCTTAGAAACAAAAGTTCTAAGGCATGTGAGTGTGACATCTACCAACCTGCACTGGGCCCGCGTGTTGGATTAAAGCGCATTCCTCTCCTAGAGAGGAGGCCTGAGTCTGCGCAGTGGGAATTTTATAATAGGCTAATGATGAAGCCATCCTAAAGAAAATAAAGACAAACATATTTATTAAGCACATGCCATGATTACCATCAATTGCCCAATTCTTCGTTATTCATCTGCCCGTACTCCAATTGGGATGTTTACTGACTTAAAAAAATGTGATTCTAATTAGTCCGTCTGTTAGATTATGGAAAAATATTGGATACGTATTTTTTGTTTTATAAAATCAATAAAAACTGTCGAAGATAAAACGCGTTAAAGATTTGAGCGGAGGTTGGTGACGTAACTGACCGCTAAAAAATTACGTACTGATGTCTTAGAATATGACGTCACGCGAGTTTTCAATGCACTGTATCGTTTTCATTGTTTGTTTACGTGAAAAAAGAAAAAATACGTGTCCAATATTTTTTGGTAATCTATCTGACGGACTAATTAGATTTTTTTTGTTAAGAATAGGGTAGCTTATTCATTTGGGGTCGCTGCAGCATTTCTTCCTCATCCATAATTATTTGTCTATTACTCGTCAAAACATCAAGCTACGACAATCTCTCTAATTGCTTTAATAGAATTCCAACTTTATCGTTAAAATAGTAGGTTCAAGCTACATTGTGAAAATTTGACAGTTTTGCGTAGTTTGTTGAGCTGGCTTCTGGACATTTTGAAATTAGGTTTGAGCAAAAAAGACTATTGTAGAAACGTGATGAAAATGTTATAGGCGTTTGAAACAGACTTAGAAGCTTCCGCTCTACGCAGAGCTGTAGGGAGTGTCAGACTTCTACTGACTAAAAACCACCCATGCCTTCTTTGCCCTTTGTGTCGAGGTCGCGGTATCTCTCTCGAACAACCCGCAGCCCCGACGGGACCAACAGCATCGACGGTAAAGGACTCAGCCTCATTTATATTTCCAGGGGGGTAGATACTCTCACCCTATCTACTCCAAAGAGGGCGGCTGGCCACCTTCCATAGAGAAACACATGCAGGAGCTGAGCTTAAAGAGAGGATACCCCAGGTCTACCTTCCCGTCATTTACTCAGGAGGAGATTGAGACGATTAGAGGTAAATGTATATTTTAAATTATTGCAGGATGCACTAAAACCCAAAAGGCATTCTGATTAGAAGGAGTATTATATGTATGACCCAGTATTAATTGAGTTGTGGAGGTCAAATAAGCTCTCAGTCTATGTAATTTTTTTTTTTTTTTAAACTAGTATTCAGTTGAATCCGGTTAGACAGTAAGCCGAACCCAACATCGTTGTGAAAAGGGCTAGGCAGATGATGTTGTTGTCCCATGTATATATATGTAACATAGAACGGAACACATTTTTTCTTGCATTTCGATAAAAAGATTTTTCATTACTCATACTATGAAAGTAGGTCATAACATGCCTGCGGAGCGGGTAGAAAATACTACTTTTCAGCCCTAGGGAGAATCGCTTTCAACTGACAGCTATCAAATTATTAAAAAAAAACTTGCTCTATATTGAACTATGTTCCAACTTTTTATACAGCCACTCGCGATTTAAAATTAAAATAACATAAAGTTCTTAAGAATAAAATTACATTATGACTTTAATATAGTTTAGTTTTACCTATTTCTCTTTTAAAATGACATAGATTTCGACAAAATCTTTGCCATTTTTTTATGTTGAACATGAAAAATACTGGCTGTATATAGGGACGACCAGAAGACAAAAAAAAAATAAGCGGGAAAGTGACTACATCCGATCAACACTATTTTTTTTATTATTAATGTTCTTATTTTCCTCGTATTCGTAATGAAAAGCACAGTGTTTACCTCGGGTAAATTACCTATTTAGTCCCTCGAACGATTAGCGCTCTCACTACTTTACCGGCGCCAAACCCCGTCTCGGGACTAAAAAAGGAATTTTCGCCCCTTGGATAACAATGTACTATTAAAAGTACCTATGTGTTTTAATCCAAGACCACCACAATTGTTCCTCCATAAAGTTTGGGTTCTTGGCTGCGGGATGTTGTAAGAGATACCGCGGCCTTGACATAAAGGGCTAAGAAGGAACATGGGTGGTTTTTAGTTAGTAGAAGTCTGACACTCCCTTCGCTCTGCCCAAGAGCGGGAGAGGTTATTTGAAGATTCCGCACCCCCCAAAAAAAAAAGGTTGTGTTCTTAATTATTTTTTCTGGATCACATAAAAAGGCAGATGACCATAATGATGATGGTGGTGGTGATAAAGACTGTTGACTGTGAATGTTCTTATCAGTAACTGCAGAAAAGTGCAGACTTAACCTGCTCTAAGTCACAAAGTGTAAAATCTTCTAAGACTCCTTAATTCCACAGGAACCTACGACTTCTTCGCACTGAACCACTACACGAGCCGAGTGATCCGCCAGGGTAAGGAGGGAGAAGAGTTCTCAGCCTGGCCGCTAGGAGACGTTGTTGATCTCAACGGTAAAATTGAGAAGCCGGACGACTGGCCCAATGCTGCTTCATCTTGGTTCTTCGTAAGTAATATAAGCTTTACTACCTGATGCCCGCGGCTTCGTCTGCGTGAATGTCGGTTAACGCGACCAAAAGTTATCTTTTCATGCCCCCCTTTTAACCCTTTTTTCGCATTTAAAAGTAGTCTATGTCCTTTCTCTGGCTCTAAATTATTTGTGTACCTAAATTTCATTTAAATCGGTTCAGTTTGTCCCATCATACCACCCGTCCGCCGTCGGCCGTGATTTCGAAAATAAAATCAATATGGCGGGTAGGTTGATTGATATATCACATCGGTTCTATCCCCTTTATTGAAACTAAATCGACATGAGTCGGTCAGAAACAGCTTTATGCTTTATGCAAACTCTTTAGAAAAACGACCTCGTTGACTAAGTGGTCGCAAGTGGTACTGCTGACAGTGGGAACCTGCGTTTGGTTTCCATGACAGGCAAAGTTCTTGAAGCTCATTTGCAGGCAATAGGCTTGCACGCTGTCTGTACAGTTGTGTGAATTGGTCAGCTTTTTCGATTCGCCAGTTTTTCGATTCGTCAGCTAGGATAAAATATAGTAATCAATTAATGTGGATAATTTAACCTCTACTGTAAGGAAGTCCAGTCCCTATTGGCGAACCTAAGCCACCCAGATGTACCTCTTTCTAACGTTTCGTGGAAATTCAAGTGTGCTGTTCTATAAAATCAAATCAATACTTTTTATCTCCTCACAGGTAAACCCCGTAGGTCTTCGCAAACAGCTGGTCTGGTTGAAGGAGAAATATGGTGACCAGGAGTTCATGATCACTGAGAACGGGCTCTCTACCTTCGGTGGACTTGATGATCAGGAGAGGATTCAGTATTACAGGGATTATTTGGAACAGGTGAGTCCTAACTGTCTGTTCCTACCTACAGTCTTGGCACATCAATGTCTCACTCTCACCTTCTCATTATAACAAGTGTAGAAAGACCCTTAACGAATCCCGAACGGTCCAAAGGCATTCCTTCTTCCTGTAATTGCGTTTTTTTTGTTCTGGACCATCAGTTCCAACTTTTTTACAAGTTTTAAATTGCCACAACTTTACTTTAAATACCTTCGCTTCGTGACCCCTGTACTATTCAATGCATCCATCAGCACAATGCTTTGAGTTACATTGATTCCTATAGTAATAAAAAAAAAATTACCCCAACAAAAAAACTGTTATCCTGGCAAAATTATTTGTCAGTGTAGCTTGATGAACAGTATGGTTGGTTGAAGGCATTTTGAAAGTTCTGTTTATAATAATAATAATAATAATTCTTTATTTGTATAGAATGCAGGTGTTACAATAATGGTGTTAGATACAGGTATATTCCCAGTACATTCTGCCTGTTGGCATACAAAAATACAGTGGTTGACTTACACATAACTTAGAAACGATGTACCTAATTAAATTCAAAGTGAGATTATGGATACAACTATAACTATTTACATAATAATTATGGGCTAAGTGAACATTCATCACAACTCATCATGTAAAAAATCAGTAACAGAGTAATAACATTTTTCTGTCAGCAGCGACAGCAAGAGTTTCTTGAATTTTATTAAGGGCTTATCCTTAATACAATTTGGCAATTTATTAAATATAACAGGTGCCATACCAATAATGTTTTTTTTAAGCAAAGCTGTGTTATATCTACCAGTACACAAAAGATTCTGATATTTGGATCTCAAGGCAGTAGTTCGCATCCTCGTATCATTTAATGCAGGAAATAGATGCTTGTTGGTTTTAACAAATATGGCTACTTCGAGAATGTATATACAAGGAAAAGTAAGTATTTTGTGTTTTTTGAAAAAAGGAATGCAACTATCTGTAACCTTGAGATTGAAGATGGATCTTATGCACCGTTTTTGGGCTTTGAATATAGACTCCCTTTCGGAACAATTACCCCAGAATACTACACCAAACCTTAGAATAGAGACCACCAAACCATGATACGCAACCATTAATGTATGCACGTATTAATGTATTCTTGGACAGATTGAAGAGGGCATACGCAGACGTGCTTAATCTTTTGCAAATTTCTTCAGCCTGCGGTTTCCAAGTTAATTGACTGTCTATCAATATACCCAGGAATTTAGCCACGTTAGCTCTATCAATAGTTTGTCCTTTATAATTAATTTTTAGGTTTAAGGGGAGAATTTTTTGATAGAAATGCATTATATTTGTTTTTTTGAGATTTATGATAAGATCATTTTCGTGGAGCCAGTTTATTATTAATTTTAGAGTATCATTTATTTCTTTTTCATAGAGCTCTTTGTTGAGGCAGTCTATTAGGATCGTACTGTCATCGGCAAATAACACACAAGGGTGTGGAATGTGTCGGGGCAGATCATTTATATACAGCAGGAATAGTAATGGCCCTAGAACGCTGCCCTGCGGAACGCCATATTTAATTTTCCTAGGATTAGACAAATATTTAACCTCACGTTTTGATTTGACGCATATTTTAGAGATTTCTGTATATTGGAAACGACCGCTTAGATACGATTTTATTATGCAGAGCATTCCCTCGTATGCCGTAAGCTTCAAGTTTGACTAAAAGCGTTTGATGGTTAACGTAATCAAACGCTTTGGTCATGTCGGTAAAAATGGCACAGATTGGTATTTTTTTATCGACATTAACCATGATTTTATTAATTAGGTCGTAAATGGCCATATTTATATTTTTATTCTTACGAAAACCTTTTTGTTCATCACACAATATTTTAAATTTTGTTAGAAATGAAAGAAATGACTCATAAATTACTTTTTCAAAGATTTTTGAGAATACGGGGATTAGTGCTATTGGTCTATAATTTGCCATTTCTTCTTTATTGTTCTTCTTATGGATTGGTTTCACTATTGTGGTTTTAAGGCTATCTGGGAATGTTCCGGCGAATATACTTGTGTTAATAATGTGGCTTAGGGGGTTAGCTATAATAGAACTGACTAATTTTATAACGTTTGTCGAAATACCGTCATATCCATAACTCTTTTTACTTTTCAATGATTTGATCACCCTTGCAATGTCTTGAGGGACAGCAGGGGAAATAAAAATAGAATGAGGGTTATGCGTTATTTTTACAGTATTTTTAGTTGTAGTTAGGGGTGGATCTGAGATTTGATCAATAAAGAAATCGTTGAATGATTGTGCTATTTCATTTGGGTCAGTTAATATTAAATTATTATTTTTTATTCTTGTTATAGGTTCATTTATAGATTTTGTACTATTTATTATTTGCCAAGACGTCTTCGATTTGTTTTTGGAATTTTTAATAAGAAAGTTGTTCTGCGCTTTCTGGGTCAGTTTGATAATTTTTTTAAATTTTTTTGAGTACGTTTTAAATGTCGTTTTATTTTTGCTAGTAGGATTAAGTCTTTGTTTCCATTGTTTTGTTTGTTTTAATGGCCATTGTTTTTTGCTGCAGATTCTAATACCTCTAGATACCCATTTGATCTTTTTTTCAGATCTTAATGTTACTGTTTTGAATGGGAAACATAGATCATAAAGGAGTTTGAAAATATCTAAAAAGTTATCATAGGCTTCATTTGGATCCTCTGTGCTATATATATCTGAAAACGATAAGTTTTGGAGATGATTTCTGAAGATAATTAAATTTTCTTCAGATATGTCTCGTCTTGATGTTTTCCATGTTTTAATTTGACTAAACTTATTAACTTTCATTTTTAAATATTTGAGCTGTATGGTCAGATAACCCAAAGTCTATTATTTCACTTTGGCAGCTTTGTTTCGAATTGTGCGCAAAATTATCTAAGCAAGTTTTACTATGAGGTCTGGTTGGTTTATTGATTTCTAGCTTTAAATCGTAATTCATCAGAAAATATTCAAAATCCATGCTAATTCTGTTCTTTTTCAAAATATCGATATTAAAATCTCCGCACATAATTATTTTTTTCTTTGGTTTGGAAATCTTTTAAGTATAATATCTAGGTTTTCATAGAATTGGTGTAGGTTCGTTATTTTTGGTGGTCTATACACACATAGGATTGTAAGTTTTTGTGAAGGTAGTTCAATTGCGCAACATTCTATAATTCCCTTTACCGAATGGCTCATAATGTCAGGTAGGTCTTTATATTCGATGCCTTTTTTACCAAGATGCAGGCTCCACCGCGCTTTATGTTTTGTCTAGCATAACATGCCGCTAGCTTATAATTTGGAATATGTAAAAGTTTCTCCTGGCCAGACATTATGAAATGCTCGGTTATACATATTATATCTAAATGAATTTGTTTACTTAACAGTTCCTGTACATAAATAACCAGTAAGTCGGATTTGCTTAAAAGACCGGCTATATTTTGATGCATTATATTGATATGATTATAGAAAAAAGTCGCATCGTGGAGACGATATGCTTGTTTGGTAGTCAGCTATATTTTCTTGTTGAGAAATTGCATTATAAGCAGTAATAGCTACCGACAGATTATGAAACACATTTCGCATACCACGATCGTTTATTTTTCTACTGAACTTAGAGAACATTGTAAAATCGTAACTTAAGTTTAAATTAGAGTCAAACGCCGTTGCATAGTTGTATGTCTGCAAGTCTAAATGAAGTAGATTATTAAAGGTCTCTATGCGCCAGTTAAATAATGTTGAATGCTCATATAATTTGAAAGTAGGAACACATATTATAACATTCGTGTGCTGTATTTTCTGCAAACTTTCTCTCAGTTTTACAATTACAGTTAAGTTTACACCTTGTATGTAATTACTAGTAAGCACTATACGACAAACCTTACACTGCGATGGTGCCTAAGCTACACGCTACGGGAGGGGCGTTGATGACCAAGTCACAGCCTGAGCTCTCACGACACTCGCTCGGCCCCGGACACAAAAGGCTAAGAAGGAACATGAGTGGTTTTTCCGTCAGATAGATTTCCAAAAAATATTGGACATATGTATATTTTTTCGTTTTGCACGTAAACAAACAATGAAGACGACACAGTGCTTTGAAAACTCGTGTCGTGTCGAAAAATGTCGTACTTATGTCTTACAATATGACGTCATATTGTAAGACATAAGTACGACATTTTGTACCGGCTAGTGACGTCCAAAGCCTTTACTCAAATGTTTAACGCGTTCTAACTTCGTCAATTTTTATAGATTTGATAAAACAAAAATACACGTATCCAATATTTTTCGATAATCTAACAGACGGACTAATTAGAATTTAATTTTTTTTTTTCAGGAAATATATTATTAGCTAACGCGGAAACAGTAGGTAGGTACCTCATCACCTTTTCTCCTCTTACTTTCACAAATACTACAATAAACCCTCTATTTCAGATATTGCTGGCAATAAGACAAGATGGCGTCAATGTGACAGCATACAGCGCGTGGACACTCATCGATAACTTCGAGTGGATGGATGGATATAGGTTTGAAACATTTAATCAAGTTCTTTCATTAATTTTAGTTGCTGGCGTCTGTATACGACGTTACATTTTGATCATTTTAATACCGTGAAGGGTTCTGCGTTGATCCAGTCTTTGATGATGAGTGTTTGACAAAAGTGAAACACGATAAAAGAACTTAATTTTTTTTTAAATGTACTTTTTTTAAAAAATAACGTACTTTTATTCTGTAATTTTGTCTTTACTAATCGATAACCAAACCAATTTCCATTTTTTACCCATTTTTTTTATTTTTTATTATCCATGCTTATTTTATTTCTTACTGTTTGTTATGCGTCGTTTTTTTTTCTCCCTTTGTGTCTCCATGTATGTTCTTGTTTCTGCGACTAATAAATAAATAAAAAATATGCAACACATGCACCGGACCAACCCTTGACGTGATTAGTCATTAGTCATTTATTCATGAACAATAAATAAATTGTATATAAAATTACATGGTTTAAAAAGAAAATTGAAATTAAATAACAAAAGGAGAGAGAGAAAATTAAAATAGACACACTATACAGGGTTATTTCTAAAACACCGTTAACCTTGCAAGACTGTATTACTATCATCCTAAACAACAACTTTTGTTCTATGACTTTTTACAAAACATAATTCATTTAACAAAAACAAAAGTTCAAGATTTCGTTGCCCTATCTAACACATTTCAACTCTGTATTTTGCTGTACCTACCTACGCCTGTCGCGCACTGTCGTAACTCGCTGCGCTACTATTACCCCGCCGCCCTTACCCCGCTCCCCTCGCTATTGTACTATCGTTTTCTTTTGCTTCGCAGACTTGGTAACATTTAGAGCGTACAATTTAAATATTTTTATTTTTGCATGTAAATCTGATGAACTAAAATATGATGATTTTTTAAAAGTCATAGAACAAAAGTTGTTAAAGATGTTAGCAACTTAGTCTTGAGAGGTTAACGGTGTTTTACAAATAACCCTATTTATAATAGATTAAATCTATTAAAATGTAACGCTTTATAATTTCTCGTCTCATCATCTTTTCAATCTTAACCTACGTTGGAGGCGGCTTCCAGTCTTACCAGATGTAGCGGAATACCAGTATTTTACTGGTGTGACTGCCTATCTGACCTCCACAACTCAGATAAGACTGGTGGTCTGACTTTAGGATCACTGACGTTTAGAATATACCTTTCTCTTTCTTTCAGGGTCAAATTCGGTCTCTACGAGGTGGACTTCTCGGACCCTGAACGCAAGCGCACACCACGTGCGTCTGCGCATTACTACCGCAGCATTATCAAGAGTCACTCTCTAGATGTACCTACCACACGGAATGAGCTTTAATTTATTAATAATTTTGTTGATTACTGTTTAAAAATTGTTTTAATAAATTGTTAAAAAAATGTTTTCAATTGATCATTTATTCATTGTAAATAGAAATGCATATGTTATTTCGATATTTATTTAAAAAACCGGCCAAGTGCATGTTGATGTCGGACCACAAACAATGTAGGGTTCCGTAGTTGCCCATCAAAATATGTGAACTTACTAAACTGATTAACCACCTGCCTCCGAACGATGATTTTTATTGTAAAAATAAAACAAACTTATATAATTTTAAGTTTTGAGACCTGCACTCCCATACATTGTGTATAGGAAAATATTTTATACAAGTACATTTTATAAGTTGGTCGACTATTACTCGTAAACTAGCGAAGCCTACTTAATCTGTGATAGTTTTCCTTTTATTTTCGTTATAATTATAAGCTATTACCATGAACTTTTTCACACGCCCAAACACTACCCGTATAGGTGGTTTAGAAGGTAAATTGCTCTGTATAGCTTCACATTTCGCAAACGAATCCCTTAATCGAAAAAGTGTTTGAAAAATTTCACAATATTTTTTAAGACCTTTCCAACGACAGTCCCGACACTAAAGGCTTCGAAAGAAAAAATCGTCTTTACTTTTATGTGTACTAGAGATATCCTAAAAAAAATATTATTCGAGATTTGGTTTTACCACTTTGTCGGCGTAACTCATCTGTATATTCATGCCAAATTACAGCTTTCTTGTACCAACTGATGCACTCAGAGAGCTTTAATGATTACTTAGGCAATCCCATCATACTGCCGCAACCAGACAGCTTTAATGATTTGCAGTTTTGTCATACAAAATGTCCCGAGTAATATTACATTACACCATCACTTCAAACATCACGCGTGATGTTATGATGTAGCGCCATTCTATAGCACACCATCGCGCGTCATCATAATGTAATGTAATGTTCTAGTGTACTATGATATGTTATTGAAATAGTGTAGCAAAATAGCATTGTAACAGTGTGATTTACTCACTATTATTTAAATATACAAATCAAACAAAGTTGATTTTCCTTCATACTTTATACCCTAAATCAACAAGTAACGGGTTTCCAGACTTAGGACTGGCAATATTCTTAGGCGTAGGATTAAAAGTATCTATGAAAGGGTAATGAAAGGAGTCAAGGACCCATGAATATTGGCGCGATAGTAAAAACTAAAAAAACATCGCAATATTTGCATTGCAATTCGAAATAAAAGGACAGTTGAGTATTTACCTACGACCTGCGAAATCGCACTCGCCTAGTTCCGGACTTCCGATATAAACCAAACATTGCCGATGTGATGCGTTCGGGAGTAATCGGGAGGGCTCGGTTCGAGTGAGTCTTCAAGTCATGTCGCTCGCGTGATGTTTAGTGTAATGGTGTGATGCTGATTTTAGTCGAGTAATGTGTCATGTTACAGTACGCGCTCGGGTGATATTACACGTGATGCATCACTCGCATTACTTACACATGTCTAATACAAAAGTATGTCAAATCTTTACTAAGTGACGGCTTAAGTAATCATTAAAGCTCTCTGAGTGCGGCAGTTAGTAAACTAAGTAGTTTTGACAGTTCTGTCAAACAAAAGTATGTTAAATCTTTACTAAGTACCGGCTTAAGTAATCATTAGATATCTCTGATTACCGCAGTAAGATTATTTGAGCCATAGTGCGGAGTGTGACATGATGAATGATGACGATGATGACATGGCGAAATTATGTATAATTTGTGGTTCTTGTTGACTACGGAACTCTAAAAATGATCGTAGTTTAACGGGGAGATCATGTACCCTTCTGCTTCGTTAAGGATACTTTTACACCCTGTATGTATAGGTAGGTATATAATCAATTTTCAATACAATTTGTAAATGCCAAATTAAAATAAAACACAGGTCGTAGGTTCAATATATTTCAATACATTCAGGTTATCTCTGAATTCACATTAAAATCGTAAGGCCCCAAATTCGGAGAGGCGCTTTTTACACGTACAAACTGTCCATGTAACGCCCCGCTACAAGCTGCAAGACACTCCCGAATTTGCGGCCTTAGAAATCGTGCAAAATCAAATATGGGCACTTAGTACGCGTAATTACGTAATTTTCATATTCAAAAACAAACCTTTCACATTTATAATATGGGACTATATTTCTTGTCACCAAGTTGTATCACCTAATATATAGAAACGTCACCACTAAATATTTTCGTTCTCAGATAAACAAAAAGTGTTTCCAGAAATAAATTATCAAATTAATGTTAATATAATTATGTGTAAAATAAGAGCAACAAAAAGGTAGTGCATTAGATGAATATAAACTTCGTTCTTATAATAATAGTTTTATTACATAAACAATAGTTTTGTGCCCAGAATGGTAGATCTGTCACCAAATAATGCTGAAAGAAACCCTAACCCTAGAGGGTCGACGTCAAGGTCACCCCGAGGTTCGGTTAGTTAGGTTCCTTTAATCCCTGCAGACAGACCACTGAACTATTATAATACATACAAAAACATTTATTTGCTACTAGAGCCTATATCTCCATGATTTTAGGTGATTTATTGTGGAATTGATTTTATACTGTTTGGAGACTACGTTTTGATGACAAACCTACTATTTTGGGGACAAACCCTATTACTTAAGAAACACAATACTTATTAAATTGGCGATAGCTTAAATGATACCCTTTATAATATAATATTAGTAAGGATAACAATACATATTCTATTAAATCAGACATCTTAAACTACAGTAACGTCCGGTGGCGTGTCCGGCTTTAAGGCATGGTTCTTGATGAGGTCGGTGTAGAACTGCGCGGAGGCACGGGGAGTGCGTGTGCGTTGAGGGTCCGAGAAGTCCACCTCATACAACCCGAACTTTGTTCTGGAAAGAATTGATTCTGTCAATCGTGGTGTAATTAATTCATGGATATACATGGATATAAATGGAAGATATCGTGGCTAAATAAGCAACGCAACCATTACATATCGATTTTCTTCCGTGCCTTGGAGAGCACGTTAAGCTGTGGGTCCCGGCTGTAATCTTTAGATCTTAGACAGTCGCTACAGGTAGTCAACTGAACAAAGGTCTCATAACCAGTCGGGTATCGCAGTACCCATATAAGTTAACTGGACTGTGGAGGTCATTTATGCAGTCGCACATAGGTCTGCACTGGAAGCCGATCGAATATTTTGTAAAAGGTTAGACAGATGATAACTTACGAATATCCTTCCATCCACTCGAAATTATCCATGAGGGTCCACGCAGTGTAGCCGGTAACGTTTACGCCATCTTCTTTTATGGCCAGCAGAATCTGAAAAAAAAATGTGACATGACAGGTTTCACTGTCTTTTTCTAATAGAAAGAAAAATATAGAGATGGAAAGAGTAAAGAAGCCGGCTGGTACATCACGATTTTTTCTCACATCTAGTTTAAAGCATTTCATGCTGTGACGAGTATTTAAGTGTTTTTTCATTACTCATACTCTGAAAGTAGGCCATAACATGCCTACGTAGCGGGTTGAAAGTACTATTTTGCAGCCCTAGGGAGAATCGCTTTCAACTGACAGCTGTAAAATTATTTAAAAAAAAAAAACTAAGTCTATTTTCACATTTTTATTGAACCGTGTTCCAACTTTTTATGCAGCCACGAAATTACAGCGCAATTTAAAATTAAGATAACATAAAGTTAACTTAGGAATATAAATATACTTTGTACTAATATAATTTAGTTTCAACTATTTCCCTAAACTAACATAGATTTCGTTAAAATCTGTGCCATTTTTTTGTAATGATTTACATGAATTACTGGCTGTATGAGAGGACAAAAAAAAACAAAATAAGCGGGAAAGCGACAATCCGATCAACACTGATTTTTACTTTAGCTAATAATTTTTGTACTTATTTTTACTTTCCTCGTATTCGTAATATGAGGGACTAAATTAATTATTTAGTCCCTCGAACTATTTGCGCCTTCATGTGCTACGTCACGTGCGCCAAACCCCGTCTCGGGACTAAATAAGTAACTTTCACCCCTTGGAAAACATGTACTATTTTTAACCATTTCTTAGTCAATTTCAAGCGGTTTTGTTTACGAATATTATGGCTGATACCTGTTTCAAATAGTCTGTATAGTACTGGATTCTGTTCTGGTCTTCCAGTCCTCCAACGGTAGAAAGTCCATTTTCTGAAATGATGAACTCTATGTTTCCGTATTGTTGCTTCAACCAGACTAGCTGCTTACGAATGCCTTCGGGGTATACCTGCGAAAGTTATTGTTTTATATGGAAATTGAAGATTCTAATTTTGAAATCTTTGTCCATATTATTATGTTTTAAGAATGGCCGTCGTAGGACAAAATCCAGAATACTAACAATAGGGTATAGTTCACAAAAAAAAAACTTACTAATCCGTCAGATAGATTAATAAAAAAATTGGACACATATTTTTTTTTCTTTTTGCACGTAAACCAAAAATGTGCTTCGAAAACTCGTGTGACGTCACATTGCATTACAATTTTGACCACGTAGTGACGTAAAAAGCCCACTCGTATCTTTGACGCGTTTTATCTTCGTCAATTTTTATTCATTTGATAAAACAAAAAACAACTTGTATCCAATATTTTTCGATAATCTAACTGACGGACTAAACGGAATCGTATTTTTTTAATCAGGACACATCCCTATTACTTACTAATACAATAGCATACACCATCATTATAAATCCATAAGTATTTTAGGGGTGGGAGTAACAGGGTGTAGTCCTCATCGAGCATACAAAAAAGAAGGATCTGCAACCAGACGAATTGTGATTGGTGCGCTACTAACCGGCAATTGTTTTCAGGTTCTTCTATACGGTCTTAACTCGCAGAGTCGTTTAATATCACCACAATATAATGCGTCTAAATCAGTCTAAATAAACACGTTTAGTAATATCACTTTTTAAACTAAACCCAAATTTATGATGATTGCCGTGTAAACCAAAAGTGAACCGGCTTCTTCAGTGCGCGGTCTCAAGGTGGACTTGGACAAAACCCAGCTTATGTTCAACGAACACGTCACCCCAGGACCTACGGCATCTTCTAGACTCGTTCCAAAATAGACCTCATTCATCGTTTTCCGTCAAGAGAAGCCCCGTTTAGTCCATTTACGGAAACAAGTCTTATATAACATACTTACATAGAACCAAAAAGAAGCAGCTACAGGCCAATCTTCCCGCCTTTGTACTACAGCGTTTAGATCCACAGAGTCACCGAGTGGCCAGGCTGTGATGGTCTCTCCCTCCTTAGACTTGCGTATCAGACGACTCGTGTACGTGTTCATTGAATAGAAGTCATAGGTTCCTGAACGAAACGACTGAATGTTTCAGTGGATAAACACAAATCTTTAGTTATCTCGAAATCAGGAAATGGTTATTGGTTATCATTATGCACAATGTTATAATTATCCTGTGGTAGAGAATCTGTACCAACTAACTAACTAGCATTTTTCACTGGGCACGTCTGCCGCATACCCAACGAGCTGTGGGCCAAAATAACCAGTTTCTGGAGCCCTGACACAGCTAGAAGGCGTCCTCGTAGAAGATAGCGGGACGATCTGGACAAGACTAGCGACCATGCAGTGGTCCAGATTGACCTTGGGATCGAACCACTCGAAGTCATGAGGGTCTTTGCATAGTGGTGGGATGATGCAGGCTAACAGTATGAGTATTTATGTAGAAGAATACCTCTAACAAATACTATCTCTTCTGGAGTAAACGCTGGTAATGAATTTTTCTTGTATCCTCTTTTTAAGCTGACCTCCTCCATGAGTTTCTCTAAAGATGGTGGCCATCCACCTGTTGTGGAGAATATTGGGTGCGTGTATTTACCGACCTGAAATCATAGTACATTATGATATAAGTGCGGTAAGTTGAAAATTACAGCCGAGGCGATATTGCTTACCCGAGCCGTAGGCGAGGGCTAAAAGAAAGCAGAGGCTGTAATTATCAAAGCGCACGTATGTCATACGACGTTTTATAACATATTTGCGAGGAAATAAATAAAACTCGGACTTTCTTAAACGAATAAATCTTTAATTAAAGCAGTTATGAAAATTTGAGCAATTAGTAAAATTGATTATTATTTCATAACAAATAAGCGATGCGATTTTTTTTCAGGCATAGGCACAAAACAGCCAGTATTATTAATAAAAGTAAATTAATATTTTTGTTTTTGCTACAGATATTAATGGTTGTAATTTATTGTCGAAATTAATAAAATTAAAGAATTAAATCTTTATTTATTATATTTTATCTCCCAAAGTTAATTTTATTCATAAAATGTTGACCACTTTTCTAAAATAAAAACTCTTTGCTAAGATTTAAAAAAGTAGGTACCGTTCGTTTTGACGGAGCATCTTTCTAAACCGTGCGATTTACATTACATTACCGCACAAGTACGTAATGAGATACATTACGATATTGAAATTGGTGAAATAAGAGACCCTTTACGAGCAAATGTGTTATAAAAAATTTGACATTACCAATTGTGTTAAAATCACCACTTACTGCGGTACTCAGAGATATTTAATGATTACTTAGGCCGTGACTTAGTAAAGATTTGACATACTTTTGTGTGACAAAACTGTCAAAACAATTATTAAGTGATGGCCTAAGTAATCATTAAAGCTCTCTGAGTGCGTCAGTTAGAGCCCGATTAATTCCTGTTGTAAATTCTCAATTACAATTAAGTTCGTCCGTAAAATAGCGCTAAATATCTGTTGGCCTGACATTCTGACAACTGTACTTAATATGGGTCGCTCCATGTAAAATACTGATATTCAGAGCTGCGTCCGGTTAGATTGAAACCTCCAGCTTCTTAAGAATTTAATCCCGGATTCATTTCGATTTCGTTTGCGGCTCATTTTCAAGTAATCTTTCAGAAAACTTACACAGTTCTCCCTGGCCAGTTCTGCTAACTCAGCGTCTGCCGGCGTCAAAGGGTCGAACCAAATGTGGTGGTTGGCTAGTGACACCTTACCTGGAATCGAACTCATCAACGTCAATGACTGTGGCGAACACCATATAAGCAATTTCTGGCGCTGCGGCACACGCGTGTTCCTTTTTATTTGGGGAGTGTGAAATCATCAAATAACCCCTCCCGCTCTTGGGCACGCGTGTTCCTTAAGCTCATGACCAAAATGTAAGGCAGATTAACGACTCTATAATACATTTTTCGCAACTTACCATGATACTTCGCCCTAAATTCTTCATCATACAACCTCCAACCCTTAGCATGGGCCATCACCACATTCTTACTGCACAAGTATGCTCCAAGCTCCGGGCTCATGATTGGTGGTGCCAGGATGCCAGCATTGTAGACCACGTCGCAGATGATCAAGGGTTCATTGATGGTCAGCCACCATTTTACGCGATCTCCGTAGAGGGTGAAGACTACTCTTGCGTAGTCAACGAACCAGTCGGCTACGAGGGGGTTGGCCCAACCACCTATAAGGGACAATGTAAGTCTTCATTTTAAAGAAAAAAAAGCACAATAATCCATCCAAAAGTAACCCTACCTGGGTTACTTTTGAACGGATTATTGTGCTTTTTTTTGGTGGGAGAAAAATCATCAAATAACCCCTTCCGATCTTGGGCAGAGCTAAAGGGAGTGTCAGAATTCTACTGACTAAAAACCACCCATGTTCCTTTTATGTCGAGGCCGCGGTATCTCTTGCGAACAACCCGCAGCCCTGGATTATTGTGCTCAAGTGGTGTTTCCTTCCCAGTGCTAAATAAAATAACAACACCAGGTGTGTTGCTATTTTGAACTGACTTCCAAAAAGAAGGGGAAATCGTCTGTAGGTTTTTTTTAACGTTATTTTTTAATCTAAAGTTATTTTATTTAAACTACGAGGTTTAGGCAGAGTTTTGAAACCCATATTTCATATTTCACCAGTTGTGTTTGAAAGTTCAATGTACCTAAGAGGGGGTGAGCCTATTGCTTTTCAACAGGCATAAATCGAAACTTTATGACTGCTCCTAAGAAATTCCTGATGGAAAAACCCAGTAACATATTGCTTGACCTTCGAATCGAAACTAGCCGGACCTCATACCCAGCAGTTGCGTTTGCAACTATTAAAGCAATAATATACCCGCGTCATTTTATCAGCCACATTTTCATTTAATAGGCTGACAAACAAAGGCTGAAAGAGAAATAGTAGGACGTACTTACATATTGACACATTAAATGATGGCATTACATAATATGATAAGATAGAGGCAGAAACAGTTGTTTGCATTGGTAAAAGTGAATTACTGAATCCAAACTGAATCACATTTGACTTAATTTTGGTGTGGCTATCTTCAGGAAGCGTTTACCAGGTTAGGTTGGTTGGCTAGGTCGTGGAGGTGAGAAGATGAGCAGTTGCTCCATATACCATACTGGTATCCGGCAAGACTAAAAGCCTATTCAAATTAGGCTGATAATCAGCACTTTTCGAACGTCAAAATTTACTTTACTCTACATATTTACAAGAGACAGCCCCCAAAACGCCCACCCTTCGGCACTTCCTAGTGTTTTAGCTGGAAAGAAGAAGTGGCGGAACAAACTCCCCAGCAACACATCTGTCTGTTAGGTTGGTTAGAAGAACCAGACTCGATACAATAGTAAGGCGTAAGTTCAATTTAGATTTACTACAGACACAAATCAATAATAAAAAAGTAAATCAATAATAATAAAAAAGTAAACATACTTGAGAAAGAGCTAGGGATGATGATGAAAGCGTATGTAGATCTGTATAAATCCCATGAGCTAGTAGACTTGAACTGAAGTCTCGATAAATGCAAAAAGTAAGACTGAAGAAGAGTCGTCCAGTGGTGGCGGCTCCGACTTACGATTCATGGTTCGAAGTTTCGAACCCAGGCAGGCGCATTACTTTGTGTAATTTATTTCATCACCGCTACTCTCAAAACGGTGAAGGGAAACATCGTGAGGAAACCGGCAAGTCTTAGAACTAAAAATTCGAAGATGTGTAACATCTACCAACCCGTACTGGGCCCGTGTGGTGGATTATAGCCCATTTCCTTTCACAGAGAAGAGGCCTGTATCCCAGCAGTGGGAACATTAATAGGATGATGGTGATGATGATTGTCTTACCAAGATCCTGCAGTGATTGCGGCAAGTCCCAGTGATAGAGAGTTACGAATGGTTCAATGCCCTTCTCCAGTAGACCGTCGATCAGATTGCTGTAGTAGTTCTTGCCATCCTCACTGATGTGGTCGGGGTAACCAGTTGGCAGCAGACGTGGCCAGGATATTGAAAACCTGGGGATTAAGGGAAGATGAAGTCGTTGAAAAGCTATTGGACATCGTCAACATACACTTACATAACAAACAGAGGTTTTCGCGTGCGTTTGAGGTGGCTAATGTCCAGCAGTGGACTGCTGTAGGGTGATCATGATGATGACTACCTATCTGACCTCCACAACCCAGTAGTATCTACCCGCCACGCGATATCCCTGGGTAATACTGGTTGTCAGACTTTCAGGCCACTGACTGCCTGAAACGACTTTCATAGCCGACTTTCCGTGCTGACATTTGCAGATCACAAATTACAGCCGGGACAAACAGCTTACAAATAATATAAGTACGAGGGATTTATTCTCCAACTTATCTGTGTCTACTACGAATTTTACCTCTCCATGTCCTCGCCTAAGTTTACAATGCAGTAATTTGGCCTCATCATCAGGATCGGTCAGTAAGACGAAGTGGCCCAGTGACGATGTTCCCGACTTTTGATTCGAGGGTTTAAACATACCGATAGAAGTGCAGTCCCAACTCTACAGCCATCTCGATATCCCTCTGCCAGTGATGGTAAGAGTCGCAGGCGATATCTCCACTGCTCCTGTTATTTAACATTTCGGGATGTTCATGGCAGAACCGGTCCCATGTGCTTTCTCCTTTGTCTGGTAAATGCAAACAGATCTAATTTACTTAGGCACTACTTTTTGGTGGAACAACAAATTTTCGATGTCAACTTTGTTTTCTATCTTCAGTCTATAGCCTTTTTCCAACCATGTTGGGGTTGGCTTCCAGTCAAATCAGATGCAGCTGAATACCAGTATTTGAAAAGGAGCGACCGCCTATCTGACTCCTACAAACCAGTCAGTACTGGATAATTCAATACCCCTTGGTAAAACTGTTTGTCAGACTTCCCGCCACTGACCTACAGATGACAGATGATCTAAAAATGACAGCCAGGACCGACGGCTTAACGTACTTTCCGAGGCACGGAGAAAACCCGGTGTGTTATGGTGGTCACCCATCCCCAGACCGACCTGGGCAAGTGCGGCTTAACCTTGTAGATCAACCGGTGCGGCTCATTAATTAGCCACGTGGTCCTCCTGTTTTATATCTTAAGTAGAAGTGATAGACAGACGTTCCTGATGCTTACCACTAGCATTCCAACCGCCTTCCACCTGGTAGGCAGCAGTAGCCGCCCCAAACATGAACCCAGGTGGAAACTTCAGGTCTTCGGCACTCCATGACACGGATAGTATGGCGCTGAGAAATACTCATTCATGCTATAATATTTCATCATTGATAGAGGAAAATGGAGGAACAAACGAGTACGACCCCAAGCATTAGTATGGAACAAGGGTAGGAGAATGCGAACGGGACCTCCTTCTGCGAAGCAGTGATGCCAGCGAAGGAGGTGGCGGAACGTGAGAGGGAGAGAACCTCTCTCTGTAGCCGCCGCGGTAGACACTCCGGGCGTCGCGGGCCACGTAATGGCTTACGGCCACCGTAGATGCGGGCCTGTGGATGGTGAGTAATGGGCTAGCTTGCCGTCCGACCGTCTTATGACGACGACAGGCCGTGTAGACGGCGAAAGAGATGCCGCGGCCTCGGCACAAGGGCTAAGAAGGAACATGGGTGGTTTTTAGTCAGTAGAAGTCTGACACTCCCTTTCAAGACACTGACCGACAATTTCACTGACCGACAGACCGACAAAAACGTAAAAAAAATCGAATTTCGCAGGCTAACCTGGAGCTTCCACCTGAAAGTGGACCATTGTACAACGGGACAAATGCTTGTGCCACAGTAGTTTGACACTACTCTACTCTTTTTTTTTTTTGTTTTTTTTGGCGGGTGGGAAATTATCAAATAACCCCTTCCGCTCTTGGGCAGAGCGAAAGAGAATGTCAGACATACTTCTACTGATTAAAAATCACCCATGTTCCTTTTTAGTCCTATATGTCGTACTATAATATCCTCAAACATTACTAAGGTATTTCACACATACCTAATATTCACACTAACTAAAAGGTGAGCCCTAATTTATACACAACAAAACAGTTTTGCCTACCTCCACACAACTGTCCAGTACCAATCCATGATCACTACTCTAATTTCGTTCATATCTGCTTGCCGTAGGTACCTACATATCAAAATCATCTCACTATTTAGACATGCATTAAATAAGATTTTGGTTTTATTTATTTATTTGCACAGCACAAGTTAACAGGTAAGTACTAACAATCTCACTTCTCCTGATACGATTCGAATAGGGCATGTCACCAAAAAATCTAATTAATCCGTCTGCTAGATTGTCGAAAAATATTGCATAAGTACGTGTTTTTTGTTTTATCAAAAAAAATATTTTTATTAGTTATTTTTTGTTTTATTCAAAAACTATACGTGTCCATAAGTTTTTGAAAATCTATCAGAAGGACTAATTAGATTTTTTTGGTGAAATGTGGAGGAGGTACCTACATCTCGAATTTATTTTGAAGATAGCTGAATAACAGAAAGCTGATATGCCCACACCCTGTTTAAGCCTCTCCTATGCATTTTTAAAATACAAAATTACACACAAACGACCGCCTTCGCTACTTATTAGTGTTAGAGCTAAGGACAAGAGGTAGAAGAGACACTGTGAAGTTGACAAGGGGCACAACAATAGTGAATAGACACCCCTGCAAAGAGTAAAATAATATTATGGCAGCACCCCTGTCTAACCATGTTATCAGCCTACATAATAATTCAATCATAGTTTCTTTCATAGTGTTGAAATAAGAATTAATTAGGTAAGATAATAATATGGAAACAAGCAGAACAAACGTACACGTAGTAAAACTTTTGCAGTTGAAGGTTGAACTTTATAACTTTTTATTGTCTTTTAAAATTCCGGAAAGTATAATAAACTTTTACACGCTTATAAATACCTGTACCCTATAAAACCTTGCACACCGGGATCGATATCCTGCGTTGACAGTTATTCGTTATGAACTGAACTGACATAAAAAGATCCCCAACCCTCAACCCTTTTGGGACGGTAGGGAAAATGAATCGACATTTCTGAACGAATTACTAAACTGTCAAATAAAATTACTGAACGGAACAGTCACTGTCACATACAACGTCAAAGTCACATTGCATTTCGGGTTGTTGTTTTGAGGTTATGTTAGTCAAAATAACACGACATTTATCAAGTATTAAATAAAAATATTAAAATGAGTAAGAAACTAAATGATATGAAATGGGAGTCGGTGGCGATGGATGGTTTCCCGGAGTCCATGGCGGACAAATTCCATGGTTTTGTGGGTTTAGAAGAGTGTACCGACTATAGTTTTGATAAGGAGAGCAAAAAGCGGGCTAAAAAGGTTTGTTTCTTTCGTTTTTAACATGTAATCCATATTCTTGATCACCATCATCGATTTAAGTTCATCAAACGGGTCAGTGGGTCGTCTTAGGGGCGGATCAAACAGCAGCTGGTTCCCGTAAATGCCTTGCATTTTAGAACTCGCCAATATGTTCCATAAAATTAATTAATAACCCTTTTATTGACTTAAGTAAGGCTTACATGAGGCTTTTGCCGGTTAAAATTGATGGAAATTACAACATATTGAGCAGGTCATTCTGAAATTGCCACAGCTTTAATTTATTTAGCAATGTCAAGCTTAGTCCGGACAAGTCCTCTTTTGTCATTTGTGTGGACTTAACATTGTTAAGGGTTTTTCTAGAAATAATGTAAGCTTTCTGCAAATGCCCTTTTTATGAGAACTTGTAGTTTCGAAATAGTACTTAATTTTTTCTTTAATTGTTCTAATGCCCATGTTGTTATTAATTTGTATTTGATTTTAGAATAAACAAAAAGAAATAATCAAAGAGAGGAGAGAAAAAAAGAAAAGAAAAGCTTCTGAAAATGAATCTAAAGAGGTTCCTAGCAAAAAGATGAAATTAGACAATGGCTTTACTGTAGAATCATGTAACAGCACAGCACCGTCTCTAGCTAACAGTACTCAAAAGAGAACTAAAAATAAGAAGAGAAACAAAAAAACTAATAAGTCTGATAAAAGTGCTGAAGAAAATAATGGCAACACTGACCAAAGTAACAACAACACAGAAAAAACAGCTAAAAATAAAAATAAGAAATCCAAAAACAAAAAGAAGGATGGTAGCAAAACCATAGACAGTACTCCAATTACTCCTAAAAAGGTTAAACAGAAGTTGGGGGATCTACCTCAATCTAATACAGAGTTAACACCTGAGGATATGTTAACATGGGCAGAGTTTAAACTGCAAGACCCTATTATTAAGGCTCTGACGGAATTAGGCTTTAAACAGCCTACTAAGATTCAGCAGTTGACACTTCCGGCGGCTATTCATGGTAAATATTACTGTTTTTAAGTAAACATTAGATATTGTTACAGTTTCGCTCATTCTGATTTAGACACACAACACACACAATTACGCGCACACACACACACACACACACAATTATGACACATAATTATGTGTGTTATGTATGTTAAAATCATAGTGGTAATTATTTTTGTTAGTATAAAGTAAAATATTTGTGAAACCACTGTTAAACAGATTATTTTTCATTATTGCCTTATAATAATCAAATATCTTTGACATTAGACCCTTATTAAAAAAAAATCCAATGGAATTCAAGGAATAGAAACACCTAAACTGAAAAAGATAAAATGATTACCAAAAGTTACTGCCCTATCACGCAATGTAAAATATTTAATGAAAACTATATAATATTTACTACAACAGGTCGGCAATATTAAGTCGGTGGCAGGTGGTGCTTGGAGGAGGCCTTTGCTATAAAGCATAGATATAACGGCTAACTAAATAACTGAAAAACCTAATCTACTACGAAATATATATAAATATGGAGGCTTATAATAATCATCTATATTTACAGGTAGAAGAGACATCCTAGGTGCAGCAGAAACTGGTAGCGGAAAAACCTTAGCATTTGGTCTCCCGATCTTATGTGGCATACTAAAACTAAAAGAAAAAGCTCTCCTAAAAGGACTAGATGTCTATGACATACCTTACAGGAGTGCATCAGGCAAGAAAAAGATTGTTGAAGCAAAAGAAGAAAGAAAACAAAGATTTAAGAGGAAAGATAATAAGTTCAATGGAAAGAAAAAAGAGAGGGAGCCAATAGTTGAAGAAGTAGAAGAATCTAAAAAAGAGTCTTCTGAAGATGGCTACAGCAGTGGTCCAGAAAGCAATGATGAAGCTGATGATTCTGAACCAGAAAACAAGACTAATGATTATACTGATGATGATTATTTAGAAGAAATTGAAGTACCCGTCAGGAAGAGAGATAATTCAGCTGATGAAGGCAATGACAGTGATGATGATGACAATTACATTCATCTGTCAGATATGTTGGACTCTGAAGATTTGGCTGAAACTAGTGATGATGATGCAGAAGGAAAAGAGAGTGAAACAGCTTCAGAGTTAGAAGAGGAGATTGATAGTGATGCAGAGGAGACTGGTGATGATGATGAAGTTGATGATGAACAAGAGAGTGAGGCGAGTGAAGAGTCAGGTGATGAAGAAAGCGAAGGGGATAACGTTGTTCCCGATGAAGGCAATGAAAATGAGCAAGGTAAACCAATTTAATCTATACTAATATTATAAAGCTGAAGAGTTTGTTTGTTTGTTTGTTTGAACGCTAATATCTCAGGATCTACTGGTTGGACTTGAAAAATTCTTTTTGTGTTGGATAGTCCATTTATCGAGAAAGGCTTTAGGTTATATAACATCACGCTACGACCAATAGGAGCGGAGCATAAATGAAAAATGTTGCAAAAACTGGAAACGATATTCCTTATTGAGAGCTTCCGTTGCGTGCGCTGCGAAAATGGTTTAAGTTATGCTAATATTGTGTATTAAAGAAATGTTCTTCTTTAAAAGTTCTACGAAAAAGTCTGCGACAGCATATATCTATCTACTAAGATTGACTCATTGTAACCATTTTTTACTATCGAAATGTTAGGATAAATTGAATTATTTTTTGCGAGCTTATTTAACCCATATGGTATTAATCTATATCTAAATAAATATGTTTGTTAGAAAGGAAATTTAATGTAGAATATTTGATCCTTTTACTCTATACAATAATAAAAAAAAATTACTGCACCATAATATTTACAAGGTGTTTTGAGTCCCTGCAGTGGGAACAATATAGGCTGATGATGATGATGATGATGAGTGTATATTTAACAGTAAGAGATAGGTAGGTACTTATAGTAATTCTCACTTTAATAATGTAAAATCTAAGGTTCTATCTTACACTATAGAAAGGAAAGATTAGATTTTTGTTCGTGACGATTTAACTCAAAAATTACTCAGACGACTTTGAAAATTCTTTCAGCATTAGAAAACTAATTGAAAAAATATTACTATGAATAGTCGATCTATCGAGGAAGGTTGTAAGTTATATATGTTTATTATGACGCAGACGAAGTTACGTGGGCCAGCTAGTCACTAATAAAACGTGTCTATTAAAACCAAGTAACGTAAGAATAGGGTAGTAAAAAAACTAATTAGTCCATCAGATAGATTTCCAAAAATTCGACTAATATTTTTCTTTTTTCATACAAACAAACAACGAAGACGATACAGTGCTTTGAAAACTCGTGTGACGTCATATTACGTCGTTGTCGTCGTCGTGTTTCGTCGTATGACGTTTTTTACCGCCCAAATCTTTGACGCGTTTTATCTTCGACAACTTTTGTTGATTTGATAAAACAAAAAATACGAATCCAATATTTTTCGATAATTTAGTCAATACTCAATACTTAATTGCATTCCATATGTATAAACTTAGGTGGTAAAAATCATAATTAGATCACATGGTCGGCAGCAAGAACAAGTGAGTTAGGAGAGAAGCATTTGTTGACTAGATGATTGTATATAGGTAGGTACTCTATCTAACAGACGGGTTAATTAGAATCATGTTTTTTTTTGTCAGGAAAGATCCCTATTTGTTGTTAAATTATGTAGTACTCTCACATCTCGCTAGATACAATGCTGATGCTGCATATTTTAGTGATGCTAGAAACTGAATTAAGAAATAGTAATAAGCACGCAATATGGGTCAAGGGCAGGCTGAATTGAGTTTGCCGAACTGCAAAAACCAAATAGGTGTAGTTACTGCTTGAGGTCCGCTTGTTTGCTGCGGGTTGTTCGAAAGAGATACCGCGGCCTCGGACACAAAGGGCTAAGAAGGCTGGTTTTTAGTCAATAGACGTGTCTGACATTCTCTATCGTTCCGCCCAGAGCGGGAGAAGCTTCAGGAGAGGATTTCATGATTTCCCGCTCTCCAAAAAAACAAGTAAGTTCGGTTATTTATGCAAGAAATACTGCCAATTCGAATTTACAATCACCTGCAAAAATGCATGGACAATAGGGGATCGGACTGAGTCAAAAAACAATGATTCTAATTAGTCCGTCAGTTAGATTATCGAATAATATTGGATACGTGTTTTTTGTTTTATCAAATTAATCAAAATTGACGAAGATAAGATGTGGTTGTAACGTCATTTGTAGGTAAAAATGTACTATCATATGACGTTTTCGAAGAGTTCACGAATTTTCGAAGCACTGTATTGACTTCATTTTTTGTTTATCATATGTGAAAAAAGAAAAAATACGTTTCCAATATTTTTTGGAAATCTATCTGACGGACTAATTAGTTTTTTTTTGTCCGATTCCCTATTATCGAGTAAAAACGTTCATAGGAAAATACACACTAAGGTATCCATGCAATTTTGCAGAAGACTGTACCGACCAGCCACTTATCTTCAATTATTCCATTGCAGGTATAGGTTGTGTGAAGGTAGTGGACAACATAGAGATACCTGGGCATGTGTCGATGAAGACTGGCAAGCCGCTGTATGCCCTCATCATAACACCCACCAGGGAACTGGCCATTCAGATCAGCAGGCATTTAATTGCAGCCGCTAAGTATACAGGTAATCATGGTTTAATCGCTAATTTGTGTAAGTAACTTAAGAGAGTGATAGATGTTTATGTGATAATGATAAATTGATTATTAGCATCTGCCTAGTATCCGTGGTGCTAGGCAACTGGGCTTATCCCAGTTGTATACGTCCCTGTGTGCCTATTGGCCTTGTTCTTTTCTGTCTCCTGCTGGTATGGAGGGAAGTGGAAATTTCTGCTTTTCCTACTCCTCCGCTATTCTTTTCTGATTAATTTCGTTGCGGGATCCAAGACAGTCAAATCATTTCTCTGGGACTTCGTCGAGCTTCATTGTCTCGGCGCTTTTCTTGTGGTCGCCACTGTTGATTCTGGCTTACAGAAGTTACAGTGGTTTGGGAATAGTGAGGCGGGCTTGTCCCATTAAAAAAAAAAAAAAAATCTGCCTAGTATTGTTATAAATCATTATTATTATTATAAAAAAGGGGCACTTTTGAATTGTCGAAACAGAGATAACAATAAAATAAAGCTAAGGTCCCAGTCACAAGGCATAGTAACTGTGAATGTACTGTGTATGGAGTTTCTTGTGCCTTGTAAACCACGCTAAGCTGTTGGTCCCGACTTCTCGTATTATTTGTAGATCTTTTACAGTTGTTACAATTCTGACAACCAGTCTCACCAAGGCATATTGTGTTACCAGTAATAACTGGGTTGTGGAGGTAAAACAGGCAGTCGCTTCATGTAAAATACTTGTATTCAGATGCATGTGGTTACACTGCAAGTCGAAGCCGACCCCAATATTTATAGTTGGGAAAAGGTAGATGTTGAAGTCTAACTTTCCTAACGATATTCCTCTTTACCGACTTCAATATTAACCAAGTTCTAAGTTTAGAAAGTACTTAGTATGATTTGGAGAAAGTCACATTGGTAAGTACCATCTGCATTATGTCTTTGCCAGGTATAAAACAAGCGACAGTTGTATGGAAATAGTATGGATAATGTTTCCAAACATCTGTCACTGTAACCCCGTTTTTTTTTTTGGCGGGTGGAAATCATCAAATAACCGCTCCCGCTCTTGGGCAAAGCGAAAGGGAGTGTCAGACTTCTTCTGACTAAAAACCATCCATGTTCCTTCTTAGCCCTATATGTCGAGGCCGCGGTAACTTGTGAACAACCCGCAGCTCCGACGGGGTCACTGTAACCCCTTAAAGCCAGATTAGAATCAAAAGTGGCAACCACCAGAAAAGCGCCAAAACAATGAAGCTTGACGTAGTCCCAGAGAAATAAAAAACATTAATTTCCACTTTTACTTATTTTGCCAGGTATAAGAGTAGCCACAATAGTGGGTGGCATGGCGGCCGTAAAACAAGAGCGGGTGCTCCGCTCAGGTCCTGAGATAGTGGTGGCGACGCCCGGCCGCCTGTGGGAGCTCATCGGACAGGGCCAGCCGCATCTACAGCAGCTGGATATGGTCAAGTAAGGATACGGCAGTTGTTATATTGTTTTGTATATAACTGATAAGGGACAGCCCTGCGCAAACAGACAGGTTGCATTCAGCTCCTTATTCTAAATCATATTCCACACAATTTAGGGTACTTGAACGTGTCCCTTTTAGTTTAAACAACAAAAAACAATACGAGTTTAAAGGCTTTTTTTTTTTTTTTTTAACTAGCTGTTGCCAGCGGCTTCACCCGTTACAATTCGAAAATTATCCCACGGGAAGATAAAATCGGAATAATAATATAATATAAATCCGTTCAGTAGTTTTTACGTGAAGAAGTAACAAACATACACACTCACAAACTTTCGCCTTTATAATATTTATTTATTTATTTATTTGGGGAAAACAAACAATTGTACAATAAGTGTTACAAAAAATATTACAACATATTAGGAGTTGGCTAGTGTACAATCCACGACGTTTCCACATATTACTAGGAAAAAAGAGATACAGTGTAGACAAATATTTTACATAAAATAACCTTAGAAAACAAAAAAAGAAGGCCTTATATAAAAATTAAAGACAAAAAATAATATTAGTGTGATAACAACTTCTTCGTCCCGTATCGATGATTGTAACTTCCGTATGACATGGTTTGGGCCCAGAAGGTAGGCACGTGTATTGCAACTGCAGAGGTTCGTACAGTAAAAGTACACCTGGGACACTAGCAGGTGGGGCATTGATTGGTTTTGGAGAAACCAATAATACCCCAATTTGCTAGATTGAGTTTGCAGCGGCCTCCTTGGGTGCGCAATCGATTTAGAGCTCTCCAAATAACAACTAACACCTAATTTCAACCTTCATCAGATTCCTGGCAATAGACGAGACAGATCGCATGGTAGAGCGCGGTCACTTCGACGAGCTGACGCCTCTGTTGGAGCGTCTCAATGCGGATGACGAGCGGCGTGCATCGAGGCAGAACTTTGTGTTCTCCGCCACGCTGACGATGGTGCATGACCTGCCAACGCATATGAAGGGGAAGAAGGTAATTTGGTCACAAGTTATTTGGAACTAGCAGATACTCGGCGTGTACTTTCTACGCTAAAAAAATCGGGATAAAATTTTATGGGAAAAGTCGAAAATCGACTTTATAAATAGACCGAAAATGCCAAATGTTTGAGTTGTTTGCAGTGTAAAAGTGTTGTTTGGATGGTTTCAAAGTCTTTAACGGACATAGGTAGAAATATTTTTGTGTTTTAATAGGGATGATTCCTGACTAAACAAGATATGATTCTGTTTAGTACGTCAGTTAGATTATCAAAAAATATTGGATACGTGTTTTTTGTTTTATCAAATTAATAAAAATTGACGCCACTACGTGGTAAAAAATGAAGTGCGATGTGACGTCACACGAGTTTTCGAAGCACTGTATTGTCTCCATGTTCTGTTTTTGTGAAAAACTAAAAAATATGTGTCCAATATAGAAATCTATCTAATGAACTACTTAATTCGTTGAGCTGACAATTCGATCTCGCTTCGTAGTGAGCTCCGTTTGATTTTGAAACTAGGTTGATGTAACAAATGGCTTGCAGTAGAAATATGGGTGTCGTATTAGATACACCCCTGCATAACCCTTTCGAGGGTAACAGGCGTGATGTTATGTTATGTTAAACAAAGCAGTCTGCATAACATTTATTGTCATGCAACCACTAATTCTATAACTTACCCGTAATTGATTTGTTTTAGGTACAAAATAGAGATTATCCTATCGTGTATTTAGTAAAATTATATTTTTGTAAGTGGGAGCAATGGTGGCCCAGTGGTAGCGGCCCCGACTTACGAACATTAGGTCGTGGGTTCGAACCCAGGCAGGCGCATTACTTTGTGTAATTTATTTCATCACCACTGCTCTCAAACGGTGAAGGAAAACATCGTGAGGAAGCCGCAGGAAGCATATCTTTGAACCAAAAATTCGAAGATATGTGACATCTACCAATCCGCACTGGGCCCGCGTGGTGGATTATAGCCCATCCCTTTCTTAGATAGGAGGCCTGAGTCCCCTGTAGTGGGAACATTATAGGCTGATGATGATGATATTTTTGTAAAGGTAACAAAGCGCGGTAAGATACTAAACAGACGCATAGAGAAGATGACTCCTGAACAGAAGGTGAACCGGCTCGTCAAGCTGATCGGCATGTCTGACCCCAAGGTCGTCGATATAACCACACAGAACTTAGGTAAGATATGAACTCTTTTCATTATTCCACAGTGAATTACCTCAACCGTGGTACTAGTAAATGATCTGAAAATACTGCCCCTTACACAGACCGACCTCGTAAGCGTTGCTTAACTCTCATACACTCTTGTGGCTGTTATTTAGACGAGCTACACTATAACTGACAACTGCTTGCAGTGAGTGGGCAGGTCCACTCAAATCTGTGTGGTTCTTCCTTTTCTTAGCGGATCGATGACCGTTTAAATTGGTTCTGGCAAATATTTGGCGATGAGTTTGGCACTTTCAGCACTTTAAATGTGATTATTTCTTCAAAAAACCATCTCAGACACAAATCTGCATGGTCCTCGTGTAAATTGTCCAAGATTATGTCTGGGTCTTAACCTTTTGAACGCCAGAGCGTAAACGCATTGGAGCCCCCTCCCACGCCAAGGGACAAATACCTACAAAATAATTATTTTATTTTATTTAACACTACTTTCTGTTAATCAGCAGTTAAAAAATTAGAAATGACTTTTTGTCGGCTGTAGCCGACGGTGGCGTGTTGGGCACGCTTTCGTTTGTCGGCTACATCCGACCGTGGCGGTCAAATGGTTAAAAGAGAATATGTATGACCTCTGACTTTGTTTGGCTGCTCAGAAGTAGTCAGGTACAAAACACAGGACCTATCTAGTCTAAAAAATAATGTGTTTGTTAAAAAAATAATGTGTTTGGCAAAGAAAGACATCATTTATCATAGCCACTTATTTTCATCAACCCTTGTAACTTGCAGGTACAGCGGAAACACTAACCGAGTCCAGGATCACTTGCGCGCTAGAACATAAAGACGCGTACTTGTACTATATTGTAAAGAGACACCCGGGTAGGACGATAGTGTTCTGTAACTCTATAGGAAGTGTTAAAAGGTAAATTGGCATTTTTTTTTTAAATAACCTTTAAAAATGCGTTTTAGACTCGACGGCACGGTTGGCGCAGTGGCTCAAGCAATGTACTGATGCGCTGCGTGTCGGGGGTTCGATCCCCGCACGAAGCAAATATTTGTATGACCTACAGATAGTTGTTTCGGGTCTGGGTATTTGTGTATGTGAGTTTAAATGTTTGTGAACGCACCCACGATACAGGAGAAATTCCTAGTGAGGGGCAACGTTTTAAAAAAAAATGACTAGTAATTCATCATCGTCATCAGTCTAATGCTTGATATAGGCATCTTCAGTCGCACGACACACAGCTTGATTCTCAGCGACTTGTGAGTGTGGTGCCCCAACACAGAATACGCTACATCTAACTCTCTTTATGCCCGTCTTGCACAACTAACTACACGCTCAAACACTTGCAGAGCTGTCCAGCAGGGCTATTGCGTATCTTTTAAATGGCAGTGGCTATCAAATTGTCTATGGATTAACTGTCAAATTGGTTATGGTTTAGTACAAAATGGAACCATTTGACAGTAATTGATAGGCACTATAGGTTAGCCACTGTCATTTAAAAGATACGCAATAGCCCTGCAGGTTGCCACGTACAGCAGGGCTATTGCGTATCTTTTAAATGTCAGTGGCTATCAAATTGTCTATGGATTAGCTGTCAAATTGGTTATGGTTACAAAATGAAACCATTTGACAGTTAATTGATGCATAATTGATGGACACTATATGTTATCCACTGTCATTTAAAAGATACGCAATAGCCCTGCTGGTCGGAAAAAAGGGGTTTGAACTTATTTGTATGGAAGCTGGCATATCTACCCACCGCCATTTTGTTTTTTTTTTCACGAGATCGTGGTCAACGATGAAAGTGGCATGTATGGATAGAGGACATATTGACGAACAAAAAATGTCATGAAATATGGTACCCCAAAGTGTCACATTATCGAGATATTTAAAGGTAAAGATCGACATAATTATGAGTACAACGACAATTAGTAAATATTAAAGAAAACAGCCTTATTACGTGTATAGGCGTTAAATTGTATCCAAATAATAGTTCCCAAGTTTCGGAGTAATTTTATAAAAAACCAAAATAACCACAAAGCCAGGCAAGCAGATATTGTAGGAAAACCTCTATGATGTGAAGTCAGCCGAACTGTCAAAATCAACTGATAGATCTAACAGAACGACTTTTGAACTGGTTGTGTGATCGCCATGTATAGGGAGTAAAACAATATTCATACTTTTATACTTTAAATTAAATTCCCACACGCATAATGTCGTAAAAATATATAAAAATAATTACTAAAACATTTTGATCTTGAAACATGAGAATTCTTGGTACGAGTTTTGGTAATTGTCTTTTCTAACAAAATTTAAAATACTGTCGTACTCTTTCCATTAGAAAATGCTCACTAGATGATCATTGTGTATTGTTGATATAGAGCTACCTCTATCCCGTCGGGGCTGCGGGTTGTTCACAAGTTACCGCGACCTTGACTTATAGGGCTAAGAAGGAACATGGGTGGTTTTTAGTCAGTAGAAGTCTGACACTCCCTTCGCTCTGCCCAAGAGCGGGAGGGGTTATTTGATGATTTTCCACCCGCCAAAAAAAGGGCTACCTCTATAACATGGACCACCAAAATATGGCTTTGGGAACACAACTACACAACTCCAAGCCCTCTCGGGGAAACAGTCTTGATGTTTAGCATATTACAGTTTTATATTATTAATTTTCAGGTTAGCTCAATTATTCACGTTACTGAAGTGCCGACCTCTGCCGTTACACGCCAGCATGCCACAGCGTCAGAGAATAAAGAATTTAGAGAGGTGAGTCGTAAAATATTTATAAATAAATAAAGATTTGATAAAAATATCAAAATATCCACGAGAACAGTTCATTAAACCTTCCCACCTACTCCTATCTACTCGGACACACGGAGGCATATCAAGCTATAATTTCGAGTATAAAATGGCCTTGTTTTGTATAGATTTCCTGTACAATGTGAGATCTGCATAAACTAGTTTTGTATAGGTTGATTGGTCATCGTGCGTACCACTACTGTATTGGGTTCTCTTATTTCGATTACGAGACACGAGCATCTTTAATTATTTTATAGTAAAAAAATAATACTTAACGAAAGAAAAAAAAAGTTCTCACCAACCTGTTTTTTTTTTCTTTATTCATGTACACTCGACAGCGCATCAAGTTACAGCAAACTGTCAAATCTCATTCGATTTTAAATTTAACCAACAACAAGGTTAAGGTTTAAAATCATTTAGAAAAAATAAATCACTGTTTGTGTTATCTTGACGCGATGAAAACTGTACTTTCAATCACCAGCAATACTTATTACGCCTTTCAGATTCCGCGACGACCCTCACGGAGTACTAATCGCCACCGACGTAGCAGCCCGGGGTCTGGATATACCTCACGTGGAACACGTCATACACTACCAAGTGCCGCGCACGGCTGAGAACTATGTACACCGCAGCGGTAGGACAGCCAGGGCTACGAGAGAGGGGCTCACTATACTGATGATGGAGCCCGCGGAGGCCTATCTGTATGCTAAGATGTGCAGGACGTTGAATAGGAGTAAGTTTACGGTTTTCTTTGTCAAAATATATCCGTCTCGAAGGACCAATGTTCGAATTGCTCGTGGTGTAAAATAAAACTATAGCGGACTGTATTAAAAAGGCTTTGTATAATGCCGACTAGATTTACAATAAGAGCTGCCCGGACAAATCTATACTAATATTATAAAGCTGAAAAGTTTGTTTGAACGCGATAAACTCAGGCTTGGTAATGGTAATACAGTTTTACGAACTACACGCGCGATGTGCAGTGTGCACCGTGTAAGCGCGCAGGCAAGACTGTGGTGAAGCCTGTGCGTGTGGTAGGCCCATTAGAACCATAAATTCAAAGAAATGTGACATCTACCAATCCGAACTGGGCCGGCGTGGTGGATTATAGCCCATCCCTCTCATAGAGAGGACGCCTGAGTCCCTGCAGTGGGAACAATATCGGCTGATGAGTGATGAGTGGATTCGAGAATGGTTTAGATTTACAATTGGACCCGGTAGGTGGCGCTGCTGTCCGGGCAGGACGACGTCTGCCAGTTCCGCTAGTATAAATATAAAAATAATGCAAACAATAGTATACGGCTAATGGTGGCCGTTTTGGGGGAATATCTACGGTAATTCTGACGTTCAAATAGTACTGATTTTAAGCTCAATCCCCGAAGAGCTAGGCAGAGGTGTACGTAAAAGTACAGCCACATTGCGACAGTTATTTTTAACATTAAATATTAATGCAATTTGTTTCTTCCCTCAGCCTCCGAAGTCCCGACCTTTCCAGTAGACGCTCAAGTGCTGGCTCCTCTGAAGGAGCTGATGGTGACAGCACGGGAGTTAGACGGACTGGAGCTGAAGAAGAGACGCGCGGCGCAGCAGCAAGGGTGGAAGGAGAGGGCGGCGAGGGAGATGGATATCATTATTGATGATGACGATGTGTATCCTTTTCAAATATGAAGTGAAACTTGGTCCCGTCGGGGCTGCGGGTTGCTGTAAGAGATACCGCAGCCTCGATATAAAGGGCTAAGAAGGAACATGGGTGGTTTTTAGTCAGTAGAAGTCTGACACTCCCTTTCGCTCTGCCCAAGAGCGGGAGGGGTTATTTGATGATTTCACACCCAACAAAAAAAAAAAAAAACTTGGTAGGTTCTGGTTAGATCATGGAAGCGGTAGCGGCCCCGACTTATAAACCGTTAGTCGTAGGTTTGAATCTAGGCAGGCGCATTACTTTGTGTAAATAGGATATTTCACCAAAAAAAATCTGATTAGTCAGTCTGTTAGATTCTGGAAAAATATTGGATACGTGTTTTTTGTTTTATCAAATCAATACAAATTTACGAAAATAAAACGTGTCCAAGATCATAAGTGACTTTTTGGGTAAAAAAGTACTAACCTTGTAACATCACACGACTTGACACGACTTTTCAAAGCACTGTATTGTCTTCATCTTTGTTTACGTGAAAAAGAAAAAAATGTGTCTATTATTTTTTTGGAAATCTATCTGACGGACCCATTCTATTTTTTGGTGAAATACCCTATTATTTCATCACCACTGCTCTCAAAAACGGTGAGGAAACCAGCATGTCTTGGAATCAAAAATTCGAAGACATGTGACATCTACCAACAAGCATTAGGCCTGCGAGGTGGATTATAGCCCATTCCTCTCATAGAGAGGAGTCCTGTGTGTCCAGCAGTGGGAACTTTATTGGCTGATTATGCTAAAATAAAAATAAAATAAAAAATATCCTATCCTGAAATAGATGTACCAAAGTATAGGCACACCAACACAACCCTTCGTGTAAATCAGGCATGATATTATGAATATTAGTAATACAAAGCATGTAAATCGTATTTAATCCTAAGCCACGTTTCCTTAACTCCATCGCAGTCCAGTAAAGCAGGTAGACGCTTCAATAGAAAAAGCGCTAAAAGCGAAGCGACGACAGCTGGAGTCTCTCCTGTCTCGTCCGATATACCCGCGGGGATTCTCCTTCAAGTACCCCACTTTGAATGACACGGTCGCCTTTGGAGGCAGCGAGGAGAATGCTTTACAGGTACGTTATTTTTAACCGACTTCAATAAAAAGAGGTTCTCAATAAGCCTGGTCATAACGCAACTATGTTGGGGTCGATTTCCAGTATAATCGGATGCAGCTGATTACTAGCATTTTAGATAGAGCGACTGCCTATTTATGATATTACCTATTTAAGTATTACTAGTGGATGCCACGCGGTTACACCCGTGTAGTTCCCGTTCCCGTTTGAATACAGGGATAAAAAGTAGTCTATGTCACCCGGGGATAGTGTAGCTTCCCAACGGTGAAAGATTTTTTCAAATCGGTCCAGTAGTTTCGGAGCCTATTCGTTACAAACAAACAAATCTTTCCTCTTTATAATATTAGTGTAGATGTTTACAAAATGGTTTTCTCCTTATTTTTATTTTTTTGTACTCTACCACAGTGCTGTCCTATTTGACCCAAAGGTTGACTGGTAGAGAATGCCTTGAGTCCATTAAGTCTGCCTATGTACCACTCTTGTACATGAAGTTTAATACCCCTTGGTAAGACTGACTGTCAGACGTTCGGGCCAAATATCAAAGATTTACAAATAGCAGCCGGGACCAGCGGCTTAAGGTGCGTTCATAAGCACGGAGGAAACTCAATTTATGTAATGGGTTGGCACCAATCCACAGAACAAAACAGGCTCGACAATGAACATTGATCCAAACACAAGCCACGAGCTAGTCTATGATGAAATAATAACAAGGGCCGATAACTTTAGGCAACTAATTTATTCAGAAGATATAATAAAAACTTACGGATAATGTTGAAACTCGGTAGGTGACGTGACACAAGAGAGACTGACATTCTGTCAAGTGCAGGCGTCCATACTTTCATCAGTCTAGTTATTATTCGATATTTAGCAGACGAGAGCAGTGGTGGCCCAGTGGTGGTAGCCCTGACTTACGAACAGTCAGTCGTGGGTTCGAACCCAGTCAGGTGCATTACTTTGTGTGATTTATTTAATCACCACTGCTCTTAAAACGGTGAAGGAAAACATCGTGAGGAAACCGGCATGTCTTAGAACCAAAACTACGAAGACATGTGACATCTACCAATCCGCACTGGGCTGCGTGGTGGATTATTGGCCCATCCCTCTCCTAGAGAGGAGGCCTGAGCCCCTGCAGTGAGAACATTATAGGCTGATGATGTAACAAATAAACTCAAAAATTGCTAAACCAATTTGAAAAATTCTTTTACCATTGGGATGCTACACTATCCCCGGGTGAAACCGCATGACGTCCGCTAGTGAATAATTAAGTGGACTGACATCAAACAGAAATTATAATTGGCAGCAACACAAATAGCCTATCTTTGTCCCCGGGCATTAATTTATTAAAATAGATATTCCGACAGTTTTACAAGTTTGCTTCATACATTTTCTGATGTATTAGTTTGGCTGTACATACAGTCCAGGGTTCAATACCCAAGTAGGGTAGTGTTGATGGCAATAGGCTTGCCCCCAATAGGGATTTTTACTGACAAGAAAAAAATTGAAAAATATTGGACACGCATATTTTGTTTTAACAAATCAATACAAATTGACGAAGATAAAACGCGTCAAAGATTTAAGTGGGGGTTTGTGACGTCACTGACCGCTGAAAAATGCCATACTAATGCCTTGTACTATGAGGTCACACGAGTTTCCAAAGCACTGTATCGTCTTCATTGTTTGTTAACGTGAAAAAAGAAAAAAGACGTGTCCAATATTTTTTGGAAATCTATCTGACGGACTAATTTTTTTTTTGTTAGTTACCCTATTACATCAGAATAAACATGATATCACAACTGGTGAAATGTGAGTGCACTAAATGGGTACACTTCTGTCTAACCCTTTTGGAGTTACTCTTGATATTTCTGACTAAAATAAATGAATTTATTTAAATTACAGGTAATGAAGAACGCGATAGAATCCGGTCAGCTCAAGAAAGAAAAGAGAAAAGGCAAGAACGCACCTCTACTACAACTGCAGAAGAAATTTAAACAATGACATGTTCTATTAATACTTAGTTTAACTAATTAATTATATTCCAAATCAATCAGTTGGTTGTTTATTTGTGACTTATGTTGTCCTCGTTCTCATCGTTCCTCAATTGCCTACCTATTTAATAACTCATTTTATTGATTAGGTAGGTACCTACTTAATTTTCCTGTAACTATGTTAGTTAGGCGTTGAATGAAATTAATATCTATATGTTCATCATCATCTGCCTAGCCTTTTCCCAACTATATTGGGATCGGCTTCCAGTCTAACCGGATGCAGCTGAATACCAGTATTTTACATGGAGCGACTGCATATCTGACCTCCACAACCCAGTTAATACTAGGTAATACGACACCCTTTGGTAAGACTGGATGTCAGACTTTCAGGTCACTGACTACCCGTAACGACTGCCAAAGATCTATATATGGCACCCGGGACCAACAGCTTAACGTGCTTTCCGAGGCACGGAGGAAACTCGGTATGTAATGGGCGGTCACCCATCCACAGATCGACCTAGGCAAGCGCAGCTTAACCTAAAGATCGACCCGAGTGGCAGTTCATATTAAGCCACGAGCTCAATATCTATATGTTATGGTAGGTAAAAGTGTGTTATGTTAGTGAAAGTTTTAATTATTAAAAACGAACTAAAACTATCTATTTAAATTCGAAGTTGCATGAAATGGGCACGATCTTTTTGTATCGCAACATTTTTAAGGACGACACAACACAACAACCAATAAAATAAAATAAAAAACCCTATAACTCACTCGTGAATAATAGCAATGAAAAAATCACAGTTTGATTACAGGTGTCATTATTGTAATCTCTAAAGGGTTAGGAAGAGATTAATTTTGATATTAATTAAATAAGATTATAAATGTTAATATTTTGTATCAAGTGTTACCAATGTAAATATTCGTATGCCGCGTCTAGCGGCAGATATGTTGTGACCAATACCATTCTTCTGTAACAACTTTGTGCCTACCATATCCTACGAATAAATGTCTTTGTCTTTGAGGTGTACGTAACAAGTACACCCACATTTCAGCAGTTATGGTTGAGTCTCATATTGTAATAGTGTGCGAACCTATTACCATCAACCGGGCACAAATCCAGACTCCGTTGCTGCTATTGAGAAACTCTTAATGGAAAAACCGAGTAACACTGCCCAATCCAGGAATCGAACTCAGGACCTCATTTTCAGCAGTCGTACCTGCGACTACTAAACCAAAGAGGCAGTCTAAAATAAAATATAGGTACCTATCTATTAATAAACCTCGGGCAACATAACTAATTACTTAAGTAGGTACAGCAAAACAGCAGTCCCCGAAACGCCGTACACCTACCCACATCATCTAGCCTCTTCATAACATGTTGGAGTTGGCTTCTTTTCTAACCGAATGCAACTGAATCAAAATAGGTACTGGCCTATTTTACAGGGAGCAACTGCTTGTCTGATCTCCAATGCCCAGTTATTTTTGGCCTTTGGGCCACTTTTTTTAGAAGGATGGAAATCGGTAGGTGTAATACCGCGGTATCTCTTTCAAACAACCCGTAGCCCTGACGGGACCCTTTGGGCACCTTTTATTTTTTTGGTGTGTTTGGGAAATCATCAAATAAGTAACCCCCTAAGCAAAAGGGAGTGTCAGACTTCTACTGACTAAAAACCACCCATGTTCCTTCTTCGCCCTCTATGTCGAGGCCGCGATAACCGTTGGACTACCCGCGGCCCGATAAGTAACCCCTCAAAGGGAGTGTCAAGTTTCTACTGACTAAAAACCACCCATGTTCCTTCTTACCCCTTTGTGTCGAGGTCGCGGTATGTCTTTCGAACAACCCGTGGCCCCGACGGCCGACGGGACCCTTTGGGCCCCTTGGGTAAACTGGTTGTCAGACTTTTATGCCACCGACTACCAGTTATGACTGCCAAACACTTGCCAAAGATCTACGATCTTTGTCATTAATTTCATGTGACAGCACTGTTGGCGCAGTGGTTAAGCGATTGGCTGTTGCACTCTGCGTATCGCTGGTTCGATTCTCGCAAGTAACAAATGTATGTATGACCTACGTAACAATAGTTGTTCCAGATCTAGCTGTTTATGTGTGTGAGTTTAAATGTTTATAAACGTACGCACCGCAAACGATTCAAGAGATCTCCAAGAAATTAACAGTGGGGCAAGGTTTTGAAAAATTAGGCTTATTTATGATGATACCACGAGGAGATGACATTTCAAATTAATTTCGTAACAACACTATAAACCTTTTATATCATACTAATTGACATGACTTTACGAATGTAAAAAGTAATCAAGGCATCGGCATGACTCGACGCTCCGCAAAGAAAAAATACTTATTTACATGATTCAAGCCGCGTGGATGTCGGCTAAGGCGACAAATTATAAATACTGAACCTGAACCTTCCTCGAGAATCACGCTACGCTATCCATTGGTGAAATCAGCATGAAAGTTGGTGCAGTAGATACACACATGGATCCATAAATACACACCTTTTTGCCATAAAGGTAGGCAAAATTACTAACCATCCCTACCACGATGCTTAAAAACTTAATCATCTGGCCATACACGTAAACCAGTACCTAGTAAGTCGGTGATGTTTACCAAGTACGTACTTAGTACGTACCTAATAATAAGTTAATAAGTTTATTACGTATCATTTTGACTTAAATTACATGTCGAGGAGTCTTCATTTAGGCATAGAAAATGCCTGTAGGTGAAGGCTCCGCTCTTCCCTTACATTATACATATAGATACAAATAGGCAAATAACAAAAAGAGGAAAGTAAACAAAAATAAAACCAAAAATATAACAAATGCGATCAATAAATTGTACAGGTAAGTGTGTGTGTGAGTGTGTGTGTGTGTATGTGTGTGTGTTTATGTGTATGCGTGTGTGTTTGTGTGTGTTTATGCGTATGTGTGTGTGCGTTTTTGCAATTGACTTATTATTAAATCACACGTTGCAAAAGTAACTCTGTGTCGTCATAACTTAAATTTTGTAGCCATGTTATTAATATTTTTTTGCATTCATATGTTCTTTTATCATAAATATATATGAGTTTATAAATTTTGTTATATAAATAAGCCTACCTACTTGGTAAACATCACCGATAAGGTTAGTGTATCATCATTTGCCTAGCCTTTTCCCAACTATGATGTCTCGGCTATAGGTATGTATACAGGGGGTTCCCAGGTATGGTCTAAAACAAAAAAAATATTGCAGTGATGGGGAGAAGTGCCCTTTTTTATTTTTTTTACGGGTGGAAAATCATCAAATACCCGCTCTTGGGCAGAGCGAAAGGGAGTGTCTGACTTCTACCGACTAAAAACCACCCATGTTCCTTCTTAGCCCTATATGTCGAGGCCGCGGTAACTTGTGAACAACCCGCAGCCCCGACGGGAGAAGAAGTGCCCTTCGTTTGCGTAAGGATACTTTTACACCCTTTTTTTTTTTTGGCGGGTGTAAAATCATCGAATAACCCCTTCCGCTCTTGGGCAGAGCGAAAGGGAGTGTCTGACTTCTACTGACTAAAAACCACCCATGTTACTTCTTCGCCCTCTATGTCGAGGCCGCGATAACCTGTGGACAACCCGCGACCCCGACGGGCGTCGGCCCTTTCGGGCCCCTCCCATGTTGCTGACATCTCTTTGAGGCGCGCGTGGAACACGAGAGCGCCGTCGACACGGCCTGTTTTCGTCGTAAGACGGACGGACGGCGAGTTAGCCCATCACTCACCGTCCACAGGCCCGCGTCTACGGTGGCCGGAGGTCATCGCGAGACCCCCGACGCCCGGAGCGCCTCCCGCGGCGGCTGGGACGAGAGGTCCTCTCCCTCTCGCGTTCCGCCACCTCCTTCGCGTGCATCATTGCTTCGCAGAAGGAGGCGACGGCGTTCCATTCCTCCTCGCCCCGGACCATGGCTTGCACCAGGGCCGGACGCGAGAGGTCGCAGCCGCCAATCGCCGCTACGAGAACACGGGGTCCGCCCAAGCGGGGCACACCTCCACTGTGTGCTCCACCATGTCCTCCGGCCGATCCTCACAATGGTGGCATCCGGGCGTTTCCTCCCGCCTGATTCGGTGCAGGTACCTCCCGAAACAGCCGTGTCCGGTAAGGAACTGCGTCAGACGGAAGGTGAGGGCGCCGTGGCGCCTCTCTAGCCACTCCTCTTAGAGGGGACTTACCGCCACTAGGGGACTTACCGCCACTAGAGGACTTACCGCCACTATACTTTTACACCCTTTAAGTCGGCTTTCAATGTAACCAAATCCAGCTAAATACCAGTATTTTACAACAATGAAATGTCTTTTTGATCTTCACAACTCTGCAGTTACTACCTACTTACTGGGTAATTATAAGTACGATACCCTATGATCTTGTCTCTGACTACTGACTACCAGTAACGACTGCCAAAGATCAAATGACATCCGGGCCCCACGGTTTAACGTGCTTCCCATCCACGAGGCAACCTAGGCAAGCGCAGCTTAACCTAAAGACCTACCAAAGCGGCTGTTATTATTAGGCCCCAAGCTCCTCCAGGTTAATATAGGTAGGTACCTCTACCATCTATGTATCTGATTAAATAACTGCGCAAAAAATTATGTGCTGAAATAAATAAACAAATCAATCAACTGACTCGTCATTTCATTTTTATCGACTAACTAACAGACGTCACGCGGTTTCACCCGCGTAGTTGCCGTTCCCGTGGGAATACAGGGATAAAAAGTAGCCTATGTCACCCGGGGATAGTGTAGCTTCCCAACGGTGAAAGAATTTTTCAAATCGGTCCAGTAGTTTCGGAGCCTATTCGTTACAAACAAACAAATCTTGCCTCTTTATAATATTAGGGAGATAATGAGAGTAGGTAGTCACTTGTATTTTTAGTGATACACCGATCTGATTAAAGATAGTACTCGTAGGTACGTACATACCGTCTACCTACATGTTTACCTAATATCTGTGAAACCGGCGAATTGGCCGTCTGCCAAAGTTAGCCTACCGTTCGCTATTATTATCTTGCAGTTGGCCTTTACAACTTTTATTAGTCTAGAGACTCTAGAACCTAGCAATATAATATTCAGACTAGTCGCATAGGTTTGTTATCTAACGAACTCTGACCCTGGATGTTTGATGACAGCTTTGCGAAATGAGGTTATCAATCAATCATAAATTTTATGTGTTATCTAACTAAAATAAAGTTTACATAAGATTTCTACACTAATATTATGAAGAGGAAAGATTTGTTTGTTTGTTTGTAACGAATAGACTCCTAACTACTGGACTGATTTGGAAAATTCTTTCAGCGTTGGGAAGCTACACTATCCCTGGGTGACATAGGCTACTTTTATCCCTGTATTCCCACGTGAACGGGAACCACGCGGGTGAAACCGCGTGACGTACGCTAGTCATTTATAAGATTGGTGGGTACCTACATATTTTTTTGTTGATGAATCTAGGTATGTTTAGGTCTCTATTGGTTTGGTTTTCCTTAAGAATTTTCCTTCCTTTATGGCGGGTGTCAGACACAATAGAAGCTACAACGTAACATCACGCCTGTAAGACACGGAGGATTAGGCAATATACCCATTAACACACCCACATTTTACCAGTCATATTTAAGTACCATGTATAATAGAGGGCGAGCCTAAAGACATCAATCGGGCACAATTCCAGACTCCAGGCGCCATTGCGATTTCCCATCAGGAATATTCAGTCACCAACGAGGCAGTCACTAGGGGATCGGACTGAGTCAAAAATATATGATTCTAATTAGTCCGTCAGGTAGATTGTCGAAAAATATTGGATAATAACGTGTTTTTTGTTTTGTCTAATTAATAAAAATTGACGAAGATAAAACACGTCAAAGATCGTGAGTGGGGGCCTGTGACGTCATTTGTAGGTACGAAATGTGACGTTTTCGAAGATTTCACAAGTTTTCGAAGCACTGTATTGTTTAAATTTTTTGTATACGTATGTGAAAAAAGAATAAATATATGTGTTCAATATATTTTGGAAATCTATCTGATGGCCTTTTTTTTTGTTCTTGGTTAATTCGAAAATTTGTTAGGATAACTGAAGAACAGCTGCTTATAATTATCAGCTAGATATGGGGTAGGTGTGCCACGAGAATGAATTAAACGACATTGTAGATTAGAATTATTTGATATAATTACCGAAAATTACCGTCCAAATTTTTTGTTTTCATAATATTCAATTGTTGTCATCATAAAAATTAGGAGTACATTTCATTTTGATTGTTTATATACTACACAAACTAACGATGGACGTGCTTTAAAAAAAACAATAATACTTATTGAAAGAGCTACAGGCCACGACTTATAGCACCACAGTGGCCTCGCGAAGCCAAGACCTGTGGCCTGATGAGGCCATTTATGGCCTTTAAATCGACTAGCTTAATGCTCCCCGCTTGGATGTTACCTTAAAATTAATTATTGCTTATATTCCTTTTAAGTCACGCTTATTATTAAAATCACGACTACTTTTCAACAAAAATATTCTTAAATTGATGAGAAAAGTCTTCTCTAGTTATAAAAAGTCTCACTCAAGCAATTTTTTTAGATGGGGGCTGTTTATATTTGAGGCCATAACGGTAACTGGGCTATAGGCCATGGCCTGATCGCATATTGATGGCCATACTAGGCGCCATTGACTCTCGCTCTTCTAACACGCGTCATGATTACAAAATTCACGAAATCCTTTAGCTCCATTCAATTCTTTAGAAAACACTGTGGAAACGCACCGTGGAAATTCTAGAAAAAAACAATTGCTGTGTTAAGCATCATACAAGCTTAACTTTGTATCTCGCTTACGCTAATTTCGTTTAGTTGAGAATTTCATGTTGCTAGAGATTTGAAGAACAAGGGAGGGACTAGACATATCAGCGCAGAAGCGGCTTGAATCAGTTAGAAAACTTTATGTAGTATGCAAAACATAGTGTGATATGTGTTCAAGTGCATCCTGCATTGATGTGTGGTCACTCCCTTTGAGTTACATAAACCGTATTGCAAGGGAGAAAACAGAAATGCAAGGGTAAGGAATTAAAATAAGATTCACGGCCGTAATAAATATGGAGTTATAATGATTCGAATCATCAATACAACCCCCTATGTTCATGTAACTCCATTGAATGACTTTTCAATTTCAATTTTCAGGTGCATAATTAGAATGATTATATTTCTAAAAATTGTACGTGCGTGAATTCTATTTTGTCCACAAAAAACGGCCTGACACTGACACGCAAAATGCAAAGACGTAAGTTTTGGCGTTTCCACCTCAAATATAATGTTACATACAATATTGACGTCTATAGCTTATTGATTGAACTTCCCGTCGGTACGTTTTCGCAGTGCGAATAGGAACGACATCCAAAACACAATTTGGTATTTTGTGACGAAAAAAAATCAAACTAAATTGTTCTAAACTTGTCATACAGGCTACTTTCATACAAAATCAGATTCCTGATAAAAATAAATCGACTTCATTGAAGTTATTTTTGAAAGACTGGCAGATGATTTCAACACCTCCATGTTTCAATTCTAACATTATTATCTTTACTTGGATATTATCGCCCGTCGCGCCATCAATTATTCAAAAATTTTATTCTAGCAATGCAGAAATATTCTGCTAGAACTCAAATTACTCCTCAGAAACATTATATGTACTTGCTTCTACACAAACATGTGTCAGATGAGATAGAAGCATAATTCATCCACTCTTTCTGATCAGCCATTTTAACCAGCCTTTCAAAAATAACGAATTCTGAACAGTCTTTTAACTCTTGAATGACAAAAATATGAAACTAATTAGTTTTTTTTTTGGTTGTACCTAGTGTAAAACAAGAATAATTATTCTTGTTTTACACTAGGTACAATTATTAAGTTGAAGCACTGGAAATAGACTATATCCAGCCAAGGAGCCCATTTCGAGTAATCGAGTACCTATATCTAACCGACTTCAAAAAGGAGAAGGTTATGTATGTATATTGAACCGCTAAATTACGTTAACATCCAAAGAGTTAAAATACCGCTTACAGTTTTATTTTAACATGCATAGAAATTGACCAATTTACAATTTGATATCCTTGAAAATAAACTAACTTTACGGGTTAAATACGCTACGATAAAAATGAGCTTTGTACTGCAATAAAAGTAAATTATGTACATAAAACGAATGATGAAGTCATTTTCACAACAATAACAGGTAATAACCGGGGCCCGTAATAAGGTCATTTTCTTATTATGATAACATAATACTTCTGAGCACCACTGCGAGTAATCACTCTCATTGTGATCAGTGGTTTTATACGGCGAAACATCCATAACCTGACCTCGCTTTGTATAAACTTTTCGTACAATGAGAGATCAGCGTATCCTAGTTTTGCGGAACTTGATTAATCGTGCGTACTACCGCCTTCTCTGCCACTTTTTACTATAATTAATAATGTTGAAAAGTGCCGTCAGGGAACTTGGTAGTACCTATCTATCTACAACCACTGATCATTGGTTTCCCAAGATCGACAAATTCAATTTATCACATCATTATTCATTTCAAAGCTCTGCAGGCCTATTACGTATCTTTTTAAATGTCAGTGGCTAGCATAGTGTCCATCAATTAGCTCTCAAATGGTTAGTGTCCATCAATTAACTGTCAAATGGTTAGTGTCCATTAGTAGTACAACACGATGACACCATGATCGTTGTCGATGGACACCATGATAGCCACTGAGGATAGAAATTCCTCTACCCAACAGTGGGACGAGCTAGTACTAAAAGAACCGTTTTAAAGTTGTAGAATTAAGGTTCTAGAATTGTCAGGACCAGCAGCACTGGATGGCATGCTTTCTATGGCAGTATAGCAGTGTTGTCAATCCCAAAAATTCGTTTTAGAATGATAGCCATGTCTCTCAAGACCTAGACACTAAATAGGTCACCTATCAGAGTAGTAGTTGCAGCCTAAAATAAACCCATAAAATTAGTTTATTGACTACAAACGCACACTATTCTCATACAAATGATTTAATTACACAACCGTTATGCAAATCCAAAAAAAAACCAACGAAAATTTATTGTTCTATTTACATTATCTGTATTCCTAAGTGTTGCTAGAAATGAAAATTTAATTTTATTAATCTCAAGTAAAAATCTACTTGATAATCTTGGGCTATTGTTAGGTTAGTTGATTTAAGTTATTATCTGGGGTTTAAAACTGGCAGTGTGTATGTAATATCGATTCTTGACGTCCTCCACTCTCGTCCATTTAATATTATGGATACATCAAATTCATAAGTTATACCAAATGGTATTAAAAGACCTAGCATTTATTACACCTAAGCCTAATTGGCTGACCAGGGTAGGCCTATTACTAGAAATTACGTCTTCTCTTAAAGCGAGAGGGTAGTTATTATATTGTATGAAGATACATTATAATGTCTACAAGTATTATCACTCCTATACTATATGGAGTAAGCTATGATACAACACTGAATATTACAGTAAATATATCACTTTATAACAGCAAACTAACTAATAGTTCACCTCTACGTTTGTTCTACTCTCCGTCCACGGGTATGAATATAGGAGCTTAATAAATGCTCCACATTCATAGATTAAATAGTATCACCATGACAGCCCCAAGACGTCCAAACGAATTGATATCAATTTGAATCAATTAAATTTTCATTTGTAGCTCACTGATCAAACATTGGTGTTATTCTAATTAGTGGCCCAACACCTAATTAGCCAAGGGAATATAGACTCTATGATATTCATAACTTAATAGTGAATTTCGTTAAAATGGCAAGTGATATTGGCTTCTTACTAAACACCAATGACGCGGGACGGGGTGAAGCGCCACTATACTATGGCAACAGTTTCAAATAAAAAAATAATATGATTCACATTTTTTTATTCAGGGTCCTTTCTATTTTGACGCCTTAATTAGAGGGTAGTTTTTATTCCAAAATGTCATTTTTCACAATTTTTTTTGTAGCAATTATAGCTCTACATGGCTTAGTCAACGAGACTCTTTGCTCTGCTTCTTTCAAATCCAGACTTAGCTCTGCTTCTATACTTAGTCTCTATTTTAAGTTTTCGGGTGCTACAATCCCCTTAAGTGATGACAGCACCTTGTCATAAAGTAGATGAACTACAAGACATTAAAAGCACTTACAATTCCTACATTTTGATCACCCCGCCCACACAGATTGCTTACGTTAAATGTTGCCAAAATATCTAATTTGAAATAATTTTATTATTGCTCTGCCTACAAGAGGAATGAACTGTGTTTAGGCACTTTTATATGACATGCTAATTATACAAAGCTCGCTACTGATACAGGAATAATTAGACACCCCAATTATAACTTTAAGATATGAATGAATTAGCCTAGGTTTTGTTTTAGAACTTTTCCCATGACGAAGAATATAAAATTCATTCTCAAGATGAAATGTGTAGAAACAGTAATCCGTCTTTTATTGAACAAGGTTTTAAAGAAAATCAAATATTAAGAATTCAATCTTATTTAGATTGAATTCTAACAATTCATTATGAGCTTAGCATATTCTGAATAATTGGTGTGATAGAATTAATGTTTTAGTAATGCCTGAGCTTCCAAATTAAACAAAGGCAGGAAAACTGATGCTATGGCAGTACTCAAACAACAATTATAGTATTCATATTATTTTGTCTATGTAAATTCTAATGTAACCTCATGTATTTCAATATTTTATCAGAAGTTCAATAATTTTTGTATTAACTCACTGAAATATCAGTCAGCTTCTCATAATTTCATGCAAGTTCTTGTTGACCAATACATACAGTGGAAAATCTTGACTAAATATATTCTACACATAGGCAGTTTATCCATCTTTTAATCTAAAGTTATTATTCAGGAAAGATTTTCCTTGTTTAGACTTAAATTGAAAAAAATGCTGATAGTTTTGTGTAATATTGCTGTACATCCTTCATTCCACTTTTAAACAGAGCTCTTATGGCAACTCAATATGATCATCATGATATAAAATTGTCATGTATTTACTTTCTATCAAGCCAAGGCTTTTGCAAGCAAACTCGTCACTTAACTACCAGTACGGTATATATTTATCTTAATAATTTCAGTGTGTCATGCAAATTGATGATGTTCATAAGTCAATAATGATTTTGCTTGCAATAGCAACTCAGCACTTTCGAGATCCAATCGTCTGCCAAATCATGAGGTAGTCATGTTGTCCGAACTATTTTTGTGCAATAGAGGATCAAGCACCAATGTTACTACAATGAAAAATAGCAGATCCTTGCCGACATTACTATAATGTTAGCCTTACAATACAAAAATTCATAGTATTCATAAGTTTATCAAGAAATAAGAACAATACAATACTGATTATTTGCTCAATATCAATGTTCCAGACAAAAAAAAAATGATCACTTTATCCTATATTTACAAAAAGGATTCTTACACCATCTATGGCTAAAGTGCAGTGTATAAAAATATTTGACGGAAGTAAATTTTCATAATTCGCGATCTAGTGTTGACTGGCAGACAGAAGGTATCATGGACTGTAACACTGGCTGCATCTTCCTAACTAATGATTGAGCCTGACTCCAATAATGATAAATGAGTATTGACAATGATAAGCATTTTCACTCAAATTCTGCACTTATTGCTTATCCTAAATGTACTTTGACTATATTAATAGTAGATTAGTAGTACAATTTCAAGCCGCGGAGCTGCCTTGCCAGAGACGATCAGTCTGGCCAGTCGCTGATACAAGTCCAACTATAGAATATTTACATCAGAATTTCACAGTTCAATGTGTGTTCAAATTACACTAATAAGCGTTGGTACCGCCAAAACTAAACATTCCACCAAGCAGGTGTAACTTATTGCCTTTGATTACCATTTCACTTTTACTTAATTTACAAGGCCCGCAGAGTCTCTAGTTACAAGATTGTGTCACTGTGATGTATCATAATAAATAAGTCTGCTTACACACTATAAAGTCTGAACGGAAGATAGTTCACAACCGATTACGGCGGTTCCTTATTGCCCTAAGGCGCGCTCGGCGCGACCTCTCGGATTATATGTCTCCATTTTGACTAATCCCAATCCTCTTGATGAACTCCTCCTGCAGCATCACAGTTTTGATCATGTTAGGGTGTGCTCCGTAAGTAACAGTATGGTCTGGGTTCGAACAGTACGGCTGTGCTCCATCTGTAAGCATCACACCTTGTCCATTGCTCAGTGAGGCAGTTGACTCAATAGAGTTCCAGTATGTTTCACTAGGTGAACTGCTGTTCACTCCAGGTGGGGGAGCAGCTGGCGCTCCTGTATACCTAAAGTAAGGGTTCTTCAAATCCAAAGTGTTTGACGATGAGATATTAGTGCCTTCAAGGTTAATCTCCATGGTAACATCATAACTCTGGCGTTTGTTTGCTAACAATAACACACGTCCTGTGAGCGCTTGGCCCTGTTTGGCAAAGATAGGTGTCTCTAACAGGCACCGTACCTGGTACCAATGTGTGAGAGGCTCCGTGGGCGCAGTCGATAGCCATATGTGCTGTGTTGCACCAGCGAACAGCACATCAAACCAGAATGCCAGTCCATGGCATGTACCTGATTGTGTGAGTTCAAATCTGAAGGGAATTTCAATTCTATGTAAATCTGTCTCATGTGCATTCAGAAAATCTACTACATGTCTTTCTGATCGTGCCATACAGATACGAATGTCAAATGTGTCTACAATAGGCTGTCTGAAGTACTCCTTCATGGCAGCTGTGCGTAAAGCACTCAAGTCTACTCCATGGAAGCACGTCTGGTACCAGAAGTTGGCCTTATTGTATTGTTCCATGAACAAAGCATCATCAGTGAATGGTGCTATATGTAGGTCTCCTCTTGTTGGGTACATGTTACCACTTGGTTTCAACCACTTCTTTGCATGAAGATATGTTTCTAACATACGCTCATTGTACAACATGTAGCCCATAGGCTCTGAAATTATTACATCTACACTCTCAGGGAGCTCAATTTCTTCGATCTTGCCCGCGACAACAGTGATGCGGTCGTGTAGTCCGTTTGCTCTCACTAACGCCTGAGCGTGATGGGCCATATTACTGGCTTCCACCGCGTACACTTTACGCGCGCCTGCCTGAGCAGCAAAGAACGACAGAATACCTGAGCCAGCTCCCACATCCAACACCACTTTGTTCTTGAAGTCGTTGATGTTCGACAGTATAGCGCGCTGATACGTGCTCGTTCTCACGTAGTCTTGCATCATGTTCTGCTGCTGACTCAGGTAACCGTAGAACTGGAAATACTGCATCGCCGACGAGTCCTCCGTGCGCACCGTGAACACAGACGACGACCTGCCTGCCTTGCACTTCGTAACGAGCAGGTGGAAGGCCTGACAGTCAGCGTCAGAAGCGAACTTAAAGAATAGCGTTTCATTGTCAATCGTGAAGATGTACGATTGACCAGCGACGCGTGAACACTCACTTTGGCTGTGAACAGGGAACTCGAGCACCTCCTGTGCTAGCACCGGGTCCGAACGAATCACTTTTACACTCAACCCCTGCGGGTCGTAATCCACGTTTACGTTTGTTGGAAAATTGAAGCGCGCCGTGAGTGTGCCCTCGCCACTCACCGCCGACACCGTCACCGCGCGAAACATGTTCGCCATTTTATTTGTGTGTGCGCGGAGTCGCGGTTAAAATTGATATTGTCCACACGCGTTACGGCAAACAAAGAAAAATGTCGTTGAGAAGTTCAGGAGGCCGGCGTAAAATCGATCATTCACAAACTTCCTCCCTCTTTTGTCTATGGTTGGCAGCGTGCTGTTTTATTTTGACTTTTTATTCAAAGTTGAAACGCACAGATAAATCGGATACGGCCAGAACGGAAGATATTCTAACATTACTAATAAAACGTTTTTATTTACTTTCAAAGTTTAATAAATATGTATAGTGATTTATTTCATTAACCATAATCTTTGCAAGTATACACTAAGTAGTCTGCGCTTAAGACAAACCACCCATTGACGTGGTGTCGTCGTTAATATTGTGAAAAAAAAGGTGAAGTTAGTTCCCATTTTGACCACGCATCAAAAGGCCTACATGATCTAATAAAGTAAGAGCCCGAAACGTTCACACCTATTATAGTGTACTCTATGCCTTAAGGTAATTTAATAAATTCTGCGGCTTTGCTTTGTTCCAGCACCATTTTTATTTTATTTTATTTTATTTATTTATTGGCGTATCTACAATTGTTACACTGTTTATCCTAGTAATACAAACAATAAGATACAAGCATAGTGTACAATATGGTGCGATAGACACAGCATGCAAAGTAAAAAAAAAACTAAAATATAACTTAAAAATTACAATACTCGTGCAGAAATAACACTTTTAACAATAGTGGGTAGCTTTATGAATAAGTACAGTAAATACAAAGATGGCAAAAGTTAAAAAAAAAAGAAAAAAGAAGTTAGTTTTGATGGACTTGGCGCTTGAATTTGTGAAGTGTTGTGGAAAAAATATCTATTGATTCATCGCAATTATTCAGAAGTCTGCAAATTCTGGGAATGGGGGAGTTGAATCCTGAAACAGTTTTTCGGAATGGGGGACGTAATAGTTTTATAGGGTGACGCGGATAGTTGTGAGGTAGGTTAAAATTAAACTTGCTTAACAACTGCGGGCAGTCGATTTTACTCTGAAGTATTTTAAAAAGAAAAATTAAATCATTATTATTTCTTCGTTTTTCGAGTGAAGTCATGCTGAATTTTTGAAGACGTTTTGCATAGCTCCGAATTTTTTTGTTTATTCCCGCAGAATAAGCAAGATGGTTTAAAAATCTTTTCTGAATCCTCTCTAACCTAAGACTATGTGTTGCATAGTAGGGACGCCACGCAACTGCGCAGTATTCCAATATAGTACGAACGAGACAGTTGAAAAGATAAATCTTAGTTTTAGGCTTGCGAAAACATTTAGCGTTACGTAACACAAAACCGAGTGTCTTTGAAGCTTTTTTAATAATATTGTCCATGTGAGGAATAAATGTTAATTTACGATCAACAACGACTCCCAAATCTTTGATCTCGTCAACTTTACGAAGGTTCATTCCATTCATGCTGTAGTTAAAATCAATGAAGTTAGCTTTGCGGGTAAACGTAATTTGAGAACATTTTTCAACATTAAGTTGCATAATATTATCCTTACACCAGTTTAAGAGTCTGTACAGGTCATCCTGAAGTAATGCTGAATCGGCTAAAGAATCAATAGAGCGGACTATTTTCAAATCATCGGCGAATAGGAATGGCGTGGAGTTAAGGAAGCAATAAGGAAGGTCGTTTACAAAAATAATAAATATTACGGGGCCAAGGTGGGAACCCTGCGGAACTCCGGAGGTTATGATCATGGTTTCAGATTTATAGCCATTGGCTACGACATAAAATGATCTATCCGTAAGGTAGGAGTGAAGCCAGTTAAGAAGTGAACCAGCAAAGCCCGTACGCAGCAAGCTTTTGAATGAGAACTTCATGGCAAACTTTGTCAAAAGCTTTGCTAAAATCAGTGTATTTGGCGTCGACTTGCCGGTTCGAATCAAGTGAAGCTGCAATAACCTCAACGAAAGCTACTAAATTACTGCAGGTGGATCTTGCAGCAGTAAAACCATGCTGGTGGTCCGACAGGTATTTCCTGAAATAGTTTTGTATGTCAGGGCATACTATTGCTTCAAAAACCTTGGCAAATGTCGGAAGGATGGATATAGGACGATAGTTTCCTACCAAATCAACGGCGCCTTTTTTTTTTTTTTTTTTTTTGGTGGGTGTAAAATCATCGAATAACCCCTCCCGCTCTTGGGCAGAGCGAAAGGGAGTGTCAGACTTCTACTGACTAAAAACCACCCATGTTCCTTCTTCGCCCTCTATGTCGAGGCCGCGATAACCGTTGGACTACCCGCGGCCCCGACAGAAATCAACGGCGCCTGATTTATGAATCGGTACCACTTTGGCCAGCTTCCATTTTTTAGGGAAAATACCAGCGCTAAGAGATTTATTAAAAATCAAGCATAGTGGGGTTGCAAGTTGGTCAGCGCAAGTCACGACAAAGTTGGGGGGAATTTCATCACTGCCGGAACCTTTGGATATGTCTAAGCGTTTGAGATGCTTAGCTATTTTATCTTCTGGAATCTGTATCAAGGAAAAGTTATCGGAGTTGCAGAGAAGGTTTTCAAAGAAAGGCGAAGTTTGAACTAAGTTGGCATGGGTGGCAGGACTGTACATTGAAGCAAAATAGGTCCCGAACATGTTGCACATCTCATTGCCATTACAAGTTTTACTGACGCCATTTGTCATTGTGGCTGGATAGGCATTAGCAACACCCCGCTTAGACTTTATGAAGGACCAGAAAAACTTGGGATTTGTTGTAATTTTTTGTTCTATGCTATTTATGTAGGAGTTGTAACATTCTCTTGCCATTCTGTCACATCGCTTACACCAACGAAGGGATATCTTATCAATAGGGTTTTTGTACGTACCATACCTTCTTCTTATGTTATTTCTTTCTCGCAGCAATCTTTCCAGACTTTTTGTGTACCATGGCGGTAGCAAGTTGCTTTTAACTAAGGTAGATGGGACAAATTGGTCAATGATTTGATAAAGTACCGTATAGAAACGTTCCAACATTATATTGGGGTCGCCTGTGTCCAAGAATAATGAATACCAATCGATATTCTCCAGTTCCGATTTAATAGCAGAGTAGTTAGCTTTTTTGAAGTTTAATCTAATGTTAGGTGCTGGTTTTAAACAATGATTTACTTTGAGGTGCAAGGAGATTTCAAGAGGAGGGTGATATGGATCGATCTTTGTCAGACTATTAAGGGCTTTAGACACCCTAGTTCACCCTACATTCAAGTCGGTCTACAACTACAAGAACCAAGTCCAGGATTCCATCCTTTACATTACGAACATTGTTAAATTGTATGAGGTTATTTACATGGATAAAGTCAAGAAGGGCCTGATTAAGTTTGGAAGTAGTTCTTGGGTAAGCGGGGGAGGTGTGAGAAGTGCCGCTGCTAATGTTATGATTCCAATCTATATTGCTCATGTTGAAGTCACCGATAAGAATAGTACAAAAATCATTTCTTTCAGCTACAGCATTATAGCTATCCAAAAAGTGCTCCAAAATAGAATAATGTACAGGTGGTGGCAAGTAAAGAGCACAAATAGCTATTTTGAAGCCAGCTGCAACATTCACAGTGACCCATAAGTCCTCGCATCCACTTTCCCATGAACATTGTCTGTTAGCAGCGTACTTTCTCGATACGGCGACCACGACACCTCCTCCGTCCTTTTTAGCATGAAAACTCGACGTTTCTCTATCACGTCTGAAAACTATGTACCTTTTATCAAAAAGTTCGCTGCTATGAATACAATTATTGAGCCAGGTTTCTGTTAATACTATTGCGTCAAAATTTGAACATACTAAATTACAATAAAATTCTTGAGTTTTAGATCTTAATCCACGAGTGTTTTGGTAATATATAGTAAAGTTAGCGAATTTAACTGAGAATAGCCTTAATAATAACAGCTTATGGTTGAATATTTAACATTATATAATTGAGTGTAACGAGTCCATGTCTTTCATAATCTTGATATCGGAATCATCAGATTTTTTAACATAGATACGTCCTCCCCTGATCCAAACATAACGATACCCTTTTTCTTTAGCCTTGAGACGTGTAGCCGTGTGAAGTGCCTTATTAGCCGGGCTCAGATGCTCTGTCACGAAGATTGCAGACTTCGCACCATCAAGCTCGAGATGAGAGGTGTTTAGCTTATCATTGACTGGCTTCGCTTTGTTGAAATTTATAGACGCCGCAAGGAAAGTGTCTCGTAATTTGGGAGTGGCAAATTGTACAACAATTGATTTAGGACGGTTTGTGCTGTTGTTGAGCTTCATCACACGAGTACAATTACTGATGCTTTCCTCTTTGATGTCGCAACCTATGGTTTTCCCCAACTGCGTTACAATCTTGAGAAGATTTTCAGTTTTCTTCTGGGGGACACATTGAATCTCAACATTACTTGCACGAGCGTGTTGTTCCATGGTATTTAAACGACTTGACATATCTTTGATTGTGGATGATAACTTCTCATTTTTATCTAGAAGATCTTTCATTTTTTCATCACCCTGCTTTCTTTCCCTCAACATGTCGTCATATTGATTGCTAAGGAATTCTACGGAGCCTCTAAGACCAGCAACTTCTTCACGTATCTCGGTTAACTCCTTGTTCAGCAAGTTGCTCATGGTCAATGTAATTTTTTCTAAAAGCGAATTCATCTTCAATTCCATCACACTCTCAACAATAGCACGAACACTCTCTTCCGTGACGGGAATAGTTGCTGGATTTGGTGGGGATTGCAATGCTTGCCTCTTGTTTGTGCGCATAGTTATGTTGGGATTAAAGCGTGCAGGTGTGATATTCATGTTTATTGCTTCAGATAGTTTTATGGTGCACTGAGAACAGGACCACGATGTCAGGTCACATGTGGGTTCTAAGCCAAGGCACTCATGATGAAACGCAATTTCACATACTTTACATCGAATAAAGCTTTTATCAATGTGTTCAAGAGCACAGCAACCCCATTTCGGAGACATTGTAGTCATCCTTAGGCCCGAAAAATAAATGTAATCGCTTCGAAAGTAGTGGAAACGAACAAAGGTTCACGATCATAAATAAATATTCTGCTAGTTGAAAGCGCACACTAACAAATGCCCACAGCTAGTGAGTAACGCAGAGTTCGCGACCAAAAGGTCGTAAGTGCACGGAATACGGCGTCGCTTACGCGTTCCAGTCAAGGGCTCTGTATTCGGTGTGCGGTTGGGTACATTGACAAAAAGTTCACTTAGTATTTGTTAAAAAGGTCTTGTTTGTAATGTTTATGTGCAATTTCTTCAACTCACGGATAGTACATTATATATCCAAGAACAAACTCATCACCATCACTGAGCCGACACTTTGTTAAAACTGTACAAAAACTATTTATTATTGTGGAACGTTATAACGCACAGTACTTACACTTTAGGTCGGTAGTTTTTACCATGTTCTTGTGTCAGCCTTTTTTTTTTTTTGGCGGGTGGAAAGTCATCGAATAACCCCTTCCGCCCTTCCTGGCTGGTAAGCTGTCCGCCAGGCCTCCTCCAGGTAACCGGGGGTCTCACCTGGCTGTCCGCCGGGGTGGCGGGAATAAGCTGCGTCATTCGCATGGCGCCGCGACGCTCCCACCAGCCACAGATGACACAAACACACAGGCAGGTGACGTGAACCCACGCACCTGCCGCAGTTCAAGGCCCATGGAGGCCGCCCCAGACGAGAGGTGTCCGCAGTGACGGACACATGAGACACCTCGGGGAAAAGACGTAAGTCTAAAACCCAGACTGCGCGCCCCCTGGCGGGGTAAGCAGAGACTGCCACGCGCGCCTTCCGCTCTTCGGCAGAGCGAAAGGGAGTGTCAGACTTCTACTGACTAAAAACCACCCATGTTCCTTCTTCGCCCTCTATGTCGAGGCCGCAATAACTAGTGTACAACGCGCGGCCCCGACGGTTCTTGTGTCAGTCTCAATCAGAATATTCCCGCTATAGCAACAGTGTCGTATGCCCATCACGCCGCCGGACGATCAACATTTCTTATTCCAGTCCTTAAGTACTTACAAAATGTAAAGTTGACTAGCTCATATACTACGAGCAGGCGCGTGCCTGCTCGTACTTAAGAGTAAGTCAGTTATTACTACATTATTATTTGAGGGTGTCTAATGGAGGTTGCAACGGTACCAAGTGTTTTGACAATGGACGAGGTGGTTTATAATATTATTCCAAATGAAATATATAAAACTGGCGAAGTGCATGTCGAACCGCACAAGTAGGGTTCCGTAGTTGGCCATTCAAATATGTGAACTTACTAAACTGAATAACCGTCCTGCCTTCCTGCCTCCAATCGATGATTTTTATTGTAAATAACAAACTTACATTTGCATTATATAAGTTGGTCGACTATTACTCGTAAACTTGTAAAGGCTACTTTACTGTAATAATTTTCCTTTTATTTTCGTTATAATATGCGACAACCATAAATTTTTTCACATGCCCAAACACCCGTATAGATAGGTTTAGGTAGCCATACTTGAGTCTAACAAAAAAATAGAAAACAAGTATCAATGGACCTTGTGACAAAAAAAAAGTTATCTCCCTATAATGTAGGTACCCACTGGAGATACCCTAACAAAAAAAAATATATTTTATTTTAGCACTTTGTCGGCTTAACTCATCTTGTATAGTCATGCCTAAATATAGCTTTAGTCTTTGTGAGATATAGGGCGGACGGACGGACAGACAGACGGACATGGTGAAACTATAAGGATTCCGTGTTGACTACGGAACCCTAAAAACTGAGCTCTATATAAAGTGAGTAGCAATTTTACACCCCTTTGGTAGTTTGTACCTAAAGAGTAATAATACTGTTTGCCTAGCTATCTCAATAAGGAATTTGAAAAAAAAATTGTTAAAATTTTTAGCCAGTGAAATAATATTGCAGTCCCCTATATTGGTGGTTGTTGTACTGAATTTAGAATTTGATGAATGAAAACAATGAATTTATTTATAGTGCTGCACTGCACAGTAACTTGAGACAGCTGATTTAGATAAAAGGTAAGTAGTATATTTTGTCGGTCTTAAAATAATTATGCTAAAAAACTTGCAATTATTACATCTTCGGGTGCATAGGGTTAACTTTATTACCACCACCAGGCTAACCATCTTTTAATTGGGGTCTTGTTTAAGTAGATGTCCTCAGCTACTTTTGAAAAGTTTTGTTCCTCTACAGTGTAGCATAAATTAGTCGATTCACTAAAAACCGACTAATTCTAAAAAGTTGTCACCTCACTAAATTATAGGTACAACCCTAAATGTTCTGTAATGTCACAATGGAGGGAGAACGTCGCTCAGGACCTCCTTTAAAAACGGCTGCACGCATAGGTTCTGCCCTTTTTACATCAAGCAGCAGCCTACTAGATAAGTCCCCAGTTATTGGGTAAGTGAACTCCGCCATTGTGTTCTTTTGCTGCTAAATTTATGTCCCGGCAAGCCATATCTATTTGTAATCTTTGTGTCTATTTAACATGGCTGCCGGCAATGTATTCTGTATTTAATATTAATTAGCACCTAGCTATTCACTATGCACATGTGCTCTAATTGTTTATATGGTTCTCCGCATGGCATGCATCCTATTCTATTCTCTATAAACTAAATCATGCTCATCCATGCTGCATCATAAACCGGCGACGCGAGTCGACGGTCAATGAGAACCACGTGGCGATGTGACGCCACGCCTTGTCTATCAACTATTCACCTATCAACTAATCACTGTAAACCACTGCGATGTGTGAGTACCCATCTTCCATCTTCTTCACTGCCTTGAGCTTGCCGCATCTAACGCATGGCTGGGACACGCACATCGTAGGGGGCTTACAGGAACCATCTTGGAGCTCAAGCGCCCCCTTGGTGCTGTTTCAGGGTTCCTAGCGCTGGCTAACCAACTAGGGCTGCTTCGCTCACGCTGCACTGTTCTGCTGCTCTGCTGTGCTCCCGCGCATCTACCAACGCGGTGAGAAGCACGCATCTGCACGGCCGCCCTACCGCGTGCCGCCTCTAAACTGTGACGCCTACGCGTCCGGCACAAGACGACGGCGTGGCCGTGTAGACAGCGGCCTGCCGCCGCTACCTACTGGCCGTCTGCGCTGCCGCTACCTGCCTACCACCAACGCTGCCTAGGGCTAGTTGCCCTGAGCCCGCTGCCCACCTGGTCGACCGCTCTGCCACGCGTCCCTACCGACGCGTGAGGCCGCCTGACCCGGCCTACCTACCGTGCGTGGTGATCGCCCTGCCGCGCGTCCCTACCGACGCGTGAGGCCGCCTGACCCGGCCTACCTACCGTGCGTGGCGATCGCCCTGCCGCGCGTCCCTACCGACGCGTGAGGCCGCCAGACCCGGCCTACCTACCGTGCGTGGCGATCGACGTCTTCTGGTTGCTCAGGGCAGTACCGTTTTCCTACCTTCAGTGACAGTGCGTGACCTTAGACCCTAGAACCTTAGACCCTAGAACCTATTTTGTAAGTGTAGTGCAAAAGTAAATGTATAACTAAGTCTTAATTGTCTCATTTCTCCTACCACAAAAAGCACTACGCCACAGTGGCGCCCACTCGGTAGTCTCTAAGGTTCTCGCACTGGTCTCTTTCTCCTACGCTCAGCATCGTTGTGGTATTTTTAAATAATTTTGTTGTGAAAAATATCCAAAAATGTTATTCTTCTACCTTCAACTTTAACTAAATTGGAAAATCCAATACTTAAAATTGTTAATCTTCTACCTTAAACTATTATTAAATTGTCAATTACAATTCTAAACTAACAATAATCCATCGCGTTGCTGAATGTACCTGCTATATTAATTGGTGTGTGTTGTGTATTGTGTTGTCATCCTCTCACTGTGGCCAAGACACCTTTAGCCATCAGTAGATCGGTCTTATGAGTCTGTTTGATCGGCAGTGAGAAAACCCTATCCTTTGTTATACCACCTCACTGTGGCCAAGACACCTTTAGCCATCAGTATCGATCCTGTGAGTCTGCAGGTCGGCAGTGAGATCCTACCCACTATCCGTCTGTTGCCCTTAGGTCCTACGGCACAGATATCCTGGTACTACATAGTCTAAATTAAACTTATTGTCAACAAAAGAACACAATGTCTTCTCATAAGATTAACTTCATCCATCTAAGAAAGGCTGAGGTCTACCGACCCGTAGGCCTAGCTAGCTAGTGTTTGATCCATACAGGGTCAAACGATGCCAAGGGTAAAATACTACGACATCTATCAACAACTAGTCGTAGAAGGTCAACTTGTACCTTAGATTAGTCTTATACTAGTCTATGGCGTGCAGGAAAATCTGCATCCGCCAACTACCTACACTAACTATAACATAGTTATTGCTATTATTGTGGCATACAACACGTCCACAGAGGTTTATCTAATTGCTTCTGGGCTGCATGGTTGTAAGCTACATACCTTAAATTCTGTACCTAACTAGCTACACACACACACACTCACTTACATACTGCTGTCACACTCTTATTGTGCTTATTAAACGTGTAAGCACCTTCACCTTTCTCTTAAAACGGCGTTGCCATAGAGGGTATTGGGGATCCCAAGGGATGAGTAATTATTTTGTAGCAGAATATGCCCTATGGTACACTACCCTTAGTTTTTATGTTGTAATTATCATGTTCCAACAAGAACATCTTAAAGACAGTACCTACACATAGGTGACTGCAATCATACCGTACATTCTATGTGCATATTACACATGTAAGCATCTTCTGTCGCTTAAAACACTCACTGCCATAGTGCATGCTGTGGTCATTATGGAGTGTATTTATTTTCTTAGATAAGCAGAGTAGGTCATTAGTTAACTACTAAAAAACAATTGTGTTGTTTGTGTTACTATAAACACTAACAAGTCTGCACTTTCATGAAAAGTAACTGCAAAATTGAAATTGCAGGCATTTTCCTACCCTAGAAGAGGATAACTTAAAACTTAATTAGGTATAACTAGAATTTAAAACTTAATATAGTAGAACTATAACTATAGAATTCAAACACTAGGCTCTAAACCAGTGTCTAAAACATTCATGACCTAGTTCATGGATATTCTAACAACTGTAGGCCTAAGCCACGGTTGGACCTCATCTCGGCCTACCCCGTTGATAGAGGACTACTAAAAGTGCTAATGGCGCTAAACCGTAGCACCCTTTTCCCCATACCAATGGCCCTACACCATTGGTACTCTAACAGCTGTTGACCAAAGTCACAGTTGGACCTCATCTCGGCCTACCCCGTTGATAGAGGACTATTAATTGTGCTAATGGCCGACGCCTTAGTACCTAACTTTATCATGGCTAACCATTGATAAACTACAACTGTTAGTCAGTTGGATCTTCTACCGCCTACACGGTAGCAAGACTAGCACTTCTGGCTCTAAACCAGGTGTTTTCTAACTATGAGCGGATTGCAACTCAATAAACAAGCCCTAACAGCTACCTAAATACATATCTAATCTATCTAAAATCTAATACTCGCTGTAATCTAAACACTACTTACAACTACATACACACAGTCTTGTATACAAACTAACTTCAGTAAATAAATGCCATTTGATTGTTGATAAACACATTCTGTAAAACTCTCATAAATGTAACGTAATCCTTACACACTATTGATAACTAAACTTTAGACCATAACGTTAACGACTTCTACAACTTAACTTAACGCTTAATTCTTAACCAAGCATGTTAAACAAATAAATTTAACCTATAATGCTGATAAATGTCATATATAACCTAACTTAACAAGTGTCATCGACTTGTAAAATTTTATTCAACTTAGACGTTTGACACTTACCATGGATATTAGCCTTTTTGCTTGTCAATATTTTATCGTTCAGAAATTATAAATTCTTCACTATGGACTCTGACTAAAAATTATACAACAATAAAATGTGTCATAGACATAGAACATAGACAAAACATAAATCAATTAAAGATTTTAAAACTTTAACAATTCTTTTTAAATGCATGTTTTTTAATATAAACTATTACTATTTAAATTGCATGTTTTCTTTTTCTTGATATTAACTCATGAATATGAAGACTTTACATCTTCATGTTCGGATTACACACTTATAAAAGGTACATCACTCACTTGACAGTGTTGTACTCTAACTTCTACACTAGTATTCAGCAATCAATGGTGATCTTTAATTTTGTTTCTAAATATAACAGAACCTACACTATACACATTACCCTGCAATTTAACATCTCAGTGACCTGACCCCCAAGGAGATACACTTGCTCTATCTTGTGTTTTTCCGACTGACTGTCTTGAGTTAAGCTACTCTAAATTAGTTTACCTCTTTTGTGTTTAGTAAGTCACTGACTTAGGACTACATTCAAGTCAGTGACGGACTTTGATTGATGGATGTTTGACGATGAATATTTGATAGATGGATGGAAGCACACGAATGAGATGTATGTACGTACAGGTAGTCAGTCTAAGTGGTTTAGGCCTTCTAGCGGATTTCCCCTAGGGAAAATCCTTTCTTTGCAGGCGGGGTACTGTAGCATAAATTAGTCGATTCACTAAAAACCGACTAATTCTAAAAAGTTGTCACCTCACTAAATTATAGGTACAACCCTAAATGTTCTGTAATGTCACAATGGAGGGAGAACGTCGCTCAGGACCTCCTTTAAAAACGGCTGCACGCATAGGTTCTGCCCTTTTTACATCAAGCAGCAGCCTACTAGATAAGTCCCCAGTTATTGGGTAAGTGAACTCCGCCATTGTGTTCTTTTGCTGCTAAATTTATGTCCCGGCAAGCCATATCTATTTGTAATCTTTGTGTCTATTTAACATGGCTGCCGGCAATGTATTCTGTATTTAATATTAATTAGCACCTAGCTATTCACTATGCACATGTGCTCTAATTGTTTATATGGTTCTCCGCATGGCATGCATCCTATTCTATTCTCTATAAACTAAATCATGCTCATCCATGCTGCATCATAAACCGGCGACGCGAGTCGACGGTCAATGAGAACCACGTGGCGATGTGACGCCACGCCTTGTCTATCAACTATTCACCTATCAACTAATCACTGTAAACCACTGCGATGTGTGAGTACCCATCTTCCATCTTCTTCACTGCCTTGAGCTTGCCGCATCTAACGCATGGCTGGGACACGCACATCGTAGGGGGCTTACAGGAACCATCTTGGAGCTCAAGCGCCCCCTTGGTGCTGTTTCAGGGTTCCTAGCGCTGGCTAACCAACTAGGGCTGCTTCGCTCACGCTGCACTGTTCTGCTGCTCTGCTGTGCTCCCGCGCATCTACCAACGCGGTGAGAAGCACGCATCTGCACGGCCGCCCTACCGCGTGCCGCCTCTAAACTGTGACGCCTACGCGTCCGGCACAAGACGACGGCGTGGCCGTGTAGACAGCGGCCTGCCGCCGCTACCTACTGGCCGTCTGCGCTGCCGCTACCTGCCTACCACCAACGCTGCCTAGGGCTAGTTGCCCTGAGCCCGCTGCCCACCTGGTCGACCGCTCTGCCACGCGTCCCTACCGACGCGTGAGGCCGCCTGACCCGGCCTACCTACCGTGCGTGGTGATCGCCCTGCCGCGCGTCCCTACCGACGCGTGAGGCCGCCTGACCCGGCCTACCTACCGTGCGTGGCGATCGCCCTGCCGCGCGTCCCTACCGACGCGTGAGGCCGCCAGACCCGGCCTACCTACCGTGCGTGGCGATCGACGTCTTCTGGTTGCTCAGGGCAGTACCGTTTTCCTACCTTCAGTGACAGTGCGTGACCTTAGACCCTAGAACCTTAGACCCTAGAACCTATTTTGTAAGTGTAGTGCAAAAGTAAATGTATAACTAAGTCTTAATTGTCTCATTTCTCCTACCACAAAAAGCACTACGCCACAACAGTCCAGTGAGAGACTGTAGAGGAACAAAACTTGATTCAAGTTGGAGACCGTTCATACCAGTGTTAGGGAAATACAGACAAACTCTCAATAGCTCTAAATATTGCATACGTCTGAAATCTGTATTCATAAGTATCTGAGAAAAAAAACGTCGGAACTATGTTACAGGTTTGTAAAAATGTTAACTTCAAAAATTTCTTGGATGATTGGGGTCAATTTTGAGCGACACATTTTTTTTTATCAAATTTCGATTTTAGTAGGTACTCAACTGAAATTAAGTTACTGGGAACAGTTTATATAAAACACAACAGTTATTTAAAAAAAAATATATTGCTAGAACGCATACCATTAAATAACATATTTTATTTATAATTAAAATTTAAATACAAATGATACAGTTAAACAAAATAATCACAGATGAAATATTAACTTTCTACTTCAATAGAAAAAATATGCTTATTAATTTATTATTATTTTTAATACAGTTCTGCCACGGTTGATATTAGAACTATTTTTTAATACATCGGAATTAATTCAGCCCAAAGTTTAAAGGTTCGCAAAGCAAAATTGATTGGCAACAAGATTTATTATAGATTTTTTTGCTGGTTATAATTGATTAACCAACCTGAAAACCAGTATACGTTGATCTCTCATTGTAAGGAAAACTCATACAAAGGGAAGTCAGGTTTTACTGGATCGGGGCAGCGGGTTGTTCGAAAGACATACCGCGGCCTCGACACAAAGGGCTAAGAAAGAACACTTTTGTTTTACTGATAAACATGTTGCAAGTATCAAAAACATGTTGGCGTCAACAGAAAACTGTTGTTGCTGCGAAAATATAGCGCAACGTTTTATGCATGAATTAGTTGTAACACAAAGTTGCGCTGACTCAATTTAAATTGTCATCGACACGCAAAGAAGTTATTACTTATTTTTAATATTGTATAGATAATCTATTAGATAAGATGAGTTTTTAGTCACCGACCAAATTCAGATAATTATCTTAGTCTTTGGCGAAAATCATTGAATACCTACGTGTTTTTTCTTTAAGTATCACTCAATACAAAAATATTGAGATATCACATCACAACGTTTTAAGGTTTCACGGATAGCGGATGATTCTTTCGAGAAAATGATTTAATATGAAAATTTCCTTCAACAACAACAACAACAAAAGCAACATTTTCGTTTTTTTTTGTAATTCCTGCTTGTTGTATTTTTTTTTATATCTGTTAAGCGTTGTTTGTGTATTGTTATTTTTTTCCTGTATGCTCGGTATGTTTCTGCGACAACAAAATATATTTTCTTTCTTCTTTACTTATCGATTTTTTTATGCCTAGAAAAAATTTGGACGGTGACTAAAAAATCATCTTATTTAAATAAAATTGCGCGATTAATATAGCTATCAACACAACATTACAGTTTCAAACATTCTAGTACATTCGGTATAGTATCGCTTTTATATTTACACAGCATTCTTAATAAATTAAGTTTTTTCTCATTAGTTTTCGAAGATTCTAGTTCGTATAGGGTACAGAGATTTATGAGTAGGCTTTCGTTTAAGCCTCTTTCGGGATCAGAGTTAATGGCTTTCTGGAGAACTGCAATGGCTTCCTTTAGACGACCCATGTAGAGTAGGCAAACTGAAAGGTTGTTTGCTACCTGTGGGGAGAGAAATGTAATATGATTTAAAGAAAAGGTTAGTTAACGAAAAATATCTAATTAGTCCGACATATAGATTACACGTAAACAAACAATGAAGATGATACAGTGCTTTGAAAACTCTTGTGACGTCATACTCTCAAGACATTAGTATGCCTTTTTTTACGGTCAGTGACGTGACCAACCCCCACTCAAATCTTTGACGCGTTTTATCTTCGTCAATTTTTATTGATTTGATAAAACAAAAAATACATATCCAATATTTTTCGCTAATTTAACAGACGGAACTAAATTAGAATCACATTTTTTTAAGTCGGTAAACATCCCTACTTTTTATTTAAACATATAAAACTAGCGGACGTCACGCGGTTAAACCCGCGTAGGTCCCGTTCCCGTGGGAATCAGGGATAAAAAGTAGCCTATGCTACTCAGGGTGAATGTACCTTTCCAATGGTGAGAGAATTTTAGAAATCAGCACAGTAGTTTTTGTGTTTATTCATTACATACATACAAAAATACATTTTTTTATAATATTAGTGTAGATTCTCGTGTCCACAGTGTTAGCTGTCCATCCTGAGGCACTCATCGTATTGGGCCCTTATCCCAATTTATTGGGGTCGGCGCAGCATACCTGCTTCCATACTTGTCAGCTCACTTCTAGTAAATAATTATCATCCAATAAATATATAGAAAAAAAAACGCAATCTCACCATAATATTAGTAGGTTCCTGGTCAGCGGCCCTGGCGAAGTTATTGTACGCCTCCTGGTACTTCCCATGGGCTATGTCGATCAGGCCCAGGTCCACGTATTCGCGAACATCAGGCGTAGGGCATCTGAGGAATAAGATGAAAGATTTTAGTCAGTTGTTCATTGTTGAAAAAGAACTGCGGTGACCCAGTGGTGGGGGCCCCAAGGTGCATTATTTTGTGTAATTTATTTCATCACCGCTGCTTTCAAAACAGTGAACGGAAACATAGTGAGGAAACCGGCATGTTCTAGAACCAAAAAAGTCAAAGACATGTGACATCTATAGTCTGTGGCCCATCCTTCGCTTAGAGAGGAGACCTGAGTCCCTGCAGTGGGAACATTATAGGCTGATGATCCGGTTTTTATGAAATTCTATGGGACCGCTCGGAAAGCATATCCTTTCATATAAAAATATTTTTCAAATCAAGTTTATAAAGTAAAATAATTTAAATTTTTAATAAAAAAAAAAAAAACAGAATTATAAAGTAACATGCATACAAATAAAAATCCAGTCGAATCGAGAATGTCCTCCGTTTCTGAAGTCTGTTAAAAATATCATAGGTATAATACTCACATGTGATGCCTCGCCTCCCTAGCGATGTCTAAAGAAGACATGGCGGCTCTGACATGACCTGCTAACAGCCACAGTCTACACAGAGCGCTGCAGATCGCCCGTCGTTGTCCTGCTGATGATGTTTGCTGTTGTAAGGTGTGCAGGATGCGAGCTGCTTGTCTGTAGTCCTGAAAACATTGTTACTTTACAGTTATTGTGTACTAGCTGACTTGTCTGCGTCACATAATATAGGTACCTTCTTCGTCATTTTGCATACTAAGGTTATAAACATACCCGTCGGGGCTGCGGGTTGTTCACAAGTTACCGCGGCCTCGACATATAGGGCTAAGAAGAAACAAGGGTGGTTTTTAGTCAGTAGCAGTCTGACACTCCCTTTCGCTCTGCCCAAGAGCGGGAGGGGGGGGGGGTTATTTGATGATGTTCCACCAGCCAAAAAAAAAAGGGTTATAGACATAAATATATTATCAATTTATACAGCGGTACCTGGTCAATAAATAGGGTATCAGAATGATGTATTGAATTGTTAGGAAAGCACTTCCAGCGTAATTCTATGAAGTCTTCCCTTCTAGATTAAAATAAGATCTGTGTTGTGGTTGCTAGGTGATTAACTTGTTATTCTTTGTATCTTTGATAAAGCACGCAATATATTTTACTAAACCTAATTTCCACTACGTTTACTTTAATATGGTAGCAGAGCATGCAAAAACGAGAGTTTAAAAGTTTTAGTATTGTTTTCTAAAGGATAAAAGTTCGAAAGAGTGAATCATGTTGTCTTCAAATATGAAACTCGAAATAGGACTATTCGATGGAAGCAACTGGCCGACCTGGAAATATAAAGTGTTGTTGCTGCTGCGGAGTAACACAAGCACCTTAGATGCGGTGCAGGGTACTCTAGTAAAGCCAGCACATCCGGGTGAAGGAGCCAAAGCGGAAGCTTTTACAAAGTACAAACAAGAGTGTGACAGCTATAATAAAATAGAAAGCACAGCACTGTTACTACTGACTACTAATATGACCAACGAAATGCTGAACAAAGTAATGCGTTTTACAACTGCGAGTGATATGTGGGACGAATTAAACCGTCTTTATGAGCGAGGATCACAGGACCGAACCTACGATCTGTGTATGCAACTTTTTAATTACAAGAAAGACCCCACTCATGACATGGGTTCACATATGTCTGCAATAAAGAATATTTGGCATGATCTGAATCAAGCTTTGTCTACAGTTTGCAATCAACTACCAGAAATTCTTTTGATATGCAAGATATTGGATTCCCTGCCAGAAGAGTATTTCAGTTTTAAATCAAGTTGGCTACTGATTACATTGAAAGATCGTACAATCGAGAACTTGACCACCCAGTTGTGCGCTCACGAGAGAGCTTTGAAAGATAGAAATAAATCTGAAGCTGAGGGTGAATCCAGCACGGAGGTAATGATAGTACGTAACAAAAAGCAAGACTACAAAAAGAAGTCCAAGTGCAACTATTGTGGAGCAAGCGGACATCGAGTAAAGCAATGCAAGAAATGGATTACGGATGGTAGACCCCCAAAACCTACAAAGGAATCCATATCAAATGCTGCTACATTGTCAAGTTTAGCTTTATCTCTTGGTGAGAGTAATGATAAAGACTCATGGTACGTGGACAATGGAGCAACAAGTCACGTAACCAATAGAGCAGATCAGTATGTATTTTTTGAGTACTTTAGCAAATCTCACAGAGTAATGACAGCAAATGGTGAAAATATTGAAGCTATCGGAAAGGGCTCAATACAAGTAAAAACTGACATTAATGGCCGAAACGAAACAATTACACTCACAAATGTTTGGTATGTTCCCAGTATACAACGAAAGTTGTTCTCAGTGCTAGCCGCACAAGATCTTTGTGAGAATAGCTCCTTTGAATCAAACACTCGGTCATGTTTATTTAAGGTTGATGGTAAGACAAAGTTAGTCGGTACTCGTGACAAGTATGGAGGTTTGTACAAACTTAAAATAGAAGTAATTACACCTAAACTTGAGATTAACCAACTAACAGTTAATAACCAACTTCAACTGTACCACGAACGTTTGGGACACCAAAACAAAAGACATGTCAAACAAGTTATGCAAAGAGAATTTGCTATGCAATTCAAATCTGAAAATAACAAAGAAGTTTGCGAAGGTTGCGTTTATGGGAAAGCCCACAGAAGGACGTTTGGGACCAGGGAAAGAAGTACAAGACTTGGAGAGTTAATACACACTGATGTGTGTGGACCTTTTGGGTATTCGATCTCAAAGTATAGATACTTTGTTCTATTCAAGGATGATTTCACCCGTTTTCGTTACGTATACTTCTTACGACAAAAGTCAGAAGTTCAAGCACGCTTGAAGGATTTTCTAGTAGAAGCTAAGACATCAGGACACGTCATTCAAGAGTTGCTTAGCGACAATGGCGGTGAATTCGACAATGAACAAGTACGAAGTACGCTGAGACAACACGGGATTAAACAGAGGCTGACAATGCCCTACACTCCCGAACAAAACGGTTGTGCCGAAAGAGATAATCGCACAATTGTTGAGATGGCAAGAGCACTCATGCACGCTCATGATGAGATACCTAAAGGTTTATGGGCTGAAGTAGTGCAAGCTTCAGTGTACATATTAAATCGTACGGGACCCACTCCAAATGATGACAAGTCACCGTATGAGTTATGGTACAACAAGAAACCCAAAATAAATCATCTCAGAATCATTGGTTGCGTATGCTACGTGCATGTCCCAAAACAAAAGGGAAATAAACTAGATAAAAAAGCAAAGAAAGGAATTCTTATAGGATATGACGGTGATGATGGGTATCGAGTTTATGATACAAGGAACTTTAAATTGTTGCGTTCCAGAGATGTAACTTTTGAAGAAATACCTCTGTTAGACCGAGACACACCTGTTAGTGAGGAACCTGAAATCAAAAAGAATACCTATGACCTACCTACTTCTTCCATAGATGTTCAACCAAACTTAGAAGTACTTAATCAAAATAATGATCACTTGCATTCAGTGAATTTGGATAATGAAATAAGTGATACTGAAGAAGAACGACATGAAGAAGATACTTGGTATGAAACAGGAACTAGTAATGAAGAAGATCGACAAGAAGAAGACACTCAAACTGTTGAAGGTAGCAGTCGTGTACTTCGTGATCGGAGTCAAATTAAACCTCCAGAAAGATTTAATTTTGAACAATTTATCAATCAAATCATTGCTGTTCCAGAACCATCCTCGTATCGAGAAGCCATGCAATGTACTGAAAAAGACAAGTGGGTTGGGGCTATGAACAGTGAGATAAATTCTCTGAAAGAGAATGAGACATGGAAACTGACACATTTACCAAATAACAGAAAAGCACTCAACTGCAAATGGATATTTAAGGTAAAGAAGAACCCTGATGGCTCGATTGACAAGTTTAAAGCAAGACTAGTTGCAGTTGGCTATTCTCAGAAAAAAGGAATAGACTACCACAAGACATTTAGCCCTGTTGCGAAACTAAGCACGATCCGAGTATTATTAAGTATAGCTGCGAATGAAGGTTTATCGCTAAAACAATTTGACGTGTCAACAGCTTTCCTATATGGCAAGGTGAAGGAAGAGATATACATGCGACAACCTGAGGGATACAATGACGGATCTGGCAAAGTGTGTAAGTTGATAAGAAGTCTTTATGGACTTAAACAAGCGCCTAAATGTTGGAACGAGTGCATTCATGATTTTTTTATTGAATCTGGATTTACACAGAGCGAAGCAGATCCATGTCTATACGTGAGACAACGTGGAAAAACAAAGATTTTGCTAGCTTTGTACGTTGATGATGGATTATTGGCTTCTTCTGATGACGTAGAAGCTGACAATTTCATTGAGAATGAACTCAAAGTACGTTTCAAGATAACGACTAAGCCGCCATCGTACTTTCTTGGACTAGAGTTAGAGCGACACAATGATGGGACTATAAGAGTTCATCAAGCCGCCTATACTTCAAAGGTTTTGGAGAAGTATGGAATGAGTGACTGTAAAGCCGTTGGAACACCAATAGTTAAAGATATTCCTGTAAAAAAGTTGGCGGAAGAGATCTGTGACACTAATTTTACCTATAGACAAGCTGTGGGAGCGTTGGCTTATCTCATGGTGGGTACAAGGCCTGATATCGCCTATGCAGTCGGAGTCGTATCCAGAACCTTAGATAACCCTACTAATACGAATGTGTTACAAGTGAAGAGAATCTTTCGTTACCTCAAAGGAACAATCGAGACTGGTCTAGAGTTTAAAAAGAATGAGAAGCGACTCATCTGTTACAGTGATGCGGATCACGGAGGCGACAACTTGAGTGGTTGTTCTACAAGCGGGTTGATATGCATGTTCGCTGGATCAGCAATCTCCTGGAGAAGTGTGAAGCAAACCTCAGTTGCGCTGTCGTCCACAGAAGCAGAAATAGTAGCTGCCAGTAAGGCGTGCCGTGAAATGGTTTGGCTAAAGAGATTGTTTAAAAATTTAAGTGATAAATTAGAAACACCAGTACTGCGCATTGATAATGAGTCTGCAATAAAATTAGCTCATAATCCGCCTTACGAATATCATCGGAAGACAAAGCACATTAAGCTAAGACATTTCTATGTAAGGCAATGTGTGTCTGAAGGAGATATCCAAATTGAGCAAGTGCCTACGCAAGAACAACTGGCTGATATATTAACAAAGCCATTATTCAAACCAAGACTGGTAAAGCTTTGCGAAGACTTCGGTTTGAAAAAGAAGAGGGAATGTTAGGAAAGCACTTCCAGCGTAATTCTATGAAGTCTTCCCTTCTAGATTAAAATAAGATCTGTGTTGTGGTTGCTAGGTGATTAACTTGTTATTCTTTGTATCTTTGATAAAGCACGCAATATATTTTACTAAACCTAATTTCCACTACGTTTACTTTAATATGAATATGAACATGGTAACAGCTTCCTCCCACCCTTTATTATTTGAAGTTTATAACTTTTTTGTAAAATATAGAATTTTAGCTAGCTTTTGCCCGCGGCATCGCCCGCGTGGATTAAACTACAAAAATTACTAATGTTTCAAACACACTTTCATCCCTTATTTGACTTTTTAAAAGTTGAATTTCGTAAAAATCGTTCCTTATTTCTAGTCTATCTTCTTCTTCTTCTTTCTTTATGGGGTTCAGGTTTCCGCACTTAGTCCTTGAAGTGGACCATTGTGCGTGAGCCATGGTGGCCGATTACTCCAACCAGCCCACCTCCCTCCAGAAGCAGATCAGACTTCCCGGTCTCCTCAGGGCTTCCGCAAGGGATCTTGGTGTACCAAGGGTCTCCTCACGAATCTTGGTAACGCCTGTACACTCAAGGAGCACATGCGCCACCGTTTCCTCTGCCTCCATGCATGCTCTGCACAGGGGGCTGTCAGTGATACCTAGGTTGTGGAAGTGTTTATTTAGTGAACAGTGTCCAGTGATGGTCCCCGCCATCAGACGCAGGCTGTCTCTGTCCAGGCGCAGAAGGCGCCTGATCAGCTTTGTATCCAGGGATGGCATAGCATCCTTGGATTGCCTACATCCTGGTGTCAAGGTCCACCGTTCCTCCGCTTGTACGCGAGTGTGGTCTTTTAACCAGCTTCTTAGCTGCTTGAAAGGGATGGGCACAATGGGTTCGGGTCCGTACGGTTTTGTGCTGGATCCTCTTCTGGCAAGTTGGTCAGCCGCATCGTTTCCAAGTGATCCACTGTGACCTCTTATCCATTGTAGTGTTACCGTGTTGTGATTTAGTACCGTGATACGTTCTAGGGCCTTGTGGCATTCTAGTATCAGTCTCGACGTGATCTGATTGCTCTTTAGGGATTGAAGGACTGAGGCGCTGTCGGAGAGTATTCGAATATTAGTATCCGTAACCTCCCTGGCGTCTATAGCGTAGAGCGTTCCAAGTGGTTTGGATATCTTAATGTTTAGGTCGTCGGAGAACACCCCGACGCCTGTCCCATCTTCGGTTTTTGATCTATCAGTGTAAATCCTTAGCTCTCTTGTACCTGAGTAGTCACACCACTCCTCTATGAGCTCTATGTTGTAGTGTTTTTGGAAGCAGTAGGTCTTCAGGGTTCTGTCGATGGGTGATGCCATCATCGGTTGTTCTTTGATTGCACCTTCTTTGATGCGTGTGTGTTTGATTCTAGAATCATTTCTTAGGGTGCCGGATACTTCAAGTCTGAAGGTCGCTATGGCCGCTTCCTCTCTTACGACGAGGTGTAGGGGAGGTAGGCCCAGCATCACCTGTAAGGCGGCAGTGGGGGAAGTTCTCATGCTGCCGGTGATTGCCACGCAGGCAAATCTTTGTTGTTTCTCGAGGTCCTTTTGGGTTGTACTTAGGTTGGTCCTGGGCCACCAAGTTTCTAGTCTATATTATAAACGGAACCTCAAAACCGCAAAATTTTCACAATAACGTCACAAATTAAGGTTATAGATTTTTACATCGCAATCAAATACTGAACTCCTTCCCTCAATACGTCCCTCGTTTAACCTAACACAATGTATCTCATGTGGTTTCAATTAATAATTAACGAAACGGACGCGTCACGAAGCAGTGAACCAAACATTCTGAACTTCAAACGTAAAGCACTTAAAAAGTGCTGATGGATTAATTGAATAGTAAGGGGGCCATGGAACGGCGGCGACCTCTCGCGCCCGGCCCTGGTGCAAGCCATGGTCCGGGGCGAGGAGGAATGGGACGCCGTCGCCTCCTTCTGCGAAGCAGTGATGCTAGCGAAGGAGGTGGCGGAACGCGAGAGGGAGAGAACCTCTCGTCCCAGCCGCCGCGGGAGGCGCTCCGGGCGTCGGGGGTCCCGCGATGACCTCCGGCCACCGTAGACGCGGGCCTGTGGACGGTGAGTGATGGGCTAACTCGCCGTCCGTCCGTCTCACGACGAAAACAGGCCTTGTCGACGGCGCGTTCGTGTTCCACGCGCGCCTCAAAGAGATGTCAGCAACATGGGAGGGGCCCGAAAGGGCCGCGGGTAGTCCACCGGTTATCGCGGCCTCGACATAGAGGGCGAAGAAGGAACATGGGTGGTTTTTAGTCAGTAGAAGTCTGACACTCCCTTTTGCTCTGCCCAAGAGCGGGAGGGGTTATTCGATGATTTTACACCCCCCAAAAAAAAAAAAAAAAAGGGGGCCATGGAAGTATTTAATGTAAAATTATATAATTAAAAACCCGTATTAAAAAATAAAAAAACTTGATATGTCCTGGTAGCTATAGATCAATCATATTTATAGCATGCATATAAACAGAGTTACCCCATTTTTTGCGAATGAAGTCGCCAAAATTGGCGAAGGCAAAGTGCTAATGATAAATATTCAAGTATTTTATGTGAAAAATGTAGAAATAAATAAATGTATTGATTGAATGTGTCTAATATGAGTCCAGTAGATATAAATTGGGTACAGTTATTTTTTGTGTTGGATATTCCATTTATCGAGGATTTTAGGCTATTTAACATTACGCTACGACTAATATGAGTGGAGCATTAATTAAAAAGTCATTAAAAGTTCTGCTATTCATCGATAGATGGCAAAACTAAAAAGTATCACCGCTGTGCCGGTCGGAGTCCGTGTTAGGTTATTTTCGTTACGGAATTTCTGGATTCGGTCTCCACGCTCCAGGCCCGCAATAGAAGCTATGCAATAGCTTAAAAATGCTTCTCAATGTAACTATTCTGCAAATGCTAGCAATATAACACATCAAATCGCATTTTTTTTTTCAAATGTATTACCTTCATGGCTATAGCGCAGTTGACAAGTGAATGCATGACTCTGGTCTCTCTGCCCATCCATAGACGAATAGATTCGGCTTTGTCCTGCTCTGCTATGGTGGCTGAGCCGTCTTCTGTTTTTCCTTCGCGGAGGTTTGATAGCATCTAAAAAAATTAATTAAGTAAAAATATTGGATTGATTGTCTTTTGATTTTTAACAGCATTCAGACTTATCAATGGCTCAATAATTAAAGAAGCATCTGGCATATGATGGCAATAAAGATCACATTTAAAGATTTTTTTGGTGAAATAACCAATTTTAAATAGGTTATTTCATAAAATAAAATTTAATTATTTCGTCAGATAGAATTCCTAAAAAAAATGCACACATTTTTTTTTTGGTAATCAATAGATGAAGACGATACAATACAGTGCTTCGAAAAGTCGTGTCAAGTCGTGTGACGTCACAGCTTGGTACATTTTTACCACCACCACGTACCACGAATTGACGTCACTAGCCCCCACTTATGATCTTTGACACGTTTTATTTTCGTATTTTTTTTATTATTTTTTATAAAACATAAAACACGTATCCAATATTTTTAGATAATTTAACAGACGGAGTAAACAGAAACATATTTTTTAATCAGGAAACATCTTTATTGTGCAGCATAGTCTTGACTCTTATCTATGGGCTTGTTTCGCGCAGTGGCTGGGCGATTGGCTGTTGCACTGCGTGTCGCGGGTTCGATTCTTGCATAAGCAAGCACGTCAATAATGTTTCCAATGCTGGGACATAGACCTCTTCTTTATGAGAAGGAAATAGGCCATAATCCACCAAGCGCGCCCAATGCAAGTTGGCCGTCCTATTTCTGTCTGACCGCGACTATACTGAAGAGTCTTACCGTTTGTATAGTGTCTAGCATAGCATACAGTCTGTCGACCGCCTCGTCTGGCTTGCCGTTATGTGCCGGCAGTTCTGCGACTAATAGTCGTAGGGAGAATGGGACCAAACTGCCTGTGCGATTCTCGTATGTGTCTGGGTAGAACTGAAACAAATAAACTCAAATAATAACAGTTAAGCTACAGTCACCAGTGTTGAGACTAGTGGTGGTTAATATATCATATAGCAAAATAAAGCACCGTGCTTAATACACACATAATAAAGCAAATGCTATCGTGGCTACCACAAGTTGCTATTTGCTTATTGCTTTTACATCGCACTCTCTGTCTCTGTCGGTCGCGCAAAAAGCAACAAGCAATGAATAAGCATTAAACAGGGGCCGGGCGGGGCGCGCGCTGGGCAGTCGTCGCATGCTAGCGTAAATACGCCTATAATTGCTTTAGTGTAAATACGCCTATAATTGCTTTAAATACTAACTTATTTTATTTCATAATAACATTTGTTCAATTATAGACAGTCCTAAGCCTGAAAAGTATGAAGGAAAGTTCATTGTATTTTTAAAGGTTGTTTTATCGTAATTCATAAACGCTATGTAATATTCTTTTATAGCATGCTGCCACTCACCGCGCTTGCTTTAGTCACTTGACTTAAAGCAAGCGCGGTGAGTGGCATCATGATATGCCTACGCGTTTAAAAATCATGTGCTTTAAGCATATACAATCACGTGCTTAATATATAAACCATTAAGCATTAAGCAAGTGAGATTGCCTTAAAGCAACTTTGAACACCACTAGTTGAGACGTTCCGCTCAACATCGCCGCGAGCCAGCGGCAGTAAACGAGGGACGCGGGGAAGCGGGTGTCAACCGGCCGCCGCACGATGACCACGGCAGACCGCGGGCAGTCAGCTGTTGCACACCTCCACGCGCGGCTGCGCTTACGCATTTCCAAAATATCTTTGTTTTTCATAGTCCAACCGAACGTTGCATTTTTATTCCATTTTCAAATTTGCTATTATTATAATTTATACAGTCCACTACACGTTTGATTTTACTCCACCACGACCTATCGTCGCGATCACCAGGCATAATTATTAATCAGTTTATTTCAGACTAGCTGACCCACGCAAATTTGTCTGCGTTAGGTACATAATTTATATTACTATAGCTATACCTTTCTCGATAATGGAGTAGTTTTTCCTGAGATTAGCGCGTTCAACCAAACGTAACAAAAAAAACAATCTTATCTTTCCGCCTTATAATATTAGTTTAGATTAGCTTAGATTATAATATTAGTTTAGATTAGCTTAGATTATAATATTAGTTTAGATTAGCTTAGATTATATTATTAAAGTGAGAACTACTATACAGGGTGTAAATTAGCCCTTCACACAAACGTAAACCAAGCATTCTGTACATCAAACTAAGTACCCCTACGCAAAAACTTTTGCTGAGAAACGACTTTTTTTGGGGTAAAAAACGTATTAACAAAAACAGCTGTGAAAAATTTGGTACTTTGACCCCCAATATCTCCGTAACTAAAGGGTTCCCAGGTATGGTCTAGAACAAAAAAAATGTTCGCAGTGGTTGGGAGAACAAGTGCCCTTCGTTTGCGTTAAAGGTACTTTTACACCCTTTAGGTGTCTCTAACAGTTCAATATACAATAACACCTACTTGAAAACATTATGGTGCATAAATATTTTGAATTTGAATTTCCCGGAGGCCAGAATCCCCACGTACCTACATTGCGACTCAACTCGCGAGTCGCGGCCGGACCGAATGACTGCCGCGTGCATAATTATTTTGACACGCGGATATTTTTATACTCGTATTGCGATATCTTTCAAACAAAACAAACTCTTCAGCTTTATAATATTAGTATAGATAAAAAATAATCTACAGGGTGTTTGGAAGGGAGCTGTACATACGCCTAGGGTAGAAACTAGGGATAGTCTGCTACCTACCCCCGCCCATTATATTGACCTTGGCCTCAAGGTTTTTTTTTAATTTATTATTATTTTTTATTTGACTTTTTGACTAAAACTACCTGTAGCTCAAAATCTATCCATGGGACCGGTCGGCTAATGGTCTTGTTTTAATCGTTAGAGTCTTAGGGTCCTGCAAAAAATTATTTTACACCAGAAAATTGTGGAGAAGAAAAGTTATGGGGCCTGAAGTACCGTAGTAAGGTAAAGAAATAATTTTAAATTAAAAAAAAACCTTGAGGCCAAGGTCAATATAATGGGCGGGGGTAGGTAGCAGACTATCCCTAGTTTCTACCCTAGGCGTATGTACAGCTCCCTTCCAAACACCCTGTATACAAATTCAAATACGTAAAAAAAATGTAACCTATAAACAAAAACACAGAGGAATAAATAAATAATATACTTAATTACTTGTGAAAGATAACAAAAATTAAAAAAAATAGGTTCCTAAACTAGACGCGTACCACGAGGTGGTTCGAGGCGGCACAGAAAAAGAGCTCTTAGAAGCAATTGGGGTAGGCTTTTGCCCAGCAGTGGGACAGTGCAGACAAAAAAAAAATAAGTGAAAAGTTCTAAAAAAGTACCAGAGTACAGTCCCGAAAAAAAAACTTGATAGGGAGAACAAGTGCCTTTCGGCTTTATGGGTCTTTTTACAGCCATTATTATAAGCATCATCATCATCATCATCATCATCATCATCATCATCATCATCATCATCATCATCTTCCTGCCTTAATCCTATGTCATTTGGGGTCGGCACGTTTTATTATAAACAACCTACCTCATAAAACATATCAGGTTTGTTGAAATCCCCGAAAGGCTCGGCTTCCTTCACCAATGTGTCATTGAGTCTGATCCTCAACATGACTGCGAACCGCGTCAGCCACAGTTGTAGCGAGCGGGGAGTGTGCTTCGTGGGGCGATGCATGCGGCCTACACCTAGTGGGTACAAAGGATTCATTGATAGGTTATTGATAGAATTAACAGTATTGTTACGAGCTGGGTATGAGATAAATAAAAACACTACCAATTAAACACACGAATTAACTTTATTACTCACAAAACACTTATACACAATCACTTCAACACTACTGAATACTTTATCGCACTAGATTTCTCTTAGAACCTTTCGTTGTCTCGCTTTAAAAGTAGACTGACTCGCTTCGACCTTATACCCCAAACACACAAAATATATTCGAGAAAATTCCCTATTATTCCATAAAGAATTCACAAAAACACTAACAATAAAATAAACTTAAATATAAAAGAACCAACAAAAAATAAGTTAAGTTACGCCCTCGGCATACGGTCGAAATTACAATGTCAATTGCCGCTGACGCCGCGCGGGCTAACTACCTAGAGAATTCTAGTAGGTACCTACTAGAATTTACGCGTACTTCACAGTTAATTGCGAGATTTTCCGAAGATTCTAGGTTACCGATGTAACAGTATTTTGGGGTTGGCACAGCAAGTCTCAATACTCAATTCTGTATTATGTACAGTCAGCACCAAAAGTCGATGAACAGAATCAACATAACAAAACACCTGTTCACAATAAAATGCCATAAGTTATAGTCGCAACTAGGAAACAAAATAGCCTGTACACCAGAAATTTACAAAAGTCGTTAAACACGACTATTTCAAAAGTATCTGTGCACTAGTATTCCTAAAGTCAAGTTAGTGTTCAAGTAAGTGAATTTGAATATCTAAAATATTTGTTTTTTTTTTATAATTTATAAATATCATTAGAATTTTTGATTGTGCTATTAATAAATAAATGATTACGTTTTTAATTATACTTTTATTCAGTACTAAACACTTTGTTCTATAATAACAATATCAGCAGTTTCTATATTTAGTAGTAGTTAGTTTAGTCAGGTGAAATTAGCTGTTTAGTGACTTTGATACAATGATGTTCAGCGACATTTGGATTGATGGGGGGGTTGGTTGGTGTAGGCCTTAGTAGGGCGTGTTCCTTTCCTTGCCAGGGAACACGCACCTAAAAAATGCTAAGTATGCCAGTAGCGTACGCCTAGGTGTGCGGAGCTAGGCTATCAGGCGCGCATCGACAAGTTCTTCATACACGTCCCCGCCATCTCTAGACTGCCGCCGCGGTCTAGTGATGGACCCACATACTGTCATCTTTGTGGGTCGTCCCCTCCGGGCAATGCTACGGTCTACAACGAGCCCCGCACGTACCACCTACCTCGTGACCGTAGCAGCTGAGTATGAAGGACGAAGGCGAGTCTTTGGCGCCATAACCGAATTTCCTGGCAAAGGAAAGGGAAGACAACCCAAAAGGGAAAAATTACACTTAAAATGGAAAAAGCAAGACTTCAAGATAATCTACCCCAGGAGGGTACCGGCGCTGCCGGAGAATCCCTCCCTGAGCATAGCTCGGGCTGCCCCACGTATTCTGGGGGGGGCAAAGGATTGCTACCCAGTGAAACTTTACCGGACACACCAAAGAAAACATTGACTCAACAATTATTCCATCCAGGCCTATTTCATCGGCAACGATCAGCATCTCTTAGCGAAATGACTCAGAAAAAAAAACATATTGACAACCCACAATTAAAAGAAGACGAACAAAGCAAACTGTATAACCATAATGCCCCATGGCAACGAGTGCCAAATCAAAAAAGAAACCGGTCTCCTGATGAAAAAGATGCAAAAGCGAATCAAGCTAAAAGAACCCAGCGACGTGAGACAATTATAAACGAACACAGGGGAATAAATAATGCTGAACAGATTACTTCTCCAGCAGTAGGAACAAGAAACAGCTTTGCATTGTTAGATGTGGAAGTAGGAGATGCTCCAGCCAAAAGAACACCTAAACCACCGCCGATAATACTGTATGGGGTTGACGACCTTGCGAAACTCACCCAACTCATCGAAGAAGTTGTGGAAAAGGATGACTACACTTACAAAATAGTATCCAAAAATCAACTCATCATCTCATCCAATACGGTCGACAAATATAAAGCCCTCATAGAGCATATAAGAGGCAAAGGACTTATAGGTCACACTTTTACACGCAAGGATCAAAAATGCACAAGGATTGTTATTAAACACCTTCACTTTAGCACACCAAAAGATGCTATTAAAGAAGCTATAGAAAAAACTGGAAATAAGGTACAAGGGGAAATAGTCACTGCTCGGAAACAAGGAACCAAAGAACCCCTAAATACATTCTTTGTCAATGTAGCCCCGCATGATAATAACAGACTTGTCAAGGAAATAAAGTTCATATACAACCAGAAAGTCACCATAGAAGATCCAATAAGGAAAACAACTGTAGTACAATGTCAAAGGTGCCAGCAATATGGACACAGCAAAAATAACTGCATGAGGCCGTACAGATGCGTGAAATGTGCAGGGGCACACAAAACCACCATGTGCCCAATTGACGAAAACACACCAGCCGTATGTGCGCTGTGCTCAGGAAGTCATCCTGCTAGCTACAAAGGATGTCAGGTCTATAAGGAAATTGTAGCAAGAAAGCATACTGGAAACGAACGTCAGCCACATACGAAAATAAGACCCATTCAGAAAGCACTGAAAAGACACACAACTGATGAACTTCAAACTGTCATAGATACGACAATAGTCGAGCCTGTAAGTGGCCCCTGGACTACCCAACCAAAAACTAGGCAGTCAAGCGCAATGGAAAGTATGGGACTCTACAGTGAAGTTGTCAAAGGATCTAATATAGCTGTAGTAGACCTTATAGAGACACAGAAACCATACCCGAGAAATAGCACTGACCACACGAAACCACAGAGAACACAGAAAGACAAAGTTGCCCATACAGAGTCGCAGAGAATAAATAGAAAAAATCACGATGACCTTGAGTCACAGAGAACACATTTGACAGAGATAGAACTAGAACAGGAAAATAAATATAGCTTAGAAGCACTTTTACGAAGACAGACTGAAAGAATCGACCAACTCATATCACAGTTTAGCACAATGATGAACCTCATCATGACACTCATCAGTAGGCTCCCGCAATGATGTCGTTACGTATTGCTACCTGGAATATTAATGGCTTAACGCCAAATAAACAAGAACTAAAATACTGCTTAAAGATAACAAAATAGATATTGCTCTAATAGCAGAAACCCATCTTAACGAACGTAAGACTTTCAAAATGGACAACTACTGCGTATATTGTACCCACCATCCTGATACCACATCACACGGAGGGTCTGCAGTTATCGTAAAAAGTAATATCAAGCACCACCTCCACAGCCAGTTCCAAGAGGACTGGATGCAGGCTACTACCATCACTATAAACGAATGTATGGGCCCCATCTACTGCCCACCAAAGCATAATCCGAAACAACACATGTTTGACTGCTACTTCCAGAGCTTGGGAAACAGATTCATAAGTGGTGGAGACTGGAACTGTAAACACACCCACTGGGGATCAAGATTGACCACTACTAAAGGACGAGAATTGAAAAAATGTATTGACAAACACAAATTTATAACATTATCATCGGGGGAACCAACTTACTGGCCAAGTGACGTCAATAAGATACCCGATCTAGTAGATTTCTTCGTTGTAAAAGGACTGTCGGATATATATTTTGATGTGGAATCATCGCTTGATAGTGTTTCTGACCACACCCCTATCATAGCAACATTTAGCCTGTCTGCAATACACAGATCACAGAAGCCAGCATTGTATAATCACAAAACAGACTGGGATGCATTCACTGAATACCTGAAAGATGAAGTCAACTTAAAGGTCAAACTAAAGACTGAAGAAGATATAGATGAAGCAACGTTCTATATCACAAACCTCATTCAAGTTGCTGCGTGGCGTGCTACCCCGACATTAAGCTCCTCCACCCATAAAAACAACATACCGCTGGAAATACGCAACAAACTGACAGAAAAACGGAGACAACGAAGGCAATTACACATGACAAGGTCCGATTTAGACAGGGCAGAATACTATAGAATCTCTAGAGAACTAAAAGAGCTAATCAAAGAAAATCGGAATAAATCTCTTCAAGATAAACTTTCTTCGCTCTCAGCTCATAAGAAGGACAACTACTCATTGTGGAAAATAACTAAGAACTTTAAAAGACCATTTAGCCATGTTCCACCTTTAAGGATCTCCTCAAATGATCCGTGGGCTAGAAGTGGAAGCGAAAAAGCTGAGCTCTTCGCTAAACACTTAAGCAAGGTTTTCACTCCAAACCAGTCATCTATGACAGAATTTGAAGAGGAAGTCGATCGAATGATCAATAGTGACCAGCAGTTGTCACCACCGCTGAAACTTGTTACTCCAAAGGAACTAGCACGAATAATTCGTTACTTGGAAAACAAAAAAGCTCCTGGCTTCGACCTTATAACGGGTGAAGTTCTTAAGAGACTGCCTAGAAAAGCAATCGTATTTTTAACAATACTATTTAATGCCATCTTTAGAATTCAGTGCTATCCAAAGCTGTGGAAAATATCCCAAATTTGTATGATTGCAAAACCAGGGAAACCACCAACAGAACCTAGCTCATACAGGCCCATAAGTCTTCTCCCTATCCTATCAAAGGTATTTGAGAAGACTCTATTGATAAGACTAAAACCAATCCTGGATGAAAACAAGATTATACCGGATCACCAGTTTGGATTTCGGGAAAAGCACTCTACTGTAGAGCAAGTACATCGGGTGGTTCACAAAATCAGACAATCGCTAGAGAAAAAGGAGTATTGTTCTGCAGTATTCATCGACATCCAACAAGCATTCGATAGAGTCTGGCACAAAGGACTGCTTTACAAGCTAAAAACTCTCCTACCAAACTCATTCTACATGATCCTGAAATCTTACTTGGGTCAAAGAAGATTCCAAGTAAAATACGAAGAAGAGCTATCACAGCTGTACTACATCACCGCCTCGGTTCCACAAGGATCGGTGCTTGGCCCGGTCCTTTACTCGATATATACGGCAGACTTGCCTGAGACAGAAAACGTGGTAACAGCAACTTACGCAGATGACACCGCATGCCTTGCAAGTGATACAAACCCGAACAACGCATCGTTGATACTTCAGGAGCAGCTCAATAAAGTTGACTTATGGCTTAAGAAGTGGAGAATAAAACCTAGCGTAACGAAATCGACACAAATAACTTTCACACTCCGGAAAGGCGACTGCCCACCTGTGCTTATGGAAGACAAACCGTTACCATGCAATAATAGCGTGAAATATCTCGGTCTACACCTGGATAGAAGACTTACCTGGGCTAATCATATAAAAGCCAAGAAAACAGAAGCCACTATATTATTCAAAGGTCTATCTTGGTTACTAGGGCGTCACTCCCGGCTGTCCCTCGGAAACAAACTACTCGTATACAAGGCTATCATAAAGCCAATTTGGACCTACGGGATAGAACTCTGGGGCTGTGCTAGCAACTCCAATATCGAAATTCTCCAAAGATTCCAAAACATCGCTTTAAGAACAATCTCAAGTGCACACTGGTTCGTGAGAAACACGGAAATACACGATTTTTTGGAGATGCCGACCATAAAGGAAGAAGCTTGTAACATAAGCAAGAGATACATGGAGAGGCTCAAAAGGCACACGAATGAACTGGCCAAGAACCTGCTATGCCGACATAGAGATGTAACTCGCCTAAAAAGATGGCAAATACTAGACATAGACCAGAGATAATAACTTAGTATCTAGCAACTCATACGGTGCTGTTTAATGGAATAGTACCAAATCCAAAATGAATCCCAGAAAAAATCTGATTATGGCTTAAAGCCGATTGCAGATTATTACAAAAAAAAAAAAAAAAAAAAATTTGGATTGATGGTGTACGGCGACTTTCTAGGGCACATTTGGTATCGCCTTTTCTGACGATATACAAAAAATGAACGAAATCGGTCCAGCAATTAGGTCAAAAAGTAGAGTTTTCATTTTGAACAAATTTAAACACTCTGTAGAATTGGATCACTAGGTCAATGATTCAATGAACCCTTTAAAATGCGACGTTGCCACTCAGTGCAAACTATCACGACGCTGTTACGTACCTATTCTACTTATTTGCCGAAATGTAAAATCGGTACACCTGCACGACAGGCTGGAATTTAATGTAAAAAAAAACAATTCAACGTTTGAGTGCGTGCGCAAAACTAAGCGTGTACGGGAGACGCAGCCGCGGACCGCGCCGCCCGACGACACCCACATTCGATTAATACTGTGACGGTACGGCCCACTACCTCTCACAGACACAAGACCAGTACAGACTGACTATGAAATTTAATGTTAATGTGGTTTTTTTTTCGGTATACTAGTACTTGGAATTTCCTATTGAACAACTTCCTTGGCCTGCCATGGTCGAAACTTTGTTTTGTTTACACAAACATAATCTATCACTGGGACGCGCCTACATTTCCTGCGGGTGTACATCGGCAGCGGTGTCTTTTGGCGGCTTCTTTAAACAGGGCGGCACGAGCCACGCGGCTTTCTTCAAAGGCGATTGAGCGCCGGCGCGGCGGGCGGCGCGGCGCGCGGCAGGCCGGCAGGGAGGGAGAGGGGTGCGGGGTGCGCTCGCGCCACGTAGGGAAGCACACCTGTTATTGACTATTAGCTTCTGTTAAAAGGAATAAAGATAGATAATAAAAAAAACTGTTTAGCTACTTACTTACTTAGGTGGTGCTATGGTGTTTTAAGAATTATTGTCATGATTCTAGAAACCACTATGCCCTGAGTATTTAAATCTAAACAGCTTTTTTGTTTGTGTGTTCTTATTAAATATTATTAAGTAGATTTAGAGATAAAATGCATAAAGTAAACAACAACAATTTATGAATTGTTTTCGCATGTTACATAGTTAGTTACCGACCGGCTCCCGGTCGATCGACAGACCCGATTGATACTCAGGATTACTCAGGAAGTCACTAACTTAACGGTAGTTTCGTAAACTGTTCAATCGTATTTTTAATGTCCAATTCATATTTTTTAATTGTTAAAAATAAATATTCAAATTACACAAAGATACTTGTATTCTAATGCCTTGTTTCGGTAGTAAGTAATTATGTGTAAAAAGTTATCGATAAGCGTTAATGACGATAATTGCACCATGTACCTTACATTATAATATTTTTCGCCATCTCGGTCTCTCGGAAGTTGCGTTCCGCTTTGTCAGTTCACCGCTAGTCTTCCGGGATAGTGTGTGTGCCTTTCGCAGAGATTTCGTCTACTCAGAGTCTACTTCCGCGCATTGCTTCAAAACGTGATTAGCAAATACCAGTAAATTTAGTGCTTAGTTAGTTTAATTTTTTATCAGTGGAATGGACACTTATTAGTTTAGTATTTATTTGACTTTGTGTGTGTGTAAATTGTGTTTTAAGTATTTTGTATACACTTTGCTCTCGACTTCTTTTTATGGGGCTTTATTAAAAATGAAGTTTATTCGCGTGTCTCCGAAACCGAAGATGAACTGCGCAATCGTATTGTCGCCGCCTTTGACAAATTAAAAACCATGGCTCTGGATCCTGAACGAAATTTGCTGAGCAGGCTTCGGGATAACATTGTGCGGCGATGTAACTTGTGCATTCAAAAACGTGGTGGACACTTTGAAAATGAGAAAATTTAAGTTTATTCTTTTTGGAACTAATGTGTAATATTGAAGTATTTAGTTCAGTTCAGTTATCACGAAATAAACACGTCGCGGTACAAATGAACTTAGTGGATTTTATTTTCGTCGCACATTGTCAAACGAATCAAAGTGCCGACAAAAAACCCGCCATGCCGCCCGCGTGCACCGTTGCCACTCTTCGCTCCTGGGGTCAAGGTACGTTGTCTAAACAGAGTGTTTACTTTAAGTGAATTTATTTTGATATTTATTTTGTTTGAAAATTTAACTTTTTTCATTTTCGGTTTTTTATTTTTTATTTAATTTTTCTATACTTCAATGGAGTAATATTCCTTGAGGTTTCAATTATTGCCAAGATGTGAATTCCATACTGTATGTGTATTAGTATTAATATAAGTATATATATATTTAATTGATATTGTTTTTTTTTTTTCTAGTTAGTTTGTAGCCTACCACAATGTTGTCTTGTTTGACCCTAAGGTTGACTGGTAGAGAATGCCTTGTGGCATTAAGTCCGCCTATGTATCACTATTGTGCATAAAGTTTAAATAAATAAATAAAAATATTTACAACAGTGAGGCCCTTACTTACAAGTAGCTCGGTAGGTTTAGGCTAGGTTTAGCTTTAAAAAGCCGCATCACTTTGTGCAATTTATTTCAAAATGTATAATATCCTAGTCAAAAATCGAAGAATGTTATACTTATCAACTTACACTGCGCCAGCATGGTTGTTTATATCCCATTTCCATTCATAGACAGGAATCCTATATCCCAGCTCTGGGAACATTATCATCATCAGCCTATAATGTTCCCACTGCAGGGACCCAGGCCTCCTCTCTAGAAGAGGGATGGGCCCAGAGGGAAGAGTGCGTAGTGCTAAATATCACGTCTTCGAATTTTTTGGTTTTAAGACATGCCAGTTTCCTCAAGATGTTTTCCTTCACCGTTTTGAGAACAGTGGTAATGAAATAAATTACACAAAGTAATGCGCCTGCCTGGGTTCGAACCCACGACTTACTGTTCGTAAGTCAAGGCCAACACCACTGCTCTTATATCATACTGAATGAAAAAAATCTATTTCATGCTAAATAAACTACCTTGTCCCGCCGCACTGATGAGCACATGCGTCAAGTTCACAGCGGCGCGCAGGTAGCCAGTGCGCAGTAGCTCGCGCAGTCCTGCCTCGTCGCGGCTAACATGTTCCGCTCTGACCACGCCTCGACTGCCCGCTGAGCTTACTCCGAGGTACTTTACTGCCACTTCTTGGAGGGCATCGGCCTGGAAAGGAATTTTAATCTTGGTGTTTGTTGAGATTTTTTAGGTTGATGATGTGGTGTGGAAAATTGAGGTTTACCAGGAAAACTGCCTTCTAAAAAGGAAGTGGTTCTCAAATTAGCTCTTTTTTAATGTTTTACCTCATAGCAGTGTGATTACTGGTTGTAAGCGATTTACGTGATTCTTTTTTCATTTGGTAGAGGAAGCTTACACGTCGTGCCATAAAAATTGTTTTCATATTACAGCATACGAGTCGGTTTTACCGAATAGGTGTGCATTTATACACTACTGGAAAAATAAAGGAATAAAAAAAAAATCCAAATTTTTAGTCTAAGATAAAGAGAAATGGTCGTACAAGAAATAAAAAAATAGGAAATCGGAGGTCCTAGTGAAATCAAAGACAAAAGGATCCTTTTCCATTTGAAGACCGATATCTCGGCGAGAAGTGGACGTATCAAGGTCTATAAAAAATGAAACGAAAGGTAAATGAACAAAATATCCAATCCAAGTGATTAAGCAGAAAAAAATCAGTGCCCGTAAATCAAATTTTTTTATTATTTTATTTGTTGTGTTTTTCTAAGACTACCGAAAAACTGCTGACGCTACAAAATTTTAAAGTTCGAATCCAAATTCAGTAGTGTAGATCCTTTAACTCATAAATATTTATAGTGTGACTTACCAGTTCTTCTTCAAGCACTAGGCCTGGCATTGTTAGCACTTCTCTCTCAGGAAAGAAGGAGCCCTTTGGTGACGATTGGGCCTGTTAATAGAAAAATAAATGAACTTTGGACATAGTGCCTCTGTCATATATCAATGCTTGAAACACAAAAACTACCAATCGGCATTGTGTGCACTCATGATTATCTTCTTAACGTTTTACTCAGGGGTTAACTGTAAAATCCCTCACTCTGACAATGTTGCTCGATCATTTATGTATTTCAAGTGCCCATATACTCCTTAAGTCTATGTGAATATATTAATACTATTTAATTAATTAGTTTTTTTTTAAAGTAGCTTTCTCATAAAATATTTTAATATTAATTTATTTTATAAATGTGAGTTGCAATGATGCACCCACAATACAGGCTTAATTTCAAGTGTAGGGTAAGAGTTTGTAACAAAAATATGTTGATGGATCACAGAAGAGTTTAAGTTAAAAATCTAAGATACAGCCCAAAACAAGACATACCTTCATAAGAGTCTTCTTAGCTTCATCATTAGGTAGCCAGGCATCTCTTCTTCTGTCACCCTCTTTATCTACAGGCTGATTCTGCAAACAAACATGTATAAACATGAACCCTTACAGTATCATTTTGCCATCTTCAATTACAAGACAGTGTAAAATAATATCTAATTTCTGTTACATTTACAACTGAGTTATTGATTACTCTTCAAGATTCTGCACCTAATATAACGTAGTGCTAGCTAATCTAGTGATGTGACCATTGAACTGCCCAGTCATAAGACTCGAATTTGATCTTAAGACATGTTGTAATAATTTAAATCTTGTATAAAACGCACACTATGTAGGCAAGCATACTATAAGTTGGGGGATTACATTGATGCTAAAAATGCTTGGCTCAATGCTGGTCCTGCTCCACAACCATAGGGGCAAATAAATCTATTATCATGTGAAGTAATTGTAGAAGCTAGAGAAGATTGTAAAAATATCTTTGCGTTATTTAGATTCGATATCTTAATATTATATAATTGCATAGCACATGTGTGAGTACTATGTACTATAAAGCCACTTTTTACATTTAGTTATTTTTTTTTTAGTGACTTTGCCCTAGTGGCTGAGAGAATGTCATGCTCGGTCGGCATGGGGTGTATGGGAGGAGACACCATCTACCTTAAGGGAGGTGAGTCGAATCCCAGAACATGCATTTTTGCCAGTAGCAGAGCTAAAACATTAGGACTAATCGAAGTGGAATGTTACAGAGACCTGATTGTGGCAGAATTTGACTTTTCCCCATCAAGTGGAGGGAAAAGCAGAGCAGCCATAATGTCAGCATACATTCCAAGTGAGACCAACTACAAGCCGCCAACACCAGAACTGGAACGGGCGATAAACAAGTATGGAGGTAAGAATATTCCGATTATTGTGGGGTGCGACGCCAACTCACATCATGTGGCTTGGGGTAGCACAGACTGCAACAAAAAAGGTGACTTGCTACTAGACTTTATTATAAGCAGTAATTTAGAAATACTAAATGTAGGTAACATACCCACCTTTATAACCAGGTCAAGAACTGAGGTGCTGGATATTACGATGGCATCCAGCAGGATAAGCAAACACATAAAAGACTGGAGAGTCGACGAGGAGGATTCTTACTCGGATCACCGTAGAATCACCTTCAGTCTTGACTGTGAGATGGAGAAGGTAATGATCAGAAACGCAAAGAAAGCCTCCTGGGAGATTTTTGACTCAAAAATAAAGACATGGTCTCCTAGCCAAAAACAAAGCTACGAAACAGCAGAGGAACTCGAAAAGGAAGCCAAGCGTCTAGAGGAGGCATTAATAGAAGCCTACCACTGCGCATGCCCTCTTAAGGAACTAAAATTAGGTAAAGGCCAACCATGGTGGAACAAAACACTAAGGAAGATCAGAAAAAGCACGCGTCGAGCTCTTAGAACTGCCCTCAGAAAAGGGGGCGATGAGAACTGGGACAAATATAGAGAACTAAGGAACAAACTAGGACAAATGTGCAGGAAAGAAAGCAGATCAGGATGGAACGCCTACTGTGAAAATATCAGTAGACACACTGACACTGCGCGAATAGTCAAGGTGTTGTCGAAAGACAAAGCATGCAAACTAGGAAGCCTAAAGATAGGGGAAGAGATCATATCCGACCCAAAAAAGATACTAAACGAAATGATGAGAAGTCACTTCCCCGGATGTGAAACCTATCAAGAAGAAACAATGATGACCGAAAACCAAGACGAAGTGACACAATCTGAGGTCGAGGAAATCATTACAGAAGACCAAATAGATTGGAGTATATCATCCTTCCAACCATACAAAGCACCTGGCCCGGACGGTGTACTCCCGAAGATATTACAGCAGGCACACGAGTATATTAACAAAGATCTACTAGCTCTATTCAGAAGTAGTGTGGCCACAGGCTATATACCTGAAAATTGGAGAAAAGTTAGAGTAGTCTTCATCCCCAAGCCTGGGAGGACGACGTACCAGGAAGCAAAATCTTTTAGGTGCATCAGTCTCTCGTCTTTCGTGCTGAAAACCCTAGAGAAAATAATAGACAGACACATTAGAAACAAAGTGGAAAAAAGTGACACGCCGCTACAGAGGAATCAACATGCATATATGGAGGGCAAGTCCACGGAGACAGCTCTCCATAACATAGCGGTAAGAATCGAAAGAGCGTTAGAAAACAAAGACTTTGCATTGGGCTGCTTTTTCGACGTGGAGGGAGCTTTTGACAAAGCCAACTCCACAGCGATCAAGGCCGCTTTACAAAGAGAAGGCATAGCAAGCTACATGTCAAGATGGATAGAAAACGTACTAAGACACAGAGCAATTCAGGCCGAATTAGGTAACAATACCATCACAGTGAGAGCGGTGAGGGGCTTTCCCCAGGGAGGCTGCATCTCGCCGCTCCTATGGTCTTCTTCTTCTTCTTCTCTATGGGGTTCAGGTTTCCGCACTTAGTCCTTGAAGTGGACCATTGTGCGTGAGCCATGGTGGCCGATTACTCCAACCAGCCCACCTCCCTCCAGAAGCAGATCAGACTTCCCGGTCTCCTCAGGGCTTCCGCAAGGGATCTTGGTGTACCAAGGGTCTCCTCACGAATCTTGGTAACGCCTGTACACTCAAGGAGCACATGCGCCACCGTTTCCTCTGCCTCCATGCATGCTCTGCACAGGGGGCTGTCAGTGATACCTAGGTTATGGAAGTGTTTATTTAGTGAACAGTGTCCAGTGATGGTCCCCGCCACCAGACGCAGGCTGTCTCTGTCCAGGCGCAGAAGGCGCCTGGTCAGCTTTGTATCCAGGGATGGCATAGCATCCTTGGATTGCCTACATCCTGGTGTCGAGGTCCACCGTTCCTCCGCTTGTATGCGAGTGTGGTCTTTTAACCAGCTTCTTAGCTGCTTGAAAGGGATGGGCACAATGGGTTCGGGTCCGTACGGTTTTGTGCTGGATCCTCTTCTGGCAAGTTCGTCAGCCGCATCGTTTCCAAGTGATCCACTGTGACCTCTTATCCATTGTAGTGTTACCGTGTTGTGATTTAGTACCGTGATACGTTCTAGTGCCTTGTGGCATTCTAGTATCAGTCTCGACGTGATCTGATTGCTCTTTAGGGATTGAAGGACTGAGGCACTGTCGGAGAGTATTCGAATATTAGTATCCGTAACCTCCCTGGCCTCTATAGCGTGTGCCGCTTGGATAATACCTACACACTCTGCTTGAAAAACTGAGTTGAGCGTTCCAAGTGGTTTGGATATCTTAATGTTTAGGTCGTCGGAGAACACCCCGACGCCTGTCCCATTTTCGGTTTTTGATCCATCAGTGTAAATCCTTAGCTCTCTTGTACCTGAGTAGTCACACCACTCCTCTATGAGCTCTATGTTGTAGTGTTTTTGAAAGCAGTGGGTCTTCAGGGTTCTGTCGATGGGTGATGCCATCAACGGTTGTTCTTTGATTGCACCTTCTTTGATGCGTGTGTGTTTGATTCTAGAATCATTTCTTAGGGTGCCGGATACTTCAAGTCTAAAGGTCGCTATGGCCGCTTCCTCTCTTACGACGAGGTGTAGGGGAGGTAGGCCCAGCATCACCTGTAAGGCGGCAGTGGGGGAAGTTCTCATGCTGCCGGTGATTGCTACGCAGGCAAATCTTTGTAGTTTCTCGAGGTCTTTTTGGGCTGTGCTTAGGTTGGTCCTGGGCCACCAAACCAAAGACCCGTATGTAATGATTGGTCGGATAACTGTGGTGTATAGCCAGTAGGTGATTTTGGGACTTATGCCCCAATTTCCGCTCCTATGGTGTTTGGTACTTGACGACTTGCTTAAGAAGCTAAACAAGATGCACATATATATACAAGCATACTCGGACGATGGAGTGCTATTAATTACTGGAAAAGTACTTAGCACCATGAGTGACGTAATGAAGAAAGGAATTAGGGCTACCCTCGAATGGTGTAGGGAAAGGGGACTGAACCTCAACCCCACTAAAACGAAGTTAGTCCTTTTTACAATAAGAAAGAAATACACGGAGTTATCACCAATATACATAGACGGTGAACGGATAGAAGTAACTAAGGAAATAAAATACTTAGGAGTGATCTTAGACAAAACCATGTCATACAAGACGCATATAAAAGAAACATGTGAGAAAGCAAAAATTGCATTACTACAATGCAGAAGAGCTATAGGTCGAACCTGGGGAATGAAACCGGCTATAGTAGCCTGGATATACAATGCCATCATCATACCCAGAGTTATACACGGAGCAATAGTATGGTGGCACAGAACACAAATCAAGAGTAACAGCACAGAGCTAGTAAAAGTTCAAAGAATGGCCGGGTTAATGATCTCTGGGGCAATGAGGACGACTCCCTCAGCGGCCCTGGATGTCATACTAGGAATGATACCGCTTAGTCTACAAGTCAAGAAAAGAGCCTTGGAGCAGTGGTTCAAACTGAAAAGCTTGAACCTCTGGAAAGGCAATTTTATGGACAAAGGTCACTCGGAGATAGCAAATCTGTACGAAGACAATCTATCAATGATTATGGCCAACAATGACTTAATCAAAAAAGAGAAGATCTTCGACAAAAAGTATAGAATACATATAGGCTCAAGAGAAGAATGGACAATCGAGAGTGATCCATCTATAGCGGTCTGCTATACAGATGGATCAAGGAAAGAATCAACTAAGCTATCCGGCTCTGGGATACACATACCAAGACTGGAAATAAATAGATCATTCTCACTAGGAACAGGCGCAAGTGTGTTCCAGACAGAAATACATGCCATTATGGAATGTACCAGAATAATTGGAAACGCCCTTACAGGTGATCTTTCCAAAATAGTTATATACAGTGATAGTCAAGCAGCACTCAAAGCACTGAACAAAGTGGAAGTCACATCTGCACTGGTTAAAGAGTGCAAGGAAGCACTCAACCAACTAGCGGAAAAAGCAGAAGTAACAGTCGCATGGGTCCCTGGTCATCAAGGACACGAAGGGAATGAGATAGCAGATGAATTAGCCAGAAAAGGAGCAGATGAAACCTTTGTGGGACCAGAGCCCAGGTTACCGATCCCACATAATATAACAAAAGGAATCATCCATAGAATAACTACAAGAGAGTCAAATAGAAGATGGAACGCAACAGAAGGTTGTCGACAATCAAAAATCTTCTTAAAGTCATATGATGAAAAAAAATCCCACAAGTTACTCAGAATGAGCAGGGGAAACATAAGACTAGTAGTAGGGGTCGCAACAGGACACTGTGGACTCAATAGACATCTGACGATTATGAAAGTAAAGGAAGATCCCATATGCCCAGCATGTGGAGAAGCAGAAGAAACAAGTTTCCACCTTGTGGCGGAATGCACAATGTATGGGCCACTCAGATGGGAAATCCTAGGAACAGATGAGATTAATGAAGAGAAGCTCGCAGAAATCTCCACCGAACAACTGGTGAGCTTCTGCAAGGCAACAGGAAGATTCGCGATGCCGACCACCAGTAACCCATGAAGGGGATCCACCAAAATGGGGAACTGGGCGAAATAATCCACAACGAAAGGACTGATCGCCCGTCTGGTGTCTGCCGGCGTCCCCGAAGATAAATAGAATGTCATGCTCACTCAAATGTCTCGCTGATGGTGGCGTGTGTGTCGGATCATTTAGCTCCCTTCAAAATGGTTGAGCTGAATGGTGCTGATCCGTGCGTCATGTTCGTGAACGGGCGCTGTCAGTAGAGACTGGTCATCTCTTAGTTGCCATGGTACATTTTTTTTTTTTTTACTAGCTGACCCACGCAACTTCGTCTGCGTCACATAAATGTAGCTTACAACCTTTCTCGATAAATCGACTATCTGATCTAACTACCTTATTTTATATTTTATTAGAATATTGTAGAGGAGAATTAAGAAGAGATTATAGGAGAATATTATTGTAGAGGCTGCAGAAGATTGTAATTATTTCTTTGCATTGTATAGATTCAATATCTTAATATTATATAATTGCATGGCACATGTGTGAGTACTATGTACTATAAAGCCACTTTTTACATTTAGATATATTATTTTTAATGACGATGCCCTGGTGGCTGAGAGAATGTCATGCTCACTCAAATGTCTCGCTGATGGTGGCGCGTGTGTCGGATCATTTAGTTCCCTTCAAAATGGTTGAGTTGAATGGTGCTGATCCATGCGTCATGTTCGTGAACGGGCGCTGTCAGTGGAGACTGGTCATCTCTTAGTTGCCATGGTTTATAAATATTTTTTTTGATTTGTTTATTATACTTTTTTACTCCGGACGCTCTTAACTTGCACGTCTTGCTACATAGTTCTCACATAATATACCATCTCAACATGAATGATGTAATGTACCAAGATTTTGTAACAATATTTTGATTTAAAAGAGTGTCCATGGAGTTTCTTGCCCGTTCTTCTCCATAGAGATCTACGCTAGGGAACTGGCAACTACAGTACTTTCACAAGTTATTATGCCTTGTGACTGTGACTGTAGCTTAGGAGTGCAATACGTTGTTTCGGGGGTTGCTGCGTCGGGTTGCGCGGCGCCGGATGTTACCGGCGACGAGTGCTGTGGGTGCGGGGGCGCGCGGCGGCGCGTGCCGTGGTGGCTGGTGCGCGGGGCTCCGGGTCGCGGGTCGGGGCGGCGGTTGCGCGTTGCGGCGTGCATTCGTTGTTCCGTGATTCGAGGTCTCGTGCATTCGTTGTTGCGGTGTGCGTCGCTGCGTGCTTTTTTTGCTTGCAGTGTTCGTCGTTGCGGGCATTCGGCGGCGTGTGGTTCGGCGTGGTGGCTTTCGGAATGACGTATTGCACTCGTAGTTTTTCGTAGTTTTGTTTTATGAATTGTTCTTATGACATTCAAAAGTGCCAGTAATGGTTTAATTGAAATAAATGCTTTGAGTTTGAGTTTGAGTTTGAGTTGTATTGTATAATTATCACTTGTTTCAGCAAAGGAAAACATTGCGGGGAAACCAAAGTGCCCGAGATATTTCTCAACAGCATGTACCTACTGACAATTTGAATGCCCTAAAAACTCTGACACCAGGTTAATCACTAACCACACAATAAAGAAAATACTGAATGTAAAAGTCAAAGCTTTCCCTAACCTAGTCAAAATCGTAAATTTTCCAACTCACTTTTATACTCAACCCATCCATGGCTTCAGTAAGTATAGCTGGGCTAGCTATTCCACTTTTAGCCGGCACTATTTGCGGTTCAGGGCCAATGGTGTCGAAGAACGTCGACGGATCAGGTAAACTCGTAGCGGGCACTGCAGCAGATCCACTCACAGTTGGCAAAACATTAGTAAAAGTCATCTCATCCGTCAATTTCTGTTGCGTAAATGAAGCAGTCATATTTGTAGGAAAAACGCTGCCTGTTGATGTTTGATTGCCTGAATAACAAAAAGTAACTCTTCAATTTTATTATCAATTCTATAGTAATCTGTTTCACTGGAAAAATATTTATTAAACGCAACCGAAATGTTACCTTCCGGTTCGCCTAAATAAATGCTTTGTATCATGTCCGACGGCGATGTCCCGATTTCGTCGAAAAACTGGGAGGCGGGAGGGACTTCCTTATCACCGAAATATTGACTCAGTGACGGTTTATTATCCATTTTACTGTTTATAATTCCACTTTATCACTAGAATTCCTCACTGATAACAAATGACGTTGACGTCGATCGAGGAACTGACATTTAACTTTTTCAAAGTTTCATTTTTTGCATTTCAGAATACCAGTCTTTTGAAACGAAATGAAAATAAATAGAAATCGCTGTTTAACAGTGAACGTACCATTGTTCAATGTTGCTTTAAGAATATTCTTCCTTACTTTCAACAAACAAAATAGGAATTATATAAATAATGGATTTTAATTAAGGCAATCTTTATAATCATTTTACGCTGTTTCCATTTATTTTGCATTGAAAGTCAACGAATAAAAACATTTTTTAACTTAGTCTTATCATTTATGACAATTTATATGGTAAACTCTTGCTTTAAACATGACAACCCTAAAAAAAAACTAGTTGTCAAACTTGACAAGTCGAAATCGCTTACGATTTCTTGCACGAAAGAAAATAAAAGGTTTCTTTTGAAAATCTTATCGGGCGGCTCCATTTTTCCTCAGTCCATAACACAGGTGCGTTGCGAAATGTTACGTCGTCAATTTACACGTTGAACAGTCCCTATGGAGCAAATAAATCATCCATTTTTGTACATTTGGTCCAGTGTTAGTAGTTTGTAGGTACTATAAATTTATATCGTAGTTTTTATCAAAGCGGTGTTTTATCTGTTTGTGTTTTGTAGGCACAAATGACGAACCAGGCGTCTCCGGTGGAGGAGCAGGAGAAACTCCTAGATGAAGCCCTGAACATAGTAAAAGTGCAGGTTTGTTTTCAAGTTGTTATCTAATTGCAGAATAATTGATGGGCGGTACGCTGTTTCCGTTTCTTTAACACGTTTCTATGACTTGCCGCCTGAATTGTTTTATGTTTTTCTGGGACAATTTTTTTATTATAATGTATTGAAACTCAAAAGTTTGTTGAGTCACAATGTTGGCAAGTTAAAAGATAGTTTAGACAACTATGTCATTGTAAATTAACTTTTGTATTGAAGGTTGTAAGAATAAACTTGACAGCAACACTCTTACTTCTTCTATCTTATTCAAATAATGTTATGTGAAGACAAAACAGTTAAAAAGTATTGTTATCATACTGGCACAACTGTGACTCGCACTTAGCCAGTTTTTTTTTGTTTTAAATTGATGTTTAAGCCCAAACTTGCTTTCTAACATTAGAATATTAAAAATTGATTATATTCTAACAGTAAATATTCATAATTGAAAGGACAGTACACACTAAAATATCATTTTTTTTTGTTTTGTGTTACCACATTTAGATACCAAATCTCTAATTTAACCATGACCATTATAATAAAAAAAAATGTTATTTCAGGCATTTCAAATGAAGAGATGTCTGGACAAGTCAAAGCTGATGGATGCCTTGAAACATGCCTCCACTATGCTTGGAGAGCTCAGGACTTCTCTGCTGTCCCCCAAGAGCTACTATGAGCTTTGTATCTTTTTTACATTATTTTAGTATTAATTTTCTGGATGTACATTACATCATACATGTAAGACAAAAGTATAGCTGACCTCATATAAATCAAGTCATTTATTTAAATTAGACTTAGCTTAAGTTTTTGAATGTCAAATAATATGAAACCCAACCAACCCATTGCCTTATTTGATTTATCACTGTTGATAAAATTTCTATATGTCCTGGCAAACACTAGGTGTGGGCCCTAGCGTTAAAAACTATAGCTCTGATATATAAATATTCAGCTGCATCTGAACTGGAAGCTGGTCCCAACATAGTTCGGAGAAGGCAATGCTAATTCTTTAGCATAAGAAAGAGCATTTACTTAATTAAAAACAGCAGGAGACTTTTACCATCTGAAGAAGTTAGGGAGAAATTAGTTTTTTAATAAGTAATAGGGGATGGGACTGAGTCAAAAAAATATGATTCTAATTAGTCCATCTGTTAGATTATCGAAAAATATTGGATACGTGTTTTTTGTTTTATCAAATTAATCAAAATTGACGAAGATAAGATGTGGTTGTGACGTCATTTGTAGGTAAAAAATGTACTATCATAATTATGACGTTTTCGAAGAGTTCACGAGTTTTCAAAGCAATGTATTGTCTTCATTTTTTGTTTATGAAAAAGAAAAAATATGTATCCAATATTTTTTGGAAATCTATCTGACGGACTAATTCGTTTTTTTTTGTCCGATCCCCTATTTTTTTTTTTATGGGACAAGCCCGCCTCACTATTCCCAAACCACTGTAACTTCTGTAAGCCAGAATCAACAGTGGCGACCACAAGAAAAGCGCCGAGACAATGAAGCTCGACGAAGTCCCAGATAAATGATTTGACTGTCTTGGATCCCGCAACGAAATTAATCAGAAAAGAATAGCGGAGGAGTAGGAAAAACAGAAATTAACCGATCCCCTATTATGTAGTTACTGTAACTGTAGTAGTCATTGGTTCTAGTCTAATGATTAAATGTAACATAAACCATACAGATATTATAATATGATACCCATATCATTTAAAAGACTATGATATTATATTTATTCTCCTTAGATGTTACTGGAAATCCAAATTGAGCCAGCCCATTCTCAAACTTGTTTGTTTACCTTTAGAATATTGACATTGAACAACAATTTAAATAAACAAATCCCAGAATTAACAGTCTTTTACACCTTTTTTTTTTTTTTTTGGCTGGTGGAAAATCATCGAATAACCCCTCCCGCTCGCCGCAAAGTGAAAGGGAGTGTCAGACTTCTACTGACTAAAAACCACCCATGTTCCTTCTTAGCCCTCTATGTTGAGGCCGCGATAACTAGTGTACAACCCGCGGCCCAGTCTTTTACACCTTGGTCAGTCGGCCAGCTGTGCTACCGACATAATGGGTAATCATTTCACAAATACACAAAAATAAAAAGAATGTAGAAAGAAACATTAATTTATACCTTTTTTATTTTTTGGCGGGTGGAAAATCATCAAATAACCCCTTCCGCTCTGGGCTGAGCAGTAGGGAGTATCACGGCCGAATTCTGAAACGCCACTCAAATATAAGTAACCCTCAAATCTAGTGCTGTCTTGGTCGCTCTATGCTGAAGTAACAGAGACAGAACGAGATTTAAGGGCAACTTAAAATTGAGTAGCGTTTCAGTATTCGGCCGTCAGATTTCTACTGACTGTTCCTTCTTAGCTCTTGTGTCCGACGCCGCGATATCTCTTTCAAACAACCCGCAGGCATCCTACCACCCTTAACTCACACACAGACATGGCCATAACCGACGAACTCCGTCACCTAGAGCTGTATCTCCTCGAGGAGTTCCAGAAAGGTCGCAAGGTGGCTGACCTGTATGAGTTGGTGCAGTACGCTGGCAACATTGTGCCGAGGTTGTATCTGCTCATCACGGTGGGGCTCGTGTATATCAAGACTAACTCGAACTTGAGGAGGGATTTGTTGAAGGTATGTGACATTTTGTTTTTTTGATGAAGAATTGTCTTGGTTCTGTCATGGTTCTTGTATGTATATTTGTTGTATTTTAATATAGACCCTAAGAATACTCACCATATTTGACAGTAGTCGACAAGCAAACTTAACTGAATGCAGGTATCATTCGTGTGGTCGTGCCATTCGTTGGTTTATTTCAGTGGTTCCCAACCCTGGGTTTAAAAAAAAACAGCTATTCTCTGGGGGTAGCAAAGAATGTAATAAAATACGTTCTTAGCTAAATAAAAATATAAAATTATAGATCGAAACGTAGTGCTCTCTTCATAACTTCCGTCAAATAAAAATTACCTTTCCGAGGTGAGAGGCAAAAATATTTCTATCGTGTGAAGTGTAACATTTTCAAATAATATAAAACTTGACTATGTGCTAGCTTTCTTGACTAATAAAGAAAATAAAGAGAGCGGCCAAATAAGAGTGGAACCCCGGCGGCAATATATAGGCTATTGCTTTATGAACCAATTTTTAATCATTTCTTAGTAAAAAAATATTTTAATTTACCATAATTCATGTTAGGCTGTTTAGCGACTTCATATCTGTACCCGACGAAAGCAAAGCGCAGAAAAATACTTTTTGTATTATTATATTATGTCTATGAAAGGTGTATTGAAAAACTTCGTTTGATACGACTGGACATTTAATACAGCAGTTTTTTTGAAAATTTTGTAAATTATATTATTAACACAATTTCTGCTCAAGAGAAATTCCTAGGCAGAACGCAAAAAAAATCGAGCTCGCTTCGCTCGGTCTTGAAGTCTTTTGGTTCTTCAGACTTTTTTCAATTGGTTGTCTAAGTACTTACGTAACTCCTGTCTGAACCAAATTCTTGCGTAATCGTAATCGTAAAGCGTAGGTACTTTCACAACGATCCCCTTGTGCACATTCATGCTAATAAATTAAAAATTACAATTTAAATGACAAAATAAAATTAATATAGCAGTGTACTAATGTGTATGACAGGGTATCGAATTGTAGAGGTTAGTAGCGGCGGTAAAATCTGAATAGCCTACCGGCCGGCGGCACGTGTATAAATCCGCCACTGGTAATTTGTGATTAATTAAAATATTTTGTATTTGCTAGTTTTGTTTGTATTGATAACATTCAATCGGTAATTATTGGTGTGGGTAAAATCGGTTTTTCTAATAAGTTACAGGGGTAACAATACTGAAAAGGTTGGGAACCACTGATTTATTTGATGAACTCTTTCATCTTTGGCATATTACAAAATTAGGAGTTACCCGACTCTTCCAAACTTTTTTAATTTTTTTTATTTTTTTTGGAACAAACCCTCCTTCCTAATCCCAATCCACTGCAACTCCTGTGTGATAGAATCAACAGTGGCGACCACCAGAAAAGCACCGAACAGCTCAACGAAGTCCCAGTGCAAAATTGAACAAAATTGTTTTGGAGTCCGCAACAACATTAATTAGAAAAGAACCCTTCATATCAGCAGGAGAAACTACGTTTTTTTATGGTTGAAAATGCAGCCAGAAACTACCATCAACTTTTAATCTAACTAAGGCAGAACCAAGTTCCTATTCGGTTCACAATAAAGATCGCCGCTCCGGGACATAACGCCGTTTCACATCAAACTAAATCTTTCAGGACCTGGTAGAGATGTGCCGAGGAGTCCAGCACCCGCTCCGCGGCCTGTTCCTGAGGAACTACCTCCTGCAGTGCACCAGGAATGTGCTGCCTGACACCTCGGATACGCCGAACGAAAGTGAAGGCGTTGTGAGTATGATAATGGGTCGTCATTCTCTTCCCCTTTTTTTTTGTCGGGTGGGAAATCATCAAAAAACCCCTCCCGCTCTTGGGCAGAGCGAAAGGGAGTGTCAGACTTCTACTGACTAAAAACCACCCATGTTCCTTCTTATGTCGAGGTCGCGATATCTCTTACAACAACTTGCAGCCCCGACGGGACCCGCAGGCCTTACAGGATCATTCTCTTGCCATTATTCCAATTCATTTGGGGTCGGCATAGCACGGCTTTTTCTTCTATACTTCTCTTTTACACTTCTTCTTCTCTTTTCGTCTTCTCATGAGAAAGCTTGATAAAAAAAAAACAGTGAAAAAAACAAAGAAAATCGGTTGAAAAAAATGAACAGAAAAAAAAACAAACACATTTTAAAGTAAGTAAAAGTTGGAAGTAGACGGGTTCCACAAGTTCATTTTTAAATACAAGTTTTTAATGTGACATTACTTTAAATACTTCCATTATAATTTTCAGATTTCATTCAATGCATACAATGTCACAATGCTTTGAGTGCGTTACATTGAGTCTTACGGTCCTACCTCAAAACTTTATTTACATCCAAAAGAAATCTCATTTTTCAGCAATATTTTTTGCGAAGCGTTTCTTATATACTGTCAGTTATAGCAATAAAATAACGCACTTTTGCAAAAATGGTTGCGAAGTTTTAGAATACGAATCGAAAAGATTAAGGTTTAAATAAAACACATCTGTAGCCTCCACTTCACAAAAAAATAAATGTATTTATGTTCTTCTTTAGGTAAAAGATGCTATCGACTTCGTACTAATGAACTTCGCTGAAATGAACAAGCTTTGGGTGAGGATGCAACATCAGGGTCACTCTAGAGATAAAGAACGTCGTGAACGGGAACGCTCAGAACTCCGTATCCTAGTAGGAACGAATCTCGTCCGTCTGTCGCAACTGGAGTCGGTGACAGTGGAAGACTATGGGCGTCTGGTGTTGCCTGGTATACTGGAACAGGTCGTGAGCTGCAGAGACGCCATCGCGCAGGAGTATCTTATGGAGTGTATTATACAGGTTAGAATAGAATAGTATTTATTTCTGAGAACTGTTACTGGCTTAAAAAAATGTAGTTCTAATTAGTCCGTCTGTTAGATTATCGAAAAATATTGGATACGTATTTTTTGTTTTATCAAATCAATAGAAATGTACGAAGATAAAACGCTTCAAAGATTTGAGTGAGGGTTGGTGACGTCACTGACCCCTAAAAAATGTCATACTAATGTCTTAGAGTATGACGTCACACGAGTTTTCAAAGCACTGTATCGTCTTCATTGTTTGTTTACGTGAATAAAGAAAAAATATGTGTCCAATATTTTTTGGTAATCTATAAGACGGACTAATTAGATTTTTTTGGTGGAATACCCTATTATGAGGGAATATAGAATATTACGAACGAAGTTGGGCGTAAAAACATAATCCTTTTCTTGCAGTCGGGTAAAAACGAACTTCATGTTTCCTTTTGTCTACAGGTGTTTCCCGATGAGTTCCACCTGGCCAATCTGCAGCCATTCCTCAAGTCTTGCGCGGAACTTCAACCAGGAGTGAACATTAAGAACATTATCATAGCGCTTATTGAAAGACTCGCTACTTATAGTCAGGTAATTTAACGGCCGCATACTGAAACGCCACTCAAATATAAGTAACCCTCAAATCTAGTGCTGTCTTGGTCGCTCTATGCTGAAGTAACAGAGACAGAACGAGATTTAAGGGCAACTTAAAATTGAGTGGCGTTTCAGTATTCGGCCGTTAGTTGAATAAAAAAAACCTTGTTTTTGGTCAACAATTTTTATGGTTCCTGTTTAAAATAAATTAAGAAATTTCTTTGGACCGGTCTCCAACAAAACGGAGACCAGACGAGCAAAGAGAAGATATGTGACCAGGACGGTGACCAGTCGGTTCACTTTCAAAGTAAAAGCTCGTGAGCATATTCACAAGAAGTTGGCAGATTCGTCTCAAGACTAAGTTGTTGTAGTTTTTCTTGTTGATCTCTCTTAAGTTTATATATATTGTTATATGTATGTATATATGTATTTATTCTTATATGTTTTATTTATATTTATTTAACTATTTATGTACACACAGTAGACAACACAGGAAAATTATAAAATATAACATTAGAGTACAAAGGTACTGTACTGTATAAATATTTCTTGTCTTTTTTTCTGTTGTTGCACCTACTGAATATTGTCTCTGCATCACCCTAAGGTAGACCGGTAGAAAATGCCCAAGGCATTAGGTCCGCCTTTGTACAGTTTTTTGCTTGTGCATAAAGTTTAATAAATAAATAAATAAATATGTTATAAACACAAAAAAATACTATTTCGACTATTTATATGTTATTTTATGGTAAATAAACCAGTCGTTTCTGAGGTGGCATTGGATTTGACACATCCACGCTCTAAAATAAACCATAATTTATGATGATTGTAACGAAAAATATTATTGAAAATTAATTAGCGTAAAATGCAAATTCTTTTTTACAAGTTTTACCTACTTTTCAAGTGACACTTGATAGATTGAGCGCATTGACGTTCCAATTCTTATTTAAAACGGATTGAATTGTCTTGTATGTACTTGCTTGTTTTGTTGAATCACGTAATCAGTATTAGAAAATATGTCTTTATTTGTTACAGAGAAACGAAGGCAACATAAACCTGAGTGTAGTTCTCGAAGATGGTAAGGAACAAGAAGTGCAGCTATTCGAAGTATTCTCAGACCAAGTCGCCGCTATTACACAGGTAAATTATTTGTACTGTTAGCCTGGGTTATCTCACTGCAGGGCATGACCTCCAAATCTTTTAATTCAGGGCCAATGTGGACCTCTGGTCGTAGCTACAGTCTTACTCGTCCCGCCATCTCTTGTCAGGCAACCGCGCTGCCTTCTGCTGTGGTTCGTTCCACAACGTGGTTATTTTTGCCCCCAGCTCGTTGGGCAAACATAGCTTACATGGATTTATTTTGTACTAGCTGTTGCCAGCGGCTTCACCCGCTACAAAAATTATCCCAAGGGAAAATAAAATCGGGATAAAACTATCCTATGTTTTAATCCAGGTTGTCGGCTAACTCCATACTAAATTTTATTGAAATCGCTCCAGCCGTTTAGACGTGAAGAAGTAACAAACCTACACACTCACACACTCACAAACTTTCGCCTTTATAATATTAGTGTGATTAGGAGTGCTTTTAGATAACTCATTATAATCTGCAGGCCCCTTATGAAAATACAAACGCAGGGAACTCACTAAGACTAAACTTACCACAGTATTTTGTTAATATGACTTTATATAGCAGCAGCGAGCAGTGGTGGCCCAGTGGTGGCGGCCTCGACTTACGAACTGTGAGTCGTGGGTTCGAATCCAGTCAGGCGCATTACTGTGTAATTTATTTCAACACCACTGCTCTCAAAACGGTGAAGGAAAACATCTTGAGGAAACCGGCATGTCTTAGAACCAAAAAATTCGAAGACATGTGACATCTACCAATCCGCACTGGGCACGCGTGGTGGATTATAGCCCATCCCTCTCCTAGAGAGGAGGCCTGAGTCCCTGCAGTGGGAACATTATAGGCTGATGATGATGATGATGATGACTTTATATGTCTTAAACTCGTATGTCTTACGTGATTACTTCAGTAAAAGTTACTTACTCAAGTACAAAGTCTTGTCGATGGCATGCAAATGGTGGCATAAGTCATTCATTACTTAAACGCAACTAATTACTTGACTATAGACTTGGCTGGCACAAGAGTTAATTCAACACGTAGGTATGTCGCTATTCATCAGACCTCCAAATACAGTGTGATTCTTTATAATGTGCACATATCGAAATGGGGGAATCTATGCTTAATTTTATCGACGGAAAAATTATTAAAAAAAATCTAAATATTTTTTAATATTTTATATGGAATTTTTAAAAATTTTGTCTGCTACTGTGACCCCAGTGTAAACAAAACGGTGTAACTTTTAAACTAAATTATCTATCGCGATGAAACAAACTCCATAATGATTGGAAGCAATTAGGCGTCCTCGTAAAATGAAAATTGTGGAAAAAAACTACCCTCAATTGAAAATAAACACGTTTTTTGATCAAAAAAGCTTTTTTTTTTCATAACTTTTTACATAAAATTGTTTCATCGCGATAGATAATTTAGTTTAAAAGTTACACCGTTTTGTTTACATTGGGGTCACAACAGCGGACAACATTTTTGAAAATTCCATAAAAAATATTAAAAAATATTTAGATTTTTTTAAATATTTTTTCCATCGATAAAATTAAGCATACATTCCCTCATTTCGATATGTGCACATTATAAAGAATCACACTGTATATCGAGAACAACCACTCTGTGTGTAAAATTCTTGCTACGAATATTTTGTTACAATCTATGTTTTTGTCTTCAGAGTCGCACCGACATGCCACCCGAAGACATGTTATCTCTTCAGTTGGCACTACTGAAGCTAGCGCAGAGGTGCCACCCTGACAAACTGAACTACGTCGACAGAGTACTCGCGCACACTGACAAGATCTGTGCCGATATACACCAGGCCAGGTAATGTAGCTGTTAGCTTGTTATTTCAAAGATCACTGTACTATGACTAAAAAAACGCTTAAATAAAATGAAAATGCTGGAATATGGCATAACTAGGTCTTCCCTCGCATTATGGTCGGAAATCATTCCACGGGAATATTTTGTATATAGCCTAAGTAACTCAGAGATAATGTATTAGTGAAATAAGTTTAGGAATGGGATCTGTAATTTCGAAGATTTAACCCCCTAAATAACAGGGTGTAAATTAACCCTTTACACATACATCAACCAAGCATTCTGTACATCAACCTAAGTACCCCTAAGCAAAAATTTTGCTGAGAAACGACTTTTTTTTTGGGGTTAAAAAATCACATTTTACGGTAAAACGGATGCTTTCAATAGAAACCTGAAAAACTAGAATTTACAAAAACAGCTGTGCAAAATTTGGAAAAACGACCCCCAATATCTCCGTAACTAGGGGGTTCCCAGGAATGGTCTAGAACAAAAAAATTATCGCAGTGGTAGGGAGAACAAGTGCCCTTCGTTTGCGTTAAGGGTACTTTTTCACCCTTTATTGTCCCACTGTTCGGCAAAAGTCTCCCCTATGATATTAGCGATGTTTTCCGTTGTCCACTGCTATGTCCAACTGTGGTGAACAGCGAAACTATTTCTAAAAATAATAATTATTTTTACAAAATGTTTTAGTAATATTAGTTTAAACAAAACTAACATCATCCCATTTTTCCAGTGGTAAAACCCATTTAGAACACAACACAGCAGTCTTCAAGGAGTTGATGAAGATCCTCAAGTTACCTGCAGACCACTACAAGAATATTCTGACGTTGATAAAGTTGCAGAACTATGCGCCGCTTATCACACATTTGAATCACCCTGGGAGGATCATGATTGCGGTTCATCTGATCAATGATGTATTGGAGACGGATTGTTTGATTTCTACGCCTGAAGATGTGAGTCTAACAAATTTATTTTTCCTTTTAATTAAATTCTGTATTGATATCTATAAGATAGATTGTCATCATCACTTCGAAAGACGTCCACTGCTGGACATAGGCCTCGCATCCAGCGGATAGATAAACAAATAAATAAAATTGAATGCATATGAAAGTATGGCAAAATATTGGGAACTCGAAACCAACCGTAAACATGTTTAATAGTCTGTTTTCAGTTTTAATGATAATGTTAGAGACCATATTGTTTAAAAAATTAAATTAACCAATGTCGACCTGCTAGATTTTCTTACAGTAAAATCTAAATAAATGAATAAAAGTTAAGCGTTTCTTTGTAATTTCAAAATATATCGCATTTTTACTGAAAGTATTTACGGTACTTCTAACAATAAATCATTTAGTTTATTTGTTCATCTGTTTGTTACGACTAATCTCCAAAACAGTTGGACTTATTTTGACAGGACTTTTACTGGCAGATAACTGATGTTTTGAGTAGTCATTCATGTATGTTTTGTTTAATTAATTCAGGTAGAAGCTGTGCTAGCGATGTTGGAAGTGTTAGTCAAAGACCAACCTGATCAACCAAATGCTGAACCTGATGTTGAAGACTTTATGGAGGAGCAGGGCTTGCTGGCAAGGTATGTTGTGTAACTGTCTATTTATACCTTCAGGAGTAGTTTAAACATAATCAGCCTGTGATGTTCAAACACATACAAATGCCTCCTCTCTACGAGAGGGAATTTGCTATAATCTACCATGAGGTTCAGTGTGGATTGGTAGATGTCATATGTCTTGAAATTATTGCTTTAATGACGTGTCGGTTTCCTCAAGCTGTTTTCTTTCACCGTTTGTTGACCACTCACTGCTCTTAAAACGGTAAAGGAAAGCCTCTTGTGGAAATAAATTACACAAAGTAATGCACCTGACTACTTTCGAACCCACGACTGCTTGTTAAGCCAGGACCGCCACCGTTGAGCCACTGCTGCTAGTCGGCAGCCTTTTTTGTTCTTTTGAGATTTCCATTTAGTATTTCTTATGAAACTTGTCGTTGTTCCAGACTGATCCACCACTTCAAGTCCGAGTCAGCGGACCGGCAGTACCTCATCCTGTCGGGCGCGCGCAAGGCGCTGCAGGCGGGCGGCGCGGCTCGCATCCAACACACGTTCCCGCCCATACTGTTCCATGCCTACCGACTGGCGCATACTTACAAGGAGCTTAAGGATACGGTGAGATTCACTGGTAGTTGCTTGAAAGCTGGCTTTTGTCTATACAGGGTGTAATATACAGGGTGTAAATTAACCCTTTACACATACGTCAGCCAAGCATTCTGTACATCAAACTCGTAGTAAGTACCCCTACGCAATTTTTCTTACTTTTTTTGATTTTACGGTAAAACTCAATGTAGCGCTCTTAAAACATTGTGCTAGTGGATGCTTAAAATAAAATGCGTAGGGGACTTAGTTTTATGGACAGAATGCTTGGTTGACGGCTGTGTGATGGGTTGATTTACATCCTATATATATTATAGCACAGTGTGAACGGTCGCGTACAAAATGTATGACGAGCGAAAAAATATTATAGAATAGAATAGTATTTATTTCTGAGTATATACTCAGAAATAAATACTATTCTATTCTATAATATTTTTTCGATCTTGTACCTACCATATGGTAGGTACAAGATCTCAAGATGTAATATAATATATATCCCATAGTCAAAAGCCTGCTTTATGCTAGTGTCTCGTGGTTGCAAGCGTGAAAACTAAGGTCCTGGTTTCGATTCATGGGCAAAAGCTGCTATAGGCGTTTTCCATTAGAAATTTCTGGGTTTCGAAGTTGTTGGTGCCCCCACCCTCGGTCCTGTTCCTGACCTCTCTCCTGTGGTTTTGGATTGCCGTTCCATCAGACTGAAAGTAAAGGAATAGAGAATGCACCTGTGTCTGCACAGTCATTTTATTCGCGCCGATGGCCAATCTCCGCCATGAAATCTTTCTGTTATCCAAATCCATTAGGATAATACCAAGAAAAGGATTTTTTTAATTTATTCTTCACATTTTATTTCAGGACGATATGTGGGAGAAGAAGTGCCAGAAAATATTCCAGTTCTGCCATCAAACCATCAGTATGCTGGTCAAAGCTGAACTAGCCGAGTTGCCTTTGAGGTACAATTTTGTTTAGTACTAGCGGACGTCACGCGGTTTCACTCGCGTAGTTCCCGTTCCTGTGGGAATACAGGGATAAAAGTAGTCTATGTCACCCGTGGATAGTGTAGCCTCCGAACGGTGAAAGAATATATCAAATCGGTCCAGTAGTTTCGGAGCCTATTCGTTACAAACAAACAAATCTTTCCTCTTTATAATATTAGTGTAGACTAGCTGTTGCCATCGGCTTCACCCGCTACAACTCGAAAATTATCCCACGGGAAGAAAAATCGGGATAGAAACTGTCCTGTGTTAATCCAAGTTATTAACTATCTGTGTACCAAATTTTATCCAAATCCCTTGAGTAGTTTTTGCGTGAAGAAGTAACAAACATACACACAAAATTTCTTCTTAATAATATTGGGTTGATTTCACACTTGTAAGGCCGTACAATTTTCTATAAGAAGTCTGTTCCCGTTCACTGCATATCATGGTTTGGTGAGTTCAGCATTAAGGTATGGTATCATTTTCTGGGGTAACTCAGCCAACAGAGAAATAGTTTTTAAAGCGCAAAAAAGGTGCATTAGGTCAATGTTCTCCACTATTTAGATTCGTGTAAGCCATTTTTCATCGAATACAAAATATTGACATTTCCATGCCTATATATTTTCGAGGTAGCTGTATTTGTTAAGACCTATCCAGATCTGTTTACCAAATTAACATTCTACAACACACGAACTCGACCACAAAATAATAACTTGTGCGTAAGAAGGTCCAACACAGCATTAATGAAAAAAAGTGTTTTTTGTATGGCGCCATTAATTTACAACCAGATACCAAAATCAATTAAAGATTTAAATGTATCCTTATTTAAGAAAAGGCTTAAATCTTTGCTGTTGACTAAAGCGTATTACAACATTTCGGAATTTTTCTCAGACAAATTGTAATGAATGTGTTTTTTGACTTTGGTATTCATTTTGACCTAGTATGTAAATGTCCTAGTATGTAAGTTCTATTCCATTTGACATTCCACGTGACATTTATTGTATTATTTTAATTATTATTTTACCATTTTGTCGTTTATTCTATTTTTATTTTTTGTTTTATATTTGGACATTATTTTATATTCTTTTTTCTTTTGAAATTTTTATAGATTTTCTTTTTGACATTTTTATATTATTTCTATTTTTAATTCCATTAATTTAATTATTATGAATTTCTGATGTCAATGACCTCTATAAATATTTGTACACCTCCGGGTATAACATGGCGAGCTTGTAATTTTTTTTATAACAACTATCTGTTGTACCTGTGTTAACAAATGATTAAATGATTTATGATTTATGATTCACATTTAACCCGTCAGCTATCAAAACAAATGTGAACAAATCTTCCGGGCACGCTGGTTCCATCATCCATAAGGCGTTGTCGAGGTCAAGAGCAGAGCAATTTAGCAAAAAGAAATGACTAAACAATCAAACTAAATCAATATAATTATATTCATCAATATAATTATATTATAAACTATCTCGTCGTCTGTGTACTTATTTAATTGTGATAAATAAAATGACGTGTACGTTAGACCTAATTAAGTATATTTCCACAGATTATACCTCCAAGGTGCGCTCGCAATCAGCGAGATCGGCTTCGCGAACCACGAGACTATAGCGTACGAGTTTCTTTCTCAAGCATTCTCTCTGTACGAAGACGAGATATCGGACAGCAAAGCGCAACTCGCGGCTATCACACTCATCATTGCTACCTTTGAGCAAATCAACTGCTTTGGTAAGAGAGATGAAACATCAATATTCTCGCTCTCTTTTCTCTAATAGGGGATCGGACTGAGTAAAAAAAAATATGATTCTAATCAGTCCGCCAGTTAGGTAATCGAAAAATATTGGATACGGGTTTTTTGTTTTATCAAATAAATAAGAATTGACGAAGATAGACGCGTTAAAGATCATGAGTGGGGGGTTGTGACGTCATTTGTAGGTAAAAAATGTACCAACATGTGACGTTTTCGAGGAGTTCACGAGTTTTCGAAGCACTGTATCGTCTTCATTTTTTGTTTATGTGAAAAAAGAAAAAATACGTGTCCAATATTTTTTTGAAATCTATCTGACGGACTAATTAGTATTTTTTTGTCCGATCCCCTATTATACGACTTAAATATAACTATAGGACTGGCGAAATGGTTCGTAGTATGTGGTGTTTCGCTTCCTATCGAGTAGCGGTACATTCTCTTTTATTTTTTTATTAATTATTAGTAACTATCCCAATGGTGGGCAAAGGCCTCCCTAATTCCTTCCAAAAGCTCTTTTCCTGCGCCTCCTCAAACCAGCCCTCGCAGTATGTGTACCGGTCGTCACGCCACGTCTTCCAGCCCGGCCTTGACTTCGGGCACCCATCGCCTGGAGACTTGCCCAGCGGCTGTCATCGTGCATGCGCCTGACGCGACCCGCTCACCCACTATGCACGTTTTAGAACACAAATTGGTGTTTCGGAACCCGTCTTGTTTTTTGACATCCGAATACTGCGTTCCATTGACCTTTGGCATACTATATCATTCATTTAACCCAAAAAAAAACATACCTATGGCAGGTATGATTTTTTTGTAGTCATTTATATATCCTAGACACTCGTTCTGCCTCTAATCAAAAATCAACTCTAACACAAATACTGAACCCTTTTTTTTGTGGGTTGGGAAATCATCAAATAACCGGGGTCCCACTCTTGGGCAAAGCGAAAGGGAGTGTCAGACTTCTACTGACTAAAAACCAACCACGTTCCTTCTTAGCCCTTGTGCCGAGGCCGCGGTATCTCTTTCGAACAACCTGCAGCCCCGACGGGCGTTGGCCCTTGCCGAGATGTCAGCAACATGGAAGGGGCCTCCCATATGTTGCTGACATCTCCTTGAGGCGCGAGTGGAACACGAACGGGCCGTCACCACGGCCTGTCGTCTTCATAAGACGGACGGACGGCGAGCTAGCCTTTTATCACCGTCCACAAAATACTGAACCTTGACATCCACAGGTGCCGAAAACGCCGAACCAATGCGTACACAATGCGCGCTAGCGGCTAGCAAGTTGCTGAAGAAACCGGATCAAAGTCGCGCCGTAGCTTTATGCGCACATCTGTTCTGGAAAGCAGCTAAGGATGGGAAGCAGGTATGATTTAACAAAATCTTAATTTATGCTTATCTTTATTTAGTGAACATTCGCTCTTCTCCCTTTCGATAGAGTTACAAATTAAGAAATATTATACAGGGTGTAAACGGACCCTTCACGCAGCCGACAACCAAGCATTATGCCCATCAAACTAGGTACCCCACGCAAAAAATTTTGCTGGGAAAGGATTTTTTTTTGGGGTCCAATTCCACTATTTACGATAAAACTTAATATAGCACTCTTATGACATTGCGCTAATGAATGCTTTGAATAGTAAACGGGTCATGGAGGTAAAGGATCATGTACATGGATATATGGAATCCCGTACCAAACTGCATCAACATCAAACTTTGTTTTTATTGTCTACATTTATCATATTAACTCATACAAAAGTTCTTTTTGTAAACTAAATCCGAGTTTCGGAGTAACTTTATAAAATCCAAAATAACCACAAAAACCAGGCAAGCAGATATTGTAGGCAAACCTCTACGATGTGAAGTCAGCCGAATTACTGTCAAAATCAACTGACAGATCTAACAGAACGACTTTTGAACTGGTTGTGTGTAGGAGTTTACTCCTACATGGTGTCCACAATATTCAAACATGAAATTAAATTCCCCATTCAAAACTCAAATCCCAGCCGCATAATGTCGTAAAAAATTATGAAAATAATTACTATAACAATTTGATCTTGAAACATGAGAATTCTTGGAACGAGTTTTAGTCATTGTCTTTTAATAAAAATATTTCCTTAGAAACTGGTATTTGGAAGGCAGCTGTGAGAAATTTGGAACGTTGATCCCCAATATCTCCGTAACCAGAAGGTCCCAGGTCCATACCTGGGACCTTCTGGTCTGCTACAACAATAAAAATATCGCAGTGACGGGAAGAATAAGTACTTTTCAGCTGTACCGTTATTTTTAAAATAAATATTAAAAATAGTTGCCTTTCCCCAATTATCTTGTGTTCGGCTTCCATTGTAATTAATTTAAAGTTTTAATTGATATTAGCCATACGACTAAACGACGATTTCATTTATTATTAACTAGGGGTTAATAATAAATGAAATTGTCGTTTAGTTTAGTTTTATTGATTTTGATAGATTTTTATCAAATTTATTTTTTAGGAGAATGCTATTTCTGTTGGTGACAACCCTAGCGTAAAATGAAGTTTTTTTTAAATATCTCATAGATCCTTTGAGATTTGGATGTATTTTTTTAATAATTGTTTGGTATATTGACAAAGAATATTATGAACTTGAAATTAAATCCTAATATGACAGAATCTAAAAAAAAAACAAAAGAGCAAAATATCAAGTGTTCTCTTTTTTATGTACTTTTAGTACCAGTGTTTTTTTATTATGCCTTGAATACAATGTCTTTCAATAATTGTTATCAAAAGCATGAAAATCTATCACATTTTGCGTAAAAAAGATTTCTATGGTTTTTCTGAAATCCATAGAATTAAAACAAAAAATAAATAAACTTCAGTTTGGAGCAATATAACACAACGGGAGTTCTTTTCTGGGGTTTAGAACATTTTAATCTATCAAATGAGCAAATAAAATGCATATGTCCGTTTTTTGGGTCATATAAAATACTGTGCGCTGTTGATTCTGGCGCACAGAGAGTTTCAGTGGTTTGGGAATAGAGTAGCGGGCTTGTCCCAAAAATATTTTTTTAAGTTGTTTTAACCTTTATTAATTTTGTCCCCAGTGGCCTCTAAACGACGCATCTCGCGCCCTCGACTGCCTCAAGAAAGCGGCGCGTGTAGCTCAGCAGTGCATGGACGGCGGCGTGCAGGCACAGTTGCTGGCTGAGCTGTTGGGGCGGTATGCGCTGCTACGGGAGAGGGGCAACGCTAGTCTTACTACCAACCTTATTGACGCGGTGAGTATTTATTAGTAACTAGCTGTTGCCAGCGGCTTCACCCGCTACAACTCGAAAATTATCCCACGGATCATAAAATTGGGATAAAAACTATCCTATATGTTAATCCAGGGTATAACCTATCTACATACCAAATTTAAACCAAATCGGTCCAGCCGTTTATGCGTGAAAGAGTAACAAACATCCACACATCCATTCTCACAAACTTTCACATTTATAATATTAGTAGGACTAGCTGAATCCGGCCTTGCAGTGCCCTTTTTCCTACCTACTACCTGACTACTACCTACCTACCTTCCTACTACCTACCTACCTTCCTAGTACCTACCTACCTTCCTACTACCTACCTACCTACTACCTACCTACCTCTCTACTACCTACCTACCTACCTACTACCTACCTACCTACCTACCTACTACCTACCTACCTACCTACTACCTACCTACCTACCTACCACCTACCACCTACCTACCTACTACCTACCTACCTACCTACCTACCTACCTACCGACCTACCTACCTACCTACCTACCTACCTACCTACCTACTATCTACCTACCACCTAACTACCTACACGAAAAAAAAAATCTAAAAAAATCCTATGTCCGTCTCCTGGTTCTAAGCTACCTCCCCACCAATTTTCAGCCAAATCGGATCAGCCATTCTTGAATTATAAATGGTTTAGCTAACACGACTTTCTTTTATATATATAGATATAGATAGATGTTTATGAACAATAATAATGTGCCTAACCTGTTTCGAACTATGTTGGGGTCGGCTGCCAGTGTAACCGGATGCTGCTGAATACCTGTATTTTACATGGAATGACTGTCTTTGTGACCTCCACAACCCAGTTAGTACCAAGTAATATAATAGCCAGTCTGACAACCAGCATTTCCAGCTCAGACTGGTTGTCAGACTTTTGTGCCACCAACTACCTGTCAAATCAAAATCAAAATATTTTTATTTCACATAGGCCTACATGGGCACTTATAAAACGTCGTTAAAAAGGGGCACGGTTCGGTGCATTGGTCGATTCCTAAGGAGAACCGGCAAGAAACTCCAAAGGTTACTCTTTTAATCTTTTAAAATCGTTTGGGTTAACAATAAGGTATAATACACCTGTAACGCCTGCAAAGATCTACAAACGACTGCCTGGACTAACGTGCTTTCCGAATATCTCGGAAGGTCAGCATCAGATGTTCTCCAAATTTAAACGGTACCGTAGATTAATACTTTCCAACGAAAAAAAAAAATTGTCGTCGTCACTTTGTAATTTGTGAGAAATCGCTCAACATACACACAAAAAAATTTAGACGAATTAATATCCTCTTTTTGGGAGTCGGTTAAAAATAAACGATGCTTCCCGAACCGCAGACTATTCCTTGGTCATCTGTATCTACTAACATTATATTATGTACTGATACTGTTAGTCTGTATCATCGCGCTGCAGGGCTAAGGCCCCATGATTTGCCCGTCGGGGCCGCGGGTTGTACACTAGTTATCGCGGCCGCGACATAGAGGGCGAAGAAGGCACATGGGTGGTTTTTAGTCAGTAGAAGTCTGACACTCCCTTTCGCTCTGCCCAAGAGCGGGAGGGATTATTTGATGATTTTCCACAGGCAAAAAAAAAATAAGGCGCCATGATTTCTAGTTATTTCGATCTAAGGTCAATGTGGACCACTGATCGCTGGTCTTGTTAGATCATCGCGCAATCTTCTACCGTGAAAAAAAAGAAAGAATGAAAGAAAAAGTATTTATTGGTTTCACACAGGACAGAACAAATTGACAAAAAAATTAAAATTAAAAGCTTAAAACACTTAAAACCGCTTTCTGATTGTGACAGGGCTCCAGAAAGTGGCTAGTGTAGCTTTTTTGGCTCACAGTTCATTAGGCATGCGGCAGACGTGTCCAGTCCAGTCACACTTGAGCTTAGCGGCTTTATGAGAAACGTCAGTAATAGGGGATCGGACTGAGTCAAAAAAATATAAACTTAATTAGTCCGTCAGTTAGATTATCGAAAAATATTGGGTACGTGTTTTTTCTTTTATCAAATTAATAAAAATTGACGAAGATAAAACGCGTCAAAGATCATGAGTGGGGGGTTGTGACGTCATTTGTAGGCAAAAATTGTACTAACATATGACGTTTTCGAGGAGTACGCGAGTTTTCGAAGCATTGTACCTTCTTCATTTTTTGATTATGTGAAAAAAGAAAAAATACGTGTTCAATATTTTTTGGAAATCTATCTGACGGACTAATCAGTTTTTTTTTGTCCGTTCCCCTATTTGTGTTTTGATATGTATTTAACAATATTTTTTTATTTCCTTTCTCTCCTACCCAGGTAATCCAGAAAATCCGTGAAGAGTTAGCCAACCTAGACCAGTCGGAGGAAGTGGAACAGATCACGAAACACTTCCACAATACGCTGCAGCATCTCAAGAACAGGATGGAGACTCCCGACCCTGACGGGTTGGGGTATGAGGGACTTACACTGGCTTAGATGTGGTACAGAGAAAATAAGCTGTCGGGAGTGATTTTTGTGGTATTTTGAGAATTATTATTGAATTTTGTGGTTTGAATTGACTCGATATTGTTTTGAATTAGAGTCAAATTGATAGTTCACTCAAAATAAATCGAAATTGAAGCTATCTTAACTTCAAGACCAAACCCCTATTTTTTACGGATCAAATGTATTACTTCCTTTGTACTAAGTTTGTGAATAAACACAAAAACAAAAAACAAAACAATGTCAATTGAAATTTCTTAATATTTATGGAAATTCAAAATATCTCAAAAATCACTTTCGGAAACAAAATCACTGTGTTATTGTTAGTTCTAAAATAGTTATAACATTGGTGATGCTGCCGATGCTTACGTAAAAGGAATGTTTGTTACACAACTACATTCCGAATATTTTAATGTAAAAACGCCCATTTTAACTAACACTCTTATACATTATCACTGGCTTCGGTGGAGGAAAACATTTTGAAGTAACCAGCATGTCTGAGAGATATTTCTAGACGACATGTCAAGTCAAGTCAGAGACCCATGGCCGATATAAATACTGTTACGAGCTGGGTATGGGATAAATAAAAGCACTACCAATTGAACACACGAAATCGCAAATCACTACTGAACACTTTATCGCACTAGATATATCTTCGAACCTTTCGTTGTCTCGCATAAATGTAGACTGACTCGCTTCGTCCTCTCTCGGTGCTTTTATACCACAAACACACAAAAGATATTCGAGAAAAAACCCCTATTATTCCATAAAGCAAGATAACATAACCAACAAGAAGTTACTTTACGCCGTAAGCATACGGTCGAAATTAAAATGGCAAGTACCGCCGACGCCGGGCGCGGACTAACTACCTACAGAATGGAAATAGGTAACTACTAGAATTCACGCGTACTTCTCCGTTATTAGCGAGGTTTCCCGAAGATTCTAGATGACCGACGTAACAATACTCTGACATCAGGTTAGGCAATTACCACATGATGTAGAAGGCGTTCGTTGTAAGTTCGCTGGAATTTATATTCAATTCTTAATTCTTGATTGCATTCCACTATGTAGCCTACATTATGAAGTGGTAAACATTTTTTTTAAATTAACAATCATGGACCCTGTCTGGCACAGCAAAAGAAATATAAATGTGAAGATTAGTACTTATTATTTACGTATCTTATAATCTAATTTATTACACAAAAGAAAAAAAAAATTAAGCCAACAGCGCTACTAGTAAAATTATGTAATATTTAAGATTAATATCTAAGTTTAAAAACGAAATTCTCGGTGGTGAGCTGAACGGGGAAAATCCAACAAATGCATTTTCTTTAGGTATTTCAGGCTTTGTGTTAGTTTAAATGGGTGAGAAAAGTTTGATTTAAAATCTCATGTTGTAATAATTATGTGTAAATATGTTAAGAATATTACTATTTAAAAGTATTTTTTAATATTTAAGTATATAATGCAAGTTTTATAGAAGCAATATTATATTTCGTGTTAATTTTATGATGTGTTTTATTTCCTAACCCCTGAGACTGGCGACTGCCTACCTAACCTTGTGGAGGTTAAGACTCCTTATTATACGGTACCTCTTGGTAAGACTGGTTGTCAGTCTTTCGGGGCACGACTACCTGTACCGACTGTCAAAGATATACAAATGAGCCTGGACTGACCCGCCTGAACGTGCTTTCTTAGGCACGGAAGACACTCTGTATCTATTGGGTGGTTACCCATTCATATACCAATCTAGGTAAGCGTGGCCTGAAGATTGATGTAGAATAGAATAGAATAGAATATGTATTTATTCGTTAGTGGACAGCAGCAACACAAAAGAGCAGCACATACATAAACAAATAACAACAAACAGCTTAACAATTAATTAAACAGCTCAACTGCGCTGAGCATGCCCATAACGAAAGGGTAACCAACTCAGCATATGCTGGCTGTAAAACACTCAGCGCTGGTTTTCAGTAGGCCCCCCGCAGTGACACACGGATGAGGGTAGTAGGTAGTAAATAAATAATTTTATTCTATTAAATGGGCATTTGAAAGTGTGTAATAAATAAATAATATAAAATAAATATTTTTCTCACAGAGGATAACATAGTTATATTAGTAGTAATAGAACACGAAGATACCTGCTAAATAAATAAGTACTTATCCGAAAACGAAACACAGATTATTCATTATTGGCATGACGCACTTCGGGCCGGCCGATACAGCATCGACCTAACTAAGCATTTTTAAATTACAATACCACAACGACATTTCAGTGAGAGTGCGACTACTGCCTAGTTAATATTATTTTATTGAGCTGAAAAAAAAAAAAAACGAAACCGGCTGCTATAATTTAGCATGTCGAAATAGTATATATTTACTAGGGAAGTAAAAGTACATAATACTATCTGTCGCATACGAACGAACCGTGGGCGCGTAAAGCTTAGAATTTGTGCCCTGACACAGTGGCACAAGGTCGCCGCAGACCACAAAGGCGAAGACGCTAATATCTTGAGAAAATGAGAAAAGGGTGTTTTACCAAAAAAATCTAATTGTCCGTCTGTTAGATTATCGAAAAATATTGGATACGTGTATTGTTTTATCAAATTAATAAAAAATTACGAAAATTAAACGTGTCAAAGATGTGTGACGAGTGGGGGCTTTTGACGTCACTTTGTGGGTAAAAAAGTACTAACCTTGTGACGTCACATGACTCGACATGACTTTTAGAAGCACTGTATCGTCTTCATCCTTTGTTTACGTGAAAAAAGAAAAAATACGTTTCCATTATTTTTTGGAAATCTATCTGACGGACTAATTAGATTTTTTAGGTGAATACCCTATTGAATAGAAGTCGCAAACAGGTTACATCGTAACCGTTGGAAGGAATTTAGGGATGCCTTTGTCCAGCATTGGGACAATAAGGGGCTAGTCATATAAGTAAAACACAAAATTTACTTAAAATAAAATAATATATTCCTATAACAATACACAGTACAATTCAACACGACAGTTACAATATTCTGTTTCCCTGAACATTATTTCTGTTGTTCATCATAATCTTCTCTTGTCGTTTCTTCTCTTCTTTGAAAGCTTCGCTGTTGGCCTTCTTCTCTATTCTTCTTTCTTTCCTATATTCTTTTAGAAGACGTTTGCGTTCTTTCTTTTCTTCGGCGGATTCGGCTTTAGGTCTGGAATGAAACAAAATAATTAAATTATGGATTCGTTCATTATGATCATCATCTGCTTATAGCCTTTTCTGAATATGTTGGGGTCGGTTTTCTTTGTATTTCTAACCGGACGCAGCTCCGGATCCAGCACCAGTATTTAACCTAGAGCGACTGCTTATCTCTCTATAACCAGTGTGTTCTGTCCACTAAGACGTACGGTGCTGAAACATGGACGCTCACGCAGGAGGTACAGACTAAGAGTTGCAAAGAGAGCCATGGAGCGTTCCATGCTAGGCATAAAACTGGTAGACCGAGTTCCAAACGTCGATATCCGAAGATGTACAAAGGTCACCGATATTGGAAAGCGCGTTATGGAACTCAAATGGGGTTGGGCAGGACACCTGGCAAGGCGTAGAGATGGCAGGTGGCGCTCTGCCCAAGAGCGGGAGAGGTTATTTGGTGATATCCCACCCCCTCCAAAAAAAAGGCCATCGCTTAGTAAAGGTTTTGACAGTTTTGTCATACAAAAGCATGTCAAATCCTAAGTGATTGCTTAAGTAATCATTAAATATATCTGAGTAGGTACCGCAGTTATTAGTAATTGAATGGAATTAAATGAACTTGCAATAATTGCTGTAAATACAAAATGTGTGCCACACAAAAATGATCCTTACCGTATAGACCGAACGCTCAGAGTAGACAGCACGGTATCTGCATTAGTCTTACCATCCTCATCACTATTGGAACCACTATCTTCATTCCTAGCATTGAACTTATACTTTTACCTACTTATTTGCCATATAAATATGACCTGTAAATACAGACTGATTGCCACACAATATTGATTCTTACCGTATAGACAGAACGCTCAAAGTAGACAGCACGGTATCTGCGTTAGTCTTGCCATCCTCATCGTCGCCACTGGAGCCACTATCATCGTTCATAGCGTTAAACTTGGCCAAAGACTTGGCAGTGAGCTTGTTGTCTTTGCCGAGTACGTCTTTTGGAATACCGCGCGCGTTTAGCTGGATTTTTTGGGGTTTCTGTTGCAAAAGATAGACATTATTAAAAAAAAACTACATGGATTCCAGTAATTTTATTTTCTATAGAAAACACAGCATGTTAGTTTAAACGAGGGTCATTGAAACCCGCAATAGGGCATGCTTACATGATACTAATACAAATATTAACAAAAAAACGCTCATAAATAACAGACTGAACCATTTCAAATACTTCGGAATATTTATCACAGAAAATGTGCGCGGATACGGGACTTTTAAGCATAATCCATTTCCCCGTCGGGGCTGCGGGTTGTTCAGAAGTCACCGCGGCCTCGACATAAAGGGCTAAGAAGGAACATGGGTGGTTTTTAGTCAGTAGAATTCTGACACTCCCTTTCGCTCTGCCCAAGAGCGGGAGGGGTTATTTGATAATTTACCACACGCCAACAAAAATAACTAGGCATAATCCATTTTCCCTTTATATTTTAAAATTGTGACAATGTCGAAAAAGAAACATCTAATAAAGTTAGATGGGATTAATTAATCAATTACGTCACAAATTAAGGTTATATTTTTTTTTACATAATATATTCCTTCAATATGTCCCTTGTCCTGAAAATATTTATCTCTACCTGTTGGAAATATCTTGTGAACAGAGCTAGTTTAGTAAAACTCGTAAATAGATGGATAATTTTACTTTAAATATTTTTGCAGAGTGACATACATGTTATCAAGAAAGTTACCTAGCAACCACAGTACAAAAGACTAACTAGAATGTACCCAACATACAACTAATTTAACACCCAGAGATAAATATTTTCTGGCGGAAAACTGTAATTATAAAAAGTGTGTATTATTTTAATGTGTAAACTCACCTTAGGCTCTTGAATAACTTTAGGATGATTGTAAAGGTTGGAGTAAGTGGACAGTATGGTCTCACAGTCCCATTTCTCTTTGGGTTCTGCATCTACCGTCACAAGGTCGTCCTCAGATTCTTCCTGTATTTCTTGGAGACGGCTTATTCTGTAAATCCATTGTAATGCTATAACATCACACCTTGAAATGCCAGAAGGGTATGGGCGGTATGGCTGAGGTGTACCTTATAGTACACACCAGGGTGGTTGCTGATGCAATTTTTTTTCACATCATCTGATGCTGAAGCTAATTCTGATTTTAATTATTTTCTTTAAAAAAAATCAGGAGAAAAGTAGTCGCCATTGTAAATATACATCTAAAAGTAAAAAAAAACAAACACTTTCAAGCAGAATGACGAATTATAACGTAATGAGAGAAGTTTGTGTTTGTTTGCAATCGCAATCCCGCGGTCGACCCTTTGATTGGTCAAAACTCGTAAGCAAAAACTACACGTGATATAAGCCCCGCCTCCTCTGCGGTCATGTCACGACTCGAAGTTCAGCATTAATAATCAGCGTCGATCAATGCGGATGCTGATGTAGAAAATGATGCTGAAGTTCAGCGGTTGGTGAAACTGATGATGACATTTCGCCAGTTAAGTTTAAGCTCCAATTAATAGTCCTGCCAGCCTACTGTCATCATCCGAGCACAATTCCAGACTCAATGGCTCTGAGAAATTCCTGGTGGAAAACCCCAATCACACTTGATTATTTATAAATGTGTTTATTGGACAATTTTAAAATTAATTGATGCTGTCTAGCGTCCTACATCCAATATTTGTACGCCATTCAGGCAAAACATGACTATTGGCTATATTATTGATGTAACATCTTGCATGCCATGTGTTGTGTATACTCATGTTTTGAACAAATAAAATTATCTTTATCTTCAACACTTACCAACGAAGCAAACCCACAAACTCCTTCATGATTCTGGGCTCCAGGTAGTTTGTGATTAAAATCCCTACATCGAAATTAAAGGTATTCACTCGAATGATATCCACTGATGGCCGCAGGCGTAAATAAACTCCCGTCGGGGCTGCGGGTTGTTCACAAGTTACCGCGGCCTCGACATATAGGGCTAAGAAGGAACATGGGTGGTTTTTGCCCAAGACCGGGAGGGGTTGTTTGATGATTTTCCACCCGCCGAAAAAAAAGGCGAAAATAAACTATTTTTACCCCTTGAAAGGATTTTAACGTAATTAGGATTTACACAGTAATATAACTTCAAGGTATGATTTGTGGGAGTATTTCATAAAAATCGCATCTGGTCAACAAGGTTCATTACCACTAAAACAGTGGTAATGAAGTTATGATAAGTAAAGTCTCACCTAGCCATCTCCTTCTCCTTATCGAGCTGGTACCTTCGCTGCGACTCTTCAAAGTGTTCAGCAGCCTGCAGGAGCATATCGTGTGTCTCCGGCATGAAGCCCTCGATCTCCTCCAGGTCCAGCGCGCCTACTTCTGTGTCGTCGTATTCGGCGAACATCTGGGCACAAAACATAACATCACGCCTATTATCCACGAAGAGTTAGGCAGATGTACACCCACATTTCGCAAGTCATGATGACTCCGTGGTTTCTTTTGAGAAATTCTTGATGGAAAAACCCAATAACACTTTGACAGTCCTGGGAATCGAACTCAGGTCACAATAGGGATGTTTACTGACTTTCAAAGATTTGAGTGGGGGGTTGTGACGTCACTAACCGCTAAGAAATGCCATACTAATGTCTTAGAGTATGACGTCATAACGAGTTTTCAAATCACTGTATCGTCTTCATTGTTTGTTTACGTGAAAAAAGAAAAAATACGTGTCCAATAGTTTTTAGTAATCTTTATTACGGACTATTGTTTTATTTATTTAAACTTCTTATACATGACGGCACATTATGTTATAAATTTCCAGTATAACAAGGATTTTTTTTTGTGGGGTTATTTGTTGATTTCCCATCATCAAATAACCCCTCCCGCTCTTGGGCAGAGCGAAAGGGCGTGTCAGACTTCTACTGACTAGAAACCACACACGTTCCTTCTTAGCCTTTTATGTCGAAGCCGCTGTACCTCTTACAACAACCCGCAGCCCCGACAGTATAACAAGGCCTCGCTTTGTATACAGGGTGTCCAAGAACCTGGCGTCCAACTGGATTCCCACGATGCCCCAAGTTCTAACAGTACTCAGAAAAATATTTTAAAAAATCCACCCCATGTACTTACAGAATTATACTGATTTCAAAAAAAAAGGGGAAATGAGCACCCTGTGACATACTTTTGAATGCTGTGACTGCTAATGCTGATAATTTCGATATTTCTTGGAGGTTTTGTAATCTAGGGTATTGCTGTGTCTAAATAGAATGTAAAAATAATGTACTTATTGTACCATTTTAAAATAAAATATTATTTTAACTAAAGGTGATATGGAAAACTATTGAATTTCGCAACTTTGACCGACTGTAGTGTAAAAAAAATGTACCAAAATAGTATGGCAAGTGACGTCAAATTTTGACGCGTTTATTCCTCTTTTTAAAAAGGTATAATACTTACACATTAATTTGAAAAAAAAAATTTTTGATAATATTTTTACTCAACAACCCAATTTTTACGATGTCTTACAGAATTCTTAGAAAGAAAAATTTACGACGAATTGAATCTAACCTCTAAAGAATTACTATTGTATGCTCATAAAAATAACAACAGGCCTCTCAAAAAACAGGTTAGACCGTAAGGGACGGTATGTGCATGCATCTCACCATAGTGATTCGTTATTACAACAGGAGGGAGCAAGACAGAAACTATCTTTGCGATTTGCTGGTTCTTCTTTATGGTACCCCATTATTCAGGTAAGAGTGAGGGAGAAAAAGGTTAGAGGTGCGAGTGAGATAGATAGTGACGCTATCTGGGATCGTGCTATTTAGGATAACAGTACGGTCAGTACGCGTCACTGCCTCCTGCCGTTACTACGCACCTCTCTCTTATTGTTACCATTGATCACGTACTACGATTTAAAGCTTTGTTTATTGGACTCGATTACTCTTTGTGCTCTGGACTTTGAAACGAACTCTTTACGACGACCTTTGCCTGTGTTTGGACAGTTTGTGTTTTGTGTGTGCTACCATGGCGACCTACACTCCGCAAGAATACGCAAATATGCACTACATTTATGGAGAATGTAGAGGTAATGGACGAGCTGCAGCGAGACTTTACAGAGAAAGGTATCCGAGGGCTACGCGATATCCCGACCATCGAGTTTTCATTAATGTGCACAGATCACTATGTGACGGGCGGTTCCCCAATCAAGTAGCTGGTGAAGGACGACCCGTAAATGACTTCATACGCGATGAAGTTTTAGAGGCGGTGTCGGCAAATCCAAGCATCTCTGTGCGAGGAATAGAAGCTGATACGGGGATACCGAAGAGCACAGCACACAGTATTCTCCAAAAAGAAGAATATCATCCGTACCACGTACAGCGAGTGCAAAGTCTTTTACCTCGAGACTATCCGAGCCGAGTCGCGTTTTGTGAAACAATCCTGCAAAAACATCGAGAAGACGAAAACTTTATCGATAAAATTTTGTGGTCAGATGAATCAACATTTAAGAAGGATGGCTACATGAACCTACACAACTTGCACGAGTGGCATGTGGAAAATCCGCACTTGATGCGAGAAGATAGATCCCAGTACCGGTTCAAAGTGAACATGTGGACCGGTATTCTCTGTGGGAATATTATTGGTCCATTTGAGATGCCCGAGAATTTGACTGGCGAATCATATTTAAATTTTCTTCAAAATGATTTGCCAAACTTACTAGAAGAGACCCCACCAGATATGTGGTTCCAACACGACGGCTGTCCAGCACATTTTCGCGTATCCGTTAGAGAGTTTTTGGACGAGCAATACCCGAACAGGTGGATTGGGCGATCAGGAACAATCCCGTGGCCAGCCCGCTCACCTGACTTAAATCCGCTGGATTTTTTTTTCTGGGGAACTATGAAGGAGCTCGTTTATGCGAAGCCCATTAATGACATCGCTGACCTTCGTGAGAAGATAACACAAGCAGTGCAGGTGATACGTCAAAAAAGTTACTCGCGAAACATAAAGCGGTCCTTTTTAAGGAGAGTGAGAGCTTGTATTGCCGCGGGTGGTCAACATTTTGAACATTTATTGTAATAAAATATCTTTAAACTAACATTCTTTGCTTTTATTCTACTGGGAACCCATCTACCTGTGTGTATTTCCTTCTTGCTCACTCTTGGAACCGAAGTAAATAATAGTAGTAACATAACAGTTTCTAAGATAAGAAAGGGTCCGACAGTTACCGTTAGTAGGTAGGCACTTCGTAAAAATTGGGTTGTTGAGTAAAAATATTATCAAAAATTTTTTTTTTCAAATTAATGTGTAAGTATTATACCTTTTTAAAAAGAGGAATAAACGCGTCAAAATTTGACGTCACTTGCCATACTATTTTGGTACATTTTTTTTACACTACAGTCGGTCAAAGTTGCGAAATTCAATAGTTTTCCATATCACCTTTAGTTAAAATAATATTTTATTTTAAAATGGTACAATAAGTACATTATTTTTACATTCTATTTAGACACAGCAATACCCTAGATTACAAAACCTCCAAGAAATATCGAAATTATCAGCATTAGCAGTCACAGCATTCAAAAGTATGTCACAGGGTGCTCATTTCCCCTTTTTTTTTTAAATCAGTATAATTCTGTAAGTACATGGGGTGGATTTTTTAAAATATTTTTCTGAGTACTGTTAGAACTTGGGGCATCGTGGGAATCCAGTTGGACGCCAGGTTCTTGGACACCCTGTATATTACACATACAATGAGAGATCCGCATAAAATGGAATGTTATAAATCTTAATTGGTCTTCGTGTGTATATCCATATATATGAATGAATAAAATAATATATATGAATATGAAAGCAAACAGAATTTACCCTTCACAAAAACTTACCCTTTCAAATCTGTTATCAAGCAGTGTAAGCCCCTGGTTACGTTTCATCACACTGGAAGACATGGAGTACTGTGAGAATCGAGACTTGGTATCATCCTTGTCCTGTGCATCCCAGTTCACCATACGGACTCCTCTGGTCTGTCTGTCGCCCTGGTACACGAAAATAAGATTCGAAATAAGTTCAAAGATAGAAACGTCGTTTATGTGGGTAGGTAGAAATTAAGGCATGCCAAGGACTTTCAGATCTTGCTCCTTGTATGAATCAGGCGAAAAACTGGATTTAAACACACATTTAAAAATGCTATAAAATATATTTGTAAAAAATAAAGATGGCAACGTTAATCAAAATTTTGTAAAAACAACATCTTGCTTTAAAAGTTTTCAATGACTATCCGGTCCGGCGGTTCAGCAACCGAAGTCGTACGAAAGTCGCTTTTGGTGTATAGAATCCACGCCAGCACATGAAGCTACACAATCTGGCAAATTCTTCGCATAGATTTCAACTTTATTGCTGAACCATTAGATTTAAGATTCATTGGGAAAATTTGAAAATTTCGGGTAGCTTCATGTGCTAGCCTAGCTAGTCTGTTCATGGTGTTTCTTGGTTGTTCTTTTCCATAAGAATTTACTACAGTTTGGAATAGTTTCTCAAACTCAAAGCATTTATTTCAATTAAACCTTTATAGGCACTTTTAAAAGTCAGAAGAACAATTCATAAAAACAAAACTACGAGTGCAATACGTCGTTCCGAAAGCCACCACGCCGAACCACACGACGTCGAATGCCCGCAACACCGAGCATGAAAGCACGCAGCGACGCACACCGCAACAACGAATGCACGAGACTCCAAATTACAGAACAACGAATGCACACCGCAACGCGCAACCGCCGCCCCGCAACCCGGAGAACCACGCACCCGCCGCCACGCCGCACGCCCCCGCACCCGCAGCACTCGCCGCCGCAAACATCCGGCGCCGCGCAACTCGACGCAGTAACCCCCGAAACGACGCATTGCACTCTAAAGCTACAGTCACAGACGCAAGGCATAACTTGTGAAAGTATTGTAGTTTCCCATTCCCTAGCGTAGATCTCTATGGAGAAGAAAAGGCAAGAATCTATTATATTAACAGACACCTTGATAGTCTAAACCGCCTGTATTTCTTAATTGAAATAAATACTTTGGATATAAGTTTTTAAACTGACATGGTCTATTATTACTCGACACATAAAGTAAACATGTTAAATATCCCGTTTTCAGTTTATTTTGGAGATGCAGGAACATACCGAGTCGCTGTCGTCATCTGAATCGAGGTCTGACGCGAACGCCTTGTCAGAGTTGCCATTGTCTGACATGCTATCACCGTCTTCATCCTCGTAATCTTCACCGTCTGATCCTCCTGAAAGTTAGTTATTATTTTACAACAATATTACTGCTATAATACTAAGGATGTTTCCTGACTAAACAAAATATGATTCTGTTTAGTCCGTCAGTTAGATAATAGAAAAATATAGGATACGTGTTTTATTGTTTTATCAAATTAATAAAAATTGAATGAGATAAAACAACAAGCTCTCAAAACGGTGAAGAAAAACATCGTGAGAAAACCTTAGAATCAAAAAATTCGAAGACATGTGACATCTACTAACCCGCACTGGGCCCGCGTGGTGGTTTATAGCCCATACCTACTCAAGTTAATTTCTTGTAATTTTCATAGACCAAGGAGATTCTTAAAAAAAACATGATATTCTAACTTACCCTCAGCCATAGCAAGGTCAATGAAGTTGTCTTCCAGTTCATTATCAGGATCCTCAAAGTCAAAGTCATCATCCAAAGCAGCAACCACTTCTGGATCCAAATCTAGGCACAGTCCTACAAAAGATAATAATGTATCAGTTAACTACCTGTTGCCCCCGACCTTCCTCTGCTAGGTTAACTTTCATGTGATCTTAGGGATTGCCACAGGCTTCGCCCGCTACAACTCGAAAATTATCCCACAGGAAGATAAAATCGGGATAAAAACTATGCTACGTGTTAATCCAGATTAACGATAGATAAACGATCTGAGTATCAAATTTAATCCAAATCCGTTCAGTAGTTTTAGCGTGAAAGAGTAACAAACATCACACTCACAAACTTTCGCATTTATAATATTAGTATCATCATAGTTTACTTTTTTTGTAGCTTTTCAAGTGTCCCGTTGCTGAGTAAAACCCTCTCCTAACTTTTTCTAAACCACTTATATCTTGTGCAATCGCTGGCCATGGTTAACTTAAATATTTAAGATGTTATGTTATTGTAATCACACCAATTTTATAAAGGCGAAAGTTTGTGAGTGTGTATGTTTGTTACTTCTTCACATCTTAACGGCACAAACAAAAGATACCTTGTGGAGCAGCTTTGTTGAGTAGACCAACATTCTCTTCAACTTCTGAAGCAAATACTGAGCTGGGCAGATTGAGTGACTCTGTCACGGGGATTGGTACATCATCCTCGGTAGCCTCGGTGGATTTCTCTTTACGTTTGTGAATGGGTTTCTGAAAGATTTAGAAAAGATGGAATTAAAGCTACCCATTCCTGCTTTACATGGCATTATCTATTGGATCCAAAATAGGGTTGTTTCGTAACTAAAACAAATATGATTCTGTTTAGTCTGTCAGATTATCGAAAAATATTGGATACAAAAATGTTTTTTGTTTTATCAAAATAATATTTTTTTTTTGTTTTTTTTTTTTTCTGCTAATTAATCTGCAATCAGCCCAGTAGCTTTAATCAGATGGGAAGTTGTTTCTTCGACTTTTATAAAGTGCACATCCTGTGATGTGTCATCTATTTCTGTTTTTCAATGAATTTTATATGGTAATAATAAAAATTTGACAAAGATAAAACACGTCAGAGACCGACTGGGGGCTTGTGACGACACTTTCCGGTAAAAAATGTACTGCAAACTGACGTCACATGAATTTTCGAAGCACTGTATCATCTTCATTTTTGTTTATGTGTAAAAAGAAAAAATATGTGTCTAATATTTTTTGGAAATCTATCTGACGTTTTTATTCAAAGTATATGCACAAGTGTACATTTACCTTTATTCCATTGAAATTGGTTGGGGGATTTCAAAGATATTATATATATAAAGGTATGAATATTGAGACAAATGATTTTTATTTGTTGAGGTGAAACTTTCAAGGTAGCCTGCGAAATTCCTATTTTTATATTTTTGCTATTTTGCCAGTGTCAGGTTGTATGTTAAATAGGATTTGTGACCATAACAAATGTGACTTTACAGAGTAATAATGAATCAAATCATCAATTCAACCCTCTCAGTTCATATTACTTCCTTGAGTGACTATTTTGATGAAAAAGACATTCTATAAAGCAAACAAATGGTTTCTTACAGGTTGAACCACAAGGGTGACTTCTCGTGAGTCCTTGAGATGTTGCAAATAGTTGTAGTCATCATCAAAGTATATCCCATACTTGATTTGTTGCTCTTTCCGCTGCTCTGGTGTTAGATCCTGAAAACATGTTTGTTTCAAGTAAATATTAAAGAGATGTATGTATTCTTAGTTTCTTTTACATAAAATTATTGCATTGCAATCGCTGATAGCGATATCTTTTCTTCACAAGAATCTTAATGATTTGTAAGTATATTTAATTGCCTAAAATGAGGTCTATCTATAAAGAATGTTAAGATTTTTGTTTAACAATAAATCAGTTGTAACACCATAATAGCATAAGTTTTAAAGAAATAGGGTTTATGTCCACTAAAAACCACTTTCTAGGATTGGTTTAACCTAAGCAGCTCAGTTGCTAAGTGCTAAGTAACAAGTGAAAGTTTGATTGGACAACATCATATTGAGAATAAATTTGAAAGCTGCAAGTTTGAAAGTAACCTAAGGATCTAGCAGCTGCATTATTAATGAACTTATTACTTAGAAGAGTATAATTACTGGGTACAGATAACATGATTATTAAAACATGTATCATACTCACAGGATCTTTCTCCTTTTTCTGAGGCACATTAGCACTGACAGGCACTAGCACACGTTGGGGGGCTGTCTCATCAGCAGCCAAGGGATCCCTTTGCGAACGATGCACCAAGTTGAACGTCACCGCTTTCTTACGATCTATGAATTTCTTTTTTGTCTTCGGCTGAAATTAGGTTAGGTGGTGTTTATTACAGAATAACCCTTCTTCATTTAGGAAAAACGTGCTGGTAAGAACGTGGCAAAATACATTACCATTGTGAAAAAGTATTATTCGGACTGTAGCGTGGAAATTATGGAAATATGATCAAATACGCGCAAAACATGTGTTGTTTTGAATAGGCGTACGTCAAAAGAAGAATGTTTTACTTTACTCATGTTATTATACTCTTTGGTTTTACTGTTCAGAAACAGTGACATAAACGACATTTTGTTCTAAAATTTCTGAACGGAATGTTGGGTTTGTTCATTTCATAGCAGTGATTGCTAGAACATTTTTGTCAATTCTTAGTCTTCACTGATTTTATTCATCAAGAAAGCCTAACTGTCTAAAGAGTGCCAATGCGACATGGCGTGAGGATTGCGTCGTACAGAACTACAGAGTTTTTTTTATAGCTGATTAGCTGGGTTAACATTATTTCGTAGAACATTAAACAGAGCACAGACAAATTGTAGAGCAATACCAACATCATAACAAATAACGTCATCTGTTTCTGTCATAACAAACAAGATAAGGTAACCTCTAAAAATGTATTTCGCGAAAAATTCTAACATTTTGTGTTATAAATACAGAAGAATTGTATCAAAATGGACTTGTATAAGTTGTATGCGTGCAAAAAGTACAGCTGCACCGAAGACGAAGACGTATTCTCACACCATTCTGTCCCCAAAGACCAATTTTCCAGCTCGCTCAAACAATGCAATAAAAGAGCAAATTCAAAAGGTAAAGGTACTTAAAAACTAATGAAATTAGACTTATTAAACCACTTGACCGTTATTCGAAGCATAATTAAACAATTTAGAGATAGGCTGTATCTTGTTTCCTGTGCCATTTTTCCTAAAAATTCTAGTCGTATAGCTCTCGTGACGTCACCGGGGCAGAGAGGGGAGGGCGCTTGTGAGCGCGCGAGCCTCTGTCTTGTTCATTGGCGTTCTTTTCCTTGCCGCAGACGGTTGTACCTGGCAGGTGAGTTTTTAATAACTTTTATAACCGTCATTATTTTTCCTTGTGATCGAAAACTGGCAATCAGTTTTCAATACGTAACAGTTACTAGTGTTTATTATATGTAATTGCTTTTACTGTGGTTAGTGTTCAGTAATCAATGCTGGAATATTTAAATTAACGGTTTTCCGTTCGTGTGTTGATTATTCACTTTTTCTTTTTCCAGTGTTTTGTTGTGCGATTGTTTAAAATATAATACGTAATGGATAAAGAAATAACGTTGATTTCACAAGATGAACCGGTCGCAGGCCCTTCTCGCGTTGCTAATAATAAGGAACCTAGTACAAAACGTAAACGTTCACGTTCCAGCAGCAGTAGTAGTAGCTCTGATAGTACCAGTTCCAGTTCATCTAGTTCTTCTGACCATAGGTCAAAACATAAAAGTGCGCGTCGCCGCCGTCATAAAAAACGGGAAGGCAAGCACAAGCGTCGCCGCTCAGAGCGTAAAGTGAAACAAATCAGTGATTTGCCTAATCAGTATTTTACTAATAGTGTGCCAGTGGCCGAAGATGCTATTTCCCTCTTTGCCGAGGATGAATTCGAAGAGGAGGGTAGTAATTTTCTTGATAATTTGGGAGTCGAGATTAAACTTAAAGAACCGGCTATTCCAAAGGCTGACGTGCGTTATGTAAACGTATTAAAAGAAATTCAGTTTTTTAATAAACCGGACTGGAGTGAAGTACGTTACGCGGAAACCCAAAAGTCGTATAACCACAGCCCGGGTTTCGTTTAGCTCGAGGCAAACGAGGAGATTAGACCCTATGACACACTTAAACACCTAAGCTACTCAGAAAGAGCTTATGCTTCATTAACTTTCGGTTTGTTAAAGCAAAAAGAGTCTTTAAAGAAGGAACTTTGTGCTTTTATGACATGGGTCCGAGACCAGAAAGAAGAAATTAGCTTCGAGGCTATAAACCAAAAGCTTAATGATATTTTCACTACCGGTGAATTTAGCAAAGTTTCAGCAGACCTTTTGCAGATGGTTTGTGGACATAGGGCTGAAACCATACAAATGCGCAGAGATAGCATAACAAATGCGGTTCGCGACCCGTTAGTTAAGGCATCAATTAGGAAGATTCCTCCATCTGAGGTCAACTTATTTAACTCTGAGCAGTTTATTGTCACTTTAGAAAAAGTTGGTGGCATCAAAAAGGCCTTCTGGCCTGCTTCTAAATCGCCTAGCTCATCTAAATCGGCTTATGGTTCGGCCTCAACTTCGCAAGTTGGAAAATGGCTTATCCGTCCCTCGCAGGGGCAGCATTCGGTTCCACCCTCGCAGGGTAAGAACTATAATACTGGCATGCCCGTACACGGCTGTCAGAACTGTAATGTCCCCTCGCACGGTGGCCTTTTGCAACATAATATACAATGTCCTTCGCAAGGACCGGCGCAAGTGTACCACAATTATCCTCAGCAGAGTAGTGGCGCAGTGGATAGAGGTTCCTTTCGCTCTCGCGGGGCAAGACATAACCAAAGATACCACGCCCACAGACGTGGCACTCATAAGCGAAGGTCATCACCTTCAGGCTTTAATGCCAAGAGAAATAAATATTGACATAAAGATATTTCAAGCCGGTCAGTTATCGAATTTCGTCGATCATTGGAGGCAAATACAAGCACCAGAATTTCTTATTCGAATAATTCAAGGGTACCGTATACCCTTTCAGCAAAAACCACCGTTAATTATGCCCAACTTAGACAACAAAGCGTTTCAAACACCAGTGTCAACAGAAATGACGTTAATCATTCAAAAAATGTTGGATCAAGGAATTCTAGAAATTGTAACTCAAACTCCAAGTTTCTTATCCACCCTCTTCCTGGTGCCAAAGAGCGATGGATCGGCCCGACCGATTTTCAATTTAAAAGCCTTAAACGAATTCGTACTGACCACCCCTTTCAGTCTGATAAATGTATTCAGAATCCCAGATTTTATTCAGCCCAAAGACTGGATGTGCAAGCTGGACATTTCCCAGGCATACTTCCACCTAAAGATAGCAAAGAGCCACAGGCGCTTCCTACGCCTTATTTACAACAAACAGCTTCTGCAAATGACCTGCCTTCCATTCGGTCTCAGCACGGCTCCAAAAACTTTTGCCAGTTTGACAAATTGGATTGCCCAAGTAATGAGAAGCAAAGGTGTGAGAATATTGGTATTTCTCGACGATTTTCTTTTGGCTCACCAAGACCCAGAAATTCTAGCGAGCCATGTCAGCCTTCTGGTAAACACATTACAATATCTGGGGTGGCAAATAAATTTCCAAAAATCCATCTTAACACCAAAGAAATCTCTGGTTTATCTGGGCGTGCTCTGGGATCCTTGGTTAAACCTCAAATGTTTACCAAAGGAAAAAGTAAATTCATTGATGGCGAAAATTCACCATATTATAGATCTTGGAAAGACAGACCTGAAAAAGTTGCAGAGCGTAATAGGAGCACTAAACTTTGCGAGTTTTGTCGTTCAAAGAGGGAGATTGCATTATCGAGCTCTATTGAAATTCGTAAACACTCTAGACCTAAACAATTCTGTCAAGGTATATTCAGTGCCAGCAGACGCAATGGGCGACCTACAATGGTGGACCCAGAATTTGCAACACCCGTCAATTCTACACCACGCACCAGTGTCTCATTTTATCACGACGGACGCCTCCGACTTAGGCTGGGGCGCCCAGATAGACAACCAGTCCCTAAGCGGAACTTGGTCTCAAAACGAGAAATATGGTCACTGCAATGTCAAAGAAATGTTGGCAATACTGAAGGTCTTCCAAAGTCATTCCATGTATCTGAGGCAATCTACAGTCACCATACAATGCGACAATCGCACGGTAGTAGCGTATCTTCGTCACGAAGGGGGGACCAAATCCACGCAGTTGATGGACATAACTTACGACCTGTTTTGCTTGATAGATCAATACCAGATCCAAATCAAAGTACACTACATTCCGGGGAGGTACAACAACCATGCCGACCACTTATCTCGGTTTCGCCAGGTCCCCGAATGGCATCTGTTGCCCGAAGTCACAAAAACAGTATTCCTGAAATGGGGCATTCCCCAAGTGGACCTGTTTGCTTCCAGCAAAGCCCACGTAGTCTCACGTTACGTATCAAAGGATCAGAACGACAAACAAGCTATAGCCCACGACGCATTTTCGATTGCTTGGACATTCAATCTGGCATGGGTGTTCCCGCCCCCGTTTCTGATACCCAAAGTTCTGAGCTACCTCAACCAGGCATCGGGAATTTACTTACTGGTAGCACCGAGGTGGGAAAAAGTGTTCTGGCGCGGCGATCTCAAAGCCCGGGCTTTAGCCGCACCATTCACAATACAGAGCCTGGACAGAGTATTAATCGATGTGACAACAGGACTACCACCACCTCGCGTCCAGGATCTTGTATTGGAAATATGGAAATGTGGGGGTGGACACACGATTTAAGTGATTGGGATAATTCTCAAATAGATCTTCTGAAGAGTTCTTGGCGCGCTTCCACCCTGAGAACTTACAAACCCGCATGGAACCGCTGGGTCTTATGGTGTAGAGATAAGAGTGTTAACCCTAAGAGCCCCTCAGGTTCTGACCTAGCTCGTTTTTTAGCTGATCTGCACGTAAAATATAAACTGTCTTATAATACAATAATGTTACATAAGTCCGTGGTCTCTACCCTTTGCAATGTAAATAATTCAGGGGTTCTAAGTAATCACGTTTTGGTAAAACACATTTTGAAATCAATTTCATTTAAAAAACCTATTGATTCCAAGTTACCCATCTGGAATATTGATGATTTTGTTTCCTTTCTTGGCAATAGAACTATAAATAGTGATAATATTTTTGATGTATCGAGTCAAGCAGCTGCCCTATTAGTACTCTGTTCTGGTAGACGTATTCATGACTTGACCCTCCTTATGACTGATAACGATAATTATTTAAAATCACCAGAGAACGATTGTATAACTTTATGGCCTGCCTTTGGGTCTAAAACTGATTCATCTGACCATAGGCAATCAGGATGGAGATTATTTAAAAATAATGATGATAGGAATTTGGATCCGGTATTCTGGGTTGAACAGACCGTATCACTGCTTTCCTTTAGACGTCGGGAAGCAAAATGTCATAACTTGTTTATCACGACAAGAGGTGCAGCTCGTGCAGCCTCACGAACGGTTATTGCAGGCTGGATAAAAACCCTGATGCGTCAAGCAGGCATTGTTGCTACTCCTGGAAGTATCCGGTCCGCTGTTGCTTCTAAGAATTGGTTGGACAATTTCCCCATTGAAGATATTATGGCTCGGGAAAATTGGAGGTCCTCCAATACTTTTATTCGATTTTACAAGCGACAAGTTTTGGATTCATCTAGAAGTAACAGCATTACTGGTCTATTTAATCCTGTGAATTAAGTAACTAATTAATTTGGTATTTAATTTTGTTTAGTCTATTTTTATGATACAGTCATTTTCTATTACATTCTCTTTTTCTTGATTTATCCCTACACATTGGCGTTCACCGTGAACGTCACCAGGCGATAACAGACACCTCTCAATTGTTTAATTATGCTTCGAATAACGGTCAAGTGGTTTAATATCGGCGTTTTACCTGAAATAAAACGCTTATTAAACTACTTACCTTATTCGAACCATAATAGTAATTTCTGCCTGGTGACAAAGTCAATCATCCAATGAACAAGACAGAGGCTCGCGCGCTCACAAGCGCCCTCCCCTCTCTGCCCCGGTGACGTCACGAGAGCTATACGACTAGAATTTTTAGGAAAAATGGCACAGGAAACAAGATACAGCCTATCTCTAAATTGTTTAATTATGCTTCGAATAAGGTAAGTAGTTTAATAAGCGTTTTATTTCAGGTAAAACGCCGATATTTATAAAATACAATATCCGAAGAGGTTAACAATTAATATTGACACACGGTTTCACTAGATTTAACTGTATTATTCGTTGACCAAAATTATATCACTATTGTTTTAGACTGCACAATTTGCTGAGCTTTATAATTGGCAAAGGAAACACCTCAAAGGTCCAGAGTTTGTATTGCACGATGGGCCACCGTATGCTAATGGAGATTTGCATATGGGACATGCTGTAAATAAGGTAAATAATATTTAAATATCCATCTTTGAAATAATTTCTGACTGTAGGTAATGTACATTTAAAATATTTGAACAATACACTTGTGTGCCAAGTGTGCCTAGTAGGGTTACTGATCGCAAGTGCTACAGCTGAGCATTAGGTCCTGGGTTTGATTCCTAGATCAAACATTCTTGAGTTTTTGCATGAGTAATTTGTCAATATTAATATGCATAGTCTTCATGTGTGTATTGTACCAAGATTATGTCTGGACCTTAAACTTATTGTTAACCATAACGATTTAAAAAATTAAAAGAGTAACCTTTGGAGTTTCTTGCTGGTTTTTCTCCTTAGGAATCACCCAATGCACCAAACCATGCACCTTTTTACCCGACTGCGGCAAAGCCCAAAAGGAGGGTTATTGTCGATGTTTTGGTGCCCATGTCTATGTGAAATAAAAATATTTTGATTTTGATTTTCAATAGCAGCCACAGAGTTTGATTGCTCAATTAAATGGAATATAAATATGACTGGTGAAACTTCCCTGCTACATGATGAATTGATGATTTTATGTGATGTTATTCTCTATCTATTTCAGATAATCAAAGATATAAACAACAGAAGCCAAGTACTACAAGGCAACCGTGTTCACTACATCCCTGGCTGGGACTGCCACGGTCTACCCATAGAGCTCAAAGCTCTACAAAAAGCAAAGAAAACATCAAAAAACAGCCATATATCAGACCCGGTACAAGTCAGAGAAATTGCCAGAAGTTTTGCCTTAGAAACGGTTGAGAGACAAAAAGATGCATTTAGGAAGTGGGGTGTCATGGCAGATTGGGATGAACAGTGTTATTTGACTTTAAATAAAGGTTATGTACAGAACCAGTTGAGGCAGTTCCATAAGATGTATAAGTCTGGGTTAATATTTCGTGCATTAAAACCTGTTTATTGGTCACCTTCTTCACGGTGAGTTTTGAATTTATTACAGTGTAGTACAGTCTTTTTAAGTTAATGCTTGCACTGACTGGACGGGTCCACTCAAATCTGTGTGGTGCTTTCTTCAAAAGATCATCTCAGACATTAATCTGCATGGTCTTCATGTGTGTATTATACTTAATTGTTAACCCAAACGATTTTAAAATATTAAAAGAGTAACCTTTGGAGTTTCTTGCCGGTTCTTCTCCTTAGGAATCAACCAATGTACCAAACCATGCCCCTTTTTACCGAAGTTTTATAAGCGCCCATGTAGGCCTATGTGAAATAAAAATATTTTGATTTTGATTATTTTACTTATTTTGAAGTACAGTCTGTTCAAGTTATTTTACTTTCAGCACTTTTAAAATTGCAATGACCTGTATGTTCTTAGTAAAAGGGTGAATTTCACATTGCTATTTCTACACAAGTTTGACAGAATCAAAGTTATATTTATTCTTGTAAAATAAGGCTGCTTTTGTATTGGTAGTGATATAGTTAGAATAACTGTTGATTTCTTGAAGGATTGTAGTAGTTCTTTCTATTTTAGGTAATAAGAAATCTTTTATTGAATAAATATTTTATTTTGTTTTCCCATCCTTTTTTTCAGAACAGCATTAGCTGAAGCTGAGTTGGAGTATGATCCTCAATATAAGAGTACAGAAGTGTATGTCACATTCCCTGTAGAGAATTTGCCTGCAGCAATTAAGGATACTATTAAAGGGTAGGTTTTGTCAGGTATTGTTTATACTAGTCATCACTTTGTAGGCTTTGAGGTGGAACACGTTTGTTTCTACCACACAGTTTTTAAGCCGCACATGGGCCTCTGACTTGGCTTTACAAGACGCTGTCAAGAAACATCTCTCAGGCATTCATCAGGTTTTCTCACGCTGTTTTCCTTCGCCAGACGAATCATAATTACATAATACGCACATGCATAAAAAAGAAACAGAGGTTGGCAGTCCAACGGTCACACACACCAGCCTATCACTGCTAAGACAAAATTAATAAACTTACCCTCTTTTTCCAGGAATAAACTCTCAGCAATAATCTGGACGACCACACCTTGGACCCTGGTAGCGAACCGTGCGATCTGCTACAATCCTCAGCTGAAATACAGCATCGTATCACTGAGCAGTAGACCAGACTACTTGATCGTCGCAAGTGGACTGGTGGAGCCTTTGAAGGAGTTGTTGAAAGTGGAGGCCAAGACTATTGCTGAATTTGATGGTATGTATTGTTTTTGTAATAAAGGTTTACGTACGGTTCTGGCGGCCGCAATACTCGTACTTCTGTCGCAAAAATGGGCTAGAATTGCAGGGTTCCGAGAAAAACACAAAAAATTACAAAAATAACTGTGGGAAGTCGGTTTCTTCGTTTCATTGCCTTTTTTGCCACCGACTTCCGAAAATAAAGTCTAATAAGTGATTTTTGGAAGTCCTCTTTTTTTTTGCAAAAAGTTTTGTAGCATTTATGAACCTTTGTCACGAACCGCGCTATCTGCTACAATCTTCAGCTGAAATACAGCATCGTATCTCTGAGAAGTTGACCTGGCTACTTGATCGTCGCCAGTGGACTAGTGGAGACTTTTTTTTTTTTTTTTGGTGGGTGTAAAATCATCGAATAACCCCTCCCGCTCTTGGGCAGAGCGAAAGGGAGTGTCAGACTTCTACTGACTAAAAACCACCCATGTTCCTTCTTCGCCCTCTATGTCGAGGCCGCGATAACCGGTGGACTACCCGCGGCCCGACTGGTGGAGCCTTAGGAGTTGTTGAAAGTGGAGACTGAGATAGTTGCTGAGTTTGATGGTATGTAAACTATGATTTAGTCCCGTTCTGGCGACGGAATACTTCTGCCGAATAAAATAGGCTAGAGTTGGTAAATTTTATAGTTGATTTTTGATAATTTGGGCTTTTTTTTACTAACCTATTTTGTCCCATTGCTGGGCAAAGGCCTCCCCCATTCATTTCCACCTCTCCCGATGTTTTGCCTTCTCAGGCCAATCAGTAAGGAATGAGTCCAAATCGTCACGCCAGCGTTTCCTTGGCCTCCCTTGGCCTCGGTGACGACGACCGTCTTCATCTGTCCTGAGCTATCCTGTAAATGTGACCCGCCCAGTCCCATTTCAACCTCACAGACATATCGCCAACATCGGCGATGCCTGTCTTGGAGATAAATACAAATACCCCGACCCGAAACAACTATCTGTAGGCCACACAAATATTTGTTCCATATAAATACATTGAAGACCTATAAAACACTACATAGATTCAAAACTTAACATCTTTGCCAGGCCACCACCTCCAAGGCACGACATATTATAACAAGTTAGTGCAACAATCGCTACCATTCCTCGAGGGAGACCACGTGACAGACGCCAAAGGCACAGGGCTAGTGCACACCGCGCCGGCGCACGGACCTGAAGACTTTCTCGTTGCACTGAAGAATAATATGACAGTGGTAAGTTTTTCGCAGCAGCGATAGCCCAGTGGTGGCGGCCCCGCCTTACGACCAGTAGGTCGTGGGTTCGAACCCAGGCAGGCACATTACTTTGTGTAATTTATTTCATCACCGCTGCTCTCAAAATGGTAAAGGCAAACATCGTGAGGAAACCGGCATGTCTTAGAAACAAAAAATTCGAAGACATGTGACATCTACCAATCCGCACTGGGCACGCGTGGTAGATTATAGCCAATTCCCTCTCAAAGAGAGGAGGCCTGTGTCCCAGCAGTGGGAACATTAATAGGCTGTAGAATTGTCAAAATAAAATTAAACTACCACTTAAATACTACGCCACAAGTGGTTGTCTGTTTAGTTCAAAAATATATTTGTTTTCTTAGCAAGAGGAGCTGAAACGGAGGGTCGTTGATAAAATTTAAAAATAATGTTTATTCAATTTAATAAACATTATTTTTAAATTTTGTTAACGACATCAAGTTTTTTTTGACAGTATTTACGCACTGAATGTTTATTTTAAGGACTTTTTCATGTAATTGGCTTTCAAATGCTTATTGTTTCAGTACAATGTCTGTATTAGCTGTAAGCTTCCCAAATAGAATTAAAAATACGTTGTTCAAAACGTGCTGCTACTGTCCACAAAATTTTTGATTTCTCTCTTAACCTTCTCCCATTAAATCATCGTCAGGAATGCAACGTCGACGAAGCCGGTCGCTACACCCGCCTAGACCCCGAATTAAACGGCCAGCCCGTACTAGGCTCCGGTCAGGAAATAATCATCTCCCGGCTGCGCGATGACGTCATGCACAGAGGAGAGTATGTGCACTCGTATCCGCTGGACTGGAGGACCAAGAAACCGCTCATCATTACAGCTAGCCAGCAGTGGTTCATTGATACCGCGGCGCTGAAGGAGAAGGCATTGGTTAGTATGGTAAACTCGTATCTGCTCGTGTGACTTACATTACTTATCATAGACACTGAATCTATGGTAAAGTTGACAGGTTAGTAAACCAGTTGTAAACATAACTTTGTGCCTATTTTATGTATCCTTGTTTAGTTCTGTCTCCTGATTTGGAGGGAAGTGGAAATTATGTTTTTCCTACTTCATTGCAAAAGGGAGCAGCGGTGGCCCAGTGGTGGCGGCCCCGACTTACGAACAGTAGGTCGTGGGTTCGAATCCAGGCAGGCACATTACTTTGTGTAATTTATTTCATCACCGCTGCTCTCAAAACGGTGAAGGAAAACATCGTGAGGAAACCGGCATGTCTTAAAACCAAAAAAAAATCGAAGACATGTGACATCTACCAATCCGCACTGGGCCCGCGTGGTAGATTATAGCCCATTCCCTCTCAAAGAGAGGAGGCCTGTATCCCAGCAGTGGGAACATTTATAGGCTGTTGATTGCAAAAGGGTAGTTGACAAAAAAATCTATTTAGTCCGTAAAAATACGTGTCCAATATTTTTTGGAAATCTATCTGAAATTTCCAAAAAATATTGGACACGTATTTTTTTTTTTTTTACGTAAACACTCAATAAAGACGATACAGCGCTTTCAAAACTCGTGTGACATCATATTCTAAGACATTAGTATGGTTTTTTTACCGGTCAGTGACGTCACAAACCCCCACTTAAATCTTTGACGCGTTTATCTTTGTCAATTTTTATTGATTTCTTAAAACAAAAAATACGTATCTGAAGGCAGAGGGTCCAACATCTTAAATGAAACTATGAAATATAGCTGTAATAAACTTTTACTCTAATAGCACGTTATTTAAAATAAACCACTATATAATTCAGATATAATGTAAAAACTCTAAGCGCTACAGCATGTGCACCGGGCCAAGCCTGCGACAAGAATGATCTCCTCCATGCCGAGCGCTCGTTTAAATAGACCGGCCCGAGCAGTGGGGAGAGTGTTGCGGCCTTAGCGACGCCTTGCGCCGCGCACCTGGCCCGCTGCACGTGCTGTTTACAACGGCGACGCCGTCATATCCAATATTTTTCGATAATCTAACAGACAAACTAAATAGAATCACACTTTTTTGAGTCGGTAAACATCCCTTTCATTCTTTTCAGATTCATTTCGTTGCATTATCCATAACAGTTATTTTTTTTCTCTGGGGCTTTGTCGAGCTTCTGGACCTCCTGGCAATTAGCAATAGCGCCAAAAAATACTCCAAATACGAGATGAACATGAAAAACTTTAACAAAAACATAGCTTAGTAAATTGTATGGGTAATTGCTTATCCCAACTAATATTATTCCCCCTCTTCTCATAACAGGCAGCTCTAGAAAAAGTGGAGATCCTACCATTATCCAGTAGCGACCAATACCGTCAGGGCTTCAGAGCTCAGTTGGAGAAGAGACCGTATTGGTGCATATCGCGACAGAGGGCCTGGGGCGTGCCTATACCCGCCGTCTATAGCGGGGATGATGTTGTTGTGGATGAGTAAGTTTAAACCTAAGATCAAGGAGACTATTTTTTCCAATTCCTTATTCCAGTGTTACAAATAGATACTATTTTTTATTTTTTTCAAGTGCTGGAATCTATACAAATTAATAAAAGCCTGAACAAACAGACAGACAGACAAAGACACTATTATTAATACTGAGAACAAGGTATTTATTTTATTTTACTAGACACAAAACTCAAACATGGGAGTTTTTATTTCGGCGCTATTACAAATGTAAGCACCATTTTCTAGACTTGGGTAGTTCCGGAACGAGTCATGAAAATGGAAAGTATTCAGATCGGTATTGCCGTTCCACAGATTAATATAGTTCTGAGGTAATAATTATCAGTTTTGCTTTGATAGTTCTGAAGTACGAGGTACTGGAGCTTTTCTGTGGTACTAACAAACTGAAAGCGTTCCCCGGTACTAAAGGAACTATTGAACTAAGTGAGTGAACTAGTTCCGGAAGCAAAAATATACATATCATTTGTTGGACACGTTTTGCGCATGTCTTCCATGTTCACGGATAAACTGAAGTCATGATGAGTGAATTTTTATGAGCAGACAAATCGGTCTACCCTCCTGTTCGTTTTTAGCGTTCGGTACCACTACCATTGTCACTCACTACACGATTCTGTTCCCGACACTCAAACAAACTCACTGTGTTCACTCGCAAAATTTTATCAGCACTTTTTCTGTTTTTACACAGTCGAAAAAATAGACAATAATTTTAATAAAATATTTTTTTGTTTGTACCTATTGTTACTTGATGGGAATTCAACTAAACCGACGATATGTTGGTGTGTGGCGACAACGACATCTATCGCAACCCATGCGAACTAATTTGGCAAACCCCTACATCGCGCTATCAAAGTTATCCGCGACATTAGCGTATATAGAAAATCCCGACTTACATATATGCCGCGTAGTTAGCCCATTATACACAACACCCGTCTGGTCGGAGGATCCTCCCTTTTCTATAGGGGATGTGGAACTTTACACCCTGTTCCTCGTACCCCCATAAGGTGTATTACGAGTACCTAAAAGGAAAAGAGATCTTACCTTCAGAGATTAGATGAAATATTTATTTTTCTAATTTCACACCGATATTCTTTCTAAATTAAATAATTCCTCATACTACGAACAATACTAACTAAGATCTTCATTTCCAGACGCATCATAGACAAGCTATGCTCTCTGATAGAGTCGCGCGGCGCTGACGTGTGGTGGACCTGTGACGTCACTGAACTGCTGCCCGATGACGTCATCAAGGATCATCAGTTTGACACCAAGAAGGTCACTAAAGGAAAGGTAATTATAAAACTGATGTCATTTACATGAATTTGTGTTATGTGTGAGAGAACTAAGTTTTTTTTTTGAGTGTGTGAAATCATCAAATGACCCCTTCCGCTCTGGGCAAGCGGTAGGGAGTGTCAGACTTCTACTGACTAAAAACCACCCATGTTCCTTCTTAGCCCTTTGTGTCGACGCCGCGGTATCTCTTTCGAACAACCCGCAGCCCCGGCAGAGAACTAAGTTCATTCTTAAACGCATAACAACACACTGGTAATCTCGGAAAGGATAGGCAGAGGTGTACCTAATAGTACAACCACATCTCGGCAGTTTTGTGCGACTGCTGAGGTCATGGGTTCGATTTCCGGGTAAGGCAATGTGTTGTTTGGATTAGTGCCCGACTGATTGCATTAGTATTACACATGAGGCTTCCGTTGACCTGGTGAAGGTTGCGGGGATCCGCTGGATGCGAGACGCACGGGACCGGTCAATGTGACGACACCTGGAGGAGGCCTATGTCCAGCAGTGGACGTCTTTTGGCTGAAATGATGATGATGACATGGGGCGTAAACAATAACTGATGAAATGTGGTGTAAGTTCACCTCTGCTTAACCAGTCGGAGCAGCAGTGGCCCAGTGGTGGTGGCGCCGACTTACGAACAATAGGTCGTGGGTTCGAACCCAGGCAGGCACATTACTTTGTTTAATTTATTTCATCACCGCTGCTCACAAAACGGTGAAGGAAAACATCGTGAGGAAACCGGCATGTCTTAGAACCAAAAAATTCGAAGACATGTGACATCTACCAATCCGCACTGGGCCCGCGTGGTAGATTATAGCCCATTCCCTCTCAAAGAGAAGGAGGCCTGTGTCCCAGCAGTGGGAACATTAATAGGCTGTGGATGAACCAGTTGGGGGTACTCTGCGTGATTTTATGTTCTCGTTTCAAATATAAACAACAATTTTAAAACTAGGTGCACGTTTTGATACCGTTTTAAAATTCTTACTTTGCTATCTTTCCCAGGACATAATGGATATCTGGCTAGACTCAGGTCTGTCCTGGTCTACGCTAGGCGGTCGCACAGCCCAGCTTTATTCTGAAGGTGTGGACCAGCTGACGGGCTGGTTTCAGGCTTCGCTACTGACTTCTCTAGGACTGACTGATGAAGCGCCTTATAAGTGAGTAGGCCTTATTTGCACCAGTCTCTCTCCGAGCCTTTGCTCGAGTTAGTCCGCGATGCTGAGCAAGGAGTTTTAAATCAACTCTTAAATAATGATAGAAATCATTGTTAAACTGCCGTACTCAGATATTTAATGATTAAATAAATAAATAAATATCCTTGGACATTTCACACAACGCCATCTAGTCCCAAGCTAAGCAACCTAATGCTTGTGTTATGGTAACGAGATGGCTGATAAACTACTTATATACATTTTTTTTTTTTGTAAATACATACATATTATAGATAGAAAAACACCCAGACTCGGAACAAATACATGTAGGTCGTACAAATATTTGTTCCGTGCGGGAATCGAACCCGCGACATGCTGCGCAGCAGTCAATCGCTCAACCACTGCGCCAACGATGCGATTACTTAAGCCGTCCCTTAGTAAAGGTTTCACATATTTTTGTATAAGAAAACTGTCAAAACCATTACTAAGTGATGGCCTAAGTAATCATTAAAGCTCTCTGCGTGCGGCAGTAAGTGTCGATGTCTGTTTGCTGCTTCCCCGCCGCCTTAGTGACGCCCTAAACCGAGGGTCGTACCCCACAAGGGATGCTCTTATTGCTCTGTCATTTATTTTATAAGGTTTTGATGGCTCTAGCTGGAATCCTTACACACAAAGTATCCACAGAATAGTCATCTTAGGGTCAGCTCACACCGAGACGCGACGCGACGCGACGCTGCGCGCACACTTTAAAAGAGTGACTCAAAATGCAACTTTATTTTCTACACGAAAAGATACACATTGGCGCGATGCGTCTCGCGGCGGCGCAGCCCGAAATCACTGGCCTCTTCTAGTATCGTCGCGTCGCGTCGCGTCTCGGTGTGAATTGACCCTTATGCAGAAGCGAGCCAAAAACTGCAGCAGTCCGCGAGGTAATGCGGCCTCGACATAAAGGGCTAAGAAAGAACATGAGTGGTTTTAGTCAGTAGAAGTCTGACACTCCCTACCGCTCTGACCAGAGCGGGAGGAGTCATTTGATGGTTTCCCACGCTCAATAAAAAAAATAAAAGTTGGGCGGTCTCTCCATGTAAAATAGACTGGAAGCCAACCTTTAATGGCTTTCAATGGCTTTAATGGCGACCATGCAGCACGATCCCTAGCTACTCCACTGATGACCCGCAATAAAAAAAAAATGATATTGTGAATGTAAGAAACATGTGGGTCTTTCTTAAATTTTAATTGTTGTGATTGTCTGGCAGTTTGAGTACTTTAAGTGACCCACCCAAATGTCCTTTCTTTGGTATTGTTCGTCGTGACGTTGAGCTCCTTGAGTTATAAGTCGAGCTCCACGATAACTGACAAATGCTTGCACTGACTGGACGGGTCCACTCAAATCTGTGTGGTGCTTTCTTCAAAAGACCATCTCAGACATTAATCTGCATGGTCTTCATGTGTGTATTATACCTTATTGTTAACCCAAACGATTTTAAAAGATTAAAAGAGTAACCTTTGAAGTTTCTTGCCGGTTCTTCTCCTTAGGAATCGACCAATGCACCGAACCGTGCCCCTTTATACCGACGTTTTATAAGGGCCCATGTAGGCCTATGTGAAATAAAAATATTTTGATTTTGATTTTTAAATTGCCTATTTGACTACTGTTAAAAATTCACAAATAGAAATGTTATTTCAAAGAACTAACAGAAATAACACGACGTGTGAAAAAAGTAATAAAATCTATCAAAAATTGGTTTTAACTGATTTTAAATGACGTGCTAGACAAAGACAGCGCTACAAACGTCCTTTCCTTTCATTTAATTTATCATGTTTGTTAGAGAGATTTCATCCTTATCCGACCCTAACGATCGATGCAAAAAAGTACAGGTTATAATTTTTTCAGATTTTAGCCGGTTCGATTCCCGGGTGTGGGAGAAGAGAATTTTCAAAAATCTTTGAATGCAGTTTGCTTTCTATTCAAAAATAAAGGAATGTTTCCTTTGAGTAAAATTTTCTATCTGCAGTATTAAGAGTACTTTCCCTCCAGGTGGCATTACAAAATTCCACCCTGTTTAAACTACATAACAGAAACGGCCATTTAATTGCCGTTTCGCGCGACAAGGATAGAAAATGCCCTAACCAAAAACTTCTAGAGCATGTAGCTACTACATTTTATTTTTTTCACACATCATGTTATTTCTGTCAGTTCAATAACATAACATTTTTATGAATTTTGAACAGTAGTGAAATAGCCATCAGTGGAGTAGCTAGGGATCGTGCTGCAATGAAGTCCTTGGAGGAGGCCTTTGTCACGAGACAAGCTGCTACAAAATATTTAAACTATTAAAGGTCGGCTTCCAGTCTAACATTTTCGTGAATTTGTAACAGTAGTCAAATAGCCAATTCTAATAGGGATGTTTACTGACTTAAAAAAATGTGATTCTAATTAGTCCGTTTGTTAGATTATGGAAAAATATTGGATACGTATTTTTTGTTTTAACAAATCAATAAAAATTGACGAAGATAGAACGCGTCAAGGATTTGAGAGGGGGTAGATGACGTAACTGACCACTAAAGAATGTCATACTAATGTCTTAGATTATGAGTTTTCAAAGCACTGTATCGTCTTTATTGTTTGCTTACGTGAACAAAGAAAATAATTTTTGGTAATCTGTATGACGGACTAATTAGATTTTTCATCCCCCCATCTCGGAAAGAGTATTTTTGCTCTTCGATATCTGAGTGCAAAAGCTGTTTTTGTCCGCTAGAGGATAAAGTAAATTGAATTTAGAACATCGTGTGCACTAAGTTTGTGAATTCAAAACATCATTAAACCTATTTACTTTTACCTCCATGGTGCCGAATTTATCATACAACTTTTTTTTAATTTGTTAGAAACTCAGACTTGGAACCTTCTTGGTGTACTTTTTGTTTAATGTGCTTTGCGCGCGCAATTTTCTTTTCACGTCATATTGTTAAAACCTTAGGTTAAAAATAAAAACAAGAAACTTGTAAACAAGTGAAAAACCTAAAATGAGTGAATCGGGCGACGAGGAAGTTTATTTGACGCCAACAGAATTGACTGAATCTGTTAAAAATGCGCAAATGAGCTTTCTCCCTCAACAATCACGCGAGAAGTATTTGAAACAGTACGATATGTTTAACACGTGGCGACCAGATAAAGGAGACAAAACTTTATCAGAAACCGTTTTGCTGGCATATTTTATTGAATTATCCGAGACGAAGAAATCAAGCACTCTATGGAGTACATCACATCATCAGCCTATATTGTTCCCACTGCAGGGACTCAGGCCTCCTCTCTAGGAGAGGGACGGGCTATAATCCACCACGCGTGCCCAGTGCGGGTTGGAAGGTGTCACATATCTTCGAATTTTTGGTTCTAAGATATGCCGGTTTCCTCACGATGTTTTCCTTCACCGTTTTGAGAGCAGTGGTGATGAAATAAATTACACAAAGTAATGCGCCTGCCCGGGTTCGAACCCACGACCAACTGTTCGTAAGTCGGGGCCGCAACCACTGGGCCACCACTGCTCTCGAGATATGGAGTACATATGGTGCTATGGAGTACATATTCAATGCTAAAAGCAACAATAATCATGAAAAAAGACAAACATATTGACACCTATCCTCAATTAGTGGCAGTTTTAAAAAGAGCGTCATCTGGTCATCAACCAAAAAAGTCGAAGGTTTTCACAGCATCTATCATAATTTATTTATTTATTTAAACTGAAATAAAAGTATCTTGTGATTATAAATGTATTTTTTTTGCATTTAGTCATTTCCTCGCTGAGGTGGGATGAAAAGTTACGTGTTGCACTCGAGTGCAAATATTTTTCACCTCTTGCTCTTTTGATTCCCTCGCTAACGCTCAGGATTCTGATTTTTGAATCACTCGCTACGCTCGTGATTCAATTTTAGACTCCTTCGCTTGCTCGGTCATCAAAATTGAGCACGCGGTTAAAAAGCAACTTTGCACTCTTGTATAACAAATAACTATTTTTTGTTAACATCCCTATTATGAGTCCGCAGACTAACGAAGTTTTTTTGTTTTTTACCCAGATCCATATTCGTCCACGGGTTCGTGGTAGATGATAAGAAGCGAAAAATGTCTAAATCTATCGGAAACGTGATCGACCCCACCACCATCATACAGGGAGGCAAGGATAGGAACAACCAGCCGGCTTATGGCGTTGATACTCTTAGGTAAGCTCTCAAACGTTAAGCTACACTTGCCGAGGTCGGTCTGTGGATGGGTGACCGTTAGTTATAACAAGACTGGGTTGCCATTATGAAGATCTTATGCGCCTACCACACGTTCATGCTTCACCACGGTCTTGCTTGCGCAAACTGGCTTGTACACGGAACACCGCCTGCGCATTATTCGACTTGCTAGACATTTATAAATGGCAGACCTACGTTCGTATGATCGCGACTTTTGAACTGAATTTTTAAGTCTGTATAAATCTCTACCTGCAATTTAAAAAATTAAATTGAAGGATTCAAGAAATAGTTCTTCACCGGGAAACATTGGTGATACGTCGACGATTTCGACAAAAATAAGGCCTGCGCGTACTTAATAGGGAAATAGGGGATTAAGTAATTAGTCCGTCTGTTAGATTAACGAAAAATATTGGATACGATTTTTTTGTTTTATCAAATCAATAAAAATTGACGAAGATAAAACGCGTCAAAGATTTGAGTGGGAGGTTGTGACGTCACTGACCGCTAAATAATGTCATACAAATGTCTCAGAAAATGACGTCACACGAGATTTCAAAGCACTGTATCGTCTTCATTGTTTGCTTACGTGAAAAAAGAAAAAAATACATGTCCAATTTTTTTTGAAAATCTATCTGACGGACTAATTAGATTTTTTTAGTTAACTACCTTCTTGAGTGTGTGGTAGCGCCGTCCGTGTTCAGTTTTTTCGTGCGAGAAGTACGCGTAGGCCGGGACTGTGGTGAAGCATGAGCGTGTGTTAGGCCCAATAGATAGTCGTTGTGAGTAGTTAAAAGCTAGACTAACAACGAATCTTATGGTTGGTGCGTTGCGTGTCGCGGGTTCGATCCCCGCACGGAACATATATTTGTATGGCCTACATTTAGTAATTATTATTCTTTTATTCATTAACTCGTCGCATTTTGTACGTTGTTTGTTCTTAAATAAAAATGTATATAATGTATACGAAGCATTATTTATGTTAAAACCGAAATTGTACCAATACTTAATTGCAAATAAATAAATTTTATTTGATTTGATTAGGGTCCAAGCTACCGTTGGGTCGGGCCCCATAGACGAACCATGTCACAATGCAGGCTATAACGAGGAGCTGGTAGTGCTGGTACTTCTTTCTGAATCCGGCCCTTAATCAAACTGCCTAGTGAGAGCCTAAATGTAAAATTCCTACTAATGTTATAAATGTGAAAGTAAGTTTGTTTGTTAAGTTTCACACAAAAACTACTTAACCGGTCATCATGAAACTTTGTACACATATTCTTTGAGGTACTAGAAGTAACATTTATGATACTAAAAAAAGATAAAAAAATCCACGCGAACGAAGTCGCGGGCAACAGCCCGTATTTATATAAATCTGTGCCAGTTTTTCAAAATTTTAGTCTTAATTTTTATTTCTGCAGATGGTGGGTAGCTAGCCACTCCACCCAGCATTCCCAAATAGTAATCAGCAAGAAACTCCTCGACGACTGCCAAGCTGAACTGATCAGGATCAGAAACATTATGAAATACCTCTTAGGAGTCGTCAGTGACGTCCAAAAAACCGATTTTATCCGAATACCGAAACTAAACTATTTTGACAGCTACATGGTCAAAGAAACAGAAGATTTTGTCAAACAAATTAATGATAGTTATAACAATTATAGGTATAATCATGTAGCGCAAAGCATTTTGAACTTTGTAAGCAATAAAGTTTCTGGTTTGTATTGCCATTGTATAAAAGACAGGTTGTATTGCTCTCAAAGAGATTCTGAAGATAGAGTTTCAGCTCAGTTGGTGGTACATACGATTCTAGTCTCTCTCTGCAAAGCTTTAGGGCCTATTTTACCGCATTTAATCGAAGAGGTCTGGCAACACCATCCCTTGTTCGAAAAACCGTTTTATTTTACCGAAAACTTACCGGTTTTACGCCCAACTGATGTGGATACATCACTAATGGAAGCCATATTGGATTTAAAAAGAGAAATATGTGTGTTAGCGAAAAACGAAAACTTAAAGAAATTGCAAGCTAATATTGTATTAAATTCAGAATTGTATGATAAATTAAATGAACTAAATAAGTCTGATGGTGTGAACGACAGTGTTCTGAGCGAGATTTTAGAACTGTCATCTGTCAGTTTGACAGTTAAAAATGGTGGGAAAGACACGTACATCGAGTTGTCACAGAGTAAAAATGGACAGTGTTTGCGTTGTAGAAAATATAATGTCATTGATGATAGCGATAAATGCGTTAGATGTGATAAAGTTATAAGTGTTATGTAAATATTAGTTTTAGTAGATACAATGATTATGTTATTGTTACCTTAGAACTGGTTATTTGTAGCGGCTGTACATTTTTGTTTATTCAGCTGAAGCAAGTGGAGAAACTTTATTATTTCATTCGAAGCGGAATAGGGATGCTACCTGATAAAAAAAAAATGATTCGTCTGTTAGATTATCGAAAAATATTGGATACGTGTTTTTTTGTTTTATCAAATAAATTAATATTGACGAAAATAAAACGTGTCAAAGATCATGAGCTTGGGCTTGTGAGGTCACTTTTTTTTTTTAAATGTGCCAACCTGTGACGTCACACGACTTTTCGAAGCCTCCATTTATTGTTTACGTAAAAACCCTAAAAAAAAATGTGTCCAATATTTTTTGGAAATCTATCTGACGGACTTATTAGACTTTTTTGTCAACTACCCTAATCACACCCGAGCCGCAAGCAAGGTTTTTAAAAAGCCGAGAACTACAGTAATAAATTAAACAAATCCATAAGCAGCAATGCATTGCATGTTGAACTTAATCGTAATGCGATAAGATCCAGTTTACGAGGAAGTGGAATGAAAATCATATTATCATATAAATTTATATAAAGTTTAGCTTTGTTAAAAGTACCTTTAATGGCGCCGTTACTTCTTATTAGTGCCACACGAAGATCAAACCGCAACCAACACTATGAATTAATGCTGATTAAACAATAATAAATTTATTTATTGACACAACGAAGTATTTTCTTTTTCACCTCAATCTACTATAAGAACCTAGAAGCTCCACATCATAATTCTCGTGCCGTTAACCTAATTTATTTTGAGGTCGGCGCAACATTTGTCTTCCTCTTCCATACATCTCTATTTGTCGTCATATCAGTAGTCACCTCCTTTCTAGCGATATCATCCTTCACACAGTTCATCCATCGTTTATTTGGTCTTCCTCTACTCTTATACCCATCTACATTCATACTCAACATTTTCTTCATTCCTTCGCATCACATGTCCATACCACGACAATCGATTACCACACAAGTTCTCATTGTTTAAAATAAAATATCTGCTGATTTATTCTAAAAATTTTCACTGATCCGGCCCCCCAGGCTTCCTCAAAGCAAAGCCTTCGCTGGACGTAGCTTCAGTGCAACTTTTATAACGAATTCATTCATTTTTATTTCGTAGAAATCTTACCGATAAGAATTAATCTTTCGCATGAATATGAAATCAGTATCATTACCGCGCAACCACAAACAAAATTGTTGTTACGTACCTACACTGCACACGGCTTAGTCTAGTTTTAATCCGGCTGGAACCGGTTTGAGCCAATTATTCCCGAACTAGTCGGCTGAAACGTCCACTAATCAGATTTGCATCGTACATTTTGCACGTCCGCAAAATGGACGTCGGAATGTTTTATTATTTGATGTTAGTTTGAATAATAGGATGAAAATATCTATCTTTGTTTAGATATTATCCTTGAATATTTCATTTCACAATCTACCATTTTCGACGGTTTTAAATACATCTTCATCTTCCTGCCGTTGTTCACAGAAAAGAATATGAAAAAATATATGAGAAAGAATATGTAGAAACATCTTTTCCGTGGCCTTCCACTTCCTCTCCATCCATCAAAATTTATATTCATCACCTTTAAATCAACTCATTCGTAATATACTTCAGAAAGGTCAGAGGGCTTCACTGGACGGACTGCTTTAGTAGAATCATAACAGGCTTCTGAAAGGTGTCTGTTCTACCATATCTCTGTCCTGTCACATAATGTGTGAGCGTGAGCGATGAACCTCTGTATGTACCAATGTACAGTGCGGTACAGTCCTCTACAGTTATGTACTTAGCCAGCTCTTGCTGTGCTGTCAAATTACTGTGATCTTTGTCCGTAGAAATAAAGTGGCTGTCAACTGTCAATCATAAATCTTTCAAAATTTATAGATCAACTTCAGTCCGTTATTGTGCTTTGGTTGAACTGTGGCTTAATTTTGTGTTTTATGACAATTCAAAAGTGTATTTGAAATGACACGACTATTCGAAATAATCCCTTTGAGTCTGATATAAGCATAACATCACGCCTGTAATCTCCGATCTTCTTCTTAGCGTGTCGATAGCAATCTAAATTGTGTCGGCCCAGAATTGGGCTACTAGTTTGGCGCTTTCGGTAGCGTCCATCAGTTCCTGTAGTGAATAACCACCAGCAGGGCTATTGCGTATCTTTTAAATGACAGTGGCTATCATATTGTCTATGGATTAATTGTCAAATTGGTTATGGTTTAGTACAAAATGGAACCATTTGACAGTAATTGATAGGCACTATAGGTTAGCCACTGTCATGTAAAAGATACGCAATAGCCCTGCAGGACAGGCAGGGCACGACATTAAGTGCCACATTGTTTGAGGGACAGCACCACATTTACACTCCAGTGCAGAGTCATTTATGTATCTCCACCTCAAGTCAAGTCAGGTTGACATAGGCAGACGTCATCAGACGTGTATCTGACATCACCCACATTACGCCAGTTATGTTAAAGTTCCATGAGTATTGCCATTATTATGAAGTGTTTTTGTATTTTTTACAACTGCTCGAGAGTAACAAGCAGCACCTATTCATGAATTCATAAATAATGTACTCCCCTTGGTACACACACTAATGAGTACACGAGTACCTACTAATTCTAGTGCGCAAACAATGCTGTGCTGAAGTAAAATTTAATGCAATTACGAACAATTTTCTATGCATTACACGGGTACAATAATTACGTTTTTAACTAACTAGACGCTAGCTGCATTACAAGGGGAATTAGGGTTTTTTTTGTGGGTGTTGGTCAAGGCCGCGGTATCTCTTACAACATCCCGTAGCACCGACGGGCGTCGGCTCTTGCGGGCCCCTTCCATGTTGCTGACATCTTTATAAGGCGGGTGTGGAACACGAACGCGCCAAACCAGCATGCCTGAGAGATATTTCTCGACGGCATGTATAGCAAAGTCAAAGGCCAAGTGCTTGCGACCAAGAGAATAACGAACGAGGCAGTCTTTACAATATTTGTAGTTTGTAAATAATGTACAATCAGCATCAAAGTAGATTAACACTACTCAAAGTTTCAGAGCAGATTTTTTAATAAATACTTTTTAGATATTTACTCGTTACTAACAAGTTCATCATCAACGGCCTATTAATGTTCCCACTGCTGGGACACAGGCCTCCTTCTCTTTGAGAGGGAATGGGCTATAATCTGCCACGCGGGCCCAGTGCGGATTGGTAGATGTCACATGTCTTCGAATTTTTTGGTTCTAAGACATGCCGGTTTCCTTACGATGTTTTCTTTCACCGTTTTGAGAGCAGCGGTGATGAAATAAATTACACAAAGTAATGTGCCTGCCTGGGTTTGAACCCACGACCTACTGTTCGTAAGTCAGGGCCGGCACCACTGGGCCACCGCTTCTCACTAACAAGTTATTGAAGAGTACTTAAATATTAATCTTCTGTAATATTAAATAGCTGGAGTCCTGTACATTCAATAATTAAAATTCCGAAATGTTAAGCTACTACTGTTACTGACCGATACTAAATTCAGAGTAGATTAATTTGATATTTTTCATTGAAACTAATACAATAAACGTGATTAACGTATTGTGTTTAGATTAAAATAACGTTCATTAGTCGTGCAATAAAGTCGCAACCAGTTGTGATAATGCATTTAATCAGTGTGGTTGTGATAAGGTAGGTAAATCAACTAATTAATGCAAATTATGAATGAAAGTTTATTTGAATAGGTATCCACATAAAAATATTTGAAATGCTTGTTAATTATTTTTTTAGAGGAGTAAAGAGCAGCGGTGGCCCAGTGGTGGCGGCCCCGACTTACGAACAGTAGGTTGTGGGTTCGAACCCAGGCAGGCACATTACTTTGTGTAATTTATTTCATCACCGCTGCTCTTAAAACGGTGAAGGAAACATCGTGAGGAAACCGGCATGTCTTAGAACCTAAAAATTCGAAGACATGTGACATCTACCAATCCGCACTGGGCCCGCGTGGCAGATTATAGCCCATTCCCTCTCAAAGAGAAGGAGGCCTGTGTCTTAGCAGTGGGAATATTAATAGGCTGTTGATTTGATGAAATAACTGTTTGGTTTGATTTTCAAGGTTAAGCAGTCCTTGCTTAGGTCGGTTCGTAGATGGGACCACCCATTTCATATCGAATTTCCTTCGGTATTCGGAAAGCACGTTGGTACCGGCTGTTATGCAATCGTATCGAAAGTAACCCGAAAGTCTGAAAACTAGTCTTCATCATCATCATCAGCCTATAATGTTCCCACTGTAGTGAATCAGGCCTCTCTAGGAGAGGTACGAGTATGAGCTATAATCCACCACGTGAGCCTATATAATTTATGTACCAAAAGCGTAACTAAAACTACTTATTTACGCGTGATTTCAGTTTTTTGATCAAATGATTGTTGTAGTAAGGTGTGGCAAAATGGCTGCGGGATGTTGTAAGAAGATACCGCGGCCTCAACATAAAGGGCTAAGAAGGAACATAAGTGGTTTTAAGTCAGTAGAAGTCTGACACTCTTTTTCGCTCTACTCAAGAGTGGAAGGGGTTATTTGATGATATCCCACACCCAAAAAAAAGGTGTGGCACAAGTTTTTTGAAAACACGTAGGTACATCCTTTTCATAATAATTATCACTAACTTAAGTAAAGAAAAACATCGTCAGTCAGGAAACCAATCATGACTTAAAAGCAGACTATAATTTCTTGCTTTCGCTTGATACACGTGTTCGGCTTTAGTTCTACTGCTTTCATAACAATAAATGATAAACAAGATATGATAACAATAAAACATTTAACTAGTCAAGTATCTTGACTTAACACACGAGGTTGTCGTCATGTGGAAGGTGGATTTTACCAGTCATTGTATCGATGGTCGTTATGGTTCATGGAGTCAGCTTCCAGTCTAACCTAAGCTGCTGAGCTGACCTCCACAAACCAGTGGAACCTACTGGGTAATATGATACCTCTGGGCACAGCTCTGGGTAGGACTGGTTGTCAGACTTACAGAGCACTGTCTACCTATAAACTTAATGACTGTAAAAATCTACAGAAGTCAGCTGAGACCAATAGTTTAACATGTTTTCCGAGGTACGAAGGACACGCGGTATATAATATAATGGATGGTTACCCATCTACAGACCAACCTAGGCAAACGCGGCTTAACCTGAAGATTCAGCGGCTTTTATAATCTAGCCACGACCTCCTACAATAATATGCACAGAAATTAAATGAATGAGCATAATTAATAATGTAATTTTAATTTCGACGACACGGTTGGCGCAGGGGCTCAAGCAGTTGACTGCTGCGCTACGTGTCGCGTGTTAGATCTCCGCACGGAATAAATATTTGTTTGGCCTACAGATAGTTGTTTTGGGTCTGGGTATTTGTGTATGTGAGTTTAAATGTCTGTGAACACACCCACGATACAGGAAAAATTCTTAGTGTGGGGTGACATTTAACAAAAATGCTTTCTTTTATAATATCAGTAAACATAGATTATTATGTTATTGTTCCAATAAAACAAGTTATGTTTGGTTTAAGCCTCTGCTACAGTTTTGGTTTTGACCTCACTTACAAAGGCAGTATAAAAATATTTAAATCAAAGAATAACAAGATACGCCTTTTTTTTTGGGGTGTGGGAAATCATCAAATAAGATCCACTCCCGCTCTTGGGCAGAGCGAAAGGGAGTGTCAGACTTCTATTGACTAAAAACCACCCATGTTCTTTCTTAGCCCTATATGTCAAGGCCGCGGTATCTCTTACAACATCCCGCAGCCCCCACAAGATATGCCTCATGCCTTATTTTCAAAGAAAATAAGGGTGAAGCATGAGAGGCCCGGTTTTGGCCCATTACGTTTATGTCCAGAAGTAGACCTCTTTCGGCTGAAATGATGACTGAACTGGGGTCTACTGGAACCTGGTTCCGCATGCCCTAAATGAGGATCCTACAATATAATTATGATCTTTCGGTTATATTAAGTGAAAATTTAACAGCGTCCTCATCGTCTGTGGATCCTGCGATGATAACCTGACGTTTCCTTCATGGTTCCTGTTCGGAGCAGCCACTGCCGCTTATCAAGTAGAAGGCGGATGGAATGAAAGCGGTAAGCTGCTCTTCTATTACCGCAAAGGCTAACGAAGTTTTATTATGGAGGTTAACTTATAGTTCAAATATTTTCTTAACGTACTGCTTCGTTGGTCTTGAAGCTGAAAGCGCCACTGCTGAGCACGAGCTCGTGGGTTCGACTACTAGGTTGGCAATTTTTTTTTCCTATCAGAAAACTCTCAGTAGAAGCTACGGAGTCTGGTTTTGTGCCCGTTTGATGGCAATAGGCTCGCCCTCTATTACACAAGACTTAAAGATAACTGCCGAAATGTGGGTGTACTATTAGGGCTCGTTTACGGAGACGCGTGGACGCCACGCGTGCAGAAGGCTAGTCGCGTGCTATTTTATTCATTTAAGGCGGGTCCATCGCAACAAACGGTGCATTTTAAACTAACGGGCGAAAAATCGCTTCTCATAAAATCGTCGTTTGAAATCATTACCGTTTTCAAACATCGCCATGTGCGTTTTGAAGCGTGGTGTGAAGGTGCTGTTTTGTAATTCAAAAGATAGAAGTCTCACATTAAGGCCCTCTCGTCAATATCTCCATATATTCCAGATAAAGGAGAGAGCATTTGGGACAGACTGATCCACACGCGTCCTGATGTAGTCGTCGATGGGTCCAACGGAGACGTGGCGTGTGACACCTATCATCTGTGGGAGAGAGACATTCAGATAGCCCAGGAGTTGGGGCTCGATATGTACAGGTTAGTTTATTTAGAAGTATGTATTTTCTGATGATATACTGGTCTAACTGATACCTAAGAGTGTAACACCATAGCCATAGTCTACTCATCGTATACAGCTGGTGGGGGGTCGATCTTCAAGTTAAGCCACACTTGCCTAGGATGAACCGTGGATGAATGAACACCCATTTTAAACCAAGTTTTCTCCGTGACACGTTAAGCCGTTGTTCCAGGCTGTCATTTGTATAACTATGATAGTCGTTACAGGTAGGTAGTCAGGGGTTCGAAATTCTGAAAACGAGTTATAAGTAAGGATATCGTATTATTGCACAGTATTAACTGGGTTGTGGGCGCCAGATGGGCAATCGCTCCATGTAAAGTACTGCTGTCACTACTGAATCGGAAGCGGACTACAGTAAATCTGGATAAAGTCTATGTAGATGATGATGAATTAGCCATAAGTCAACTGCTTTAAAGGACTTATCCTATAAAGCAGTTGACTAAAAGCAGCTGACCACGAGAAGGTGTGCTGGGTGGTTCATACTCTTATGTTTACCATCCGTGTATTGCCATGGGTAGCAGTCCCCTACACTTTAATAAACCTCGAAGCTAATAGATACGTGAGGCTGTAAAGAAGAATCATAGGCCACTCTAAGTAGAGTTGCACCTGTAACTGTAAATTTTAATAATTTCTAGGTTTTCCATATCCTGGCCTCGTATCCTCCCATCTGGTTTACCGAACCATATAAGTGAGGATGGCAAGAACTACTACAACAGCTTGATCGACGGTCTACTGGAGAAGGGCATTGAGCCTGTTGTGACTATGTACCACTGGGATCTGCCACAATATTTGCAGGATCTTGGTAAGGTTACCTTACAACTTGAAACAGTATTTTCCCAGCAATGTTCCTTTGGCATAATCAGCCCATATTTCGACCTTTAGAGGGTAATCTCGTAATTACACGCGGTCTCGATAAGAGTTGGCAGTTTGAGTTCTTCCAATTTTTTTGTTCTAGGGTTAGGGCAAACGAAAAAGCCTAGAATCTAGGCTATGCTGGGCCCCGTCGGGGTTGCGGGTTTCGAAAGAGATACCGCGGCACATGGGTGGTTTTTAGTCATTAGAAGTCTGACACTCCCTTTCGCTCTGCCCAGAGCGGAAGAAAATAATCTTTCGAAACTGTGTAATTTGTCATGTGATTCAAATAATTTAAAGCCACAAGATACAATCACTTTCAGGTGGCTGGGCCAACCCCCTCGTCTCCACGTGGTTTGCCGACTACGCAAGGGTCCTGTACTCTCTCTACGCGGACCGTGTGAAGTACTGGCTGACCTTGAACGAGCCCATGGTCATTTGTGATGGTGGGTATAGTGAGATGGCCGCCCCATACCTGGACGATACGAAGATAGGACTGTATTTGTGCAATAAGCATGTGCTGCTGGCCCATGCTGAGGCGTATAGGATCTATGATAAGGAGTTCAGGCATTTTTATCATGGTGAGTTTAATATTTTGGATTTGGTCTTACTTATAGAAAAGCTCGTGGCTAAATAGCAATAGCCTATCAGCAGGGCTATTGCGTATCTTTATAAATGTCAGTGGCTATCATAGTTTCCATCGATTAACTGTCAAACGGTTATGGTTTGGTACAAAATGGAACCATTTGACAGTTAGTTGATGGTCACTGATAGCCACTGACGTTTAAAAAGATACGCAATAGCCCTGCGGGTCCATCGTTAGGTTTAGCCTTTATTGTTATATCGTGGATGGGTGACTTTAACATACCAACATAGTTTCTTCCATGCTTCGGAAAATACGTCAAGCCGTTGGTCCTGGCTGGCATTTGTAGATGATTGAAAGTCGTTACTAGTACACAGTCGCCCGAAAGTGTGGCAACCAGTCTTACTAGTTGGTGTCCTATTATCCAGTACTAACTAAAACTAAAATTCTGAGCGTACGGCATCCTTAGCCTAGGCCTATGTTATTAGTGGACATCTTTCGAATGAAGTGTCGAAGGTTGGGCGTTTTGGGAGACTGTCTCTTGTAAATAAGTAAAGTAAATTCTGACGTTCGAAAAGTGCTGATTATCAGCCTAATTTGAATAAATGAGCTTTGATTTTGATTTTTTTTTTGAAGACGTGATGATGCTCATCGTGGTTAAACAAAAGTGATCTCGAGCAATCATCACAGTTCTCTTTTCTTTAAACCTATTTATGTTATGTTCAGGCATGTTGTCGCTGTCCATGATTTTCTTCTGGCTTGAGCCGGAGACACCAGCTGATGCAGAGGCTACGAAACTTGCAATACAACTCTGGGTACGTGGATTTTTTACAATTCTTAGAATTATCTTTACTAGGTAATTTAGGTCGTGCACAGAATGGTTGTATTATTCAGGAAGTAAACGAGCCCTTCACGCAGCCGTCAACCAAGCATTATGCACATCAAACTGCCCCTACGAAAATTATTGCTTGGAAGCGATTTTTTTTGGGTGAAAAAATACATATAACGGGAAAACTCAATGTAGCGCTATTAAAACTTTGTGCTAGTGGATGCTTTGAATAGTAAACAGGCCATGTAGGTAATTTATGTAAAGCTATAACCTACAAAACTAGTATAAAAAAACAACTGTGAAAAAATTGGAACTTTGACCCCCAATATCTCCGTAACTAGGGGGTTCCCATTATGGTCTAGAACAAAACAAAATTCGCAGTGATGGGGAGGACAAGTGCCTTTTAACTTCGTTAAGAATACTTTTACACCCTTTATTATAATGGCGAATGCACATGGTCTCTGGTAATTCGCAACAGGCCTAGGCAAAGCACGTGTACATTAGATTCGCTTTGTAATAAAAAAAAAGTAGTTATAAAACTACATACATACATACACGTCAAACACATAACCTCCTTTTGAGCTTCGCCACAGTCAGGTAAAAAATGGGTACAATTGCTACCAATGGCCCTGCTACGCAATGCAGCGTGGCTAGACATTAATTAACCGCGCCGCTTACGTGACAAACCTCTCCGTGCATATCCTATGTTGCGGTGGATGTTCAAATTTATACTTTTTACTGAGCTGAAATAGCAAGGTCATAGCGTAGATTGGAGAGTTTAATCACTTTTTAACATTCAGACTAGTCTAGAACTTTATTTTTAGGAGGGTAGATACGCTCACGCCATCTACTCCAAATCGGGCGGCTGGCCACCAGAACTTGAAAAGTTGCTGGCAGAAAACAGTAAGAAGGAATACTATCCGCAACCCAGGCTACCTCCTTTATCTCCTGAAGAAATTGAATTTGTTAAAGGTAAGGCTTTTTATTTGTTTTCGATATTGGAAATCGCGTAATGGAACTCAAATGGAGTTGGACAGGATACCTATTAAGGCGCGGTGAAGGTAGTGAAGTAAAGCTGTGGCCGATTGGCGTATACGGAATGGAAATAGAAGTGTTTGTCGCCCGGCGGCAAGATGGGCAGTTAACATTTTTACCATTGTGGGAATATCCTGGTTGAGGCTTGCACAAGAGCATGTACCTTGGCACAAGCATAGACAGGTGAATACCCAGCAGAGGGCATTCTGGAATTAATCTGCGCTACAGCGCTGCGTTGAACAGAACTAAAATAGAAGTATATCGAGGTCTGAGGGCTTGTTTACGGAGACGCGTGGCGTCGCGCGGCGCGTGCTGAAGGCTTGTCTCTTACTTTTTATTCATTTATTGAGAGGCGGGTTCACCGCAACGAACGCTGCATTTTAAACTAACGCGCAAAAAATCGATTTTCGTAAAATCGACGTTTGAAATCGTTAACGTTTTCATACATTGCCATGTGTTTGAATTAGAAACGCACATCGCGCCGCATGACGGTCGCGTGTCCGTAAATGAGGCCTTACTTACCAATGTTTGATGCTTACAGGAACCTACGACTTTTACGCACTTAACTACTACACGACGAGACTGGTGCGCAAGGTGGACCCTGAGAAGGCAGGTGCTTGGCCGTACTATGGGTCCGAAGAGATCGGGGTCTCTTTTGTCAACCATCCTGACTGGGAGACGGCTGTGGCTGACTGGTTTGCGGCAAGAATTTTTCGATACATTATATAAGGTCGAATTATTGGCCTAAATATTCATTATCTAACGAGTGCCTTCCATGTCTCGGTGGTCATATGTAGTCAACATCTGACAGCCAGTCTCGTTATCATAATCTTTCTGCTACCCTTGCCCTATTTGACTTGTGGTCGGCTCAACACGTTTCTCTTTTTCCGTTCATTCAAACTCAGAGGTCACTTACTCCTTTAAAGTCCATGTTCATGCAATTACATGCATAGGTACCTACTATTTGTAACAACGCAATCATATTTTTTTGACTCAGTCCGATCCCCTATTGGGATCGGACTAAGTCAAAAAAATATAATTATAATTAGTCCGTCAGTTAGATTATCGAAAAATATTGGATACGTGTTTTTTGTTTTATCAAATTAATAACAATTGACGAAGATGAAACGCGTCAAAGATCATGAGTTGTGAAGTCATTTGTAGGTAAAAAATGTACTGACATGTGACGTTTTTTCGAAAAGTTGACTAGTTTTCGAAGCACTGTATCGTCTTCATTTTTTGTTTATGTGGAAAAAGAAAAATTATGTGTTTAATATTTTTTGGAAATCTATCTGACGGACTAATAAGTTTTTTTTGTCCGATCCCCTATTCGCGTGGCGTGTCACTAGCACGCGTCGCCATAAGCGACTGATTTCCGCGTCCGGCATTCCGGTCTAGTAGTACAAACAAGGAACGCGTTGCGCAGCGCACGTGTCGAAGTATACCATTGGCTAAACAGCCATATTTAATTACCGAAAAGTTGTAAAATCATTAATATTGTTCTGTGCTTACAATAAAGTTATTACGCGAAGTGGTTGCACGAATAGTCCAGCAGGGCTATTGCGTATCTTTTAAATGACCGTGGCTACCATATTGTCTATGGATTAATTGTCAAATTGGTTATGGTTTAGTACAAAATGGAACCATTCGACAGTAATTGATAGGCACTATAGGTTAGCCACTGTCATGTAAAAGATACGCAATAGCCCTGCAGACCATTAAAGGCATAATTCTCTAGACTCTGCAGATTAGTGTCTCAGATGGTCTTTTAGGGCGGCGCGTTAAACAGAAGTTACCGCGATCTCGACATAAAGGGCTAAGAAGGAACATGGATTTTTAGTCAGTAGAAGTCTGACACATCCTTCCGCTCTGCCCAAGAGCGAGACCCCGGGGTTATTTGATTTTTTTCACCCACCAAAAAAAAAAAGGATGGTCTTTTGAAGAAAGAACCACTCATATTTGAGTGGACCTGTTCAGTCAGTGCAAGCATTTGTCAGTGATCGTGTAGCTGCAATAACAACCTAATATTTTTAAACTTTCCAGATATACCCCGAAGGTCTTGGGAAGCAGCTGCACTGGATCAAAGACACTTATGGAGTGAACGATATTCTGATCACTGAGAATGGTCTGCCAACCCTCAGCCCCGACCTGTACGACCTGCAGCGACTGAAATTTATTAGAAATAATTTGGAACAGGTAATCAAGATTAAAGTTGATGAGGATAATGTTCATCTACGAAATGTTCTTTCGGCCACAAAGGCAGAATTTGATGGTTTTCTAAGGTAGTTGTTAAGAGCTTTGGTGTGCTGTTCTTTTATGCGCCCTAAAGTGGCTAGAATATTTTGACAACACGGTTGGCGTAGTGGCTGAGAGATTACCCTGCTGCTACAGATAGTTGTTTCAGGTCTGGATGTTTTTGTATGTGAGTTGTTAGATGTTTGTAAACGCACCCACGATACAGTAGAAATACCTAGTGGGGGGCAACGATTAAAAAAAAAAGTATGGCTAGAATTGGCTAGAAAAACTGTGACCAAGAAGCGGGCCTGAAACAATATGTCCAAAAATCGCGAAACCTATAGAAGTTAAATGTGAGTCAACAAAATAGACTGTAGGACACATCTTCGCCTCAATGATTCGGTAATAAGAGGGGTAGGAACAGGACTTCTACCATGTCCCTTCTTAGCCCTTTGTGTCGAAGCCGCGGTATTTCTTTCGAAAAACCCGCAGCCCCGACTAGGATACTTTGAATATTGTTTTTGCAGGTATACTACGCCATAAACGATGGTATTCACGTGATGGGCTATATAGCGTGGTCCATAATGGATAACTTCGAGTGGACTGCAGGGTACTTGTATGTATTATTTCTTTCTCACAATACAATAGGTATGTTTACCGACTAGAAAAAATGTGATTCTAATTAGTCCGTCTGTTAGATTATTGAAAAATATTGGATACGTATTTTTTGTTTTATCAAATCAATAAAATTTGACGAAGATAAAACGCGTCAAAGATTTGAGTGGGGGTTTGTGACGCCACTGACCGCTAATGAATGCCATACTAAATGCCTTAGAAAATGACGTCACGAGAGTTTTCAAAGCACTCTAGCCTCTGGCACGGCACGGTTGGCGCAGTTGCTCAAGCAATGGACTGCTGCGCTGCGTGTCGCGGGTTCGATTCCCGCACGGAACAAATATTTGTATGACCTACAGATAGTTGTTTCGGGTCTGGGTATTGTGTATGTGAGTTTAAATGTTTGTGAACGCACCCACGATACAGGAGAATTTCCTAGTGTGGGGCAACGTTATTTAAAAAAAAAAAAAATGTTTGTTAACGTGAAAAAAGAAAAAACACGTGTCCAATATTTTTTGGAAATCTATCTGACATTTTATTTTGTTAAATACCCTCATCATCATTCTCCTGCCCTTATCCCAATTTATTTGTGGTCCTCGCAACATGTCTTTTTCTTCCATACTTCTCTATTTCTCGTCATGTCAGTAGTCACCTCCTTCCTAGCCATATCATCCTTCACACAGTCCATCCATCGTTTCTTCGGTCTTCCTCTACTCTTATACCCATTAGCTTGTTAACTACTCTATTATTTAATTTATAATATTCACGTGACCAGAGGACTGGCCTATTTTTTGACCAAAGAGTCAGCAATTCTATCCAACGTGGCAATGCTGCCAGTCTTCTGGGCACTTTTTCTGTTGACAGTGATGTAGACGAATTTTTTGGGAAATGGGACCCTATTACTAAGTCTTCGCTGTCTTTCCGTCCGTCTGTCTGTCACCAGAACCCCGATAGCTAGACAGTTGAAATTTTCATAAAATATATATTTCTGTAGCCGCTATAACAACAAATACTAAAAACAAAATGAAATAGATATTTAAGGGGGGCTCCCACCCCGTCGGGGCTGCGGGTTGTTCGAGAGATACCGTGGCCTCGACACAAAGGGCTAAGAAGAAATATCGGTGGTTTTTAGTCGGTAGAAGTCTGACACTCCCTTTCGCTCAGCCCAGAGCGGGAGGGGCTATTTGATGATGGCCCACCACCCAAAACAAAAACAGGGGCTCCCATACAAGAAACGCGATTTTCATAGATATCGGAACGTACGGAATCCTTCGTGCGCGAGGCCGACTCGCACTTGGCCGGTATTTCTTTTTTGATACTTATACATATTTTATTCTTATTAAACGACTGCCAAAAAAAGGAGTGTAATGTTTTGATATTATATATTTTCAGTGCAAAATACGGGCTGTACGACGTAGATTTCTCCTCCATCAACCGCACGCGAACTCCACGGGAGTCAGCGCGTTTCTTCGCGAGCGTCACCAGAACACGATCTGTTCGACACAACCATGAGTTGAATTATGAAGAAGAAGTATAGTTAAGGTGTTTAGTAACATATTAATAATAAGTTAGTTTTCATTAATTGTTGTTTTATTTTGAATTTTTGCGTTATGCTATTTGTTTGTTTAGGTTCAGATCATGAGCAAGCATCCTCCTCCTCGCCTCTTTGGTCTTGTGGTCGTATTCCCAGTCGGGCTAAGTGTTATTCAGCTATTCCATCAGGAATTTCTAAGTAGCTGCCACGGAGTCTTGATTTGTGCCCAGCTGATGGCAATATGGTCGCCCCTTTTTATATATATCCAGTCCAGTGTTAGGTTTTCGTAAGTTATCTTTAAATATAACTGTCAAAATGAGGATGTTCTATTAGGTACACCTCTGCCTGACCCACAAGCGTAATGTTATGTAATGTTGTCCAAATTAATTCTACAGTAAAATAAATACTGGTATACCATTAAAAGAAGAGTGCGGTGGCCCAGTGGTGTCGGCCCCGACTTACGTTCACTAGGTCATGGGTTGCAATCCAGACAGGCGCATTACTTTGTGTAATTTATATCATGAAGGAAAACATCGTGAGGAAACGGGCATGTCTTAGGATCAAAAAAATCGAAGACTCATGTGACATCTACCAACCCGCACTGGGCCCGCGTGGTGGATTATAGCCCATACCTCTCCTAGAGAGGAGGCCTGAGTCCCTGCAGTGGGAACATTATAGCCTGATGATGATGATATCATTAAACGAAATTAAAAATAAAAAGCCGGAGTTCACCGAAGTCACCCGAACCTTTTATTGTTTTAATAACTTCCGAATTTTTTACAAAGTATCGAATGTCATGCTATTATGAATTATCCCTCATCAATTATACCTTGTCTTGTTATTTAATATTCTGGTTTAAAATTAAATTCGCATTGAAGAGCGTCCACTCAAAGTTGAACTAAGAGTTGAACTCACTTAACACACAACTAAGAGTTGATTCTATGAAAGTTGCTTTTAAATATTTATCTACTAAGAAACTGCTTACTGCTGCTTGAAAAGAAAAGTTAACAGAGGATTTAAAACTTGATTTTGATAATAGGGTATTTCAACAAAAAAAAAAAACTGATTAGTTCGTCAGATAGATTTCCAAAAAATAATGGACCCGTAATTTTTCTTTATTCACGTAAACAAAAGATGAAGACTACAGTGCGAAGATAAAACGCGAAGTCCTGTCAAATCGTGTGACGTCACAAGGTTAGTACTTTTTTACCCACAAAGTGACGTCATGATCTTTGACACGATTTATTTTCGTAAATCATTATTAATTTGATAAAACAAAAAACACTTATCCAATATTTAGATAATCTAACAGACGGACTAATTAGTATTACATTATTTTAAATCAGTAAACAGACCCTATTCTCAATTCATATGTGAAGCAAATTATCATAGGGCACGCCACGATAGTGGCGGTAAGTCCCCTCTTTGAGGAGTGGCTTGAGAGGCGCCACGGCGCCCTCACCTTCCGTCTGACGCAGGTCCTCACCAGACACGGTTGTTTCGGGAGGTATCTGCACCGAATCAGGCGGGAGGAAACGCCCGGATGCCACCATTGCGAGGATCGGCCGGAGGACACGGTGGAGCACACAGTGGAGGTGTGCCCCGCTTGGGCGGAGCCCCGCCGTGTTCTCGTAGCGGCGATCGGCGGCGGCGACCTCTCGCGCCCGGCCCTGGTGCAAGCCATAGTTCGGGGCGAGGAGGAATGGGACGCCGCCGTCGCCTCCTTCTGCGAAGCTAGCGAAGGAGGCGGCGGAACGCGAGAGGGAGAGAACCTCTCGTCCCAGCCGCCGCGGGAGGCGCTCCGGGCGTCGGGGGTCTCGCGATGACCTCCGGCCACCGTAGACGCGGGCCTGTGGACGGTGAGTGATGGGCTAACTCGCCGTCCGTCCGTCTTACGACGAAAACAGGCCGTGTCGACGGCGCGTTCGTGTTCCACGCGCGCCTCAAAGAGATGTCAGCAACATGGGAGGGGCCCGAAAGGGCCGACGCCCGTCGGGGCCGCGGGTTGTCCACAGGTTATCGCGGCCTCGACATAGAGGGCGTAGAAGGAACATGGGTGGTTTTTAGTCAGTAGAAGTCTGACACTCCCTTTCGCTCTGCCCAAGAGCGGAAGGGGTTATTCGATGATTTTACACCCACCAAAAAAAAAAGCATACAAAAATGTAGATACAACCGAATAGAAAATTGTTAGCTTTCTTTCATCGAAACAGATTTTGTTCCACTCTAAAAATATACGATGTATCCTCACTTTGATACAAAATTCTCAAAGGCTTTTTGTAGGTGCCTGCCTATACATATAAAACAATACTATTGGGATTGACACCGTAAATTGAGACAGGAAATGACTATACTATGATTATGGTAATAAGTTCGAATTCAGCAGGGCCATTGCGTATCTTTTAAATGACAGTGGCTAACCTATAGTGCCTATCAATTACTGTCAAATGGTTCCATTTTGTACTAAACCATAACCAATTTGACAGTTAATCCATAGACAATATGATAGCCACTGTCATTTAAAAGATACGCAATAGCCCTGCTGAAGAGTTAAAGAAAAAGGTTGGCTTTATAGAGTTTCGTCTTGAATGACAGTTTATTTTTAACCCTTTATAATAACAAAGAAATATTCACTAACTAGCGACCCGCCCCCAATTCGCACGGGTGCAATTTAGATACATATGACCTTCCTCTTGAATCAATCTATATATTGTTGAAAACTGCATTAAAATCTATTGAGTAGTTTAAAAGATTTAACCGTACAAACGGTGGGAGCGACTTTGTTTTTTCATCAGAGGAACCTGTCGTGGCTAAATAATAACAGCCACTCGGGTCGATCTTTAGATTAAGACCCGTATGCCATGTTGGCCCGGCTGTAATTTGACAGTCGTAACTGGTACTAAGCTCAAAGTCACCCAAAGGGCAATGGAGAGGGCTATGCTCGGAGTTTCCTTGCGTGATCGATTAAAAAATGAGGACATCCGCATGAGAACCAAGGTTACCGACGTAGCCCGAAGAATTGCCAGACTTAAGTGGCAATGAGCAGGGCAAATTGCTCGCAGAACGGATGGTCGATGGATGGGGTCGAAAAGTTCTGGAGTGACGACCGCGAACTGGAAGACGTTGCGTTGGAAGGCCTCCCACTAGGTGGACCGATGACCTGGTGTAGGTTGCGGGAACCCGCTGGATGCGTGACGCACGGGACCGGTCAAAGTGGCGACACCTGGGGGAGGCCTATGTCCAGCAGTGGACGTCTTTGGAGACGAAATGATGATGATGATGAACTGGTACTCAGGGGCTCGAAAGTCTGACAACCAGTCTATCCAAGGGGAATCTTATTACCCAGTATTTACTGGGTTGTAAAGGTCTGATAGACAGTCGCTCCATTCAGCTATGCAGAGTATTCAACAGTATCCGGTTAGACTAGTAGCTGACCGCAACATAGAATTGGTAAACAGCGAAATATTTACAAAATGGAACCATTTGACAGTTAATTAATGGACACTATATGATACCCACTGTCATTTAAAAGATACGCAGTAGCCCTGCTGATACTAATTAGAAATTATAATTAAATGATGACGATTCATTCTTATTAATATTTGAATACAATTTTATACCAATCTTTAATATTAATTCGACGTTAATTCTACCCACTAAACTAACGTTTAAAGATCGCTGTAAAACTTTGAAGAGATACTCGGGTACCAGGGGTAAGATTTATAGGGATTTCACTAATACACTTAAGGGACTCTAAAAAGTAGGGTTCCGAAATGTACGGCCTAATAAAGAAACACGTAAACATTTAGTGGAAACTAGTAGAGTTTCGGTGTTGCCAGATGCAGAAAAAAAATTGGAATAATAAAGGCACAGGGATCGTTAATCTAGTGAACTAAGTCTTGCCAGCGGCTACGCCCGCTACAACTCGAAAATTAAATCGGGAAAATAAAATAGGGATAAAACTATCCTATGTCTTAATCCAGGTTATACACTATCTGTGTACCTTATCCATCCGTTCAGTAGTTATTGCGTGAAGAAGTAACAAAAATACACACAAACTTTCGCCTTTATAATATAAGTGCGATTACTATGGTCTTACTCTATTCTTAGACGACGGTTAAATTAGTTTTTCATTACTCATACTCTGAAAGTAGGTTCATGCCTGCGTAGCGGGTTGAAAGTACAACTTTTCAGCCTTAGGGAGAATCGCTTTCAACTGACGGCTGTCAAATTATTAAAAGAAAACTAGGTCTATTTTTACATTTTTATTGAACTATGTTCCAACATTTTATGTAGCCACTAAATTACTCTCTAAAATAACAAATATTTCAGCAAAATCGTTGCTATTTTTTTAATGATGAATATGAAAAAATATTGGCTGTATAACTGGAAGAGCAGAAGACAAAAAAGAAATAAGCGGAAAAGCGTCAATCCGATCAACACTCATTTTTCTTTAGCTAATAATTTATGTTCTTATTTTTACTAGCGTAATGAAAAGCACAGTGTTTACCTCGGGTAAATTACTTATTTAGTCCCTCGAACTATCCCCCCGTCTCGGGACTAAATAAGTAACTTTCACCCCTTGGATAACAACGTACTATTACATTTCTCATTTAAAAAAAATGTTCTTTTCATCGAAAACTCTCTTGCACATTTGTAACTTTTATTGCGAGTAGCAAATCTTTATCAACAGGGGGTCTAAAATAGCCACTTTAGCAGATCATGATGTGAATTGCGTTAAAAAGCGTAAAATAGATCTATCATAAATTCATAATAGTAATGCGTCTGTGAACATTTAGAAAAATAGATTATAATAGGAAAATAATATGAATTCTGTTTATATTCGTAAAATGTTCACAGACGCAGTTACTATGATAAAAAGTCCATTTTAAAATTTTAAACGCAATTCATATTATAATCTGCTAAAGTGGCCATTTTAGACCCCCCCAGAATCTTTTAAATAGATGAACTTAAAAATCCTACTATTTCACACCTTCCTACCCTAAACAGGCAACACTAAATCCGACCACTTGTAACGCGATCACCATCCTGGAACACATAAACAAGCCGTTCAAGGTTTATTAGATTTATTTGAACATCGCCATTCGATTTATTTGAACATCGCTTCGACCGCTGTGTGTCTTGCGCCGGACACAAATCACTGGATACCTATCAATGTTCAATTTAAATTACTTTTGGATTCTCTTCTTTGAGACCTTTTCAGTTTCTGTTTAATTGGTTTTGTATTTATTTTTCTTTGTCGATGATTTCTTATCATTTTTGCCGAGTATTTTCCTGACTTTCTTTGGGAAGACTTTTAATCACAACGGAGTACCAACGAAGTTGCATTCCCTGAGGTCGTGAACGATGCGTTATTGTCTCTGTATTTAACTATTTATTTCCAGTAGCTTCGCAAATGAGCAACTGCATTACCTACAATTATCGTCGAATCCTATTTTCATTTGAATTTACCTTCGCAAATAACCCCGGGAACATAATACGTTCAGCAGAGTGGATTGAGTGAGCGCACCGCAGCGTTGTGATTATTCCGGGATAGAACGTAGGTAGTGCTGCGATTACTCTGGGATAGGACGTGGGTAGCGCTACCCCGGGATATCCGGAATGAAACGTACATCTCTATTAGTACCGGGTCAACGATGCCTCCAACTTTTATTTGGTACAGATAGCATGAAGAGTATATTAATGGTCCAAAGTTGTCTGAAAATAAAATAAGTGTTTTATTATTCAAATCAAGAGCGCCTATAAAATTTGAAGTTTTCTATCTATTTCTCCATGATCCCATCATCAGATACCGACTTGATGATCATGGCACCACCGGGGAAGTATACACTTTCAAACAAAATAAAAAAAATCCAAATCCGTCCAGCCATCTTCGAGTAATCGGAGTACATACACAAAAAAATATATTCCGAAGAACTGATAACCTCTTCGTTTTTGAAGTCGTTTAAAACACTCTTACGTACCTATATGGGTCCTGGGTTTTTCCACCAAGGATTATTTTCTCAGTATCAGTCACGGAGTTTGATTTTGTGCCCGGTTGTTGGCAATAGGCTCACCCCTATTATATGGGACTTAAAGATAACTGGTGAAGTGTTGGTGTACAGACCTCTCTGCATAACCCTTCGGGGATCACTGGTGTGTTTGATGGTTATCCTTACATCGATATTTATAATATTATAAATGTGAAAGTAACTCTGTCTGTAAGTCTGTCGCGCTTTCACGCCAAAACTACTGAACCGATTTCAAGGATTTTTTTACACAGATAATCTAGAGCCTGAGAACGGACATAGGCTACTTTTTAATGCGAAAACGGTTTGTAAAGGGTAGAGGTGGGGATAGAAAGATTCCTTTTGGTCGCGATAACCGAAGTCCACGCGGGCAAAGCCGCGGGCATCAGCTAGTGTTAAAATAAGCGTTTTCGTCAACTCCCTAAACTTAAACTAACTTACTTCCTGCTTTCAGCCAAAACCCTGCATTGCTATTGCGTATCTCTTAAATGACAGTGGCTATCATATTGTCTATGGATTAACTGTCAAATTGGTTATGGTTTAGTACAAAATGGAACCATTTGACAGTAATTGAAAGGCACTATAGTTTAGTCACTGTCATTTAAAAGATCCGCAATAGCCCTGCTGGTCATATCTGATAAATAAAAATGAGAAAGACCGCTCCCCAACTGTATTTGCTAACGCTTCTCGACGTCAATTATAAATGGACAAGCTGCATGCTGTTTCAACGTCACAGGCTACATATCAATCATTTGTTAATATTTCCTGTAACTTCTCCACCAGAGGAGCACATGTCTATGCAGCATGCCTTTGGACTTCAGACTTACAGATGACTTGACTGTTCACCTATCATATAAATCACAGTCCAGTCAATTGTTTACGAACAATAAGCTTATTAATAACAATGAAAATAAAAATATAAGTTTAAAAACTAAAACCCGACTACAAACCGCGATCTTAAAAGTAGAAAACAAGATAATAATTCTTACTTTCTCTAACATCAGCTGACATCTGTATCAATGAAAACGCCATGAAGGAGCATCAGGTATCAGTAGCATGCGACTACGGCGGTCCTCTATAATAATTTTACTTACATTTAAATTGAAATATACAAATTCAGTATATGAATATCAGACAAGAATTATTATCTTGTTTTCTACTTTTAAGATCGCGGTTTGTAGTCGGGTTTTAGTTTTTAAACTTATATTTTTATTTAAATCTTATTTTAGTGTTATTTAATAAATCCGTTATAATATATTACTTTTATGATGTAAAATTCTACTGAAGCAGACTAGACCGCGAGAACTTTTTGACCGCATTCTAAAGGTGTGTGTTGACTGAAACTATACTATGATATACATATTTGTAATGTGCTCGCCAAGACCTCTCATTTGATACCAAACATGTTATGATTATCTCAATTTAATTTTTTTCGAGCTTAGTATTTGACATTTAAATTCCGTCATAAAAAGAATTGTTAAAATTTATATAGCCTATGTTACCCGCGCTATTTTTACGAATCTATTGACACCTCATTTATTAAAATACGTTCAGTAGTCTAGGCGCTACGGTGGAACATACAAACATACATACATATACTTACATACATACATAGATTGCCAAATCATTACCCTTCCTTTTGGCTTCGCCGTAGTCGGGTAAAAACGGGATATTTACCACGTTATTTTTTTAAGTTTCCGATATTTCAGCGCTATTGCAAGCATTATGATCACGAATGACCCGTGAAAACACACAATACAATCATAATTTTTATCACCTTGGTGATAACAATACTCCCTATGACCGGATGCACCTTTTTGTTTTCTTTTTATTAGCCTGCTCTGTCACACTCCAGGGCAAATGCCTCCCACTTCACAATTCCATTTCTCGCGAACCCGCGCGTCTTTTTGACGGAACCGATCTAGTTCATCCTGCCATCTCCTTCGTAGCCTGCCACGACCCGTCTCACTGTGTCAGGGCACCAGTTTCCTGCTATTTTGGCCCACAGTTTGTCCGGCAGACATGTCCTGCCCAGTCCCATTTGAGATGAGCCGCCTTTTGGGCCACGTCAGCTATTTTTGTTTTGGAACGCAGCATTGTGTTTCGAACACGATCCGTTAATTATATATTCAATAATACCAGTATTCACAACACAAAACAATAACAACACAAAACATTATAATATTTACACTGACAGCCGACGATTGCAGGTGACGTGCAAGTCACCACAGCGTCTAATGAATGGACAGTCGAGCATGTCGTTAAATGAAGCTTAACTATCTACACGTAGCCTTCAATATCCACCAAACCGGAACATCATTTGCCTGACGGCCAAAATAGACAAACAACTGCAGTAGTTACAAATAACCTTACAGCGAGATATTTCAATAAGGTGAAATATCTTATATCTTAAGAATACCGTCGTCCCGCTATGACAACTGACGGCTGCTTACAATATTGTGAACACATACAGTTATTTAATATGAATAGCTAGGACAGTTTTGTGATTGTGAAATGATGTTGGCTTAGAAAATCAGAGAAGCTGGTTTTGTTTCACTGAAAAATAATAAAGAACAAATTATTACCACTCCAATTACTAGGGGGGACGCCCTATGCTCAGCAGTGGACGTCTTTCGGCTGAAATGATGGTGAATACCTAATGATGATGAGATTCCAATTCAAATTAAATATTGATTGAATTTATGTTTCGCTAGATAGGGTCGATCTTAGTCGAGTCGAGGTTAAACAGCGCTTAACCAGATTGGTCCCTGGATGGGTGGCTCGTTACATACCGAGGTTTCACCGTGCCTCGTCCCGGCTGTTATTTGTAGATCTTTGTCAGCTGTTACAGGTTTACAGGATGTGAAGATCAGATAGGCAGTCGCTCCATGTAAAATACTGGTATTCAGCTGCTAAATCTGGAAACCAACCCCAACATGGTTGAGAGTAAAAGTAATTTATCTTTATCTTTTTTTTATATATATATATTTATATATCGTATATAAAAAAAGATAAAGAATAATAATAATTTTTTACTTATATACAACATGTAACTTAATCAACGCACATTCTGAAAATACATAGTTTGTTCAGAATCGTTTACTGAATCGATTTATAGCATTTTTAATATAGGTAATTCTTTATCCCAAAAATAATTAAAACCACGAAAATTATTGTCATATTGACCCTGTACAGTCAATACAAATTGAAATGGACCGTAAGTCAAAGTACTTAGACTTTTAAAATCGCATTTTTATTTGTATTCATACAAATTCCATCATTCAGTACAAAATAAAGAAAAATAAACCTTATGTCCAAAAAGTTCTCCAAGAATAGGTAGAACTAATTTAGTAAATAACAATGCATTTACATGTTAAATTAAAAATTCAGTGTATGTTTAAGATTATAACTTAATATTCTAATTGGGGTGTTTGAGGGTGTGCGTTAATTACGTTACATGTTGTATAAATGTATATATTTTTTTGTGTATTGATCTACACGCCATACTGTCCGTCCGGCCATTTCTTGGCGTGTGATAAATATTCATATTCATAAAGACTCATCAGGCAAAACTTGTGGTGAACTTTGTTAATCCATCAATTTTTATCTCCAAAACTTTATTTTGTTAGGAAAGAAATAATTGCTAATTAACAAATTCCGGGAAAGTTGTATGTTGTTTCCCATCAAAACTGACAGTTTTTACACCTGATGCTTGTATCTATAAAAAATAAATAAATCATTTATTGAGGACCAAACATTATGAACATTTATGCACCCATCAAACTGCGCAGCAGTTTGTCAGCGGAATCAGCGCTCGTCCTAATACTTTTAGTTCACAAATAGCACATAATAATTAGTTGAAGGTAACTTTAAATACAATAAAAGTAAAAATAGGTACATCGGTATTCGGTACGCAAAATTAAATATTGTGACAGCGCGAACCGTCGCAGCCGGCACTTAAGGGGCCGTGTACGAAATCATATCATTTTGAACAATTTTAATCGCTCCGTGTGGGAAATCTATGAAGAATTTGAAGTTTTCTTTTGGTTATTATAAGAGACGAGTTCTTTTTCTGGCACAACTCTTTCTAGAATTTTTAAAATAATGTTTATATCAATGGCAATCACCCATATTCAAAAGCCCTTTTCCGCAAAAATATCGATCGAGTTATGTTTGGCTTCGCTGAACATAATACTACAAGCGATTCTGAACATTAAAAAAATATAAATAGCATCACCATATGGTGCACTAGTGGCACTATTTATCACATTTTCGACTTCAATACAAAATATAGCAGAAAAAAAATCTCTTTAGGCTCTAAACGCGATAGAGCTTGCGCCGTCGATTTTGTAGTTAACTTTGGATTCAATTTACGAAATGAAATAATAGTTTATTTATAAAATAAAATTACGATTCTAAAGTGATTCTAAGGTGATGTTATTTATATTTTTTTAATGTTCAGAATCGCTTGTAGTGTTATGTTCAGCGAAGCCAAACATAACTCGATCGATATTTTTGCAGAAAAGGGCTTTTGAATATGGGTGATTGCCATTGATATAAACATTATTTTAAAAATTCTAGAAAGAGTTGTGCCAGAAAAAGAACTCGTCTCTTATATTAACCAAAAGAAAACTTCATATTCTTCAGAGATTTCCCACACGGAGCGATTAAAATTGTTCAAAATGCCCATATTCAACCTACAATATTCCTACTTCTATGACTTCAGGCCTCCTCTCTGTGAGAAGGAATGGGCTGTAATCAATGACGTATTATATATAGACACGTCATGAACTACCATGATGATGCGAAAATATTATATAACTACTTTTACGCGTAAAGAAAGGGAAAGAAAATATGACACCGTACAGCGGGATGCCTGTTGATGCCTGTTGTCTTTATGTTTCGCGATGGTTTACACACACGATTTAAATTAAGAACAAACGTAGCATCGCGCGAGAGGTTGGTGCGTAACTAAGCGCGATGTGGCCAATTGGCTTCATTTCATGTTGTCATTTTTGAGGGCGGACAATGTATCTTAGATAGTTTTAATACATCATTGGTCGTAACAGCATACTTAAACGTTGCGCCGGTTACATAAAAATTGAAAGGGAATCGACTGTCGTATATACCCATAATATAGTGTGAACATAACAGTATTACTTTAATTTTAAATTGTGTAATATTTATATGTTTTATTACCGCTCTTTCTCAATAAGGATGCCTTACAACGCTTTAAGAGTTTGCGTATTGTCTACGAATCGTAACATTTCGTAAAGTTGACACTCTTCCGAAACTCTTCCAAACTCATGTTTGTTTTGACGAAAACACAAATTTCAAATATTTAGAATGATGGCAAGGTAAGTATTCTGAGCGATTTAAAGAATGGTCTTCTTTCTTTCTTTATGGGGTTCAGGTTTCCGCACTTAGTCCTTGAAGTGGACCATTGTGCGTGAGCCATGGTGGCCGATTACTCCAACCAGCCCACCTCCCTCCAGAAGCAGATCAGACTTCCCGGTCTCCTCAGGGCATCCGCAAGGGATCTTGGTGTACCAAGGGTCTCCTCACGAATCTTGGTAACGCCTGTACACTCAAAGAGCACATGCGCCACCGTTTCCTCTGCCTCCATGCATGCTCTGCACAGGGGGCTGTCAGTGATACCTAGGTTGTGGAAGTGTTTATTTGGTGAACAGTGTCCAGTGATGGTCCCCGCCACCAGACGCAGGCTGTCTCTGTCCAGGCGCAGAAGGCGCCTGGTCAGCTTTGTATCCAGGGATGGCATAGCATCCTTGGATTGCCTACATCCTGGTGTCAAGGTCCACCGTTCCTCCGCTTGTATGCGAGTGTGGTCTTTTAACCAGCTTCTTAGCTGCTTGAAAGGGATGGGCACAATGGGTTCGGGTCCGTACGGTTTTGTGCTGGATCCTCTTCTGGCAAGTTCGTCAGCCGCATCGTTTCCAAGTGATCCACTGTGACCTCTTATCCATTGTAGTGTTACCGTGTTGTGATTTAGTACCGTGATACGTTCTAGTGCCTTGTGGCATTCTAGTATCAGTCTCGACGTGATCTGATTGCTCTTTAGGGATTGAAGGACTGAGGCGCTGTCGGAGAGTATTCGAATATTAGTATCCGTAACCTCCCTGGCCTCTATAGCGTGTGCCGCTTGGATAATACCTACACACTCTGCTTGTTAAACTGAGTTGAGCGTTCCAAGTGGTTTGGATATCTTAATGTTTAGGTCGTCGGAGAATACCCCGACGCCTGTCCCATCTTCGGTTTTTGATCCATCAGTGTAAATCCTTAGCTCTCTTGTACCTGAGTAGTCACACCACTCCTCTATGAGCTCTATGTTGTAGTGTTTTTGGAAGCAGTAGGTCTTCAGGGTTCTGTCGATGGGTGATGCCATCAACGGTTGTTCTTTGATTGCACCTTCTTTGATGCGTGTGTGTTTGATTCTAGAATCATTTCTTAGGGTGCCGGATGCTTCAAGTCTGAAGGCCGCTTCCTCTCTTACGACGAGGTGTAGGGGAGGTAGGCCCAGCATCACCTGTAAGGCGGCAGTGGGGGAAGTTCTCATGCTGCCGGTGATTGCTACGCAGGCAAATCTTTGTAGTTTCTCGAGGTCTTTTTGGGTTGTACTTAGGTTGGTCCTGGGCCACCAAACCAAAGACCCGTATGTAATGATTGGTCGGATAACTGTGGTGTATAGCCAGTAGGTGATTTTGGGACTTATGCCCCAATTTCTCCCGAGGAGTCTGTTGCATTGCCATAGGGCTATACTGGCTTTCGTGATGATGTAATCAGTGTGTTTTGCCCAGTTCAGCTGTTTGTCCAGAAATATACCCAGGTATTTGGTTTCAGTCGATAGGCTTAGGGTTGTCCCAAAGAAGCTTGGCAAATGTAACGTTGCTAGCTTCCTTTTCTTTGTGAAGAGAACGAGTTCCGTTTTGGTAGGGTTCACTGCTAGTTTGTACTCCTTGCACCAGTCTTCTACTATTCTTAGGGCTTGGTGCATAAGGTTGCATAGCGTGTTTTCGTGTGTGCCGTTTATTATTATGGTCAGATCATCAGCATAGCCTACCGTGAAGTAGCCTCTGCTATTAAGGCGTTTGATGAGGCTGTCTACTACGAGGTTCTATAATAGCGGCGAGAGGACACCGCCTTGGGGGCAGCCCTTCGCCACTATTGCTCTGGTGGTGCCGTTTACCGTAACTTGAACGGCTCTCAGTCTGAGCATGTTTGTGATCCATCCTCGCAGGGTCGAGTCTACACCGTGTTTCTCGAGGGCTGCGTTGATGCTGTGGAAGATATACAGACCCTCCCCTACCCCTTTAAAGAATGGTACACATCAGCTATCATCGCGAGGAAAACGCATGAAAACGACGTGGTAGTGCAAAATCCCAAATAACATGGTACCAGAGCAAGAAGATGACAATGAGAACAGTCGTTAAAGGTAGTCAGTGACCCGCAAGTTTGTCAACCAGTCTTACAAAGGCAGACGCGAAGTGAATATTATGTGTTTCCTACTCCTCCACCATTATTCTCTTACAGCTGTTGCCAGCGGCTTCGCCCGCTACAGCTCGAAAATTAAGCCCTAGGGAAGAAAAAATCGGAATTAAAACTATCCTATGTGTTAATCCAGGTTATAAACTATCTGTGCACCAAATTTTATCCAAATCCGTTTAGTAGTTTTGCGTGAAAGAGTAACAAACATCCTTCCATCCATACATACATACATACTTACAAACTTTCGCGTTTCTAATATTAGTAGGATATTCTCTTATTAATTTCATTGCGGGATTCAAGACATTTAAATTCTGTACCTTCGTCGAGCTTCTTTGTCTTCTGTCTTCTTTGTTGCAGTAGTTTAGAAATAGTGTGGCGAGCTTGTCCAAATAAAAAAAAAGTACTTCAGCCATAACGTGATGCACCAGCAGGGCTATTGCGTATAAATGACAGTGGCTATCATAGTTACATCAGTTAACTGTCAAATTGTTTATATTTAATACAAAATGGAACCATTTGTCAGTTTATAGACACTATGATAGCCACTGACATTTAAAAAGACGCAATAACCCAAAAGACGCAAAAGCCCTGCTGCAGTGCTATTGCGTATCTTATAAATGTCAGTGGCTATCATATTGTCCATGGATTAACTGTCAAATGGTTCCATTTTGTACTAAACCATAACCAATTTGACAGTTAATCCATAGACAATATGATAGCCACTGTCATTTAAAAGATACGCAATAGCCCTGCTGGGCTATTGCGTATCTCTGTTGACAGATTTATTGATTATCACTTTGGCTCTGTGTGCTTTGATTAACAGTCAAATGGTTCCATTTTGTACTAAACCATAACCAATTTGACAGTTAATCCATGGACAATATGATAGCCACTGTCGTTTAAAAGATACGCAATAGCCCTGCTGATGTGTGGACGAGACAAAAGGAGTATGAAGGATCGAGATCGTGGCATATGGCGTTCCGTGGTTTCTGCCATGCATTTATGTAAAAGTTACCAAAAGCGATAAGTAACCAAGCACCTATGCCTAGATATTTATCGCTTTTGGTGACTGTACATAGAGCAGAGGCTCGGGACGGTAGCTATTGTAGCTTCTCGAATTGATTCCCAAGAGATTGGTCATTGCATTCTGTAAATAAATAAGTAACTGGTGTACCGCTTAGGTTCAACATGGATTTAGGAAATATGGATATACTATTGCACGTTTTATTTCCTAGCTCAAATGCTAAGAAATAGTCGTTTGGAAGACGGTCATTTTGGGAGACTGTTTCATGTCATATATTAAAAAATATATTTTAATATCAAGACGATGACGATGATGATCAACAACGATGCCGAGGAAGATGTTTATTTGTTCATTTAGACACACACACATATGCCCAACATTATAAAAATTCTCAATTCAAAATTCTCGGTCTAAACTAGCTAAACGAACTATTTCAACTAAACAAAATACTGGACAAAAAACAAAAAAGCTCGTGAATTGGATTAGTATTTTCTGAGTTACGGACGTTTACAATCAAACATATACTGCCGCACTCAGAGAGCTTTAATGATTACTTAGGCCATCACTTAGTAAAGGGTTTGACAGTTTTGTCATACAAAAGTCTGTCAAACCTTTACTAAGTTACGGCTTAAGTAATCATTAAATATCTCTGAGTAACGCAGATAGAGAGATACTGTGTTGTCCTAAAATATACGAAATCGGAAGATAATTCAATCTTAGTCAATATTAACATCATTTACGAGACTGGAAACAATTTAAACTTCAAAACAATGTCCAAGTCATACTCCTGATTACAAAATTAATATCTCAATAGAAAACTTCCTTCACAATCAATTCCATTTAAAACAATAACTCCAAAATATCAATTATGAAACGCACCAACGCTAACCAAGATTCCAAATTCAAAAGTTGTCCAAGTTCTAATTTTGAAAAAGGTTCTGTTCTATATTCAAACTGGATACGCTGTTTTAATTGGCGGCGATTCATTTTGGCGGGAGAGACCGTTATTTTAGAGCAATTGAATTATTAATTCCGTTTGGGAATGGGCTCGCCATAATGATAATGGTCGGTGTGGTCATAGTATAAAGATATCCAGAAAACCAACTACGACAATTATTTTTACCGACTTCTTAAAAAGGAATAGGCAGTTATGCGACGTGTAGGTATATTGTTGTTTTCCTGTCATAAAAAAAACCATTAACTTCTAAAACAAAAAAAAAACCTACTACTGAGTGCAATGTGTGCTAAGGTGAATGAAACAAAGTCAATTCTATTGTTACTTTCCACAGTTTTTCCAAAAAGTTTTCTGTAAAATCAAACACGGCCTCACTGGTTTTACGGTTGGAGTTGTCAAAAAAAAGTTTTGTTACGACTCCAACTTATTCACAAGTAAGTAAGTATTCAGAACATTTGCTCCAAGTTGCATTACTGTTATGTTAATACTAATAATAATATGTCCGCTGTGGTCTGATGTCGGTTTGTAGCCATCGGTGCGATGTTGACTGATTGTTGCTTTGTGTCTATTCTGTTTTGGTTCAAATTATACCAGTTTCCTTTACGAAATAACATCTAAATCATTACGCCTGTATTTTCCTGAAGTGATAGGCAGAGATGTCAAATAGTAGACCCACATTTAGCCAGTCAAGCAAATTTAACCTAATCAAGGTTAAATTTGCTTCGACCTGCAGGGGTATTGCGTATCTTTTAAATGACAGTCACTATCATATACAGGGTGTAAATTAACCCTTCACACATACGTCAACCAAGCATTGTGTACATCAAACTAAGTACCCCTACGCATTTTTTTTTGGGTAAAACTCAATGTAGCGCTCTTAAAACATTGTGCTAGTGGATAATTTGAACAGTAAACGGGCCATGGAGGTAATTTAAGTAAAGTTATAACCTGAAAAACTAGTATTTACAAAAACAGCTGTGCTTAATTTGGAATTTTGACCCCCAATTTCTCCGTAACTAGGGGGTTCCCAGGTATGGTCTAGAACAAAAAATGATCGCAGTGGTGGAAAGAACAAGTGCTCTTCGTTTGCGTTAAGGGTATTTTTAAACCCTATATAGTGTCCATCAATTAACTGTCAAATGGTTCCATTTTGTACTAGACCATAACCAATTTGACAGTTAATCCATGGACAATATGATAGCCACTGGCATTTAAAAGATACGCATATTTAGCCCTGCAGAACTCGGCCACATTGTTGGCGTTTGTAAAGGGTTCAGACAGGTTCCTCAAAGGGCAGGTTGAGTCTCACAAACAGCAGGTCAGGAAGTGGGCTATGGTTTGGGAAGAGGCTCCTTTTTTCGCCAATAGGGGATCGGACTGAGTCAAAAAAAATATGATTCTAATTTGCCCGTCAGTTAGAATATAGACAAATATTGGATACGTGTTTTTTGTTTTATCAAATTAATAAAATTTGACGTAGATAAAACGCGTCAAAGACCATGAGTGGGGGGTTGTGACGTCATTTGTAGGTAAAAATGTACTGACATGTGACGTTTTTGAGGAGTTCACGAGTTTTCGAAGCACTGTTTTGTCTTCATTTTTTGTTTATGTGTAAAAAGAAAAAATACGTGTCGTATATTTTTTGGAAATCTATCTGCAAGACAAATTCGTTTTTTTTTTGTCCGATTATGTTTAACTCTAAAAGTAACCCGGCGCGAGTCTATTTCCGTCCACCAGGCATGAATCTAGACTCCGTTACTGCTACTGAGAAAATCTAAATCTCAATAACACTTTGGAATCGAACCCAGGAACTCGAGCTCAGCAGTTGCAACCACTCGAATAACAAGGCACAGTTGGAAAATACAAGATCTCTATACTCGTAACACGCCAAAAAATAGAATTTAAGGAGTATGGAATGGGGTAGTTAACAAAAAAAATCTAATTAGTCCGTCAGATAAATTTAAAAAAAATATTGGACACATATCTTTCTTTTTTGACCTAAACAAACAATGAAGACATTACAGTGCTTTGAAAACTCGTGTGACGTCATATTCTTAGACATTAGTATGAATGTTTTTAGCGGTGAGCGACGTCACAACGCCCCTCTCAAATATTTGACGCGTCTTCTATCTTCGTCAATTTTTATTGATTTGATAAAACTAAAAATACGTATTCAATATTTTTCGATAATCAAACAGACGGACTAATTAGAATCATATTTTTTTTTAGTCAAGAAACATCTCTATTCCTTCTAGAGGACTCCATGGTATTTTTTTGGCGTGGCTTATTTATGTTATATGTACCTAGTTGTCAAGATTTCTATGAAAAACATTGAATCAGTTTCTCACCATAACAGTAGTTTGAATTTGAAACACTTCCTTTTTCTAACCTACAGTCCTCTTTGTTAATGACAGCGCAGTTGATGTTCAAGACGCCTTCAAAAAAAAAAAAAAACAAAACTGTCACGTCAACATCTGCACCAACATGAATAAAAATGGAAAAAATACAAAAAGATTATAAAACCATTAAAAAAAGTTTCCATGCCTATCAATAACATAACCAAATGATCCGTTACAAATTTTCCAAAAGATAATCATTTAAATTGATACGATTCAACAAAATGGGTAAACCTCCTTACGTGTTCACCGATTCAGAAACTGAGGATACGAATTCATGCAGTTCTATTGATAACAAGGCGAAAAAGAAGTTTTCGTAAGTATTTATAATCCTTGTTCAATAGCCTTGACCCATATTGCATGCTAATAAGTTCACTCCTGCCAAACTGAGGCACTTGTTCTCGCCCATCGGGGCTGCGGGATGTTGTAAGAGATACCGCGGCCTCGACATAAAGGGCTAAAAAGGAACATGGGTGGTTTTGAGTCAGTAGAAGTCTAACACTCTGCCCAAGAGCGAAAGGGTTATTCGATGATTTTCCACCCCCAAAGAAAAAGGTACCTTATCTCCCCGTCATTACAAGCTTATTTTCTGTTTTGAACCTTCCTTGGGAACTTGGAGATATTGGAGATCAAACTTCTAACTTTGTCACAAGTTACAAAAAAGTCTCTAAATACCTCCATGATTACGTACTATTTAATACTACGTATTAAACATTAAGGTCTACTGTAAACTGTGTCTTATATCCCAAAATTAAAAATAGTTTCCCTGCTATAACTCTTGCACAGAGTTACTTAGATTGACTAACAGAATAGGGGATCGGACTGAGTCAAAAAACAATGATTCTAATTAGTCCGTCAGTTAGATTATCGACTAATATTGGATACGTGTTCTTTGTTTTATCAAATTAATCAAAATTGACGAAGATAAGATGTGGTTGTGACGTCATTTGTAGGTAAAAAAATGTACTATCATATGACGTTTTCGAAGAGTTTACGAGTTTTCGAAGCACTGTATTGACTTAATTTTTTAAACGGTTTTATAAACGGTTTTATTTAGCTCACCCCGTTTGTTTTATTTATTATTCTTGGGTCAAATTTAGTAATTCAAATTTCACCCTCTTCCTGTCAACCGATTAATCTGAAATTTTGTATACACTTTGGATTTTGGTGACAATACAATTATGTTTATTCATTATCATTATAAATTCAAGATGGCCGCCGCTACAAAATGGCGGATAATTTATGTTTTATTAATCCCATCAATATGGGTATCAAATGAAAGGGCTCAACAAGCAAAATACAATATACTATAAAAAATTGAAATACAAGATGGCGGCCGCTACAAAATAGCGGAAATAGAAAATTATAATTATTTTTTTTTAACTACGTATAGAGGAGTTGGACTGCAATAAACTAACGGGCAAGAAACCTTGCAATAATGAAGCACTAAATGAATTAAACAGAATGCGAAATAAAAACTAAAAACTAGAAAATAAAAATAGGTAAAAAAACTTTTTAAGTTAAACGGTTTTATGTTAAACATACATTGCAATGTTTAAGATAAATGTACTAAAAACCAAAAAATAATAAAATAGATACAGTCGTGGGAATTATAAACATATGCATAGACTAGACTAAAATAAAACCATGGGGCACGTCAATTGTCTACAAATTATCGACTTAATGTGCGATAGAAGAATCGTTTAATTCGGCGTTAAAATAGGCAGTTGGCCCGCAGACGGTGAGGAAATTACTTACTATTTTCTTGCTCATGGAATTTCCAATAGTTATACACTCCATGTAAATAAAAGAGACGTGCCCCACGGTTTTATTTTAGTCTAGTCTATGCATATGTTTATAATTCCCACGACTGTATCTATTTTATTATTTTATGGTTTTTAGTACATTTATCTTAAACATTGCAATGTATGTTTAACATAAAACCGTTTAACTTAAAAAGTATTTTTACCTATTTTTTTGTTTATGTTAAAAAATAAAATTTTTGGTCCGATCCCCTATTCTCGTCTTCGTAAAGGGTCTATTTACACCTCGTATTAACAGTATCGGTCGATATGGCGAAACTTGGGCTAGGCCAATGCTCACAATATTCCTCTGTTAACATTTGTGTTTTTTGAGTGTGGGAAATCATCAAATGACTCCTACCTCTCTGGGCAGAGCAGACTCCTTCAGTGGATTTCTACTAACAAAAACCAATCCTGTTCTTTCTTAGCCCTTTGTATCGCGGTATCTCTTACGAACAACCCGTAGCCCTCCTCTGTTAACCAGAGCTTTGCTTCCAGCATCCTTAAATACACAAACGGTAACGTGAAGAAGAAGAAGTGCCGGATTCATAGCAAGTCGGAGCCCGACGACTCGGACTGTAGAAGCAAAGCTAGCAGAAGTCGAAGCAACCAGCGAGTGAGATACAAGCTCCCTGGCATACTGAAGAAACCCAACACCGATAGCAATAGAGAAAGTTAGTATAGTCTTTTGAGGTGAATCCTTCAAGGTGGCCTTCGATTTTTTTTAAGTTTTTTGCAATTTGCCGGCCAGTGTCAGGTTGTATGTTAAATATAACGAATCCTATTTACTGAGTAATAATGATTAAAGTCACCAATACAACCCTCTTAGTTCATTAAACTTCTTTGACTATTTGATGAACAATCTCCTCCTTTTTTTTTGAAGTCGGTTAAAAAGCATTCAAGGAAATAATATGAACCGAGGTTTGTTTTTGTAATTTTAATAATTATTACTCAGTAAAGTTACATATTATGTTACTGCCACGAATCATATTTTATTTCACATACAACCTGGCACTGACCGGCACGGCAAATAGGGTAGTTAACAAAAGAATCTAATAAGTCCGTCATATAGATTACCAAAAAATATTGGACACGTATTTTCTTTTTTCACGTAAACAAACAATGAAGACGATACACTGTTTTGAATTTTTGTGTTATGACATTTTTTATCGGTGAGTGACGTCACACACCCCCACTCAAATCTTTAATGCGTTTTATCTTCGTCAATTTTTATTGATTTGATACAAAAAAAAATACGTATCCAATATTTTTCGATAATCTAACAGACGGACTAATTAGAATCATATTTTTTTAATTATGAAACATCCTCTTTGCAAAGAACTTAAGAAAATTCGAATTTCGCGGGCTAGCCTGTTGCATCAACCTTAAGGAAGGCGCAGCCGCCTGTAGATTTCGATGCATGAGCATCCATCATTACATACCGAGTTTTTTCGCGTCTTAGAAAGCACATTAAGCTGTGAGTCCCGGCTGACATTTGTAGGACAGTCGTTACAGGTAGTCAGTGGTTTGGAAACTCTGACCACCAGTCTTACCAAAGGGTATATTAGCCAGTAGTTAGCTGAGTTGTGGAGTTTAGATAGGCAGTCGCTCCAAACAAAATACTGGTATTCACATGCATCCGATTAGACTGAAGTTCAACACGGACATAGTTGGGAATAACCCTCCTTTTAGGCTTCGCCGCAGTCGGGTAAAAAGGCTAAGCGATGATGAAACTTACAGCAGGAAATGCTGTAAAAGTTAAATAGTCTAACTCTAGAAGCTGCAAAAATCTCTAGAAAGTCACATCGATTGCTTTTCTTCAAGCAAATTACTGACAACCATTTCCCTTTCAGCTTCCGAAGATGAGGAGGATATAATGCCGTTCGTGCCTCCTCGTAACCTGGACAGGTATCTGGTGGGGACGGTCCCCCGGCCTGCTGGGGCCAAGCCCGGCAGAGGGGGTGGCCTAGCCATCATTGTCAAAAAAAATATTAGCGTGAGTATTTTGTTGCGTGGTTCTTTATACTGTATATGCTTATTTATGTTCTTTATAACTAGTGCCAGACGCTGGTTTTCAACTAAATCTGGATTAGAAAGGTCAGGGATATAAAACACTTTTATAATAATTATGATGTATCAATAGGGTAGTAATCAAGGTTGCGGGGACCCGCTGGATGCGAGACGCACGAGACCGGTCAATGTGGCGACACTTAGGGGAGGCCTATGTCCGGCAGTGGACGTCTTTCGGCTGAAATTATGAATAGGGTAGATAACCAAAAAAATCTAATTAGTCCTTCATATAGATTACCAAAAAATATTGGACACGTATTTTTTCTTTTTTCACGTAAACAAACAATGAAGACGATACAGTGCTTTGAAAACTCGTGTGATGGCATAATCTAAGACATTAGTATGACATTTTTTGCGGTTAGTGACGTCAAGAATTCCCACTCAAATCTTTGACGCGTTTTGTCTTCGTAAATATTTATTGATTTTCTAAAGCAAAAAATACGTGTCCAATATTTTTCCATAATATAACAGACGGACTAATTAGAATCACATTTTTTTAAGTCAGTAAACATCCCTATTGGCCAGGTGATAATTAAGTATTATCCATCATGTCTACCTTTGGTGTTACGCAGAAACAGCGAATTTTTACAATGATATATTAAAACTATAGATACGTTGTCCGCCCTCAAAAATTACAACATGAAATTAAGCCAATTGACCACATCGCGCTTAGTTACGCACCAACCTCTCGCGCGACGCTACATTTGTTCTTAATTTAAATCGTGTGTGTAAACCTGCGCAAAACATAAAGAAAACAGTAGCTCTACCATGAGTTGTCATAGAAAACTTACTCGCTAACGTTGAACTCGCTAGCGTGCTAACGTGTATCAAATAGATTTCGATAATGCTTGCACCATGAGATTTACGGAGTCTTACGCAGGCGCTAATGTAAGCTCGATAGATTGTGTCGTCTAGCTAACTTCACTCTACTCATGTTTTGTTTCTTTCTTTCCCACTAATAAGAGGAGAGATCGATATATACACAAATAAACCGACAAAATAGAAAAGTTGACGGTTATTAGACTACTTATAGTATTTAGTGGTTTTTGAATTTTTATTCCTTATAATATGTCACTGTCGTGTATTCAATTTGTAATTTTGTTTGTTGACCTTGTGTCACAAAGCTGTGTTGTGTTGTTTAACAGTTTACATTAGTAGATTCAAACAGATTATTTAAAACAATGAGGACCCTGTGCCTCAGTTTCAATAGTTGGTAGAGTTCATAGAAAGGTATGTTTCAACTTTCTTCAAAATTATTGTGTTTTGTTTTGAGAGAATTGCATGGTACCTTTAGTTCTAATGAAACTCGTTGTGTTGACATCAAATCCGTAACATTATTCATACATATGCACAAACCTTTAAAGTATTCTTTAAAGAGTCTATAATGTTTAATAAACCTTCATTCATTTATATTTTGCAATTGGTGTCTAACATGAATTCTCATTTCGGAAAATCATTTCTCGAAATTCACGTTATTCACGTCGTTGGTCTTCAAATTCAGCGGCCACTAACATATTTCATACCAAATAAGCTTTGCAAACATTATTTTGACTGCATTAGACTCAAAAACGTACATAATTTTGTTGTAAACATATGTTTCACACGCCAAAATGCTAGTGAGCTACGTAACCACTATAGTAAGCGAATTATTCGATAGGTTCAGTGAAATTAGTGACTCATGGTAACGTTTTGTATGGTGACAGCAGAAAAACGTTAGTAGCTATAGAATAGATTACGTTAGGTTTTTAACCTATCGTCATCTATAGTGCTCATGTTACGGATTGTAATTCTTTCCGTGACCGCTAGAGGCGCTGTACGATATTTCATACAAATAATTTACGTAGACGCTTGCGAGATTTGGCTGTGTAAACTCATGGTAGAGGTACAGGCATCAACAGGCATCCCGCTGTACGGTGTCATATTTTCTTTCCCTTTCTTTACGCGTAAAAGTAGTTACATAATATTTTTGCCGTTTTGAAGCGCCGCCGCCATGTTAGTTCATGACTGTCTATATATAATACGTCATTGAAATTTTAAGATATCTTTAAAACTCATTGCAGGCGTGCGGAGCAAAGGCAGGTTACTATTTAAGTACAAAATATTCCTCAAACAGTTTAAAGAACTGTCTTTTTAAATTCCATTTAAAACAAAGCGACGACGTTTCTAGAGCTAGATCGTATTATGAGGCAGCAGTCGTTGTGCCTCGAGGCATACACTGCGCAAGACTCCACGAGGCAGACTTATAGACAAAGCTAGTAGTACCTATTCAATACGACGGAATTTCTGAACGTACTCCAATTGAAAGGTTTGGTTGGATATGTTGACAGATTTTCTACATTTCTGTTGGCAAGCGTTTTAAATTATCTTGTAATTCTTTTGTTTTGTTTTTCCGACTTCAAAAAAGGAAAGGAAGAGTTTTTCAATTCGGTTGTAGTTTTTTTTTTGTTTCTTACCTCATAACTCGATAATTATGAACCAATTCGGAAAAAAACGTTTATTATGTGCATAAAGGGTGTAAAAGTACCCGGCACGTGTTCTCCCTACCACTCCGATTTTTTTTTGTGTTAGACCATACTTGGGAACCCCCTAGTTACTGAGATATTGAGGGTCGAATTTCCAAATTTTTACAGCTGTTTTTGCATATACTAGTTTTTCAGGTTATGACTTTTCTTAAATTACCTCACCTCACCAGCACAGTGTTTTAAGAGTGTTACATTGAGTTTTACCGTAAAACGTGATTTTTAACCCCAAAAAAAAAAAGTCGTTTCGCAGCAAAATTTTTACGTAGGGGTACTTAGTTTGATGTACAGAATGCTTGGTTGACGGCTGTGTGATGGGTTGATTTACACCCTGTTTACTCGTACTTCCAATTCCCATTGGTCACTTAGAAATTTCATCAAAATCGGTGATGTACTTTGGTTTGTCATTTCGTGACCTGTGGGGACGTGGTTTTGACTCTAGATAATAGGGGATCGGACTGAGTCAAAAAAATTTGATTCTAATTAGTCCGTCAGTTAGATTATCCGAAAATATTGGATACATGTTTCTTGTTTTATCAAATTAATAAAAAATTACGAAGATAAAACGCACCAAAGATAATGAGTGTTGTGACGTTATTTGTAAGTAAAAAAATTACTAACATGTGACGTTTTCGAGGAGTTCACGAGTTTTCGAAGCACCGTATTGTCTTAATTTTTTATTTGTGTAAAAAAAGAAAAAATCGTGTTCAATATTTTTTGGAAATCTATCTGACGGACTCATTAGTTTTTTTTTGTCCGATCCCCTAGTATATAATTATGTAAAATAGATTCATGACAAGTGTCCGTTTTTGTAAAACTTGCAACGTTCATGCCACATTTCGGTTCAGTGGTTCAGGCGTGAAAAGTTAACAAACAAACTTGCTTTCACATTTATAATATTAATTAGGATTTACATATTAGCCCCAGTATAAAAAAAAAAATATAAAAGCATTCTCAGAAGTCTTGCCTAACCCTTCTCAGAACAAAAAATTGAGGTCGTGTTTAGTAAAACAGAATGACATTGAAAAGGCACACATTATCACGGACCACAAAATAATGAATCTAAACACGTATCATTTTTAAAACTAAACATTCATTTTATTCCCTCACGTAAACACTGATTACCTACTCTTAAATAAAATACAGAAAACTCGAAAAACATTTTTAAAATCCACCTCTATTACAGTTTACACTCATCCCCACATAGTTTAGAGGTGTGACTGCGTTCTCCACGCTAGTATTGGTCTCTGGGGACCAACTAAATTGTACGTGCAGACTGGGGGCACCTCTAAGTTTAGCCTCACATAATTCACTTTTATTATAACAAACAACAATTGATTTTGTAAGATTTCTGTGTAGAGGTAAAGAGAATTGGCTCTTATTTTATCTGGAATTAAGATTTAGGTATTTACGGTCATTGTACAGTGCGACCAAATAGATAACTTGAGAAAAAATAAACGTGATGAAACTTGCATGTCCTAGAATCGAAAATTCGAAGACTATTGTCATCTACCAATCCGCACTGGGCCCGCGTGGTAGATTGCAGCCCATTCCCTCTCAAAGAGAGAAGGCCTGTGTCCCAGTAGTGGGAATATTAATAGGCAAAACATGATGGTGATAATAGTGAAGTCTGTATTTAATTACAATTCCTTGTGTATCGAAAGCGTCAGAAGGTATTAAAGCTTCCCGTCGGGTTTGCGGGTTGTTCGCAAGAGATACCGCGGCCTCAACATAAAGAGCTTGCCTGGTTTTTAAATGCGCTTAGCTATAGTTATTATGAATGCACTCTACAAGGTGTAAATTGACCCATTACGAAGCCGTCAAACAAGGATTCTTTACTTCAAACTAGGCACTTTTATTTTGCTGTGTCACAGTTCTATTTACACTAAGGCTTAAAAATGAATGTGGGAGGTATTTCATCCTTCCAGACCTGACTTTTTCTGTTTTCTCGTATGTTTTGAAGTAAATTTTCAGTATTATAATAGGCAATAAGAACTAGGTAAAAATAATAAAAAGAGTCAAGTTATAACATTAAAGACAAAATTTAAAAAAAAAACTGAAAAATGTAGTCAAAACTTTGACCTCCAATATTAACGTAAGTATAGTCCATAAAAACCGGGGAAAACAAGTGCGTTTTGCTTTATTAAGGATACTTTTAAACTCATTCATAAAACTACTTTTTAAAACGGAATTTTATATAAAAATATCTACCAAAACACAAAAAGTGCAAATAGCCACTGCAAAAAGGATGGACTCGTGAAGGACTTGCACCCTCGACCTCCGTAGTCAGACGCTCCCGAACCGAGGAGTCGTACGACCTCTCTACAAGATAGAAAGCGGCCAGCGTCCAGACTAGCGGCGCTCTCAACTACTGAGCTAACGAGTCTGGCAGATGTGTGACAAAATAAGGGAACATATTAGGAGGAGAATATGGACCGAGAAATGGCGCATTACTGGTGATATTATTTAGTAAATCCCCGTGTAACCAACTTATTTGCAGACAGAACAAAAAGGGACGTGGAAAATTGCTGTCAAATAATATTTGAGCATACTAGCATAAAATATTCACGACTAATACATTTATTATTCATTTATTCAGGTTATTTAGACCCATAGAACACACAAATTAAACATTGAAATTATAATTAAAGTAAAATACAATAAGACGGCGATTTCAACCAAATAGCACGAATAGAATATACTTAATACAATTCAAATTCAACTACAATTGTTTTAAAATTATAAAAAAAAAAAAACAAAATACCACCAACCAATGTTATATGACAATGATGCATTGACATTATGATATTGGTTCAATTTAAATTCAACCAAGATAAGTCTCTAGATATAGCACAGAGAATGTCCCACTGATGTCGATTTAACACTACCTACTATGTAAGTTACGATTTCCTAACGATGTTTTCATTCACCGTAAATTCGTGCATAGAAATCTTACGGAAAATTATAAAAAATAACATTGTGGTTCTTAAGGTCCATAATTTAAACAAATTACTGCATAGCCATCTCTCTTTTTGAATATTTCGCGCAAAAATCACGAGATTTAGACCAAAAAGAAACAATGACTCGTGAAGGATTTGCACCTCCGACCTCCGTGGTCCTGCTCCCAAGAAATAAACAATACGGTGAGTAGGAACCAAGCGGCGCTCTTCACTACTGAGCTAACGAGTCTAGTGGGGACTGGAACCAAATTACGATACACATTCCACGCCTTAATAGTGCTAGAAAAAGTAAAAAGTAATAAAAGTATTAGGTATGTGGAATTCGAAGTCGAAAGTTGAAGAGTCGAGAAGGACATAGCTACAACTCTTAACCACTCAGCCATTGCGTCGTATGTAAGCTAGGACCAAATTACGATGCGTATTCCACGCCTAGATAAATCTAGAACATGCAAACAGTAATAAAAATATTCAGTGGGATTCGAACTAGAAAGTTGAATGGTCAACAAGGATGTAAGTACGACTATTAACCATCGCGCCATTTGAGTCTTGTGTAAGCTAGGACCAAATTACGATGCTCATTCCATGTCTAAATAAACCTAGGACACGCAAAGAGTATGTAAAATAGTAATTCGAACTCCTAAACTACCAAGCTATTAAGTTATGTGGAAGGTAAGACCAAATACCGATACAAAGTGTCTTGAACAAGTTAAGTAGGTAAAAAAAAATCAAGTGTTACGTGGGGTTTGAACCCAATTTTGAACAGTCGAGAAAATCAACCCGTGCTCTCAAACTCTAAGTTATTGAGTCTGGTGAGTACCAGAAGTAAATACCTGTCCGTATGGCTCACCTGAAAATCTCAGGAAAAAGCAAAAAGTATAAAACGTGGCGGGATTTGAACTCGAACCTACAGCTAGCAGGGTAGAGTTAAGTCAGGAATCGGCTATCTATCTGTGTATTACAAGAATGGTCGAAATAAAGTAGTACTTACTAGTGAGCGGAATGAAGCTTACTTACTGCCGCACTCAGAGAGCTTTAATGATTACTTAGGCCATCACTTAGTAAAGGTTTTGACAGTTTTATCATACAAACGTACCAATCAATGTCAAATCTTTAGTAAGTGACAGCTTCAGTAAACATTAAATATCTCTGAGTACCGCAGTTAGTTTCTTAGTTCTAAGTTACTCCGAAAGATGACTATGAAAATACATTTTAGTAGCAGTTCCAGCTTAAAAAAACTCTGCTATATTGGACCCGATGGGTGATGCGTGCGAATTAGGGCCGGGTCGCTGGTCTATACTAATATTATTACGACGTATAATTTGTGTGTAAGTTTGTATGTAATCTCTGAAACTAATGATTCGATTCTATTTTTTTTTTTACTCTGATGGTTAGAAATACATTATTTCGTGATTGCTATGGGCTTTAAATCATTAATATCTAGCATATAAGCTAAGCTAACACAATTTTTGTGAAAGAAATCGCGCGTGAAGCCACTTTTAATGCTTTGATGTAAAGAAATACTTGGATATCCAAAAATGTTTCGCCTTTCCAGGATGGAGTGAACATTCCCTTGACATTAATTTAATCTTTAAGGCGGTATTTGCTTTATAATAACAGGATCGGCGCAAAAAATCCAATTAGTCCGTCACATAATTTCAAAAAAATATTGGCCACATATTTTTCCTATTTTCACGTAAACAAAAAATGAAGACGATACAGTGGTTCGAAAACTCGTGTGACGTCACATTTCAGAACATTTTGTTACCTAAAAGTGACGTCACAAGCCCTCACTCATGATCTTTACCGCGTTTTATCTTCGTAATATTTTATTAATTTGATATAACAAAAGACAGTAACGGACTAAAACAGAACCATATTTTTCTCAGTAAATTCAGTAAACATTCCTATTAACATATTTTCTGTCTCTCTTTCCTCAGTGTGTTCAAGGGCCACAAAGCTCCATTTTGACCAGTGCTAAGAGCAGAAGTGGATCAAAGAAATCATGGCTGTCGAGGAAGCGCTCTTTTTAGGTGAGTTCTTACCTATTTCTTACTCACATCGTTAGTTTTTTAATACAGTTTCCTGCCTTGTTGGTCATGTGGTCGCGTGCGTGATTGCTGAGCATTAGGGGTCCATGTTTGATTCCCGAACGCCAAAGTGTTTTGGGGTTTTTCATCAGGAGTTTCCCAGCAATATTTAAGGAGTATGGAATTGTGCTCAGTTGATGGTAATAGGCTAGCCCTCTCTTGAATGAGACGTAAACATTTGTCGAAATGTGGGTGTACAGTCGAACAAGCTCATAATTATACAGGTCGAGTTCTTTATGATTCTATTACACTGAAAATATTAATTACAATTGTGTTTTGCAAAGCGATTCGCATTAAGCTCCTTGAGTTATAAGTCGAGCTCCACGATAACTGACAAATGCTTGCACTGACTGGACGGGTCCACTCAAATCTGTGTGGTGCTTTCTTCAAAAGACCATCTCAGACATTAATCTGCATGGTCCTTATGTGTGTATTATACCTTATTGTTAACCCAAACGATTTTAAAAGATTAAAAGAGTAACCTTTGGAGTTTCTTGCCGGTTCTTCTCCTTAGGAATCGACCAATGCACCGAACCGTGCCCCTTTTTACCGACGTTTTATAAGTGCCCATGTAGACCTATGTGAAATAAAAATATTTTGATTTTGATTTTTTGATTTGAAGCGACTGCTGTCAAACGCTGCATCATTTCACATCAGTCTCTAAATGTATCTGTATACTCTTAAAAGTTAATGCAAATTAGCTGGCTGGATACTTATTAGCTTGTTCGACTGTACTATAAGGTAAATCTCTGCCGGACCTTTTAAGGGATTACCTACAGGCGTGATGTTGCGACATTTTTATTAAACTTCCATCGAAATGAAGAAAATCTAAAAAAAAGTTGAAAACCTAACAATTGCCAATTATTTTTTCCAGTTCCACCAGGACGATTGCAGGTCGTTGCAGATTGGCCCCACCGAACTGGGGACCAACGCATCAGTGGACGCAACTGTGGTAATTGGTAGGCTTACATAGTTTTATTTTATACATACTGTCGGGTTTCGAATTTATACATGCAGTTTCAATAATTAAAGTGTATTTTATGGATTCAAGTGATTGTTTTAATTGTGATACCTAACAGTTCATGAATTTGGTGGTGAAATTCGACTTTATATATGGGCAGTCAGCATCACTAATATGTATAGGTACACTTAGCAAGAAACGTTTGGAAATTTTCGAAATTTTTCCAATTTTCGCAATTGGGTTCCGTAGTCGGGCAACGACGGAACCCTACATTGTGCGTGGTCTGACATGCATTTGGTCGGCTTATATTGTTACATAACGAAACAAATTTTTATCTCCGAAACTAAAGATTCGATTCTAAAAAACTTTCAATTGCAGTAAACTAAATTGTTTGTCGTGGGTGCTATGAATTATATTCATATCATTTATATTTGCCACGCTACTTATCATATAATTTTATTTCACAAAGTTTCAATCGTAATTTTACGAGAAATTCGCGTTAGAACTTTGCCAAGTGTTACCATATAATTGATCGTAAGTGTACAACACTGGGCTCATTATATCAATGTATCAGACATTGAAGGATTTATTATAACCCTTCCCGAGCTATTTTATTTGCCTCTAGGGAGGAGAGGGAATAAAACGGCTCCAATTGTGAAACTATTACGATCTGTTTGTTCTAAGAATAGTTTCTTAGGCTGATGTTTTATCTTTTATTTGTTTAAGTATTAAGCAAAAGAGGTAATTGTATTAAAACATCGTGAAACTGGCATGTCTTGGAACCAAAATATTCAAAGACACGTGACATCTACCAACCCGCACTGGGCCGACGTGGTGCATTATAGCCCAACCCGCCTAGAGAGGAGGCCTGAGGTCCCTTTTGGGGGGGGGGGGGAAATCATCAAATAACCCCTCCCTCTCTTGGGCAGAGCGAAAGGGAGTGTCAGACTTCTACTGACTAAAAACCACCCATGTTCCTTCTTAGCCCTTTATGTCGAGGTCGCGGTATCTCTTACAACAACCCGTAGCCCCGACGGGACCCGCAGCCCGGACGGGAGGCCTGAGTCCCTGCAGTGGGAACATTACAGTGGGCTGATGATGATGATGATGATTTTGTTTGTGTGTGTATGTGCAGTTATAAGGCGACAATCAGACGGATCGCGTTTTCACATGGGTGGATCATTCAATTTGACGTGATTGCAAAACGACAGCTTGTAGAAGTCATTTACTTAATGACTTCTACACAAGAAACATGTTTACCTTTTTTCAAAGAAAAATAATCCTTTATATTCTTCACCTACTTTCAGATGCATAAATAATACACTCGTTACAATTTAAAATAACTTGTTACCATTTTCCCACCTTGCACGAAGCAATCTGCTTTCCTGCTGCCATTGAATTAATTCCTTGTGCTGCGGTACAGGGCATAAGCGGTGGCGGTAAGCGGGAGCGAGTTTATTACAACGAAGCGAAATATTCTTACGAACAAAAATAACTTCAGTTTTAGTTATGTAAATAGACTATTCACTATAGATAGAAATGTTATCTCTGGTGTTGTAGCTGTGTTAAAATACGAAATATCTCGATTAGTATAAAGGGTGTTAAAGTAAATATAACGCAAACGAATGGCACTTGTTCTCCCCACCACTACAAACATTTATATAGAGATATTGGGGGTCAAAGTTCCAAATTTAGCACAGCTGTTTTTGTAAATACTAGTTTTTCAGGTTATAACTTTACTTAAAATACCTCTATGACCCTTTTTCTTATCACAGCATCCATTAGCACAATTTTTTAGAGTGCTACATTGAGTTTAACCGTAAAATGTGATTTTTACCCCAAAAAAAGATGTCGTTCCCCAGCAAAAGTTTTTGCATAGGGGTACTTAGTTTGATGTACGTGTGAAGGTGGTTGACGTATGTATGAAGGGTTCATTTACACCCTGTAGATAGAAATGTTATTTCTGCTGTTAAGTATAGATTATTATTATCTCATTTCCTAGACATGGTAAAGAAAGCACATTTTAAGCAGGAAGGCAGGTGTCCAATATAATTCTTATTTGCGCCGGTCATAGATTAAACTACAGGCACACATACGGTACACGCGGAACAGGGTATGGACTCCACCTTCAATGGTTTAGGGTTAAACTATTGCCTATTAAAAACAGCCCCGTTGGTCTAGTGATCATTTTGGTTCCCGAGTCGGGCAAAGGGCTATTGAATCTTTCCGTCAGGAACTTCTGAGTAAAGCATTTTCCTTCAAGCTTGTTGCTTCGCCTTTTTGTCAATGTTCTACATCTGACTGCGGATTTGAACAATCTGCATATTACATTTTATAAGAGGTCTTTGGCAGAATGAACGTAATATGATGTTGAATAGTGTACAGGTTACATATTATTTACTATACGGACCTTGTAGAAACTAGAACTTTCCATGCGTTCAAGCATTTTTGTCATAAGTACCTATTATTGGAATATTTGATTCCAATAATAGGTATGACAAAAATGCTTGACAAATTATATATATACTATACAAATTATATATAACAGCTCACAAATTAGGACCCAGTAATATTAATGACAATAATATCACTAGTGCTAGGCAACTGGGCTTTTCCCAGTTGTATACGTCCCTGTGTGCCTATTGGCCTTGTTCTTTTCTGTCTCCTGCTGATATGGAGGGTGGAAATTATGATTTTCCTACTCCTCCGCTATTCTTTTCTGAATATTTTTTTTTTATTAATTTCGTTGCGGGATCCAAGACAGTTACATCGTTTCTCTGGGATTTCGTCGAGCTTCATTGTCTCGGCGCTTTTCTTGTGGTCGCCACTGTTGATTCTGGCTGACAGGAGTTACAGTGGTTTGGGAATAGTGAGGCGGGCTCGTCCAATACTCATACAAAATTTTATGAGTATTAGAAGAGACTTGTATATAATTGGCGTAAAGTGGATGTACTAATGGGTATATCTCTACCTAATCCTTTGGAAATTACAGTCGTGATGGTATGTTATGTAAGCAAAAAGCAATTCGTTGTTTCTTATAACTTGGACCCACGAGGTATATTATTCTCACACCTAGAATGACATAACGTGAAAACAGGTCAGGACCTAATTTATAAAGCTAACGTTCTACACTTTCTCCTTATTCATTAGAAAAACAAGCATTTCATCTACCACCTTCGGTTTTAAATGTACCGAACTACGAGTTCAAATTGCGTTTTAGATTTTCAATTAAGTTTAGCTTAATTTTCAATTAAGTTTAGCTTAATTTTCAATTAAGTTTAGCTTAATTTTCGTCACCATCCGCAGCTTTTTCTGAACTATGTTGGCGTCAGCTTTCATCATATACAGTATGTTAACTAACAGAGGGCGTTCCCGTTAACCCGCAATAGTATAACATCCATACATGATAAAAAAAAAATTACCAACCTGGAAACCCCTTGGTTACGGAGATATTGGGGGTGAAAGTTCCAAATTTTTCACAGCTGTTTTCGTAAATTCTAGTTTTTCAGGCTATAACGTTACTTAAATTACCTCCATGACCCATTAATTATTTAAAGCATCCACTAGCACAATGTTTTAAGAGTGGTACTTTGAGTTTTACCGTAAAATGTGATTTTTGACACCAAAAATAAAGTTGTTTCCCAGCAAAAAATTTTGAGTAGGGGTACTTAGTTTGATGTACAGAATGCTTGGTTGACGGGAACGCCCTCTGTAAGTTAACATACTGTATAACCGGATACAGCTGAATATCAGTATTATACATGGAGCGACTGCCTATTTGAACTCAGTCGCTAGTCTCTTTCACATAATGTCGCGGTAGGACTTAGAATAAACTTTTGCCAGGTTTTCAAAATGGTTGCTTTTTCCGATGTCTTGTTAAGTGTCCACCAATTCTACAATATATTACAACAAGTCTTCAACAACTTGATTAAACGTGAGTCCTTTTTCACATTTAGTTTTCAATCTGATTCAATTTCTATCGCAGACAAACATAAAAATCGAACATAAAATATAAACAAGCTCTTGCTCCAATATTTCGTATTCACAGATAGTTTTATTGCTGTGCCTGATTGAATATGTAAGCATCTTGTCTTTTGTCTTTTATAGAAGACAAAGAGATTTAAATTTCAGTTTAGTCTAGACTTGACACACATTATGTCATCGAAAAACAATGGTAATATTTAATAGACTTTGAGGGGCGTTTTGTTATTAATAATAACAGCTGGTCGGGTCGATTTTCAGGGTAAATGGGGGATGGGTAGACCCATAACATACTGCGTTTTCTTTGAGGGTTGAAAAACACCGTTGGTTCTGATTGTCATTGTTACACAGGTTACAGGTTGTCAGTGGCCCGAAAGGCTGACTGTCTTATCAAGGGGTATCTTATGAACAAATACGTTGAGTTGGTAGTTATTTAAAATGCATTTTTTTGTATTCTTTTATAAATAACTAGCGGACGTCACGCGGTTTCACCCACGTAGTTCCCGTTCCCGTGGGAATACAAGAATAAAAAACCTATGTTACCCGGGGATAGTGTAGCTTCCCAACGGTGAAATAATTTTTCAAATCGGTCCAGTAGTTTTGGATCCTATTCGTTACAAATTAACAAACAAATCTTTCCTCTTTATAATATTGGTGTAGATAGAGATGTTTCCTGATTTAAAAAAATATGATTCTAATTAGTTCGTCTGTTAGATGATCGAAAAATATTGGATACATATTTTTTGTTTTGTCAAATCAATAAAAACTGACGAAGATAAAACGCGTCAAAGATTTGAGTGAGGGCTTGTAACGTCACTCACCGGTAAAAAATGTCATACTAATGTCTTGGAATATGACGTCACACGAGTTTTTAAAGCACTATATCGTCTTCATTGTTTGTTAACGTAAAAAAAAAAAAATATGTTTCCATTTTTTTTTTGTTTTACTACTAATTAGATGTTTTTAGTTGACTACTCTATTACTGTACATTTGTCTGACAATTCTGACCCATATTAAATAATGTATTGCAATCTCGGTCACCACTTTTGTTGTATTTTCAAATTATATCTTAGTGGGGACCTGCAAGGCTATCGCGAATCTCTGTTGACAGATTTATTGATTAACACTTTGGCTCTTTGTGCTTTGATTAACTGTCAAATGGTTCCTTTTTGTACTAAACCATAACCAATTTGACGGTTAATCCATGGACAATATGATAGCCACTGTCATTTAAAAGATACGCAATAGCCCTACAGGCTTCGACTTAGTTTAGTCACGAGTCCCACAAATAAAATATTTTTTTTCTACATAAATATGTTAATTTTTAAGTACTGCAGTGCTATTGCGTATCTTTTTAAATGTCAGTGGCTACTGTGACTACCATAGTGTCCATCGATTATCTGTCAAATGGTTATGGTTTGGAATACTAAACTAACCATTTGACGGTTAATCGATGGACACTATGATAGCCACTGGCATTTAAAACGATACCCAATAGCCCTGCTGAATGTCTTTATTTTATTTGTGTAAGAGAAATAAAACAAATAATTATTAATTACTAGCAGTTACCAGCGACTTCACCCACTACAACTAAAAAATTATCCCACGGGAAGATAAAATTGGGATAAAAACTATCCTATGTGTTAATCCAGCTATCATATTATTGTCTATGGATTATCTGTCAAATTGGTTATGGTTTAGTACAAAATGGAACCATTTGACAGTTAATAGATGGACACTTTAAGATAGCCACTGTCATTTAAAAGATACGCAATAGCCCTGCTGGTTATAAACTATCTGTGTACCAAATGTTATCCAAATCCGTTCAGTAGTTTTTACGTGAAGAAGTAACAAATACACACTCACAAACTTTCGCCTTTATAATATTAGTGTGATGATGTGATTATTTGTTTCTATCACATGTGACTTAAAAGGTGCAGGTTTTAAATGCGACCGCAACCGTAACAGTAAACCATCAACCAAAAAGTCACTGGAGACTTGAGCGCATGTAACATTACACAGAAACCAGTAGTGGTGCTCCAATCTGTCATAAGGATTATGTGGCTTTGCCGCTACGCTTCACAGTCACGCGTTCCCCTTTGCAATTTACATGTGACATAACATCATACCTGTAGTCCCCGGAGGGTTAAGCAGACATGTATCTAACAGTACACCCCTATTTCACCAGTTTTGTTTTAGTCATATTATAGGGAGCAACGTTATAAAAAATATCATAAATCGGGCGCAAATCCATATTCCGTGGCTGCTGGTGAGAAATTCCTGCCGGATAACCCAATAAAATTTGGTCCGGACCAGGAATCGAACCGAAGACCTCGTGCTCAGTAATTGCTTTTTTGACCACTAGACTAACAAGCCACACATTTCGCGAAATGTGGGAAAGCTGTAGATCTACACCTCAACTTACCCTTTCTGAAAATACAGCCGTGATGTCACGTAACTATTGATTCATCTTGATATTGGAGATGAAGCATTTCATTTCATCCCTGCATCCATGTCAGTTGAAGCCAGCAATATTTTATTCAATAAAAACATATGCAACTCACAAGTGCCTTGGATATGTGTGTAGGCGACGAACACAATGTCGTGTAATAGTTGAGTTCACATACTTCGATTTATTTATTTATTTAATATTAATTATAGCAGCATTACAGAATACTCCAATACGATGCTATAAAACACAAAAAAATTGTATGTATGTTTTTGTGTATGAATGATTTCAGCCCATAAGCACACGTCCTACACAGAGGTTCAGAAACGAGCAATAATAAGTATACACTTGGCAAAGTTGAAACGCGAAATTGTATTCTGTTTTAACTTTGAGATGTGACCTACTCCCGTCGGGGCTGCGGGTTGTTCACAAGTTACCGCGGCCTCGATATAAAGGCTGTAAAAATACCCTTAACGCAAACCCACCACTGCGATATTTTTTTTGTTCCAGACCATACGTGGGAACCCCCTAGTTACGGAGATATTGGGGGTCAAAGTTCCAAATTTTGCACAGCTTTTTTTGTAAATACCAGTTTTTTCAACTTTACTAAAATTACTTCCATGGCCCCTTTACTATTCAAAGCACCCACTAGCACAATGTTTCAAGAGTGCAACATTGCGTTTTACTGTAAAATGTGATATTTGACCCCGAAAAAAGTCGTTTCCCAGCAAAAAATTTTGCTTAGGGTTACTTAGATTGATGTATAGTCGACCAAGAAATTGGTTTACCACTCTAAGGTTGAATATCATTTGCACGTACAAAACATCAAGGGCTATTTTACATAATTTATTGAGTTGATCAATAACTGACACTTGACAGATCATATGTCAAAAGCGATTCGAAAATGAATTAGTTTTTTTTTAAGTATGGTATCTAGCATAAACCTCCTTGATTTATAAAGGACAAGTTGGTTTGTGTTTACATAAAATATTCTCTATTGCGTTGACATCACAGTTCAAGTTGCATGCTCTTTTAACCATTGCAGCATTGCTCTGTGATTGGCTCACAGTTAACCAATTACGTTAATGTAATACAGTAATCCTTAGCGAATAATTATGTTACTGGGAGATGTCATCAAAAGTGGTAAACCAATTTCTTGGTCGACCGTACAGAACACTTGGTTCACGGATGTGTGAAGGGTTAATTTACACCCCCTGTTTAGGGCTAAGATGGAGCATGGGTGGTTTTTAGTCGGTAGAAGTCCGACACTCCCTTTCGCTCTGCCCAAGAGCGGTGATAATTTTCCAACCGCCAAAAAAAAAGAAAAGATATGACCTACTTTATAATAATTTGGGTTCTAAAATATTAGCTTTTGTTACGTAACATGGAAAAATAATCAATACTGCAGACAAAAATTGCTTCTTAACGTTGCTAAGTTCACACATTATTGGTGTTGCCGAATGGATGCTGTTGTACATTCAATTTGGTACTGCTAAAATGATGAATAAGTAAAACAACCCAAAACTATTGGTTGATAAAGGCGCCAAGAGCTTCTGGAAACTTTACTGTATTTGAAGCAGGAGTCTTAAACTTTCATAAAAGTTCTATTCTATTTTTAATAAATGGCAATTGAAGCCGATGTCGACTATTCTGCCAATTTTCATAAAAGTCGTTTTACTGATTTAGTTAATTAACGACACAATCACACAAGGTTGGCTCGTGTTTCAAAAAACACCTCAAAAGCTTTAAAAGAACAATGCTACGGTTCGGTGTGACACATATCCACTTTATTGGCGACGAGTGAATTGACACATGAAGCTTCTGCAGAAAAATGCATTTTCCTATCTATCCACCCCCATTTCTTTATTAGCTCCAATTCTGTATGAATGTTCCCCGTTCTCTATCTAGAAGTATTCCCCTTTGAATTCTAACAAACACATAAAGTGAACCGTTTTAAGTGTATTGACTGACACTTAATTTTATGGAGTTTGACGCCAATGTTGGAGGTTTATGTTGGAGCCAATATGGGTGTTGGTTGCAGTGTTTCGTCCGTGGTTCAGAAAGAACGTTATGCCGTTGGTATCAGCTATAATTTGTAGATCTTTGAAAGTCGTATCTGGGTTGTGGAGGTCAGATTTTCACTCCCTGTAAAATACTAGGATAGGGATTTTTCCTGACTAAACAAAATATGATTCTGATTAGTATATCAGTTAGATTATCGAAAAATATTGGATACGTGTTTTTCGTTTTATTAAAGTAATAACAATTGAATAAGATAAAACGCGTCAAAGATCAGGAGAGTGGGCTTTTGACGTCGCTACGTGATAAAAAATGTACTGCGATGTGATGTCACACGAGTTTTCGAAGCACTGTTTCGTCTCATTTTTTTTATATAAAAAAGAGAAAATATGTGTCCAATATTTTTTGGAAATCTATCTGACGGACTAATTAGTTTTTTTTGTGTCAACTACCTTATACAGCTGCATCCAGTTAGTGTGGAAGCCAGATGATGATGTTGGTGATGGTTTAAGTGGGAAGGGAATGGTTAACTTGGGCATTTGTTTCCGTCTTAGAAATCTGTCTGTTTCAGAAGCGACTTCAGGATCAGATAAGGGGGTTGTTCGCAAGCGATACCGCGGCCTCGGTACAAGGGTAAAGAAGGAACATGGGTGGTTTTGGTGGGTTTTTTTTAAGTCAGTAGAAGACTGGTGATTATTTGATGATGTCTCACTCCCCAAAAAAAAAGGATCAGATATGGGGAAAAGGCAACAGGATTCTTTCGTATACCCGTATGTTTGTTAAACGTACAAGGCTGTTAACATGAAATTTTGCGGTCAATCTCTAGCGTGCTCAGTAACTTCAGAAACTGAAAGACTGACAAATTAAGTGGTATTAAGAAGGGGCGGGTCACCGATTTAGTTGATCTTCGTCATAAACGTCGTTATCGTTTATGACAGCTATTATGAACTTTGCAACAACTACTTATAGTAGTAATCTTTGTAAAGTCCATTTTAACCTTTTAAACGCCACGGTCGGGTATAGCCGACACACGAAAACGTGCTTTCGCCACCGTCGAGTACAGCCAAAAAAAAAAAAACTTGTTTAATACAAACTATAGTGCCCATTAAACTAAAATAATGATTATGTACGTATTTGTGCCTTGGCGTGGGAGGGGCGCTAAAGTGTTTACACTCTCACGTTTAAAAGGTTAAACTGTTAACTTACAATGTATAATCCATCTATCGAATTAGTTTATACGAGTCCCAACATCGCCACCAACATTACAGACAATGTGATAAACCTAAGCTCTCACTGAAAGAAGTGTCCACCATCAAGTAGCAATAAAAGTGCCCGTAAAAACCTAGCTCATAAATAGTTAGCTCTTAACGATTGTTAGTCTATCTTTATTACGACATTTTTAATTAGGTGAGTGGTAGGTTATTGCGTTTTACTTTTATTTTATTATTATTCTGTAGTTGTAAGAGTGATTGTATTTATTTTTGGTGTGGTTTACAAAGATTTACGCTTATTTCAGTAAAAAGTTTATTTATTTATTTAAGGACAACCAACAAAGCATACACCAAAATATATATTGAAGTACTCATATTACAATGACATGTAATAGCGTAGCCTTAATTAAAGGCTGCCACGGCATGCATTAAACATAAGAGTAGAAAATCAATTACAGATTGATTATTTTATAACTATTATGTACCTACTGTTAATTGCGACTTAAGAAACCTTTAACATTTAGGAATTTGATGTTAGCTCTGAATAATTGGAATGTTTACCGACTTTAAAAAATGTGATTCTAATTAGTCAGTCTGTTCGATTATCGAAAAATGTTGCATACGTATTTTTTGTTTTATCAAATCAATAAAAATGGACGAAGATAAAACGCGTCAATGATTTGAGTGGGGGTTTGTGACGTCACTGACGGCTAAAAATGTCATACATATGACGCACTAATTAGATTTTTTTTGTTAACATCCCTATTTGTGGCATAGATGGCGCTATAGTTCATGACACGAGTTTTGTAGGTACTATACATATAGCTACTACTTTTGCTTGAGTCGCTACACTGGTGATTTTAGGGGTGGTTAATAGGATTTTTTGATTGACAAGAGTATCCATGGAGTTTCTTGCCCTTGTCCTAATTCTTCTCCGTAGAGATCTAAGCTTTGCAACTTTTTAATCTGAGGCAACTCAGTACTACTTTTTGTCATTCAAATGTGCCTGTAACGGACTAATAAAAGAAATAAATACTTCGAGTTTCAGTTAGAAATAGGAGCTGTTTATGTTACGTTTATCCTATCAAAGTCCTGGCTGACCTCTTCGTTCTATTATTCGATAGTTAGTTATCCAGATAAGTGCAAATAATTTCCACACAGAATCACTTTCATTAGTAATTCTCATAAATTATTTTGTGGCTAACTGCTTTCATCTCCATATTAACTGAATGCTGTAAAGGTCACAAGGTTTATCTGAGTTTATTTACTAAATCGTGGAGGTGAATCTATTCCAAGGTTTGCGAAAGTAGTTCTGTTTGTCTGTATGTTATCTTATCACGCCTTTAGTTACATCATATTCTTATGGAACAGAAGCTCATTTTTTTTAAAAAGAAACGACAAAGTAACCTCGACATATTTATTTTTAAATAGCAAATCACAAAACCAACACGCGTGCGTGGATTGGCGGGATATGGACAGGGTCTGTGTGCCCGCGGTTTCAGATTGGTGTCTGTGGCTACAGAAACTTCATTGGTCGCCGGTATAGGCTCGACTGGAGGGGAGTGCGCGCACGCTGCTCGCCTGTGTGTGGGTGCGCCTTCTGGCGCCGCTTTCTTCTTGCCACCTTGGCGGTCCGAAACCGCCGTGTGAGACCGCCGGTTTCCCGGAGGAGGCCCGGAGGAGGCCCGGAGGAGGCCCAGCGGGTAGCAACCAGCGACACTGGTGGCTCTGGCGCTCCCTACCGAGCCGGTTGACCCCCGTACGTAGGCGCTCCCAGGTCTAGCGGATTGCGGTCCGGACAAGGGGACGAATGTGTGTGTGAGCGGCAATGTACCTGAGTAACACCGCTGATGTTGGCGAAGAGAACGGCATGCCCGCGCTGCCACGTTCCTTTGTGTGAGTTAGGTTGCATGTGTAGTTGTGAGTGTCTGGTGTCGCAGCGCGTCGTGCCTATATTAACCTAGCACACGCCGCGTTATGAGTGTATGTTGTGTATGTGGAGTCGTAGTGATTGAATAGGCCGCGTGTAGGTGTGACAGACCTACCCGGTGTGGGCAGGGGAGGAGGGGGCTCTGTGCGTGCGCTGGCTTAAATACATCGCCCCCTCCACACGCTGCGTCACCAGGAGCATGCGATATTTCTGCCCTTTCGGCTGAGAAATTCTCTAATAATATTGTTTGACTCCGCACACGACGGGTAATAACATAGTATCGTGCCTATAATCCCCATAGGGTAAGGCAGAGGTGTACCTGAAAGTACACCCTCAAAATGCCAGTTATGTTATACTCCCATGTAATATGGGTGAGTCTATTGCCATCAACGGAGCACAACAGACTCGTGGCTGCTACTGAAAGATTCATGATCGAAATACCCAATAACTCTTTTCCCGTCGTAGAAATGGAACCCAGAACCTCATACTCTGTTTCGGGAGGTACCTGCTCCGAATCAGGAGGGAGGAAACGCCCGGATGTCACCATTGTGAGGATCGGCCGAAGGACACTGTAGAGCACACCGTGGAGGTCTGCCCCGCTTGGGAGCCCCGCCGTGTTCTCGTAGCGGCGATCGGCGGCGGCAACCTCTCGCGTCCGGCCCTGGTGCAAGCCGTGATCCGGGGCGAGATGGAATGGAACGCCGTCGCCTCCTTCTGCAAAGCAGTGGTGCTAGCGAAGGAGGTGGCGGAACGTAAGAGGGAGAGAAACCTCTCGTTCCAGCCGCGGCGGGATACTCTCCGGGCGTCGGGGGCCACGTGACGGCTGCCGGCCACCGTAGACGCGGGCCTGTGGACTGTGAGTAATGGGCTAGCTCGCCATGTCTTATGACGGCGACAGGCCGTGCTGACGGCGCGTTCGTGTCCCACGCGCGCCTCAATGAGATATGAGCAACATGGAAGGGGTTTATAACCTGGATTAACACATAGGAGACTTCTCATGCCGGTAGTATGATCCCGTCGGACAATTATCGAAACCCACGCGGGCGAAGCCGCTGGTACAAGCTAGCATACAATAAACATAAAACGCATAACAAATATTTATCATCATCTGCCTAGCCTTTTCCCAACTATATTGGGGTCGGCGTCCAGTCTAACCGGATGCAGCTGAATACCAGTATTTTACATGGAGCGACTGCCTATCTGACCTTCACAACCCAGTTAATACTAGGTAATACGATACCCTTTGATAAGACTGGATGTCAGACTTTCAGGTCACCGACTACCCGTAACGACTGCCAAAGATCTATATATGGCACCCGGGACCAACAGCTTAACGTGCTTTCCGAGGCGCTGAGGAAACTAGGTATGTAATGGGCGGTCACCCATCCACAGATGGACCTAGGCAAGCGCAGCTTAACCTAAAGATCGACCCAAGTGGCAGTTCTTATTAAGCCACGAGCTCCACAAACATAACAAATATTTATATAGGTATATAAAAAGGAAACAGGAAAAAAAAATAACAGCTTGCAAGTCGTGACTGCGACAAGCAGGGATACCACGGATCCATGTGATATCATAGGATACTTTTAATCCAAGTTTTTGTGGGATTGTTATTGATATCATCGTCCACGTGAGCGAAACCATAGGAAAAAGCTAGTAAGTAGTAAAATATATATTGCTGACTATCAATAGGAATAATCACTACGATTTAGTTTATGACTGACACATAAATTGTTATCTAGCTTCGACTTGCGAAAGTTACGTAAACGTTGAATTATGCATTTGATTTCAACTATACAAATTAAGTCACTGTTTGTAGTTTAATTTAAAAACAGCTTTTTTTTTAATACATTTGAAATTATAATTAAACATTACATCGAGCCCGTAATCCCCAATGGGTTCACCATCCTCATCAACAGCCTATTAATGTTCCCACTGCTGGGACACAGGCCTTCTCTTTTTTTTTGAGAGGGAATGGACTATAATCAACCACGCGGGCCCAGTGCGGATTGGTAGATGTCGCATGTCTTTGAATTTTTTGGTTCTAAGACATGCCGGTTTCCTCACGATGTTTTCCTTCACCGTTTTGAGATGAAATAAATTACACAAACCCACGACCTACTGTTCGTAAGACGGGGTCGCCACCACTGGGCCACCGCTGCCCAATGGGTTAGAGAGAGATAATTCTAATAATACATCACATTTAGCCAGCTATGTCTAAATCCCATTCGGCATTAGGAGCGTGCCTTTTGCCAACAAGTGGGCACAAAATCCAGGCTCCGTGGCAGATACTGAGAAACTCTTAAACGTTTTTTTTTTATTGACGGTCTGTCTGTTTGAGCCGGTTAATTAGAGATTGAGATAATGACAGATGCTACTATCGCTTCATCATCAGCCTAAAATGTTCCCACTGCAGGGACTCAGACCTTCTCTCTAGGAAAGGTATGGGCTATAGTCCACCACGCGGGCCCAGTGCGGGTTGGTAGATGACACATGTCTTCGAATTTGTTGGTATGTCTTAGTAGACATGCCACCTTTTATTTGGGTATGGGAAGTCATATAATGACTCCTCCCACTCTGCGCAGACCGGTAGGGAGTGTCAGACTTCTACTGACTAATTACCAACCATGTTCCTTCTTAGCCCTTGTGTTGAGGCCGCGGTATGTCTTTCGAATAACCCGCGGCCCCGACAGGACCCGTAACCCCGACGGGAAGACATGCCTCACGATATTTTTCTTCACCGTTTTGAGAGTATCGCTTCAGTTTTATAATTCAAGGTGCAGTATTTTAATATCACCTTAAGAGCCGCTTGCCTGCCACCCCCAGGGAAATTATACCGCTTCAATAATATCAGCGTTGTATCACAACGGGGATATAAAACTGTGGCTTTTTATGATCAGCAGGGCTATTGCGTATCTTTTAAATGTCAGTGGCTATCATATTGTCCATGGATTAACTGTCAAATTGGTTATGGTTTAGTACAAAATGAAACCATTTGACATTATTTGATGAACACTATATTATAGCCACTGTCATTTAAAAGATACATAATAGCCCTGCTGCAGGACTATTGCGTATCTTTTAAATCACAGTGGCTATCATATTGTCTATGGATTAACTGTCAAATTGGTTATGGTTTAGTACAAAATGGAACCATTTGACAGTCATTGAAAGGCACTATAGGTTAGCCACTGTCATTTAAAAGATACGCAATAGCCCTGCTGCAGGGCTATTGCGTATCTTTTAAATCACAGTGGCTATCATATTGTCTATGGATTAACTGTCAAATTGGTTATGGTTTAGTACAAAATGGAACCATTTGACAGTCATTGAAAGGCACTATAGGTTAGCCACTGTCATTTAAAAGATACGCAATAGCCCTGCAGATCAAGTTTTTTTAGTTTACTTTTTAGTGGGACAGACATTGTTTTTGGAATGTTATCAATTTATGGCAATTTAAATATTATAAAGTTGGTACCTACTATTATTCGCAGAACGTGGTTACAGTATCACACTGACTGCCGCACTCAGAGAGCTTTAATGATTACTTAGGCCATCCCTTAGTAAAGGTTTTGACAGTTTTGTCATACAGAAGTATGTCAATCGTTTACTAAGTGACGGCTTAAGTAATCATTAAATATCTCTGAGTACCGCAGTGATACTCGTAGCTGTATAAGTCGAAGAACTTAAAAAAATAACGAAAGCACAAAAATGATTTTTTTAAAAGAGAACACAAAAATAAAAAAAAAGATCCGACGAATTGAGAACCTCCTTTTGAAAGTCCGTTAAAAAGGACTTCTTAGGAAGTCGGTAACTTTGTTTGTTTCATTGAATTTTTGCCACCGACTTCAGGAAGTAAAGTTCCTACCTCGGTCGGTCCTAGTAAGGACCTTCTAATGTTTTTGTTTTAAAGAAAGTTGTTTTTTTTTTTTTGCAAAATTTGTTTTATTTTACCCTTTTTAGTTACGCCACCTTTTTCTGAGCCGGTCATGCGACGTTGCATGATGTGTCAATGAACGTGTTATCAACCAAACTACTGAACTGATTGTGAAGTAACTTAAAATGGCAAAAAGTTTTTATTCAAATCTTCGTAATGCAAGTTTTACAACTGATGAGTAGTTGATTGTACTTAAACGTTTTATTATTCTACAAAATCTTTAAGCTTTAAACGCTCTATTTGCATACAAATTGGTATGAAACATAAAAATAACCATGGTCATTGAAGTTACAAATAAAACAAAGCAAACCATTCTACACCATTAAAAATTTTAATGCTACGCCGTAGCCGCTCGTAGACCTCGTAGCACCACAGCTTACTACGCCGTAGCGACCTCGTAACTTACTACGCCGTAGCAAAACCTCGTAGCTTAAGTTTATGAGTATTACTTTATGTCAGTCAACAATGTGTTTATATGACATACTATTATCCCTTTTTGGGTGGGCAGAAGTGTAAGTTAAGCCACAACCACATTGTTAGGGAGCTTTAAACTTTTACGTGGGTCTGTGAGAATAGAATTTACAAGGTTTGTGTTTTGGGCAGAGCGTGTTGTTTGTGTTTAAGATGTTTACGTGATAAATGGAGCTTCTTCTTAAGCGAAAGTAGGAATTGAAATTTAATCGGCCCAAAGTTTGGCGACGAGTTCGATTGTAGGGTCTCGTGGCTAAGTAATATAACCCGGATGAGTTAAACTTCAAGTTCAAAAAACGCTTTGCAAAGTCACCCCGTCAGATCATCGAGTCTGCCACCACTGATGGGGGATTCGACTAATTTAATCGATTCGAGTCATCTGCAACCAGCGTGGACAGCGGCTAATATAGACGCAACCATCACCAGCGGTAGATGAGAAATATAGGTTCAACTTCCACTAGTGAGGACAAATCGGCGAGGGCAAATTAGAATATACCCCATACTCCTGCCACTGAATGCACGTTAATCTGTTAGTCCCGGTTGTTATTGGTAGATATAACACTCTTCAAAAGTCTCCTCGTCCTCCTTGAGAGTCTGACAACCTGTCTTTCTAAAGGATATTGGATTTTTGGAGGACAGAAACTGTATGTTGCGGCGTAACGCCTCACAAGAGTGTTACTCCACAAGTACCTGTAATATTATTAGTTGCCATGCATATTTTGGTAGGCGCGTGCTGCTCACACGCAGCCACAGATGTTCTATTTTTTCCATGTCATTCTACCGACAACATTTGCAATGTACGCAGCATTTCGTTAAACCTTTGTTATAATATCACATATTTAATCAGTATTCCATTGTAAATTGGACTTTAATTAGCCCCAGTGTGTACTCTAAATATACACTGTATATAAAATATTAGTATTCAAAAACATTTGGTTAGCCAATGCACTAATTTCAAATTTCAATGTAGTTTGAAAAAGCTAAAGCAGATGGCCTATTTATTGAAATTTTCGAACTCCATATATCAATACACATCACGGGCTGAAATAAAAACCATGTTCTTTCCTTCACACCAATATTGAATATTTTATTATTCGTCCATAATAACCGTGACGTCACATATGACGTCACCGTTCCCGTTTGAGTGACGCGTTGATAAATTATATGATGATAGCACTTCGTCAACGGGTTTTATTGTGAATTATGGCTGCATATGAACTCGATGTTATGTTTTGTAACTAATTATATATTATGGGCTCATGTTGCTAAGAGGTAACAATACTTCATTCTCATTTTTTTATTGCGTACCATAATGTATATGTTACAGTCAAAACTCTTAATCGGTCAAAACTACTTTTGACTGGTTTCAGTCAAAAACTATCGCACAAGGTTATGAAAGGGTCAAAAAGAAAAAACCTGACGACCTAATAAGTTTCCTAATGACCTTTAGATTATTATAAATCAGTAGAGACATAAAACAAAAACCACCCAATAATTTCTTATAATAGTTTTGACCGGTCAAAAGTAGTTTTGAGTAGTTAGACTGATTAACAGTTTTGATTGTGACATATATTACAGGTGGCAGGGAAACAGTTACATGAGTCTCGATAAGGGACCGTGTCGGGCACAGCATATATCAAAGTAGGACAGAGGAGGAAGAACGCTCCCGTCGGGGGTGCGGGATGTTGTAAGAGATACCGCGGCCTTGACATATAGGGCTAAGAAGGAACATGGGAGGTTTTTAGTCAGTAGAAGTCTGATACTCCCTTTTGCTTTGCCCAAGAGCGGGAGGGGTTATTTGATGATTTCCCGACCCCCCCCCCAAAAAAAAACGAGGAAGAACGCTGGGTGTTTAATAAAATAAAGGAGATGGATAAATGTAGTTTGGACGACTGCCTCCTGCATGTATAAACATGGTACCTAGCAATATGCAACGATGAATAGCTGAATATTAGTATTTCATAGAAAATGACCTTTGGGAAGTTGATGATATCTCGACAATACTGAAAATAAAATCGTGGACGCCTACATCAATATGAATAAAAAAACTGCAAAAAAATGACATTGCTATGAACTTTTACTTAGGCATTTGGATCCATTTGCATTGATATTGATATAATTGTATTTTAGACTAGCGACCTCAATTATTGGTAATAAGTTAAATTACGAGTATATACTTGTATTTAGTGACATTGTAAAAACCATAATAATATAAGCCATATCATTTTGTTTTATTTACTTATTAGTATATGTACTTATTATGTGATTTAATTATTATTATTCCTTGGGGTAAGTTATTTATTTCATGCTTATAATTTATGTATTCGCTTTGCTGTAGTGGCATTTATTTTATAGGAAGATTTTCAATTTATTGCTTACTTACTCAGAAATAATCAGCTGTTCCACACATCATTTGCCTAGCTTTTTCCTAATCATGTTGGGGTCGGCTTCTGGTTTATCCGGATACAGCTAAATATCAATATTTTACCCGAACTATTATTTGACCAATTTAGTTTGATGAAAGCATGAATGGCCGTCGTTGTCGAGGGACATTTTTTTGAACTTTCGGTAACCATCAAATGACTCCTGCTCTGGGCCGAGCGTAAGGGAGTGTCGGACTTCTACACTAAAAACCACCCATGTTCCTTCTTAGCAATTTGCTTCCGTGTCCGGGGCCACGGTATCTTTTTCGAACAACTCGCAGCCCCGGCAGGCGTCACCACTAGCGAACAACTGCAATTTTACTGACAAATAAAAAAAAAACCACACATTTTGTTATATTTTTTCTTTCTTTTTTTTTTTGAAATCGGAACATTATTATTGCTTGTCAGAAAAAACTGAAATGATGAAGTACTGTCTGCTATCGTAATTCTCCGGATAAACCCTTTCACAAGAGGCTCTATCATCATGAAAAAGTTATTTTTGTAACTTTATCCTGATTGAAGAGATACTAAGGTCTAGTTTTATGAACGGAACTAGGCGTTCGTTGGTTTACAAGGGTTTACTACGAGTATAACAGGTCAATCAGTCTTGGTTGCTGTGTCGAAGAAAATAGCTTTGTCTATAAATGGAAGTTATTTAGTTGCTTCATCTATGGCGGCTTGGCTCCAGCCAGTCGTAGGGTAGTTGACAAAAAAAACTAATTAGTCCGTCAGATAGATTTCCAAAGAATATTGGCCACATATTTTCACCCTAAGGTAGACTGGTAGAAAATGCCCAAGGCATTAAGTCCGCCTTTGTACGGTTTTATTACTTGTGCATAAAGTTTTATTAAATAAATAAATAATATTTTTTTCTTTTATCACGTCACCGAAAAATGAAGATGATACAGTGCTTCGAAAACTCGTGTGACGTCACATCGCAGTAAATTTTTATTCCGGTTAGTGACGACACAACCCCCTTTTTTTTTTTTGGCTGTTGGAAATATATAAGTATGTTTATCAGTTGTCTAGTACCCATAACACAAGCTCTGCTTAGCTTGGGACTAGATGGCGTTGTGTGATAGTTGTGGAATATTATTATTATTATTATTATTATATCAAATAACCCCGCCCGCTCTTGGGCAGAGCGAAAGGGAGTGTCAGACTTCTACTGACTAAAAACCACCCATGTTCCTTCTTAGCCCTATATGTCGAGGCTGCGATAACTAGTGTACAACCCGCAGCCCCGACGGGATAGACGTCACAACCCTCCACTCATGTTCTATAACGCGTTTTATCTTCGTATATTTTTATTAATTTGTTACAACATAAAACACGTCTCTACTCAATACTTTTTGATAAACTAACTGACTGACTAAACAGAATCATATTTGTTTTAGTCAAGAAACATAAAACCTGTGCTATCTCAGTCTACAATCTATCTCTGTGCAACAGACATTCACATGCATCCATCCAAAATATCTTATTTATAAAATGTTTGTTTGATTTTTGTTTTTGTTTTGTTCGCTAGGAGAACATGTAACTCACTTTGTGTAACCAACTGTAGCGTCTGGGTCAACAAGACATAGGCTGTGCCTACTTTGGGGACCCACTTTTAATCCTGTCACTTTTATGTTAATTCTAACTTAACCCCAAGTTAATATGCTAAAAAAAGATGTGTAAATGAATTTGAATTTTAATAACTCTCGTTAGAAGACATATCCATGAGCTCACAAAAAACTGTATCTTTTGGCAGTACGCAATATCTCTTTAACAGAACTTTCGCTAAAATGGTACGGTCAGCATCAGAAGTAGCTTAACATTTTGAAACTTTTATTTTTTGATTAACAGGATTCCAGCTATTATTTTTAATGGTTCAGATGGTTAAAATATTCCTTACTCTTCAATGACTTGTACTAACAAGTCGAGTTTAACCTAACAAGTTTTAATTAAAAAACCTGCTTAGTAAGTTCGAGTAGTGTAAATCTACTTCTGATGCTGACTGTACCGCCATATTCCCGGCAAACATTCCCATACCATAAATATATTTTTACGTTCATTCCCGATGCGGAAACTGCTCTCATCATAAAGCAGGTACTGTTGGCATAGGATAATGGTACTTTACGAGGTGGCTGCGAGGAAAATTGAAAAAGTTTCGTCTTATTCAAGGGTTAGCCGACTGCGTGCCGTCTGGGAGGGTATTGTGTTTACGGATGAGAGTCTAGTCTGGGGTTTTTGAATGTTATTGTTGAAGAATGCGGCACGATTTTAATATGATTATTAGTATGAAATGTGCTATAACATATGAGTGTAGTAATCATTTTATTTTTTGCAACAAGAATAATCAATAGCATCTATAAATATCAATACACACTTTAAAACTAATTTTTATTTTAAGTTTTAAAATCGACGTATTTCTGTAACTTCTAAACCGCACGCTCGTATTAGGCCTCGGAACTCTGCTGTGGGTTGTTCGAAAGAGATACCGCAGCCTCGACACAAAGGGCTAAGAAGGAACATGGGTGGTTTTTAGTCAGTAGAAGTCAGATACTCCCTTCCGCTTGGCCCAGAGCGGGGAGGAATAATTAGATGATTTTCCAGCCTCGAAAATAAAAAAGGGCCTCGGGACTCTCACAGAAATCCTTCTTAAAACCTATTCTCTTGTAAAATACTTACCAGTATCATACTATGACGGAAGATTGAACACCGTAGAAAGTTACACCTATGGCTAGCTATAGCTTTATGTGTGAATTGAATGTCAAGCTAACGGCACGGACAGCACGGTTGGTGCAGTGGCTGAGCGATCGGTCAGCTGTGCTGCGTGTCGTGGGTTCGATCCCCGCGAAGAACAAATATTATATATGTGTGGCCTACAGATAGTTGTGAACGCATCTACGATACAGGAGAAATTCCTTGTGTGGAACAACGTTTAATAAAAAAAGTAATGAAGTATATCTGTCTGGGCCGCGGGTAGTCCAACGGTTATCGCGGCCTCGACATAGAGGGCGAAGAAGGAACATGGGTTGTTGGGGCGTAACTCCCAACAGTGAAAATGTTATGTACTTGTTATGTATGTAGACTTGTAAGGTCTTGTTGTGTAAATGAGTAGACAAGTGACTCCCTTGATGGATTTATTGCTACTAAAATGTATTTACACGATTACATATTAAGTTAGAGAAATGCACACCTAAACAGCATAGATGTGCATAAATAAGTGCGACGTACAAACTACAAAAGGTCAATGTACAGCGTAGCTCGTACATATTGCCCACTCACAAAATGTAACAGTGTATTAAAAATGTAAATGTTATGTAAAGATCAAAAATTATAAAAAGAGGATAACATCTAAAATTAAATTATATAATCCAATCCTTATACTATCAACTCACAACGCGCAATAGGCGACGTTGCTTTGTTGAGTGTGTGTGCACTGGATGAGTGCGTCACACTGTTGTCGTCTGTGACGTTAGACACCGCGTTGTCCACGATGCTTGCAGTTGACCTCCTTCGTGGCGCTGGATTCGGAAAAGGTGTTGCAATGGGTTTCTGTTGACTCCTGCAATGTTTCCGAAGTCGGTGGTATGCGTAGATTGCGCCTGCTGTCGCTGCTGCTGCTGCCAAGATGTATATGACCACATATTGATGGACATCGTGGTATGTTCCCCGATCTGATATAATGCCATCTGCTGTTGCGGCCTTCATCTGTTCGATTTGTTTTCCCCGATCTAGCAGTAATGAGCTCTGCTCCGTTACCGTCTCTTCTTTGGGTTCTTGTTTCACAACCGGTATAGATAGGTTGATTATCCGATTGATTGGAGGAATCACCATCGTGACTTCTTCGACCTGGGCATGAATTGTGTCTGTGAATTGTCTTTGGGAGTGAACAGTGAACGTCTCACTATTGATAATGCAGTCGCTACCGAGTGTCATCACCCCTGCGTTGCTAAGTACTTTTGTTGAAACTTGATTTCCGCATATAACGCGTATTTTGCATGCGTCACAACAAAAGTATAAGTAGCTATTTATGTTATTAAGTTCCAGCCATGTGTCTCCACAGGTTTCTTGTTTTGTTTTGCATTCTGGCGAGCCTTTGTTTCTCATGCAGAGGTTCTCGTCGGATTTCATGTGGTATACTGGTGTCCTCATGGGGCACAACAGAGTTGCACTGTCTTGATCAATGCATCGATGTAGGTCAGTTGTTGTCATCGGGAGGAAATAATCCTTATGTATATTGATGGCTAATAGTTCCGCTATAGGCAGTAGTGTAACCATTTCGCCGCCGTTCCTTTTTGGGACCGGTATGATGTGAAAAACTTCGTAATTTTCTCTGCTTATTAACGGCACCCGTATCTCAATGATAAGATATCGTTCTGACATCCTTGCCTTCACTTGTAGAAGATGATACAGGCGGAAAAAATCTTCTTGAATGTTCCTGATGGGAAGTGCCACATCCTTTGACAGCTGACCCGATATGACGTTCAACTCATCTCGTAGCTGTTCTGGCGCAATGAGGTGTAAGTTCATCTTGCCATTGTAAATATTGGTTACAGTGTCCAACAGAGTTTCTTGCACATTTCTTAGGTGCTCTATGAAGCTGTTTGCCGAGATAGCCGACATCACAAATTCGATTGATAATTCTTGTGACTCAATCTCTTGCTGAAGGTTACTCGTTAACTTGTCTAGGTTTAGCAGATGTTGATTGAATAATTTGTATTGTTTTTCGATTGTTTCTTCTGCTCTCCGAAGTATGTTGTATTCGGCTTCGATAATAGTTGTTTGATTTTTGGCTAATTGAGCGAGATGTTTCTCATTTTCATGTATGAGTTCAATGTCTCGTTGGTATTGTTCGGCGAATTGGTCATCCAATACTCCGAACAGGGAGCGTGCGATTGACCCGACACCGTTGATAAGGCCGCGTTTGCTTCTCATATTTACCCGACCTTGCGGATTCAGCAACAAACGGTTGTAGTGTTCGAGCTCGGCAAATGCGTGCTGTAATTGTATTGAAATAATGTCACATTGTGTCTTCTGTTTTAGTTGTGAACATATGTTTTCGAGATGGTCATTGAACTTGTTGAACACTGCTGTACCATGCCAGTAGGGTTTGACGTCGTAATACACTACTATTTTCCACTCGTCACGAATCAGCCTCATGTTGCTTGACTTATCGAAATATAGGCCTTGTTGCAATTCGATAAAGTCTGTTTTGTTTGTCGTTGCTGTGGCTGGATTAAGTAGGTATAGCAGGGTCATCACTAATCCAATGAAGTTGATTTTGCTTGTAATTGTAGATTGTTGGCGTTTTGTTGTTTTCTTGTGTTCATTTTCGGTGTTTTGTGGTTTGGAGTTTTCCTCGCTGTCTATTGGTAAAATAGATAGCTTAGTTATGGGTCTCTTTATGATGCCGTTTCTTGTTTTAAGGGTTACGACACGAACGTATCCGTCTTCTCCCGGGTGGAGTTCTGTTACTCGACCCATTAACCATTTTCCTGCGGGACGCTGGTCGTCATTAACAACAACCAAGTCACCAACTTTTAGGTTGTCTTGCGGCTTCTGCCACTTTGTTCTTGCTAACAATTGGCATAGGTACTCATTTTTCCATTTCTTCCAAATTTCTGTGTAAATTTTTCTAGTCAGCTCCCATCTTGTTCGGGCGTCTTCTCTTGTTTCGATGACGGTCAACCCAGACCTTCCTGTGAGAAAGTGTGCTGGTGTTAGACAGTCGAGATCTTCAACATTTTCACTCAGCGCACACAGTGGTCTAGAGTTCAGACAAGCTTCTAGTTTTGTTAAGATAGTGGTGAACTCCTCGAATGTTAATCTCTGCTCACCCACCACTCTTTTCAAATGGTGTTTCAAGCTTCTCACGGCTCGTTCCCACAATCCACCCGCCGATGGCCATGCCGGAGCGTTGAAATGCCACTGTATGGCCATCTCGGCGACTATCTTCTGTAATTCTTCGTTTCTGTAGCTGTTTTCTATTTCCCCGTATTGTTCCATTAGTAGTCGATTAGCTCCGACAAAGTTCGTGCCGTTATCGCTGTATAAATGGCGGGGGGCACCTCTCCTTGCTGCCATTCTGTTAAGGGCTGCCAGAAATGCCGAACTTGTGAGATCAGACACCAATTCAATGTGTACTGCCTTTGTCACCATGCAAATAAAGATGGCGATGTAACCTTTCGTTGATTTAGCCCCTCGCCCTTTATTCATCTTGACGTCGACAAATCCTGTATAGTCCACTCCTGTATGGTAGAATGGCGGGGCAGGGTTTATTCTTGCGCTCGGCAGTTCACCCATGACTTGTTTTTGTTTTGTTGGACTTATTTTGCGACATGTTACGCATCTTCTAACTTGCATCTTTGTTACTCGTACGCCACCGATGACCCAGTATTTTTGACGAAGGTGCGATAAAGTGAGTCGCGGACCTCCATGAAAAGTCATTTGGTGGGCTTGATCGATGAGCAAATGCGTTAAACGGCCGTCGTGGGGGATGATCATCGGATGTTTCATTTCTTCTGTTAGCGTAGCCTTGTTTAATCTTCCTCCAACTCTTAGCAAGCCTTCTTGATCGATGTAAGGATTGAGAGGTAGTAATTTGCTGTGTGATGAAACTGTACCGTGTATACGTAAATGACTCATATCCGTTTCAAATACATTTTGTTGTGTTTGTTTCACAATTGCCTTAGTTGCGCTGTTTAATTCTTGCAACGTAAGATAACTTGGTAATTGACAATGTTTCGAGTCCAATGTTCCAAGTTTTAAGTTCAATGCTCTTTGTATCCATGCTACTATTCGAGTGACATGATTTATAGAACTATGTTTTTGTAATAATTCTTGTATAATATTACTTGTTTTTCTGTTAATTTGGGCAGCATTGACTTGTTTCGATGCCGTCGTTTTTACATCTTGATCTGACTTGTAGATCTTTTTTATTTGGTTTTTCATTTCAAATGATGATAGCCACGTAGGACCTTCCCACCACAGTTTGTTTTCCTTCAGTTGACCGGCGTATTGGCCTCGGCTTGCGGCGTCAGCGGGATTTTCGCTTGATTTGACGTAGTTCCAACACGAGCGCGGTGTCACAGAGTTTATTTTTTGGACTCGATTCTCTACGTATGTTTTCCATCGTGAAGGGTCTCCTTGTATCCAACCCAGGACCACCATCGAATCAGTCCAGCCATAAACTCGAACTTCTTGTTGATGTAAAGCTTCCTTAACCTTTTGCATTAATTTGCATAGTAGGTGTGCTCCATTTAGTTCTAATCGCGGCAACGTTGTTATTTTTCTGTGTGGCACAATTTTTGATTTTGCAGCAACGAGTGTGACGATTGTTGACGGGTGAACTCTTGCATAAATGACACATGCATAGGCATCCAGGGAGGCGTCACTGAAGCCATGTAGTTCTATTACTTGTTTCCCATCACATCTAAGCCATCTTGGTACTTCACACATGTTTACCGCCATAATGTCGGCTTGTACTTTGCACCATTCCTTGTGTATACTGTCCGGGACTTCGTCATCCCATTGTAATTTGACCTCCCATAGTTTTTGAAATAACAATTTCAATTTTGTAGATACAGGAGCCAGCCAGCCAAGCGGGTCAAACAGTTTTGATATTTCAGCTAATAAGCTGCGTTTTGTCTGTTTTTTGATGACGCTTGAAATCGAACATTGGAATGTGAATTTGTCCTCTGTCGGAGTCCAGCACAGGCCCAATGTTTTTGATGTTTGTTCTGTTTTGAAGTTGAAAATAGTGTTTTCATTGTTCTGTTGTATTGTAGCATTTTCCAAGAGTGCAGGTTCGTTTGATGACCATTTTCTGAGGTTAAACCCCCCACGCTCAAGTAATTGTTTTAAGTCCGAAATAAGCTCTTGTGCTTTTTCAATGGTATGGGAACCGTGAACGAGATCGTCGACGTAAAATGACTCCTCCACTACCTTTGAAGCTTCCGGAAAATGTTGTCGCTCGTCTTCTGCCAATCTTCTTAATGTCATTATGGCTAAGAACGGCGCTGCCTTGGTGCCATATGTTACTGTGGCGAGTTGGAGAGAATGTATAGGTTCTTCCGGTGATTCTCGCCACACAATCTGTTGTAGATTCTGGTCACCGTGGGCCACTAAAATCTGTCTGTACATTTTTTCGATGTCCGCTGTATATGCGTATTTGTATTGCCTCCACTGTATCAGTGTTGTTTGCAGATCTTGTTGTAGGTTTGGACCTTTGTACATAAGGTCGTTCAAACTCCATCCTGTAGATGTTTTTGCCGATGCATTAAACACCACTCTGTATTTAGTTGTTGTTGACTCGGCGCGTTCGACGCCGTGATGGGGCAGGTAGCAGTCGAGTGTCTTGTTACACACTGATTTTCGCATATGACCTAAGTCAATGTATTCTGATATAAACTCTTTGTAGGCTTTTGCTAATTCTTTTTGTTTATCGAATTTTCGTTCCAACGTTTTAAATTGTGCAATTGCCATTTGTTTAGATGAGCCCAGCTTCCACTCCCAGTCATGTCTCATTGGTAGTCTTACTTCGTATCTTCCATTTTGTAAGCGTTGTGTTGTTTTGGAGTAGTATTCAATGCATTTCTGGTCTTCCTCTGAAAAATTGGCTTGATCCTTGATATCTTCGGAATCCCAAAACTGTATCATGTCTTCTAGATTGTTCAAAACTACGTTGCAATGAAATGTTCTGACGTTTCCGCATAGTAGCCATCCTAATTTGGTTTGTTGTGCGATAGGCTGATTGACGTTTTCGCTTCTGATCATTCCTCCTAGCATGATCTGGGAGTAAATGTCTGCTCCAAATAGTAGATCTACCGGACGGCTGCTATTGAACTCCGGGTCCGCCAAGTCGATGTTTTGAATGTGGGGCCATGATGGTTTAGCGAAAGATTTGTTTGGTAGATTCTTGATTAATTGTTTCATAATAAACACTGATTTCTTGAATGTGAATTCGCTGATGGCAGAGCTACATGAAATTGTTATCATGCCCTTGCAATTGCTCTCCTTTTCCCCAATTCCGGAGACAACTCCTTTGCATTTCTGGCGTTTGTTCCCAAGAAGTTGAGCAGCGCGTTCCGTTATTAATGATATTTGAGACCCTTGATCGACAAGAGCCCGCATGTTGTACAGTGTCCCATCTGCTCCCTCTACCTTGATAATAGCGGTTGCTAATAGAATCTCCGTAGCTTCATTGTCTTGAGAGACGTGAGATGAGGAATTGGGTGGTTCTTTATTTTTTGTAGCGGCTTCGTGCATTAGCGTGTTATGCTTAGCTTTGCACTTGCGACATCGGTTGCTCGATGTACATTTTTTCCCGTTGTGGCTGTATAGGCAATTAATGCAAACTTGTTTTTTGTTTATTGTGTTAAGTCTTTCGTCATTCGACATTTCTAAAAACTTAGCACAAAAATAGAGTCCATGCTCGTCATTGCAGAGTGGACAAATAATTGTTGACGCATGGTAGGATTTCGTAACCTTGTTGTTACTAGCCGCTTGATTCTTGTTAAAATTGTAATTTTTCTTGTTATGGGCAGCTTCTTGATGCTGATTTGTTCCAGAACTTGATTTCTGGAAGCTTTCTTGTTTACGCTGCGACGATTCCATTGATGTAAACTTCGCCTCTAGGTAGTCCAGAAAATCCTTTAGTGTAGGTAATTCTCGGGAGTTCTTCAGTGACTCAATGTAATCTGAATATGTCACAGCGTCCAGCTTTTGCGCTAAAATATGTACTAGTAGCGGATCCCAGGTTTTCACATCCACTCCCAAATTCTTGATGGCGTGCAGACATTCTATTGTGACGTCGTGCATTTTCTTGATAGGCGCCAATGCCTGTTGTTGCATTGTTGGCAAATTGAAGAGCATGGTAATGTGCGATGTAAATATGAGTTTTTTGTTGTTGTAGCGGTTGTTAATAATATCCCAACATACTACATAGTTGTCTGAGCTTATCTGTAGGTGTTGTATCAGTCTTTCAGCTTCTCCTTGGACCTTGCTCTTTAAAAATTGCATTTTCTGTGCATTTGATAAAGATGAGTTGTTGTGGATGGCTTCAGTGAAGAGGTCTTTGAATGGTATCCACTGATTAAATTTGCCATGAAAGACCGGTATCTCTAATTTTGGTGTTGTTTTTTCCCGATAAGCTCCGGACCACATTTTTGTATTTAAAGCCTTCTTCAAATTGAGATATTGGCTTTCAAACCTTGTATAGCGCTCTTCATAGATAGCGTTCTTGTCCCCGTCGAGTTCGCACTCTATCTCCCAATGAAGACTGTCAATCTGCGACCAACGCGCCTGTAAGGTGTGCAGCGCATCTTGAAACTCCCACTTTTCAGAGATAAAGTCCACTTGTGTGATGGCGACTGCTCTCATGAAGGCTTTGAAGTTAGCTGATTGTTTGCGAAGAAGATCGTCCAACTTGCTATTGGAGCCTGTAACCCTCTTGTTAGGGTTTTGTTGTTGACGAGGAGGCGGTTGATTCATGTTGTTCTCACCTTTCTTCTCATCTGTGTAAGTGGCTTCTTCTCCCTCTTCGCTCTCATGTTCTTGCTGTTGTATTGTTATGCCCGATGTACTTGCTATCTCTTGTTGATGCGTACCTACGAGCGGTGGCGGTTGCGCCGAAGGTCCACCGGACCCTTTGTGAGTCGACAGTTGTTGATGTTGTTGGAGAATTAAATCCTTGACATCTTCATAACACTGCAACGCTGTGTTATATAAATTAGTTGTAAAATAAGCATGACTCACACCAACCTCTGTAGATAGACGGTCATGGTTGAACTGGAATTCACTCCATAAATTTTCCAGCATCTGCAGACGCCGTTTGAAGTAGTCCGTGTTCTTTCTGTCCCAGCCATCTTTCTTGATGTTGATGCCGACTTTCTTGATGTTGTCGTAAAGTTCACGCTGATTTTCGAAGGTGTCTGCCGACGACGTCATGTTGTCAAACTTCTCGACGAATTCCAGACGAACTTTTGTACTTGTTTTGAGTAGTAGACTGATGTCCCACACTCCTGGTTCCTTGTATCGTGTAACCTTTCCCTTCTACGATAATGCGATTCTCAATTGGTTACTGGGGCGACTCGCTTGTGAGAGACCAGTCCAACCGATTCGCGACCGTAAAAGATCTTAATCACACAACACAAAATGGTTCGAAGGACCAAATGTTGGGGCGTAACTCCCAACAGTGAAAATGTTATGTACTTGTAATGTATGTAGACTTGTAATTTTTTTTTTTTTTTTTTTTTTTTTTTCTCCCGATGGCAACAACTGACCTACATCGATGCATTGATCAAGACAGTGCAACTCTGTTGTGGTTTTTAGTCAGTAGAAGTCTGACACTCCCTTTCGCTCTGCCCAAGAGCGGGAGGGGTTATTTGATGATATTACACCCACCAAAAAAAAAGTATGTTTAAATACGTACGTACTTACATAGTAAAGTCGAAATGGTGGTCTCTAAATTGTTGTCATAGAAGATAATGAAACAAGTTTAACCGAAACAGTTCGTGAGCGCGACTCCTCACGAAGTCATCGTCATATCTCGAGCGGTTTATCAATTTATCAGAAACACATTATAACAACTTTTCAATTCCTTTTATATACGGGCATGCGGTATAGAGTGACCATGGTTTTCGATTGATTAAATGTAGAAAAATCGTAAATGTTATGAGGTAACATACGACAAAACAAAAACATACGGCCGAATTGAGAACTTCCTCCTGTTTGAAAGTTTGTTAAAAATGAGTTGAAATATGATTTCTCTTATAGAAAAGAGAGAATTTTCCATCTAGTGGGCAGTAACCCGGCAGTTGTTTTCGGGTTTTTTGTATTTAATCCCAAACCGTTAAGAATTTGATGTTAGTTCTTCATTTGTGTCATAGAGGGCACTGTTTTACTTTTTATATTCTACTAGCGGACATGTCAGACGTCGTCTTGCTCGGACAGCAGCGCCACATACCGGGTCAAATTGTAAATCTAACCCATTCTCAAATCCACTTGAACACATAAAAAAAATTCATCAAAATCGGTCTAGTCGTTTAGGAGGAGTTCAGTGTCATACACACGTTCAGAAGAATTATACAGGGTGTTAGGTTGAACGAGCGACATTTTTTTTTAATGGGACAAGCCCGCCTCACTATTCCCAAACCACTGTAACTTCTGTAAGCCAGAATCAACAGTGGCGACCACAAGAAAAGCGCCGACACAATGAAGCTCGCCGAAGTCCCAGAGAAATGATTTGACTGTCTTGGATCCCGTAACGAAATTAATTAGAAAATAATAGTAGTAGAAGGAGTAAGGAGTATTCGATTCTAGTCACAAATTGTTCTTAAATGACAAATGTTATTATACTATTGACGAATACTTAAATGACGAATTAATTTAGAATGACATATATTTATTATTACTTTGAGATAAATTGAGACAAATATTAATAGTGACATTAAATAACTTTGACATTTTTATTAATCTGACATACATATTTTTTTGACATATTAATAATTCCTCATTTGGGTCTGACAACATTGGAGCACTAAACAATATGTAATTTATCATTTATTTTCTAATTTAATATCATACCGCTGTCTTTCAAATATTTTAGTACCTAATAATAATTGTAATCCTCAGCTAAATTTGCCCACCATATTTGTACGCCTCCTGGCATAACATAGCGCTCTGTTAATCAAACATTAAGATCTGTACTTGTTTTTACCTATGTTAACAAATAAAAGATGATTTGATTTGATTTGATTTGATTTGAAATATGTTAAAAAACTATAACCTTAATTTGTGACGTAATTGTCCCATGGCCCCACTCACAGATCTTACTTTAATTTTTTAATTTTATTTTTTATTTTTATTTATGAAGAACATCAAACAGCTACAGAATATAGTATAAAAAAAGAGGTACACAAAACATAAACAATACTGTAGCCCACAACGATGTTCACAGATTAGCTGTGGAATACTTACAAATAATTAAACGCTAGGATAAACAATAACTAATACATAACAAAATTACAAACTAAACTTACTTGACTATCATGCTTACAATCTATAATTTTACACACTGCACATAAATCAAATCAAAAGAGCTCCTTGAGTATAAGCTCTTTGAACTTACTAGGAGAACTTGCAAAAATATCAAAATGTTCAAAGGCCTCATTGTAGGTATCTATCATTCTGGAAATTATATTAATAGACGTTTCGTTTTCGTTATTATCCTCCACAAGTTTTAAACTATGAAGGGAAAATGGATTATACCTCAAAACCCTTGATCCACGCACATTCTGTGATAATCGCAAGGGAGGCGAGACTTCTCCGAAATATTTGGTATGGTTCTGTCTGTTATTTATCAGCGTTTTTTTGTTCATATTTTTATTAGTATCATGTAAGCATGCCTATTGCAGGTTTCAATTTGTCCCTCGTTTAAACGAACATGCTGTATATACAGTATGTTAACCAACAGAGGGCGTTCCCGTTAACCCGCAATCGTATAGCATCCATACATGCTTAAAAAAAATTACCAACCTGGAAACCGCTTGGTTACGGAGATATTGGGGGTCAAAGTTCCAAATTTTGTTTTCGTAAATTCTAGTTTTTCAGGCTATAACGTTACTTAAATTACCTCCATGACCCATTAATTATTTAAAGCATCCACTAGCACAATGTTTTAAGAGTGGTACTTTGAGTTTTACCGTAAAATGTGATTTTTGACACCAAAAAAAAAAGTTGTTTCCCAGCAAAAAATTTTGAGTAGGGGTACTTAGTTTGATGTACAGAATGCTTGGTTGACGGGAACGCCCTCTGTTAGTTAACATACTGTTTAAAGATGTTGCTAAAATACTCTTTGTAGCGCCGCTACAGGATACACCTCATCAAGTAAAAGTGCCTGTAAGTGTAATATTGTGTTTTTCATGTGAGTAATTCCATTGAAATTGTTTTTTACTGAGTGTCGTACGTACAAAGAGGGTACAACACTACCACGCCAACACATTCCCCATACACGTTAGGTCCAAGTGTCTATAACGGATCTAATCTTCTGAAAGCGTTAGCCAATTTCATCACCATTTCCCTGGGACCTTGCAAGAAACACACCATGGAGACTGACCTTGACCTATAACCTTTGAGTCACGTGGTACATACTGAAGTTACACGTGTCTTCCGTTATACAGTTACTTTGAAAAATTAAATAACTGTGCTGAGTGGACATCTATATGGCTGCGGGATGTTGTGTTCGATACCGCGGCCTCGACATAAAGGGCTAAGAACGATAAGAAGGAACATGGGTGGTTTTTAGTCAGTAGAAGTCTGACACTCCGTTTCGCTCTGCCTAAGAGCGGGAGGGGTTATTTGATGACTTCCCACACAACAAAAAAAAAGTTTACATCAATATTGTTATTATTATATAAAAAAAAATGTCCGACGACTTGAGAACCTCCTTACTTTAAAACTCGGTTAAAAAGGCAAAGCTGTATGACTGAAGATCAACGCAAAGTCCAAACCTTCAGGGCTAGAAACTTATAATTTCGGACACGTATACCTCTTATGACGTAGGCATCCACTAAGCAAGTATTTTTCAAAATTAAATCCCCAAGAGGGTGAAATAGGGAATGAAATTTTGTATGGAAAATCATAATTTTTGATATTTCCGACGTTCACGCGGGCGAAGCCGCGGGTAAAAGCTTGTAAATTCGGTAAGCTGAAGCCGATTCACACATGATGATCTCTCAAAGTTCTGCGTCTGGAGTCCGGTCCTAAATCCGTCCGTTCCGTCTGACCTCACTTTGACTTCTTACGCAAAAGAAACATGTGAATCGTGTTCGTATGGCTCGAAGCAAGTTGCATCGCCCGAAGCCGTGGACGGGTCTCAAAAGGAGAAAATCCCCGAAAAACAAAAACCTTGAACACCCTACATCCATTTTTACGTCAACGGAATATAGTTAGGAGGGAAGTTTTATTTTTTGCCAATAACCCCTAAGGGTGAACAAGTTATATTAGTTTTTGAGTTAAGTGCCCAAGATTTACAAGCCAAGGGGCCTCTGAGCAAGATCGAGAATATTTTCAGCTTAGAAATGATGTTATTATGGTAATCTTTTGATTTTGTTTTTCTGGGTTTTTGGAGGAATTATGGCCTGTTCTGGGAATTTAAAGGTGGAGGTTCTTAATGCGGGTGTTTTATCTTGCATCTCAATTCATTTTTGCAAGAAAACAATGATACAAATAAATTCACCGACTTATGAAAGTAAAATTCTATAGAAACAGGTTTTTTTTTGTATTTCTTGAAGTCAGTTTTTTGCAAAAACATGTTGTTTGTTCTTTATATGGCTTTGAGACGTTGGTAGCGTTTTTTCTCATTGAGTTTCAGTCACTGTTCGGCCCTGAAGAACGTCGTTTTCTCAATCAGTCAGACTTATCTAACAATCTCTTACTAAAACTCCTGGAGAATCATGAAGAACTGAGACACTTGACAATTATTTAATTAGATAGTTATATGTACAGAAAAACATTACTTTTTGTCCTAAGTAAAGAGATAACAAAACTATTACGAACAATTTGTTGAATAAAGCATTCGTGAATACTTCTGTTCCCAAAACAAACGTACAAAAGGTTTAATTACGACACTATCAATATCTTCAATCGTCTCGATTCTTCGAACATTGCCGTTCATTAAAATCGTCTTATTCCCAACTTGGAACGAAGCATCTTTCAGCAGGTACAGTCACGAGCACTAACATTTACTACACACTTTCATAAATAATTTAACAGGGATTTTTATCGTGGCATAACAATTTTATAACGTATTTAATTACAATACCTACTAGCAGAACAATCAGATGTTATTCTATCCTTTTATGAATACTGACAACAGCGCTACTGAGACTTTACAAGCTTAATCCATAAGTATAAAAAATATCCTTTAACCTACTTCCTACAATATTATAAATGTGAAAGTTTGTGAGGATGTATGGATGGATGTTTGTTTGTTACTCTTTCACGCAAAAACTACTGAACGGATGTGGATGAAATTTAAGAACACAGATAGTTTATAACCTCACGATGGATCACACCGTGGAGGTCTGCCCTCGTCATACGGCGGCGGCGACCTCTCGCGTCCAGCCCAGGTGCAAGCTATGGTCTGGCGCGAGGAGGAATGGGACGCCGCCGCCGTCACCTCCTTCTACGAAGCAGTGATGCTAGCAAAGCAGGTGGCGGAGAGAACCTCACGTCCCAGCCGCCGTGGGTAACGCTCCGGGCGTCGGGGGCCACGTGACGGCTTCCATCCACCGTAGTCCGTCTTACGACGACGACAGGCCGTGTCGACGGCGCGTTTGTGTTCCATGCGCGCCTCAAAGAGATGACAGCAACATGGATGGGTCCCACGATCTTTGACACGTTTTATTTTCGTCAATTTTTATTAATTTGATAAAACAATAACCCTAATAAATAATTTAACAGACGGAAAAACACGGGCACTTTTTTTTAGTCAGTCAACTACCCTATTGCAATCAACACAGTAAGAAAAACTACGTTTAAAAATTACTAAGTGTAAACATATTAGTGCTCGTGACGGTACACAGGCGTGCATTAATAATACACCCCCATTTATTAGCGACTCTGTTTGTGTCAACTGTCTTGATGTTTGTTCATTAACTGTTCTCATTAGTAGAGGGCACAGAGTAGATAGGAGTCAGAGAATGCAGGGTTGGTTTAAACGGGGTTCGGGTAAGGGAGTTTTTGATGCTTTTATGATATCGATATTTTGAATGTATTACTGCTATACATATAGAAATTGTTTCTCTGTATTGTATGGTGTCAGAGTTTTGATGCCATCAAGATATACCTCTTGTTGTGGTATGCTGGTTTTTACCCGACTGCGGCGAAGCCAAAAGGAAGGGTAATGATTTTGGCAGTCTATGTATGTATGTTTGTATGTATGTTTGTATGTTCCACCGTAGCGCCTAGACTACTGAAGATATTTTAATAAATGAGGTGTCAATAGATTCGTAAGAATAACGCGGGTAACATAGGCTATATAAATTTTAATAATTCTTTTTATGACGGAATTTAAATGTCAAAATCTATGGTCGAAAAAAATTAAATTCAGATAATCATAACATGTTTGGTATCAAATGAAAGGTCTTGGCGAGTACATCACAAATATGTATATTATATTGTAGTTCATGTCAACATATACGTTTAGATTCCACCTAATTTATTTTAATCGGGTCGCACGAAAAAAATACACTAAATCTTCAGCGTAACCTCTATCCCACCCTACTCTGTAATCATGAATTACTTACCTCACCCCGGGTGAGTACGTCCGTCAACCCAGAGACCTGCTTACCATCGCTTACCGAGACCACTCAGTGCACGCACTACTTACCTGATGGATCAGAGCTCAAAGGGAATAGGTATACGTGGAGGTGTACCTGACAGTCGGCGCCTGAGAGTGACATCCATGAATTCGGATAAGCTGGAGTGATGTTTCGTAGCCTGTTACGTTCACTAACTACGCTTAGGTCACGTTTATTAATTGAATTGAATTAGGTCAGAAAATTCTTAAAGTAAATGTTATGTGATTAGGTTTCCTTTGCATTGCATAGTGCAACTTTCATCTTGCTGTCAAGGATTTAATTTAATTTTTGCTCTCTGTCAACTATTTTTTTTTTGTTATTTACTTTCCTTTTTTAAATTTCATTAATCAACAAAGGGAAACTTATTAGTCGGTTTCCAGTCTAAATGGGTGCAGCTGAAAATAAGTATTTTACAAGGAGCGACTGCCTTTTTGACTTCCACAACCCAGTTACCAGTACCCCAGTATACGCCTTGATAAAACTGGTTGTCAGACTTTCAGGTCACTGACTACCTGTTACGATTGTTAAAGAGGATCTACAAATGACAGCCAGGATTCACGGCTGAACGTGATCTCCTATACACGGAGGAAACTGGGGTATGTATTCGCAAGTGGAGCTAAACCTAAAGATCGACTCGACCGGCTTTCGTTATAAAGCCACAAGCTCCAAAACACATATTATGCAAGTTAAAATAGAGATGTTTACTGACTCAAAAAAAAATGTGATTCTAATTAGTCCGTCTGTTAGATTATCGAAAAATATTGGATACGTATTTTTTGTTTTATCAAATCAATAAAAATTGACGAAGCTAAAACGCGTCAAAGATTTGAGTAGGGGTTTGTGACGTCACTGACCGGTAAAAAATGCCATACTTATGTCTTAGAATATGACGTCACACGAGTTTTCAAAGCACTGTATCGCCTTCATGGTTTGTTTACTTGAAAAAACAAAAAATACGTGTCCAATATTTTTTAGAAATCTATCTGACGGACTAATTAGATTTTTTGTTAACTACCCTATTGTAAGTAGGTAGGAGACTAATGGCGTAGACTTATTAACACTAATAACCCTCCTTTTGGGCTTCGCCGCAGTCGGGTAAAAAGAACGTCTATTCTCCATACATAGTCAAAAAAGGTTGCTTTCTTTAAGTTTGCTTTTACTTTAGCTATTCTCTAGTTCTATTTTTACCGTTGTCACCCCATATTTGGCTAGCATTAGGAATACTTTTTCAGCTAGCTACAAGTACACAAAAACTATAATTAACGACCCAGCGTGACAGAACACGGGTAGAGATTCGTCCCGGCGTATGCCTCGTCTATGCCTTGTCTGAATTTACGCCTCGTTACGTGCGATTCTGTGCCTCTGTGGCTTATGGTACGCACATAAACTGTTGGAGATACAACGCAGATGCGTGAGGATACGCGGGAGAGTTTAGTGTCGAGCTGGAGGTGGTCGATTGGAGGTTACTGGGTGAGGGAGCTTAGTACAAATTGGCGATTTGAAAATGTACAAATTATGCTGCTTAAGTAAGTCTTGAACATAGAATACTAAAAACTTTTTGATCAGATTGACCGCTGAATACGAGACCTGCAACATGTAATCGGTCCATTTAGCGGGAGGCAATCCAATTCCAGCGCAATGTTTGTTATTTATGTTCTTTCCCCAACATTAGTTTACTGGTATGCTATGTATTTTTTAAATATTTTATTATTATATACTTTTAAGTTATTGATTTGTGTCTGTAGTAATATTAACTTACACCTTACTATTCTATTGAGTCTGGTTCTTCTAACCTTACAGACAGATGTGTTGCTAGGGAGTTTGTTCCGCCACTTCTTCTTTCCAGCTAAAAAGCAAGTGTCGAAGGGTGGGGGGCGTATTGGGGGACCGTCTTTTGTAAATAAATTTAGACGTTTGAAAAGTGCTGAATAATACCTTTTGATTTTGAATATCTTCCAGTTCGCAGACGCCACTCCAGAATTTTTCGGCCCCATCGGCTATCCGTCCTGCGAGCTATGTGGCCTACCCATTGCAATTCTTCGGGCTACGTCGATAACCTTGGTTCTATTACGGATATCTTCATTTATGATTTGATCACGCAACGAACCTCCAAGCACAGTCCTCTCCTCAAAGAGCTATCTTTGGGTGACCAAAAAAACAACAAAAGGATTACCATTGACTTAGCACAGATGCCAAAAGCCTCTTGCTTACCTCCCTTTAATTTATCTAAAAAAATACATCCTGTTCTACGATATTCGAGTCCGTATGTTTCAATAAAAGTAATGTAAATGCAGAGGGATCAGACGCGACTTACCCGTAATGTAGACTTTTTTGTCAATGCTCTTCGGCACATAAATCATTTGGGTTCACTCCCAATAACATCTCATTTGCGTAGTTCTATGTCTATGTGTTAACTTTTTATTTTTTTGGCCCATTTTTTTCTCTAGTTAAATATCGAATCTTCTTTTAAGAGCTAAGGCTCGACTTGCTTGAATTATCCTATCCTACTTATATTATAAATGCGAAGGTTTGTGAGGATGTGTGAATGTATGGATGGATGAATGTTTGTTCCTCTTTCGCGAAAACTACTGAACGTATGCGGATGATATTAAGAACACAGATAGTTTATAACCTGGATTAACACATAGGAAACTTCTTATCCCGGTTGTATGATCCCGTGGGACAATTACCGACCTCCGCGCGGGCGAAGACACACACGCTAGTCAATTCATATTTATAAAAGTTACCATGCTAAAATACCATTTTATAGAGAGCTCTCATTATTTGCCGAGACTTTTTTGACTTTGTTGGGGTCGGCTTTCCGTCTAACCGGATGCAGCTGAGTATCAATCTTAATATGTAGCGACTGCCCGTCTCACCTCCATAACTCAGTACTGGGTAATGCGTTACACCTTGGTAAGACTAGTTGCCAGACTTTCGGGTCACTAACTACTTGTCATACGGCCGCCACACACTCGACGAGTGGCATGGGAAGTAGCGAGGAAAGGAGGCAGAGACATAGTGTGGTCACTTTACTCGTCATGCCGCACGTCAAGCTCCTCGTCCTGCCCATCGCTCCCTATGTTGTCGGTTTTTGTTTTTGTAGGAGCGTCGCGATTAATTGCCCGAGTAGAGCAGTGTGGGCAGAGCGGGCAACATCGCGTCAAATAGCGGCAGCGCGAGGAGCATAGCGATGAGCAGCGCGAGGAGCATAGTGTGGCGGCCGCATAACGACTCTCAACTATCTACAAAAATTACAGACTTGATGATATGTTATTAGGTACGACAGGTCACTAAATACGCAAAGTTTTTACATAATCGCAGCAAAGTACTATCATAGTGTATAGATTTATTTATGTACAAAACTACTATAAAATGCCATATTCCGCCGACAAGATTCGATGCATGTAATCGGAGAGCCGCAGGCAGTCTCCTCAACTGCATTTACTGCAATCTGATGCAGATATCTATCAAACTTTTTGTACTAACTTTTACTCGTAGCTACGTTCGTTTTGTGGACCGAAATTACCCGGTAAATATTCAGTAAACTGTCTTTATATCCGAAAGCAGAATTTTTATTCAGTCGAGACCACCAGTGTCACAACTTGAGCTCGACACTTAGCAGAAGTTATAGTTTGTAAAATGGCTCTGGAGTCACACTTTCAGACGTGAAATGGTAAAAACCAGACAGAGTTACTTTCACATTCATAATAATAATATGACCATGAATAAGGATGTACAAGGTGATTAGTAATCGGGTGGATTCCATGAAATGGGTGATTCTAAATCTAAATTGCAACAATTTTGACTCCGATAGAGATCTACGCTTTGGAATGGGCAACTAAAGTACTTTCACAGTGTTAATGTCTTGTGATTGTGACTGAGACTGTACCTACATTTTATTTTTGTCGTTGTTTCAATAGTTCAGACAGACATATTGGGTTGTTTTGGAGTAATCTTTTAAAGTTGGCGTCATGTTTTAGGGAGAGGTGGAAAAATTAAAAAAATGTCAAAATTGTTGTAAATTACGTCTATATAGTATCACTCATTTCAAGACACGCACTCAATTACCAATCAACCTATACAGGGTGTGAATTAAGCCTTCACACATACGTCAACCAAGTATTCTGTACATCAAACTAAATACCCCTACTTTTTTTTTGGGGTCAAAAATTACATTTTACGGTAAAACTCAATGTAGCACTCTTAAAACATTATGCTAGTGGATGCTTGAGTAAACGGGTCATGGAGGTAATTAAAGTAAAGTTATAACCTGAAAAACTAGTATTTACAAAAACAGCTGTGCAAAATTTGGAACTTTGTCCCCCAATATCTCCGTAACTAGGGGGTTCCCAGGTAAGGTCTAGAACCAAAAAATGATCGCAGTGGTAGGGAAAACAAGAGCCCTTCGTTTGCGTTAAGGGTATTTTTACACCCTTTATTGGCGCTCAAATCACAATTTATTTTTATAAACGACACGATTTCTTGTCGGAATGTTACGCCTTTCGCTAGTAATTTCCGATACGTATAAGTTATCAACCTTACACAATACATAACATTATGCCACGCCTTTTCTTCCCGCGGGGGTAGGCAGTGTGGATACTGACTGTTCCCTATGTCTTCGCACGTGTTTAGTTGGATAAAAAGTAAGTGAGTGATGAGTGTGTGAAGTGAGTGAGTGTATGAATCCCATTAGAAGACTTCAGGAGTTCAACAGTATCTGTAACCGCCACCAAAACCAATAAGGAATTTCATTACGATTTTTTCAACCGACTGATATCATATTGCATTGGGCAGTGGTGGTCCAGTGGTGTCGGCCTCGACTTACGAACAGTAGTTGGTAGGGTTTGAATTCAGGTAGGCGCATTACTTTGTGTAATTTATTTCATCACCGCTGCTCTCAAAACGGTGAAGGAAAACATCGTAACGAAACCGGCATGTCTTAAAAAAAAAAATTCGAAGACATGTGACATCTAGCAACCCGCACTGGGCCCGCGTGGTGGATTAAAGCCCATCCCTCTACTAGAGAGGAGGCCTGAGTCCCAGCAGTGGGAACATTATAGGCTGATGAAGATGATGATATCATATTACTAGTTATTACTCAGTCTCTGGGTTGTGGTTTTCACATAGGCAGTAGCTCCATGTAAAATATAGGTATTCAGCTGCGCCTGTTTAGATTCTCTTTTTTTCTTTTTCTCCTTTTTTGAAAAAAAACGTTGTCCCACACTAGGAATTTCTCCTGTATCGTGGGTGCGTTCACAAACATTTAAACTCACATACACAAATACCCAGACCCGGAACAACTATCTGTAGGCCATACTTAATAATATTAAATATAACACATAATATAATAATATAATAATATATAATATAACACTTATATAATATTTGTTCCGTGCGGGCCTTGCCTGAGCCACTGCGCCAACTGTGTCGTCAACACAGATAGATAGACAGAAGATAAAACGAACGGAACGGTAGATTAAACACAGACCCCTAGATTGTTTAGCTGATTTTTGGTGATTTTTGTCCGACAGCAAAAAAGTTTAACTTTTATAAATATTCATTTTAATCCCGAGCATCTCGCAGTCTAAACAATAGCTAATCAGCGCCACTATAAAGTCACCCCCCCGGGTCATTGGCTGAGCATAGTGTCACAGCGAAACATCTGAAGTTAAATTAATATATCTATTATTAACAGGTCCCACACAACTTTGAGATTGTTTACTCCCTGCTGTGCAGTGGGGTAAGGCATGAGCGGAGGCGGGTTTTTGAAAGCGTGTGGCTTTGTCGCACGTCGTGTGTTTAGTTAGTTATTTAATTTGGAAAGCAAAGATAAACAATCACTAGCGTTGTAATCCCGAAGAGTAAGGTATACCTAATAGACCCCTACTAAAGAAGATGTCGTGATAAAAAATTAAACCTATGCTTAGACAGTTTGTTGACAGTATGTGGCGCGGATGAGTGAAAGGTGACTAATAAAAGTGTTTACAAGGCAGATGTGAGTCCTTTCGGGGCTGCGAGTTGTTTGAAAGAGATACTGCGGTCTCGGCACAAGGGCTGAGAAGGAACATCGGTGTTTTTTAGTCAGTAGAAGTCCGACACTCCCTTTCGGGCAGAGCGAGAGGGGTAATTTGTCAATTTACCCCCCCCCCCCCCCCAAAGGCAGATATGAGTGGCAACGGGGGAACGTAAAACGAACGATTTGATAAAACAAAAAATACGTTTCCAAATTTTTTCGATAATCTAACAGACGGACTAATTAGAATCGCATTTTTTTTTGTCAGTAAACATTCCTATTTATTTTTATTTTTATTTTTATTTTTGACTGGCCTGTTGGTCTAGTGGTTAGTGACCCTAACTGCTATGCCGGAGGTCGTGGGTTCGATTCCCACCCAGGACAAATGTTTGTGTGATGAGCACGATCATTTGTTCTGTGTCTGGGTGTAATTTATCTATAATATGTATGTATTTAGAAATATATAAGTATGTTTATCAGTTGTCTAGTACCCATAACACAAGCTCTGCTTAGCTTGGGACTAGATGGCGTTGTGTGATAGTTGTGGATTATTATTATTATTATATTATTATAGAAATTAGGAATCATTGGCATTTTATTCTTAGTACATACACACCCGTGTGACAATTGGAATTTAAATAATTCATTGACGCATACTTATATAATTTCGGGATAATATAATTTTAAATTCCCTTTGTACAACATAAGTCTACAACTTGATCCACACGACAATGTTCTAACAAACATAATATTGCAACAGTAGACGAAATAATTAATTTTAACGCTCATGAAGTCATGACACATATGCACAAAATATAGTTGACCTGATTAAAACTTTCCATTGAAGCTAATTACTCTAGTTGTGTTTTTAGTGAGAACAACTACCGGGTCTTCACTCTGGTTGGAGTTTATGAGGTCAGCAGTGAGGTAGTAATGTCAACTTTAAATATCTGTAACGTAGTCGTTACATTTTGCACAAATCAAAACATAATAACTAATTTAATTATAAAAACACTGCAACATTCCAATGTTTACTATATTCAACTGTCAAAGAACCGCAGACTCCAAAATATAATAACCACTGACAGTTGTAGGGCTGTGGTAAACCTTACTAAAATGTGTGAACGACGTATATTGCGCGCGCGTATCACTACAAGCGAGCAGAGCGACCAATAGCCGTTCGTACCGCAGAGATGTCATTACGACGTGAGTCGGTTGACACAGACACTGCAAATTCGGTCACCGGCGCGCGGCGTAGGCGTGCGCTCCTAGCGGGCGCGCGCCTGCGCCCATTACGAGTGCCTATCTCTCGCCATCATTCGGGCTAAATGTTATTATAGGTACTAGACCTAATCTGAATATTTCTCCGCCATCGTGCATTTAAATTCAGTGTCTCCATAACCCCCATACTGGGGTCCCAGGTTCCTGCTGGAGGAACACTTTCAACTCCAAAGTTCCGGTCAGGGGAACACCCTCAGGCCTGTGCAGCACATCGGCAGTTACGCGGCTGGTTCCGTCGTGCGTGTCAATAACGGGCCGGCATCGGACTTCCCACCTGTTGGCCATACTTGCCACGTGGCCCGAGCCGGGTCGACGTATAGAAGATCTGGCCATCAACCCTACACTTCCAGCGTGGTACCTCGCTGTTGTCATCGCCACGCCGGCTATCAGGGCAGTACAGCTCATCCCACAAGGGGCCTTAGGAGTTTGTGTCCGTAGACCTTCCCACACCCATTTAAATATATTTTTTATGTAGACTGGTTTCGTGGTCATAATTATTAAATAATCTGCGCCACGCATCCCTTTTCCGTCACATATCACTATACAGTTTGACAGCTGACATAAAGTGTGGAAATGCCAATACTATGGCTAGGAGACCTAATATCCTAATCACATCACACTAATATTATAAAGGCGAAAGTTTGTGAGTGTGTATGTTTGTTACTTCTGCACGTCTAAACGGCTGGAGCAATTTAAATAAATTTGGTTTGGAGTTAGCTGACACTTTGGATTCACACATAGGAAGTTTTTATCCCGATTTTATCAACCCGCGAGATAATTTTCGAGTTGTAGCGGGTGAAGCCGCTGGCAACAGCTAGTTTATAATATGAAAACACAAAGAAAGAAAGAAAGAAAAAGTATTTACTGGTCTTACACAGAACAAAACAAAAGGATAAAAAATTAAACACTATTATAAGAACGAGGCCAAATAAAAGACCTCTATCTCAGTATGGTGCTGTAACATAATATCCCGCCTGTAATCCCCCAAGGGTGAAGTGTCCCTGACAGTACTACCATATTTCGCCAGGTAAATATAAGTCCCATGTATTAGTGGAAGAGTCTATTACCATCAACCGGTCACAAAACCCAGACTCCAGAAGAACCCAGTGAATCGAACCTGGAACCTTATGCTCAGAAGTGGCGCTTGCGATTACCAGATCATGTAGTAGGTATTACTAATGTCAAGTTTTAATGTCACTGTCAGTTTGATAGCTGCCATAAAGTTAACACTAGGAAGATTATACGGTATTTCGCCAACAAAATCTAATTAGTCCGTCAGATAGATTTTCAAAAAATAATGGACACGTATTCTTTCTTTTTTTACTTAAACAAAAGATGTTAGTACTTTTTTACCCACAAAGTGACGTCAAGTGACTCATGTGTGTGAGCTTTGACGATCTTTGACACATTTAATTTTCATCAATTTTCATTAATTTGATAAAACAAACAACACGTATCCAATATTTTTCGATAATCTAACAGACAGACTAATAAGATTTTTTTAGTGAAATACCCCATTATCTTACCTGTGGGCACGGCTAGGAGACACATTCTATTTTTTACGATGAAACTTGACTGAAATAACAGAATTATATTGCTAGTCGGTTACTCGAAAAACTGACGAATATAAATTCTGACAGTTGTTAAAACAACGTTGTTAAAAACTGTTTGTTCCGAGTTCGTTTTTTATGCTCGGTACAACTCGAACAAGAACGAAGGTCGACCAATTTGTCTGCTCATAAGCCTCCACCCACGATAACTTCAGTTTATCTATGATCAATTGATCATGGTGCTTACAACAGCGCCGAAATATCGGGAATTGGAAACAAACAGGCATCTTCATCTTCCTGCCCTTATTCCATTATATTTGGGGTCAGTGCAACACGTTTTCTTAATAGTAGAAAACAGTAAACACCGTTTTGAGAACAGCGGTGATGAAATAAATTACACAAAGTAATGAGCCTGACTGAGTTTGAACCCACGACTTACTTACTGTTCGTAAGTCGGGGTCGCCACAATGGACCAAAAAGACATAAAGGGCTTAGAAGGAACATGGGTGGTTATTGGTCAGTAGAAGACTGACACTCCTCACCGGCACGGAAACTTGGCCACATTTAATTTTCACGATATTTCGCACTTAAATGTATCTTTGACATTGAAATAAGGATAGATGCACTCAGTAAGTGTTTCTTAAGCTTTCAGAACTTGAAATTGAAAACTTCACAACACGAATAAGTTTATTTATTAAATTGGGCACTTTTGCAGAAACAAAGAATTTTACACTATCAATTTTAAAAAACTATAGAATAAAAAAAAACAAAATTTGGTTCATTGTCTAAACGTTTTAGTATCGGGTGTTTTCTCCTCTAGCCCTAATAACGGCCCGCATTCGATCTGGCATGCTTTGAATGATGTTTCTAACATCAACTTGCGGTATGCTTTCCCAAGCAGTCAGTGCTGCAATTCGAAGTTGGTTAAGAGTTTCTGGCGGGTCGGAGGTGGACTTTATCTTTCTTTTGAGCATGTCCCAGATATGCTCAATCGGGTTTAAGTCCGGACTACGAGCTGGCCACTGCAATTTTTGAATACCAACTTCTTGAAGGTATTCTTCAACGCAGTGTGCAACGTGTGGGCGTGCATTATCGTGCATTAGGAGGAATTGGTCGTGCCCAATGTATCCCGAATATACCAAAACATGTTCCTGGAGGACCTCTTCGATGTATCGGGCCGCAGTTAGCCGGTTATCGACGATAACCAACTCCGTACGACCATCAGAACTTATTCCTCCCCAAACCATTACAGAGCCTCCATGGAAACTCACAGTTTGTGTGGTGGTAATGGGTAGAAATCTCTCTCCTCTTCTTCTCCACACTCGCTCTCGACCATCTGGGGCACGCAAAGCTATTCGACACTCATCTGTGAACAGCACTCGAGCCCATTGCTCGTGGGTCCAGCTGGCGTGTTCACGTGCGAATTGAAGTCGAGCTACTCGGTGATGTCTGAGGAGTTCTGGACCGCGTGCTGGTCTACGGGCTTTTAAATTCACTTCCTCCATTCGTTTTCTCACTGTAAGCTCACTAACATTCACGCCTCTTGCAATTTGGAGCCGCTGGCGTATCTCAACAGCGGTCAGGTAGCGGTTTCTTAAAATTTCCAGGACAATAAAACGGTCGTCCCGGGCCGATGTGCATCTGACGCCTCCACTGCCTGGTCTACGGTAATAGTGGCCTGTCTCCTGGTATCGTTTTAGGGCATACTGCATCGATGAACGTGGTACATTAAGCACCACAGCAACTTCACGTTGTGTCAACCCTTGGTCGATTAATGCTACAGCCTGTGCAACCTGTGCTGGTGTTAATGGCATTTTGATTGGTGTTAAAGCACCTTCGGTTAATCAATAAAAAGCACAAAACCACAATAATTCAATAAGTTAACCGTAAACTTTTACAACCCACAAATTTAAAATTGCAACTTAGTCGCTCAAGAGACACGAATTAACTAAAAATTAAAAGTTGCACCATAGTGCACTCAAACATAATGAATTAACCTCTTGAACTAAGAGTAAACATGTTTTTGACCTACCCTCATAAGAAACAGTCATTGGAAACACTTAAAGTTTTTGTTATTGCGAGTATTTGCGAGATAAGCGCTTGGCCAAGATTCCGTGCCGCTGAGTGTATAATATTCATACAAAGTAGAAACAGTCCAACTAGCGGTAAGCGGTAATCAAACACGACGTATGCAAAGCTAGCGGTGATGCTAATTGAATGAGCTTGAAAAAAATGGACTAAATGCCGTTTCAAATGTTAATATGGATGTACAAAGTGTTCTCCATTTCGAAGGCAGGACATATGCATAGCTGTCCCCGCTTGGAATGTTTTAATTGATATGGACAGGACCAATTAATACGTATTTCATAGTACATTTTTTGAATTTGCCTTAAACTATTCGATATTTGAGCAAGTTTCCTTGCTTAGATTTAAAACTTTCGTATCAATAGTTTTAAGTGATGATTAAATAAATATTGGTTAAAATTCTATAACAATATATAGGGTAAAGTGAGTCGTGGGTTCGAACCCAGTCTGGCGCATTACTTTGTGTAATTTATTTCATCACCACTGCTCTCAAAACGGTGAAGGAAAACATCGTGAGGAAACTGGCATGTCTTAGAACCAAAAAGATCGAAGACATGTGACATCTACCAATCCTCACTGGGCGCGCGTAGTGGATTATAGCCCATCCCTCTCCAAGAGAGGAGGCCTGAGTCCCTGCAGTGGGAACATTATAGGCTGATAATGATGATGATGATGATGATTAGGTACACTCTGCCTAACCGTTCAGAATTCAGACGTGATGTTATGTGAATTTTCTCAACATATAAATCTTCAATACACAAGAATTCCCTCACAACTCCGACTGGAAAAACAAGCTCCTATAGCACAGTAATAAAACAGTAACCCTGTTTGTCACAAACAGTAGGTACGTACCGACACAACGTCATAATTCTCGACAACTACCCAGAACACACAGAGGGGATTTCCACACAAACTGCGTCAAAATAAGCGGTCGGCCACGGGAATAAAAGCTGATATTATTACTAGGAAATGATTTACTACTGCTACGAAATATGTATTTGTAACGGACAAAAAAGTTTAACTAGGATCCTGGTTTTCCTTGTATAAAAAAGGTATGGGCAATAGAGTATAGTTAACTGAAAAAATCTAATTAGTCCGTCAGATAGATTTCCAAAAAATATTGGACACGTATTTTTTCTTTTTTCACGTAAGCAAACAATGAAGACGATACAGTGTTTTGAAAACTCGTGTGACGTCATATTCTCATCTTCGACTGGCCAGTTGGTCTAGTGGTTAGTGACCCTAACTGCTATGCCGGAGGTCGTGGGTTCGATTCCCACCCAGGACAAATGTTTGTGTGATGAGCACGATCATTTGTTCTGTGTCTGGGTGTAATTTATCTATAATATGTATGTATTTAGAAATATATAAGTATGTTTATCAGTTGTCTAGTACCCATAACACAAGCTCTGCTTAGCTTGGGACTAGATGGCGTTGTGTGATAGTTGTGGAATATTATTATTCCCTTTATTTATTTTGTTACAAACTTATTACATTTTTAAATATTCTTTACAAAAAAAACAATAAAAAAACATTTAAAAATATAAAAAAATATATTATTATTATTATTATTTATTATTATATTATTATCTCCTTTATTCACTTTCTAACATATTTAATACATTTTTAAATATTTATTACAAAAAAGCATATAAAAAACATTTAAAAATATAAAAAATAGTAGCCCACCGGCATTGGGAACAGGGTCAATATATATTATTATTATTATTATTATTCTAAAACATTAGTTTGACATTTTTGGCGGTTAGTGACGTCACAAATCCCCGCTCAAATCTTTGACGCGTTTTATCATCGTAAATTTTTATTGATTTGATAAAACAAAAAATACGTCTCCAATATTTTTCGATAGTTTAACAGACGAACTAATTAGAATATTAATATTTTTTTTAAGTCAGTAAACATATAAAAAGTAAGTCTAAGTCTTAGACTTAGACTAGTAAGTAGTAGTAGTGTAAGTCTTATTAAGGACGTATTTACAAATCTGACGAAAACAAGTAGTTTTTCGGGACATTATACGGCCAAATGAAACTAAACCAAATGAAACCAATAATTTACATAAATAGATTACTCCGTCATCTTCAATAATTACTACTTTTTATTAGAAAATTAATGGTTAATAATATTTTCGGCGCCTCTCCGCACAAAATTAGCAATATCGTAAAAAAAGGTACATTACTCTCTCTTTTATGACATTTTATTTATTTAAAAATATTTTATGAAAGAAGACATATTCAACTCAAATAAATACTATAAAAACTATCAACATATTACAAGCAGGCTCTGCTTGTAATATGTTGATAGTTTAAAAAAATAACTACAACCACAATTTTTCGGCAAATTTATCGTTATTGGGTGAACTTCAAGCGCTTGATTTAAGGTTACTTTAAGTGGTCACTGTAAATTAAATTACGCAAATATTTGAAATGTAAAACTTAATTTGCGCTCGGCCGCCGCGCCGTCGTGGGTGGACCCTGTGTCGTTTTTTAGTTTGATCTCGTGTTGAAAAAGATAGCTCTTCAAACACAAAATATTAGTATTATTAAGACTCAATAATTAAAATTTAACTGCGAGAATTCGCAAACGCGTCATTTAAATTAATTTTATAAAATTCGAAATCTCCTCTCTTTCTCTGTAAGATTTTTTCCCACTTTTTACCCTCCGCATGAGAGGTTCTCATGCGGAGGGAAAAAACGTTTATAACTGACTGGTGTTAGCAACAAAGGGTGTAAACGAAAGACACTTGTTCTGGGCTGCGGGATGTTGTAAGAGATACCGCAGCCTTGACATATAGGGCTAAGAATGAACATGGGTGGTTTTTAGTCAGTAGAAATCGGACACTCCCTTTCGCTCTGCCCAAGAGCGGGAGGGGGGTTATTTGATGATTTCCAACCCCAAAAAAAAAATATGTGAAGGCCGCGGTATCTCTTACAACATCCCGCAGCCCAGAACAAGTGTCTTTCGTTTGCGTTTAGGGTATTCTACACCCTTTGTTGCTAACACCAGTCAGTTATAAACGTTTTTTCCCTCCGCATGAGAACCTCTCATGCGGAGGGTAAAAAGTGGGAAAAAATCTTACAGAGAAAGAGAGGAGATTTCGAATTTTATAAAATTAATTTAAATGACGCGTTTGCGAATTCTCGCAGTTAAATTTTAATTATTGAGTCTTAATAATACTAATATTTTGTGTTTGAAGAGCTATCTTTTTCAACACGAGATCAAACTAAAAAACGACACAGGGTCCACCCACGACGGCGCGGCGGCCGAGCGCAAATTAAGTTTTACATTTCAAATATTTGCGTAATTTAATTTACAGTGACCACTTAAAGTAACCTTAAATCAAGCGCTTGAAGTTCACCCAATAACGATAAATTTGCCGAAAAATTGTGGTTGTAGTTATTTTTTTAAACTATCAACATATTACAAGCAGAGCCTGCTTGTAATATGTTGATAGTTTTTATAGTATTTATTTGAGTTGAATATGTCTTCTTTCATAAAATATTTTTAAATAAATAAAATGTCATAAAAGAGAGAGTAATGTACCTTTTTTTACGATATTGCTAATTTTGTGCGGAGAGGCGCCGAAAATATTATTAACCATTATTTTCTAATAAAAAGTAGTAATTATTGAAGATGACGGAGTAATCTATTTATGTAAATTATTGGTTTCATTTGGTTTAGTTTCATTTGGCCGTATAATGTCCCGAAAAACTACTTGTTTTCGTCAGATTTGTAAATACGTCATTAATAAGACTTACACTACTACTACTTACTAGTCTAAGTCTAAGACTTAGACTTACTTTTTATATGTTTACATGAAATCTCCTCTCTTTCTCTGTAAGATTTGTTCCCACTTTTTACCCTCCGCATGAGAGGTTCTCATGCGGAGGGAAAAAACGTTTATAACTGACTGGTGTTAGCAACAAAGGATGTAGAATACCCTTAACGCAAACGAAATACACTTGTTCTGGGCTGCGGGATGTTGTAAGAGATACCGCGGCCTTCACATATTTTTTTTTTTGGGGTTGGAAATCATCAAATAACCCCTCCCGCTCTTGGGCAGAGCGAAAGGGAGTGTCCGATTTCTACTGACTAAAAACCACCCATGTTCATTCTTAGCCCTATATGTCAAGGCTGCGGTATCTCTTACAACATCCCCCAGCCCCGACGGGCGTCGGCCTTTGCAGGCCCCTTCCATGTTGCCGACATCTGTTTCATGACCCTTTTTCTTCAAAACATCTTAATTTTTTTTTTTTTTTTTTTCATGGTTATCTGTAGGTTTTTTTTTTTTTTTTTTTTTTTATTCAAAAAACATACTACAATCATTCTTAATTAGATACATAAACATACCACACAAACCATCGAGGGTTTATCTGTAGTATGCCAGACACGACAACTTACAATTACAATTAGACTCCTGAAATAAAGTTGTCTCCGAGACCAGAACCAACAAGTTACAGCCTGTCTCCAAAAGCCAGTCTACAATTTAGCCTACCGCAGTCTAAATCAAGCTTGTGCCATACTGGAGCCTGCTCAAAAGTAAACTACTTTAAATTAATTAAGCCAGTGTTTGTTTCCCTCCCCGCTCGGCGTATTACATCAATCATGGCGTATTAATTCACTGACGACCAAGTTTCCCATACGCCGGGAGTTGGGAATTCGAAATGGCGTATTGTGTGAATAATACGCCGTTTCGGGTTGGTGCTAGTTTTGAGACGGAATATTTTAGAGTTTTGTTTATTTATTGTCTTGTAGGTGTGGTATAAAACATTAATTTAATTAAATAATTAAAAAAAAAAAATTTGATACTTGCTCCGGTGAAGCTAGGCAGATTTAACCTCTTGCCAGGGTTGCTGAATTTGTTCAAAAGAGTCACCACCAGTTAACGAAAAGAGCATTAGAACGAACACAGGTGGAAGTTACTTAGCAAGAGTCTGACACTCCCTTCCACTCCGACAGAGCGGGGTAATTTGATGATTACCCACCCATTTGGTGTCAAATATTATCCGAACCAATGGTTTAGTAATCCAAAAGAGCGAGGTACAACACGCGTGGACTACGAGTATTTATAATTTAATGAAATTAAGTAAAAATGCATGAATAAGCATAATTACACTCAGTATATTATAATTCGCTGATTATCAATATTCCCAAACGCTGGGAATTATTATATTATATTAGAATAATACGCTGTTTCGGATCTATTCATTTCGTTTTGAGAATAGTGAGAGCGGATTTACGTTTTGTTTATATCAAAACAACCTTATTTAGGTAATGAATACCATTAATTTATAACACAAATTAAGCCAATGTTTGTACCCAACGACGCGTATTAGCTACGTCAATCAGAGAATATTAATTCACTAATTACTTAGTATTCATAAGATGCTTGGACTCAGGATTTGGAAATACGAAATAGTGTTTAGCGGGCTTATAACGCTTTTATGAGTTACAAAGTAACGAGGTCAACTTAATAAAATATAGTGATAACTCACTGGGTAGTATGTAGAATAGGATAATTAATACAAAAAATCTAATTAGTCCGTCATATAGATTACCAAAAAATATTGGACACGTATTTTTCTTTTTTCACGAAAACAAACAATGAAGACGATGCAGTTCTTTGAAAACTCGTGTGACGTCATACTCTAAGACATAAGTATGAAATTTTTTAGCGGTTAGTGGCGTCACCAACCCCCAGTCAAATTTTTGACGCGTTTTATCTTCGTCAATTTTTATTGATTTGATGAAACAAAAAATACGTATCCAACATTTTTCGATAATCTAACAGACGGACTAATAAGAATATTTTTTTTTAAGTCGGTAAACATCCCTATTGTCTAAAAAAAGGTGTTAGTTGATAATTGCACCACTTAAGAACATCAGTCAATATTTTTAATTTGTATAATAATGTAGTCCAACCGTAAGCCTAACATTTCGTTTGCCATCAAAGCAAGATAGAACAGACATCTTATGGGTATGCTCGACCAATCATAGACCTCATTCATCGATTTCCATCAGACGGGATGAAGGTCAAGAGCAGACCAATTTCGCAGTAAAAAAAAACCATGTTTTCTGGAATGGTATTTTTGAATTATTTACGAGTTCATATTATTCTACCCACGGTTCGTAAGATCGAGAGAATCACATCCGTCAGGTCAGCCAGTTAGTAATTAAAACTTGACATCTGTTTTGAAATTTCACACAACTAATTTTCCGGAACATAAAACTCATTAGGCAATGTTTGTGTGTCTCCAAGTATACATCAATCAGTCGTTAATTAATTAACCACGACTAAGTTTACTCCGCGTAGTCCGGGAGTTGGACCATGTGGGTACGATACGCCGTTTCAAAATATTTTTTGTCTTTATTTTATTTATAATACTGACTTAAAAAAATGTGATTCTAATTAGTCCGTCTGTTAGATTATCGAAAAATATTGGATACGTACTTTTTGTTTTATCAAATCAATAAATTTTTACGAAAATAAAACGCGTCAAAGATTTGAGTGTGGGTAGCAGGTGATGTCACTGACCGTTAAAAGATGTCATACTAATGTCTTAGAGTATGACATCACACGAGTTCTCAAAGCACTGTATCGTCTTCATTGTTTGCTAACGTGAAAAAAGAAAAAATATGTGTCCAATATTTTTTGGTAATCTATATGACGGATTAATTAGTTTTTTTTTGTTAACATCTCTATTTTGTGGTCAGTCTGCTCTTTGTAATTTTTGTTCACATTTACGGTTTGGGCGATTTTAAGGTTTTTTTATTGTGTACTAATTGTGTCACCTGAATAGTTCTTAGCTAAAGGTGTATAAGTAACGGTGAGAGCTGTTGTTGACAATTGGAACAAAACAACGCCATCATATCGATGGGTGTTAAATAAAATAGAAGTACATGAAAGAAAAGATAGTTTTATTTTATGCCACAAAACTTTAAAGGTATCAACAACAGAGTGTTGCGTAGCAATACAGTTAGGTAGTCCATAGAGGTTAATACCTATGTAATAAGAAGTTGTGTATACTTCACATCCTAAAGGCCGAAGCAACAATTTGAGCATTTTTTTGTGTTAATGCAGGAAGCAAATTCAATCCAGTTGACAACATGGACTAAAAACAGACACATTTATGGCCGGAAAAGCTATTTTTTGCTGAAGTAAATGGGCGTATGTGGCACAATTTCAAACGTATAAAGGCCAATCGGCTATTTAGAGACTTGTACGTGGGCGATTCCGTTTTTTTGGATTACTTACCACGTACTTACAACGGCAAATCTACGTGTAGTTGGGCACTTCTAAATCACACGCAACTGTGTCGCCCGGGATATTAATTAATTTTAATATTAATATGACACTTGCTTTAGAATTCTCAGTTTAGTAAACGTCTAAATGTCAATTTATGGTTTCTTGCCAATATGAGCACCCTTACTAACGCCCAAGATTTCGAAAAAATCCTAAGAGATCTGCTGCCCGTCCAAATCCGTGTAAGTCGAGCACATTTCACCCCCACAACAGTAACTCAAATGGGTCGGCCAGAGGTCCGACCCTCAAAGGTCGAAGTCGCCAAAGCGACACTCACCTGCTCTTGAGTGCGTTAAACCCCACGAGCATTTACCTTCGAGACATGGTCTGTAGTAGAAGGAGGCTGCTGTAAACACAATTTGACAAAATGTGGAATTACAGCTCCTTTCGATAGACATGTGAATGATATACTCCCGTACAGAAGATGTCCCACTTGCTGAGTGTCTAAAGTGTCCCAGCACCTGCACTTTAGAAGATCTAAAATACGCCACAGACGCCGCAGTTAACGTGGCCACATCTGGGCCCAAGAAACCTTATTGAAACGCATTTGGTTATATTTTTTTTACAAACGTAGGTTGAGGGATTTACAATAAAAACTGATTGATTGAGTCCAATGTGACTTAAGGAAGGTGTTTAATATGGATTGTTGATCATTTGATGGCCTTTTCATTACAAAAACAAAAAATATTCTGAATATTTTACACTAGCGAACGTCACGCGGTTTGAACCGCGTAGTTCCGGTTCCCGTAAGAATACAGGGATAAAAAGCCTATGTCACCCGGGGATAGTGTAGCTTCCCAACGGTGAAAGAATTTTTCAAATCAGTCCAGTAGTTTCGGAGCCTATTCGTTACAAACAAACAAACAAATCTTTCCTCTTTATAATATTAGTGTAGATGGAGTGACTGCCTATCTGACCTCCACAACATAGTAAATACTGGGTAATAAAGACCCTTTGGTAAGACTGGTTATCAAACTTTCTGGTAACTGACTACCTGTAACAAAAGGGACACTTTAAAGTCAAAAAATATTTGACTAAGAGTACGTTAAATATAACGTTTATAGGTTAACAAATTATACGATAAATTCGTTCCAGACTCCTGTCCTACAATGCTTGCAAACTCTTCGTGTTGCAAACACTGTCGTCATATATCATTCATATTTGACTACACCTGCGTTGACTACCAACGATTTTGGACGCGTAATGTCGAACATTTGTTACCAACGAATGAAATTCCAATGATTTTGGTTTTCTTCGTGCTTGGGAAAAGATATTAAGCCATTGGTCCCGGCTTTTTTTAATGGGACAAAACCACCACACTATTCTCAAACCACTGTAACTCCAGAATCACCAGAAAAGCATCGAGACAATGAAATTCGAAAAAGTCCCAGAGATATTATTTAACTGTCTTGGATCCCGCAACGAAATTAATCAGAAAATAATAGCGGAGGAGTAGGAAAAACAATTGGTCTCGACTCTCATTTCTAGATCTTTGTCAGTTATAGCAGGTAGTCAGTACCGACCCCGAAAGCCTTTCTTTTTGGTGGTGGGAAATCATCAAATAACCTCTCCCGCTCTTGGGAAAGGGAGTGGCAGACTTCTACTGACTAAAAACCACCCATATTCCTTCTTGGCCCTATAAGTGAAGGCCGCGGTATCTATTTCAATATCTAGCCCGAAAGCCTGACATCCAGTCTTACCAAGGGGTATCGTAACTGTATGTAGTCGCTCCATGTAAAATACTGCAATAGGGGATCGGACTGGGTCAAAAAAATATGATTCTAATTAGTCCGTCAGTTAGATTATCGAAAAATATTGGATACGGGGTTTTTGTTTTATCAAATTAATAAAAAATGACAAGGATAAGACGCGTCAAAGATCATGAGTGGGGGGTTGTGACGTCATTTGTTGGTGAAAAATGTACTACCATGTGACGTTTTCGAGGAATTCACGAGTTTTCGAACCATTGTATCGTCTTATTTTTTTGTTTATGTGAAAAAAGAAAAATACGTGTCCAATATTTTTTTTAAATCTATCTGACGGACTAATTATTATTTTTTTGTCCGATCCCCTATTCAACTGCATCCGGTTAGACTGGAAGCCTACCTGGTTAAGCTGATGAATGACTGATGTTTCAATGATTTTACTCTTTGTAGGCTTGTAGTTACAGCAATGACAACGTAGGCTGAATATGCTAGTTCATGCATAAATCAGCCTATAACGTTTGCGTTGTTCTCACCGCTGGGGAATTAACTTTCCCTTTGTGATATTATCCAGTTCCAATCGTTTATCTTTTAAAATTGAACTTCGAGAGTACACTCGGAAAAAGCTGTCAGTATCGTTACATCGTTACTGCTTTTTTCATTGTTTTAATGTGTCCGGGTATATAGTTATAAATATAAGTTTTAAGCTTAATAATACTGTGATTTTACTTGGAGCGACTGCCTGAAAGCAAAGAAAGGAATTTATGATATTTTTGAGTACAGAGACTAAAGTAAAAGAGGAATTACAAAACAAGCGAATAAAAAAAACTTAGCAACTGCTAATGAGATACTGTTTTAATAACTTGAGTGGTATGAATTTGAGTAAGCTAAAAATTAACTAAACTAACTACGAATATTGATCAATAATAAAATCCAGAACGAGCTTACATAAAGTGGGTTGTGACTAACCCATTTCGGATATTATTATTATAAATTACTACTACTGAATTACTAAGTGTGCGAATAGAAAAACAGAAAGGGCAACTAACATAGTTTTACATAACGATACCATAGGATATTTACATAATTTAGATTCAAAATTCGTTGTGTTTTATTTTCACAATCACAATCTTAATCACTCACACAATTAAGGGGGTTAGAGAAGCTAGCGAACTGAAATCCCGACATACATTGCGAACCCGCTACCAAGAAATCTGGGATGCAAGAGCGAGCGAAGCGAGCTCGGGACTTGGAGCAACCCGACTCGGACAGGTGAAATTAGGAGGGTCGAGTGAGCGGGCGAAACGAGCGAATATATAAGTGAGGGCTTAGTAATTCTATGACTTAAATTAGTTATTTTTGTCACTTAAAACTTTTATTCACAGTCACTCGTTTAAATACTACCCAAAATAAAATAAACACCAAGGTTGACCAATAACAACGTAACGCTTTTTATGACTAAACTAATTTTGTTACTTTAATATCTTTCGGAACCCGCAAAATTAAACAGTACGCTGGCGCAGTAGGCTGAAAGTAAGCTATAAATTCACTTTATTTGTTTTTAGCCCAAAGAACTTAACTGCCTTCGACTTAGAAAATTAATCAAAGCATGGCGCCCGAATGTAGGATCTAGATTTATTTTTTGTTATTAAATTTTTCATTCTTTCATTGACTATCGTCTGCAGGCAACCACTCTATGACGATTCTAGCCCATCTGTCCTGACCCATCCAAGAAATTAATGATAAACTATTTCACAGAACCATATCGAAACGAAAATTAGTGCCTTACCGTGACACGTTTTCAATTCTCTTCTTAGAAATCGAGTTGTACTTCGACTCGATAATATTCCACGTAAATTCTAATCGAAGTTCGACGTAAATTCTACCCGATTCCAGCTCATAATCTAAACAGTGTTTCGCAATACGCTTCCACATACGACTTACTTATGAAAGTTTCGACCATTCAATATATTGAGATAATTTGTGGCGCGAATGCTGTTTACATTTGCTAATAGAATTTGTTTTAAGGAATTTTGTAGAATGTTACATGTTTTCGACTTAATTTGTTACGATGACGGTGTTTGTAGAAACTTGAAACGAATGTATTTAGGTGGCTGCTTTTATGATACAAAAGCTTATGGCTAATTGATATGCCCGTAGGTTATTTGCCCCCGTTCCGGGCCAATTGTTGGAGAGGATGGTCAAATAGATAGCTGATCTTTATGCCTGTGCTAAGAGATCCCGCATTTTAATGCCAAATTAAGAATTGATAAAAGTACACCACAAAAAGAAAATAAAATTTAAACAACAAAAACTAAAACTAAGTAAATACAATTAATATTTATACAAGACAAGAGAACTATAACTAATTAGAAAAAATCTTAAAAAACAACCTCAAATACCAGAAAGTGACCTGTTTTTCATGATAAAACACGTTTTATTTCAAAATGTAACTGAATATGGAAAGCGAAATAAGTTGGTAGTTTAACAGCTCCAAAATGATTTCTTTATTCTTTTGTTTTGAATGTAACTACACATTGTTAGAACTTTTTAGCGTTTGTTATTGTAGTTTACAGAACGTGTAAGTACTGGTTAGATAAGCTACATTTAATAAGTTCCCGTGGGATGATTTATCATAACGCGAGCGAAACCGATAGTAAAGGCTCGTATATTAATCTGAATATATCATAGCATTATTGGGTTTATCCATCAGGAATTTTTCAGTGGCATAGTAACCACGGAGTCTAGATTTGCGCTCGAATGATGGCATAAGCCTCACCCTTTATAAACTTAGCTGGCGAACTGTGGGTGTGTTGGGAAATACAGGAATGTTGTTATGTTATTATCAAATACATGATCTTCCTGCAAAGCTAGTCAATTCACTATATCTGCGTCTTTTACAAGCCATTTGATATACTTCCTACAATAAAATATACATGTTTATACGCTATCCACATTTCAGCAACACGAACAGTCGATTTATTTTCCCCCAATTTGTTGTTTATCCGTTCTTTCCGGGCTGAAAACTAAATAGCAACAAAAACGTTGAGTTTTGGAGCAAGCATCAGCGTTGTTCGAAACGGTAACGAAAGCTGATGGTGTGTCAATGTTTGCATGCCAGTCGATTGCCATAGAGTAGAAATAACAGTATGACCAATATAGAATAGAATAGAATAGAATATGTATTTATTCGTTAGTGGACAGCAGCAACACAAAAGAGCAGCACATACATAAACAAATAACAACAAACAGCTTAACAATTAATTAAACAGCTCAACTGCGCTGAGCATGCCCATAACGAAAGGGTAACCAACTCAGCATATGCTGGGTGTAAAACACTCAGCGCTGGTTTTCAGTAGATATGATTGCTAAGTGCTCGGCGTTCTTAGCCCAAAAACATGCAGTCGCAGTGCACCTTTGCGCTGCCGTCAACGACGCGGTATATCTGCATATGTGGCAAAATTCGGGGTTAACAAAATAATAAAGGGTGTAAAATACCCTTAACGCAAACGAAGGGCACTTGTTCTCCCCACCACTGCGATCATTTTTTTGTTCTAGGCCATACCTGGGAACCCCCTAGTTACGGAGATATTGGGGGTCAAAGTTCGAAATTTTGCACAGCTGTTTTTGTAAATACTAGTTTTTCAGGTTATAACTTTTACTATTCAAAGCATCCACTAACACAATGTTTTAAGAGTGCTACATTGAGTTTTACCGTAAAATCAAAACTTTTGGCCCAAAAAAAAAGTTGTTTCCCAGCAAAATGTTTTGCATAGGGGTACTTAGTTTGATGTACAGAATGCTTGGTTGACGTATGCGTGAAGGGTTAATTTACACCCTGTATAGTAGTATAGAATGGGTCTTTATTTGCTTAGAATGCAGTTACATACAAATAAGTTGTTAAATAATATAATAAGATCTATGTACATTCTGATTTAATATAGCATGCAAATGCATAATAAAGGTTCTACAAAAAAAAACAAGAAAAAAAAAGTCGTGCTAGCCACTTCACAGTTACCGCTATTGGTCAAACTGGCGCAGTCTGGCTAGCCAGCATCGACAATAACTTTGTTACAAGTTCATATTTCGCCACGGCTTGAGCTATTGCCTGTGGATTTTGGGCTAATCCGTGGGAACAGATAAAAGTGAGGCGATTTGGCTCGACCATATTGTTGCCATTATGGAATACCCTAGATGAGAGGCTGGCACAAGAGCTTGGAGCATGAGATGATGATGATGTTGATGGAGTTAAAACTACATTGGTTTAACTAACTGATCTTTCTACACTGTGGCAGAAAGCTTCATTACTTTGTAATCGATTGTACAATCGCCAATTTGGCAGTTTTTCGTAGTTTTATTTCCCTGCAACAGTTTTATAGGCTGACCTGGTATTATTTATGAGAAAAATACTAGGAAAATAGTAGGTTTTTTTAAATAATATAACATCATGCCTGTAGCTCCCGTTGAGTTAGGCAGAGGTATACCTAATAGGGATGTTTACTGACTTAAAACAATATGATTCTAATTAGTCCGTCTGTTAGATTATCGAAAAATATTGGATACGTATTTTTTGTTATAGCAAATCAATAAAAATTGACGAAGATAAAACGCGTCAAAGATTTGAGTGGGGGGTTGTGATGTCACTCACCGGTAAAGTATGTCATACTAATGTCTTGGAAAATGACATCTCACGAGTTTTCAAAGCACTGTATCGTCTCCATTGTTTGTTTACGTGAAAAAAGAAAAGATAAGTGTCCAAAATTTTTTTTGGAAATCTATCTGATGGACTAATTAGATTTTTTTTGTTAACTACCCCATTAATAGTACTCATATTTAGTCTATGTTTTTAAGTACCATGTAATGAATCACAGCCGTGGGGTATTATGAAAAGATCGCTGAGATAAAGAAACCAACTTACGATAGTTTCTTTACTTTAACGACCCCCCCATTGGTCTCGAGATCAAACCAAAGGCCTCTGGGCGCATTATACAAAATGATATATTTGTCACCGTCCATTTTTTTACCCGACTGCGGCGAAGCCCAAAAGGAGGGTTATGTGTTTGGCGTGTATGAATGTATGTATGTCATTTTCTTTGTTCCCTCATAACTCCTAAGTGGATGAAGGGATTTGAATAACATATACGTTGTTAGATTTGTCTTGATGACGCGAGTGTTACTGACTACATTAAAAAACAAAGAAATTTTCGGATTTCGGAGACTATATCGCGGATTTAAAAAAAATCCATTGTAGAATATATCATTGTAGAATATCAAAATGAAGAGTTTTAAAAGTAGATTACAAAAATATATGACACTCATATGTTAAAAAGGAATTCATAGTCACAAAACCTATAAACAAACACAAAGACAAATCATCTGTGAAGAATTTTACGCGAGCTACGAAAGAACAAACACAAAAAAAACTGAAAAGCATAAAACAAGCACATTTTAAATTAAACAAAACTTGGAAGCAGGCAGGGTTCATTTGAATATTAAATTATGAAATGAAAATAAAATGGACCCCGCCTGCTTCCAAGTTTTGTTTAATTTTAAATGTGCTTGTTTTTTGCTTTCAGTTTTTTTTCCAGTCGGTTTTTTTAGTTTTTTAACTACTTTTTTTTCTAGGCAGTATTCTTTTTTTTTTATTTTATTGTAGATAGGCTCGCGTTTGACCACTATCTCACCTGATGTTAAGTGACGATGTGGTCGAAGATGTAGCACGCTGACCTAGAAGTAACCTATTCACTCTTGACTTGAAGACCCCTAGGTTATACTTATCAGGAAATACAGACTCCGGCAGGGAATTCCACTCCTTAGCTGTACGCACAATGAAAGTGTTCCCAAAACTTTTAGTGCGAATGGGTGGGATGTCCACCATGAAACGATGGCGCATCGCCGTACGTCTTGTAGTCCGATGATGGAACGGGCTTGGAGGAATTAGATTGTGCAATTCCATCGCACACTCCCCGAAATGTAACCGATAGAAAACCGACAGACTGGCAACACGTCGGCGATGTTCAAGGCTCTGGAGCTTCGACTTGACAAGCGCATCGTTGCCGATAAGCCTTTTGGCCCGCTTCTCGATTGCCTCCAGAGCGTCAAGCTGTTATTTGGCAGATCCGTCCCAGAGATGAGAGCAGTACTCCATACACGATCGAACTTGCGCTTGATATAGGTTGAGCAGCTGTTCCGGTGTGAAGTACTGTCTCACCTTTGTTAGGATTCCCAGCTTCTTGGCAGCCAGTTGAGCCTTGGCCTCGATGTATGGACCAAAATTGAGGGTGGAGGTGAATGACACACCAAGAAGCTCAATTTGGCCGGTTATCGGCACGGTTACACCACGGAAAGATGGAGCCGGTTCAAATTGGCTCCTTTTAGCGGAAAAGAGACACGCCTGGGTTTTAGCAGCATTGAACTTGACCAAGTTGGCATCACCCCATTCGGAGACAGCCTCCAAGGACAAGCTCAACCGCTCAACCATGGCCTCTCGTAGAGACCGGATCTGAGACCCACTAGCCCGTGCGTTGGATGTGTAACTCTCAGCAACAGTGCTGTCGTCTGCATACCCAAAGGTACCGGGCTTTAGCAGATCGTTAATGTGCAGCAAGAATAATGTTACTGAGAGAACCGACCCCTGAGGGACCCCGGCATTAATAGCCAATTGGTCAGACGAGCAGCCATCAATAACCACTCGAATGGACCGATCCTTCAGGAAGTCTGCAATCCAATCACACAGTCCAGGGGGTAGACCGAAAGATGGAAGCTTTTTAATAAGGCTATCGTGCCAGACCCTGTCGAAGGCCTTCGAGATATCAAGAGAAACGGCAAGTGCTTCTCCGTGCTTCTCGATGGCCTCACTCCAGATGTGAATAGCATACGCTAGAAGATCCCCAGTTGATCGGTTTTTACGAAAGTTGTATTGACGGTCACTGAGGATGTCGTTGACTTCTAGGTATGCCAGGAGTTTGCTGTTCAGTACACGCTCCATGCTCTTGCAGAGTATGGACGTGACTGAGATGGGCCTGTAGTTGGCCGGGTCAGCGCGACTGCCCTTTTTGGGCACGGGCTGCACGTTAACCTGCTTCCAAGCTTTCGGCACTTTACCAGTCTCAAACGAGAGGCGAAACAGGCGTGTCAAGATCGGAGACAGCTCAGGCGCACACGTTCTAAGAACAATTGCTGGTATGCCGTCGGGGCCACTAGCTTTGTTCACGTCTAGATTACGCAGCACCCTACGGACTTCCTTCTGATGGATGCGAATGTCCGACATGATCGTCTCGCATCCAGCAGTAGAGGCCGGGGGGCTTGCGTCACCACTATCGAGACGCGAAGATTCCGCAAAAAGAGTGGCAAATAAATTTGCCTTCTCCTCAGCGGAGTGGGCCAGTGACACGTCGGGTTTAAGCAGTGGAGGAAGTGAGGGACGACAGAATTCACTAACACTGTTTTTGAAAAAAAAATCGATAAGTAAAATTTTATCGAAAGAATTATCCGCTCTCCGTGAAACGTTAAAACTTTGTGATGTGATATCTCAATATTTTTGTATTGAGTGATACTTAAAGAAAAGACACGTATTCAATGATTTTCGCCGACAACGTCAACGACAAACGTTAACAAAATTACAAGCTAATCACCAACTCAGGAACACGTGCCAAGCTAATCTGACTTATTCCTGCATAATATATCTCGCTTATTAGATTCAAATCAAGATACAAGCATCTTATTACACCTAATAAGCGTTGAATCCCCTTTATTGACTAAATTGATTAGCTCCATCGGATACGACTCACAGCTCACTACATACTTGTTACTGGTAACAGGATTTTGTATCTCAAACGTGTTAACAGAATTCCATTCGATGTATTAAGAGATTGGTGCAGTTTTCACGGAAGGTTTTATATATATTTAGTGTCACTATTTCAAGATATAATAAAACAAAATCCCTTGCCCTGCCTGTTACGTGTGTCTGTCTGTCTGTCTGAACGATTCTCATACGGCTTCATTAATTGGTCGAAGTGATTCCTAAGTAAGGTTTTGGTGTATAAAATTATTACTGTGTATTGTCTCTGTTTCAACTTGTGGTAGAAAATGCCCAAGGCAAAATGTTTGTCTATGTACAATCTTTTCTTATGGATCATGTTTTAAATAAATATATAACCTGCATTTTAAGAGACAAATTGACAGTCACACATGCAAATAGTGCAAGTAAGTATATGTGTAGACTATCCTACCCAGTAGGTATAAATATCTTCCGTCAGTCCTGCGTCGACTCTAAAGGAAAAGCCACAAGGACACTAGGTCCTAGAAAACTTAAGTATTACTAAAAGTCTATAAAACTTTAAATGTTGAAACTGTATAAAACAATATTTATCATGACTTTAACTTTTGTAAGCAGATCGTACAGTAGCCACATACGCTTGAACTTAAAAAACAAGTGCAAGTCGTACTTGCACATGAAGGGTTCGGTACCATTATAGTAGAGATTGAGAGATTTAAAAAAAATATAATAAATAAAAAAATAAAATTCATTTATTTCAGGTTCCCCCATATTCAAATGACAAGTTACGAGACCATACCATATACATGAAAATTTATTTCACAAACATTTCAAAATAAAAACAAAAGTAAAAAATAAAATAATAATAGAAACAGTGTCCCATTTTCCATGTTATTTTAGCACCATAGACTTCTTAGAAAAATACATAAATTAGTGCAACACAAGTGCATATAAGTGTTGGACTAATTTATGTATTTTCAAAATTTCAGGCTCTGAAGTTTCGGAGACAAGAGGGTGAAAATGGTCGGACAGACAGGCACACCAGTGATCCTATAAGGGCTCCCTTTTTCTTTTTGAGGTACGGAACTCTAAAAACTACAGACATACTAAAAACAAGGTCTTGTTGAACTTTTTCAGTTGCTGGAAAGTTTTTTCAGCTCAGTGACCTCTAAAATACAGACCTAAGTATTTTGATAAATGATTTCTCGGAACCATTTATCTTGATCTGAGGTACCTCTGGAGATATACGACATTATCGCTTTTTACGCAGACTGCCTATTTTTTATGTAAAAAAACATTTTTATTTGTAGGATCTTATTTTTTGAACATTAAAGAAGCAAAAGTACCTTAGGTAGGAAAACACATGGTGGTACTACATCAAATAAAAACAAAAATGTTAATTTGCAAGAATATACATACATAAAAGTTACAAGGAAAGTTCTTAAAAGTCACTGAATTCTGCCTGCTAGCAAGTATTATTGTAAATTAATCATACAAATAATTATAATTATTATATAACAAGTTGCGTTGGAAGGCCTCCCTCTAGGTGGACCTGGTGAAGGTTGCGGGGACCCGCTGGATGCGAGACGCACGGGACCGGTCAATGTGGCGACGCTTAGGGGAGGCCTATGTCCAGCAGTGGACGTTTTTCGGCGGAGATGATGATGATGAAGTTGCTGCCCGCGGCTTCACCTGAAAACTTGACAAATTATATACTAAAACCTTCCTATCCATTGGTAAAAATACCATGTAAATCGGTGCAGTAGTTTTTGAGTTTATCGCGAACAGACAGACCAACAGACGTGGTGGAGGACTTTGTTTTATGAGTTGCAGTTATCCATTATTCATTTTCATGTATTTAGTACAAAATAAATACTCGTAAGCATCCACTGCCAATTTGTTTGGATTTGATAGCTGTCGGCGCATTGCCTATGTGGGGCCAACTGTGGGGAAGGCGTGGGGCACGGCGTACCGAGCGCTGCCGCCGATTGCGACTGCACGCGCTCCCCTCACTCAGCTCACCGACACAGGCCATTACGGGCATTTCTTTGTACCAAGTTATAGATATGTGTTACTTTTCGTATTAAACCTATTTTATATACAGTCCACTACTCTTATCATTTAAAGCCCACTCAAGTCGATTCATAGCTCAACCTGCTGTTCCTGAATGATAAGGCAGAGGATTACTCAGATGTTTATTCCAGTTATATTTGAGTTTTTTGTAATGAGAGACGAGCTAATAGCCATTGCTGACCAAATACGGTCTCTGGGTTGCTACTAAAAATTCTGAGACTCAGAGTTGAACCTTATATGCTATACTAATCAGCATTTTTAGAGCTGGCGAATTTATAACAAATTAGCGGACGTCACGCGGTTTCACCCGCGTAGTTCCCGTTCCCGTGGGAATACAGGGATAAAAAGTAGCCTATGTCACCCGGGGATAGTGTATCTTCCGAACGGTGAAATAATTTTTCAAATCGGTCCAGTAGTTTCGGAGCCTAGTCGTTACAAACAAACGAACAAATCTTTCAACTTTATAAAATTAGTGTAGATGTAATTCCATGTATATCTTTTTGTATGTTTCATTCCTAATATACTCTTACCGCTTCCTAAAAAGTTAAAACCAAGAAACGTTCAAATAACATGGCACGCTAATAACTTTTCACCTCCCTACATACGATACTGAAAACAAAATTAAATATATCGCTTTAATCAAACAAATGAGATCAGCATTAAACTTGTCTAGCGCATTGCCAGGTTAGATGAACCATGTTCATGGGCTAGTAAAACTTTTTAACAAAAAATAAAACACTAAAAAAAGAAAAATAAACTTTAAAAGAATCAGTTTCTGAAGTCGGTGACTTTTGTTTGTTTGATTTAATTATTTAGCAACAGACTTCAGAAACCGATTTTTCTTATAAAGTTTATTATTCACTTTATTGTGTTTTATTTTTTGTTAAAAAGTTGTTTTTTTTTCACTTTTTAGTGGCTCACATGTGCTTACCCCTTCATGGCGTACCGGCGTGATGTTATGTTATAAAAACAGAGTTTCATCAACTGTTTTTCCATCTACGACATGCAACTAATGAATTCGAGTTTATAACCTAAGTAAGCAATGCATGCTACAAATGCCCCAAATGTGTTGGTATGTAGAGCATATATCCTACTTTTAGGGATACAGCCCTCCTCTCTGAGAGACATAATCCTCAAAGTAGTCCAGTTATAAACGAGTCTTAAACAGAAGTTTCGCATCTACCTCTGATAATCTATGACGTGTTATCAAAGGTGTGTGCTGGCAAAGTTAGATGCGTTCAATTTAAGTTCCACCGGCTCGCCGGAGTTTCTTGTAATTCTGTTAAAGACACACACATCTAGTCAAAGCGTTTTGAGAGGTAATTAACTGTAATAACTATAGGGTCGTTAACAAAAAAAAAACTAATAATTCCGTCAGATAGATTTCCAAAAATAGTGGACACGTATTTTTTCTTTTTTCACGTAAACAAACAATGAAGACGATACAGTGCTTTGAAAACTCGTGTGACGTCCTTTTCTGAGACATTAGTATGACATTTTTAGCGGTCAGTGACGTCACAACCCCCACTCAAATCTTTGACGCTGTTTATCTTCGTAAATTTTTATTGATTTAGTAAAACAAAAAATACGTATCTAATATTTTTCGATAACCTCACAGACCGACTAATTAGAATAATATTTTTTTAAGTCGGTAAACATTCCTGTTGTGCTTTTCCTGTTGCTTTCTACGTTAGAACCAAGTGTTAAAGGAGTCTAGCTTGCAAAATAATACCTTAATTTTTTAACTGTAGGTTTAAATTGTAATAAAATTAATTATATTTTTTATTAGTGGCGTTCTGTGATTTCTGCCAACACCAATAAGAAAAGGGCGTGAGGTTGTGTTTGTATGTATTACAAGCGTGAAGTTATGTTATGGTTTACATTGTAGAGGTTAGAACCTTTTTTTTTTTTTTTGGCGGGTGGAAAATCATCGAATTACCCCTCCCGCTCTTGGGCAGAGCGAAAGGGAGTGTCAGACTTCTACTGACTAAAAACCACCCATGTTCCTTCTTAGCCCTCTATGTCGAGGCCGCGATAACTAGTGTACAACCCGCGGCCCCAGAGGTTGGAACCTAACATAAGCAAAACACTTCGAGAGTAGAGGGAACATAAGCCATTTCATTCTTAGTGAGTACATGGTCAAAGTCTTTAAGAGGCCAAAGCCGTCTTTCCACAGCTTTTCTTTAATAAATAATTATAAAACATCATTAATTATTTCTATTAGAAATTAATCGAATTTCCCGAAAGCACCATTGGTTACCTGCTAACATTTGTGCAATATTGCATCGCATCTACATTTTAAACACGCTGAAAACTCGACTCAATTGTGTGAGGGAAACAGTTGAAAATTGGAAATGCAGTGTTGGGACATATGGCTTTGTGGAAATGCGAGAAAGCAACAGAGGTGTTCCATCATTTTCTCGTAGCCAGTTCTCGTCTGGCGCTCAGACCGTTCGGACGTGTCGAAATCCTTGGGGTGGGCGATTTTCGTGTTCGCGTATTTTATAATGTGCGTATAGTTCTCCGTGCTAAAATAAATACAACGATAAACGAAAAAATCCTCAAACTTTTGTGTTGAAAGTGTAAGTTTCAGTTAATCGAAGACAGAAATTAAGCTTCCCACTTTGCTAACATCATCTACAAAAAAAAAAAGGTAAGATTTTCTTTCTATTCAGTGTTTTCCTTTCTCTAACGTTTCGTTTCCGAAAGGTCCTTTTCACTTTCGTTTTAACGAAACGATGTATTTTGTATTGAAATGGTTAATTATACAGATTCATTCTTGGGGGTGGAGGCACAAAGGCGTTGATGGGAAATATTATTTTTGAGTGAATGCTTTATTGTTTCCTGGTTGACATATTTTTTAATGAATGTTTTTTTCTTTTAAATCGAAAACGGTCAGGTTGGATAGGAAATAATAGGATTTTCAGATGAATAAGTTACATTTTCCTCCTTGACTACGATCGGTAAAACAGACTGATAAAATTCGTGTTAATACCCTTTTATGCGTTATTTAGAGGTCCACTCTTAGAGTCGTCCCAGCAGTGTGCGAACATTATTAGCTGATTACTTATATTATTTAGGTTAGACAATTAACGTCGTATTTGAGAAAGACTCATCATCATCTGCCAAGCATTTTCTCAATTTTCTGTGGTTGGTTCCAGTCTAACTGGATACAGCTGCAGCAGCTGAATACCAGTATTTTACGTGGAGCGACTGCCTATCTGACCTCCACAAACCATTTAATACTGGTTAACATAAATATTGAAACAACATTCTATGAAATTGTTAACTAATTTCCCAAACCATTTATCGACTTCGAGAGTACCCCAAAAGTGTATGTACCTGATGAACCTCCAGTAATACCTCCACAAACCATTTAATACTGGTTAACATAAACATTGAAACAAAATTCTATGAAATTGTTGACTAATTTCCCAAACCATTTATCGACTCATGTAGATGATAGACCTTCACGAATATAACATAACATCACGCCTGTAATTCCTGAAGGGTTAGGCAGAGGTACACTCACATTTTGTCAGTTTTGTTTAACTCCCATGATTGTAGGTATTAGAAGTTGAGCTTATTATAATATATAGCAAAAAAGGTAGTATAAATATAAAATTATGAAAGACGAAGACATGCTGCCCTGCCAAACCTGCCTGCCTGCCTTGCCATGGGCAAAGAGAATGATGATATACGGGTATAAATTACGACCCTTCACACATACGGTTTTTTTTTGGCTGGTGGAAAATCATCAAATAACCCCTCCCGCTCTTGGGTAGAGCGAAAGGGAGTGTCAGACTTCTACTGACTAAAAACCACCCATGTTCCTTCTTAGCCCTATATGTCGAGGCCGCGGTAGCTTGTGAACAACCCGCAACCCAACAACTTCCAGCCCTTCACACATACGTCAACCAAGCATTCTGTACATCAAACTAAGTACCCCTACGTAAAAATTTTACGTTAAAACTCAATGTAGCACTCTTAAAACATTGTGCTAGTGGACGCTTTGAATAGTAAAATGGTCATGGAGGTAATTTAAGTAAAGTTATAAACTGAAAAACTAGTACTTACAAAAACAGCTGTCCAAAATTTGGAACTTTGACCCCCAATATCTCCGTAACTAGGGGGTTCCCAGGTATGGTCTAGAACAAAAAAATGATCGCAGTGGTGGGAAAAACAAGGGCCTTTCGTTTGCGTTAAGGGTCCTTTTACACCCTTTATTAGGGAGCGAGCGTATTGGTATCAGCCACAAATCCACCCAAATCCAGACTACAGCAATATATTTAGTAAATTTTCTATTTCATTCAAACAAATGTGATAAAAAGGGATTGATCCTAAATCAAAATAAGTTACGGAACAGCAAAACGTTTTGCCACGTGACAGTAAAACTACTGATGTTAGGGATTTGCTTTATATCGGATAAATTTATTTTTTTCTCGCTCACATGGTTGGATGGGAAACTGTCGAATGTGTGTACTTATCATCGTAAAGTTGGCGAGAGGGAACAGATTACTGTTTTAGGCGTAGCGTAAAAGGGCACGCCACGATAGTGGCGGTAAGTCCCCTCTTTGAGGAGTGGCTTGAGAGGCGCCACGGCGCCCTCACCTTCCGTCTGACGCAGGTCCTCACCGGACACGGATGTTTCGGGAGGTACCTGCACCGCATCAGGCGGGAGGAAACGCCCGGATGCCACCATTGCGAGGATCGGCCGGAGGACACGGTGGAGCACACAGTGGAGGTGTGCCCCGCTTGGGCGGAGCCCCGCCGTGTTCTCGTAGCGGCGATCGGCGGCGGCGACCTCTCGCGCCCGGCCCTGGTGCAAGCCATGGTCCGGGGCGAGGAGGAATGGGACGCCGTCGCCTCCTTCTGCGAAGCAGTGATGCTGGCGAAGGAGGTGGCGGAACGCGAGAGGGAGAGAACCTCTCGTCCCAGCCGCCGCGGGAGGCGCTCCGGGCGTCGGGGGTCCCGCGATGACCTCCGGCCACCGTAGACGCGGGCCTGTGGACGGTGAGTGATGGGCTAACTCGCCGTCCGTCCGTCTCACGACGAAAACAGGCCGTGTCGACGGCGCGTTCGTGTTCCACGCGCGCCTCAAAGAGATGTCAGCAACATGGGAGGGGCCCGAAAGGGCCGACGCCTGTCGGGGCCGCGGGTAGTCCAACGGTTATCGCGGCCTCGACATAGAGGGCGAAGAAGGAACATGGGTGGTTTTTAGTCAGTAGAAGTCTGACACTCCCTTTCGCTCTGCCCAAGAGCGGGAGGGGTTATTCGATGATTTTACACCCACCAAAAAAAAAAAAAAAAGGCGTAGCGTAAAGCGTGATTTTTTTGTGATTTTGTAGAAGGAATGTTTTTTTTTCTATGTTGTAAGGGAGTTCACCGTCGGGGCTGCGGGATGTTGTAAGAGATACCGCGGCCTCGACATAAAGGGCTAAGAAGGAACTTGGGTGGTTTTTAGTCAGTAGAAGTCTGACACTCCTTTTCGCTCTGCCCAAGAGCTGGAGGGGTTATTTGTGAATTTCCCAAACCCCAAAAAAAGGGAGTTAGATACGGTACTTCGTCTTCCCAGCTAAAACACTAGAAAGTGTCAAAGAGCGGGCGTTTTAGGGAAATGTTTTTAGTAAATTTTGTCGTTCGAAAAAAGCTGCTGACTAGACAGCTGACAGTTTAATTTGCATACTCAGCGCTTCTCCCTCACGTTTGTAATGCGCACAACCAAAGTGTGGAACTCTCTGCAGGCAAAGGGTCTGTTTTCTCCAACATTTGATTAATCTGCCTTCAAGGCAAGAGTCAAAGGCTCCTTCTGGGCGCTTCACGCTTGTTCTATCATAGACCTCTTTCATCGCTTTCCATCAGGCGTGATTGAGGTCAAGAGCAGTCTTATTTTGCAATGAAAATATAATAAACTAGCGAACGTCACCCGGTATCACCCGCGTAGTTCCCGTTCCCGTGGGACCATACAGGAATAAAAAGTTACCTATGTTACTCAGGGTGAATGTAGCTTGGTTAGAGAATTTCAGAAATCGGCGAAGCAGTTTCTGAGTTTATTCATTACAAACACACATACAAAAATACAAATCTTTCCTCTTTATAATATTATATATAGTGTAGATAAGAATGAAAGACTTTTTATTTTGATTACCGCGGTATACCGTGAGCCGCAGTCGCACCCTGTAAAATACAGGTAACCAGCTGGGCCGGTTAGACTTGAAACCACGTAGTTACGGAAAGGCTAGGGAGGTGATGATGATGAATATGACGATGATAAAAGTATTTGCTGCACGTAGATAATTAATAAAATATAATTAAACTAGCGGACCAAGCAGACGTCGTCCTGCCGCCAGCAGCGCCACCTTTCGGGTGCAATTGTAAATCTAAACCATTCTCGAATCCACTTGAACACATATAAAAAAATCATCAAAATCGGTCCAGCCGTTTAGGAGTTCAGTGACAAACACACGTACAGTAGAATTATAAATATAAAGTTGTAAAATTCACCTCCTTTTAACTACCTATGTTAACAAATAAATAATCTGAATCTGAATTTGAATCTATGATATTGTGCATGCACACTATCATTGCCTTCTATCTGTGATTTTTTCGAGTTTAGTTATAAATCAGTTTAATTATCACTTATCACTTGTCTGACTGATTAGTGATAATTGCTATAAAAGTAGTTCACATTTCAACAATGGTTTGACAGGATTAACAAATAACGTGACAGGTCATAGACTAGTGATATTCTAGGTACTTAAGCAACAACTTTTTTAATACACAAATGCACTACATACTTGGGTTCAATCCACTGCCCCGATTTTCGGCAGACATTTTTTTGGTGAGGAATTTTCTACACGTGGCTAAAAAAATTCATACCTCTTAAAGTTTTAGTTAACATTATTGTGATAAAAATAGGCTTATTTGGAGGGCAATAATATTGTCTATCGTTTACGTTTCCATATAATTGGATGAAAAAAATCAAAGCAAGTAAAGCAAATTCGAATGCAAGAATCGAATTTAGGTTTACAGTACCCAATTCTGGGTTAAGCTCACCATTGTATAAAAGCTATATGTATACTTTTGGTGTGCCATAAGGAATAGGAATAAGAATGATATTTTCGTAACAAAAAAAAAAATCTAAACTCTAATGTTATTTGTTGTGTGTGTTTTTGTAAATCGTCAGCTTACTAGACTTATTGTTACATAATAGTACCTAGAATACATGATCGGACTTAAAAAAGCTAAAGATATTTAGTTAATACAATCGGTTTTTTATCTAAATCGTCGTTATTGCCTATAGAATAGAACTTTTTAGACCCTCTGACTTCTAAAATTTGAAAACAATGTCGTCAAAGTAATTAAAGGTTATTAAAAGGTCCTCTTAAGTTAAATTATATTGGATCCCTCGCATTTTCCTAACATCTAAGGGGACTTAAATGAGTAAAAGTATTTTATGCTCACTTCAAGGAATTTGAAATCTTTTAAGGGATATTTACACGAATGACAGAGTCTTAGGAAATTGTACGAAGTGTTAGTTGATTCGTGAATTTAGCCTGGGTGAATGGCGGGTCGTGTTGAAAGTTTAAAGTATGAGGCAGTGATAGCGTAGTGATGTGTTGGACTGCCAAGTCATTGGTCCCGAGTTCAAACCCAAGACACACCTCTGATTTTTCAGGTTTGGAAGCAGGCGCAAGTGATAATTATAGAATATGCACATAAATATTCTATAATTATCACTTGCTCCCCCGCCTGCTTCCAAATTTTGTTTAATAGGGGATCGGACTGAGTCAAAAAACAATGATTCTAATTAGTCCGTCAGTTAGGTTATCGAAAAATATTGGATACGTGTTTTTTGTTTTTCAATTAATCAAAATTGACGAAGAGAAGATGTGGTTGTGACGTCATTTATAGGTAAAAAATGTGCTATCATAATTATGACGTTTTCGAAGGGTTCACGAGTTTTCGAAGCACTGTATTTTCTTCAATTTTTGTTTGTGTGAAAAAAGAAAAAATACGTGTCCAATATTTTTTGGAAATCTATCTGACGGACTAATTAGTTTTTTTTTGTTTGATCCCCTATTTGCAATGTGCTTGTTTTTTGCTTTTCAGTTTTTTTGTCGAGTTTTTAGTTTTTTAACTCCTTACTTTTTTCCGATAATCTAACTGACTGAATGAATACACAGAATCATATTTTTTTAGTCAGGAAACATTCCTATTCTAAGTATAGAAATTGCTAACTGAATGAATAAATTCTATTACTAAAAATACACTTATTACTTATAATTTGTAATTTAAATGGCAGGTTTCAAATGAAATTATACAAATTTAAATCTGGTATCCAATATCTCTGAGAAAACAGCCAGATGACTGAATAATTTAAAATTAAATATGTAGTCAAGTAGGTATTGAATTTCAATGTTTCTACTGAGATTTTGATATTACAGTTGTAAATAAATTAAAATATCATTTAATTTGAAAGGTTAGCTAATGGTTCTGACTAACATAACAAAGTTCAAACATTCGAACTCACAGGCAGGCTATGTATTCTGTGTAATTTATGTGACACCACTGTTCTATAAACGGCGGCGTTGCAAAAAACGCGACGACTGACTTGAAAACACCATGATGAAACCGTCATAGAATTTTTTGACCCGCTCTGCAGGGCTATTGCGTATCTTTTAAATGACAGTGGCTATCATATTGTCCATAGATTCAATGTCAAATTGGTTATGGTTTAGTACAAAATGGAACTATTTGACTGTTAATCAATAAATCCAAAGTGATAATCAATAAATCTGTCAACAGAGATACGCAATAGCCCGTGCTGGGCGGAGCGGTAGGGAGTGTCAGACTTCTACTGACTATAAACCACCCATGTTCCTTCTTAGCCCTTTGTGTCCGAGGCCGTGGTATCTCTTGCGAACAACCCGCAGCCCCGACAGGGCCCTCTTTGAGGCGTGCGTAGAACATGAACGCACCGTTCGATATGGCCTGTCATCGTCATAGGACGGACGAACGGTGAGCTAGCCCGTTACTCACCGTCCACAGGCTCAACCGACATAGCCTCTGACTTGACATTACATATCTTTAAGAAATTGTCACTATGTGTCCCTTCACCTTCCACCAACACCAACTCAACCAAAAGTTGCGTCCGTCAGTTAGATTGAAAAATATTGGAAACATGTTTTTTGTTTTATCAAATTAATGAAAATTGACGAAGATAAAACGCGTCAAAGATCATGAGTGGGGGCTTTTGACGTCACACGAGCTTTTGAAGCACTGTATATAATTTTTTGTTTACGTGAAAAAATATGTGTACAATATTTTTTGGGAATCTATCTGCGGGACCAATTCGATGTTTTTTGTCAACTACACTATTTAAAAGTGCCTGTATTCTGGCCTATTTGACAAATATGCTTTGTTTTTTGATATCTGAAACTTGGACTTGTCACTACGTGACCATTAACGGCTTTATACCATCCAATAGGAAAACGATTTACCGTTCATAAACAACCAATAAACTCCCAATAATATCGTAATTCATTTGTTTTCGTTTCTAAATTATTGGTAACAAGCCAACTTGTCTAACATAATCCTATTTAATAACTTTTGGGGCTAAACGTGTAGTCCGGTATTATTTATTGGCTATAATAATACTGTTATGTGAGAGGCAGAACGATTCCGTGAAAATTATAGATTTAACCTAAGTTCTGGTTTTGTTAACAGTGCAGTAGAAATGCTTGAAATGATGGGGTCAGACATACATGCATTCAGTCACGAGCATTAATATGTTTACTAGCAACATAATACAAACCCAATTATCTCGTAAAGTTGTGTATAAATAAAGTACTCATGACCGACCATATATCACTAGCATCACATATGTCAGTAGAAGTCTGACACTCCCTTTCCTCCCTTTTCTTCTGCCCAGAGCGGGAGCGGTTATTTAATGATTTTCCATCAGTCAAAATAAAAAGTGCAAGTAAAACAGTAGGTATCACTAAATATCATCAAATGTACGTGTTCCAAAATATGCATAGAGGCTTTCATAAAAATCAAATGCAACCGAATACCAGTATTTTACATAGATCGACTGCCTAGCCTACCTGAGCTCCACAACGCAGTAATTGGGCAGGTATGACAATACATCGTTGCAAAACTTTTTAACGAGACTGCAGGAAAGTACAACAGTAACAGTTAATAATAAAAAACTTTTTATAAAGCGGAAATGAACTTCTGTCAGGAGTCAATGAAATAGACAAGTTACAAATGTTTATTTCGGATAACACAAACCATAAATGATGAGTTACAAAACAGAAAGGTCAGCCCACAGAAACAAAATTTAACAACATACAATAAATTTAAATAATAGCAAACAAGATTCACAAAATTATAAACCAAATAAGAGAAATTAAAATAGATAATAATAATATTAAGAAAATTAAATAACTAAAGTCAATTTTAACATAAATTAAAGATCATTATGTCAAATAGTCAATAACATTCGAAATTGTGTACACATTAATTATATACATTACAAATCAAAGCAATAACACGTCAGTATTCACACAAATTATTTTCGTATAATATTCAATTTTACATTGTAACTAGCTGATTTATTTCAACTTTATGCAAAATAGTGATACATAGGCGGACTTAATGCCACAAGGCATTCTCTACCAGTCAACCTTAGGGTAAAACAAGACAACATTGTGGTAGGCCACAAAAAAACTAAAAAAAAAACAATAAAACAATTCGCAGATCATCAACATAGATAAAAAGTACCTAAAACTTATCATATAAAATAAACTACATAAATCATAAACTACCCAAGCAAAAGGTAATGCATACCGTTAAGAATTTAATAAATTTATAAGAATGGGACCACCGCGAAGGCTTCTTCCACCAAATTAAACAAAACTTTCGTAAATCGGCTCATAATTGACAAAATTCGACGGCACATTGGGGCAGTGTGTCGCGGGTTTGATCCCCGCACGGAACAAATATTTGTATGACCTACAGATAGTTGTTCCGGGTCTGGGTATTTGTGTATGTGAGTTCAAATGTTTGTGAACGCACCCACGATACAGGAGAAATTCCTAGCGTGGGGCACGTTTTTTTTTTATAATTTTATTCATTTTCGACGAGCTCGTGGCTTTATAAGAACTGCCACTCGGGTCGATCTTTAGGTTAAGCTGAGCTTGCCTAGGTCGATCTGTGGATGGGTGACCGCCCATTACATACCGAGTTTCCTCCGTGCCTCGGAAAGCACGTTAGGCTGTTGGTCCCGGGTGCCATATAATAGATCTTTGGCAGTCGTTACGGGTAGTCAGTGACCTGAAAGTCTGACATCCAGTCTTACCAAAGGGTATCGTATTACCTAGTATTAACTGTATTGTGTAGGTTAGATAGGCAGTCGCTCCATGTAAAATACTGGTATTCAGCTGCATCCGGTTAGACTGGAAGCCGACCCCAATATAGTTGGGAAAAGGCTAGGCAGATGATGATGACAATCTTCATTCTTTTCTTAAATCGTTAAAAATATACAAAATAGAAAACATTATTCCCACCAAACTGCACGTGCAGAAAACAAAATCAGAAAAAAAACTGTAACCTTTTTCTTTATTATAACAGTAAAAAGAAAAAAATATCGTGCAGTCTTCTTTCTCAAGTAACTTGAACTCAATATTTTTCTTTTATCTTCGGAGTGTAGATTTCGAAAGTTCATTAAAAGTTCACTACATTATTTCGCTAACGTAAGTTTGTTGGTCTACCGGTTCTGTGTAACTTTGTACTACCGTCACAGGGAATGTTAGAAGTTGGAGGTGATAGGTATTTTAATAATGTTTCACTTTGTGAGAAATATGTCCGGGTGTTAACTAGACATTGTAAATTGTCTTAAGACATGTCATATCTGTATTTTTTGGTGAGTGGGAAATCATCTAATGACTCCTCCTGCTCTGGGCGGAGCGAAAGTTAGTGTCAGACTTCTTCTGACTAGAAACCATCTATTTTCCGACATAGCCCTTTGCGTTCGGGGGCGCGGTATCTTTTTCGAACAACCGGCAGCCCCGGCAGGCGTCGCCGACGCCCTTGTGGGCCCTTTCATTGGTGCTTACATCTCTTTGAGGCTCTGCCTATGGATGTGTTTTTAACAATATCCAGCTCTTTACGATTAAGCCGGAGTACAGTAATGAAAATGTACAATATAAAATATGGAGAGCAATAAAAAAAAAAAAAAAAAAACATTTAATTCGAGTATCACTGACTCATATCATAATTCAAATACATTTAACAGTCACATTACATTACATACACAAAATAAAATTAAATACAATAAAAATTTTCATTCATAGTCATTCATAGTCATATTAAATTCTATATAGTTAGTCAATAAAATATAGCTAGGATTAAGGTGAAACAGGTAATTTAATTTTCCAAACAGGGACCACCAAATACCTTCGGTGTCTCTGCACATCAATGAGTTGCAGCAAAGCAAGCGCATCTTCGTCATCTGAAGAGGAACAGATGCTATCACGATAAAGTCAGCGTGTATAATTACTCATTGATATAATTTAATCGTGTTGGTTCCTTATCTGTTTCCGCGTTTTTTTTTTATAATTTGTGCCTGAGAAGAATCTCGTGGTGTTTTAATAATATGCTATTGACCTTATTGGTGAATTTCTGCAGAAAGGACAGGTGCGTAGTATTCACGACCACGTACGTGTCGGTGTATGACCAGATGTTTGAATTTGGACGAGGCAATAGAATATATGGAGCAGCGGTGGCCCAGTGGTGGCGGCCCCTACTTACGAACAGTAGGTCGTGGGTTCAAACCCAGGCTGTCACATTACTTTTGTTTGTTACGTTGCTCTCAAATCGGTGAAGGAAAACATCGTGAGGAAACCGGCATGTCTTAGAACCAACAAATTCAAAGACATGTGACATCTACCAATCCGCACTGGGCTCGAGTGGTGGATAATAGCCCATTCCCTCTTAAAGAGAGGAGGCCTGTGTCCCAGCAGTGGGAACATTAATAGGCTGTTGATGATGAATAGAATATCTAAGGTTCGTAGCAGGTGGCGTTCTGTAGTTTCTGCCTACTACCATAGTATAAGCGCGTGGGTTTATACATTCATGCGTATATGCTTTAAGGTCTAAATTACGCTACTTTTATTTATGCTATAAGGTCACAAGCAACAGCTAGTTTTAACAACAAAATGAAATGATCTCTCAGTTCCGTAACCCACACAAAAAAGGCATCGAAATATTGACTAAAAAAACAAACAACAAGTAATCAAATAAGCTTTTAAAAGGACTTGAAACGTTTTCCTACCCCCAATCTAAATATATTTGATGGAAATTCCTTTATATTATGTTTCTTTGTATTGAAAACAACATAAACAATGAGTTTTTCCTTTGATCGGGTTCGTATTATTAGATTATACTTAGCTTTCGCTCCGGCTTTGTCCGTGTCCAATTTATTTTAATGTAAATAAAGGCAAAGGAATCGTACTGGTTGATTTTATGTTATTGATCTTTTAGGGATGGGATGGAATTTACAATTTCACGTATAGCTTCGTTAATTTACTAGCTTATGCTCGCGGTTTCGGTCACGTGGAGTTCACTAATTGTCCCACGGTACCACACTACTGGGGTAAAAATAAGATGCCCCAATTGTTTCATCAAGGGGTGCATCAGATCGGAGGCGGCGGCCTCTCGCGTCTGGCCCTGGTGCAAGCCATGGTCCAGGGCGAGATGGAATCGGACGCCGTCGCCTCCTTCTGCGAAGCAGTGATGCTAGCGAAGGAGGTGGCGGAACATGAGAGGGAGAGAACCTCACGTCCCGACGCATCGGGCGTCGGGGGCCACGTGACGGCTTCCGGCCACCGTTGACGCGGGACTGTAGACGGTGATTGATGGGCTAGCTCGCCGTCCGTCCATCTTACGACGACGACAGGCGTCGCGACGGCGCGTTCGTGTTGAGAGATGTCAGCAAGGGCCGACGCCGGTCGGGGCTGCGGGATGTTGTAAGAGATACCGCAGCCTCGACTAAGGCTAAGAAGGCACATGGATGGTTTATTGTCAGTAGAAGTCTGACACTCCCTTTCGCTCTGCCCAAGAGCGGGAGAGTTTATTTGATGATTTCCCAACTCCCTTTTTTATATTAGGTCCTGGGTTTCAATTTCTACGTCGCGCAGTGTTATTCAGTTTTTTCATCAGGAATTTCTTAGGACATTAGCAGCTAAGGAGTTTGAATTTGTGCCCGGTTGATGGCTGTTACCATCTCATCTCTTCTCATATAACATGGGATTTTAACAGAACAGGTAAAATGTGTGTGTACTAATGAGCACACCTCTCCCTAACCCTTCGGGGATTAGAGACGTGATGTTATCTACATCTACACTAATACTATAAAGATTTGTATTTTTGTGCCTGTATGTATGTTTATAATTAATAAACTCAAAAACTACTGCGCCGATTTCTAAAATTCTCTCGCCATTGGAAAGCTACATTCACCCAGAGTAACATAGGCTTGTAGGTACTTTTTATCCCTGTATTCAAACGGGAACGGGAACTACGCGGGTGAAACCCCGTGACGTCAGCTAGTGTTATAGAAAATAAAACATAAAAAAGATCACCGACGAATTAATAACCTCCGCCTTTTTGAAGTCGGTTAAAAATATATAATGCATCGCACTAGATCACGAAAAGTCGAAAGAGGGCAGGAAGGCCTTTGCCCTGCAGTGGAACTATATGTGCTTAAAATAAAAAATAAATAAAAATAACTATAATTATCCAATAATTATTATTATTTATTATTATTACTATAATTATATAATTTTCCTGTGTTGTCTACTGTGTGTACATAAATAGTTAAATAAATAAATAAACTATGAGTTGTTGAGCGAAACTAAACTGCAGTAAAACCACGTCAAACTATACCTAATACCTTTTAACTCCCAATCATCAAACTAACATTGTATTTTTACACAAACCACCCCTTCTAGGGGTGTAAGCAAATTATAATGGCCCCTTTGATCCATGGGCACCGTGCGCCAAGGCAAACTATTTGGTAATTGCGCTATCATGACTATCCAGAATGACGGCTTTGTCAGTCTCCTTTATAATAGACAAATGACGCACTTTTTGCTATTAGCCGTTTTAGGAATATCGGAGCGGCGCTAAAATGTTTTATTGATTGGTTTTGGGGTTCCTTTGTGTTAGGCATACCATCTAAGTTTAAAGGCTCTAAATATATTGTAGCAGTTTTAAACTACTCGTAGATTTCAGTGCATTATCTGACAAAAAAGCAGAATAAAAAAAAGTAGTTAGTAAACTAAAAAACCCGACTGAAAAAACTGAAAAGTAAAAAACAAGCACATTTTAAATTAAACAAAACGTGGAAGCAGGCGGGGTCCATTCTATTTTTATTTCATAATTTAATATTCAAATAAATCCCGCCTGCTTCCAAATTTTAGATTTGATACCCTACTTGATGGTAATAGATATTTATATTTTAAATACGCTAAATGGCAAAAATCCGCACATTTCTGTTCTTTTTTTATTTTAATGTATCGCCATCAAGACGAATCTAATGACGGATATTTTATTCAAATCCCTTCATCCATTTAGGAGTTATAAGGGAACAAAGAAACGGGCATACATACATACACACCAAACACATAACCCTCCTTTTGGGCTCCGCCGCAGTCGGGTAAAAAGTGGTGTCGAAATAAATTACGCATCAAACAAATAAACTCACTATACGTTAAGGCATGGTGTAGCCATGGAACATCCACATTCCACTTAACCTTCCTGTATTATGACAATAGAAAACTGACGCAGTATTCGGTATTGGCCTTTTTATAAGTAGATAATAGAGACATGGTGTTCAAAAGTTTTATTGTTTTTTAAGCTAGATCTCATATGTCAGTATTAAACTAAAGTTGGAAGAAGAATGAGATAAATTAAAATTAGTTCATTTTTTTAGAGATGAATTAACAAGTTTGAATCGACAAGAGTTATTTTTATCGAGCTTTTGAAATATTTATCCATTTTTGTCTACACATGTATGGATTGCCTAATTGGTCTAGTGATCGCACGAGCGCCTGCTATGCATGAGGTCCTAAGTTCTATTCTCGAGTCGGGCATAGTGTTATTGAGTTTTTCCATCAGGAATTTTTCAGTCAGTCTATATTTCTGGCCGGTTGATGACAATCATTTTTTATTGGAGTGTGGTAAATCATCAAATGACTCCACCCGCTCTGGGCAGAGCAGTAGGGAGTGTTAATGTCGAGGCTGCGGTATCTCTTTTGAACAACCTACAGACCCAACGGGTGCATGGCAATAGGCTGAGTGTAGAAAATGGTAGGTACACTTCTGCCTAACTCTTCGGGGATTACAAGCGCGATGTTATACTGTGTGTATGGGTACAGATTAAAGGATTTCGTATCAATTTCCTTGTAAAGTGAATATTAATTAACACACGCGTCTATAACGCTCCTAAATTCTGTTCCCGGTAACCGAATCAGTTCAATTTAACGCCAAATCTCATGTCAATTTGTGTGTTTGATTGAATCTTAGTAGTTCGTGTTGGTCAGCCAATCAGAGTGGCTAACTTGATAGTTGACAGGGCCTGAATTGATTAGGCTTGCAGTACCCGGGGGTTAGTCAATCGTAATTTATAAGAGTCCCTGCAGGCTGCAGATTTTCAATCAGCCGATAGTAGGGCTCTTAATTTAGATGAAAATTAGCTGATGCCCGCGACTTCAGCCGCGAGGATGTCAGTCAAATTATACAAAAAACCTTCCTCGAAGACTACTATATCCATTCGTGAACAACATGAATATTGGTAGTAGTTTTTGAGTTAATCGCGAACAGACAGACAGACGCGGCTGACGGCATTGTTTTATAATATGTAGTATGCGTAGATGCTTGGCGCAGTGACCACTGTTCTGCGTGTCGAGAGTTCAATTCCCGCACGGAACAAATATTTGTATGGCCTATAGATAGTTGTTCCGGATCTGGGTGTTTGGTTTGTGTATGTGATTTTAAATGTTTGCAGTCGAGAAACTGCTCGTGTGGGGTAGGGTATTAAAAAATGTTTACTAATGCGCATATTATTATGACACCAGGTGGACCGCCGACATCGTGAGAGTCGCGGGCAACCGGTGGATGCAAGCGGCAGGTTGCCGTTCGTTATTTTATTTATTTATTTAATTTGGCTCCTCAACAATGAGTACACTGTTACATTTACATAAAAAAAAAACATTTCAAAATTAGATGTAAGTGCCCCATCACTTAAAGAAGAGCACTACATGCAACATAATATGCGCCTTAACAGCCAACACACGAGATAAAAAATGGAAATATAAATACAACATAGTGAAAATGACAAAATGATAATCAACCAAATAATCACAGAAATAATAAATAAAAACAATCAATCAAGTAATCTAATCAATAAAATAAAATAATCTAATCCATAAAATAATCTAATCAATAAAATAAAATAATCTAATCAATAAAATTATCAAAAAGTTAGTTATGGCGTTCTATGGGGGAGGCCTTTGTCCAGCAGTGGACGTCTTATGGCTGATGATGATGATATTACGACTCTCTGTATATGTATAGACCCCGATAAATCAGTTTGATGGGCTAAACGATTGCCTTGTAACTATCGGTAAACTATCGAGCGACTGTTTCACATTTGACGATAGCTTAATTGGCCGAGTCGGTGAGCGCTTTCTTCTCTACCTAGACTGCGTGCTAGACGTTCAACCCACCTATACTTACACTACGGGCCGATAGTTAGTCTACAGTCTGCAGGGTCTATTAGTAACTGGTAATAAATCCAGTATAACCTGGTATTTTATGTGTAGTTTTTCGATAATTTAACAGACAGACTAATTAGAATTACATTTTTTTAAGTCAGTCATCATCAGCCTATATGTATTGTTCCCACTGCAGGGACTCAGGCCTCCTCTCTAGGAGAGGGATGGGCTATAATCTACCACGCGGGCCCAGTGCGGGTTGGTAGATGTCACATGTCTTCGAATTTTTGGTTCTAAGATATGCCGGTTTCCTCACGATGTTTTCCTTCACCGTTTTGAGAGCAGTGGTGATGAAATAAATTACACAAAGTAATGCGCCTGCCCGGGTTCGAACCAACGACCAACTGTTCGTAAGTCGGGGCCGCAACCACTGGGCCACCACTGCTCTTTTAAGTCAGTAAACATCCCTATTACACAAGATAATGTCTGATTGGCGGAGTATAAGTTTTTATTGTTGTGTTTGTTTGCACATCCTGTCCTTGGAACAAAAAAATCCTTTTTAGGGTTACGATTTTTAGACAAAAAAAAGAATAAGTGGGTCTCCCCTTACCTACATGGAACTGAAACAAAAAAAAACTTTTTTCGTCAAACGTTTATTTTTTTTTTCGTCGTGTGGAGCGGTGTCCATAGACAGGTCTTTAAAAATTACATTTAGGGTTTCTAAAACCATTTTTTCTCAAAGTCCATCGATTGGAAGATAGACACGTCCAAAGTGGTTAAATGTGTCCGTGTAGTTAAAAAGTTAAAAAAACTAATTTATCACAAAATATGTTTTTCTGTTGCTGCTTTAACAAGTAATAATACAAACTAGCTGTTGCAGCGGCTTCACCCGCTACAACTCGAATTATCCCACGGGAAAATGAAATCGGGATAAAAACTATCTTATGTGTTAATCCAGGTCTTAATCTATCTGCGTACATATCCAAATCTGTTTAGTAGTTTTTGCGTGAAAGAGTAGCAGACATCCATCCATACATACATACTTTCGAGTTTATAATATTAAGTAGGACAAGTAGGATTAAAGGGGGCTTTCCTACTATGATGTTACGGAACCCTTCATGTGCTAGTTCGACTTGCGCTTGGCCAGTTTTCATTCTTTCTTTTATTCTTCAAGTTTACAAAATGTATGTCAATAATTATGTTGTATACTTATAAAAAACATATTTTGCTGCAAACATTTTACTGTGTGCATATCATTAAAAGCGATGTAGGTCAGATACCGTATCTCAATGTGTTAGTGAGCTACAGTAAAATAAAAGCGGGTTTATTTTCTTACGTCGACACAAGCTTTACGAGAATAGCTTAGATCTTGATGAAAGGTTAAGCCTGTCGGTTAAGTACGTTCACCTTTAATTATTTATTTACCTTCGTTGGCTTATTACTACGAGAATACGGAATGGAGAGTGGCAGAGTGGAATAAACCCGTCGAGGCTGCAGGTTGTTCGAAAGAGATACCGCGGCCTCGACACAAAGGGCTAAGAAGGAACAAGGTTGATTTTTAGTCAGTAGAAGTCTGACACTCCCTTCCGTTGTGCCCAGAGCGGGAGCAGTCTTTTAATGATTTCACAGAAAATGTTGATGGACTGTGATAACGATGACATTATGGCTGACTGCTCTGATATTTTTCTTGAACCTCCTTTTGAGATTTTCTTGAACTCCAAATAAATAAGAGGAGGAAATGTATGAGAAAAGAATACAGTGTGAGACCACCGTTAACGCGTACATTTGTAATGGCGTTCCTAAACAATTACGCACTCATTTTTTTTATTCATAATCTACTGTGGATTACCTAGTGAACGGGTTCTGGAGGTCAGTTAGGCAGTCGTACCATTTAAAATATTGATATTCACCTGCATCCAAGAGAGACAGGTCACAGGCCAACCCGAACATGGTTGGAGAAGGTTAGGCAGACCATGATTTCACAAAAAAAAGTCCATGATTACCTACTGAAGATGTTATGGCCTTTTAGTTTCTAAAAATCAACGTAATAGTAACCTACGAAAAAATCAAACTGTATAAATTGCATTGATTCCCAGAACAAACAGTAACAGATATATTTCTGGCTCACATATTTGTGAGTTCATAAAGCGTGTAATGTAATGTGCGTGAAGTTAATAACGTGTATTAAGGTGTATATCAAATAGATGGGGAATTATCTAGGTGTTGCCAGTTGAGATTATTTAGGAGAATTTTGTTGAAGACTTTAATCTTTCTTTATTTATCGTATGGTAAGAACCTAACCGGTTTAGGCGCAAAATGCCTAATTCTCAAAATGGCAACAGAGTCGCAAAAAGACAAGTTCTCAAAATGGCAAATTCTCAAAAAGCCTAATTCTCTAAATGGCCTATTCTCACAAGCCTAGTTCTCAGAATGCCCAATTCTCAAAAGGCCTAATTCTCATAATGCCTAATTCTCAAAATGGCTAATTCTCAAAATGGCAATTTTTTTTCAATCGGGAGTATGCTTAGAAATTAAAGATTTCTAAATAATAACAGGATCAACTCTTTCGAAAGTTAAGCTACTTTACGATGTCGGTTTCCTGATGGGGGTAACCATCATTTCGAGGCAATTACTTGCAACAAATACTACGTTAAGTTGGTCCTGACGCCCGTCGCGGCTGCGGGATGTTGTAAGATATACCGCGGCCTTGACTTAGAGGGCTAAGAAGGAACATTTAAGTGGTTTTTAGTCAGTAGAAGTCTGACACTCCCTTTCGCTCTGCCCAAGAGCGGGAGGGGTTATTTGATGATATCACACCCCCCCCCAAAAAAAAAATGTTGGTCCTGACTGTCATTTTGAAGTTGAATAGTCGTTAAGGGCTTTTAAGCTCTCGTGTAGTTTATCACATGTTTCTAAAACATAGGTACTGGATATTGCAGTAACCAAAAACAAAACAAACATAATGCATTTATGCCCTGAACCAACAGTGATATATACATTGCTGGCTCCCCAAACAGAACATATTTGTCTGCCCCACAGAGCGTGTAATGTAATGCGCGTGAAGTTAATCACCTGTACCACGGCGTATAACAAATAGATAGCGAATTATATAGGTGTTGGCTGTGATGATAATATATGAGTTTTTACATAACAGGATTCCACCTACAAATATTATTATACGGAATTTCTCCTGTATCGTGGGTGCGTTCACAAACATTTAAACTCACATACACAAATACCCAGACCCGGAACAACTATCTGTAGGCCATACAAATATTTGGTCCGTACGGGGATCGAACCCGCGACACGCAGCGCAGCAGTCCATTGCTTGAGCCACTGCGCCAACCGTGCCGTCAATTACAATTATATAATATTTATTACAATTACATGACTTTTTTAATTTCATTTGTTTATACTTCATGCACAAAAGTGGTACATAGGCGGACTTAATCCCACAACATTCTCTACTAGTCAACTTTGGGGTCAAATAGGATAGCATTTATACTCATAAATCCAATCTATATTTTTATAAGTCCCACGACCCGTTAGTTAATGAACCTGTTAAAGTAGAAAACTTTAATCAATTCATAACAATTAAAATAACCTAACTTAACAATGAAGGAAAAAATTACATCAGAAAACTTATTCTCAGTCAACAGGTAATGTCCCCAAGAGAGTGGCAGCGTTGCCACGTTGAATGACAACGCTAAGCCTCTGGCCAAGGTAAAGTAAAGGCCTCTGGCCAAGGTAAAGTAAAGGCCTCTGGCCAAGGTAAAGTAAAGGCCTCTGGCCAAGGTAAAAAGTCAGTCCAGCATAGCCTGGAAATAGGTAATGCTGGGCTGACAACAGCATGTCTGGGTGTAGAACATGCCGTGACTCACCGCGATTTAAAAGGAAGGGATTCACACGAGAGGAAGAATTGAAGCACACACTCGTGTCGCATAAAGCCATTCAAGTAACCCCGCTTTTGGGCAGTGTAAGGGAGTGTCAGACTTCTACTGACTAAAAACCACCCATGTTCCTTCTTAGCCCTTTATGTCAAGGCCGCGGTATCTCTTACAACATTCAGCAGCCCAAGTCATTTCACCTTAAGCTCATATACAGGGCGTTTCTCATTTAACTACTGGAAATGTTTCAAAAGAATTTATCTTCCAAAAAAGGACCATTTTCCGCCAAGAATTTTTAATCGTTCAAAAATTTTCTATTGTTTATTAAACCCGACATCAAGTCTCTTTATTAAAACAATAAGGTGTTATAGCAGTAATTACTCAAACTCAAGTACTGAGGTGACGTTAATGGCCTAAGGGAGGTAGGGGGAGTATCAGGTTTGTACAGTTTTACAAGTCAGAAGTCTTTGTGGCACTTTACGCTAAAAGTTTTCTAAATATTTATGTTTTGGAAATTATCCGGAACAGAAACGAGGTCATTGACACGGCTAGCAGTTAATAATTATTTTGTGGAGTTTCTTGCCGGTTCGTCGCCATAGAGATCTACGTTAGAGAATGAGCAACTACAGTACATTCACAGTTATTATGCCTTTTTTATGGAGGTTGGGAAATCATCAAATGTAGCGGTAGGAAGTGTCAGACTTCTACTGACTAAAAATCACCCATGTTCCTGTCCTTCTTAGCCCTTTGTGCCTGAAGCTGCAGTACCTCTTTCAAACAACCCGCAGCACAGTTATTATGCCTTGTGACTAGGACTGTAGCTCTTTTTAGGTTTCCGGAGCCAAATGGCAAAAAACGGAACCCTTATAGATTCGTCATGTCTATCTGTCTGTCCGTCCGAATGTCACAGCTACTTTATTCGGAAACTATTAAGACTACACAGTTGAAACTTGGTTCGTGGATCTGTGAACCGTAATTTGAACAATATACAGGGTGTAAAGTAACCCTTCACACATACGTCAACCAAGCATTCTGTACATCAAACTAATTACCCCTACGCAAAAATGTTTGCTGGAAAACTATTTTTTTTTTGGGGTCAAAAATCACATTTTACGGTAAAACTCAATGTAGCACTCTTAAAACATCGTGCTATTGGTTTTTTTTTTTTTTTTTTATTCTACTTTTGCTTAGGGGCTTTTATCAAAGATATGTCAGCTCCATCGTACCTTTTTACATTAGTTGGCTAACATGAATAAAATTAGTTTATAATATTACTTAGAAGCTAATGAATAAGAGTCATTCGTGGAGGACAGTAATTAAATGGCACAACTTTTTAATAATATCCGAAGATGGTACAGACAAGATGGATTGGATTATGCCTACATCAAATTTATTTATTTTAAAATCATTCAAGAATAACTCTCGTTCTACTCTATTCCGAGCACACTCCATCAGCAAATGTTGTACGTCTTCGATTTGATTGCAAACTATGCAATTAGGAGAGTCAGTCTTTTTCATAAGAAATGCGAATTTTGCCGATGGATAGTGCCCAGAACGGAGTCTTAATATCAATTTTACATAATTTCTGTCAAATTTAGTATTCTCGAACCAGGGAACACGAGGTGGTTGGCTTTGGATGCTTTTGTACCAAATGCCTTTATCCATAGATATTTTGAGAAAATGTTCTTTCCAGGAATTAAGGCATACAGATTTAAAGGAGAATGAGCAAAATGGTACCCGGCTCCAATAGATATGATTGTAGTGTCGTTTAAAAGGTCTTACCAAGAGGAACAATTTTTACTATAGCCGCCACTCTCAAATCTGATTGCGTTTGAAATAAACGAGTCTTACTAACTAATAAAAACCCTGTTCCTTCAGTTTCCCTTTGCTTTCCAGGGCCACAGTAACCTGTTTAGACAGTCTCGTGGCCCCGGCGATGAACTTACATATACGAGTATATTAGTTACCACTTATTTATGTAAGAAAATGAGTACCAAGGTAATATTTTCGGCATTTCCGTTCATGTTTTCTATTAATAACGTTTTTACGTAAGACTTTGCCATGCACTCCTCATTTTAACTCGAGTCCCGTTGCTCCTGAGCGCGGGGATAAAACATATTTTACTCATTTTTTTCCGTGTAAAAACATATTTTTGTTATATATTAATCAGCAGTGCAAATAATATTGTCCAACAGTATTGCACATGTTTAACCGGGCGACGTACGATCGGCACTTGTGCACATATAGTGTCCATCGTATGGTACTTAGGCTATGCGAGGCATACGGGATTTACTGCTCCGGCATCTTTCCTCAATGCTGTTATAGTTGATACCGATATGTAATGTTTTAAATCTACTCACTTTTTGATAAAATATATGTTTTGTATTTAAAGAATGCTTGTTTTCTTACTTATTTTAATAATAGAATCCTAAATGTGTTATATCATGTTATTCTAGCTTTATTTTACTTATATAAGTAGTTTGTAATAAATTCTTCATCATTTATAAAACACAAGCTGTTCCCCGTGGTTTTACCCCTGCTGCTTGGCTCCTTTTAGTCGTAGCGTAGCGATGATATATAGCTTATAGCCTTCCTCAATAAATGGGCTATCTAACACTGAAAGAATTTTTTAAATCGGACTAGCAGTTCCTGAGATTAAAGCTTTATAATAATAAGTATAGATAGTGAGATTACTGCTTTCCAAACGTGAATAGGGACAGGCGCCATGGTAGACGTTTTTCTGCATCAAAATGTCTATTCAATGATATATTAATGAGGACTATTGGAGCGGGTACCACGTTCCATACATTTTTGCCCATTGTCCTTTAGCTGTATATTCCCAGTAATCAGGTACATAATTAATTACACATCCGTCTTTTACCGCTTGTTTGGATATACGGTCAGCCTCCTCGTTACCTCTTAGTCCAATATGCGCTGGAACCCATTGCAATCTACATTCTATATTATTGTTTTTAAGTATAATAAACAGTTTTAAAATATCATACGCTATCGATGTACCTCTGCTGTATCCAGAGGCGCATCGAGCGATATGCTGGAGTGCGCTTTTGCTGTCTGAAAAAAATATTGCTTTATTTAAATTATGATTTAGGACGTAATTAATTGCTTTGTAAATTGCTATGAGCTCCAGCGATTGTGCTATTGGATGCTTTGAATAGTAGAAGGGACACAGAGGTAATTTAAGTAAAGTTTTGACCTGAAAAATTAGAACTTACAAAAACAGCTGTGCAAAATTTGGAACTTTGACCCCCAATATCCCCGTAACTAGGGGGTTCCCAGGTATGGTCTAAAACAAAAAAAATATCGCAGTGGTGGGGAGAATAAGTGCCCTTCGTTTGCGTTAAGGGTACTTTTACACCCTTTATGTATAGTAAGTAGTTTTTGAGATATAGCACATTTAAAAAACAGCAAATATAACTTTGTCATTCATACTAATACTAAACAAAGTTATCACAAAATATGTTTTTCTGTTGCTGCTTTGACAAGAAATAATTCAAATAAAAGGGACACCCCTTTAATTTGTATTATTTCTACTACGATGGTGCGGAAACCTTCATGTGCAAATCCGACTTGCACTTAGCCAGTTATTTTTATCGCAAAGGTTGATCTTTTGTAAAAAAAAAAAAATATTGATTTTCCTTTGAATTTGTTCTTGATTGGAGCATTTGACCTAGGTGCTAAACAATTGGAGTTTGGTACCGCCATCGGCTTTATATATTAACCCAAAGGGTGTTTTTTGCATAAATTTCAATTTCATCAATTATGTTAGTTTTACAATATTAAGTGTTGTATTGTTACTCCAAAGGAAATTTACTTTTGCTTTTTAAACTGGTGGGGTTCAGATCTATTGTCAATGAAGATACTCAAAAGTCCACCAGAATGTCATTACCTTTTTTTTTTTTTTTGGTGGGTGTAAAATCATCGAATAACCCCTCCCGCTCTTGGGTAGAGCGAAAGGGAGTGTCAGACTTCTACTGACCAAAAACCACCCAAGTTCCTTCTTCGCCCTCTATGTCGAGGCCGCGATAACCGTTGGACTACCCGCGGCCCCGACAGGCGTCGGCCCTTTCGGGCCCCTCCCATGTTGCTGACATCTCTTTGAGGCGCGCGTGGAACACGAACGCGCCGTCGACACGGCCTGTTTTCGTCGTGAGACGGACGGACGGCGAGTTAGCCCATCACTCACCGTCCACAGGCCCGCGTCTACGGTGGCCGGAGGTCATCGCGGGACCCCCGAGAATGTCATTACCTTAGTACATATTTCAATGGCATGTGTTGCAAGCGCGTCTGGTGAGCAAGAAGGTCTGGGTTCAATTCACGGTTTAGTGTCTAATGTTTACCTGGGTGATAGATACTAAAGTAATGTCCTCAATTCACCTGGGACATATTAGTTTCACTCAGGTGAATTGAGGACACTAAACTAATGTAAAACAATTTAGTGTCCTGTGTTCACCTGTATTTTTTTTTACTTGATTGTTCACATGTCAAGCAAAGTGTTATTGGGTATTGCAATTAGGAATTCCTCAGTTGCGGCCGAGGAATCCGGGAAGTTAACAAAAAAAAAAAATTAGTCCGTCATATAGATCACCAAAAAACATTGGGCACGTATTTTTTCTTTTTTCACGTAAACAAACAATGAAGACGATACAGTGCTTTGAAAACTCGTGGGACATCATACTCTAAGACATTAGGAATTCCGATATGTCTTTTTCTATTCATTATTTTAGTGTGATAATATGTAGCTGCATCTCTACCTGCCCATAGGATCCGGGAATAAGTGGCGTGGTATTATGTTATGTATGTCATTCACGTATTGCACTCGTAGTTTTGTTTTATGAATTGTTCTTCTGACATTGAAAAGCGCCAGTAATGGCTTAATTGAAATAAATGCTTTGAGTTTTAGTTTGAGTTTGAGTTGATGGCAATAGGCTCGCCCCCTATTACATGGGACTTAACATATTACTGGCGAAATGTGGCTGTAATAGGTACTTACTTTTAGTAAAACCTCTGCCTAACCCTTCGGGGATAGACGTGATGTTTTGTTTCACCAAAATTATTTTAAATGCAACCAGTTTCACAGTTAACTCGTAACGAAGTAGGAACAGTTAAAAGTTTGCCGAAGTTTGGCTCCATTTTAAATAGTAGCTCAATCCTAGTCGGCGGAGTGAGGCAGAAGGCCTCAGTCCCATCGTCGACTGGAAGCGTTTGCCTATCGATTTTTCTCGCTCAAGAAATGTGCCATAGATGTAGGTCCCTTGTGAGTGAAAGAAATACTTATACATACATTATATGAATAGTTGCTATCGCTGTCTGTTTAAACTGTCCGGTGAGGACTCAACTAGTTTGTCGCATCGACAAGCGCTTTCAAAAAAAAACCTTGCATAGTGAAGGTTATTTGGAGGCAGAACACATTTTTGGTACATGCGTTAACCAACAAGTGACTGTTCACGCTTGCGCACCAAACCTAGATAAAAGAAACCAGCCAAGTGGACAAAAATACAAATTAATTAAGAACATCCTTCTTTTTCTTGACTAAAGCTGTAGTCGAAAAGAAAAAAAATGTGTCGGCCACATGAACGAGAGAATAAAACGACAACTCACTCAACAATGTTCACTTAGCGTCACTCTCACCACTTACCAGCTCGCTCGCTCTAGTTACTTGTGGTGTGTCGCCAGCGGTGTGACCTGTACCTTACAGAACAGCTCAATTTCGGCCGGCTGGAGTGACTTGCCGGAATAAGAGACGTCTCTATTAAGAGATGAGCCATTTAACGTGCAGGCTGCTTGAAAATATGGCTGTCATTGTGAGGAGTTTGGAAAGTGGTTTGGCATGGAATCTTGCCGTTTTACTGTATGATTTTTTGTAGAGGATAAATAAGGATAATTCTGTAATAGTCTGGGTGATATTCGTGTGAAACTGTGTGTGGATAGACGGGAAGCCAAATGTAACATAGTAAGCAAAAAGCTACGACAAAATCATCGTCTGCTTAGTCTATTTCCAACTACATAATGTTGAGTTCGAGTTGCAGTCTAACCGGATGCAGCGGAATACTATTAATAAATAAAATAAATAAATAAATAGTTTATTTGCACCTTGTAAGAAATATGGTTTTACAATAATTAAAATAAGCCTTAAGGTAAAAAAAAGTTGTAAGATACAGTATCAGCCAATACCTAAGCTAAGACAACAAATAAAATATTAAAAAAAAAAAAAAAAATTAATAAATATTAATATTAATATTTTATGAATAAATATTAATATTATAAAAAAATATTTAAAAAAAAATATAAATAAATATTAATATTTTATGAATATTATTTTATTATGGAGCGACGGATTAACAATAGGGTAGTTAATTAACAAAAAAAAATCTAATTAGTCCGTCAGATAGATTTTCAAAAAATATTGCACACGTATTTTTTCTTTTTTCACGTAAACAAACAATGAAGACGATATAGTGCTTTGAAAACTCGTGTGACGTCATTTTCTAAGACATACGTTACCAAGGTATTACCCTTAATTAATTAATATTGAAAAGTTTAATCTTACCAAGGAGTAAGACTGGTTGTCAAAATATCCAAAGAAAACAAAATCGGGAAAAAGTAAAAACAAAGAAAATGAAAATGACATACAAAAGAAAAAATAAGAAATCAGTACTTGTTAATGTTATGATTTTAAAAATCTGTATTATTATGGTAACAGTAATAATTATGAAAATACCAAGACATAGAACTAGTAGATATCATTTGAATTTCAAAATAGTGACTTCGATCGAAGTTGTTATGGCGATCCTTAATTATTGAAACCCTTTAAGTCTATAATAGTAGACCCCCCCCCCCCCCTTTAAGTATATATAGTTTATAATCTATAATATGTATGTATTTAGAAATATATACTTAAGTATGTTTATCAGTTGTCTAGTACCCATAACACAAGCTCTGCTTAGCTTAGGACTAGATGGCGTTGTGTGATAGTTGTGGAATACTATTTTTTTATTAAGTACCTTTACCTTGACGATTGACCCATGCAGCTGTTATATGCTCATGGCACAATATAGAAACTTGCAAACACTTTGTAACAAATAGATACATAACTTTCCTCTTCGTCGTTTCTCTGAGAGAAATGCTTTTACATTATTCTTTAGTTAAATCTATGGGAGCGTTCAACTATTACGTAACCAAACTCCCCCACATGTACCGCGCTGTGACGTTTTACTGTACCCCCCTCTAAAACGTTACATAACCACTAAGTGATAATATTTACCTAAACTTTGAAATATTGAGAAAAATAATGTTAAAAAAATGCGTGAGATAATCTATCTACGCGACCGTTTTGAAGGGTAAAAAAAACAATGTTACGTAACGCGTAGTTCAAACCCTCCCGCCTCTGTAACGCATCGTAACGTTTCACAAGCCCCCCTGTCCCCCCAAAGTCGTTACGTAATACTTGAACATTCCCTATGTTAACAATCAAGGCAACATTACTAAATCCCTTTACAACCAAAAGAGCTTAAAACCCAAGTACCATTTCCTCATACAAAACGACCCTAGAACTAAAAAAATTACTAGTACTACATAAACTTCACATTTAAGACCTGACCCGACGTCCCAAGATGAAAGTGCGGTGATAAATCTCGCTGGCAACGGAAATTAAAAATGATGCTTTACTGCCAACAGATTAGGGTGTAATTTAGATTGAGGACAGTATTTCGTTGATGCTTTTTTGCGATAGAGGGCATTAGTGTTTGGGTTTATGAGATTAACTGTTGTGAGTATTATGTTGGTATTTAGGAGATAAGGTTGGGTGCTTAAGAAGTTTGGGGTAGGACCTACATCTATAGCAGGTGGTTGGATTTAATTTTGGCATCGCGAATGCCTATAACTTTTTAATGGGATATTTTTAAGTTCATATCTGCATAATTTTTCAGTACATTAGGTAACTTCACTAATTAACTGAATGCATAACACAAAACTGAATGTTGTGCAAAAAACCAAATGTTTAATTGAACATGTACTACAGAAAAAAAAAGTAAAAAAACTCACAAAACGATATGATCTTTTTATCGAATTCACACCAAAAATGTGGTTCGTACATCGGAAAAATACGAATGATTTATCAAAAATACTAACTTGCACTCTAAATCGTTCAGGTTAGGTAAGGTTGTTAGGTTTTTTTTACCCGACTGCGGCGAAGCCCAAAAGGAGGGTTATTTGCTTAGCATGATTACATTTTTCCGCAGACGTGTGAGTCCATAATTTTTACCCGACTGCGGCGAAGCCCAAAAGGAGGGTTATGTGTTTGGCGTGTATGTATGTATGTATGTACGTTTCTTTGTTCCCTCATAACTCCTAAACGCATAAATGGATTTGAATAAAATATACGTCGTTAGATTCGTCTTGATGGCGCAAGTGTCACTGGCTACATTAAAATTAAAAAATAAAAGAAATTTGCGGATTTTAAGGGTCATAATGGATTTTTTTTATTTAAAAAAATAAAAAAAATCCATTACCATCGAGTAGGGTATCAAAATGAAGGGTTTTAAAAGGAGATTACAAAAATGTACAACACTTATATGTTTAAAATAAATTCAAAGTCACAAATCATAAACAAGCACAAAAGTTAAATCATCTGCAAAGATTTTTACGCGACCAACGAAAGAACAGACACAAAAGAACTAAAAAGTTGGAAATAAAAAAAAATAGTTATAACTAAAAAACCCCACCGAAAATACTGAAAAGTAAAAACAAGCACAGTAATTTTTTTTAAACAAAACTTGGAAGCAGGCGGGGTCCATTCTATTTTTCATTTCATAATTTAATATTTAAATGAACCCCGCCTGCTTTTACTTACTTTTGTGATTGTTTATATGATTTGTGACTTTGAATTTTTTTAATAGAGGACAGTCGTAGTCGCATGCCACCTTGCTAAAGCCATTATCAAATTATCTACTTACTAGACGATTTTTCTTGTTTAATACTTTTAAGACCGCGGTTTTATTAGTCTGCGTTTTTATTCGTAGTCGGGTTTTAGTTTTTAATCTTATTTTTTTATTAGAATTGGAAATTCGTTATTTTTTCTTTGAATTTCCACTTAAATATTACAAAACCCCTTCGCATCATCTGCGAAAAACAAGTGAATTTCGTAGGTAAAATTCAAAAGGTACATAAAAGAAGGGATCTGGGGTATCCAGTATAGCCGCGAGTGGATTTTAAAGGTCATTGTAAATATATAATGAAGGGTTTCGGTGTCTGTTCTATGCGCCTGATATTCTGTATTCATGGGTTGTCGTTAAAAACCCTTATTTTTGGAGTGGTTAAAAGGAACTTAGTATAATCAGCCTGTAATATCATCACTGCTGGGTTATTGACCTCCGGGAGAGTGAAGGGGCTGTAATTCGCCATGTAACATATTTTTGAGAGTGATGATAAAATCTAAACTTCTCAGTTCTAAAATTTTCACTGAGATGCACACTTTTCAATTTCGGGACTTTGACTCCCAATATCTCCGTAACTAGGGGGTTCCCAGGTATGGACTAGAACAAAAACAATATCGCAGTGGTGGGGAGAACAAGTGCCCTTCGCGTTAAGGGTTCTTTTACGCCCTTTATAGATTGTATGCGTGCCCGTAACTTTGAAAAATAAGCGGAAGTTAGGTAGGCCTTTTAATTCAATCCTCTTTTATGTTTCTGGCAGTTCTAACCAGTTAACCAATACGGAAAAACATTTTTCTTTTTATTATTTCCTATCAGAAATATCCGGTAAAAACACGACCAGAAGTTTCCTTACAAAAGCATTACTTCTTACTAATCGATCACCATGACCTACAAAAATAAAGCCGGCCCAAAGGGAAGGTTTGATGCATCGCCCTGATTGAGGTTATAAAAAGAGGGATAATGTGGAGCCAACATCATGCTGGAATTATTTATGTGGTGTTTATTGTGTTGGCTGTACTGGAGGTTAGGTTTTGTGTGTTGGTTATCCTGTTTTGCATAAAGGTGTGGAGAGAAAGCATTATTAGAGTGAAGTTTAGGTTGTATGAATTGTTGAGCTACGTCCACCGTTCGAGTCGGTTTCTACCAAAGCGGAGAGGATCTGAGTGAGGCGAGAAGAGATGTGCGGAAATCTGCCAAGCAAATTAGTTAAATATTTACATCTGGTCTTTCGCCATTCCTGTGATTTATCGAATTTGGCGCATCTCCTATCCGCTTTGCTCGTTGCTTTGGTGGAAACGATGAAAGATGAATTTTTAGTCGCCGTCCAAATTTTTTCTAGGCATTGGGTATCATTCACAAGCACCTTTAAAAAAAAAAATCTAAAAAACTAGAAAAAATTAGATATAACAAGCAAGCACTCGGCTAGCTAGGAATTTCTTCTGTACCTATCGGTCTCAAAAATATTTTCAAAAGCGTTTCACAAACATTTAAACTCACCAACACCTCGACCGAACAACTATTTGTAGATCATAAAAATATTATTTTCCTATTCGTTTGTGCGCACATCGAACCCGCGACGCGCAGCCCAGCAGCCAATCAAACAGCTATTGCGCGAACCGTGCCGTCTTAAACATTGTCTTATGAACGACACAGCCAAGTCACGTTTTCAGATGTTATCTCTTATACTTTACACCAGGTGCGTCAACAACTTTACGCCAAGAAAAAATATGTATCGAGTTTCTTTCGCATTTTTTCCTCAATTTTCGTTGCGGACCCCCAAACTCGATTGAAATTCAAGACGTTAAAAGAGCTATCACTCATCATTGCGGTTTCCGCGTTTCTCGGGTTCCGTATTAGAGGTTTAGGCTCACTAATCATTTTCACCTCACCGTCTAAAGTAGGTAGGTACGTACCCATGTCAGGAAAAAGTGCTAAATCGCATGATTTGGACAGAATTATTTATGGATAGGCTGTCTGAGTTGCGTTTATTTGAGATCTGAAATATTTTAGGCAATGTGACTGATATCAGGTACATTTAAAGTGCATGTGGTAAAATAAAAGTCTAATATAGGGTGTAAAAGTACCCTTCACGCAAACGAAGGGCACGTGTTATCCCCAGCACTGCGATCATTTTTTGGTTCTAGACCATACCTAGCTGTTTTTGTAAATACTGGTTTTTCAGGTTATAACTTTACTTAAATTACCGGCATGACCCGTTAACTATTTAAAGCATCCACTAGCACAATGTTTTAAGAGTGCTACATTGAGTTTTACTGTAAAATGTGATTTTTGACCCCAAAAAGAAAAATCGTTTACCGGCAAAAAAATTTGCGTAGTGGTACTTAGTTTGATGTACAGAATGCTTGGTTGACGTGTGTGTGAAGTGTTAATTTACACCCTGTATAATGTGTAGTTAGCGCCTAACCTTTTATCATAGTTATTATGCCGCCCAAGGGTCTCTGACTTGAATATTAAAAAAAAACTTGTGAAAAAGTGGATCTCGGACCCCACAATATCTACGTAACTAAAAGGTTTCCAGTTATGGTTCAGGACAAAAAAATATCGCAATGATGAAGATTACAAATATCTTTCGACTTCGTTTTTGGGTCTTGTTACACCCATTACTTATATGAGTAGTGTCCCTTTTTTTTTTGTTTTGAGGGGTGGGGGGGAATCGTCAAATAACCCCTCCCGCTCTTAGGCAGAGCGACAGGGCGTGCCAGACTTCTACTGACTAAAAACCACCCATGTTCCTTCTAAGCCCTGTGTGTCGAGGCCGCGGTATCTCTTACAACATCCCACAGCCCCGACGGGCGTCGGCCCTTGCGGGCTCCTTCCATGTTGCTGAAATCTCTTTGAGGCGCGCGTGGTTCACGAACCCGCTGTCGACACGGCCTGTCGTCGTCGTAAGACGGACGGACGGCGAGCTAGCCCATTACTCACCGTCCACAGACCCACGTCTACCCCGACGATGAGTAGTGTCCCTCAAACCTCATAAATATGGATATCAGTATTAAATTCACACCCTATGCATTTGGAAGTAGACAAAAACACACCGCAATATACTACGGTCCTTACGTAGGTACTCCTTTTGCTTCATTCAATTCATACATCAGGTTATACACACCCACGTCGAGGCTGCGGGTTGTTTGAAAGAGATACCGCTGCCTCGACACAAAGGACTAAGAAGGAATATGGTGTCGGGTTTTAGTCAGTAGAAGTGTCCACACTCCCTACCGCTCTGCCCTGAGTGAGGGGAGGCAATAATTGATGATTTCTCAAACTCCCAAAAAAAAAAACGTTAAACATGCACGCACCTGAGGAGCTCGTGGCTTAATAAGAACTGTCACTCGGGTCGATCTTTAGGTTAAGCTGCGCTTGCCTAGGTCGATCTGTGGATGGGTGACCGGCATTACATACCGAGTTTCCTCCGTGCCTCGGAAAGCACGTTAAGCTGTTGTCCGATCTTTGGCAGTCGTTACGGGTAGTCAGTGACCTGAAAGTCTGACATCCATGTCTTACCAAAGGGTATCGTATTACCTAGTATTAACTGGGTTGTGGAGGTCAGATAGGCAGCTCCATGTAAAATACTGATATTCAGCTGCATCCGGTTAGACTGGAAGCCGACCCCAATATAGTTGGGAAAAGGCTAGGCAGATGATGATGATACACGCACGCACCTAAATAATACTCGCATTTTTCACCAGTTACGTTTGCCGTAGTAACTGTTACACATAACATCACGCCTGTGAATCTCTAAGGGGTAGGCAGAGGTGCACCCATTAGTAGAATCTAATTTCGCCAGTAAAAATGTTAAAAACCTATCAAACGTCAAAAAACATTACCATTATGTTTACGCGGCTATAAATCATTGAATAACGACCGAATGCTTGAAATAAAACTTTCATGTTGCGTTCAAACCTATTAACTCACAGCAGAATAATTAAATAATTATAAAAAGCAATAAAAATCGCATGAAATAATTACTTTTCATTATTTAAACTTACCATAAGTGCTATAAATGTTTATAAACGGAAATTGACTGCGGGTTTCAGAGTTATTCTTGTTATAGAGTTATTAAAAGTTTTTAATACTTTAGTAGTGCCTGCGGTCTGGTGGTGGTAAGCCCGATAGCTGATGATGAGATGAGAGCGTGGGTTTGTTTCCCAAGTGGGGTATAGTGTTACTGAGTTTTTCCAATAGAACTAAACCTCAGTAGAAGCCACGGGTTTGTGCAAATGGCAATAGGCGGCCCCGACTTACGAACAGTAGGTCGTGAGTTCGAACCCAGGCAGGCACATTACTTTGTGTAATTTATTTCATCACCGCTGCTCTCTAAACGGTAAAGGAAAACATCGTGAGGAAACCGGCATGGCTTAGAACCAAACATTCCAAGACATGTGACATCTACCAATCCTGGGCCCGCGTGGTAGATTATAGCCCATTCGCTCTCAAAGAGAGAGGCCTGTGTCCCAGCAGTGGGAACATTAATAGGCTGTTGATGATGATGAAGCTATTACTTGGGACTTAAACATACGTTATTATAGTTTGGTGTACCTACTAACTATATTAGGTACACCACTGCCTAACCCTTCGGGGATAATAGGCGTGATATTATATTCTGTTATGTGGTATTTTAGTAGTCAGTTTAAAATATATAACTTAATATGAAAAGGATATTTAAATGTGGGTCAAAAGATAATGTTGTGTATGGTTTGTCGACTTTTTTTTTATTTAGCCCGTATTGTCCCACTCCTGAGCAAAGGCCTCCCCCCATTCCTTCCATTTCTAGATGGTGTGGTTCTTCTTGCCAGTTGGTGAAGAAGCCATCAAGCCATCCAAGGCGTCCCGCCATCTTCTCCTCGGTCTACCGCGACCCCGTCTAGACTAGGGCTCCATTCTTGCGATATTCGGGCCCACAGCTGCGGCGGCACACGGCAGACATGGCCCACCCAGTCCCATTTCAGTCTCGCAGCTTTATAAGCTACGTCGGCAATTTGCGTTCTGGAGCGCAGTGTAGTGTTTTTTATGCGGTCAGTTAATTTTACATTCAGAAATCTGCGCTCCATCGCTCGTTGGCAAACTTTGAGTTTGGACTTGGATGTTAGTCAAAGATCAAGTCTGTGCACCACATGCCAGAATGGGGAGAATACACATGCCCATTGGCTTGCGTTTTAAGGGGATGGGTAAATCGCCCTTGAATAGTAGCTCTTCCAGGCATTTTCTGTGCGTCTTGCCATTTCTTGAAACTTTATGAACGAAATATCCATATTAGATTATAATCCTTGTTTCCTTGTGTGGATTATAGCCCATCCCTCTCCTAGAGAGGAGGACTGATTCCCTGAAGTGGGAACATTATAGGCTGATGATGACGATAAAGTCATCAAATGAGTCCCGCTCTGGGTAAAGCGGAAGGGAGTGTCAGACATGTACTGACTAAAACCCACTCATGTTCCTTCTTAGTCCTTTGTGTTCCAGAGCCGCGGTATCTCTTTGGAATAGTCCAGCAGCCATCGGCCCTTGCAGACCCCTTCCATTATATGGTAACGCCTAAGGTTGTGAACGAGGTATAATGCTTGGCCGAGTAACATTTTGAAGTTAAAAGACCAGGTCCACCGAGGAATGAGCGCGACACTTGCTGGTGGCTATAAAACACCGATGACCATAAAACTACTGGAGCGTTCGCACTGGGTGCTGGAAATGCGACGGTGAACGGGTGAACGTTTTTCGTTGTTTTACAAAAATACAAACCTACCATATTATTCATACGTTAACACCTCCTCGGTTTGGCGTTGTGAGCATGAGCTGGGTTCAACTACCGGGTCAAGCAAAGTGTTATTGCGTTTTTCCATCAGAAATTGCTTACTTGACTTTATCTTCGGAACTATTGATCCGATTTTGGAAACTCTTTCACGAACGTAAAGCTACATAATTCTATATCACAGACTATGTTTAAACAGTTCCTGTGAGTTAATTTTCGTACAGTAACGAGCCAAAATATGGATACCTAACTTAACAAACTGCTATATTCTTGGCAAAAACCTATTTCGTGACGGACAAACATTGATGCCTCGTAATAGGTTCCCATTGACACCCTGCGAGCATGGCACGCTAAAAAACTCTCTGAAAATATCAATTAGACTTTGTGATTGGCTAGGAAATGAAATCAAAAGTCCTTGACTCAACTGCAGCGTTCACAAAAGAGACGACTTGTCGAGTTTAATCTCAAAGGCAATATGAGCGTTATTGCCACAAAAAAAAGAAGACAGAGGGTTAGTTTCAAACAACGATCGATAACGCACGCACACATGCACTGGTACCGTTGGCCGTGGAATGCGCTTGAGTCAGACTTGACATGCCTACATTCAGCTCAATTATAATATTGACAGGTACAGTTTGTTTATAATGTGACATACACACCCATTTTTCAATATATTAAAGACATGTTTATCACTGATTACAGTGACATATGACATATTTAGCATTGATTAGATCAGAATGCATCTGAAAAGGATGGCTGATGTAGGAGGTAACGCACATATGTATATTATGTGCGTTGCATTCGTATGAAGAAAATACTTTGTTCGAAGATCCGTCAATTGCTGCCAAAAATTAGTCGGCAAGCATTTGTTTGAAATCGTTGCACCAGTGCGTAGTTAATTTTGTAAAGCAACTTTCACAGTACTTATGAGTTTACGAATTAGTAGGTAGTCAAAAAATACTACGCTCAATTTTCTTGCTGATCCTGATACTTGCGTTATTTAGGTCCAATATCTTCAACTTTGAATGCACTCAACCATCACTCAACAGGTCACGTCTCTGTGACTCCTGTCACGTATTAAACCATTTATTTAATTTTGTATGAAGATACTCGTGGTGAAGAAGTCACGTACAACGCGTGCAGCTACACCCGCGCCAGTCATTTGTTTGAGAACGTCTCGGTCGTACGCAAGCGTCTCAGTGCAAACTAAATAATAACAGCGATGTGTCGCTGTTATTATTCGGTCGATCTTTCAATAAACCTGTGCTTTCCTAGGATTGTCCATGGATGAGTGACTACTTACACCCCGAGTTTCTTCCGTGCCTCGAAAAGCTCGTGACACCGTTGATCCGGATGACAGAATTGTAGTTCATTGACAGGTAGTCCTCCGGAAGTCTGAAAACCACTCTTCCCAAGGGGTATCTTTTAACCCACTACTAAGTAGGTTGTGCAGGTTAAGTGTGAGCAAAATAATGGTGTTCAGTTGCGGCTGATGAGACTAAAAGTCGATCCCAACATAGTTTTTAGTCATTGTGAGTAGTGAGACTTCTGTACTTATCTGTTTTGTGTGATTCAGGCAGAACTAAATTCTTGACGTGTTTACTTTTAATATAGTGTTGCCAGGAAATGTTTGACGGGAAATAAATACAGCCGTGGCTAAGCCATGATTGTTGAGGGGTTTCTGCTGGGGTGGCGTGAGATTATTTATTATTTTTTGGTTGGGTAATAATTTATTATGCTTGGTGTTAGAAAAATTGAGTGGGACGCTACCCACACACATTTGTGTTGTGTTAAGCTAAGAAAAGGTTACACTGAATTCTGGGTGGGTAATCTTATGTGTATAACCTATGTTGAAGCCGGGGTTAGATGTGTGATTATTGATTTGAGGATATCAGAATTTACTATTACATAATTATAGCTAGCTCATATTGTTCCATATTTTTCGTTGACTGCCTCGACGAGCTGGTGAACTTGTGGAGCTGGTTTCGATTCCCTGGGTAGTGTGTTATTAAGTTTTCCCATTAGGAATTTCAAAGTAGCAGCCGCGGAGAATGTATCTGTGCCCAGTTGATGGTAATACGAGTAAGCTCGTCTGACATAACTGGCGGAATTTGGGTCTACTATAACGTGCACGTCTGCCTAGCCCTTCAATGATTTCTGGCGAGATGTTATGGTATAAAAAAGGGGTCTTTAAAACTTAAAGAACATTTTGTCCAACCGTCCTTGTCCAGGCTTTGCGTCTCTGAAAAGAGCGAATTAAAAAAAAACTCGTAAGCCTCTTACGTTCTGCAGCAAATTGTGCCGTCAACAGAAGTTTTTAATTAGGGTTCCGTTGCCGTAGATAAAAAATAGAAACCTTATAGATTCAACCGGTTTAGTCTATCTGCCGGTCTGCCCGTGTGTCTTTGCCATTTTACTCCCGAGACTTTTGAAACCACACTGCTGAAGTTTGGAGTACAGAAATCTTCTAATAAATCCCCTCTTAATTTCAATGTGGAGTTCTGAAAATCTGAGTTTGTAAAAAGAATTAATGTTATTTTATTTTTTAATGAAAACTTAAAACTGCAGCAGTAACTTTATTGTTCATACAAATACTATGTATACAAAAAATGGTTTTGCTGTTCAATGAAATTAACCTATGAATGATCGTTTAAAATATTGTTAATATCTTGTAGTGCTACGGAACCCTCTGTGTGCGAAACCGACTCGCACTGGCTGGTTTTTTAAGGGTAGTTTCTGTAATGCGATGTAGAAATAGTAGTGTTGAATAAATGAATAGTGGGACGAAGGCTTAATCAACTGGTTTGTACATAAATAATGGTTTTTAGTTATGCAAAACCTTTCAAAACAGCTCGGATATTAATTTGCATTGTCTGTGTCGAAGCTCGTGGCTTAATAATAACTGCCACTCGGGTCGATCTTTACGTTAACCCGCGCTTGCTTAGGTTGATCTGTGGATGGGTGGCCACCTATTACATACCGAGTTTCCTCCGTCCCTAAAAAAACACGTAAAGCTGTTGGTTCCGACTGCTATAAAGGGTGTAACAATATCCTTCACGCAAACAAAAGGCACTTGTTCTCCCCACCACTGCGATATTTTTTTGTTCTAGACCATACCTGGTAACCCCTTAGTTACGGAGATTTTAGACCAAATTTTGCACAGCTATTTTTGTAAATACTGGTTTTTCAGGTTATAACTTCACTTAAACTACCTCCATGACGCGTTTACTATTCAAAGCATCCACTAGCATAATGTTTTAAGAGTGCTACATTGAGTTTTACCGTAAAATGAGATTTTTTACCTAAAAAAAAGTCATTTCCCAGCAAACATTTTTGCGTAGGGGTACTTAGCCACTCAAACGACATCATCTGTTTAGCCTTATCCCACCTACGATGGAGTCGGCTTCCAGTCTAACCGGATGCAGCTGAATACCAGTGTTTTACATGGAGCGACTGCCTATCTGACCTCCACAACCCAGTTAATACTGGGTATCTGATAAACAGTAACGACTGCCAAAGATCTATATACAAGGTGAAAATTAACCCTTCATACATACGTCAACCAAGCATTCTGTAGATCAAACTAAAAGGACGTCTGCCGAGCGGTGGCATAGTACGTTCGACGGCACGGTTACAACAGTGGTTAATCATAATAATCTTTTATTTACCCAAAAAAAAAACATACAGAGTTTGAAATAACAGTTTGAAATTTTGTTAAGAAATACATTTTATCGTTTATGTTGCCAATTCTGTACAATAATAATACTCTACCTCCTAAGCTAGGATATACCTGTATTTTTTTAAGAAGTAGTTTACGGTCAATATCAACAAAAACTTCTATCAAGTGGACTGTTTCATTCTACTGTATGGTATACAAGAGTAGAATTTAATGCTGTAAGTATGTTTGTGTGTGTGTGAGTGGTGAGTGTATAGGTGTGAGTATAGGTGAGTGTGTAAGTGTGGGTGTGTGTGCGTGTATTATACTTAATCGAGTTTAATCGAGGTTAATCGAGTTTGCTGCGTTTCGCGAGTTGGATCCCCGCACGGAACAATTATTAAAATTTTATTAGCTATAAAAGCAAATCGGCAGGCTCTAGAACCAAACTTTTAAAGACATCTGACAACAGCCAATCCATTGGCCTTTGGTACACTACGTATCACAAATAGCAGGCCAGTTTTCCAGCTAATAGTCGTCAGTCGCATTTCATGACAAAGACCTGGCAATATGGCCCAATATCGTACAGACCGATCTGCATGATAAATAAAAACTAAGAAGCCGAAAATGTAAAGAATGTGATGAAACTACACAATCCACAAAATGTTTAAACATTTCCCTAAATACACCCTACACGTGTTGAAATCTAACTCGAATACAAACCAAATTATATTTAATATTCAAACCCGGCTCTATTCAGCAGCTAACTACAATATTAGGCCTAGAATATCGAATCAAATCACATTGTGTTCTATATTAACATAATCAATTCATTCAAAATCAAATCTACATATAATAAAATTGTGCCTTGAATAAATTAGACAGGGCTACATTAAATACGGTTAAAAGCTAAATCGTTCTACTTAATTTAGTAATTCGACTTTGGAGAATAGGTATTTCATTCACTATTTAGTGGTGAATTGGTGAATGAGCTGGATTTAAAAAAAAAATATTGTGCGAGCGTGTAGTCTATGGAATTCAGTGCTGCCTTTTCTGTGCATGAAAACAAAATAAAAGTTACATTTAAATAAACAAAAAATAAATGTAATAGGGTAGTTGACAAAAACTAATTAGTCCATCAGATAGATTTCCAAAAAAATAAATATTGGACACGTTTTTTTTTCTATTTTCACTTATACAATAAATGAAGACGACACAGTGCTTCGAAAAGTCGCGAGACATCACTAGCCCCCACTCACGGTCTTTGACACATTTTATTTTCGTTCTTTTTTTAATTTGATAAAACAAAAAAAAATTATAAATAATCTAACTGACGTACTAAACAGAATCGTATTTTTTTATTCAGTCAACTACCTTATTATTATTTATACATTCAACCTTTTATTAATTTAATAAAACAAAAAATACTTATCCAACATTTTGCGATTATCTAACAGACGGACTATACAGAATCGGCTGTGTTTGACGACACGGTTGGCGCAGTGGCTGAGCGATTGGACTGCTGCGCTGTGTGTCGCGGGTTCGATCCCCGCACGGAACAAATATTTGTATGGCCTATAGATAGTTGTTCCGGGTCTGGGTATTTGTGTATGTGAATTTAAATGTTTGTGAACGCCCCTACGATACAGGAGAAATTCCTAGAGTGGGGACAACGTTTTATAAAAAAAAACATATTTTTTTGAGTCGGTCAACTACCCTAATAAACTAACCAAACTGTTAGGTTGTAAAGAGTTTCTTATTAACTCCTATTGATCAAACTCAGAGCGTTTATTTTTATTATACCATAAGTACAACGGACTGGTATCCACAACTTCACGCCTAATGCGCGTATTTTGCTTGCGGTGAATTATATCATTACATGCACTTTTGTGAATGTCAGAAAATGGAGAAAGCAAAGTTATAGTCACAGTAACAAGACACAATAACTTGTGAAGGTATTTAGTTGTCCATTCCAAAGCGTAGAGTTCCATGAAAAGGAATGTGCAAGAAACTCCATAGATGCTATCGACCAATGCCAGGCAAAACCCTTCCCAAAGCCTTCCTCTGTTCTCTCTTGGAAAGTCATAAATAACGAGACTAACAGGAAAAAAATACGTGCCACTAGCTACACATTAAATACAGCATGTGGTCCTAAAAGCGATAATCAGGAAGTAGCTCAAGAATTTGTAAATTTCTTTACTGATATTCCTTTAAAAACAACGGAGGCTCTTAATTCCTCACCTGAAGTCTCAATTGGTTTATTGAAGGCGAACGTGCCTGGTTGCCTGGCTGAATTTAAATTTAAACATATAAACCCTACGGAGGTAATTAAAGCTTTCCGGCAAATAAAAATTAAACTGACCGAAGATCTATGGGGAATGTCTATCAAAGTTTGTACATCCATAGTTGAGACTATTGCACCATACTTAGCTTCAATATTTAATTTGTGTGTAGACCGAGGGGTTTTCCCAGATTTAATGAAACACAGTAAGGTCATATCTCTTTTCAAATCTGGTGACAGTAAAGATACTAATAATTATAGACCTATAACGGTGTTGCCAGCTTTTAGCAAGGTTTTTGAAAAAGTTATGCTTAACCAAATGCTCAATCATTTTAACACCAACAGAATCTTACACGATCAACAGTACGGTTTCACTAAAGGACGTTGCACAACTGACGCCGGTGTAACTTTATTAAAGCACATATTTAATGCGTGGGAACAGTCCCAAGATGCTGTAGGAATATTTTGTGACCTCTCAAAAGCATTTGATTGCGTGAATCACGACACATTGCTTTTGAAACTTGAGCATTATGGACTAGGTAAACTTGCACTTAGTTTAGTAAAATCTTATTTGAGTGAAAGGCAACAACATGTTCAAATAAATGGTGTTAATTCACAGGGTTTAAAAGTAAAAATGGGGGTTCCGCAAGGCTCAATATTGGGGCCTTTCCTTTTTCTGGTATATATTAATGATTTACCCTATTTATTGAAAAACCAACCTCAGAATATGGTGTTATTTGCTGATGACACTTCCCTAATTTTTAAGATAAATAGACGGGCTCAAAAGCTAGATGACGTGAATAAAGCCCTACTTCAGATTCATAATTGGTTCACAGCAAACAATTTAGTATTAAATGAAAAAAAGACAAAATGCATAAGATTTGCTTTACCGAATGTTAAAAGTAGTGATTGTGATATTCTATTAAATAACGAGAAACTAGAATTCGTAGATGAAACGGTTTTCTTGGGGATTACGCTTGATTCACGGCTACAATGGGGTGCTCATTTAACATCTCTTGCAGGGCGGCTAAGTTCAGTAGACTCATCTTTCATGGGGTACTGTTTGAGATGCTATAACAAAATTCCACAAAGCATTCTTGAACTGAATGAGACGAAATTTAAAACATGTATCAAACGCACACTATGCAAGCAAGCATATTACAAGTTAGACGATTATATCGCTGATAAAAATGCTTGGCTCAATGCCGGTCCTGCTCCACAAGGACAGGACGAATGAATAGCATTTAATAGGAAGAAGAAAGAAGAAGAAGAAGATTGTACAACTATCTTTGCAATGTATAAATTCAACCTCTTTAGTATTATATAGTCGCATAGCACATATTGTGTGAGTACTATGTACTAGAAAGCTGTCATTCTCTGGAAACCTACATTTGTTTTTCTATTTTTATTTGACTTGGATATGCCCTGGTGATTGAGAGTGTGTCATGCTCACTTAAATGTCTCGCTGATGGTGGCGGGTGTTTTGGGTCATTTCGTTCCCTTTAAAATGGTTGAGTGGAATGGTGGCTGATCCATGCGTCATGCTCGTGAACGGGTGCTGTCAGTTGTGACTGGTCACCTCTTAGTTGCCACGGCTTGTTTGAATTATTATATTATTTTTAAATCGTCGTTTTGGCTTTACTATGTCGACACTTATCGTGCACAACTTGCTACATCGTTCTCACATGATAATATACCAATCTCGATATGAATGATGTAACCAAAGTTTTGTAACAATATGATTTAAAAGAGTATCCATGAAGTTTCTTGCCATTCTTCTCATGAGACCAACGCTTTGGAATCGGCAACTACAGTACACTGACAGTAATTATGCCTTGTGAGTGGGACTGTAGCTTAGTTTATTAGCTTATTAAAATTTAGTATTTGTTCGACTATTCAAAAGAGCCTGTAACTGGCCAACTTGAAATAAATGATTTTGATTTGATTGATTTGATCTCCCAGCGGTATTCTCTGACCAATGTCTCACAAACACCTGGCCATCCCACCATATTTAAATCGGCTTAAAACATTAAAAAGAACCAACACATTTTAGTTTTCTTATACAAACACAACAGTGTGACCTAACCCTCCTAAAGGTCTGACACTAATAAAATAAGACCATAGTCCCAAATCGATAGACATCAATAAAACATGGCATCCGATGGTAATATTTAATTCAGACAATATATTGAGACCGTCTATCCCTTCGATTGTTCGTACGATTGTTTTAACCTTACCATTGCCGACTAGTTAATATTTAACGTAAACCTTTGAAGGCGTTTAATCAAACTTGAGTATTGTATTTTCGGTAATAGCTGCTTTTGTGTCAATGGTCGGTAACAAGGTCTTATTGCACTGAAATGCTTATGTATGTCAGTATTTAGACAATAGGCAATATAAGTTTGCCCTTTAATACTTCAACATACCTAGCAAATTAGGAAGAGTAGGAAAAAATTCTATTTTTCCTACTCCTCCGCTATTCTTTTCTGATTAATTTCGTTGCGGGATCCAAGACAGTCAAATCATTTCTCTGGGACTTCGTCGAGCTTCATTGTCTCGGCGCTTTTCTTGTGGTCGCCTGTCGCCACTGTTGATTCTGGCTTACAGAAGTTACAGTGGTTTGGGAATAGTTAGGCGGGCTTGTCCCAATAAAAAAAAATACCTAGCAAATTGTGACAGGTACATTTTGGTGTGATTTGATGTGTTATCTTACTACACGTTGAAAGTTTGGGAGTGTGTGAGTGTGTATCTTTGTTAGTTCTTTACGTCTAAACGGCTCGAGCGATTTTAATAAAATTTGGTAGGGAGTTAGCTGACACCCTAGATTAACACTTAGGATTTTATCTTCCCAACGGATAATAAAACTTCCGAGTTGTAGCGGGTGAAGCCGCTTGCAACACCTAGTAAATAATAATAGCAATTAAATGAACTGAAATAACTAAACTAACAACAAACTTTAAGGCGCATCAAAAAATCCTCCTCAACGCTACCAGCTGGTAATGTGCCCAAAATACTGGTGGCAACATGGAAGGGGCCGACGGGGCTGCGGGATGTTGTAAGAGATACCGCGTCCTTGACATTAAGGGCTAAGAAGGAACATGGGTGGTTTTTAGTCAGTAGAAGTCTGACACTCTCTTTCGCTCTGCCCAAAAGCGGAAGGGTTTATTTGATGATTAACCACGCCCCAAAAAAAAAAAGGTAAAGTCACCTAGACCAGCCATGTATGCTCAGTTGATGCCAAAAGGCTCGCCCCCAATTACATGGGACTTAACATAACAGTAAAATGTGGGTGTTCTACCATATCTTCTTAGCCCTTTGGGGAAATATCTTATTTACTTAGTAGGATGTGGAAACGTTTGAACCGGCGATGATAAACGCAGCTTTGAGTTTTCAAATATAATAGCTAATTTCACGTTTCATAAAATTACTTCTATAAAACCAATTATCTTTCCAATTAACGACGGGCAATAAAAACGCTGCAGAACCGCAGCGTCACCTGAACCCAGTGCATCGATATACTATGCAAATGTTGGCGTAAATTCTGCGGCCAACAGCGACGGCGACGTCGGTTTAACGTGCAACATAATTTAGCAACTTTATAATAGAGGGCGTCGTAATTCGAGTACCCAAGCCAGTAGCGAACTATAAATATTTGGGGACTTGGTCACTTGTTAATAATTAATGATTAAGTTTGTTGTTTATTTTGTGGGTGGCTCAAATTTTTGTAAATATTACAAAACAAACAACACAGACTAGGTAAATTTTTTTTAGCACTGAAATACAAGTTTGAGTCAATATCTATAAGTAAAACATTAAACAGACTCCAGGGTTGTAATGGCCTGGAGCTGCGGGTTGTTCGTAAGAGATACCGCGGCCCCAGACACAAAGGGCTAAGAAGGAACATGTTTGGTTTGTAGACAGTAGAAGTCTGACACTTCCTTACGCTCCGCCCAGAGCGGGAAGAGCATATTTTGATGATACTCCACCCTCAAAAAAAAGAAAAATAGGGATGTAATGGCATTGATGCATAATATATAGAAACTACAGTAACTACGAACTGTCGTGGATTCGAACCCAGACAGATGCATTAGTTTGTGTAAATTACTTCATAACCCTCTCAAAACGGTGAAGAAAACATCGAGAGGCAATCGGCATGTCTTAGAATCAAACAATTCTAAGATATGGGACATCTACAAACCCGCACTGGGTCCGCGTGGTGGATTATAGCCCATCACTCTTCTAGTGAGGAGGCCCTGAGTCCCTGCAGTGGGAACATTATATACTGATGATGATGTTGATATCAATATTGACTTCATAAAGTTACCGAAGCGCATGCCCTTTTCTTGTTAACATAACATCCCTCCCCTTAATCTCCGAAGTTTTAGGCAGAGGTGTACACCCACATACACCCACATTTTGCCAATTATGTTCACGTCCTAAGTAAAAGGAGGTCTATTGGTACAAACCGGGCACAAATCCAGACTCCGTGGGTGCTGAGATTCTGACATTCCTGCCAAAAAAGCTCAACATCACTCTTAGACCGACACGCGAATCAAACCGAGGACCTCATTCTGAACTATCGCATTTGTGACTACAGGACCAACAAGACAAATAAAAAAAAAAAAGAAACAAATATTTTATTTTTATAGGCCTACATGGGCACTTATAAAACGTCGGTAAAAAGGGGCACGGTTCGGTGCATTGGTCGATTTCTAAGGAGAAAAACCGGCAAGAAACTCCAAAGGTTTCTCTTTCAATCTTTTAAAATCGTTTGGGTTAACAAATACACACATGAAGACCATGCAGATTATTTATGGTTAACTTCAACTGCCATAAGCCCACATTAATTATGCAGGCTGCTTAAGTTTAAGTTTACAACTTAAATTATACACAGTGCTATTTCCAATGACTTACAAAGATGCTAACAAATATAATGTCATCCAACCAGTTATATAGTCTTCTAACTCTCGGTTTTCTCTCCCACTTTAACTCGGCTGCCATCAAAATAATAGTGAACGTGCAAGTTTTAAGCGCGTTTGTTCCATCATAGTCAACGTCTATGGCTTTCTTTCAGACGTGATCGAAGTCAAGAACAAAACCAGTTGGCAATAAAAAAAAACAAAAAAAAAATTAAAAAAATAAAACCCGACAACGACAAAAAGAAAATCTTGTTTCATACCTTTTTAGCGTCGTTTTTTCTTGTCGTACATTTCAAAGTCTTTGTTTAAGTCTGCTTCTAATTTAGTATTGTGCAACAGTTAGCAATTAGGTTACCACTGAAAACCATCTCAAATACAACACACATATACAGTTTATGAAAGGTTACAGAAGTATATAATTAAAATCCTTTTCGGCCTTTCCGCCATTTTATTTCAATTAAGCCCACATTAATTAAAAGGAAATTAATTTCACAAAATTAGCGTGGGAGGGAAATTTATTTGCGAATTATCGTAAATTGTTTAATGATAATAACTTAATTATGATTGTAATATTTTATGAGTGATAGCCTTTTTGGAGTTGCAGTAGAATATAATTATGGTAAAAATCGGTAAATTATTTATAATTTAGCTATTTTTTTTGAAGTTTTCTTTAACACCAACACCCTCTAACGTCAAAAAAACCATCTTAGTGTTCTCTAATTCTCGTCAGACGGCGAGTTGTTTAGTAGTTACCGTGGCGTCGACATATAGGGCTAAGAAGGAACATGGGTGGTTTTTAGTCAGTAGAAGTCTGAAAGTCGTTTCGGTTAGTACTTTTTTACTTTGTGGGTAAAAAAGTACTAACCTTGTAACGTCACACGACTTGACGCGACTTTTCGAAGCACTCTGTATCATCTTCATCTTTTGTTTAAGTGAAAAAAGAAAAAAATACGTGTCCATTGTTTTTGAAAATCTATCTGAAGAACTAATTCGTTTTTTTTTGTGAAATACCCTATTGATTCTCTGTTATAACATACCAACTGTGACATGTACACATTATGGAATGCAATAAAGCATTGAGTACTAAACGTACGAGAAATATGTCACCAATAATAAAATGTCAACTCCAGAAAATTACTTATCTGGCACATAACTAAGCCACTTAATTAAGTAGGCCCTCCAGCTAATAATATTATTTTTACTCCCCGGATTATATGCGGTCCAGGGTTTGTATAGGACAGTAATGAAATGATAGAGGACGCTAATCCCTTTTGAAAGGTGTTTCTCGGGGGACAACCGGGCTTATTTAGAGGATATTTTGATAAAGACATTTTTGACATGGGGTTTAAGTGATGAGTTGGAGGCGTTTGAGTGTCTGCGGAAATGTGGGGTCGAGCTTTGGGGATCAGAGGTGGCGGAATGTGAGTTGAATTTATTTTTAGCTGTGTTTGTTGTTGGGAATATTACGTATTGTCTGTCTGTGAGGTGAAAAGCCAAAGCTAGCTGAACTCCAAAGTCTTGGACATCGCCGCAAAGTTGCCAGCGTATCGATTTTTGTGGAAATTATGTTTTTTTTTACTCATACGCTATTCTCTTCTGATTCATTTAGTTACGGATTCTAAGACAGTTAAATTGTTTCTCGAGGATTTCGTCGAGCTTCACTGTCTCGGCGCTTTTCTGGTGGTTGACGTTTTTTATCGGGTACATAGGTTATTTATTAGGTTAATAGTGATTATATTTATCTGAAAAAGAAACAACTTGATTCTCATTGAAAAATAACATAATAATCTTATGAATTAATATAAAAAAAAGTATTTTATACTGAACCATACGAAAGGGTGAAGTCTACACAACCGTAGCACGCTGCTACGGCGTAACTCTGAACTACGCCGTAGCTCGTAGCACGTAACATTTTAACAAGCTTGTTACCCGACTGCGGCGAAGCCCAAAAGGGAGGTTATTTTAAGTTTAAATACAGGGCGACGCCGACAATACGACAGTCTGTTCATAAAACTGTGTAAACCTTATGACGTTCCCAGTCTGCATACAAAAATGTTTTCGAATATATCTTGTAGTTTAGTCACAAGACACTATTTTAAATTTTCAGCATTTCCTACAATCATGTAGATTTATAGGTTACCACCGACAGGTCTATGGTCTTGCAGTGTGCTGGTAACATGATTGTGTTAGTACACATGTTGCCATCTCGCTACCTCCAAAAACCTATTTAAAGTTCTTTTAATTTTATTTCAAAAAGCGAATTAGTTAAAAATTATACCTGATTTTTTTTTACCCCACACTAGGAACTATTTAACCCTAGTAAGATAACCATACCGCGGCTATAAAGTATAAATTTTAAAATATATTTTTGTCTTTATTTGTTTATTTAAAATAATTTAAAACTAAATGAGTAGACCTCTAACAAAAATCAACAGCCTTATGCTTCAGAAACAAAAAACATTTAAAATCATCATATAAAAATTGAGCATTTTCTTACAAGCTGTTTGACTACAAAATAGTAAGTATAAAAAAAAATCTGTCACCAAAAAAATAATTTCAACATCACTACCAGTGCAAATTAATCAATTCTTAAAAGTTTCACAAAAGATAACCATGCGCCTTGCGAGCGCACAGACTCGTCATATAAACAAAACTATTAAATTTACAGCATGGAAACAGCTATCCCGTGAAAAACCGTGACAAACAAATACACGCGTCGGATAAAAAACTACAGCAATATGTTTCCCGTGCAGGCGCCTCTGCGACGTAGGTTATCTCTCTAGGGTTAAATAACCTTAGGTAAACCAATATTTATAAATGGTGTTGTATTTCGATAAGTCTTATTCTCATGCATTTTTAGGGTTCCGTACCTCAAAAGGAAAAAACGGAACCCTTATAGGATCACTCGTGTGTCTGTCTGTCCGTCTGTCACAGCCAATTTGCTCCGAATCTAATGGACCGATTAAGTTGGAATTTGGTATACATATGGATTTTTGTGACCCAAACATGTACGGCTAAAGTAAATAAATGAATTTTGAATATGGGGGTCGCTTTTACGGGGCAAATAAGAAAATTAAAAAAAAAGTTTTGCAAACTGTACCATGTGACACATTAAATGAAAGGGCTTACTATGAGGGTCTCAAATATATTTTTTTAATAATTTTAAAATAAATAGTTTTAAAGTTATTTAAGAAAATAGACGAAAATTGACCGTTCCCCCCCCTTATTTCCGAAACTACTGAGCCTAAAATTTTGAAAAAAATACAGAAAATAGTTCTATACCTGTAGATTACAGGAAAACCTATAAGAAGTCCATGGTCAAAAAAGGTAGATATATTATATTCATTGTACGGAACCCTCTTCACGCGAGTTCAACTCGCACTTGACCGGTTTTTTTAATCATCATCATTCATGATTCTCTTGCATTTATCCCAATTCATTTGAGGTCGGCGCAGCATGTATTCTTCTTCCACACTTCTCTGTTTCTCGTCATCTCATGAGACACCTCCTTTTTTGCCATATCATATCTACACTATAAAATATAAAGAAGAAAGATTTGTTTTGTTTGTTTGTAACGAATAGGCTTCGAAACTACTAGACCGATTTGAAAAATTCTTTCACCGTTGGGAAGCTACACTATCCCCGGGTGGCATAGGCTACTTTTTATCCCCGTATTCCCACGGGAACGAAAACTACGCGGGTGAAACCACGTGACGTCTGCTAGTTATTCTTAATACAGTCCATCCATCGTTTCTTTGGTCTTCCTCTTCTCTTTAATATTCAAATTTGGCATTTTTTTTTATATTCCAAAATTATTCCTCGACCTTTTACCTCACAACTAGTACAGCTGGTTGGTACCCCTAACCTTGTCCTGTTTTATTGGTTATCAATAGACATTACTTGCGCAAAGGTACACAAAGTACAATAAAAAAATCCCAACAATAAACCAACTCTGTCTGAATTCAATCACGTCGACGTCAATCACAAACTCCTCTAAAAAAAAAAACCTACCCTCCTTTATTATTTACTTACTGTTTATCCAGGTTAGAAACTATCTGTGTACCAAATTTTATCCAAATCCGTTCATTACTTGCGTGAAAGAGTAACAAATATACACACTCACAAACTTTCGCCTTTATAATATTAGTGTGATTTATATAAGTACACGCAAAATACAAAAAAAAAGAAAAATACATTATTTCATAAGAAGTTTCTTCCAGCAGACCTGCGAGAGGAAAGTTGGATTAGAAATATATAGACACAGTGTGTAGAAAAGACAAACAGGAAAATTTTGATTAGAATTTAAAACAAAATTGTATCGATATGAAATAAACATACATACAAATATAAACACATTTAAAAATAAACACTAGTACTTATTACGTAAAAAAAAAAAAAAATTATATATAATAAATAAATAAAAAAAAGTTTTACAATTTAACTTAAAAATATATTGTATCTACCTACACTTAATTAATAAGAACTTAATTTAATATAGCTATTTAGCTTAACTTAATATTACATATATTTAATATCTAATTATTACTAAATCAGTTGGTAGGCATTTTATTGCTCTGGAACCCCCCCAGTTCCAGTGCTAACGACTAAGAGAGACAGATTCAGAGTCAGAGATTTCTCTGACTTGTTTTTGAAAATATCCAAATATTTTCCTTTCTTTTGCCTATTTCCCACACACCATGATAAAAACCACACTTAGATTTAATCCATCTTCGTATCCTCAAGAGACCAAAAGTTCTTAGCATTTTTATCCCCGGATCACCGTAAACCAACATCAGGTTTAAACTTCTTAATTAACAAGGGAATGTTCAGGCTCTCAGGTTTTAATAGAGAAATATGAAAAAAAAAGCAAATTTTTCCCTCTGTTTCAGTACTAAAGGGGAGGTCGCTTATTACGCTGGACGTTTTCATTAAAAAGGGAGTTTGTCAACAGTTTAGGTTTTCAGAAAATGAGGAGAAGTTAGGTTTACGTCACGTAGAGCAGCGGTGGCCCAGTGATGACTACTCCGACTTAAATAAATCGTGTGTTAAAATTCAGACAGGCGCATTGTTTTGTTTAATTTATTTAATTCCCATTGCTCTCAAAACAGCAAAGGAAACATCATGAGGAAACCGGCATGTCGTAGAATATAAAATCGAAGACAAGTGACATCTACCAACCCGCACTGCGTCCGCGTGGTTGATTATGGGGATTGTCTGGTTTAACATAAAATTATTTGTCCTATTACTGTTTTCCATAATCGTCCCCTCATAATATTTACCTCCAAAAATCGTTTCTTTGACCTTCCTCTGCTCTTAAAACTATAAACGATGATCTCTTTGAAAAAAGGTTTTTATATTTTCTTAAACTAGATCTTCTCAGACTAGTCACACAAACACAAGCCTGTTTTTTTACCTGACTAGTCTGAGATGAAACAGCCCAAACAAACTCAAAGATCTTTTAAGGTCCAGACATAATCTTTGGCAACTCACATGAGGATTGAGCAGATTAGTGTCTGACATGGTCTTTTGAAGGCTACACAGATGTGAGTGACCCTGTCTTATCCAGCACAAGTATTTGTCGATTATCGTGAAGCTCGGCTTATAACTCAAGGTGCTTAACGTACGTTGACGAGCTCTTGGCTAAATAATAAATGGCCGTACGGGTCGATCTTTTTTTTTTTTTTTGTTTTTTTTTTTTTTTTTTTTTTTTTGGTGGGTGTAAAATCATCGAATAACCCCTCCCGCTCTTGGGCAGAGCGAAAGGGAGTGTCAGACTTCTACTGACTAAAAACCACCCATGTTCCTTCTTCGCCCTCTATGTCGAGGCCGCGATAACCGTTGGACTACCCGCGGCCCCGACTACGGGTCGATCTTCAAAGTTAAGTGGCGCTCGCCAAGGTTCATGGACAAACGTTGAGCCGGTGGACCCAGGTGTTATTTGTAGATGTTTGACTGTCAATAACAGTCTTTTAACCTAACAAACAGATGTGTTGCTGGGGACTTTGTTCCACCACTTCTTCTTACCAGCTAAAACTCCATGGACACTCTTTTGAATGACGTCATTCCTTATAAGATGATGCATCAACTGTGTAGAAAGAAAACCAACTATTGCCAGATTCATAATAAGTTGGTTCTGTCAGAGGTTATATGTTCACAGAATATCCTATAATCCTCTATTAATTATTAGCCCTAAACCATTTTATGCCACGCTGAAACCAATATTTTACGTTACCCAGCTCGGTGTGTTGCGTAGGCGACTGCCACAAAAGTAATTCCATACAGCCAGATTGGAAAACGCCGCTCTATGCCGTCTTATCTTCCAATACACTATCCACAAATAACTTAAAAAAAACCAGATAAACTCGCATCCCCTTAACCCCGAATAAAAAAACAAAAAAGGCTGGTCCATTCTCTTCGAAATGTTCGACTGCATCTAACCCTCCCATGCCGATCTACACCGATATTGCGCCAGCAGTAGACCGCACCGGAACTAATTGAACCAAGCCATAAATACCGCGTTTTAGTGTTAAAAGGTCAACACACAGTTATAAGGACTGCACAGGATAACTTTCGATACTAATGCAAAGTATACTATCGTACGTATTATCATCATCATTTTCTGCTCTTAACCAATTCTATTTGTGGTCGGCGCAACGTTTTCTTTTTCCATTTTTGAAGTGAATAATTCTTTAGCGGCGTTGTGCACTTTTTTGGGATGGATAAAAATTGATAAACTCGCGTCAGGAGTCACGTAGTAATCGTGATGGAAACCTGATGTGATCGAGAATTCGTAAAACGGCACAGGGCGCAAACGCGAATGTGCGTTTGTCAAATGTCAAAAAATAATATGTTAAAAAGTGAAAATTAAAACTCAAACTCAAAGCATTTATTTCAATTAAACCTTTATAGGTACTTTTGAATGTCAGAAGAACAATTTATAAAAACAAAACTACTAGTGCAATACGTCATTCCGAAAGCCACCACGCCGAACCATACGCCGCTGAATGCCAGCAACATCGAGCACTGCGAGCACGAAAGCAGGCAGCGACGCACACCGCTACAAATGCACGAGACTCCGAATAACGGAACAACGAATGCACGCCGCAAGGCACGCGCCGCCGCGCGCCCCCTCAGCCGCAGCACTCGCCGCCGCAAACATCCGACGCCGCACATCTCGACGCAGTAACCCCCAGAACGACGCATTGCACTCTAAAGCTACAGTCACAGACGCAAGGCATAATAACTTGTGAAAGTACTGTAGTTGCCCATTCCCTAGCGTAGATCTCTATGGAGAAGAAAGGGTAAGAAACGCCATGGACACTCTTTTCGATCAGAATATTGTTACAAAATCTATGTGATCATTAATGTTGACATGGTAAATTATGTGAGAACTATGTAGCAAGACGTGCAAGTTAAGAGCGTTCTGAGTAAAAATATTAAACAAATAAACAAAAAAAAACCATGGCAACTAAGAGATGACCAGTCTCTACTGACAGCGCTCGTTCATAAACATGACTCATGGATCAGCACCATTCAACTCAAACATTTTGAAGGGAACTAAATGATCCGACACATGCGCCACCATCAGCAAGACCATTGAGTGAGCATGACATACTCTTAGACACCAGGGCAACGTCACTAAAATATAACTAAATGTAAAATATGGCTTTACATAGTACTCACCAATTCATGTGCCGTGCAATTATATAATATTAAGATATTGAATCTATACAATGCAAAGATATTTTTACAATCTTCTGCAGCCTCTACAATAACTTCTCATGATAATCAATTAAGCTACCCCTATGGTTGTGGAGCAGGCCCAGCATTGCGCCAAGCATTTTTATCATCAATGTCATCCCCCAAGTTATAATATGCTTGCCTACATAGACCTACACATTATATACCAAAATATCGACAAAAACGAATACGAAAATCATTTTGTGTCATCAGAGTCGAGTATTGCAAACTGTTGTATCGATAAAGTTTTAATTTCAATTAGACAATTACAGGCATTTTTAAATATCAAAAAAATAGGAGTCGAAACTACAGTAACAAGGCACACTAAAGTACTTGTGTAAGTACTGCTGTTACCCATTTCAAAGTGTAGATTTCTATGGCGATGAATGGGTATGGAATTCTATGGAAACTTATAAGACTCAAAATACTGATACAAAATCTTGGTACATATTAAAATTTATCCAGCACCAGTAATTTAGAGCTATTTGAAATTCTGCTATGATATTCCATATTGCAAAGAACGCTAATGAATATTTCGGCAGCGATTCAGATTTGTATTAGCTAAAAAATAACTGACGCTGCTTTCGCGCAGTGCTTATAAGTGAGCCTTATACAAAGCGCTAGTCGTTTTTAATAAAGTCACCGCTCATCGGTCATTGATATAAAATGAAACAATTTTTTTTGTAAATTATATATTATTAACTAAATGTAACACGAAATTCGGCACAAATAAATCAATTTATTGTAAACCACTTAAAATAAAAAATTAAATAAAATAAATAAATTATAACGAAAAAAAGAACTAAATTAAAGCAAAAAATATATGCAATGACGACAATAGGACAATTTAACTATTTCAAGGTCACCGATTAGCCACTACTTACCGATTTTTTTTTTATGTAAACGGATGCAGTATATTATATTATTGAATAACCGTTTAGATTACACTTCAAAAGTAACAGTAACTTTGGCGTTAGGCTTTCGCCATTTCGACAGTAAATCAACGAGGGTCAGGTGTGTAATATTATGAACAGTAGGACTGACAGATTCGCGTCGGGATCCCTCGTGATTACCACCACATTGGCAGATTGGCGCATCTACCTCGTTCAGAGAACAGTTGCCGTCGTTCATACAGTAACAATAGCACGCGTCCACTTCGCATCTCTTCCCTGTATATCCGGCATAACAACTGAAATTGCAAATATAAATATTGAGAAACTCAAACTCAAAACTCAAAACATTTATTATTTCAATTTAAACATTACTGGGACTCTTGAATGTCAAAAAACAAAGTTATTGAAGTTACAGTCACAAGACATTATAACTTGTGAAAGTACTGTAGTTATCCATGCTAAAGCGTTCTAGATCTCTATGAAAAAGAACGGCACTCAGTGGACACTCTTTTAAGTCAAGTAAATGTAACAAAATATTGTTTACATCATTCATATTGGGATATACTCGTAAGAACGATGTAAAACGACGTGCAAGTTAAGAGCGTCCGTACAGTAAAAATATCTACACTAATATTATAAAGAGAATAGATTTGTTTGTTTTTTTTTGTAACAAATAGGCTCCGAAACTACTGGACCGATTTGAAAAATTCTTTCACCGTTGGTAAGCTACACTATCCCCGGGTGACATAGGCTACTTTTTATCCTTGTATTCCTACGGGAACTGGAACTACGCGGGTAAAACCGCGTGTCGTCCGCTAATTTAATATAATATTGAATTTAAAAAAGTTGACCATCACAATGAATACAATCAAGTGTTTTACCTGCAGATAGGAAGTCCCTCATCATTGAGGCTGCATGAGCCGTGCAAACAATAGTTCGTACACACTGAAACATCACATCTCTCTCCAATATAACCAGGTGTACATCTGCAACGGGATTGTCCAATATCCTTCGCACCATTAACGCAGAATGGTCCATCATATTCTTTAGTACGAGTTAGTTTCAATGAGTGGTTGCTCACGGAGAAATTTGGCACCAGACCCTTAAGTGCATCACAATTCGTAAGTCCCAGAACTTGGTCAGCAATTTTATAGTTCGCTACTATTCCAATAGGTACTTCGGTTTCAACCTTGAACAATTCTTTTACGAGTCCTCTAGTCTTTGGTTCATCCCATACGGTATTATTTTTGCCCCAGTCCCAAAAGATGAGAGAGGTATTAGAAACGGTCAATACATTTGACGGATTGCGCAATACTGTATCAACAGAATTAAAATTAAAATCAATATCAGTGCCAATGTTTCTTCCATTCAAATTTGCACTATAAGTTTTGTACATAAAAGGTTCCACGGGCTCAACCCAGTACATTTTTTGCGTCTGTTGGTCAATGGTTAAGCTATGTGGTTCCATTGTGTAAGTTGCGTTGACTGTCACTGAATTAAGATTAATAACAACTGCTCTCTCCGAGCCATTGAATCGAGCTCTCTCTATTGTAGGCGTCGTCAGGTTAGTGTTGATCCAGTAAACAAATCTGTAATTACATGCACACATAGATTAATACCCAAAGTAGAGTGAAACAATTAGCTCGAGTGTACAGGGAGTAAATGAGCCCTTCACGCAAACGTCAACCAAGTATTCTGTTCATCAAACTAAGTACCCCTACGCAAAATTTTTTGCTGGGAATCGACTTTTTTTTTGGGGGTCAAAAATCTAAATTTACGTAAAAATTCAATGTAGCATTCTAAAACATTGTGCTAGTGGATGCTTTGAATAGTAAACGGGTCATGGAGATAATTTAAGTAAAGTACTGAAAAACTAGTCTTTACAAAAACAGCTGTGAAAAATTTGGAACTTCGACCCCCAATACACCCTTTACACCCTTTATAGGAAGTTTAAAAGTTGCACTTGTTACAGAAAAATTTAAAGAGAATTGACTGTCTTGGTATGGACATGTTATACCGTGTGACTAAAAGAGTGATGGGAAGAAGAAGAGAGAGAGAAGAAGACCAAGGAAATGAATGGATGAATTGTGTGATATGAAAGAAGACGATTTTGCAGAAGAGAATGGAAGGAAAGAAGGTGTTGCGATAGCCCCAACTAACATGGGACACTGACAGGAAGATAATGAGTAATGCATGCATTAGTAACGTACCCTCTACAGCTATCGACGGCGACACCAGTGGGGATCCCGTCATCCATCTTGACTAAAAGGTTCCCATAAATATTGTTATTAGCACCAGGCTTCAATGAAATCCAATTAATACTTTTTTCGGTTGCGTCACTGAAGAACAGCAATTCAGTAGCTGGATCGAATGCAAGACCTTGGATGTTCCTGCCGTTTGCTTCTGTGATATATTTATATTTCATGGTTGATAAGTTGAATCCACATATGGTGTCGTTGTTACTTTGTTTGTTAACGTACAGCAACATGTTGTGCATTTCGTCATGAGCTAGCGCCGAGAGAATTTGAGAATCAAAGCTCACGGTGGAAGTTTTAGTTTCGTTGGTATAAAATTGTAGCTCATCTCCCATAGATACTGCGATGTCTGAAACAAAAGAGAAACATTTTATTCCAACTGATAGTCAATTACATGCTCTAAATATTTTTGAAAATATCAATCAGGGTGTCAATTTTTAAAACGTTGCCTCACACTAGGAATTTCTCCCGTATCGTGGGTGCGTTCACAAACATTTAAACTCACATACACAAATACCCAGACCCGGAACAACTATCTGTAGGTCATACAAATATTTGTTCCGGGAATCGAACCCGCGACACGCAGCGCAGCAGTCCATTGCTCGAGGCACTGCGCCAACCGTGCCGTCATTATTATCATCACTATTTGCCCATTCCTCGTTACATTTCATAAAATAATAACACATCACTTACGAGTTTGAAACATTCTAATTAAAATTGTTAAGTATCTTTAAGTCCAGTCACGAGAATCACTAAAAATTATAAAAATGAGAAAATTTTATAGATTTTCCATTAGAAAAAAAGAACGGTAAAACTGTGGTGTAAAGTCGGTTAAAACATAACTTTCTCGTACTCACCCCAGGAGTGCGCTAACCCGATGTATAGCAATACCAACGTCAGCACAAACTGCATTTTATACATTTTGTGGTTTAGATACACGAAGTTTCTACAAAGTCAGAAGGAGCTCATCAGTCTGCGGTAACCGCTCAAACAATGAACTCTACAAAATAAAACGGAACTTTTAAGCAAATTTAACAGGATAAAATCAGTGGTTTCTTTTCTTATCTCAGACCACAAATATGTTACGTTATTACTCTACAAACCCTAATTAATTTGTTACTTATCAAAAGGAAAAATTCTGATAAATAGGTGTGCAAAAATGGAAAATACGTCATTATACGTGTTAAGCGATTAACACGGTAAAATGATAACAGTCATACTGACGTATTATCCTGTTACTAGCCTAAAATCAGAAATCGAGCTAATACTAATACGAAATAGGTCTTCTCTCAATGTCAAAACTGTTGTTTCACGAGAAAATCTGGTTTAGAGTTTGGTGCGTGTATGAATAATAATAAGTGCACGTGACTATACACAAATAGTTTACCCTAGATCAATTTCACACGCGATCACGTTTTGGTCCCCAAAACGTGGTCGCTCACAATGGGCCTCATTAGAAACCTCAAAGTCACCCAAAGCGCAATGGAGAGGACTATGCTCGTAGTTGCCTTGCGGGATTGCATCACAAATGAAGACATTCGCAAGAGAACAAAGCGTACCGACGTAGCCCGAAAAATCGCCAAACTGAAGTGGCAGTAGGCAGGGTACATTGATAGCAGAACGGATGGTCAATGGCACCGAAAAGGTCTTAAGTGACTACCGCGAACCAGAAGACGTTGCTTTCGAAGGCCTCCCACTAGTTGGCTGGTGAAGATTGCGGGGCCCCACTGGATGTGAGATGCATGGGACCGCTTAATGTGGTGACACCTGGGAAAGGCTTAGCAGCAGGGGATGTTGCGATCAATTTTAGTAGGCGTTGCAAATAGATTGTCGTTGCGGAAATCGAAATCCTCAGCCGGCTGCACAGTAAGAAAGTGTTTTTATCGCTCCTGCGTTATTAATAGGTACACATTTTTTTAGGATACATTATTTGCAGTGTCCAATTAAGTTCGATCTTTAGAATCTAACTACCGTACTCAGAGATATTTAATAATTACTTATGCCGTCACTTAGTAAAGGTTTGACATATTTTTGTATGACAAAACTGTCATTGGCACTAAGTGATGCCCTAAGTAATCATTTACGCTCTCTGAGTGGGGCAGTAAGACTATGAAATGTTTCTAATTTTAATGTTTGGTTTTTGTTTTTTTTTGCAGGTAAGATAAAGACAGATTTAAGGGAAGAGCTGAAAGGTATACTTTTAGCTTTAGGTACAAAGTCAAGGGGTTTTGTCAACTTTAAAACATAACAAATCCTGCGGCGGAGATAGTGTCAGCAATGAAGCCCTAAGCTTGATTAAAGGCAAACTATCACTCCTCTTTTAACTTATAAAACTGTGTAATGACATTAATTTTGTACCGGGGATCTTCCACTGAATTTTACGCATTCCAATATTATAGGTACGTCTCTTTAAGAAAGACAATAACTCCGACATCAATAATTATAAGCCAATCAGTCTCATTTCTCATATGTTTAAGGCCTTTATCAGGATCAAATCGAATAGCGGGTCAGTTATACCTTAAACAACCTCAAGAACAAGCAAGCTTAAAGCTTAAGCTAAGAGCTCCAAGCGGAGCATTCACGTAGAAAAAAAAACTTTTCTTTCTGTAGGCGGGGAGAACATACGTCATAATTATGTCAATAATTTATCTACAAGTACCTAATCGCTTTCCAGGCTAAGCAATGCAAGAAAACATAAAATGTCTGGAAGTGTTACTGGTCCATGGAAGTATATTTTAAGGGCACGCTGCCCATGTTTCTGAAGCGACAGCTTAAAGGTAGACAATTTGTGTATTCTCCCCATCCTGACCTACGTTGCACAAACTTGTTCTGTGACTATTAGTCTACACCAAAGTTTGCCAAGGTGTAAAATTTACGGTAAGTCCCCTTTTTGAGGAGTGGCTTGAGAGGCGCCACGGCGCCCTCACCTTCCGTCTGACGCAGGTCCTCACCGGACACGGTTGTTTCGGGAGGTACCTGCACTGAATCAGGCGGGAGGAAACGCCCGGATGCCACCATTGTGAGGATCGGCCGGAGGACACGGTGGAGCACACAGTGGAGGTGTGCCCCGCTTGGGCGGAGCCCCGCCGTGTTCTCGTAGCGGCGATCGGCGGCGGCGACCTCTCGCGCCCGGCCCTGGTGCAAGCCATGGTCCGGGGCGAGGAGGAATGGGACGCCGTCGCCTCCTTCTGCGAAGCAGTGATGCTGGCGAAGGAGGTGGCGGAACGCGAGAGGGAGAGAACCTCTCGTCCCAGCCGCCGCGGGAGGCGCTCCGGTCGTCGGGGGTCCCGCGATGACCTCCGGCCACCGTAGATGCGGGCCTGTGGACGGTGAGTTATGGGCTAACTCGCCGTCCGTCCGTCTCACGACGAAAACAGGCCGTGTCGACGGCGCGTTCGTGTTCCACGCGCGCCTCAAAGAGATGTCAGCAACATGGGAGGGGCCCGAAAGGGCCGACGCCTGTCGGGGCCGCGGGTAGTCCACCGGTTATCGCGGCCTCGACACAGAGGGTGAAGAAGGAACATGGGTGGTTTTTAGTCAGTAGAAGTCTGACACTCCCTTTCGCTCTGCCCAAGAGCGGGAGGGGTTATTCGATGATTTTACACCCACCAAAAAAAAAAAAAAAAACGTGTAAAATTTAGAGATTAAGTTCGAAACCCCTGCGCTCCAAAACACAAATTGTAGACTTGGCCCAAAAAGCTGCTCAACCTAAATGGGACATGAGGACAAGTCATTAATAATTTCTTATCAAAAGGAATAATTCTGGTGTATAGTGTATACAGGGTGTGAATTAACCCTTCACGCAGCCGTCAACCAAGCATTCTGTACATCAAACTACGCAAAAGTTTTTGCTGGATACGACTTTTTTTTTGTTCAAACATCACATTTTTACGGCAAAACTCAATGAACCACTCTTAAACATTGTGCTAGTGCATGCTTTGAATAGTAAATGGGTCATGGAAAGAATTGAAGTAAAGTTATAACCTGAAAAGCTAGTACCTATTTACAAAAACAGCTGTGAAAATTTTGTAACTTTGACCCCCAATATCTCCGTAACTAGGGGTTTCTCGGGTATGGTCTAGAACAAAAAAAAATATCGCAGTGGTGGGGAGAACAAGTGCTCTTCGTTTGCGTTAAGGGTACTTTTACACCCTTTATACGTCACTTTAGGGCATGTAGAATAACGTCACACATATAAAGCGTTTAGCACGGTATAATGATAACACATATACTTTGGTTACTGCCCTAAAATCAAAACGCGCGTATCGAGCCATGCACAATGTAGGGTTCCGTAGTTGCACATCAAAATATGTGAACTTACTAAACTGATTAACTACCCTGCCTACCTGCCTGCCTGTTTTATTCTTGTACCTACCTTTAACAAACGAACGATTTAGAACGATGATTATAATTGCAAAAAATAAAAAAAACTTACATTTGCAGTTTTAAGACCTGCGCTCCCATACTGGGAGCCCCAACACCATCCTGAACGTGCTTAGTCATAAGCTGGACAGCCCCCTTCTGGGGCACTGGGTTCAAATACAAGTGCGTGTGCCCGGAGCCCCAGCGCAGGGCAAAAACTTAAATTAATATAAATTGAACATAATTTAATTTCTTTTTGGGGTCATAGATTTCATTTTACGGTAAAACTCAATGTAGCACTCTTAAAACATTGTGCTAGTAGATGCTTTGAATAGTAAAAGGGTTATGGATGTAATTTAAGTAAAGTCACAACCTGAAAAACTAGTATTTACAAAAACAGCTGTGCAAAATTTGGAACTTTTACCGTAACTAGGGGGTTCCCAGGTATGGTCTAGAACAAAAAAAATATCGCAGTGGTGGGGAGAACAAGTGCCCTTTTTTTTTTTTTTTTGGTGGGTGTAAAATCATCGAATAACCCCTCCCGCTCTTGGGCAGAGCGAAAGGGAGTGTCAGACTTCTACTGACTAAAAACCACCCATGTTCCTTCTTCGCCCTCTATGTCGAGGCCGCGATAACCGTTGGACTACCCGCGGCCCGAGAACAAGTGCCCTTCGTTTGCGTTACGGGTACTTTTACAACCTTTTTTTTTAAGAAGGAACATGGTGGTTTTTAGTCAGTAGAAGTCTGACACTGCCTTTCGCTCTGCCCAAGAGCGGGAGCGGTTATTTGATGATAATCCAACCGCCAAAAACAAAAAAAAAGGGGGTTGCAACTGTCAGAAGTGTCCGACAATGCATGACGAGTGTTCTTAAGCAATCCCCAAGACTTGATTGACAAGATTGAGCTTTATACTTTACCGAATTTAAGGTACTATTTTATAAACCTTTACTACCAGCTACTTGCCAAAATAACCACAGCCCAAACTCTATAGTCGCTGGTTCTTACGTGTATAGGGAACATGTACAGACAAACTTTCAGCTTTTATACACACATCAAAAGTGTCTAGGGATCAACATATATTTTTGCAATAACTTTTCTCCTGATTGATATTAATTAAAATTTTCTTTAAGGATTCATCAAATAAAGTGTTTTCGTTTGTCACAGTAACGATAAACCAAGTCACCTTTGCATTAATAAAGAAATTTGCCATTTTCCTAATAAAGGGATTTTTGACATTTGAACCACTAACATTAAAGTTCGAAAAAAAGACTGAAATAACAGTTTTCTTTAAAATTTTATTGGGTAACTTAAACAATTAATAATCCGTGTTTCTACCGCGAACACTAACAACACAAGAACATCGGTTTGGCATACTCAAAATGAGTTCATCCAAATCACGCTGTGGAATGGCCGCCCATGTTCGTTGCAACAACAAAAAAAGGTCTTCTTGCGACTGGATACCCTCCATATTCGGTAGAGCTCTTCTCTGTAGCATATCCCATGCATGCTCAATCGGGTTCAAGTCTGGCGACTGAGCAGGCCAGGGCAGGACATTGATGTTAGCTGCGGCGAGAGTCTGTCTTACAACTCTTGCGGTGTGCGGTCGTGCATTATCATGCATTAACTGAAATAAGGGACCGATTTGCACTTGTAGAGGAACGATGACGTCTGATACAATCGTCTCAGCATAAATTTGAGCGTTGAGGTTGCCTCTGATCCAAATCAACTCAGTTCTTCCGCCGATCCAAATACCCGCCCATACCATGATGGTTCCACCACTATAAGGATGGACTTCCTGGCAGGATTTTAATCGCTGTTGGCGTCCAGGGGTTCTCCAGTGTCGTATACGTCTTGTATCCGGTCTCATACCAAAACGAGACTCATCAGAAAAGCACACGAAACGCCATTGTTCTTCTGCCCAATTTCTGTGTTCAAGAGCCCATTGATATCGAATCCTACGATTGTGCATTGCTATAGGTGGTACCCGTAGCGGTCTTCGGGAATGAAGGTTCACTTCATGCAAGCGGTTTCTGACTGTTTGGTCGCTAATTAAGTTCCCTGAAGAGTGATGAAGCCTCACGGCTAACATCATGGCGGTTATTGTTGGAGCTCTTCGAGTTAAGATTTGAATGTATCGGTCTTGTCTCCGTGTGGTGCAGCGATACCGTCCTCCATGGCGCTCAGCCACGGTACCAGTGCTTCGGTAACGTGTCCAAAGTCGACTGATAACACTCTGACTTGTATTCAGAGCTAAAGCCACAGTACGTTGCCGGGAACCAGCTTCTATCATTCCCACGGCTCTGAGCATTTCTTCCCTGCTTAAATGACGTCGCCGCTCCATAATAACGTTGGTTTTAATCAGTAGTAGGGAAACAGTAGCACTAATAATGTCTTCAATGCGTTGTATGTTTTTATAGGGAAAATATTGACAGCTGATTTTCATCTTTTCTTCGAATTTGATTCACAGTTCCTGATTCAAATTATGAAATGCACCAAAAAGGATCCATATAAATTTATAAAATCATAAATTTATTACAAAGCCACATCTCAATCTCAAGAAATCCGCATAAAAATGCTTGATCCCTAGACACTTTTGATGTGTGTAGAATAACGAAGGTCTGACCGTCGTGGGCTCTTGGGCTATTATCGATCCTAGCATTTGTCGTATTCGCTTGTTTCGATCTAAATTATCGGAGCTTCATAGTCTGTAAGATCTATACTGGTACTGGTAAAAAATTATCAAGCTAATAGGAATTATTTTATGCAGTGCTATGCAAAGTACACTAGTGAATATATAATGCCACCCACACACCACCTCAGATTTAAATAAGCTGGAAAAATATTACCGAAAATTAGGTGAGCTGGCCCCATAAGTTACGAAACCGCGAGTAAGAAGAAGAGAAAAAAATAATCAGTGTTGAGTCCGTGCAGTGCTTAGAAGTGAGTGAGACCTTTAAACCGACTATATTGATAGAAAATTAAACAACGTGTTTGATAAAATTGTTTTTATTAACGAAAAGGATTTGAATTAAATTCGGTACATATGTATATATCAATTCAACAACACAAATCGGTACAATCATAATCATAATCATAAATATTTATTTGCGAAAAAAATAACAACCAAACACACAAAATAATAATATTGAGAACAATAATATTACAAATAAAATAATAATATTGAGAACTAGTACTTATTTTCTATGAAGCTAAAAGATTTCATACTCAATTAGTTACTCAGTACACGAGAATACATTCTGGTCGAACCCGATTCACGCTGACCCCCGTATGGTTATTGAAAAACCTTAAATAAATACATTTATTTATGCCTAAATTAAGACAAAAACATAAGACACGGCAAAGTTTAATCGAAACATTCATGAATTTGCACACACAAAGAACCTCAACGCATACTCCTCCAAATGTAATTGAATTACCGTTTAGATTATACTTCTACAGTAACGGTAACTTTGGCGCTAGGCTTTCTCAGTAAATCAACGAAAGTCAGGTTTCTTGTTGTTGGGTGACTACCCATAAAGGCATTCCCAATCTGAGTAATTTTATGAACAGTGGGACTGACAGCTTTAGCAGACTCGCATCTGGAACCTCCGTAATTATCATCACATTCGCAGACTGGCTTATATTCCTCGTCCAGGGTACAGTTACCGTCGTTCAAACAGTAACTTTGGCACGCGTCAACTTCGCATCTCGTTCCTGTGTATCCGGGATAACAACTGCAAAACATGATTATTGAGAAACTCAAACGCAAAACATTTATATCAATTTGACTATTACAGGGACTTAATTTGAATGTCGGAAGTACAAAGTTACATATGGTTGCCAATGCCAAAGTGTGGGTCAATTAAAAGAGAGAATGATTCAAACTACCACAGCTGAATAAAGATTAGTTATAATTTAATTTTACCTGCATGTAGGATATTCATCTTCATTTTCTTCAATCCTACAGAACCCTTGATCGCAGTAGTTCATACAGCTTGATATATCGCATCTCTCACCAACAAAACCTGGTTTGCAAATGCAGACTGGCTCACTCATCTCATTCATCAAATTGTTACATTCACCATTGTTACGACAGTAATTATGACAAGAGTTATAATCACATCTCTCCCCTGAGTAGCCCGCAACACAACTAAAATAATCAAAAAGTATATGGTTATTGACACGTTTTTTCAAACAAGACCATTTGCAGGCAATTTTGAAATATAGAAAAACAAAGAATACAAAGCTACAGTTACAAGGCATATAACGTGAGAAAGTACTGAATTTGCCCATTCCAAAACGAAGGTGTTTATAGAGATGAATAATGATTTGCAAGTATGAGTATAAACCGGTGGTCTTGGTCGCCAAATGGTGGTCGTCAACCATGTCAGAGGTCTTTGAGGCAATTTACAAACTCTGACAGTAGGGTTTGTGGGGTCGTTAGATCTTACTACCCATACGATAAGAAGAAGAAGCATGAAACTCCTTTTACACTCTTTTAAATCAAAATATTGTTACAAACATTAATGTTGAGATCATGCTTTAAGTGAGAACGATGTTAAAAGACGTGCAAGTCCTTCCAGGAACTTTCAGAGAAGACATAATAATTATAACATCGAATTCTGAAAAGGCGACGATCACAATGAATAAAATAAAGTGTTTCACCTGCAGACAGGTAATCCTTCATCATTGATGCTGCATAAACCTTGGGAACAATAGTTCGTACACACTGAAACATCACATCTCTCTCCAATATAATCAGGTGTACAAAAGCAGACTGGCACACTGTTCTTATATCTGTTGTAATTGACACATGTACCATTGTTAAGACAATAATCATGACAAACATTGTAATCACATCTCTCCCCCGAATAGCCGTCATCGCAACTAAAAGAATCAAAAAGAAAACATGGTTATTGAAACGTTTATTACAAGACCATTGCAGGCACTTTTAATGTCAGATAAACAAATAATACGAAGCTACAGTCACAGGCATAAAAATGTTGCCCATTCCAAAATGTAGATCTTTATAGAGAATAATTAATATTTGCACGTATATATTTGCAGGTGGTAGCCCTGGTCGTCAAATTGTGGTCGTCAAACCATGTCAGAGACCCTTGAGGCGGTTAAAAACTCTGACACTAGGGTGTGTAGGCTCGTTAGATACTGACTACCTTACTACCCATACAATAAGAAGAGAAAGCATAAAACTCCATTAATACACTCTTTTAAATCAAAATATTGTTACAAACATTCATGTTGAGATCATGCTTTAAGTGAGAACGATGTTAAAAGACGTGCAAGTCAGGAGCCTTCAGAGAAGACATAATAATTATAACATCGAATTCTGAAAAGGCGACGATCACAATGAATAAAATAAAGTGTTTCACCTGCAGACAGGTAATCCTTCATCATTGATGCTGCATAAACCTTGGGAACAATAGTTCGTACACACTGAAACATCACATCTGTCTCCAATATAACCAGATGTACATTTGCAACGGGATTGTCCAAAATCTTTTATACCATTAACACAGAATAATCCTTCATATTCTTTAGTGATTTTCACTGAGTTGTTGCTCACGAAGAGTTTTTGCGCTAGACCAGTTAGTGCATCGCAATTCGTAAGTCCCAGAACTTGGTCAGCAATTTTATAGTTGGCGACAAGTCCAATAGGTATTTCAGTTTCAACCTTGAATAATTCTTTTACGATTCCTTTAGTCTTCGGTTCATTAAATACAGTACTCTTTTCGATCCAGGACCATGAGATGAGAGAGGAACTTGAAACTGTCAATACATTCGACGGATTGGGAAATACTATGTCATCGGAATTAAAATGGAAATAACTGTTAGTGATAATGTTTCCTCCATTTAAATCTGAACTACAAGTTTTGTATGTTGAAGGTTCCACGGGATCAACCCAGAACATTTTTTGTGTCTGTTGGTCAATGGTTAAGCTGTGTGGTTCCATTGTGTAAGTTGCGTTGACTGTCACTGAATTAAGATAAATAACAGCTGCTTTCTCCGAGCCATTGAATCGAGCTCTCTCTATCGTAGGTCTCGTCAGGTTAGTGTTGATCCAGTAAACAAACCTGGAATTACACACACACATACATTAAAAACTCTCCAAAAAATATTATTAAAATAACCGAAAAGTCTCTTCCTGTGTGTTTTTTTCTATTTTGTATTTTGTGTACATTAATAAATAAATAAAAGTGACATTATATATAGCGCGCGGGTTAAAAGTAAATCAATTACTTTGCCAAAAAATAGTTTTAAAACAACAGCCATTGGTAACGTACCCTCTACAGCTATCGATGGCAACACTAGTGGGGATCCCGTCATCCATCTTGACTAAAAGATTCCCATAAATATTGTTATTAGCTCCAGGCTTCAATGAAAACCAACTGATACTTTTTTCGTTTGCGTCACTGAAGAACAGAATTTCAGTAGCTGGATCGAAGGCAAGACCTTGGATGTTCCTGCCGCTTCGTTCTGTGATACATTTATTATTATGTTCCATGGTTGATAAGTTAAAGCCACATACAGCGTCGTTGTTGTTCTGTTTGTCAACGTACAGCAACATATTGTGGACTTCATCATTAACTAACGCCGAGAGGATTTGAGAATTGAAGCGCACGGTGTCAGTTTTATTTGCGCTGGTATAAAATTGTAGCTTGTCTCCCATAGATACTGCGATATCTGCAACAAAAGTAAGATTTTTAACTCCAACTGTCGATAACCACATTCTAGTTCAGATGAACCAGTATTTTGCATGTAGCCCCGACGGGAGACATTGGTCCCTGCAGGGCTATTGCGTATCTTTTAAATGACAGTGGCTAACCTATAGTGCCTTTCAATTACTGTCAAATGGTTCCATTTTGTACTAAACCATAACCAATTTGACAGTTAATCCATAGACAATATGATAGCTACTGTCATTTAACAGATACGCAATAGCTCTGCGAGATGGGTCACCAATTGCATACCGAATTTCTTCCGTGATTCAGAGCTTCACGTTAAGTTAATAATTAACAGCCAGAACCTATAATAATTGTAGACCTAACAGGACCTAACAGTGACCCGAATATCAGACAACCAATCTTACCAAAGGGTATCGTTTTACCAAGGGCTAAGTTTAATTTCCTGGTATCAGCTGCATTCGGTTAGAGTGGAAGCCGGCTATAATTTGGAAAACGCAGGCAAATGATGACTTCAATTATAACTACGAATCTATCTATAGTTAAAAAATAGGTAACTGTTCTTGTACATAATTGGGATAAAATTTAAAAAAAAAATACTTTAAATTTTATCATTTAAATTGTTATCAGAAAGGAAAAAGGTCAGAAAAGAAAGAAACAAAGAATTCAAAAATATGTACCTACGTAGTTTCGGGTTTTTTGTTCGTTATCCTGCTTCCTTTTTTCAGGAACCTACAGTTAGTTGTACGTCATGACTCCTTGTATTAACCTCCTGATACGAGATCATGGTTTCGAAATATTCTTTAAACATGAATTAGTGTGTACTTAAACTCGTGTCACGGGAATACCGATAATAAAAAATATAATTACCTTCATTTGCCTTGCCTTTTCCCAACTACGTATGTTGGTGTTGGCTGGAGGTCTAACCGAATGCAGTTTAATACCAGAATTTTACAGGAAGCGTCTGCCAATTTGACCTCCACGAACTGGTTAATACTGGGTAATACGATAGCCTTTCAGGTCACTGACTACCTGTAACAACTGCCAAAGATCTATGTGTGGCAGCCGGGACCAACAGCTTAACGTGTTTTCGAATGGAGGATGGAGGAAACTTTATATACAATGGGTGATCACACCACAGAACGACCTTAGTAAAAGCGACTTACTCTCAAAGCTTTTATTAATTAGAAACGAGCCCACCGTTTACTTGTAAGTAGACTGTACAACGGCGGTGTAAAGTCGGTTTAAAAAAGTGTGTTTATCCTACTCACCCCAGGAGTGCGCCAACCCTACGTACAGAACCACCAACGCCAGTACACACTGCTTGTTATACATTTTAAGCTCTGCAGCCAACGGTGATGGCTCGAGAAATGATGACAAAAAATTAAAACGCCTGTTTTAAGCAAATTGCACAGGATAAAATGGTTCAATGGTTTCTTATCTGAGACCACAAACACTAGTGCTCTACGTTAGTGTCTAATTAATAGTTACTTATCATAAGGAAAATGTATAGTGAGTATAGTGTGTGATGTATATTTACATATCAAAAAGAAAAAATCTGACGTATGTATATAAGCCATTTAGGAGCACGTGTACGTTCTTAAAAAATGGAGAATACGTCAATTTAAGGCGGTAAACATGGTTAATGGTAACAGTTATATTGACGATTTCTCCGGTTAATACCCTAAAAAAAAAAAAATGCTTTGCGCATTTTCAAGCAAGGAGACTGGGTTCTTAAGTAGTTAACATGTTTTTAATTGGTCGGGCAGCCCACTAGACAGACGGACAGAGTATTGTTTCACCAAAAGACGTTTTACCAGTAACGCCGGGGTCACCTTAATTAAATCACAAATTTACTGCGTATCTTCTGTGACCTCTCGAGAGCATTTGATTGCGTTAACCACGATATTTTTTTCTTTAAACTTAAATATTACGGTTTAGGGAAACTTGCGTTTGGTTTAGTCAAATCGTATTTAGACGATAGAGATTAAAAACTATAAATGAATGGTGTCAAATATATGAGTTTAAAAGTAGGGATGCATGTACCACAAGGTTCAATATTAGGTCCTTTACTCTTTTTAGTGTAAATTACTCTACCAAGAATTGAATTTGCTACCATGTTGTTGGGTGGAGAGAGAGATAAGAAGACCAAAGTAAAAATGGATGGATTGTGTGAGAAATGATGTCAAATGAAATATCATCTCAAATGTACAAGTGTACGAACAACGAATCCTATACTAGGTACCTACGTAGTTTTCGAATTGTAGTTCGTTATCCTCTTTCCTTCCTAATTTTCATGAACATGCAGTTTGTTGTACGTCATCACTTCTGATAATAACTTCCTGATACCTGATAAGAGATCCCGAGTTGAAATATATAATTAGTACTTATGTGCTACTCGTGTCACGGAAATACCGAACTAAAAGCTAAAAAAATATGAAATGTTGTAGTTTCTTTTTTTGCAAAACGTCCCTGGTCTTGACCTCAATCACGCCTAAGGGCTCGTTTACGGCGTCGCGCGGCGCGTGCAGAAGGCTCATCGCATGCTATTTTATTAATTTACTGAGAGGCGGGTGTACCCACACCGCAACAAACGCTGCATTTTAAACTAATGTGCGAAAAAACGCTTCTCGTAAAATCGTTACCGTTTTCATACATCGGCATGTGCTTGAATTAAAAACGCACAACGCGCCCCGCGACGCCCCGTTCTCCGTAAATGAGGTCATAGACCATCCATTACAATCAGTAATATGCACGTGAGAGATACACGAAGCAACTTTTAAAAGTGATTTTATACTACTCATTTGAATCTTAAACTTTTATGACGTTAAGCATATTGCATGTTCAAACAATAAGAATAAAATATTACGAAATAGGTCATAACTTAAAGTAGAAACTGTTATATTATTTCAAGACAATCAGTTTGAATTTGCTCCCCATATGAATTTCAGCAGGCGTTTCAAATAACTTTTCATTGCGGAAATCGAAATCCTTAATGCCCACTCAGTAAAAAGAAAGGAAGGATAAATATTTGTTGGACAATGTTTAACATCGTTATTTATACCTACCATTGTTTGCAGTGTCCAGGTTCTATCTGTAGAATTTAAGAATATGAAATATTTCTGATTTTAATATTTGGTTTGTTTGTTTCTTTTGCAGGTACGATAAAGACAGAACTGAACTACTTAATGGAGTAGCGGAGTGGTATGGTATTTTGTTTAGCTAAAAATTCAAGTGGTGTTGCTATCTATCTATCGAGATATCTGATGGTAAAGATCGACACATGCATGACCACATAAAAAATAGACCTTATAAGTGTCTATAGGCGTTGATTATTATTATTACTGTTTATTGAAAGAACGTAGGTACATGACATACTACTACGAGCACGAGAAAGCTAGTCTTTGCCATAACATAGCGTTTCATTGCGATGCGAAGCTATTTTCTCGTGCGTATAATAATAATCAACACGGGAATTATTATTTGGATACAATAACACGTTATAAGGCTATTTTTTTTTAAATATTTAATGTTCTTCGTTGTACTTATTTGTTTTTACCCGACTGCGGCGAAGCCCAAAAGGAGGGTTATGTGTTTGGCGTGTATGTCCGTTTCTTTGTTCCCTCTTAACTCCTTAACGGATGAAGGGATTTGAATAAAAATACGTCGTTAGTTTCGTCTTGAAGGCGCGAGTGTCACTGGCTACATTAAAAAATAAAAAAAAATGCGGGCCATATCGCGGACTTCAAATAAAAAATCCTTTACCGTCGAGTAAAGTATCAAAATGAAAGTTTTTAATAGGAGATTACAAAAATATATGACCCTTATATGTTCAAAAGAAATCCAAAGTTACAAAACCTATGAACAGAATTAAAAGTTAAATCATCTGCGATGAATTTTACGCGACCAACGAAAGAACATACACAAAATAACTAAAACATTGAAAATAAAAAAAACCGTTAAAAAACTAAAAAATCCGACTGTAAACCTGAAAAGCAAAAAACATTTCATTTGAATATTAAATTAGGAAATGAAAATAGAATGGACCCCGCCTGCTTCCAAGTTTTGTTTAATTTAAAAGGTGCTTGTTTTTTGCTTTTCAGTTTTTTCAGTCGGATTTTTTTTATTCATTTATGTGTCTTCTATCCTTCTATTATATACATACCACTATCATCTTGGGCCGCGATTTCGAAAAAAAAATACAAAATGGCGGACAGGTTGATATACGCCACATCGGTTCTATCCCTTTATTCAAGCGCAACAAAATATTACCTGCTTCATTCATCGTAACCGAACTCGTAATAACTCTCCTACAACAATAATTAAAGTCCCGGAAGAAACATTTGATAGTTCTATATGTGGCTCCGTGGTAATTTGAATACCTTGCCAGTCGTTGATGTTTTCCGGCACAATGCGATCAATCATTGACAATGTTGGCAACACCGTTCGTCGAGTGACCCGTTTTTGTGCGGTTTGTGATACGGCAGAATATTTGGCTGTCATGGCGTTGCTGTTAATGCTAAGTGGGGTGGTAAGTGGGATTGGAAATGATGGAAGTGGAAATTATGTTTTTTTCTACTCCTCCGCTATTCTTTTCTGATTAATTTCGTTGCGGGATCCGAGACAGTTACATCGTTTCTCTGGGCCTTCGTGGAGCTTCATTGTCTCCGTGCTTTTCTTGTGGTCGCCAGTGTTGATTCTGGCTTACAAGAGTTACAGTGGTTTGGGAATAGTGTGGCGGGCTTGTTTCAATTAAGAAGGTGGGATTGGGTTTCGATTTTTGTGATAGTTCGGAGACCAAGCACGGTAGTATAATGTAACGTTTTATTTTTCGTGTGGAAATCAATCAAAGGTGCCCTCTCCTGCTCTGGGCGGAGCGAAATGGAGGGTCAGACACAGGCGCCTCATCTCAACTTTATTGGAGTCGGCTTCCAATCTTTCCGGATGCAGCTGAATACCAGTATCTACTTTACATGGAGCGACTGCCTATCTGACCACCTCAACCCATTTAGTACTGGGCAATAGAGTATCCCTTGAAAAGTTGTCAGACTTTTAACAAAAAAATCTAATTAGTCCGTCAGATAGATTTCCAAAAAATATTAGACACGTATTTTTTTTTCACGTAAACAAAGAATGAAGACGATACAGTGCTTTGAAAACTCGTGTGACGTCATTTTCTGTGACATTAGTATGACATTCTTTAGCGGTCAGTGACGTCACAACCCCCCACTCAAATCTTTGACGCGTTTTATCTTCGTAAATTTTTATTGATTTGATAATACAAAAAATACGTAGGTATCCAATATTTTTCGATAATCTAACAGACGGACTAATTAGAATCATATTTTTTTAAGTCTAAAAATCCCTATTAACAAAGATCTACAAACGACAGCCGGGATGAACCGCTAAACATATTTTACATTTTACAAGTTACGGAGGAAACTCAGTTTATAATGTATGGTAACCACAGACCGACAGTTAAGTCGCGCGTGCTTAAGATAGTCCCTAACTAAAGGTTCACCCCCTATTACTGGAGCAAACATAACTGGAGTAATAGGTACACCTCTGCCTTACCCTTAAGGGATAACCAGCGTTAAGTTGTTCGTGTTCGTGACTCCTTAATTAGTCATTAATTAATTAAACTCAGTTATTAGTATCCAACATTTCGACACATACTTAATTCCATTCCCCGTCACGAGTACAGAGATTTCCATTAAATAGTAAATTAAGTTTAATTTGTTCGCCATTGGGGTAAGCTTGGCTCATGACAGCTAATTATTCCGTCACGCTTGGGTTAGACCAATTATTGGTTGTATGGGTAATCAAGCATACATAATATTTTGGTCGCCAAGGTCGTTCCTTTTTTCAGCCCTATTGAGATTACTACTCGGTAGGTATCCTTAGTCGTGGACTAAACTTGAGTAGGACTTGACACGCTTACATTAGCCCATGGGTAGCCCATCTATCTATACAGGGTGTAAATTAACCCTTCACATATACGTCAACCAAGCATTCTGTACATCCAACTAAGTACCCCTACGCAAAATTTTTTGCTGGGAAACGACTTTTTTTTTTGGGTTCAAAAATAACATTTTACGATAAAACTCACGGCACTCTTATAACATTGTGCTAGTGAATGCTTTGAATATCTAACCGGTCATAGGGGTAATTTAAGTAAAGTTATAACCTGAAAAACTAGTATTTACAAAAACAGCTGTGCAAAATTTGGAGCTTTGACCCCTAATATCTCCGTAACTAGGGGGTTCCCAGGTATGGTCTAGAACCAAAAAATGATCGCAGTGGTGGGGAGAACAAGTGCCCTTCGTTTGCGTTAAGGGTACTTTTACACCCTTTATATGTAAAAGGCAAAGCTGACTGACTGAGGGTCATCACACGTATTCCTATTATGACGTAAGCATACACTATGGAAGAATTTTTCAAAATTCAACTCACAAGTGGGTGAAAAATAGGGTCATAGTTTGAATGGAAAATTGTCATTATCACGCGTACAAAGCCCCGCGGCTTTGCCCGCGTATTGCAAAAGCTAGTTAGACATAATATTCACAGATACAATATGTTTATAATTTGGCTTAAATATCGACTTTTCAAAATAGAATGATATTATAGACATCCATAACATTGGTTCCAGTGACAAATGATATATTTGACCTAAGTTAAAGTAAAAGCAACTATGGGTTTAATAAGAATGGCTAGTGTAGTAGACCTTTTTCGAAAATGCATCAATTGCGGCCTCGAAATTTTCGGATATTTTTTGTTGTTGTCATGACAACGGCAGTCGACTTAAATGAAAATCTGCCCAAGTGCAAGACGGACTTCCACATGAAGGGTTCCGTACCATTATAGTAAATATCGAAAGATTCTCCATGTTACTTAGCACCATAGACTTCTTATAGGTTTCCCCGTGATCTTGTTGAATTAATTTCTGTATTTTTTTCCAAATTTTAGGCTCAGTAATTTCGGTGATAAGAGGGGGGGGGGGGAGGAATAGTCGGACAGAAAGACACATACGAGTGATCCTAAAACGGTCCCGTCTTCGCAATCGAGGTTGTTGTGCATGGACTCCTAGGCTGGGTTCCATGGGCAAAGTACTGGTGGGTTTTTCGTTTAGAAAATTCTCAGCAGCGGTCCCTTAAACCCTTGTGATTAAAACTCTTAAAATTGGTAACAAAATAGGTTGCTCTTGAAATTGAAGACCTGGTGAAAGTTGCGGAGTACGAGTCGTATGGGGCCGGTCAACGTGGCGACACCTGGGGGAGGCCTATGTCCAGAAGTGGACGGCTGAGATTATTATTTTGGTAACAAAAACCGATTCCAAAAGGAAAGTAATATTTTTTGTAACAATTTCACGAGAAGGAACGGGCAACTGCTAGTTTTTCATAAAAACGGGATTTCGAAATGACAAAACACAGCAATCTTTTTTGAAAACAATAGAAATAATGCCTGGAAGACATCTCTTTGATGTGACGATATGTGTCGGCTTATGTTAAGCATAAGCCATGGATGATTGATGTGAGATCAAAAAAGCAATCAGTTGTCTACGTCTCATCTAGTCATGCCCGCGAGGTAACACTGATGAATGCCGGAAAAAAATGTCTTTATGTCGATCGTTTTTTTAGGGATGGCAAATCATGAAATTACTCCACCCGGTCTGGGTGGAGTTGAATGGAGTGTCAGTTTCATTCTGACTAAAACTCATTCGTGTTCCTCTTAATGCCCTGCGCGACTACCGAGCCCAAGGAAGAGTTCTTTCGCAACAAATTCTGCAACCCTGGCAGGCACTGGCCCTGGTAGGCCCTGTTTACTGTGCACTTAATGTCGACCCGGAAATATCGATCTGAGGACTTCATATTTCCCGTTGTGGCTGCCGGTTGTTTGGAAGAGATGCCGCGTCCTCGGCAGAAAGGGCTAGGGGGCTAACATGGGTGGTTCTTAGTCAGTAGAAGTCTGACACGGAGCAGGAGGTACCATTTGATAATTTCCCACCCGCCAAAAAAAAAGGACTTTAATTTGACTACTAGTGCTTTCGACTACTAGATCACCGAGGTAGAAAATTGCAAAATCATATCACTTAAAACATTCCACAGCAGAAACAGTGGAAACCGCTATTCTTGCTGCGACTGACTGACTGATATAAAAAAAACTGCGTTGTCGGCCATCGAGCAGACGACAAGGTCGTATCCAAACAGACCAATCCGGTCAGCCAATCCTAACACACGTCTTTCGAAAGTATATTTGTTTCGCCACCTTCGCTGATCGCAAGAAAGAGCTCTGGTCATGTGTCACCTAAAAAAACCTTTCACAGAAATAATACAAATTCCGACATCCTCAATTTTGCATTCCATATTTAGTAACTACCTAATAACCAAAATACAACCCCCGTCTGCTCTCCAAATTAAATTCAACCCTAAAATACCGACCGCGGTCAATTTGACCGCAACCAGAAAATTGCGCCGCAATATTTCTATAATTATGACGGGAAAATTGTCCATTCCACAGATTCATAGGACTATGATACGCCAAAAGTGAAATAATCCGCAATGATATGTTTATCAAATGTTATGAGATGGCCATCATTTACGGAGTTTGGAACCATGCCAGCCAATGTTGCATTGGATAATGTGTATTAAGGAAGATATGGGCTGTAATGTTTTGTTTTTTATTATGCTCGAATATTCAATAGTCGGTCGTTTTGGAAAATTCTACATAAATTTTTGTGGGTAAAGACAAAATCATTTTCGAGAAATTCGAGAGATTGTGGTGTTTTGTTGTTTAGTCTGGTTCAAATTAATGTGAGGTTGCGTGACCTTATGTTGTTCTCGCTCCTGAAAATGAATAAAGAATACTTGAAGGTGGATCAACACTGCACTTTATTTTTTACTAGTGTGATACTATTTAGCCGATTTCGACCCCATCTACTGCATTCGATGGTTTTCTAGGATGGTTCTAAAAAGCTTTGATGTGCTGCTTTTACATGTGCTCTCATGCGGCTAGCATATCCAACTTTCGCCGAAAATCTACGAGCACAAAGCAGACATGTCAGACTTGTTTTCTGATGTAAGTGGGCAATAACTTAATATTTCACAAACAAACCCCTTTATCGAAAAAGTGTTTAAGCAAAGTTACAATCTTATTCAAAGACCTATCTAACAACACCCCACAATATAGGATGAACTTTGGAAAAATCCTCAAAAAAATACTAAACTTTGTAGTTTATTTATCTCAGAAAAAACATGTTGAATATAATTATGTTTAATGAATTGGAACAAGAGTAAGAGAATGATGATAATATATAGACAAAACACAGATTAAATGAAACATATCTACAATAACAATAAAAAAGTTTAAATTTTTTTTTTTAATAATACAAGTAAAAAAATATCTTTCATCTCACAGAAACTCAACGTTCCATGACATACGTTAACTCATTTCGGGACAAATAAATCACACTCCGGTGCCGATGCCAGTTAAAGAGCATTTAATATTGCCAGGGTGTGACCCCAAGAACTCCATTCCACAGAGAAACAAAACAACACAATTGAAAACGAAACATCTATAAAAACCGGACAAAGACTGGACGATTCTATGTTCCCTAATTGGGAACCGTACCGGCAATTTCATTTAAAATAAAACGCTTCTTTCTCTCAGATTAATAAATGCAGAAAAAAGACAAAATACTGTAGCGGAAAACTTTTTAGTTGGGAGCTTCAAATATAACGCTTTACAAAGTGGGACGTTCGAAACTTGGTGCAAGTTTCACGAGACGATATTGTGTGAAAGGTGGACCGTGGCTTCATTTATGAGATGAAGCGATTTATTCTTCTTCAACCTTTCGCCACACAATGCTAATGTAGGTCTCATACTAATTTCTCCACTTTCATCGATTTGTTGTTAGTGGCTTAGTAGTTGCACTTTTCGTGGTTTGACATTGTTCCCCTCAGCCATTGGAATGCAAATTAAGATACGAAAGTTGGTGTAAGTCGTATTCATAAATGTATAAAAAATTGTGAGCCGTTACGGGACGCCTGGCAGACGTGAAGTGAAACATCGAAATTGTTTTGTACAAGTAATATGCACACCGTACACACTACACACAGAGTATATAGATAAACCATCGCATAGGCGACGCCTCGCCACATATCTCACTCAGATCCAGCCTGTCCCTTTGCTGCCCTCCCCCAGTGACGTCCTAAGCCAAGGTCCGTAGCCCACAGGCGATTTGCCACTTAGTTCATAAGTTATTTGTACCTGGCTGAAGGCCTTAAACTCAAGGCATCCACAGGGATTTGTACGGTTAAGCAGAAGCCAGTCTCATATACTGAACTGCGACATGCCATTACCAAAAAAAAAAAGAAAGGCGTCTTTCCTTTTTTTTTTCGCCACGCCAACATTTTTTGTAGTTGTACCCACGGCTATAAATGTTTCACATCAATAATAAATCCTAATGTCAAAAATATACAGTCAGGAATGTCCTAGCAGGTCTTTAGACCATCTGAAAACTAGAAAATAATCATCCACAGCTCCCTTTTGTTTTAATGTATTCATGGATAAAATGGTAATTCACAAAGAGATAAGCAATTATATTTATTTATCCTAAACGAAATTAAACCCGCGTCGTCTACTACTCATACCACGCACCAAGGAACTATAAGACAAAGCGGTGTACGTCCCGCGCGCGTGAGTTGCGTCCCTGATTGTCGGGACAAAACGGGCACTGATCACTTTACTGTCACGCCCGGAGACCGAGGGTTGACGATGTATGACAGGTTGACTTTTTGCTTGGAGTACGAAAAAAAACTGTAATATTGGATTTGATTTTGGGCGTCAATTCATTACATGTATTCTAGTGTGGTAATTTAGTCGCAAATGTTGCGTCCCTGATTGTCGGGACAAAACGGGCACAGCGCACATTACCACCTTTGAAAAACAATCTTATTGCAGGAATGTTTTGTTTTAGGCTTAAAACAATAACACTTTAGTGCCACGTGCAAAGACCACGTTGACTTTTTGCATAGAGCACGAAAATAACTGTAATATTGGATTTGATTTTTGGCTGTGGCAATATTATTGGCCAGAGAGGGCAAAACCTACCTCATCATCATCATTTCAGCTAACAGCGGCCACTGCTGGACATATTCCACCCCAGGTGTCGCCGCATTGACCGGTCCCGCAACCTTCACCAGGTCATCGGACCACCTAGTGGGAGGCCTTCCAACGCAACGGCTTCCAGTTCGCGGTCGCCACTCCAGCAGGGCTATTGCGATATCTTTTAAATCTACTGTGGCTATCAATTGTGCATGGATTAACTGTTAAATTGGTTATGGTTTAGTACAAATTGGAACCATTTGACAGTTAATTGATGGACACTATATGATAGGCACTGTCATTTAAAAGATACGCAATAGCCCTACAGAACTTTTCGGCCTCATCGGCCATCCGTTCTGCGAGCAATATGCCCCGCCCATTGCCACTTATGGTACCTACCATTAATTCATTAGTTGTTAACCAATTGACATGAGATCACAAGAGTCTCATCTTCTTTTTCATTTTAAAATAAAGTACCAAGTCGCAAATGCCAAGTTAATGAACATAGGATTGGCTAGAGGGGTGGAATATAAACGAGTTTGAATGCGTCCCAGAGGCGTGCGTTGACGAATTGAATGCGTCCCGCAGACGTGCGTTGTGTTACTGATTAGGTGGAAACTGTTGCTGCATTTGAGTTTAGAACTAACAACTTTGTAAATTGTATAGTTGATTTTGTATGTGTTTCGATTGCAGCAGGTAGTGGGCAATGTGCGTGTTCTATTTTGGTATGTTTCCTTCCTAAATGTATTGTTTCTAGCTTTAGATTTTCAACTTTGTCGCTAAATCATCAGATTTAAGGTATGTTGAAAAAAAATACAGTTTCTTGATGTGCTAGCGTTTGTACCAATATTCGTCACGTTTGCAGAGTTAAGTTATCTAAATCAATTTGACCTAAAAAGTCTCGGCCTAAATTCCTCCAGCATAACCCTCAATAATTCCTAAACTCCGATACCCAGCTGTTGTGTCAAAGGTCCAAAACTAATTACAAGTCAAAAGGAAGTGAAAAAAGGTACGTCTGTCGGGCGTGTGAGGAGCATTCCTAATTGTTAGGACGATCTCCACGTGACTCGCTAAAGGTCAAACAGGACCCGTCTGGAGATTTAGGGTTGTATCGAAATTTAGGGCAGAGGGTTTTTCTAAGATTAAGTATTGTAGTTGTGTGCTATGTAAAGTTACATATGAATTGGGGGTGATCTCTCAGTGCTGATTGCATGAAAATAAAATATCTTTTAGCTCATAATTTACCTGCATTTATCCCAATTTATTTGGAGTCACGTTTTCTCCTTCCGTACTTCTATTATTCGTGATCTCAGCAGTCCCACCCTTTCTAGCCATATCATCCTTCACTCAGACCATTCATCGTTTCTCTGGTCTTTCCCTAAATTCAAACTCAATATTTTCACATGTTCATACCACTACAACTTACTGCAACCAACTTTATCCATAAATTAAAACTGACGTCAATTCTATTTTCATTTCATAATTTAATATTCAAATGAACCCCGCCTGCTTCCAAGTTTTTTTTAAATTTAAAATGTGTTTGTTTTTTGCTTTTCAGTTTTTTTTATTCGGGTTTTTTTTTATTTATTTTTATTTATTTATTAAAACTTTATGCACAAGTAATGAAACCGTACAAAGGCGGACTTAATGCCTTGGGCATTTTCTACCAGTCTACCTTAGGGTGATGCAGAGACATTACACAGTAGGTGCTTAACAGAAACAAAAGTTAGAAAATATATATACCTAACTTATAAAAATAAATACATACATACATATATACATAAAATATTTAAAATTTCGAAAGATAACAAGAAAAACTTTAACAACTTAGTTGTGAGACGAAGCTGCCAACTTCTTGCGAATGTGCTCGCGAGCTTTCATTTTGAAAGTGAACTGACCGTTTACTGTCCTGATCTCATGAGGGAGTTCATTCCAGAGGAAGACCGCCTGGACAAAGAAGGACGATTTTATAAAGCCAGAGCGATGAGAAGGACAACGTAGAAGACGATTATTAGCGGAGCGAAGAGTCTTGCTGTGAGCAGTGCATAAATATTGGCAAAGGGAAGTGAGGTAAGAAGGGGAAGTGGGCTTGTGAAGAATAGCAAACAGGGTTGTCAAAGCCCTCAAAGCTCTGCGCTCTCGGATAGGTAACCACTTTAATAGCGATCGCTGTTCAGACACATGATCGTACTTGCGAAGATTGAAGACGAATCGAATGCAGTTATTTAGAAGTCGGTCAAGTTTATTGAGGAGATCTGCATTCAGGTCATAGTAGCACATATCACCATAGTCAATAATGGGGAAGATTAGGGACTGTACAAGCATTGCCTTGATGTGAGCTGGGAGTACATTTTTCAACCGGTAGAGAGACCGCAACGTTCCGGTGACTTTCTTGCTCACAATCGCGACCTGTTTACGCCAGTCAAGACAGGTGTCAACATGCAAACCCAGATCCTTGACATCAGAGCTATACGGGATCACCGCGCCGTCAAAGGTAACCGGTGGCACCGTTAAGCCATTTAGCCTCCTTAAGCTATGGGGGCTCCCAACAATGATGGCCTGACATTTGGCAGGGTTAACCGCCACCCCGAAACGATCAGACCAGCCCTTGACGGCACGCAAATCCCGGTTCAGCTCCTCAATCGCACCAGATAAGCCGTCAACACCCGCCCGACAGTAAAGCTGTAAGTCGTCAGCGTAAAGATTATACGCACACTGAAACTCGGCAGTTATAAGATCTATAAAGATAGAAAACAAAAGTGGGGATAAAATGCCGCCTTGAGGGACGCCAGTTTCTAGATCACACCAGCTGGAGCTGGAGTCTCCAGCAAGAACTGATTGTTGACGCCCCCGAAGATAGGAAGAAAACCATGCCAGGGCCTCGGGAGAGACCATGCGATAGGAGAGGATGGATAACAGGACATCGTGACTGACGGTATTAAAAGCATTTGAGAAATCGATCAACACCAAAACCGTAACTTTGGTGTCTTCCATTCCCCGCCTTATATCGTCAGTCACTTTAAGGAGAGCTTTTACTATTCTGTCTTCATTTTTTTTTCTTGCTGTAATAGTAAACTATCAAAATAAGCCAATGATTACTTGGTGACCTTAATCGGGTAATTTTTAAGTCTATCTGCGATTCTTACATACATGTTTTCATCTGTTTCTTCGATCCCATTCGCAAACGTCAATTTTAATTTATAGATAAAGTTTGTGGTAATATGCTATAGTGGTATGAACATGTGAAAATATTGAGTATGAAGAAAGACCAGAGAAACGATGGAAAAAATATGTGTCCAATATTTTTCAGTCAGGTCTTTTTACTACTTTTTTTATTTCCAAATTTTTAGTTCTTTTGTGTTTGTTCTTGGTCGCGTAAAATTCTTCGCAGATGATTTAACTTTTGTTTTTGTTTATAAGATTTGTGACTTTGAATTTTTTTATACATATTTTTAAGTGTCATATATTTTTATAATCTCCTTTTAAAACTTTTCATTTTGATACCCTACTCCATGGTAACGGTTTTTTTTTCAAATCCGCGTTAAGTCCCTCAAAATCCGCATTTTTTTTTGTTTTTTTAATTTTAATGTAGCCAGTGACACTTGCGCCATCAAGACAAATCTAACGACGTATATTTTATTCAAATCCCTTCATCCATTTAGGAGTTATGAGGGAACAAAGAGACAGACATACATACATACACGCCAAACACATAACCCTGCTTTTGGACATCGCTGCAGTCGGGTAATACTATTACCAGTTACCAACCTTAAAAAAGTTGAACACTTAAGAAATAACAAAAAAACCACTACAAAGATCATTTAGAACGCACATTCAAATGTAACGCAGATTGCATTGCAAAGCGTAGCCGAAAAGGAAATTACACACGCGCAGCCATTTTGAATTTTCATTTTTGTTTTTCGAATGCCGTGAATGGGTTTACGGTTCGGTATACATGTTGAAATATGGTACGATTGCTGTGCACTCGCATTTTTTAAAAGCTCGACTTGTTAGTCTATGATAACGAGGATCATAGAATCATGATGTTCTGTCAAAATAAAATTAATAGGTCTTTGCTTTTCATAAAAAAATGTATGGACAAAGAAAGGGTCACTTTTGATAGAAAATTTTCTCGTTTAGTATTTTCAGGTGAACACAGTAACACGGCCTTGATAAAATTACATTCTCAGGATCACATTTAATAATGACGACATGGAAGTCTTAAATACGCATAGTTATACGTTGTACGTTATGTTGTTTGACGGCACGGTTGGCGCAGTGGCTCAAGCAATGAACAGCTGCGCTGCGTGTCGCGGGTTCGATCCCCGCACGGAACAAATATTTGTATGACCTATAGGTAGTTGTTCCGGGTCTGGGTATTTGCGTATGTGAGTTTAAATGTTAGTGAATGCACCCACGAAACAGGGGAAATTCCTAGTGTGGGGCAACGTTTTTAAAAATAAATATAACGTTCATGAGAAGCTTGTCAATCTTGTACCTATTCTTTAGTAGTTACTGGGTGACACGATACCCTTTACATAACACTTGTTGTCAGACATAGTCAAAGATCTACAAATCCCTATTTAATTTTGTTCAACTGAAAATACTTAAGGTACAGTCGAGGAAACAATTAATTAAACCACACCGCAGATTACCAACATAGAAATAGTTCCGGGAATGCTTAATAAGCGGTACGAGCTAATCCGCATTCATTTTATCTTTTGCGAATTAATTCAGCTGTTACAGACTGGCTGGCTTGCAGACTTTCAAAATTATCTAGGATTTTATGCATTATAAATGTGGTTTTAGTGGTTTAAACTGGTTATGTTACTCGTATTTATAGGGTTCCGGGTACCTTAAAATGATAAAAAAAAATGATAAAGGTTCACTGACATTATCGCTGAAATGGACCTTTTTAGCGCAGCCGTGAGGCACACACTTTGCTTCATATTAAGTATGCCTACGTTGTTTTTATTGTGTAATTTATTTGTATTGTGCGTGTTTCATGTACTGTGGCTAAATAAATTTTATTCTTTCTTTTTTTCTTATAAACTTACCCTTCTTTACACTCTCTTGTCCGTGTGTCACTCCCAATTTTCTCAGAAACGTGTGAACCTCCTGACAATTAATTAATTTTCTTTATATAATTATTATTTATTTTAATTTTTATTGTGTGGTTTAAAAATTTGTGAGTGTTGAAAGTTTATTGAAGCTTTTTAACAATAAAATGATTTATCTTTAATTTTTGGATCTTTGTTGGATTGTCTCTTTGCTTGTTCTGGAAAATCTCCGAAACGACTGGGCTGGTTTTGACGGGATCTTTACTGGCAGATAGCTGATGTTATAAAGAGTAACTTATTAACTTAATCCAAAAAAAGAACTTGGGTTTCGCGTAAAAAAAAGTGGTAGAATTGTTAACAAAATCAGATTCAAATGGAAAGCTATATTTTTATAATAATATCACGCGGATTCAGGGTGCGGGTTGGTTGCAATGACATTGTCCTCGGATTTTTTGGTTCTAAGACATACTGGTTTGGACCCGCGTGTAGAGAAGTCCCTTCAGTGGGAACATTATAGGCTGATGATGATGATGATGAAGGAGAACTAAATACATTCCCACTGTTGATACGTTACGCCTTTACACCACAGACTCTGGCAGAGCACAACAAAACAAAAATCATACATCGCCTGGAAATCTAACTAAAGATAAACTCTTAGGAACATCACCATAAATCCTACGATGAAAGATGGGACAGCAGAGGCCCAGCCATAAATTTCGTTAGCACTCATGATTTAGCGTGACTTTATGAGGCAAGCGTAATTTATGAGTATTAATTACGAGTTCAAAGCGGTCTCATTAAGATTTGTTAAGCTTTAAATTTAGAAATGGTGAATGGAACGAAACAGTAAGCTTGATAACCGAGGTGTGTAAAAATCGGTTGTCATGGTACAAGGTTTGATGCGGGGGGATTGGGGAATATTTCCTAAGAATAAATCAGTTATTGTTACAATCTTTGTCTTATTCTAACTAAACGCTAATAAATGATGCATTTTAACATGGTTTGAAAATCCTGATGGCGGCCATAGTTCCGGCAACTTGAAATGAAATTTAAAAACAAAAACGAAAAACCTTGATAAACAATAAATAACATGATATTACATGAAAAGGGATACGTAAATCGGAGGACAATATTATCGTACAGCTCAAGGTGTAACCCTCTTCCAAAAAGATCTAAGTCCATCTGTCAGTAGACCTCGATAGACTGAATTTTGTAAAGGAAAGGTATCAGTAAGGCATATAGATTTGATTTTAAGATTCCAATTTCCAATACCTCCTAATGTTTCTGTTCTCCTGGTAGTTAGTGGAACTTTACTAAAATTAGTATCAGCAGGGCTATTGCGTATCTTTTAAATGACAGTGGCTATGATATTGTCCATGAGACACCACTTTGTTATAGGGGCCATTGTTGTACAGTATATACAGACAGACTTGATGGTAGCTGATGCACTCACTAAGGCGACGCCATATTCAAAACTAGCATACTGTGCTTCCAAGATGGGGTTGATTTGAGTTTAAGGGAGGATGTTGAAATAATAAAGCTCAAATTTGGATGTAATATCTAAAAGTAGGTTTTAGTTTAATGTGACAACGTGTGTCACTTGTGTGCTCTCTGTTCAGCTGTTCTGTTATACCTTTACCGGATAATAAACCGTTTATAATCTTTGTCTCGTATTAGTTATTTCCAACAGATTAATTGTAAAATTGGTTATGGTTTAGTACAAAATGGAACCATTTGACTGTTAATCAAAGCACACAGAGCCAAAGTGATAATCAATAAATCTGTCAACAGAGATACGCAATAGCCCGATATCGATTATTTTTATTATACACCCTATCTCTAGCAGCTATCAAATCTAAGGTGCTCAGATGGGAATAGCTTTGGTGCTCTAACCTTAGTTGCTCTAAAAATCGGTGCTCAGATGGGAATACCTCATTATTTTGACCATAGCATTATTGAAATTCCATTTATTCATATTTATACACATTATTTATTATGTTTACATATTTCTTAAAAAAAAACATTTAATATATTAAAAAAATAGTAGCCCACCGGTATCGGGAACAGGGTCCAAGCTACCGGTGGTCAGGGCTCCAGAGAGAGAAACCTCCTAACAATACGAGAAAAAATCGCTTTTGTTGTCAAGCGTTCGTGACTATCGGCGGCGGCGGACGACCTCTCGCAAGATCCGGGGCGAGGAGGAATGGGACGTCGTCGCCTCCTTTTGCGAAGCAGTGATGCTAGCGAAGGAGGTGGCGGAACGTGAGAGGGAGAGAATCTCACGTCCCAGCCGCCCGTCGGGGCTGCGGGGTGTTGTAAGAGATACTGCTGCCTCGACATAAAGGGCTGAGAAGGAACATGGGTGGTTGGTGGTAAAAAAAAGACGTTCGTGACTGTGCACTAGTGTACAGCTCTGCCAAACTCTACAGAAATTACAGGCGTGAAGTTGTGGTATGTATGTGTGATATGCAACTGAAACTGATTATTACAGGTAATTCATCTAAAAAAAAAAAAATAGTCCGTCAGATAGATTTCCAAAAAATAATGGACACATATTTTTTTCTTATTTTAACAAAAGATGAAGACGATACCGTTCGTCAAAAAGTCGTGTCAAGTCGTGTGACGTCACAAAGTTACATTATTACCCGGAAAGTGACGTCACAAGCCCCCATAAATGATCTTTGACACCTTTTATGTTCGTATAATTTAATAAAACAAAAAACACGTATCCAATATTTTTCGATAATCTAACAGGCGGACTTAGGTATTAGTTTTTTTTGGTGAAATACCTTCGTAATTCAAAAACCAACTGTATATTTAGCATGACTGCTTAGCAGTTTTTTTTGGAAACAGGCAAAGTAGAAGCTGTGAAGAGTATCCATTATAAATAGTTTCGGGTATTTTTTAGAAGGTAAATGGAACGAAAACTAGAATCTAAATTGAATTATAATAATATAATAATAATAATAATATTCCACAACTATCACACAACGCCATCTAGTCCCAAGCTAAGCAGAGCTTGTGTTATGGGTACTAGACAACTGATAAACATACTTATATATTTCTAAATACATACATATCATAGATAAATTACACCCAGACACAGAACAAATGATCGTGCTCATCACACAAACATTTGTCCTGGGTGGGAATCAAACCCACGACCTCCGGCATAGCAGTTAGGGTCACTAACCACTAGACCAACAGGCCAGTCAAAAAATTATATTTCATTACGAACAAAATGAGAAATCGAGAGGTTTCATAATAACTGCTTGACCTAAAAGTCGTTGTATTGAATCTCTGGTTTAATAAAAATGAACAATACTTTTACAGAAACCTGACCTAGGTAAGGATTTATCGAGACTCGTTAATCTGGAGTCGGGTTTTAATTCAACGTTTCTTATAATAACAAAAAAATTACTTATCTTGCTGAAGACATGATTCAGTATTCTTTGTCTTCTAGTATATCTATTACCGTGGATTGTGGACAATGTGACATTCTATCAGTAATAACCAATGATATATTTAAACTATAGATACGTTGTCCGCCCTCAAAAATGACAACATGAAATGAAGCCAATTGGCCACATCGCGCTTAGTTACGCACCAACCTCTCGCGCGACGCTACGTTTGTTCTTAATATAAATCGTGTGTGTAAACCTACGCAAAACATAAAGACAACAGGCATCAACAGGCATCCCGCTGTACGGTGTCATATTTTCTTTCACTTTCTTTACGCGTAAAAGTAGTTATCTAATATTTTCGACGTTTTGAAGCGCCGCCATGTTAGTTCATGACGTGTCTATATATAATACGTCATTGGTACTAACAAAAAAAATAACCAAGTGTTCCGTACCATTGTAGTAGATATTGAGAGATTTTCTGTTACTTTAGCACCATAGATGTTTATAGGTTTTCCTGCAATCTGTAGTGTGTTTAACTTGTTAAACTTACTTCTGTTTTTTTTTTTCGAAATGTTTTGTGTAGTTTCGGAGATAAGGCACCCGCCTTATTATTTCGCCGGGTGGAATGGTCGGAGAGACAGACAGACAGACGTACGAGTGATCCTATAAGGGTTCCGTTTTTTTCCCTAAGAGGTACGGAACCCTAAAAAACAAAGTGTAAAAGTATAATTTCTGTCATAAGCAAACGCAACACATACACTGGCGGACAAAATTGATAGGCCATTTATCAGGTCGTGGGCGCAGACGTCACAACTAAACCTATTGTTTTTGATAAATGTATTCTGTGGTATTATTTTGTTACTTACTAAAAATAAGTTAAGATTTTTTATTAGGGTATTTGTAGGGTTCACTTGGGCCTGTTTCCACAAGATATCACAAAACATAGTGTCAAGTAAAGTGTTACTAACACAAAATCTGTTATTAGTATGTTCATTTAGGTTTGGTTTATCTATGGGTCCTTATTACCTGAAAATAAATGATTATATTCTATTACAAGTTGAGTGTAAAAATGAAACTAAGAAGAAGAAAATTATTTTATTTTTGTTGTACCAGTTTTATCAATGATTTTTAAAATAACTAAGCGAAAAATCGATTTTTAATTAAAAAAAATGTCTCCTCCATACATTTTTCTATTTCATACAAACTATAAACCGCAATAAATAAAAAACTTGGGCTAATTTTCCAAACCTGCTAATATATCGTTATTGCTGGGTAGTCGAACAAACTAATAAGTATACATTAGAGTTTTTTACACTGAAAATATTGATTGCAATTTTCTACACTAATATTATAAAGCGGAAAGATTTGTTTGTTTGTTTGTAACGAATAGGCTCCAAAACTACTGAACCGATTATAAAAATTCTTTCACCGTTGGAAAGCTACACTATCCCCGGGTGACATATAGGCTACTTTTTATCCCTGTATTCCCATGGAAACGGGAACTACACGGGTGAAACCGCTTGACGTCCGCTAGTGTTTTATAAAGCGTTTCTCACTAAGCAACAGATGTCCAACACTGTATCGTTGGTATTCAGTCTTTAAATAAATCTGTATAGTCTTAAAAGTAAATGCAAGTTAGCTGGCTGTTTACTTATTAGCTTGTTTGACTGTACAAGGGCAACCTAAAACCACTCTCATATCAAGAGCAACAAATTCACAGTTGACTAGTGTAATATATCCCGTACCGATGGGATGCCGCGATCGCTAATCTCCGCTTTGACCGAGAAGTTAGGAAGATTATAATTATGAAATATCATTAAGTGTCATTATTCCGTCGCCATACAAAAACAGACCTTAAAACCGTGACCATAACAAAACATAATTAAGAAATCAAAACCCCAGCATTCCAGACTAATTAGCTTATCAAACTATAACAGCAGCATAATAATGTTTTAGCCAGAAAATTATGTTCTCTATTATAATGTCACCAGGGCACAATTCCGCTTATAATCACAGAATGCCAGGTTAACAGTACAGCCACTGAGTAGATGGGTACAAAAGATCAGGTTCAGACAAAAATCGAAAACATCATTACGTCCCGATTTTGTTTAAGATCAGTGTATTGAAGAGCTCGTGGTTAGTGTTGGGGCGCTTGGGTCAAAATGTTGGGGTGCTTGGGTCAAAATGTTGGGGTGCTTGGGTCAATCTTAAAGTTAAGCCGCGCTTGCCTAGGTTGGACCGTGGATGGTACATAACGGCTTTCCTTCGTGTCACCAATCTATACTAATATTATAAAGCTGTAAGAGTTTGTTTGTTTGTTTGAACGCTACAAACTCAAGATCTACTGGTTGGAATTGAAAAAATATTTTTGTGTTGGATAGTCCATTTATCGAGTAAGGCTTCACTCAATCAATAGGAGTGGAGCATAAATGAAAAATGTTGCAAAAACGGGAAACGATATTCCTTATTGAGAGCTTCCGTTGCGTGCGCTGCGATACGTTGAACAAGATTATGTCTGAACCTCTGAACCTTAAAGTAAACTATGACCTGTTAGTTGTTTCGGCTGTTTATTCTCAAAGCAGTCGGGTACGAAATTTTCATCTGCCTAGCATCTGCTAGAAGGTCAGCTTTCAGTCTAGCCAGATGCAGCTAAATACCAATATTTTACATGGAGCGACTGCCTATCTGACCTCCACAACCCAGTTAATTCTGGGTAATACGATACCCTTTGGTTGACTACTTGTAACGACTGCCAAAGATCTATATTTATGACAGCCGGGACTAACAGCTTAACGTGCTTTCTGAGGCACGGAAGAAACTCACCCATCCACAGACCGCACTAGACAAGCGCGCCTTAACCTAAAGATCGAAACACCAGCCCCATCTAGTTAAAAATAAAATGACGTTTAAAAGTGTTTGTAAGAACCTCATCATCATCAGGCTATAATGTTCCCACTGCAGGGACTCAGCCCCTCTAGAAAAGATGGCTATAACACACCACGCGGGCCCAGTGCGGATTGGTAGATGTCACATGTCCTCGAATTTCTTGGTTCTAAGACAGCCGGTTTCCTCACGATGTTTTCCTTCACCGTTTTGAGAGCAGTGGTGATGATATAAATTACGTAAAGTAATGCGCCTGCCTGGGTTCGAACCCACGACTTACTGTTCGTAAGTCGAGGCCGCCACCACAGGGCCTGCTCTCCTGTAAGAAACTATTTGTTAAATAAACATGATGTATATTATAATACGAGAAAATGACATAAGAAAAGAGAGGCCTATACCCAGCCGGTGACGAATTCTGACTGTGTATGGTGATGATGATGATACGAAAAATGATGATGATGTTTTATACATATAATACCTAATTTTAAATGTATAATTCATGCAAAAAGTATACCCAAAAGAGGTAAAATCTAAATATTTGTATTGCTGAAATGCTGAGTATTATGTATATCAAGAACTTATGTAAAAAACTTATATTCTTGCAAATAAATCATTCATTCAATCATACGAATATTGTGCGTGTTCCTGTTTAACTCATTGGGTAATTGCGACCTTCTGGTTTTTTTTTGTGATGTCTATTTAACAGTCCAGTAACGACTCTATTAACTGGGACAGCGGGTTTAGCGTTTATTATTATGCTCGTTTTTAAATAGCATATTGTGGATTTTGTTCTCATTTTTTTTTCACAGTTCTGTATAGGGATAAGTAGATAGACGGAAGGGAGGCCTTTGCCCTGCAGTGGGACACAAACAGCTAGTAAAATAATATTTTTATAAGCAGTTACTGTTCAAGAGATATGCCTTTTTTAAGGGAGTGTAAAACTTCTAATGGCCCAACCAACATGGGTGGGTCAGTCCTCTTAGCCCTTTCAGACCCACGGTATCTCTTTCGAACAGTCCCGCAACTACGGAGGTCTTTTTTTTGGATGGTGGGAAATCATCAAATAACCCCTCCCGCTCTTGAGCAGAGCGAAAGTGAGTGTCAGACTTCTACTGTCTAAAAATCACCCATGTTCCTTCTTAGCCCTTTATGTCGAGGCTGCGGTATCTCTTACAACATCCCACAGCCCCGACGGGAACCACGGAGGCCTGGAGTTCGATTCTGAAGTCGAAACCTTGTGCCTTAAAATTATAATTACCCGTGTTCCATTGTTGTTCTGTGTCTGGGTGTAATTTATCTATAATATGTATGTATTTAGAAATATATAAGTATGTTTATCAGTTGTCTAGTACCCATAACACAAGCTCTGCTTAGCTTGGGACTAGATGGCGTTGTGTGATAGTTGTGAAATATTATTATTATTATATTATTATTATTGATTTTCACTTAACATGTCGCTGCATCACTATCTCTCTATTTGCATAATTTATAATATTATAATTACGTGTACTTACTAGTTAGGGTATAGCTTTTCGCTTACAAAGGTACCTCCTTTAGGTCCTTTGTAAGGGAAAAGACAAACGTATACCCTGTGGCACGTATACTTATTCAACAACGCTTACCCCCTACGGAATACACAGGCGTGATGTTATGTAATCAAAACATTTTGAATGGTAAAGCGAGCGAAAATCAGAATAATTATATCCATTCAGTAATATGGTTAATGCAAGCGTACATTAACTGAATATTCAACCCTGCTTTAATAACCAGAAGGGGTTAAAATTTCATATTTGCACTAGTATTTTGAATGCGTAGAACTCGGGTAATTAAAGTGTTATTGGTTTATTTTTTACGTTGTGGAACGGCAAAAACAAAATGGTGGACTGTAGTGTTGTTTTGATTTGTATCTAACGGTCACAGGGCATTTTTAATTTCATTCGTTCAAAATAACTGTACCAAAGGATCACGTTCATGGATATATGGAGTCCCGCATTTTGAATTTATCATATTAACTCCTACAAAAGTTCTTTTTGTAAACTAAATCCGAGTTTCGGAGTAATTTTATTAAATCGAAAATAACCTCAAAATCAGGCAAGTAGGTATTGTAGGGAAACTCTGCGATGTGAAGTCAGCCGAACTGTCAAAATCAACTGACAGATCTAACAGAACGACTTTTGACTGGTTGTGTGAACGCCATGTTTAGGGAGTAAAACAATATTCATACTTTTATACTTTAAATTAAATTCCCCATTCAAAAATCAAATACCAGCCGCTTAATGTCGTAAAAAATTATGAAAATAATAATTATAACATTTTGATCTTGAGAAAAAAAAAAAAACATGAGAATTCTTGGTACGAGTTTTGGTCATTGTCTTTTGACATTTCAATGCAGTTTTCTAGACAACCTATACAACTTTTTTTTTAGGCTGGTGAGAAATCATCAAATTACTCCTCCCACTCTTGGCACAGCGGTTGGGAGTGTCAGATTTCTACTGAGTAAACACCACCAATGTTCCTTCTTATCCCTTTGTGTCCGACGCCGCGGTATCTCTTGCGAACAACCCGCAGCCCCGACAGGCGTCGGCCCTTGCGGGCCTTGCTTGCCCTGCAATGTTGCTGACATCTCTTTGAGGCGCGTGTGGAATATGAACGCGCCGTCAAAACGGCCTGTCATCGTCACAGGGCGGACGGACGGTGGGCTAGCGCATTACAAACCGTCCAAAACCAGCGCTACCTTAAACTGCTCACTTGAAATGGTCAAACTGTAGACTAAGGTGAGACTATGTTTTTCTTTTTAAATGGCAGCTCATTGTTTCGAATGCGGCAAGTTGTATTCTATAACGGTCAGACGAAACGAACGGTGACTTGTAAAATATGAAAATATTTTAGGGCGGTAAAAAACAACGACACCCAAAAATCAGCCATAAGTCAAAATCAGGTCATCTCGACGCCACTACAATATACCTCGTCGGTATAAGGCCTTATTTATGGAGACGAAGGGCGTCGCGCAGCGCGTTGAGCGTTTTTAATTCAAGCAGCTAGCGATGTATGAAAACGTTAACAATTTCAAACGACAATTTTACAAGAAGCGATTTTTCACTCGTTAGTTTAAAATGCAGCGTTTGTTGCGGTGGACCCGCCTCTCAGTAAAAAAATAAAAAAGCATGCGATGAGCCATGCACGCGACGCCCCGCGTCTCCGTAAACGAGCCCTTAGAGAAGCCATTGAATGACCAAATACATATCACCATCATCAGCCTATAATGTTCCCACTGCAGGGACTCAGGCCTCCTCTCTAGGAGAGAGATGGGCCATAATCCACCACGCGTGCCCAGTGCGGGTTGGTAGATGTCACAGGTGTCGATTTTTTCAAAAAAATCCTTCGTGGTTTCCTCACGATGTTTTTCTTCACCGTTTTGAGAGCAGAACTTATGAAATAAATTACACAAAGAAATGCGCCTGCCTGAGTTCGACCCACGACTTACTGTTCGTATGTTGCGGCTGCAACCACTTTTATACCTAATACTTAGGTACATATTACTAGCGGACCTGGCAGAAGTCGTACGTTAACTTTGTACACACCGGCTCTACCCACCATCCAGAAATAGGTACATTATACAACAAATCATGACCCTTTGAACTAACATCAAAGCTGCATTATAATGATTTCACAGAAACCATAAAGCAATCGATTGTAGGAAAATATTGGCTGTCGTGCTTGCTAAAATTACCTAATGCGAAATACCAAACCGTCCTGCCTGTTTGTATGTGTGTTCTAACATTCACGGTTTATAATTCAACTTATACTGTCGCGTACGGGATATGTTTCGTGATTTTCAACTATTGGTAACTTATACTAAATGCATCGGAGTTCGGGTCTACTTCCAGTCTAACCTGATGCAGCTGATATGTCAATATTTTACATGGAGCACTCGCCTATCACCGCCTTGAGAGCAGTGGTGGCCCAGTGGTAGCGGCCCGCGAGCATTGAGTCGTGGGTTCGAAACCCGCCAGGCGCTTTACTTTGTGTAATTTATTTCATCACCACTGCTCTCAAAACGGTGAAGGAAAACATCGTGAGGAAAACGGTATGTCTTAGAACCGAAAAATTCGAAGACATGTGACATCTACCCATCCGCACTGGGCCCGCGTGGTAGATTATAGCCCATCCCTCTCCTAGAGAGGAGGCCTGAGTCCCTGCAGTGGGAACATTATAGGCTGATGATGATGTTGACAACTTGCCTATCCACCACACCACAATCCAGCAGGGCTATTGCGTACTTTTTGATGTCAATGGCTATCATAGTGACCATCGATTAACTGTCAAATTGGTTATGGTTAAGTACAAAATGGAACCATTTGACAGTTAATTGATGGACACTATGATAGCCACTGGGATTTAATAATAGCCCTGCAGGTAATACGATACCCTTTGATTAGAGTGATTGTCAGACTGTCTGGCCACTGAGTATCTGTAACTGACTGCCAAAGAAGATAATATGGCATGATTTTTATTAAATCTCTTTTTATTAATTCTCATTCTTAACAAAAAATGTTTTGATGTATTTTTGTCTGTCTCTGTGTCAGTTTGTTTGTTCCTAGGAAGCTGATTTTAAGCAGTAAGTTAACTTACTTTTGAAGCTTACTTTTAATCCGATTCAAATAGGGAAATTACATTTATATAACAATTTCATATCGACCAAGGTCGCAGGCAGCAACTAGTAAATAATAAAAGAAGGTCTTGAAACGTAGTCATTGATTCCATAATAGGAGGTCATAGATGGTGAATAATTAATGCATTTGAAGCCTAGATATTGGAGGTATTTACTGGAATTTTTCCAAGGCTAGTAATATGAAGGCGGTTTGAAAAAGAAATGATTGGTTTAATTATAATGCATGAAAGAAGACACGTGTATTATATAGTTAAATAAATAATCTGGGTCAAATAAATATATTTTATTCTAACTTTGAAAGAATGGGCTGAAATTTCGACAAAAGTGAAAAAAATGTATCGATTCAACACGGAATGAGACATAACAATTACCAATAATTGCTGGATTTTGTACTAAAATCGGTGAAAATGAAACGTATATAAACGAATGGTTATTAAAGTTATAACAGTAGACAGCACAACTAAACAAAACGCCGACAGTGTCTCATGGGGCTCATAGCTCTCAAAATACAGTCATATTATAAGTTTGACATGGTCACTAAAATATCATTAATACTGAAATCACGATATGTTTTTTATCAATTAACTAGCTGAACCTGGCATGCCTTGCAATGCCCTTTTTCCTACCTACTACGTACCTACTACCTACCTACCTACTACCTACCTACCTACCTACCTACCTACTACCTACTACCTACCTACCTACCTACTACCTACCTACTGCCTACCTACCTACCTACTACCTACCTAAATACTACCTACCTACCTACCTACCTACAACCTAACTATCTACTTACCCAAAAAAAAAGAACAAAAACTATCCTATGTCCGTCTCCTGGTTTTAAGCTACTTCCCCACCAATTTCCAGCCAAATCGGTTCAGCCATTCTTGACTTATAAATAGTGTAACTAACACGACTTTCTTTTATATATATAAGAAGATGATGCCTTTGCCAGGAAAAAAGGAAGTAAATGGCAGGGTGACAAGTGACACAGAAAAATGAAAACAAATTACATGTTCAGTCGACCTCAAGACATATAGGATCCTGCGGGGTGTTTGAAAGAGATACCGCGGCTCCGGCCACGTAGGGCTAAGAAGGAACATGGGTGTTTTTTAATCTCTAGATGTCTTTTTTTTTTTCGGATGCATAATCATCGAATAACCCCTCCCGCTCTTGGGCAGAGCGAAAGGGAGTGTCAAACTTCTACTGACTAAAAACCACCCATGTTCCTTCTTAGCCTTCTATGTCGAGGCCGCGATAACTAGTGTACAACCCGCGGCCTAATCTCTAGATGTCTGACATTCCATTTCTGCTCAGGCCAGAGCGGGAGGAGACATTTGTAGTTTCCCCCCCCTAAAAACAATAGTATAGGACAAAGATATAAAGTTGACGTCTTTGCCAAGAAGTGCGACCGTAACAGACTAAAACAATTACCCCATAAATTACCCGTCAATTCTTTACGACTAAATTATCCAAAATTAGGCAGAAATGTGTCGCCAGGCCTAAGCCTGCCATGTAAGTGCTACTTAGCAAACACAGTAAAATGAGGCCTATTAACTTATATATTAGGTCAAATCTGGAACATTGACCTTTGATGGTGATAGGTCAAAGAATAACTTACGACGTATCGATTTTGGGGTTAATAATATTTTTAGGTTTGAAATTGAAAAACGCTTAGTTGACGCTTCTCGTGACCCAAGGGCTGGTTTTTATCTTGGCCAGAGGCTAAGTGTTGCCATACAACGTGGCAATGCCGCCAGTCTTTTGGGCACATTACCGGCTGACAGCGTTGAGGAGCAGTATTTCAATGCCTTTTTACCGGCCTGCAGCGAAGCCCAAAAGGAGGGTTATGTATGTATGTCTGTTTTTTTTGTTCCCTCATAACTCCTAAACGGATGAAGGGATTTGAATAAAATATACGTCATTAGATTCGTCTTGATGGCGCGAGTGTCATTGCCTACATTAAAATTAGTTTTTATAGTTTCTTGTTAGTTTATTTAATAGTTTATTTAATGTACATAGTTACTTGACTCTTATAATCAATAAATTATTTAGGTCTGAATTTTATAGGTTTTCTAAGACTATAGGTAGCATTAGCATAGTATTAAGTGCATTAGTAGCATTTGTGATAAAAAGTCAATGACGTCATGCCTTTGTTCTAGGGATATTTTGTGGAAGTGTCATATTTAGGTATGTATATTTGATCAGCTACGGTAAGACCTATGAAAGTGGCATTTGAATTTTTACATATTTGTGCTATTATTGAAGAGCTTGTAGCAAATAGTAACAGCCGTTCGAGTTGGTCTTCAGATCAAGCAACGATTACCTAGCAACTGGCCCACGGATGGGTGACCAGACCATCCATTAGGTACATATTTTACAGAGATGAATCTCTGTCAAAGAAAGCCTCTGAAAGCACGTTAACACTTTTTTGTTTTTTCGGGGGTTGGGAAATCATCAAATAAATCCTGAGCCTAGGCGGAGCGAAAAGGAGTGTCAGACTTCTACTGACTAAAAACCACCCATGTTTTATCTTAGTCCTTGTGCCGAGGCCGCGGTATTACTTTCGAACTACCCGCAGAACCCGACGGGCGTCGGCCCTTGCGGGCCCCTGTAATGTTACGGATATCTCTTTGAAGCGCGCGTGGAACACGAACGCACCGTCGACACGGCCTTTCGTTGTCATAAGACGGACGGACGGTGAGCAAGCATCAATCTCTTACCCTTATCCTAATTCATTTTGTGCCGGTGTAGCATGTAATCTTCCTCCAACTCGTCATCTCATCAGACACCTCATTTCTTACCATGTCATCTTTTACACACTTCATTCATCGTTTATTTGGTCTTCCTCTACTCTTTAGCTGGGTTCCCACGGGATCATGATGCACATTCGCCGACGACGGACTGCAACGCACACAGACAGGGCTCTTTCAACGGTACGTGTCGGTATGTGTGGATCTTTTGATAGCCTTATTTCAAAATGCAAAGAGAAAGAGAAGGTATCGTCGCTCTCTTTCACTTTGCACCGCACATTTGACGTTACCGCTTCTCGAAGGATACCAGCGCACCGCCACAGACGAGATCGTTCCAACGGTGTGATGTCGTGTGAGCTGGTCCGGGTCCGTCCGCACCGTGGAAACCGAGCTTAACACCCAACCACAATTATGCGTCATGCAGACTGTGCCTCAATTATGTTCAACAAACGTTTTCATTCAGTCACTCATTCATTCATCGCGTTTGACAACAGGCCAACAGGGCCGTGTGTGGAACAAAAGCCAGGTTTTCGGAAGCCTATTCAATCTAGCGTCAAGTGATTGGATTGGTTGTTGTTATCTCGGCCAACCAATCAGAGTAGTTAATAGAGATAGCATAATTCAAAAGAACTGGACTAATAATATGGAAGTTTCCTGATTTAAAAAATATGATTCTGTTAAGTCCGTCTGTTAGATTAACGAAAAATATGGGATATGTGTTTTTTGAATTGATAAAAATAAAACGTGTCAAAGACCTAGAGTGGGAGCTCGTAACGTCACTTTCTGGTAAATAATGTAACAGTTTGGTACATTATTTCGCCGTCATATGATTTTTCAGAGCAAAAAAAATTTGACGATACAATCGTCAATTTTTTTTTGGTTATAACATGAAAGAAGAAAAAATTTGTGTCCCATATTTTTTGGAAATCTATCTTACGGACTTATTAGTTTTTTTGTCAACTACCCTAATTGACAATCGATTTTAGATTATTTAGCTTTTTTCTCTTTTCGATGTTTCGTCTATACGACTCTCATAAGGTTTCACATAAGCTTTTCGGTATAAATATAACATCACGCCTGTAATTCCCAAAGGGTTAGGTGGAGGTGTATCTAATAGCACACTCACGTTTCGCCAGTTCAGTTTAGCCCATCCATGGATCAACCTAGACAAGCGCAGCTTATTCTGAAGATCGACCCGAGTGACTTTTATTATTTAGCCACAAACTGATCATATTCCATCATATTCCTTAAAGGGGTGAGCAGAGGTGTACCTAGTAGATTACCTACACTTCACCATTTAAATTGTATAAAGGTGGTAAAAGTACCCTTAACGTAAACGAAGGGCACTTGTTCTCCCCACCACTGCGATTATTTTTTTGTTAAAGACCATACCTGGGAACCCCCTAGTTACGGAGATATTGGGGGTCAAAGTTGCAAATTTTGATCAGCTGTTTTTGTAAGTACTAGTTTTTCAGGTTATAACTTTACTTAAATTACCTCCATGACCCTTTTACTATTCGAAGCGTCCACTAGCACAATGTTTTAAGAGTGCTACATTGAGTTTCACAGTAAAATGAAAATTTTGACACCAAATAAAAAAGTCGTTTCCCAGCAAAAAAATTTGCTTAGGGGTACTAAGTTTGATGTACAGAATGCTTGGTTGACGTATGTGTGAAGGGTTAATTTACACCCTGTAAAGACACAAACCTAGTTTTCAGGCTTCACAGAAAACCACTTAACACTCAATTTAAAAAACCGGCCAAGTGCGAGTCAGATTCGCTCATGAAGAGTTCCGTAGCAGCAAGTAACATAATTTTTATAATTGAGTTGATTGAATGAACGGTAAATTGCGATTTACGATTTATGACGTATTAAAAAAAAATACTTACTAGATCTCGTTCAAACCAATTTTGGTTGGTAGTTTTTGTTGAGATCTACATTATATATTTTTTTTAGAATTGTCACTCTCTTACTTTAAAAGTTAGAGGGGGGGACACACATTTACCACTTTGGATGTGTCTATCTTTGAAACGATTGACTTTGAGAAAAAATGTTTTTAAGAACCTCAATGTCATTTTTGAAGACTTATCCATAGATACCCCTCATGTGTAGGTTTGATGAAAAAAAGTTTTTTTAGTTTCAATTCCATGTATGGAGAGCCCCCTCTTAATCTTATATTTTTTTATTTTTATATAAAAATCAAAAAGCGGTTTACAGAATACATCTAGCTGCCAAATTTCAACTGTGTAATCCTTATAGTCTCGGAATAAAATGGCTGTGACATACGGACGGACAGACGGACAGACGGACAGACAGACAGACAGACAGACATGACGAATCTATAAGGGTTCCGTTTTTTGCCATTTGGCTACGGAACCCTAAAAAGAAAGCTTTTTTCGAAAATTTTGATTTGTAGGACTATTTTTTATTAAACTCCATCTAATAAATAGTCGTTTGACTGTCGGTAATATCAGAGAGATATATTTCACATTCAAACAGAGCCAGGCCAATTGAAACTGCTGTTTGAGGAGGCCAAATTTCAACTGTGTAATCCTTATAGTCTCGGAATAAAATGGCTGTGACATACGGACGGACAGACGGACAGACGGACAGACGGTCAGACGGACAGACAGACAGACAGACAGACAGACAGACAGACAGACAGACATGACGAATCTATAAGGGTTCCGTTTTTTGCCATTTGGCTACGGAACCCAAAAACAACAAAAAAATTAAAAAAATTGAATGAAGCATCTGATAGTCGCTTAACAAACATAATTCTCAACCTAGTTTCCATTCGTCCGCAAAACGTTCCTGTTTACGTATTTCCCGCACAACCGAAAACGTCTTAACAAAAGCAATATTTTAGACAAAGCGGGTAAACACTAGTTAAAAAGTTGCCAACACTTGGCCAATTTAACTTGGCTAACTGGCCCACTTTACCCGGCTGTTTCGAGTGGCTACGAAAGAGTTTGTCACACCGTTCCGTAACACGTGACGGTGAATAAGTTCGTGAGTTATTTGCTGTTGCGGTGTGAGTCGGGTTTTAAGTAGGAGGGCCTTGAATCGTTGCGGAAACAATTATGATGTGCGACTTAAGTATGAGACTGTGGGTTCCTAGAAAATGAGTGGCTATGGAGTTTCTTAAGCCTACTTTTAGTGATGTGCAAGGGTTGCTAAACAGGGCGTTTGTACCGTTTTTTTACAGTTGAGAAATGATGAAATGAGAGGTCATTCTCGCTCTAGACGGAGCGAGAGAGAGTATAAGACTTCTACTGACTAAAACCCACCCATGTTCCTTTGCGTTGCTGGGCCGCGGTATCTCTTTCGAACAGTCTTGTATAGATGTGTAAGTAGCCTGTATCTCTGCTTCGGTTTGCCTATACGCATTTCACCACAGCTTCAGCATAAACGCATCCTACACCCTAGTTTCTAAGCATCTCCACTTCTCTCTTCGCTTCGCACATCCTCGCAAATGAGCCATGGTTTTAGTGTAGTCCGAGAATGGGAAAAAAAGGGTACTCAACCTGCCCTGCCTGCGGTCAGTAACTGCATGCCAAGTACGGGACAAGTTGATGTCGAGGGCTTCACAAAGGTCGTCATGCGGGACGGTTATGTCAACAATCATTGCGCGCCGCTCTGATCGATCCACCACCACTATATCAGGCTTATTGGCTACAATAGTCCTGTCAGTGATGATGGATTGATCCCAGTACAATGTGATATTGCCATTGTCGAGAACTGGGTCGGGCGCACACCTGAAGTACGGCACTTCCGATTCGACAAGGTTGTATTTTACAGCAAGTCGCTGATGGATAATCCTGGCTACAAGGATTATTATTTTTATTATTTATTTTCAGGCGACTTTGGCCCACAGATGTTGAGTCCCGTACGGTATAAAGAAATATCATTGAAACAATTTGTGTTAGTAAAAAGATCCTTTGAACTATGTTAGTTGCACTTCACTTATGCGTTATGTGACTGCTTTCATGTAACACTTGCGCATGAAAGCGACGGAATACCACTCCCTGCGGTCAAAATACCCCAACACAGAGAAGTCTTCATTGACCATGCTACTTTCTTCCCTTTAAGGCAGTTTCGCCCCTTAATGTACCAAAATATAGTCTACATAACATAAAATTGCATGATACCATCTTACATTGTTTGAAAATATAAAAATCTCGAGGTACACTCGATCGTAAAAGTCGTTGGCTTGGTTGATTGACATTTTTACGCGACCGTCCGACTTCTGTACATAAGATCATAAAAATGTTATAAAATATTATTTTATAATGATACTGCTTTGACCCCGCTCTGTTGTTTGAGCAAGAAATTGGTTTAGTTTATGGTTCCTGCTTTGTAGGGGGTCGTGACTAAATAATACTTAAGGGAACATGTTGCCATTGCCATTATTATAACATAAACATTACATTTATTTATTTTCAGGCAACTTTGGCAAACAGATACACCTTACATACTAACATACACTTGATTCAATACAATTTGTGTTAGTAAATACAACCTTAAAACTATAATTAATACTTTACTTTAACTTTTTAAAATTTGTACTATAGTCTGCCTATGTACCACTCTTGTGCATGGAAATAATAATTATTAATATTTCATAAATATCGCGCTTGCCTAGATAGGTCTGTGGACCACCACATATCAAATTTCCTCCCTGCCTTGGAAATTAAGTTGAACCGTTTATCCGGACTGTCAATTGTAGTTTTTGACAATCGTAGTGAGTAGTGACCGCTAAAAAATGTCATACTAATGTCTTAGAGTATGACGTCACACGAGTTTTCAAAGCACTGTATCGTCTTTATTGTTTGTTTACGTGTCCAATATTTTTTGGTAATCTATATAATAAATAATAAATAAATAAATATCCTTGGACATTTCATACAACGCCATCTAGTCCCAAGCTAAGCAACCTAATGCTTGTGTTATGGTAACGAGATGGCTGATAAACTACATAAATACATTTTTTTTTTTTTGTAAATATATGACGGACTAATTAGATTATTTTTGTTAACTACTCTATTATTGATGAAACCATTCGACCCATTTCGTCCCGAACGTGTCATTGGTTGCGTATAAAGAATTATGAATACTGAAACCCTTTTAGGATCACGAATTATGAGATTATGATGACATGTATTTTTGTGTATGGTAAGCTCTCCTTGTTCACATATTCAATGTCTGTTGACCAATGATATATTATAACTATAGATACGTTGTCCGCCCACAAAAATGTCAGCATGAAATGAAGCCAATTGGCCACATCGCGCTTAGTTACGCACCAACTTCTCGCGCGATGCTACGTTTGGTCTTAATTTAAATCGTGTGTGTAAACCTGCGCGAAACATAAAGACAACAGGCATCAACAGGCATCCCGCTGTACGGTGTCATATTTTCTTTCCCTTTCTTTAAGCGTAGAAGTAGTTATATTATAATATCGCCGTTTTGAAGCGGCGCCATGTTAGTTCATGACGTGTCTAAATATATGTATAATACGTCATTGCTGTTGACGACAAAGGTTATGACAGTTATAACGCCTGTTAATAGTTAGGGTTTGGTTGAGGTGTAGTAGTTGAACATTTAAATTTTATTCAACTATTTTACTAACTATGGAAAAACCCAATAACACTCTGTCCGGCCCGGGAACCGAAACCAGGATCACATGCACAACAGCTGCGCTAACGACCACTATACTTGAACTCCGTGCAGTCCAAACTAAGTTCATCATCATTAGCCTATAATGTTCCCACTGCAGGGACTCAGGCCTCCTCTCTAGGAGAGGGATGGGCTATAATCCACCACGCGGGCCCAGTGAAACTAAGTTCATCATCAGCCTATAATGTTCCCACTTCAGGGATTCAAGCCTCGTCTCTAGGAGAGGGATGGAGTATAATCCACCACGCGGGCCCAGTGCGGGTTGGTAGATGTCACATGTCTTCGAAATTTTTGGTCCCAAGACGTCGGTTTCCTCACAATGTTTTCCTTCACCGTTTTGAGAGCAGTGGTGATGAAATAAATTACATAATGGAATGCGCTTGTCTGGGTTCAAACCCACGACTTACGGTTCGTAAGTCGCGGCCTCCGCCACTGGACCACCGCTGCTCTCCAAACTAAGTTGTTGTTACAAAATCAACTCCTAACAAACTAAAACAACTGTATCATAAAACCATAATTAACTTTTTCTACCAGGTCGAGTCTTAATTACACCGCTACAAAAAAGAGATTAAAACTTTTAAAAGGCTTGAATTATTTATAAATTTACAAAACGTTTACGGTGTAATATGTTTCCAATTATTTTGATAATTATGATGTGTGGTGAGCAATTTACATATTTATCGAAATTATGAAAACCGTTACGGGAAAATTCATTCGTTTAATTTTCATTATTATAACATACTAGTGCCCCCTGTTTGGTGCAAATTTTACGACAATCCAATTTGTGTTTTATATGCCATGCAGTACAGTTTAATAACGTAGACACACTAATATTATAAAGGCGAAAGTTTGTGAGTGTGTGTATGTTTGTTACTTCTTCACGCAAAAACTACTACACGTATTTGTATGAAATTTGGTACACAGATAGTTTATAACCTGGATTAACAAATAGGATAGTTTTTATCTCGATTTTATATTCCCGTGGGTTGTAGCGGGTGAAGCCGCTGGCAACAGCTAGTATTTATATATCTTCATGCAACTCTAACCATAGGTCACGCGGTTTCATACGTAGTTCCCGTTCTCGTGGAAATACAGAGACAAAAAGTTGCCTATGTCACCCGGGGATAGTGTAGCTTTTCAACATAGGTACTAAAATACTAATCACACAATTAAAATTAATACACAATACGCATTCTGTACATCAAACTAAAAGACTACGTTCTTTCGACTACGTTCGGACTCAATGTTACATGTGTGCTCTATCAGAATACCAGCGCTGTGACATTTGTCAATGTTACAGCACCATGCTGAGATAGTGGCCTTTTGGCTTCGTACGGGACTTTTAAGTGTTACTCGTAAGCTTTAAGCTTTTGATTTTTTTGTTTTTTTGTTAATTTGGTCTGTCCTGTGTGAAACCAATAAATACTTTTTCTTTCTTTAATTCTTTTCTTTCACACAAAACATTGTGCTTATGTATCGAATAAAAAAGAACTTGGAGCTTTGACCCCTATATCTCCGCATTTAGAACGTTCTCAGGTATGGTTTAGAATACTTTATCAGCGCAATATTGTGGAAAACAAATGCCTTTTAAAATAAAAACATTTTATCTCACAGAGGCCTAAGTGAGCACTTAAAAAATGTCGAGAACAGGTGCTGGCTTCGAGTTGGTCCTTTTAATGGAGTAAAACCGACACGAAACTCCACGGTTATTGTTTAAATTCTTCTATGTATTTATCGATAGACTATGAATTAGTAATTACTAGCGAACCTGGCAGACGTCGTCCTGCCCGTACAGCAGCGCCACCTACCGGGTCCAAAAGTTTAAATTGGACAGCACAATCCCCATCAGAAAAAAGTTTATAAAGACGACAAAATTCCCATTAACAAAATCATTCATCAATTTGTTAATGGGGATTTTGCTGTCACATTGAAACTTTTCATTGAATTTTTTTGTTACAAAAATTTGTGCTAGATTGAAGAACCGCTCGACCGATATTGTGCAAAGTTTACATAAACCATCTACTAAATAGTCCGAACAAAGCCTAAACATTTGGTTTGGATATGTGAGCCCGTTCTTAAGTTATAAAATTACGACGAAAAGTGGCATTGATTTTTATCTATATTTTTATGTATAATGAGGGGACCACATAGGCCCGACCATAAGTCGTAGGGTACTAGAAAAACCTATTGGCTTCCTTAATCGTGAATTTTTACACCATTACACATCTACCGATCAAGTCCTTTAACTTTTGTTATACCAGTACATTTACTCGAATCGCAATCTCCTGACATAGGCCTAACATCGGACTGAACAAATCGGGTCCAATAACATTCCTGTCGAATATATGCGACTATTTCGTTTGTACGTGTTACTTCAGGCAAACGGAGGGTTCGATCGAAACAATTGCTGGACCCTACTCTTGCACACTCATTTTATTTATTTTCGCTGACTACGTTATGAAGAGAATTTTCAATTTCATTTAATTGTTTTATTTTAATTGGTTTTGTGTCTAACAAGGTTCTCTTATAAAGAACAAGTTGTATAGGACACCCTTTGTTTTTGGAGGTCGGTAAATCATTAAATGACTCCTTAGGCTCTGGGCAGAGCGGTAAGGTGTCAGACTTCTATTGAATAAAAACCACCGATGTTCCTTGTTAGCCCTTTGTGTCAAGGCCGCGGTATCTCTTTTGAACATAGGACACCCTAAGCCTGGGTAGAAAGATACTAAGTTTTACAGTATTTTTCAACTACCCTTGGCTTGAGTGCTGGAACATTTGCTCAGTTCATCACGGTCCCAGGCCAGCTATTGATACACAAGACGTTTTTGCGAGCTCATGTATTTATCAATTTTATAATTTCACGCCTGTGATCCCCGAAGGGTTAGGCAGAGTTAAACCTACACACATTTCGCTAGTTATGTTTAAGCTCAGTTGATGGCAATAGGTTTCGCCCTAACACATGGGATTGCCATCAACTGAGACGGAATACAGATTTCGTAGCGGCTCCTTAGCAATTCCTAATAGAACAACCCAAAAACACTTTGCCCGAAACGGACTTAAACCCATGACCTACTGCTTCTATCTTCTTTCTTTTTAATTTTCCTATTGGTTACTAAACCAATAGGAAAATTTCAAAGAAAATTATGAGCCCGACCCGCGTTATCATAAAACCCTCAGTAGCGAGCAAGAAAGTCTGAATTCTGCCAACTAATTGATTACAAGTTCACTTCTACACGCAAAACCTTATAAAGTCATTGACAAAACGTGTTTGTTCAACAGTACAACTCCATTCACCCCTTCGGGAATACCAACCTGAAGTAAATAAAATAATATATTTAAATGTGAATACAGGATTTTGAACTCGCTAATAAAATGAAAATGTTTGGTACCCCGAGTTAGGCTGCGTTTTAAGCAGAGATGTGCGAGGTTGCGTTGCGAGTAATGCTGTTAAGAATCAATAGAATCATACCTATCTTCGCACATCAAAAAATTTGAAAGTTGTGTTGCGAAGATTTTCGTTTTTGTTTTAAACGTTGCCCCTCACTCGGAATTTCTCCTGTATAGTGAGTGCGTTCACAGACATTTAAACTCATGTAGGTCATACAAATATTTGTTCCGTGCAGGGATCGAATCCGCGACACGTAGCGCAGCAGCTTGAGCCACTGCGCCAACCGTGCCGTTTCCGATTGGTTGCCAGGGATGTGTGCACGAGCGAAAACATAGCAGTTACTAGACGGTGTTTGTCAGAAGTTGATGTATAGTGTACTGAAGACATGAATCAGTGGAAAAAAACATTACACATCTTCGCACCGCACAGCTTTGCTACGCATGCGGGGCCCCGCCTCATCTCGCTTTGCCTCGCACATCTTCGGTGGAACCGCAGCCTAACTCGGGATAACCAACATTTTGAACGTACGAACCTCGCTTAACTCGGGGTTACCAACATTTTCTTTCGCCACAAAATATGATTTTCTTAATTAGACTTTTGTCCGTATCATTGCGAATCGTAAGAAAACAAGTTACCCAACGTAATGAGATCTTATGGAATTAGCAAGATATTGCTTTGTTGGCAAAAATTAAGATTTTTCTCTTATTTTCGTAATATTTATTTTGTGTCTGTGATGAGATTTAAAATGGTTCAAAGGTAAGTATTTTTGTTTGCTTTTTGATGTTTAGGTGATATTACCATATGTAGTACATAGCTTATGTATTTCCGTTTTCATTTTTCTTTATTAAAAGCTGCAAGGTTAGTATCTTTTTCTCTACTTAGAAACGGTTTTAAAGCCGGAAATATAATTATTTTGAATTTTTTGTTGTTTAGTGGTTAGAAGCGCGACTGGCGACCATAAGGTTTTCGATTCGATTCGAAGGTCAGGCAAAGTGTTATTGTAACAGTCACGAGGTATGGACATGTACCCGGTTGTTATGTGTGTGTTATGTTATGTATTTCTCGTTTTGTTTAGTTCTGACACTTAAGCGCAATAAGCTCATTTATATTTATTTCTTTCTTTGTACAGGCTTTTCTTTATTTGTGTCGAGCAAGCGATACGATTGGCCAGGTTGTTGTACTGATTATCTAGTCAGCTAAAATGTTAACAAGGCCGACTGCCAAGTATGTGCCAGACATCATTATATGTAACACCAGCGGACGTCATGCGGTTTCACCCGCGTAGTTTCCGTTCCCGTGGGAATACAGGGATTAAAAGTATCCTATGTCACCAGGGGTATTGTAGCTTCCTAACGGTGAAAGATTTTTTTAATCGGTATAGTAGTTTTGGAGCCTATTCGTTAAAAACAAACAAATAAAGGTTTACTCTTTATAATATTAGTGTAGAAATTTGACGCTCAACAGTGCCTACTAATGGCCTCATTGGATTTTGTTAGTGAGGATGGGTAGTGGGTTGCAGTGTCGTAAAAGTCTGATAACCTACCTGGATTGTGAAGGAAAGACTAAGGTGGACGTTCCATGTAAAATACTAGTATTCAACTAGATACGACCAAACCAAAATAGTTGGACAAAGGCAGGTAACTCACCAGGTGGGTAGGTCACTCTAATGCGCCTTCCACACGCTCACACTTCATCACGGACTTGCCTGCGCAAACTGGCTTGAACATGGAACACCATGCGTGTGGTTGGGAAAACTGAATCACGCGCAAACCACACGGCGCGGCCTGCGTAATATTCGATTTGCTAGAAATTTTACCTGCGCAAGCCTGGCCTGCGCGTACTTGTCTGTGCGTTAGGTTGGGCGTTACTAGACGAGACGCTAGTCGTCGGCCGATGAGGTACGTTTTGTAGTAGTGGTCGTCCATCATTTAAAAATGGTAGAACTACGTACGTATGATCGCGACTTTTTAACTGATTTTTTAAGTAGAAATAATAAGTAGTAAATCTCTATAGCAATTTGTAAAAAAAAAGGATTAAAGAAATAGTTCTTCACTGGGAAATATTGTTTACACGTCGACGATTTCGACAAAAATGAGGCCTGCGCGTACTTAACTGAGCGTGTGGTAGCGCCGTCCGCGTTCAGTCTTTTCGTGCGGGAAGTTCGCGCAGGCCGGGACTGTGGTGAAATGTGAGCGTGTGGTAGGCCCATAAGATGTTCATCATCATAATTTCAGTCGAAAGACGTCCACTGTTGGACATAGGCCTCCCCTTAATGTCACGGCATTGACAGGTCCAGTGACTTTCGCATCCACTGGATCCCCGCGATCTTATACAGGTTACTGAGATAAAAAACAAAACAGAAAACAAGACATTTTTTTTCTTAAAAAATAAAACCTTTTTCTTTTTACACAGTCAATAGAAAAGTAAGAAAATAAATAAATACTTGATGTAGTGATGTCCATACTGATATAGTGCCGGTATTTTCGCACCGGTCCCATTGATTCCGAGTTTACGATCTCTGTCGGGTAAATTATGTGGGTTTAAGAAAATTGTATTGTGTGGCAACTCTATACGTTTGAAGTTGCTTTTGAACAATGGATTGGCAGGAGTTTAAAGAAAGGGAGGTACGTATTAGTTTTTATCGTGGTTTTTATGAGAAAAAGGCTTTTGATATTTGTGCGATAGTAAAATAATTAATTGTTATCTTGTTTTTGAAGTATTGCCTTTGGATTGAAATAAGAAAGATAGACAAAAAAGTATGTATTGGTATCACTTAGGGCAATAAAAATAACATTTAGTAAACCAAAAACTATAAAGCGTAAATCATAAGGAAAGCTTAAAAATGAGACTTAATAACATTACAATTTTGATGACACGCTCAAGCAGTTCACTGCCACGCTACGTGTCGCGGTTTCGATCCCCGCACGGAACAAATATTTGTATGGCCCACAGATAGTTGTTTCGGGTCTGGGTATTTGTGTATGTGAGTTTTAATGTCTGTGAGCACACCCATGACACAGGAGAAATTTCTAGTGTGGGGCAACGTTCTTTAAAAAAAAAAATATCCTGTAATGTCACAACAATTGTCGTGAGAGTTGCGGGCAACCGGTGGATGCAAACGGCAGGTTGCCGTTCAGTATGGCGTTCTATGGGGGAGGCCTTTGTCCAGCAGTGGACGTCTTATGGCTGATGATGATGATGAATATCACAACGCTTCTGATAGGGCCCAAAAAGTGTCGCCAAGGTCAGATTAAAATATTAATTAAACTCTATTCTATTCACACAATTTCAGCGTAAAACTTGATAATTATAATTAAGTGGTATTATAGCGTGATTAGGAAACGCAAAATTCTATATTATGAAGAGTTTTGGTTTTTTGGCTCATTGTCAGTATTCAAAAAGTGCCAAAAAATAATCAATCACCAGCAGTAGGAACAGGCCTCCTCTATTTTAAGAGGCAATGAGCTATAATCTACCACGCGAACCCAGTGCGGATTGGTAGATGTCACAAGTCATGTTTTCGAATTGTTTGGTTCTAAGACATTTACGATGTTTTCCTTCACCGTTTTGAGAGCAACGGTGATAATATAAATTACACAAAGTAATGTGCCTGCCTGGTTTCGAACCCACGACCTACTGTTCGTAAGTTAGGGCCGCCACCACTGGGCCACCGCTGCTCCAAAAGTAATACATAACAACAAAAATACTAGAAGGGAATATAAAATACAATTAATTTTATACATAAAAAAATAATATTTATATTCTCATTCTCAGGGTACAAGATTAACAATAATAATAAAACTACATTAGTCGACACCAATGTCAATTGAAACTGTCAATACTTTGGCAACAGAAAAAGGTACTCTTAACATAATAGGCACCACAAAACTTTGTTCTAACAACAAATAATTTATTTTATAAGTCAACAAACAGTAAATGTTGCCACTCTAACCGCGTACTACTTATTTTTCACGCTACGCAACTGTCGAAAAGTTTTTAAGTATTTTTACTCTGGTGATATTGTTATAACTCCGCCTAGAAGTGTACAGGGGAGGACAGAAAAAATGGGACAGTAAAATTTTATTTGTTTTTCGTTGTCTTTTTTACGACAATTAGGTACGGTATGCCAAAGTATTTACGTTAACGTAAGTCAATGCTTTTATATTTTTCACTGCTTTTATAGACATATCTTAGTACCATGTTTAAATTTTAGTTTTAAAATGAATTTTGTATGATGCTAAAACTCCTGAACGAATGTAGATGATATTTAGAACACAGGTAGTTTATACTTCTTATCCCAGTAGTATGATCCGGTGGGACAATTCTCGGACTCCACGCAGGCGAAGCCGCTGGCACAAGCTATATATAGTACTACATAAGTACACCTACAAGTCCATTAAAATTTCCCAGTCACTTCCCACTATACTCTAGAAAGCCAAAGACAAAGTAACTATCTCATTGAGATAACAGCCAGTGTCTCAGTCGGCATGTCAGATCATCAGTCACACAGAGCGTCTGACTAACGTTTGAACCGTGGCGTGAATTTCAACACGAGACCATCAATCAACTCGGTCAACTCTGCTGTAAATGTTTGAAGGTTATATTAGAGAGATAGGTTGACATTGACAGTCGTACGAGATCGATCTTCCCCGTCGGGGCTGCAGGTTGTTCGAAAGAGATACCGCGGCGTCGACACAAAGGGCTAAGAAGGAACATGGGTGGTTTGTAGACAGTAGAAGTCTGATACTCCCAACCGCTCTGCCCGGAGGGATACCCGGGTCGCGCAAAGAGTTTTTTCCATCAGGAATTTATCAGTAACAGCCACGGAGTCTGGATTTGTGCCCGATTGATGGCAATAGGGTCGCCCCCTATTACATGGGACTTACTCATATTGAAAAATGTGGGTGTACTATTATCACTATTTACTATTACATCTCTGCCTAACCGTTCGGGGATTACAGGCGTGATGTTATGTCATGTTATGCAATGACCTTTTAAAAGGACATTTCCAATAAAAAATGTTCTTAGGTGTCCCGTCCAGCGCATTCCCACGTCCGTGATCAATTTAGAAGTGAGGACATGGAGATGGGCTGCGGGATGTTGTAAGAGATACTGCGGCCTTGACATATAGGGCTAAGAAGGAACATGGGTGGTTTTTAGTCAGTAGAAGACTGACACTCCCTTTCGCTCTGCCCAAGAGCGGGAGGGGTTATTTGATGATTTTCCACCCCACAAAAAAAGAAAAATGGTGTCCCGTCCAGAACTTCCTCTTCATAAATCCTTTTAGTTAAACCTTTCTATAAATCAGCCATTTCAGTTTTACAATGAAGATAAAGTCTTCATTATCTTTCGTTGTGATTCAGATAATAATTATTTTACTGCAAAATATTAAAACATTCAATCGCAGTGTAATCATTTTTGCTAAATACCTAGTCAATTTGGACGAATTTACGATTTAAAATGTGTTTTTGAATATCGTTGGTGAAATTGATGTCTATTAAAATTACTCTTCTCGTATTGTAGACTCAGTTAACTGGCATTTAAATAACTTGGTATGCTATCATTTAAGTGATTTTCCCTACCCATAGTTTATTCATAAATAGTGTAAACGAACCCTTCACGGTGCCGTTAACCAAGCATTTGTTCATCCAACTAAGTAACTCTCTGCAAAATTGCTGGGAACAATTTTGTTTTAGGGGTTACGGTTGACCTTTACGCACTCAAAACATTGTGCTGATGGAGGCATTTAATAGTACGGGGTTCGTCGTGGAGGTTACTGAAAATATTAAAAAAAATTGTTCAACTGTCGTGTCTCGGGTTTGGTCCTCGCACGGAACAAATATTAGTATGACCTACAGATAGTTTTTTTGGGTCTGAGTATTTATGTATGTGAGTTGAAATGTTTGTGAACGCACCCACGATACAGGATAAATTCATAGGGTGGGGCAACGGTTTAAAAAAAATATAGAAATAAATCTTGAAGAAATTCAAACAATGACCCCCAATATCTCCGGATATGAAGATGGCATCATCATCACCATCATCACCATCCACAGCCCGAACTCACCCACTGCTGGATACAGGCCTCTCTATTCTTGTGCCAATCTTCACGGTTCTGTGCAAGCCTCATCCAGGTTTTGCCTCCTACGGTAATATTCCGTTTTCAGTATATTCAATAGTGGTGACTAAGTCGTCTGCCCATCTCGCCGACTTACGAACAGTAGGTCGTGGGTTTGTGGAGTCGTGGACCTAGGCAGGCACATTACTTTGTGTAATTTATTTCATCTGCACCGCTGCTCTCAAAACGGTGAAGGAAAACATCGTGAGAAACCGGAATGTCTTAGAACCAAAAAATTCGAAGACATGTGACATCTACCAATCCGCACTAGGCCCGCGTAGTAGATTCCCATTCCTTCTCAAAAACGAGAGGAGGCCTGTGTCCCACACTGAAAAAAATTTTTACTTATACATAACCAAACTTTCGTCAACATGTAACACAAAAAAGTGACCACATAACTTTATGCAACATGTAACCAAAACCAGTTGGCTTATTTTTCTAGCAAACTATTTGTGTTGTATATTGTAAAGCAGTTTTAGCTACGTGATAAGAAAACGTCTACGTTACTTTTGGCCTTACATTTGTTATAAGTAAACATAATGATTCCCTACATCTTACTATAATTATAAGTTACTTTAAATAAATTATTTGTTACATGTAAACCAATCCATTTGATAATATGTAACATGATTTTCTTGTTATATAGAACTAATTATTTATGTTGCTTTAGGTAATTTGTTTGTTTTCCATTTGTAAAAGACTTAGACTAGAAGTAGTCAAAAAATGTGTTACTTATATTTCAAGTTTTGCATTTGTAATCAGCAAAACTTTTGTTTACGTATAGCAAAACTTTTGTGTTAATACGTTGTTTACGTGTAACAAAACTTTTGTGTTAATACTTTGTTTACGTATATCAAAACATTTGTGTTAAAACTTTGTTTACGTATATCAAAACTTTTTGTTGATACGTTGTATAAGTATAACAAAACTTGTGTTAAAACTTTGTTTACGTATATCAATACATTTGTGTTAAAACTTTGTTTACGTATAGCAAAACTTTTGTGTTAATACTTTGTTTACGTATAGCAAAAGTATTGTGTTAATACCTAAACACATACTTATGGGTTCCACTGGATCTCATCGTTACTCTGTTTTTAAACTAATGTGATTTAAAGGTACATTAGTTTAAAAACGAGTAACGATGAGACCCAGTGAAACCCGCAGGTATGTGAGTCCTATTAAGGATAAGTAATGATTTTATATTTGCAATTATTTCTGAAAAAGATGTACATAATTTATGAATAAAACGGAAAAAAATACTTTTTAAAAGGTTTATTAGACTTACCTACTTAATTAACATTTGACATTATTATAACTGATAATTAACTTATACAGGGTGACCTGAAATTAGTGGCGGACCCGTTAAGGGGTGACAGTAGGCATCAATTCCAGTCGATATCACTCTTAGACCTACTGTCCTAAAGTTAACCCATTTCAAGATATTCCTACTTAAAGAATTTTACAAAAAAAATCCTACTTTAAACGATTTTCGCGTAAGATACCGACATTTACGAAGATATCGCAATAATTCCTTACTTAGAATATCTTTGATGCAAAACAAAAAAAAAAAAGTACCAGAAAGACCAATTTTTAGGATTTACAGCTATTTTAAGATTTAAAGTAGGGTATTTTTTGTAAAACTCTTTAAGTAGGAATATCCTGAAATGGGTTAACTTTAGGACAGTAGGTCTAAGAATGATATCGACTGGAATTGATCCCTCCCTACTATCACCCCTTAACGGGTCCGCCACTAATTTCAGGTCATCCTGTAGTAACACTTAAAACTTGATGCGCTGTGGTAGCCCGCGAAATTCTAATTTTCTTGCGTTTTTTGCACTTTGCAGGTCAGTGTAAGGTTTTCTCTTTATCAATATGATGCGATGCGACAATAAGAAATAAGTAACTACATAATTTTATTCATAAAATTCATCAATACAGTCATCTCTATGAGTTAGAATCGATCCGGATTGTCTGATTTTGGTAATTAGACGAATCTGGACCGATTCTAACTTAGGTCAAGTGTAATGAAAACCTAAATTTCTCATTGTCGCGCATCATATTTTGATCAAGATACAACCGTACACTAACCCGCAAACTGCAAAAAAACGCAAATTGAATTTCGCGGGCTACCCGCAGAGGATCTACCTTAAGGAATTATATTTCACATTACACGTTTTTTAGTAAATGGGGCTCATTACCCGCGGAATCCACAGCGTGAAATCCATCACCCAATGGATCCCGTAGGTATGTGGCCCATAGATTATAAAGTTACAGGAAAAGGGTTAAAATATGCAGAAATAAAATTAGGTACTTACTAAGACTAATTTCAATAGAAAAATCAAATAGACAGCCTCATTTATATTTAACTTTAATTAACTTATCCGAAAGTTAGATCTAGTTATAACTATGAAGATCTAAAAAACTTTCGAACTGACGTTCATTAGCCACGTTCGTAAATGAAGTCATACCAAGTGAACTTATACTTTCAAGTATCTTTTTATTAATACAACCTTTATTGTGTATTTTTATAATTATAAATAAAGTCCAATACACTTTATCCGTAACCATTAAAACCAAGATAATTTATGAAACAAGGTATTTCCAAGGATAAGTGCATGTGGTAGGTAAACTTCACTTATGAACTCAATAAGTATACTTGGTGTATCAGAAGGTGTGGTAAAGACCACTAAACTGAACAATTTTCTGCATGGGGCCAACATTCTAATGGAGAAAAAAAATATCAGCCATCCCATACGTTTGGGTTATTGTATATTGTTTGGGCTGTTGTTGTTTAGTATTGAAGTTTTGTACGGGACAGCTGTTTTTTCTCAATAACTATGTTGGTCCAATGGAGAAAGTAGTTCAGTTTGATGGTCTTTCTGTACCACACCCTTCAATTTTACCACACTGATACACCCTGTATGACAAATACAGAGGTAGAATAAACCTAAAAGTGCAGCCCAACCTGTCCTACAACGGAATTATAAACCATTAATCAACCTTAACTAACTTATAACTAATGATGAGTTGCACGAAACCTAACAGAGACTTTAAATTGATGCTGTCACTTTTTGATACAAAATGTGACACACAGTGTGTGTGTGTGTGGATGACATGAATTTAAAGTCTCCGTTAAACTAATGTTGGTTTCGTGCAACTCAACATATACTAAAACATATTATGCTGAAAATATTTATTTAACTTTCGATCAAGCATTCATTAAGTACAGTCAAGTTCGTAAGTGGAGTCGACGAACAAGTTCATGATCGGCACGTTGTCGTTTCGTTTTTGAAAACACCTAAATTATAGTGAATTACTGTGATCAGCTCTTTTGTATATACGTTGAGTACTGACGGAAAACTAAGTGATCCTTTAACGGTACGGAACAGATTTTTAAAATCCTTCAAAAGCTGAAAAGAAAACAGTAAATAAATTAACCAAACTCAAATTATTATACTTACACTACAACACACAGCCCAATATATTATTTACTTTTTCTCCGAATCAGTATGGAAGATTAAATAAGTAATAAAATAACATACCAAAAACACACCACCCGGCTGGTTGAGTGCTTTATACTTGCGAAGGTACTCTTCAACTGTTGTTTCATTTGATGTTAATTCTATCAGCCTTTGTTTAGCAGTGATATTCCAATATGTTTCCACTGTTTCCCAAGGATCGCAGCAATTTTGGAGCCATACGATTTTGTCCTCCACATCCTCGGTAAGTGTTTTCAATTGTTCAATAGCATCTTGAATGTTAGAGCTGGTGTCAGGGTGAGGTGAACATGAAGTACTGGTTGATGTTGATGGCCGCCGTTTTGAATATTCTGCGATCACTCCTGATTTAATGAATTCACGCCTGCGTTGCCTATAGCAGTCTAATAATTTTCCTTTAGCAGAAATTTTTTGCTTTGTGGTGATAGTTGTGTATGGAATGAAATATACTGATGAATTTTCTTTGTTAAATATTCTTGGTATATCATAAGCCAGTTGGTAAAGTCTTGAACTGGTAATTTTTTTTTCTGGGTCATCCTTTAATTCATTAGCAATGATGACATTGCAAAGCCTTCTCCTATCAGCATTTTTTAACAACCCTGTGTCTTTGTGTCTTAGTAAGAGAGATGTACCATCATTTGTTGAATTTAAAATTCTGTACAACTCCTGAAATAAAGAAATTGAGAATTAATTTTTTACATTCTTAAAAATAAAACATTGTCATATAGTCAGTTATTATTTGTTATATTATTATGTGATAAGATAACTACATATTAACTATTTTTGGATTTCTACCTTTTCTTGTGCTGTGAGACCTTGCTGTTTGCCCAATTTTATGTATCTAGGTCAACAGGAAGTACCTTATAGGTTTTGTTTGAATCAATATTTGTATGAAAATGATGTTACAAAGGACCAAATCTTTTTATTGCATCGGACGACTTAGAAGCTTGACATATCAACACCTCCAAGGGGCTGTAGACCTTAGTATTTGATATTAATTTCAACTTGGTATGTCTACCCGTTTCTGAGACAAAGGATCTTGACAGACGGACAGACAGACAGACAGACAGAAAACTAAGTGATCCTAGGGGCTTACAATATACTTGATTACAATGACATCGTTGTGTAGAAGGAATGTGGGACGCGGAAGGGGTTCACTGTTTCTTTATGAGTATAGAACCCTAAAAAAATCCTTTACCTTTATAAAAGTAAATAAAACAATAACTTACACAAGAAGTGTCAGGGGTAATATTGTCTTCTTTGTCAGGTAAATCTTCAATGAGTAGTTCTGTCGGCGGCTGTAAAATGTACGTAGTCACACTGCTGCACTGTTCTGCGCATAAAGGATCCTCAACAATCTGAAAATTAACAATAACTTAATGAGTTATACAATAATAATGTATTCTTACAAAGTACACAGTACAGAGATAATAACTTATGTCAATTTTTTACAATGGGAGCATAGCTACAGAGTGTACAATCTACCTAGAATCCTACTACTTACTAACATGGTCTAAACCTTTTGTTTTTTTTTGATGGTGGGAAATCATCAAGTGACCCGAACTTGTACTTTGGTATGCTCTCAATTATGTATACAAAAAAAAAATATTATTGACTCACTTCCATATTGGTACTTGTAGCTTCCTCTGACGTAATAGATCTTAACATTTTTATCTGTGTATTTAACTTGGCCCTGTGGCCAATTACTGGTACCAATTCTTTGATGTCCGTTTCAGACAACATTTGTAACGTTTCCAAATCTATAGCGTGTTCTGTAAAAAATTGGCAAGTTTTAAGTAGGTTATGATTATAACCCGCTTGGCTTCGACCGCGTGTATGTCGGATAATGTCCCACAGGAACGTACTACCGAGTAATCCGTCCCTCTATGAAGGACCATAGTCCTTGTCTACAATATAAAGGTAACCTCTGTGCAAAATTACAACGGCTGGACGTTGATGAGTCAGTCAGTCTGTTTTCTTTTTATTTACCTATATTTAGATGCTGGTTAATTGATAAAATAATGTGATAAACTTACCTTTGAATGGAGCGATGTACATTTCAAGACCCCATTGGCGAAAGTAATCGCCCAACGGGTCTGGACGTTCTTCTGGCCCAGCCACTATCGGCGTTAGGAAATATTAATGTATATTATATCACAACACAGCCGAAATGGTTTTCTCTCTCAAGAACAGTATTTCTCCTCTTAATAATTAAGTGATTATTAGCCATTGAAGTTTTTGAATGAATTAAGTACTTAACGTACATGCAGAAGAGTTGAACACAATAATTCACTATAATTAAGTTTTTTTCAGCGAAATAACAACGTGCCGATCGCGGTAGTATCCCTAAATGCGCGCCAACGCTATGCCAGCCAATTATGATGCCATGCGCATCGGGGGCGAAAAGCCCGGTGGAGACTGGAGCAGTGTTGCCGTTCAACTAAATTAAAAGTCCTTAGCCCATTTTAAAAACTCTTTTAGATTATGAAAAAAATGTTCACCTAAAATCCGCTAGAAGTCTCTAACATTCGGTTTAGGAACAAACATGATCAAGAAAAACCGGCCAAGTGCGAGTCGGACTCGCGCATGAAGGGTTCCGTACCATTATCTATAAAAACGAGCAAAAAAAAAGAAACTTTATTTCTAGATATAAATTAAGATTGTTTAACGTCACTTTGAAGTGCTATAATGTCGCTAGAAGTCCCTAAAAAAAACTCGCTAAAACCAAAACATTCATAAAACTCCCTAGTTCTAGCGATATAGTCGCTAAAACGGCAACACTGCTGGAGAGCGGCAAAGGCAAAGACACGAGCCAACAGGTTTTAACTGGTATAAAATGGAAAAAAAAACGGACGCGGGTCGCAGGCGCAGCGTCCCCGATTCTTCTGTTACATACATGTTACATTAGTTACATTACAGATAAACGAAATGTTCTTTTAGTAATAAACGAAATTAGACACCGTGTGTATAAAATTTTGGCTAGATGTTGCTAACCTGCAGTTATGTCATTCTCCACAAAACAAATTAGGTTAATTGTTACACAATGTTCATTTGGACCGATTTCCACAACCTCAAAAATTTTGATAAAAAAATAAAATTAAAAACACAATGATAAGCATTACAAAGCCAGAGAAATACAGCAATAAACTTTAAAGTCGAAGTCGACGAGTCGACGAGTCGAGTGTCGAGTCGTATAACTCGAAATTAGGTTTGTGTGGTTTGGAACATTTTGGCTTAAATCGGTCCATAAGAATAAGGAAATTATTGCTGAGATGCACCTGGAACATTTCTAGCTAGGGCTTACAAAATCGTTTGCTGGAAGCAATAAAAATACTTTTGTTTTAGGATGAGAATGTTAATGCCTAAATCGGACATAACTGTTTATTAGCCTGTAACCACTTACGTTTGTTTACTTCAGTATGTTTAGAGCTAGTCATATTTATTTTTACTAATGACCTAACTTGAAATAACATAGGCTCTTTTGTCTTATATAGACAAATCACTTTTATTAAATCAAGTTAACTTTTATAAAGTCTTGTCAAACTTTGATTATTCCTGAAGTAGCCGAAGTAGTTTGGCTAAATATTTCTTTCAGTGCAGCAGTGTGAACATTAATAGGCTGTTAATAATGACGAAAAGATGGTATGGGCTAGAACAAAACAATGTTCGCATTGATGGACACAACAAGTGCCTTTTGGCTTCGTGATGGGGCGTTAACACCCATTATTAACTTAAGGTATGATAAAACCAACTTGTTGTTTTGGTAAGCCATAGAAACGGTGCGACCACCGCGCTACAGAAGGCAGATTAAGGATTTCTTCTCATCGAAAGATAGGACAACTTTCCCATTATGTAAAGAATACGTGTAATTCTCTTATAAAAGGTTTTGGCGTTCATCCTAACCAAACAATTGAGACAAATATCCATCAGTTTCTGAAATGTAATCTGTTTTCAAATAATGTCTCAAGATTGTTTGTGGATAAAAGCTCGTTTAACTTTTGTAATTTAATAGCACACTGGCAGACTTGATTATTATCAGACATTCAGTGACATGTCAATTGTTTTGATGAAGGAAAATATCCTAAGGATACCAGCACGCCTTTTGTTTTGGATGGTGGGTAATCGCCAAATGACTCCTACGTGGAGCCGCAGAGAAGAGAGTGTCAGGCTTCTACTGACTAAATATCACCCATGTTCCTTCCTAGTCCTTTGTGACCGTGGCCGCGGTAATATGTTCGAGCAACCCGCAGCCTACGCAGGCGTGCGCATGTTTCTGGCATATCTTTGAGAGAACGCGCCGTCGACGTGGCCTGTCAGGACAGACGGACGGTGAGCTACCCAGCATGCTTGAGAGATATTTCTCGACGGCGTGTAAAGCCAAGTCAGAGGCCCATGGACGACATAAAACTCTGACAGATTAGGCACTAACCACACGATGAAGATGAAGTAAAATAATATTCATGTCATGTCTTTTTTTTTGGGGGTGGGAAATCATCAAATAACCCCTCCCGCTCTTGGGCAGAGCGAAAGGGAGTGTCAGACTTTTAATGACTAAAAACCATTTTATGTCGAGGCCGCGGTATCTCTTACAACATCCCGCAGCCAATTATATCATGTCTTAGGTATTAAACTATACATACAATATAACATCAGACCTATAATCCCGGAAGGGGAACGTACAAGATTACCTAAAAGTACCTACATTCAGATTATGCCAGTTAATTTTTTAAGTCTCACAAATCCGGATACTGAAAAATCCAGATGGAAAAATCCCAATAACACTTAGGACCACATGGTCAGCAGTCACAAGGCCATCTAATACTACCAATGAGGCACTTTATTTGCTAATAAAACTTTAAAATCCAATTCAATAATTTTAACTCAACCAATGTCGATAAAATTTCCACTTTCCACAAGAATCACGGGCATTATATGAAATGATGTGTTTAGCACTAAATATCACATAAAACAGCTTCCAACACAACACACTTTTAACTGTAATGGTTAAAAGTCTTAAACCGAGGTTTAACTCTGATAGAAATCGTTCAGACGTTTAATACCCAGTAACTCTACTACTGCCTTGGAAACCATAAAAGTAGCCGTAAAATTGAACGAACGACTTTGTCGAAGTTTATTTAATTAAGTTCGTTTGATTGTGTAACAATAAAATTTAAGTAGGTACGGGAAAATAAATAACTATACACATAACATAAGAGAGGTAATGTCAGCAGCAACAATGTGTAACAGGAATGTTTACTGACTTAAAAAATATATGATTCTAATTAGTCCGTGATATGAAACCTTCTAACTCCATCATAGACTATGTTGCCATAGTAATGTCAAACCGTAGTGTCATAATATGCTACGTAATTTTATTGTGGAATAAAACCTAGATTTCCTTAGGTTTTGTCTTTATTCTGTATCAATTTATTCCACAATAATTGTAATCGCATAATATATCATAACACGATGTCTCAAGAGAAATTATCTCAATATCTTCGACCCGATCGTTTTGACGTGGAGCCTGCTGCACCCGGTGCCGATCTAAAGTGGGCCCACTGGAAATACACCTTTGAGAACTTTATCGCACAACAAGGATCGCCCGATGAACCGCTCAAACTGAAGGTACTTGTCAACCACATTTCGCCAACAATCTTCAACAACATCCGCTCCTGCACTAAGTACAGCGACGCAATAAGCAAACTTAATGATGCCTATGAAAAGAAACAGAACATAACCTTAGCAAGGCATCGACTTACGACTAGGAAACAACAGCCTGGAGAAAACATCGCAGAATACTCTCGAGCGCTTAACATCCTTGCTCATGACTGTAATTTTAAAGCAGTGACAGCGGAAGAACACCAGAACCAAGCCATACGTGGGACATTTATCAGCGGGATCTTATCAAGCAAAATAAAGGAACGGCTCCTAGAAAAATCTCTGACACTAGAAGAGACTTTAAACCTTGCGATTACCTTGGAAACTGCCGAGAACACCTCTCAACTACTAGTACAATCTCCTTCTTTCAATCATGATCCTGTCAATGCTGCCACTGAGGCAGCAACACGAACGCAGCCGAACCTAGCAACAACTCATCGCCGTCGTTGTTTCTTTTGTGGGGGTAATGTCCATCAAAGATTAAAATGCCCCGCCCGCAATGCGGAATGCCAACTCTGTTCGAAGCGTGGCCATTTTGCCAAGGTCTGCAGAAGCTCTAACTGCGATTCTACTAATAACTCTACGAATGCAGCTGTCACAGATGACGATACGCAAGTACAACCTGTTGGCTCCCATCTATCAGCATTTTCAGCCGCTGCTCCTTCTAGTCTCAGCAAAGCTACAACTCCCATTACTCTCAACAACTACCGCGCTGATGCGCTCGTCGATACTGGCAGTTCCATCAGCTTCATTGACAAGAATCTCGCTCAAATGTTGAAACTCAAACTTAAGCCTTGTAGACAAGCTATAACACTCGCGTCTCTCAACAACGTTTCCTACGTCGATGGATTATGTTACGCGACAATTCAAATAGGTGGCCATATACACCGAAACCAGCCCTTATTGATCATTAACAATCTTTGCGCCGACGTTATTATTGGACATGACCTACTCCAAAAGCACTCTTCTCTTGAACTTCAGTTTGGAGGTGATAAACAACCGCTAAAAGTCTGCAACGTACTAGAGGCTTCCGTTCCGCCTGTATCAGTTTTTACGAATCTCTCTCCAAATATCAAACCAATCGCAATCCGCTCAAGACGCCACTCACAAGAAGATCAAGATTTCATATCGAATGAAATAAACAATTTGATCAAGGATAAAGTTATTGAGCCCAGTGTGTCACCCTGGAGGGCTCAGGTTCTTGTTGCTGGAGGAGGGCACCATCGAAAACGTCTTGTGATCGACTATTCACAGACTATAAACAGATTTACGGAACTCGACGCATACCCCCTTCCAAGTATCGATTCTATTATAACGCGAGTATCACAGCACAACTTATTTAGCCAAATAGACCTCAAAAGTGCATATCACCAGGTGCCCATTCTGGCCAAAGAACGAAAATATACCGCTTTTGAAGCATGTGGGAACCTATATCAGTTTACACGGATTCCCTTTGGAGTAACGAACGGCGTGGCAGCTTTTCAGAGAACTTTACAATATATCATCGATTCTGAGAATCTCAAAGGCACATTCGCTTACCTGGATGATGTCACTGTATGCGGTGTCGATAAAAAGGACCATGACGAAAACCTTCGCAAGTTTACGGAAGCTGCTGAAAAGTACAAACTTACGCTTAATACTAACAAATGCACGTTCGAAGCGGAGTCAATCAACCTCCTTGGTTATAACATACACAAAAACATTATCAAACCAGACGAGAACCGTCTTGAACCCCTGTCGAATCTTCCTGTTCCAACTGACGCAGCAACCTTGAAAAGAGCCCTTGGCCTATTCGCTCACTATTCGAAATGGGTAGAAAACTTCTCATCAAAATTAAGACCACTGGTCGAAGCAACATTTCCTTTATCTCAAGACGCTATTAATTATTTTAACGACCTTAAGAAGGACATTGCTAAATCGGCCTTGGCTGGAATCGACGAGAAGGAAATATTCTCGGTCGAAACCGATGCATCGGAATTTGCAATTGCTGCGACACTATCACAAAAAGGAAGACCTGTAGCATTTTTTTCACGGTCGTTAAATGATACAGAAAAGCGACAGCCATCAATAGAAAAGGAGGCCTGCGCCATTGTTGAAGCACTTCGAAAATGGAGGCACTTTCTGATTGGACGTCATTTCCTACTAATCACAGACCAAAGATCTGTAGCATTTATGTTTAACCAGAAGCACTCTAATAAGATAAAAAACGAGAAAATCGAGAGATGGCGCCTGGAGCTCTCCTGTTTCAAGTACGATATAATCTATCGGCCAGGCAGCCAGAACTTTGCTGCTGATGCCTTATCAAGAGTTTGCATGCACATCGATATCAACTCTCCAAGCAAACTCATTTCACTACATAACTCTCTTTGCCACCCTGGTATTTCACGCATGACTCATTGGGTACGGTCCAAAAATCTACCCTATTCAATCGAAGATATCAAAAGAATGACCGCTGCCTGTCCAGTATGCGCCGAAATCAAACCCCGTTACATAAGAAATGAAGGGCGTCTCATAAAAGCTACATCACCATTCGAGAGACTAAACTTAGATTTTAAAGGCCCACTTCCCTCAAAAACTTCAAATAAGTACATTCTAACTATAATTGATGAGTTTAGTCGGTTCCCTTTTGCGTATGCCTGTAAAGACATGACGTCAGCAACGGTTATAAAATGCTTAGTTGATCTGTTCTCCACATTTGGCACGCCAGCATATATACATTCCGATAGAGGGACGTCGTTCTTATCGGATGAGCTCAGAAAGTTCCTGACCTCACTTGGTACTGCGTGCAGTCGCACTACTCCGTATAACCCACAAGGGAATGGCTTGGTTGAACGTTTAAATGGAACCTTGTGGCGTACGATCCAGCTGTATCTTCGCTCAAACAACGCTGACATTAGTGACTGGGAGAAGGGCTTGTCTCCAGCCCTACATTCTATTAGATCCTTGCTTTGCACGGGAACTAACGCTACTCCTCACGAGCGCATGTTCAATCATCCTCGTCGCTCAGGAAATGGACAATCACTACCAACATGGCTCCACTCTCCAGGGACAGTCTTTATGAAGAAAAACGTACGAAACTCCAAATATGAACCTGCAGTAGAAGAAGTGGAACTACTACAAAGTAACCCCGAATACTCATATGTCCGCCTCCCTGATGGCCGTGAGACAACTGTTTCAAATAGATCCCTTGCGCCTCTTCCATATACAGTTGATGACGAAGAAAATTCTGACGATGAACCACCACGTGGACCATCTACTACGCCTACAAATGAGGACGAGCCTGTTGAAGCAGCTGGGCCAGCTGAAGTTGAAAACATAGAAGTTCCTCGTCGTTCTACTCGAGAAAGAAGGCCTCCGGCCTATCTTCATGACTACGTTTCTTCATAAAGCATGGGTGAATGATATGAAACCTTCTAACTCCATCATAGACTATGTTGCCATAGTAATGTCAAACCGTAGTGTCATAATATGCTACGTAATTTTATTGTGGAATAAAACCTAGATTTCCTTAGGTTTTGTCTTTATTCTGTATCAGTCCGTCTGTTAGATTATCGAAAAATATTGGAGACGTATTTAATGTTTTATCAAATTAATAAAAATTGACGAAGATAAAACACGTCAAATATCCGAGTGGGGCTTTTTGACGTCACTCGCCGGTAAAATATGCCACACTAATGTCTTGGAATATGAGTTTTCAAAACACTGCATCGTCTTTAATGTTTGTACGAAAAAAAAAAATACGTGTCCAATATTTTTTGAGATCTATCTGACGTACAAATTTTTTTTGTAACTGTAAATTAAACAAAATATACCGTTAATAAACTGCATATACAAACAAAACGTGGTGATTTGTCATCCGTAAAAACTGCGCTAAGGAGGGTATTTAGTTTCTTAATAAAAGACATTCTTTCGTTATGAATCTGTCTATCAATGTCTTTCGATATGATGTCACACGAGTTTTCAAAGCACTGCAGCGGTTCATTGTGTTTACGTGAAAAAAGAAAAAAACGTGTCAGATGAGGTCAGATCGGTATTTAAAGTACCTACTCAGTTGCCACTGGTGAGGCTAGAAGCTGACTCCAACATAGTTGGGCAAAAGTAAAGGATATGATGATGATGATGATGGCCTTAAAGCCGTGAAGCCGTTTGTGAGCCGTCTTCACCGTATTGCTAACAACTGGGGCACAAATCCAAACACCTCGCTACTAAAAAATCCTGATGGAAAAACACAGTGACAATGATTTGAATAAAGAGATCTTTTTAAAATAGAGTAGTAACATTTGAACTGAAATTCCAATTTGAGATTCCGAACAAGGGAAGTAAAAACAGAAATTGCAATTATGTTGTCAAAGGAAGTGTTCGTATTCAAATAAGGAAAAAAACTGTAAAGGCTCCTCAATCCAATATTAAAATGGAAGTAAATAGGTTTTAATGAAAATCCTCGATTTTCACTACATTGAAAAAGTCAAAGATAAACAAAGAACACTGTCAAAATGAATGGAGCTGCTGTCTTTTTTTGTTACAACGGTTGTTGCGCTCGTGAGAGAGTTTGTTGTGATGTTGAGTGGAGCGGGTTTGCTGGCGGGATGTCGACTGGAGAGTGTGCAGTGGAGGGTGAAATAATGACACTTCTTCGGAGTATTTCTTCTAGTTTATTCTTCAGGTTTCTTACTTAAGTCGCAGTCGGATTCGGAATGCTTTACCACCGAAAATGTTCCCATATTTATATTCTAATTGTTAAAGGCGCTGACCAATCACGATCTCATAGTCTGCGCATGCGCACATGCCTTTTAGTGCATTTACGCGGGAAAAGGTAACCTTACTGCTGGTGGGAACGCGGGAAAATTAGCCTTACTTGTTTTTTAGTGGTAAAACATCCCTCACATGGTTTTTCTTATGTTCCTAATCTTAGGACTAACTTATTTTTACATAACAAAACAAAGACAATATATAAAAACCTTAATTTACACCTTAAAATTACAAAAATACTGAAACGGCTCTCGTTATGGTAATGTTCCATGGTACCTGACCTTACAATACTTAAAACTACGACTAGCGCCGCTAGGCGGCAGGAATGTACAACACTTAACATTACGCCTGTAATCCTTAGGGGGTTAAGCTGCGAAACGGCTCCCGTCATGGTAACGTTCCGTAGTACTTAACCTACAGCTAGCGCCGCTAGGCGGTAGGAATGCACAACACTTATAACATCGTACCCGAAGGGTTTAAGCAGAGCTGTAGCTAATTTAAGAAACACTTAAAAACATCGTAATAATAACTAAATCTATCCTAATCGAAATGACATCACAGTATTTACGTATCGTCGCTAACAACGGTCATCCAGAATCTTCGAGAAATCTCGTTAATAATTGTGTAGTTTCTGAAAGACTCGAGTACATTCTGTAGGTATTATCATCATCATCATTATCAGCCTATAATTTCCCCACTGCAGGGACTCAGGCCTCCTCTCTAGGAGAGGGATGGGCTATAATCCACCACGCGGGCCCAGTGCGGATTGGTAGATGTCACATATCTTCGAATTTTTTGGTTCTATGACAAGATGTTTTCCTTCTGTAGGTACAGTTTCATTGTATTGTCAAGGTCAGCTTTCGGCCGGCGTCGGTGGCAATTGCAATTGCAATTTTGATCGTATGCCGAGGGCGTAAGTTACTTCTTCCTTGTCTTTTATCTTAAAGTTTATTTTTTTGTGAATGCTTTATTCATTTTTTTCATTCAATAAGGAATTTTCTCGAACTTCTCTTGTATGTCAGGCAGTCTACTTTAAAGCGAGACAACGAAAGGTTCGGAGAGATATCTATTGCGATAAAGTGTTCAGGAGTGTTTTGCGATTGTGTATAAGTGTTTTGTGGTTAATACAGTTATTTCGTGTGTTTAATTGGTAGTGTTTTTTTTTATCCCGTACTCAACTCGTATTAAATGACTCCTCCCGCTCTGGGCAGAGATGATGATGGGACGAGACTGATGCCTTGAATTTTGTGCAAAAGATATTTTAGCTGGTTAGGTTCAAATCTGGACGGGTTTTTAATTTTTTTTTTTCCTTTGCTAAAAAGATTTTATAATTTCTCAACTAGATTGATTGGTATTCATGATATGTTTTATATTTTTTTACTTTTAATCGTGTCACTGCTATGAATACCTTTTAATTCTGTTACAGCATTTCCCTGCCCATATGTGGGGAGGGGAGGGCTGGAAAATCATCAAATAACCCCTCCCGCTCTCGGGCAGAGCAAAAGGGAGTGTCAGACTTCTACTGACTAAAAACCACCCATCTTCCTTCTTAGCCCTTTGTGTCGATGCCGCGGTATCTCGTTCGAACAACCCGCAGTTCCGACGGGATAACAAATTACCTGATTTGGGGATCGAAACGAGGACTTTATCCACAGCAGTCGTCTTGCAACAACTAAACCAACGACTCTGCTATGTTGGTTGCTTTTTCTTTTACCTAGAAAATCAATCCTTTCTATGAAACCAAGTGGATTAAAGTACCAATCTACACTTACAGAAAGAAACACGAACCCTCCTTTATTGCACAACCGTTGTTCTTTTAAAAGGTCACGTTCCACAGAACTTTAAAGTTTACCTGTCAGTGCTTTTTTCTGGCCGCCAGTGTACTAAATGAAATAGAGAATGCTAACAGAATTTTTAGTGGACTGTGAGCCGTGTCAGATAACTTTAAAATTATTGTTGGGTGTTTTGAAATGGCCTCCAGTTTAATGAATGCTTTGAAGTGAACGTGGAACAACTGAATTTTGAAAGAATGTCTTGTGACAGATGTAAGAGTAGGTACTCAAATTAAAATCACTGTGATGTTATTCGACGATGGGAAGATATTATACCTAGTTGCCAAAGCTTTTACGACGTAATGAAACATACGTACAAAAGGAGCACCGTTTTACCCAGTAACTATGTTATTTATTTATTGGTTCACCAACTATTGTTTATACAGATTTTATGCTAAAAGTGAAATGCAATTTAAACGCAACAGGACAACAATCACTTATAGGTTAATTCCGCATGCATAAAGAAGTTGTTCAATTTATAATATCAACGGTACGGTTGGCGCAGTGGCTAAAGCAATGGACGGCTGCACTGCGTGTCGCAGGTTCGATCCCCGCACGGAACAAATATTTGTATGACCAACAGATAGTTGTTCCGGGTCTGGGCATATGTGTCTGTGAGTTTAAATGTTTCTGAACGCACCCACGATACAGGAGAAATTCCTAGTGTTGTTGTTTTTTTTTGCTTAAAAAAAAAAATTATCCTGTTTTGTCCCACTGCTGGGCAAAGGCCACCCCAATCCGTTCCAACTCTCCCGATTTTATGCCTTCTGTGGCCAATCAGTAAGGAACGAGTCCAAATCGTCCTCGACAGGGCTACGACAGAACATGGGTGGTTTTTAGTCAGTAGAAGTCAGACACTCCCTTTTGCTCTGCCCGAGAGCGGGAGGGGTTTTTTGATGATTTCCCAGCCCTCCCCCCCACATATGGGCAGGAAGATGCTGTAACAGAATTAAAAGGTATTCATAGTAGTGACACGATTAAAAGTAAAAAAATATAAAACATATCATGAATCAATCTAGTTTAAAAATTATAAAATCTTTTTAAAAAGTGAAAAAAAAAAATTAAGAACCCGTCCAGATTTGAACCTAACCAGCTAAAATATCTTTTGCACAAAATTCAAGGCATCAGACTGCTTCGTTATGACGAATAATTTCCGCTTTCTGAGTAAAAATGGCTCCCTCCCGCACTGAGGTACCTCTGAGGCCATTATTTAGATAGCTCGATGTATCTCGAAGGTTCCATAGCCTTCCATAGCCCATAGATAAGCTGGAATGTTCCAGAATGAGGTGTTTGGTTTGAGTTTTAAATTTTGCTGAGCGAAAATTTAGTGAGGTGATGTATCAAGCTTGTAAAAGATTTGAAGTTAGTTTTTTTGTGATCTGGGAAAGAAAGAATGAAATAACATGCAGCCTGAAATCTCTGAAGGGTGAGGCAGAGGTGTACCTGATACGAGCACTGATATGTATCATCATTCCTACTCCTCCGCTATTCTTTTCTGTTTAAATGCGTTGCGGGATCCAAGACAGTTAAATCGTTTATCTGGGACTTCGTCGTGCTTCATTGTTTCCGCGCTTTTGTTGTGGTCGCCACTGTTGATTCTGGCTTTCAGGAGTTACAGTGGTTCGGAAATAGTGTCGGGCTTGTCCAAAAAAATATATCATCATCATTTCAGCCGAAAGACGTCCACTGCTAGTCATAGGCCTAAAGTCCTCAAGTGTCGCTACATTGACTGGTCCCGTGAGTCCTGCGAATCGTCTGATATGTTTACACGCAGCAAAATTCCAATTCCTCGTGAAACAATAGATTCTATTTTAAAATAAGATCTATTTTGGAAAAGTTTGAGTTCAAAATGCTATTCCCGTAACAACATAAGATAACAATCAAAACAGTAGGAGAAAATCACTTAACAACAACTTTGCACTAAATAGTTATCTTTAAGCCCCAAGATAATAGTAATGTTTACTATCTAAAAAAAATAGATTTTAATTAGTCCGTCTGTTAGATTATCGAAAAATATTGAATACCTATTTTTTGTTTTACCAAATCTATATAAATTGACGAAGTTAAAACACGTCAAAGATTTCAGTGGGGTTTTGTGACTTCACTGACCGGTCAAAAATGCAATACTAATGTCTTAGAATATGAGTTTTCAAAGCACTGTATCGTCTTTAATAATTGTTTACGTGAAAAAAGAAAAAATAAATAAAAAAGAAAAAAGAATAAATCTGTCAAAAATCACATTTTACGATAAAACTCAATGTAGCATTATTAAAACATGTGCTAGTGGATACTTTGAATAGTAAACGGGTCGTGAAGGTAATTTAAATAAAGTTTTAACCTGAAAAACAAGTATTTACAAAAACAGCTGTGCAAAATTTGGAACTTTGAACCCCAATATCTTCGTAACTAGGGGGTTCCCAGGTATGGTCTAGAACCAAAAAATGATCGCAGTGGTTGGGAGAACAAGTGCCCTTCGTTTGTGTTAATGGTACTTTTACACCCTTTATAGTCTTGACCAATGATCAGTTGACGGCAATATTTTTATGTTCGCCTCTTATTACATCTAACAAAAATAAAAACTAGCGAAATGTTAGATTACTAATTAGGTAAGGTACCTCTGCCTAACCCTTCGGGACCACAGGCGCGTTGTTACGTCTGTACATTCAGTAAATTCTATAAAAACAAGTCAACTTATCCCTTTACATATAAACTGTAAATAAAGTCAGTAATCCCAAAACTATACACACAGTGCATATTAAACGACACAGCTCAACATACAGACAAACATATAAACATACCCCAGTCTTGTTGTCCACTTCACTTATTCATAAGTCGTATCTAGCGACACAACTCCACTACATACATATTAAATCAGCCGGGTACGGCCATTCTGAGTAGTAAATCTGACCTTTCGTTGGCTGCCGTGTCGTTTTATTAAACGGGAAACCTTTTTGGGGTGGCGCAGTGTATGGTATTTGGTTGGTTGTAAATATTTCGCTGTGGTTGCAGAGCGTGGAGATGAAAGTGCTGTGAGTTAGGCTGACTGGCTTTCTATATTCACAAGCAATTTTTATGGTGGTGACGTGATAGCCTTTTTTTTGGGTAGACGTAGGTGGGAAATCATCAAATAATCCCTCCCGCTCTTGGGCAGACCAAAATCCCGAGTTTCAGACTTCTACTTATGTTTGTTCTAAGTCCTTTATGTCGAGGCAGCGGTATCTCTTACAACAACCCGCAGCCCCGACGGGACAACCCGCAGCCCCGACGGGTGACGGGAAGGCCTTGAATTACTTTGGAATATCATGTAGCTACTTCTTTCCTTCCTATCGTGTGGGCAGTAAGGTCTAAAGACCCCACACACTCTATTGTCAGAGTTTTTAATCCGCCTCAAGGCCCCGTCGGGGCCGCGGGTTGTTCACAACTTAACATGGATGGTTTTTAGTCAGTAGAAGTCTGACACTCCCTTTTGCTCTGCCCAAGAGCGGAAGGGGTTAGTTGATGATTTAACCCGCCAAAAAAAAAGGACCTCTGACCACGGCCTTGTGAAATAGGGCTAAGAAGGAACATGGGTGGTTTTTAGTCAGTAGAAGTCTGACACTCCCTTTCGCTCTGCCCAAGGCTTATTTCCCGGCTTTATTTGATGATTTCCCAACCCCCCCCCCCAAAAAAAGGGCCTCTGACATGGCATGACGACCGTAAGATAGATTTCCAAAAAATATCATTTTTACATTCACAGTTTTTCTTTTCGCACGTAAAACACAAATGAAGACAAGCACTGTAGTGCTTCGAAAACTCGTGTGACGTCACATTGCACTACACATTTTAACACGTAGTGGCGTCAAAAGCCCCCACTCATGATCTTTGGCGCGTGTTATCTTCGTCAATTTTTATTCATTTGATAAAACAAAAAACACTTATCCAATATTTTTCGATAATCTAACTGACGTACTAAACGGAATCATATATTTTTACTCAGGACACATCCCTATTCATCCATATTGTCTTTGGCCTTCCTCTCACTCTACATCCATTAACATTTTTTTTAAATGGACTTAAAGAAAATATTGTTTTATAATACTACTATTCATTCATCATTAAAAAAAAAATCTTTTTCACCAAAAACAATGATGCCGCAAACGTAAATTAAATACTCAAAACAATTAAGACCAAAGCTGCTCAAAACAAAACAATAAACAAACCCTTCACCCAACACTCATTGTTCTAAAATGACTCGCCACTGTGACCCGCAGTTACGTAGTTAATAACACGCAAACAGACAAACAGTCTAATTAAATCTTGCCCTGAAATTGCTTGAAATGTTAATAGAGGGGCTCGTGACTCGAGCTTTGATGGTTAGGCTTTATTGCAACATGGTATGATGCACCATTTTTAACCGAATTCAAAAAGGGAGAAGATACACAATTCGTTTTTTTTTTAATTTATGTGAGCAGTGACTTACGAACAGTAGGCCTTGGTTTCGAACCCAGGCAGGCACATTACTTAGCGTAATTTATTTCATCACCGCTGCTCTCAAACCGGTGAAGGAAAACATCGTGAGGAAACCACCAAAAAATTCGAAGACATGTGACATCTACCAATCCGCACTGGGCCCGCGTAGTAGATTATAGCCCATTCCCTCTTAAAGAGAGTAGGCCTGTGTCCCAGCTGTGGGAACATTAATAGGCCGTTGATGATGATGATGATGTGAGTAGGAGCTTGCTTAGGTTGGTCCGTTAATGGGTCACCATCACCCATTACAAACCGAGTTTCCTCCGTGCCTCGGAAAGCACGTTAAGCTGTTGGTCCTGGTCTAAAATGGCCACTTTAGCAGATCATAATATGAATTGCGTTAAAAATCTTAAAATAGACCTATCATAATAGTAGTAATGCATCTGTGAACATTTAGGAAAATAGATCATAGTAGGAAAATAATATGAATTGCGTTTTAATTCGTAAAATGTAAATGTTAATAATTTTTATATTTTTAAATCTCCTTTATTCATTTGTAAACTAATTTCATAAATTTTTAAATATTTCCTATAAAAACAAAAAAAAAAGCATCAAAAATATAAAAAAAATGTAGCCCACCCCTGTCGGGAACAGGGTCCAAGCTACGTCAGGGTCAGGGCTTCAGAGAAAGGAACCTCCTAACAATACGAGCCGTGTCCAGGAGTACCGCTCTAACGACGAGCTAACGAGAGCCTCCTCCTCCTCTCCTCCTCTTCCTCCTCCTCCACCTCATTTTCCTCTTCTTTATCATCCTCCTCCTCCTCCTCCTCTTCTTCCTCCTCCTCCTCCTCCTCCTCATTTTCCTCTTCTTTATCCTCCTCCTCCTCCTCCTCCTCTTCTTCCTCCTCCTCCTCCTCCTCCACTTCATTTTCCTCTTCTATATTCTCCTCCTCCTCCTCTTCTTCCTCCTCCTCCTCCTCCTCCTCCTCCACCTCCTCCTCTTCTTCCTCTTCCTCCTCCTCCTCCTCATCCACCTCCTCCTCCTCTTCTTCCTCCTCCTCCTCCTCCACCTCATTATTATTATTATTATTATGCATAATAAATATAACAAAAAGTCATTAAAAAGTTCTGCTATTCTTCGATAGATGGCAAAACTAAAAAGTATCACCGCTGTGCCGGTCGGAGTGGGGGGTGTTAGGTTATTTTTGTTACGGAATTTCTGGATTCGGTCTCCACGCTCAAGGCCCGCGATAGAAGCTATGCAATAGCTTAAAAAAATTGTTTCTTTCTTTTCTTTTTTTATATAAAATACTGGTAGTAGTGCATCCAGACAGATTAGAAGCTGACCCCAACATAGTTGGGAAAAGGCTATGCGGATAATGATTTACATTTTTATCTAGAATAGAATAGAATAGAATAGAATAGAATAGAATATGTATTTATTCGTTAGTGGACAGCAGCAACACAAAAGAGCAGCACATACATAAACAAATAACAACAAACAGCTTAACAATTAATTAAACAGCTCAACTGCTCTGAGCATGCCCATAACGAAAGGGTAACCAACTCAGCATATGCTGGCTGTAAAACACTCAGCGCTGGTTTTCAGTAGGCCCCCCGCAGTGACACACGGATGAGGGTAGTAGGTAGTAAATAAATAATTTTATTCTATTAAATGGGCATTTGAAAGTGTGTAATAAATAAATAATATAAAATAAATATTTTTCTCACAGAGGATAACATAGTTATATTAGTAGTAATAGAACACGAAGATACCTGCTAAATAAATAAGTACTTATCCGAAAACGAAACACAGTTTATTCATTATTGGCATGACGCACTTCGGGCCGGTCGATGCAGCATCGACCTAAGTGCCGGTAGACAAATAATGCTGATCATTGAGTTCAAAAACAAAATTAGTTTTTACAATGGAATTTGGAATTACGATGGAAGTCGGATGGAAAAATTCACATAATATACTTGATTTAATTAAATCTTTTTTATTAATTTATCTGTTTACCCAATTTATTAATATTAAACTTCCGTAGAATAAATAAACCTAAATACTTTGCCTAGTCTAGGGGTTTTTAGTCCCATAGTCTGGGGGAAGTTACAGATGTTTGTTAATAAATCTTCCAATTTTGATGAGCTCAAAGGTAAACCATGAAATGGATCGGAACATCAGACACTTTCATCCAAATAGTATACGTTCCTGAAAGATGATTTCCGACCTTTGCCCGAACAAAGCTGCTGCCAAAAGTAAGTCGTTACTAAAATCTGTTATTTAAGCAAGATTTATGTTCAAACATCGTTTTAGAATACTAAAATAATGTTATCACATTTACAAGGTACTTGTGCTAAATTAAACAACTAGGGTTAGACCTTTACGGCGTGGCCACGAACTCCACGCACTAGCGTCATGTGTTATGTGATAGTGACTACGAAGAAAACAAATAAAACAAGATGCTAAAGTGGCAATGGGTGGAGAAGAGTCTGTAAATTATCTTTGCCTGGACTGCAAAAGTAGATAATATCGAAATAGATTGAAGAAGTTGTTGACGATGTAAATAGCGCGATTTCGAAAGTGGTGCATTGGTTTAACGCTAAGAATTTACTTCTTAATGAAAAAAAAACCAAATGTATTAGGTTTACTTTACCTCACGTTAGGCAGGTGAAAACTCGTGTGTTGGTAAAGGGCGAAGATTTGAATCCTGAAGATAGCACGGTGTTCTTGGGCTTAACTTTAGACGCTAAGCTTCAGTAGGGGCCTCATATAGATAATTTGTCGAAAAAGCTGAGCTCAGCAGCATACGCAGTTAGAAAAATTCGTAATTTAACCGATGTAGAGACAGCCCGTTTAGTGTACTTTAGTTATTTTCATAGCGTAACGTCGTACGGCATTCTATTGTGGGGGAATGCCGCTGATATTCAGACCATTTTTGTTTTGCAAAAACGGACGGTTAGATCTATTTATAATTTGATTCCGAGACACTCTCTCAGAGAAAAATTTAAGGAAATTAATGTAATGACTGTTCCCTCTCAGTATATTTATGAAAATCTTTTGTATGCTCACAAAAATATAAAGTTGTTTAAGAAATATAGTGATATTCACAATATAAATACAAGAAATAGACATCAATATATTGTACCCACAACAAGGCTCAAGAAAATAGGTGGATCATTTAGATGCCAATGTATTCGCTTTTATAATAAACTACCAAGCCACATTCAAAATTTAAGCCTTAATAAATTCAAATTCTTTATAAAACACAAACTTTGCCAGAAAGGATTTTATACTGTTAAAGATTATTTATAGGACAATAAAGCTTGGGATTGAACTGCTCCAATTTGAATTGACTTTATACATATTCATTTTATTTTTTTTGACATTTTATTACAATTTGACATTTTATGATTTTTTTTTGTACACTGACATTGTTTACTTTTTCAAGTATGATATTTTTTTTTTTGACCAATATTTACTTGTTAAATATTTTATTTTATATTTTTTTTGTGTGTTTTTTTTTTTGACAGTTAATTATGTAAAATGATTATTTATTATGATAAATATTTCAAAAATTGATATTGTGAATGTGAGGACCATGTGGGTCTTTCTTAAATTTTAACGATTGTCTGGCAGTTTGAGTACTTTAAGTGACCCACCCAAATGTCCTTTCTTTGGTATTGTTCGTCGTGACGTTGAGCTCCTTGAGTTAAAAGTCGAGCTCCACGATGACTGACAAATGCTTGCACTGACTGGACGGGTCCACTCAAATCTGTGTGGTGCTTTCTTCAAAAGACCATCTCAGACATTAATCTGCATGGTCTTCATGTGTGTATTATACCTTATTGTTAACCCAAACGATTTTAAAAGATTAAAAGAGTAACCTTTGGAGTTTCTTGCTGGTTCTTCTCCTTAGTAATCGACCAATGCACCGAACCGTGCCCCCTTTTTATCGACGTTTTATAAGTGCCCATGTAGGCCTATGTGAAATAAAAATATTTTGATTTTGATTTGATTTTGAGATATTTTGTACGCACTGTGTAGTCATAGCATGTGGCAGTTCGCTGTCTATATTTTTTCAAACAACCAATAAAACTCACTAAAACAACCACATCGTCGTGTTGATGGCATGCTTGCAAATGAGCCAACCGATGCGGTTGCAATTACTAATGCGACCTATAAGAAACTCGGAATTCCATACACCTTTAAAGCTTTCAAGCATAACCTAATATTTGTGGCGAGTTTGAAACCTACAGCATGCGAGGCGACCGACGTGACGTGGTACGACGAAAGAAAACAAATGAAAAACGCACGTGACGATACCGCGATATAACTGGCATCACTTGAGGTTGTGTTCGGAGGTTTATAAAGTACTTATATAAACAGTCAGGGTGAGACCCTTAATATTAAAATATATCACTGTTTATCCAGTTTTATAGTTATAAATGGACAGATAAACACACTGTCGGACAGTTTAATTAAATCGTGCGGTACAATATTTGACTTGTGAACGCTTGGGTAACTTTTTAGGATGGTATAGTTTTAGATGGGTATTTTACGAGTGGGAATTTTGATATTTGAGTTATATACGGTTTTATTACTATTTACGGATGGTATGGTACGGTAAATTAGATTGTGTGTTCACTTATTTTGTTGACCACTGCGCTGGAATTAGACTGCAATTAAAAAAAAAATCTCTGCTATCTAGCAGAGATTTTTTTTTTTTTTTTTTATTACTCTGTCAAATATGTATCTACATATTTGACAGAGTAATAACAGTATTGTCTTCTTTTTTTTTACAGGTACGAATCATCCTATTTTGGAACTTGTGCGACAACCTGGACTTACTAAAGGTAGGTGAGACTACGACGACCCAGTTTTTGAAAAAAGGCCAATTGCACGACTACAGAAACGTAAAAGCATGAACCAAGCAACAGTACGAGAGGAATGGCGTCAAATAGTATAGTTAACAAAAAAAAACTAATTAGTCCGTCTTATAGATTACCAAAAAATATTGGACACATATTTTTTTCTTTTTTCACGGAAACAAGCAATGGAGGCGATACAGTGCTCTGAAAACTCGTGTGACGTCATACTCTAAAACAACAGTATGTCATATTTAGCGGTCAGTGACGTCTACAACCCCCTCTCAAATCTTTGACGAGTTTTATATTCGTCAATTTTTATTGATTTGCTATAACGATAATCTAACAGACGAACTAATTATAATCGGGGACTATATTTCTTGTCACCAAGTTGTATCACCTAATATATAGAAACGTCACCACTAAATATTTTCGTTCTCAGATAAACAAAAAGTGTTTCCAGAAATGAATTATCAAATTAATGTTAATATAATTATGTGTAAAATAAGAGCAACAAAAAGGTAGTGCATTATATGAATATAAACTTCGTTCTCATAATAATAGTTTTATTACATAAACAATAGTTTTGTGCCCAGAATGGTAGATCTGTCACCAAATAATGCTGAAAGAAACCCTAACCCTAGAGGGTCGACGTCAAGGTCACCCCGAGGTTCGGTTAGTTAGGTTCCTTTAATCCCTGCAGACAGACCACTGAACTATTATAATACATTCAAAAACATTTATTTGCTACTAGAGCCTATATCTCCATGATTTTAGGTGATTTATTGTGGAATTGATTTTATACTGTTTGGAGACTACGTTTTGATGACAAACCTACTATTTTGGGGACAAACCCTATTACTTAAGAAACACAATACTTATTAATTTTTTTTAAATCAGTAAACATCGCTATTATGAAGCTTTCCACAACCCCTGTCATGACGAGAAGAAGAAGAGTAGAGTATACTCCCACCTAAAGAACACTCTAAAGCATAATATTTTGTGCTGGATTTTTTACTTATGTTTTTGTCGGAAATAAAACTAAATAATATTGAAAAGCTGCTCGAAATCAAACTACCGATTACAGTCTTTTTTTTTTTGGCTGGTGGAAAGTCATCGAATAACCCCTCCCGGGCAGAGCGAAAGGGAGTGTCAGACTTCTACTGACTAAAAACCACCCATGTTCCTTCTTCGCCCTCTATGTCGAGGCCGCGATAACTAGTGTACCCGTGGCCCCGACGGGCGTCGGCCCTTTCGGGAATGTCCCATGTTGCTGACAGCTCTTTGAGGCGCGCGTGGAAAACGAACGCGCCGTCGACACGGCCTGTTTTCGTCGTAAGACGGACGGACGGCGAGTTAACCCATCACTCACCGATTACAGCCTAATAAAGAAAAGTAATGGATTATTTTTCTTATTTTTTAAAACCTGAATAAAACGCTATTCATTTTAATTATCTTCTAAACGAACATATTATTCCAGAACATAGATTCGTACGCTCACATTTGCCTCCCTTTATTATCTAAATGAGCTCCCAAATAATTCTCAAACTGTAGTTCTACGTAATCGGCAGCCATGTTGGTTAAACATTCGTTAAGGATGAAGCGTTTTGAGGTCGACTCCACCATATGTAGTTAAAATTTAGTGAGCTTTGTGAGAATAATGGTGCTTAACGTTTTTATGATTGCTTTGTAGGGCTGCTGAGTTTTAATCTAGAGTTTTTAGGGCTCCGTAGCTTAGTTTGCAAAATGGAACCTTTATCGAGGATCCCGTTATTGTCCATGTGTTAAGATTCTTTTTCTCAGGAATACGAGGAGGTTTAAATTTGAAATTAATATTGAAAACACAAGTCTGCTACTGTTTGGAGATAAACAAAAATAAGATTTGACCGTTAATGTTGCAAATTTTGCAATGGAATTAAACCCAATAGGGTATGTCCCGTTGATCTAACTAGAAACATAAAATTTGCCAAGAAATAATGTTTTACAGAACAATCATGTAAATGTACAATCTGAGAACCGTAAACATATAGTTTATTCACAAAATACCTACAAGTTTGTATGGAACCATCGGTGCACGAGTCCATCTCACACTTGGCCGGTTTTTTAATATGTAGTTAGTCGGATTGGGGACCGAAAATAGAAGAAAGTTTTTGTTTCATAAAAGTTGTTAGTAGTACTTTAGGAATCAATGAGAAAAGTTAGATACTTAGTTGAAAAGTTGTTTAATCTTAGTTTAGTGATTATATTACAGATATACTGATAAATGCAAAGATAACTGCTTATTAGCCTTTGAGAGATTTCATGTGATTACTTCGTGGGTCGAATGGTCGCCAGCTGACCATGTGGTCTTCTGCTTCTATTTGGGGTCAGGCAAAATGTTATTGGATTTTTCTATAAGGCATTTGTCAGTAGCAGCCACCCACGGTGTCTGAATTTTTATTATTTGTTTCCATCAGTATTTGAAGCAGGTTCATCAACAATAGCCTATATTGTTCCCACTGCAGGGACTCGGGCCTCGTCTCTAGGAGAAGGATGGGCTATTTTTTCAGTAGCTGCCACAGAGTCTGGATTTGTGCCCGGTTGATGGCAATAGGGCCGCCCCGTAGTACATGAGACTTAAACATAACTGGCAAAATGTGGGTGTACTATTAGGTACACCTCTGCCAAACTCTTCGGGAATTACAGGCATGATATTATGTTACATTAATTCCGTGATTCTCAATCTAAAATTGTGGTTGCATAGTACCTTTAATATATTTTTCATATCCATAGGACTTGTTTTCCCTAAAAACTTTTCCAAAGTTTCAGTACAATTTTTCGCCTCTTTCATTTTAATATTCATAAACAAATAAACAGACTTTGCAATTTCGAGCGCATCGCAAAATCAAGCTCCGGTGGGTGCCACAACGGTTTAAAACCGCGTTTTGACAACCCTAACGGTAGTTTAAAAGGTAAAATACTTTTTTCGCGAGATTACGAAGAAAATTGAGTCGTAACAATTTTCCACACCAAAAATGATTACTAGAACAAGAACCTGAACAAATTGCGGGAATAAAAAAATAATGTTTTACGGTGAAAAGGTGGAGATGAAATTAGCATGTATATCGTTAATCGAAGGTTAGGTTTACGGTTTATCTTAGGTTAAGGGGATGCGCTAAGCTGAAATGCGAAATATCAGATTTTCTGTTGAGTATTTTTGGTATTAACGCCAAATAAACTTTTCCATCTTTCTTTTTTTTTCATTCTTTTCTTCTTTCTTTCTTTTGTTTTTTGAAGGTACCGATGAAGTTGTAAGTTGATGATTGGTTGAGTTTCTAATACAACAAAAATATATAATATCTTTTTTAAATATGGTTCTACTGTACGTGTGTTTGTCACTGAACTCCTCCTAAACGGCTGGACCGATTGCTATGATTTTTTTTGTGTCTGTTCCAGTGGGTTCGAGATGGTTTAGATTTACAATTGGACCCGGTAGGTGGCGCTGATGTCGGGGCAGGGCGACGTCTGCCAGGTCCGCTAGTTTACTTATAGAATTAGAATAATTAGATTCGACGAATCGCTTAATTTAGGCAATGATAGTCTCAATCGGCATGAATTAATTACACAATAATTATTTTTAAGGGTGGTTAAAATTTTATGATATTTTATATTCCATTCCATATGTATTACGGCGGTATACAAAATAAAAGATCAATTTCGTCGGGCACAACATCATTAGGAGACAGGAAGAGGGGTAGTAATAATTAGCTTATTATTAATAATGATGATTATTATGATAATTTTAATAAAATTATGAAATGTTATAAATACCTACTTAATTATTTTTAAGGTAGCAAATTAATTAATCACAAACAAGTAACTTGAAGCTAAACTGTGAATTACAAGAAAATAAGAAAATTTATATTTTGCGATATACCTTGACGTTCCCCTTAACGATATAAATTGGTTTCGTTACAGAGGGTTGGCAAGTTGATATTTTTTGGGAAAACCACAAAGTTCGTTTCGTGATTATTTTTTGTAGAAGAAAATTGTTTATCTAAAATTAATTTTGAAGTTAACTTGATTGGTCGGTTATTAGAGTCAACATCAGATGTTTAAAGTTGTTTTTTGAGGTACATGTTTTTGATATCCAATAACATTTGAAAAAGGTTTCGCTTGAAAAGTGTATCGTAATAGGGTAGGTGACAAAAAAACTAATTATCCGTCAAAAACAATTGAACATTATTTTTTTCTTTGTCACGTATACCTACCTACAATAAATGAAGACGATACACTGGTTCGAAAAGTCGCGCGAAATCACGGTTTGGTACATTTTTTACCAGACAGTGTCTTCACCAGCCCCCACTCACGATCTTTGACACGTTTTATTTTCGTCTACTTTTATTAATTTGATAAAAAAAAAAACCGGCCAAGTGCGAGTCCGACTCGCCCATGAAGGGTTCCGTAGCAGCAAGTAACATAATGTTAACATAATTTTTATAATTGAGTTGATTGAATGAACGGTAAATTGCGATTTACGCTTTATGACGTATTAAAAAAAAAAGACTTACTAGATTTCGTTCAAACCAATTTTGGTTGGTAGTTTTTGTTGAGATCTACATTATATATTTTTTTTAGAATTGTCACTCTCTTACTTTAAAAGTTAGAGGGGGGGGACACACATTTACCACTTTGGATGTGTCTATCTTTGAAACGATTAACTTTGAGAAAAAATGTTTTTAAGAACCTCAATGTCATTTTTGAAGACCTATCCATAGATAGACCTATCCTATCATAGACCCCTCATGTGTAGGTTTGATAAAAAAAAGTTTTTTTAGTTTCAATTCCGTGTATGGAGAGCCCCCTCTTAATCTTATATTTTTTTATTTTTATATAAAAATCAAAAAGCGGTATACAGAATACATCTACCTGTCAAATTTCAACTGTGTAATCCTTATAGTCTCGGAATAAAATGGCTGTGACATACGGACGGACAGACGGACAGACAGACAGACATGACGAATCTATAAGGGTTCCGTTTTTTGCCATTTGGCTACGGAACCCTAAAAAACACGTATTCAATATTTTTCGATAATTTAACAGTCTGACTAAACAGAATCATATTTTTTTAGTCAGTCAACTACCCTATTACAGGCCTCGCAGGCCTCGCAGCTGCTGTGAGAAATTCTAATGGAAAAACCCCGTAGCAGTTTACCCGACCCGGGATTTTAAACAAGGACCTTACGCTCAGTAGTCGCCCACTAGATCAAACACAGCGTAGGCGTAGTCTTAAAATAAACCTTTATTTATCAATTGTGGGTATGTTTGCATGTCATGTGTTATATTAGGATCTGAAGACGGTAAATATCAACTCTATAAATACAAGGCTAAAACTGGTATTCCCTGATATCATTTAGTTCATCAAATGTTAAGACTGGAAAAGGTCATGTTCAAAAACATTTCAATACACGAAGAAAGCCCACGTATTCAAGAATAAAGAGGAATGATTTGTATTTTTGTGTGTATCTTTGTAATTAAAAAACTCAAAAACTACTGGGGCGATTTCAACAAATTTTTAATCATTACAAATATACATTCACCCTGAATAACATAGGCCTGTATTCTCACGGGAACGGGAACTACGCAGGTGAAACTGCGTGACGTTCGCTAGTCTGAGATATATTTCTCGCCGGTATTTGAAGTCCAGTTAGAGGTCAAGGGTGGGATGAATACTTTGACAGCAGGTTAGGTACTAAAAAGAAACTAACCTTACAAAATATATATATATATATAAAAAAGACAAAATAATAACATAAATTTACACAAAAAAGAAGAAAAAAGACATTTCAAAAATCCTATAACAATCTCGGTTCTATCAGCCATACTCAACTATTAACCCAATTTACAAAGCAAATGTCGAAACAGGAACCGACTAGAGAGGGGAATATTATGCGGACCGCGGATATGTCGGATACGGGCTGCAGAGGAACTTGGCGGATATCCGGGATTACGTTTGTAAGCTAGTTATGTGTACTCTAAAATGTAATATAAACCTTAATTAATTAGCTTTCTGGGTAGTATTGACGAAGTGAGAAGGGTTAAGGGTTAATTTAAAAGCTATATTTTTGACGCTTTACGTAACTTCTGTTCGTTAATTAATCGGTTTATTTTGGGACAGGTATGACCACAAGATTAGTAACACAATTTATAGAATATGAAGTGTAACTTTGGCCGAAAAATTGAGGAATAAAAGATGTAGCGAAGAGAGTATGCTCCGATGGTTTGGTTATGTGGAGAAGCTGAGTTAAAGGCGACTAACAAACGTTATTTACAAGACAGACGTCAGAAGTGAGTGGCAACGCCGCGCCGGTGAGGTTCTTCACGAAGACACGGAGGAAACTTGTTATGTAATGGGTGGTCTACGGATCAACATCCCAGACAAGCACAGCTTGACCTGGTGATCGACCTAACAGGTGATTACATTAGACTTCTCTAATTAGGTAACTCGCAACAACGCTGTTTCAAACTCAAGTGATGAAATGTTCTATCTTTCGATCTTGAATAGTATCTAAGGCTACTGGCAGTCAGCCGCCGCGGGAGACGCTCCGGGCGTCGGGGTCACGTGAAGGCTTCCGGTCACCGTAGGCGGGGGTCTGTGGACGGTGAGTGATGGGCTAGCTCGCCGTCCGTCCGTCTTATGACGACGACAGGCCGTGTGACGACACGCGCGCCTCAAAGAGATGTCAGCAACATGGAAGGGGCCCGCAAGGGCCGACGCCCGTCGGGGCTGTGGAATGCTGTAAGAGATACCGCGGCCTTGACATATAGAGCTAAGAAGGAACATGGGTGGTTTTTAGTCAGTAGAAGTCTGACACTTCCTTTCGCTCTGCCCAAGAGCGGGAGGGGTTATTTGATGATTTCCTACGCCCCAAAAGAAAAAAAAGGCTACTGGCAGCCTACATAATTATAGTGTCTATAGTGTAGTCACCTATCATCTAGCTACTTGCTAGCGTAGACGTCAAGCGCATAATTGCGACCGAATACTATAATTTTGAATGTGTATTCACTTCGCCACTCGAGAGGCCACTCACTAGACTGTATTCATTATCTCCACAATTCCACATGCTCGTCTAACTCCAATACATTTCAACACTAGTTGGGTAAACCCAAAAAATATGCATGACATAAACTCTTCATAAACGTCAACCCAGTGATGCCCACAGCATTTTATCTCACTCCATTCAAACCCTACCTCAAAATAAAAACACATTTTGTCAGCTCTTCATTTTTTTCTAACCTTACATCACTCAAAGGCCAACAAGATATCTTTCAGACCTCTCCCTACAATACCCTAGTTTGTCGTTCAAGCGTAAAAAAGGTATTGTGTCGGTCGGAACATTTAAAAGGCAATTTCGGTATCATTACGTCGTTTTGGTTATAATAGTGTGTGGCCACTGCTTCGGTACAATGTGCCTTGTAGCCATATCCGAGAATCCGACAGCCCGGATAATATGGCCGATGTGTCGGATACTTTTGATGATAAGCACAACACTTATGTTTGGAAAAGGTTGTGATTTTCGGGTTTTTTGCCTTATCTTTTTCATTTTTTGTTTTGGTTTACAATATTAAGTGGGTAAGCTTTAGTATTTGGTTATACGGTTGTCGTTTTATTGTTAGGGCCGTTAAAGCGGTGACCGTGAAGTTTGGGCTTTATATTTTATCGTCACGGTCACGCAAATATGTGTAAATTTAACGGTGTAAGAGCTTCAATACAATTTATAACATTCTCCTCAAATTTTATAGAATTATTTCCAAAACGATTCGATTTGATTTAAAAAAAAAATCTCTCACTTGGACACAAGTTGACATGACACTATCTGAATAGACTGCGGACAGAGGCAACGAAAATCTATTATGCTGGAGTGTAGATGTGGTGTTGCTACACAAACGATCACACTTTAAACCGTGCCCTGACTTGGCCATGTCAAGAAATATCTCTCAAGCATGATGGTGTCCGCACGATGTTTGCGTTTACTGATTCAAGTGATAGTATACAATAAACTCAATAATCCGAAAAATCAGAGGTGCATGTCTTAGTTTTCTCATAGGTGTCACAGCTAAATTTATTACGACAAATTTAAGCAAGCTCTTCTAATACAGCGAACTCTTATCTTAGGACTAATATTAGGCGTTCCCTTTCTATGGATGGGTTTAAGGCAGACCCATTCTCTATGAAGATTAACTCATTACTTTTTACAACACCATGTCGTTTATGACCGACCTTATCAAAGGAAAAATGAGAGATTTTCCCCCTTTTTTTAAATAAAGAAGGGGACAGACCCAAAATAAAATTGTGGTTGACAGTTACTTTTGGGTGAAATTGAGGCAACAGAAAATAATTTGATTTATTCTTGAGGGCTTGGTCTCTTTGTAACAATACGTTTTGTTTTTGGCCGTGCCCTAACCAATATGTATGTTCGTATATATGCGTTCATTTAACGTACAGCCAAGAAGAAAGTCAAGAATTTCCTGTCTTATTTTTGTGGGGTGGGAAATCATCAAATAACTCCTCCCGCTCAGGCAGAATACCGCTCTATGGTAGGGAATATCCTGCCTGCGTCGGTGTTCCCAAGTTCATAGATCATACGACCCCAATATTTTTAGGTCACGAGTTAAAATTGCCTTTTTTTGGGTTAGCTCGTTTCATCGTTGACCTCATCTCTACCTTCAGGACAAGCTTGAAGTTAATAGAAGGCCCATCTTTATATATATTTCTTCTGTACGTGTGTTTGTCACTGAACTTCTCCTAAACAGTTGGACCGATTTTGATGAAAATTGTCGTATGTGTTCAAATGGATTTACAATTGGACCAGGTAGGTGGCGCTGCTGTCCGGGCAGGACGTCGTCTGCCAGTTCCGCTAGTTTAATATTGAAAATGTGCAATCGCCTATCTGGTATCTTCAACCCAGTCTAAGACGAAACTTCATGACTATGGTTTTTGGTCTCAGCACGTAAACGATGGTCTGTCAAAGATCTACAAACAACAGCCATGACCTTAACATGCTTTCTGAGGCACGATAAAATGGTTTGTAATAGTTGGTTACCCATCCACAGACCGACCTCAACATTGTTGTTTAACCTTAAAAACCGAACCGTCTGACTATTATCTCTTTGCCACGAGCTCTCCAATAGTACCAACGTTAAATTCCCCCCCTCCCAACTAATTAGCCCCAAATATATACCTAATAATCTTCATTTCTCGTATCGTTTCCCCAATTATTACGGTGAATGGATGAACGAAAGATTGATTCATATCGTGAATGAAATGGAGCGCCTAGATTTAATTTTCTGCCGTCTTGTTTTGTCTGAAATATACGCCTAACAATGTCTTAATATAGTAAGATAAAGGCTAGATACTCGTAGATGGTGATATAATAATAATAATAATAATAATATTCCACAACTATCACACAACGCCATCTAGTCCCAAGCTAAGCAGAGCTTGTGTTATGGGTACTAGACAACTGATAAACATACTTATACAGGGTGTTTGGAAGGGAGCTGTACATACGCCTAGGGTAGAAACTAGGGATAGTCTGCTACCTACCCCCGCCCATTATATTGACCTTGGCCTCAAGGTTTTTTTTTAATTTATTATTATTTTTTATTTGACTTTTTTATGATTTTTTGACTAAAACTACCTGTAGCTCAAAATCTATCCATGGGACCGGTCGGCTAATGGTCTTGTTTTAATCGTTAGAGTCTTAGGGTCCTGCAAAAAATTATTTTACACCAGAAAATTGTGGAGAAGAAAAGTTATGGGGCCTGAAGTACCGTAGTAAGGTAAAGAAATAATTTTAAGGGCAACTTTCTATGGGGTTGGGCCAAGGTCAATATAATGGGCGGGGGTAGGTAGCAGACTATCCCTAGTTTCTACCCTAGGCGTATGTACAGCTCCCTTCCAAACACCCTGTATATTTCTAAATACATACATATTATAGATAAATTACACCCAGACACAGAACAAATGATCGTGCTCATCACACAAACATTTGTCCTGGGTGGGAATCGAACCCACGACCTCCGGCATAGCAGTTAGGGTCACTAACCACTAGACCAACAGGCCATGATATGCGTATTTTTTTTTTTTTGTTTGTAAAGAAAAAACCTGTACTAACCAAACATAAGAGTTTATGTTTGGTTAGTACAGGTTTTTTCTTTTTTGCCAATTGAGCCAGTTAGATAAATGTACTTTTACCTTGTTATGAAATACTCTTCATGTACGTTCAAAAAACATCTAGCTGCCACCCTTTGTAAACTATCTTGATGATTATCAAGTCATTGCTTTAGATTAACGTCTTAGTAATTCGAATGGCATATGAATCGTCTGACTGCTGTAGACTACAGGACAAAGGTTTAATTTTTCTCTCACATATTCCACAAAATTTCCACTCGAGCAAAGTCGTAAACAACAGCCAGTACCTACCGACACAAATTCCAAGAACATGAGTTCCCTCCGAACGATCAAAGGACCAATCACGAAGAACCAGCACCTCCACCAAAATCAAACGCAGAACAAACAATTAACTGACTTCACAATGCAAATCGAAGCCAATTCAACTAAACCGATTCCTTAGAAATTCGGTATTCCTACCGAATTAACACGTTCGATGCAAAACGTTTTCGATTCGGTCCCGGAATACAAATTACCTATACCGTGTTCCAGAGACGTACCGAGTACGGTCTGCCCGGCTGATTTATAACCGGACCAAACCGGGCGTGTTTTATTGTTATTACCGGTCTGATATTGTAAGAAATTTGCAAGTGCGATGGGAATATTTGGAGGTTCTTTGTATGATGATTTCTTTTGAAAAAAGAAAGAAAGAAAAACTATTTATTGGTTTCACACAGAACAAATTGAAAAAAAAAAAAAAAAACTTAAAACACTTAAAATTAGGACATACTTAGTTTAACTTAAAATTAGTCCCGTATGAAACCAAAAGGCCACTATCTCAGCATGGTGCTGCAACATTGACAATATTAAGCAGAGTGCGAAGATCAATATTAACAATGTAGGTATATTAATTACGACACAAATATTTCCACATTCAACTAACGTAGATGTTTGTTTTGTATAGTAAAGGGTATATCTGTTCATAAGCAAGCATCCTTGGTATTAACATAACTTAACATCACGCTTGTAATCTCCGAAGGATAAGGCAGAGGTGTACTCATTAGTATAGCCAAGGTTTTTAGGGTTCCGTACCTCAAAAGGAAAAAACAGAATTCTTATAGGATCACTCGTGTGTCTGTCTGTCTGTCCGTCTGTCACAGCCAATTTGCTTCGAATCTAATGGTACACAATGTGTACTAAAAATACATGTGGTCTACACATATGTTTTTCTATGACACAAACACGGAGGTAAAACATAAATAAGGGAATTTTGAATATAGGGGTCACTTTTGGGGAGTTTAACAGTTTAGTTTTTTTCTAGTTTTGCAAACTGTACCGTGTGATATATTAAAAGAAAGGGCTTTGTGAGGATCTCAAATATACAGGGTGTAAAGTAACCCTTCACACAAACGCAAACCAAGCATTCTGTACATCAAACTAAGTACCCCTACGCAAAAATTTTTGCTGGGACAGGACTTTTTTTTGGGGTCAAAAATCACATTTTACGGTAAAACTCAATGTAACACTCTTAAAACATTGTCCTAGTGGGTGCTTTGAATAGTAAACGGGGCGTGGAGGTAATTTAAGTAACGTTATAAACTGAAAAACTAGTAGGTATCGACAAAAACAGCTGTGAAAATTTTGGAACTTTAACCCCCAATATCTCCAAAACTAGGCGGTTCCCATGGTCTATAACAAAAAAAAAATTCTCAGTGGTGGGGAGAACAAGTGCTATTCGTTTGCGTTAAGGGTACTTTTACACCCTTTATTTTGTTAATAATTTTAAGATTAAAACTTTCAAAGATATTTAAGCAAGTAGATGAAAATTGACCCCCCCCCTATCTCCGAAACTACAGAGCCTAACATATTCAAAAAAAATCAGGAACTAGTTCAACACTTATAGATTACAGAAAAACCTATAGAAAGTCTATATTGTTAAAATAACATGGAAAATCTCTACGGAATCCTTGATGCGCGAGTCCGACTCGCACTTGACCATTTCTTTGTTTTAGTCATTACAGTCAGTGGGTTATGATAATGCTCTTGTTGCTCGAGTGGTCGCAAGTGGGACTGATGAGCATAAAGTCTTGAATCATCAAATGACTTCTCCCGCTCTGGGTCGAACGGAAGGGGGTGTCAGACTTCTACTGACTAAAAACCACCCATGTTCCTTCTAAGCCCGTTGTGTCGATGCCGCGGTTTCTTATTCGAACAACCCACAGCTAATCGAACAACCCTCAGCCGAGATTGATAAAGGGATTATTTGATGATTCCCCGCCCCCCTAGAAAAAAAAATGGCTTGATTTCATAACTTCGGTCGGGTAACGTGCTATTGACTTGTTTCTTCGATATTTTCTCAGAAACGGCTATGAACTCTGAATTTGTAACCAGGTGATGGCTACTCGGAAACTATGAAATAGTTTCAGTTTAATAGTTTGATTTCGTCTACCTGTACCAAAGAATTCCGCCTATTTACGCAACAGCTAGATAACCCCGACCCAAAAACTTTGCAAACTCCCTTAAATTAATGAACACATCTAAAATTGTTGCACTTAATTTACTCAACATTTCATAAGCAGCACAACTTGGAGTATAAATAAGGAAATGGCCCAGTACAGCCAGTGCCCAGCATAACATGACCCCTCGTCTAAAGAAAAAGAGGGCAAGCGGTGCGTGACGACGGGTCCGGTAAAGCTGGGTACTGAATACCTACGCATATTTGCGAAACTCGAAACTTTGGCCAAAGTTAAACATTTAATACAGAGTTTCAAAGATATTAACTTTTGGTATTTGAGCACAAAAACTGGAAAGATATTAATTTTCGTGCGTTCGTTAAGAGGGCGGGATCGATTCGGGAGCTGGGTATTTGCATTGTTGCTACGGTACGAATATAGGTACAAGTGATAAGAAATCCATACTGACTTATATGGTTGTCTCTGACTAACCGTTCAGGGATTATAGGCATAATGACGGTTTAGTGTCTATTGTTCACCTGGGAGATATCACCCAGGTGAACATTAGACACTAATAGTGTGTCATGTCATGTGTCAGAGTCAATTCACCTGGGAGATACAGTTTCACCTAGGTGAATTGAGGATCCTAAATCAATGTTAAAACATTTAGTGTCCTATGTTCACCTGGGAACATAGAGACTAGTAAGTAGACTACAACTGGGACCTAGTATTTTTTTTTTAGTTGATTGCTATAGTCAGTTGATCTAGCCAACTGCTACGTGCATTTGTATTATTTTAAATACGCGTTTTGAATGTATTAGTTTTTTAAAACCATGTTGCTCGTTTCATCTTAGACGTCATTTTGCTATAAAAAAAGACATGAGCGGCGGGTCCGACAGAGAACCACAGTTGTTGATATAGCTCACAGAATAAGTAAACTTAAGTGACAATGGGGTATCCATAGTAGCCGTAGCACCGATGCCCGTTGCCCGTTGGGATAGCAGTGTACTTGAGAGAATCCCGCGAATCGCCAAGCGTTAGGTGGGACGCCCTTATTCCTCATTTACGGAGACGCGGGGCGTCACGCGGCGCGTTGTGCGTTTTTAATTCAAGCACATGGCGATGTATGAAAACGTTAACAATTTTACGCTCGTTAGTTTAAAATGCATCGTTTGTTGCGGTGGACCCGCCTCTCAGTAAATAAATAAAAAAGCACGCGACGAGCTTTCTGCACGCGCCGTGCGACGCCCCGCGTCTCCGTAAACGAGCCCTCAGACTCGGTGGAGCGTCATTGCAGGGCTGCTGGTAGCAACTGGATGGGAGTTGCTGAAAATCGAGTTGAGTAATGTGAGCTATGTCGACAACTCTGGTTTTCTGTAGGGTCACTGATTGATGATTGAATAAATTGAGGATATTCGTTTCTCTTATCAAAAAACCGGCCAAGTGCGAGTCCTACTCGCACATGAAGGGTTCCGTACCATCGTAGTAGGGGAGTCGAGTCGTGTTTTTTGTTATAGCAGCAACAGAGAGACACATTCAGTGAAAATTTCAACTGCCTATTTAAAATTATTAAAAATATTTTTATTATATGATGTAACTAAAAATTTATGCTTTTCGCAATTTTCCCTTTATCTGTGTTATAAGACGTTGCTTCGTACCAAATTTCAAGATTCTGAGTTCACGGGAAGTACCCTGTAGGTTTTGATTCCCTTGCGAGTGTCGAAAATTTGCGGCATAAACGGGAGTATCTTTTGATCGCGTTGACTTAGAAGTTTGATTTTTTCACAGCTCCAAGAGACCATAGACTTGAGTATTTGATATGAATTTCAGCTTGATACCTCCACGCGTTCCTGAGAAAAAAGGTCTTGACAGACAGACAGACAGGCAGACAGACAGACAGACGGACAACAAAGTGATCCTATAAGGGTTCCGTTTTTACCTTTTGAGGTACGGAACCCTAAAAAGGCAATTAAAAAATCGCCTCGTTTTTTGCCTTGTACCAAACTAAGCTAGAAGCGGTGTAATGAGTGCGCGTGTGTGAATACAAAGTGAAGACAGCAGCGTTTTGATTGTCACCTGTTAGCTCTGTGTCTATTGTGTTGTCACCGCTGCGACTATTGCTTGTACAGTCCCTAATCTTCCCCATCATTGACTATGGTGATATGTGCTACTATGACCTGAACGCAGATCTGCTCAATAAACTTGACCGACTTCTAAATAACTGCATTCGATTCGTCTTCAATCTTCGCAAGTACGATCATGTGTCTGAGCAGCGATCGCTACTAAAGTGGTTACCTATCCGAGAGCGCAGAGCTTTGAGGGCTTTGACAACCCTGTTTTCCCTTCTTCACAAACCCACTTCTCCTTCTTACCTCACTTCCCTTTGTCAATATTTATGCGCTCCACTAATAATCGTCTTCTACGTTGTCCCTCTCATCGCTCTGGTTTTATAAAATCGTCCTTCTTTGTCCAGGCGGTTTTCCTCTGGAATGAACTCCCTCAGGATATCAGGACAGTAAACGGTCAGTTCACGTTCAAAATGAAAGCTCGCGAGCACATTCGCAAGAAGTTGGCAGCTTCGTCTCACAACTAAGTTGTTAAAGCTTTTCATGTGTATCTTTCAAACCTTTATATATTTTATGTATATGTTTATGTATGTATTTATTCTTATATGTTAGGTATATATATTTTCTAAATTTTGTTTCTGTTTTGCACCTACTGTGTAATGTCTCTGCATCACCCTAAGGTAGACTGGTAGAAAATGCCCAAGGCATTAAGTCCGCCTTTGTACGGTTTTATTACTTGTGCATAAAGTTTTAATAAATAAATAAATAAAAATATTGTATCGTTACCGAATGTTCTCATTCACGCGATTGGCTATTGGGAGATCAGAGACTGAAAGTAATCCATGTTTTAATTAGCAGTGTTAGGGGTTCTTGTATTTTCTTTTTGTGTTGGCTCTGCTAGGCAAACGCCTCCTTTAATTCTATTCATGTGCTGTTTTCCATGCCCTTTCAAACCAGTTCTCACGGTATTTATTTATAAGAAGTACACCAAACTGAGTGAAAAGCGGTGTAATGAGTGCGCGAGTATTACAAAGTGAAGACAACAGCGTTTTGATCATCACCTCTGTTAGCTCTGTGTCTATTGTGTCGATAATAAATGTTTGTAGTGTTGTCTTACATACAATAGGGTGGTTAACAAAAAATCTAATTAGTCTGTCAGATAGATTTTCAAAAAATATTGGACACGTATTTTTTCTTTTTTCACGTAAACAAACAATGAAGGCGATACAGTGCTTTGAAAACTCGTGTGACGTCATATTCCAAGACAATAGTATGACATTTTTTACCGGTGAGTGACGTCACAAACCCCAACTCAAATATATTACGCGTTTTATCTTCGTCAATTTTTAATGATTTGATAACACGACAGGGTACAAATTAAAAAATGATCAAGTTAAATAAGCAGTAGGACTTCCTGTGTATTTTTTGTCGTGAGGAATATGCTCGTTGGGCTAGTGGATGGGTGGGGTTAAGCATTAAACGATTTTTCCATTAGGATTTATCAGTAGCTCCCACATAGTCTGGATTTGAGCCGATTGGTGGGAGTAGGCTAGCTCGCTGGGACTAAAATATAACATGCAAAATCTCGTACTAGGTACTAGGTATTAGGGATGTTACGGAGGTGATTTTATCGGAATCGGAGCTTCGTGCATTCGTTGTTCAGTTCTTCGAGGTGGCGTGCATTCATTGTTCAGTTTTTCAAGGTGGCGTGCATTCGTGGTTAAGTGTTTCGAATTCATAGACTTTATTTAGTTTATTAGGTGTTACACTTTTGTAAGTCACGTATCACACTCCTTTTCAAGGCTTGTTGGAGTCGATACCAGAATCGGAATCGAAATCAGAGTCGAAGGTGGAGCCCAAGATGGCCTATAATTAATCTGTAAGTTAGATTAAGTGACTTCTCTTATTTTAAAGACATTTGTCCAAATTATGGCTGGATTTATGCTAAAATAAAATTACTGTAACATCTTTATGTACCATATTCTAGCAAATAAGACATTTTGATTTGATTTGTGGTAGAAGAGCGATGAGTTAAAAAGGTTGGATCTAGTAAAATAAAATGCATGCATAAACCGGTGCGTATACACGTATCTGATAGTATACATGCCGATTTAACAGTGTCGGAGCCAAACTCGGAACCGGAGGTGAAGTATCAATCGAAAGTTCCGACCTATTGCAATCGGAATCGAAGGTCCGAAACATCCTTACTAGGTACACCTCTTCCTTTCTCTGGAGCCCTGACCCGTAGCTTGGGCCCTGTTCCCGATACCGGTGGGCTACAATTTATTATAAGTATGTTTAAATGTTTTTTTTATTGTTTTTTGTAAGAAATATTTAATAATGTACAAAATTTGTATTTAAATAAATAAGGGAATAATAACAATATATTTAATTTAATTTGACAACATTGGTCCAATGGTTAGTACACAAACAAACTTATGCTATTCTATTCAGGTTTCTTACTACGCTAGACAGCTCAATCTCAAAGTTATACTACTCGCATGCGCTGTACTAACATTGAACTATCTCCACTAACAGAGGCCATGTTTGTTTAACCAACTGCATCAGAAAGAGGGTAATGTTTCTGATATAATTGCTACTTAGCTGTTAAATTGACTTATTAACACTTGAATTGATATCGATTATTTCCGCACGCCCGTCAGCATTTTAAATATTCCAGATAACTTCGCGCTTCATCTGTAATCAAATTAAATTATGTTCGCAACGGCCTTTCCTTATATTTTAGGGTTCCGCATTAAATGAATAAATATGTACAATTTATGTTTTCAACTACCTTGGGAATAGACGGAGTGGGGTACCTATCATGTATTGGTACCCAAAAACATATTATGTGTAGCTTAAAATGACAACATTTAAAAATGACACTATTTAAAAATATTGATTTACTAGCTGAGCCACGCAACTTCATCTGCAACACATGAAATAGTTTATAATATAACCTTTCTCAATAAATCGAACAACCAACCTAAAAAAAAATTGTTCCTGAGAATAGCGCATTCAACCAAACAAACAAACTCTTCAGCTTTATATTTTTATATTCGTCGGCAGGTATTTTGAAAATATAATTATAGCCTATGTTACTCGGTAAAGGTGTAGCTTTCTAATTTTCAAACAATTTTTAAACTCTTTTTAGTAAATTAGTATAGATCAGCTTAGATTGTATTAAAGTGAGAATTACTATAGGTTGTATGAAAAATACAATGATCTTGTACTTGGAAACAGTCTGGTGCAATAAATATTTTGAATTTGAATTTCTCGGAAGCAAGAATCCCCACGTAGGTAAATAGCGACGCGAACCAATAATACTAATGGTCTTACTGCCGTACTTAGAGATACTTAATGATTACTTAAGCCGTCACTTAGTAAAGGTTTGACATGTTTTTGTATGACTGTCGAAACCATTACGAAGTGATGGCCTAAGTAATCATTAAAGCTCTCTGAGTGCGGCAGTTAGATTATAGCGTATTTTCGACGGGCCATACGACACACTTCTCAGGGTGGGCGTTTAGGCATGCATACGCGCACCTTTTGCCACCCGTGCAATATGGATGTTGACTGACTTAAAAAAATGTAATTCTTATTAGTCCGTCTGTTAGATTATCGAAAAATATTGGATACGTATTTTTTGTTTTATCAAATCAATAAAGTTCACGAAAATAAAACTCGTCAAAGATTTGAGTGGGGGTTGGTGACGTCACTGACCGCTAAAAAATGTCATACTAATATCTAAGAGTATGACGCTAGCTTAAATTATGGCTTCATTGTTTGTTTACGTGAAAAAAGAAAAAAATATGTGTCCAATTTTTTTTGGTAATCTATATGACGGACTAATTAGATGTTTTTTGTTAACTACCCTATTCCTACGAGTGTTGAAGCGCTTTTAATCGCGAACCGCGAGACAGGACTTCTTTATTAATCCAAAAAAAATACTACGGAACCCTTCACACATTTATACTCAAAAAAAAAAGTCTGCCATTCATCCGTACTCATAAATTCGACCCTCGGATATTGAGTTCATAGCTAATATTGATATTCTCAAAGCCAATTGATTAGGTTAGGGGGTAACAGGTTTTCATCCTTACTTATATACCTATTCAGCTCGCATCCTTGGAAAGGAGACGTGTTCTTTGCAAAGGTTTTATAATATTATTTCATTTATCAGATATAATTCTCTGTAGGAGCCACTTAGTCTGAATTTACGCAATGATGGATAATGTGTGACCGTCAGACTACCAAGTTATAGGCCTCGAATCCAAGACGAGCACCTCTGTTTTTTCGAATTCTTGTGCGTAATCAATGATATATATTAAAACTATAGATAATTATGTTGTCCGCCCTCAAAAATGACAACATGAAATAAAACCTGCGCAAAACATAAAGAAAACAGGCATCAACAGGCATCCCGGTGTACGGTGTCATATTTTCTTTCCCTTTCTTTACGCGTAAAAGTAGTTAGATATTATTTTCGCCTTTTTTAAGCGCCGCCATGTTAGTTCATGACGTGTCTATATACAGTGTGGAATTTTGTAATGCCACCTGGAGGGAAAGTACTCTTAATACTGCAGATAGAAAATTTTACTCAAAGGAAACATTCCTTTATTTTTAAATAGAAAGCGAACGCCCTAGCTCTTGGGCAGAGCGAAAGGGATGTCAGATTTCTACTGACTAAAAACCACCCATGTTCCTTCTTAGCCCTATATGTCAAGGCCGCGGTATCTCTTACAACATCCCGCAGCCAAATCAGAGACCCTTGGGCGGTTTAAAAGCTCTGACAATACATTAGGCACTAACCTCTACTTCACAAAAAATAAATTGAATTTATGCCCGCTTGATGTAATAGAGTCTAAAACATCAACCGGTAAAAACTTTACTTGCAAAATATGAGTGTAAGTACCTTTCATAAGTACCATTAAAAACATCTCTGCTGAACTCTTTGGGGTTAACAGTCATGTTATGTAATTTTGTAGGTCCACAATTAGTCGAAATTTACTCTTGGAAGGAAGGCTTGTTCCTTTTGTTGGTTTTTTAATATTCCACTAAGGGTCTGTAGGTTGTTCGAAAGAGATACCGCGGCCTCGGCACAAAAGGCTAAGAAGGAACAAAACTGGTTTTTAGTCACACAAAGGGCTAAGAATAAACATGGGTGGTTTTTAGTCGGTATAGAGGTCTGAAACTCCTTTCAGCTCCACCCAGAGCAAGAGGAGTCATTTGACGATTTCCCAAACCAAAAAAAAAGAAAAGTGTGTGACCACTTAGCCTTTTGGGACATGGCCAAGCGATAAGTCAACTGTTCCCGTGACCAGAAGGCTGGCCTATTTTTTTGTCCGAGAATCAGCAATCAAAGAAGTCAGAGATGCCTTCCAAGGTTGCCACGTGTGTCTGCCTCGAGCCTATTGCCAAAAAATGGCCATAAATCCAGCTTTCGTGGCTACTTCTGTACTGTAGATATTATTATGCCACACATTTTCTACCCCGAGGTGTACCGGTACACCTCTTTCTACTTTTTTTTTTTTTTGATACTCATGTTTGTTCGACTGTTATGTTTCTACAACGTGGCCCTAACGATCTATCAAATAACTTTCCTAATGGTCAGTAAGAACAACTATTATGTCAACCATTAAACTCGTGAACTATCTATTATTTTGACCGAGAATCGATGAGAAGCCTCCGGGTATTATCAATCGTTTGGTAGTCGGTACGTCCCGCTATTTTTTTTTGTTCCAAATGATCGGATTATATTTTTAAGTATCTCTAGTTCCCATTTTTTGGTGTGGGAAATCATTAAATAACCCCTCTCCCGCTCTTGCGTAGAGCGGAATGGAGTGTCAGACTACTACTGACTAAAAACCACTCATGTTCCTTCTTAACTCTTTACGTTGACGTATCCGCGTGGCCGCGGTATCTCTTACAACAACCAGCAGCCGTGGCTGACCTGGAAGTCTTTAAAAAGACTCCGAACCCCGGTCGGTCGCAGCAAAGAAAACCTGCTGAGGTGGAGATGCATAAATGACTTTACACTGGAGTGTAAAGGGTCATTGTCTGCCTGTTTGTCTATCTATTATATAACAGCTATCAGCAAACGAAATCACAAAACAAACCTCGGAACAACATCAAAGGTAATGTAATAGACACCAACAAGCTTTACTGACAATATTTACTGATACCTCCATCGATCAAGCCTAACTGATGACGTTTCTTCCTCTCAAATTGTCGCCGTTCAACCTATCTGTCATTTAAGGTCGAGTTTGGCACAACTTTTTTATTTACACAGAGTTAATGTACTCGAGGGAGCTTTTAGGAAAGGAATTTGAATTTATTTGCATGTATTAGGTGACGGAACCTTGAATTTGAGGAAGGAAAACTTGCAAATACGACTTGATTGTAACTCTGTTGGACATCAATGTTTTAGCGGTGACTATTTGAATTAAATTGGTTTCCTATATTATGTAACTTTATTTGTAATCAAGTAAATCTAACTACTTTCTTTTGGAGGACGGGAACTCATCAAATCTCCTCCTCCCGCTCAGAGCAGAGGGGTATGGAGTGTCAGACTTCTACTGACTAAAAATCACCTATGTTTCTTCTTAGCCCTTTGTGTCCGACGACGCGTTATCTTTTACGACAGGCGTTGACCCTTACGGGCTCCTGCGATGTTGACATCTCTTTGAGGCGCGCGTGGAAAACGATCGTGCCGTCGACACGGCTTATTATTAAAGCTGAAAACGGGATATCTTCCATGTATACTATAAGCCGAAATATCGTAACCTCAAAACCAATAAAAAAATCACCATGAGCTTGACTACACAACCACTACGACACACACCTGCTCCAATTGTGTGCAATATACGAAAATTTAAACGAAATTATAACTTTGTCAAAAGTCGCGCTGTCTCTGGCGAAATGTGAGTGCATTACGGAGTAAACTTCTGCCTAACCCTGCGGAAATTACAAGCGTGATGTTATGTGTCATCGTCCCATAATGTTCCCACTGCAGGTACTCAGGCCTCTCTTTTCTAGCAGAGGGATGGGCTTTAAGATCCACCACGTGGGCCCAGTGGTTGGTAGATGTCACAATACATGTCTTTGAAATGTAGGTACTTAAACTTTTTCCTCAAAATGTTTTTCTTCACCGTTTTGAGAGCAGCGGTGATGATATAAATTACTTTTGTTCGTAAGTCGGGGCCGCCACCACTGAGACAGCGCTGCGTGTATGTATGTTATATAACAGCCACCTTGCGGTGGTTTTCGTTCCTTAGCCCGTGAACTGCCTACATTGCGCTTGCTGATTTGCGGTCTCCATTCTAGGGCATGTTATGTCTCGCCCAAAGGCTATTCGGTTCGACAGCTAATTATGGCTGACATATTGCAGCGTCAGTTGGTCAGTTCCTAATACAGGCTTGTTTGCTTAAAACAAGACCCCAATCACTAGTAATGAAACCTTATTTGTTAAAATATTAAACAGTTTTTTCATCTTTTGTCACATAATCCATCTTAATCTTTTCAAATTTATAATGTCCCGATGCTGGGCAAAGGTCTCCCCTATTGCGTTCTACTCCCCTCCCTAGCAGCTATTTTCTCCGTCCAAACACCCATAAATGTTTTTAAATAATTTCAAATCTTTTATTTCAAGATTTTTTTGGAATATTGTAATGAGAACACGAAATATAAGACATAAAAAGAAAAGAAAGAAAGAAAAAGTATTTATTGATCTCACACAAGAAATAAAATATAAAAACACACAACACAAACAAACACACAAAAAAACACTTAAAAATAAGCTGTACAATATCAGAATCGCACTAGTCATACATGTTGTTTTGTTCAATGCTCCATCACGAAGCAATTCATATCCATTCTCCCCGAAATGACTTACAGGAAGCTGTTGAAGCTGCAGCATGCAGCACACGAGAGACGTTCTTGCAATGTATTGCTCGAAAGCCACACACTTATGAGCATCTGCAAACATACCTGATGCTGTTGAAGCTTTAAGTCGTCACGCCCGAATTTTTCGGACCCATCTTATTTTTTAGGTGCCAGGAAATCATCAAAAATGAGTCCTCCCGCTCTGGGTAGAACAGAAGGAAGTGTCAGTCTCTTACTAACTAAAACCCGTCCTTGTGCTTTCTGCGTGCCTTCTGCGTTCCAGGGCCGCGGTACTAATTTCGCAACCCTGGTTTTAGACCTCTCCAGGAAACGCTCTTATTTCTCTTAACACACTCAGTTCCTGACATAACTTTCTATAAAACTAAGTCTACTTTAAAAACGAAACTTTTCTCATCAATCTCGTATAAAGGCAAGAACACGAAAAAACCCAGGGGGCGTGCGAATGTATTGATATGGTACATGTAGATTCACTTCTCGCGCGATCTCTGATTACAACGTTGCGTTGCGGGGAATAGAACTTACTGGTGGTTCTCGATTTGAACTCACGCATCATCATCGTCATTTCAGCCAAGAAACGTCCACTGCTTGACATAAGCCTCCCCTAAGTGTCGCCATATTGACCGGTCCCGTGCGTCTCTCATCCAGCGGATCCGGGATATTCCACCAGGAATTTTTCAGTAACAGCCACGGCGTTTCGATTTGTGCTCGAATGGTGGCAATAGGGTCGCCCCCAACTACATGAGAAAAAAGTTTCGTATTCGACAAGAGCCATGTTTATTCAGATCATAAGCATGGCTCTTGTCGAATTCGAAACTGGTTTTGGTAAAGCCCTGATAAAATATATAACACTGGCCTACAATATTCTAAGGGTTCTGCAGCGGTGTACCCACAGTGGGGTATTTCACCAAAAAAATCTAATAAGTCCGTCTGTAAAATTATCGAAAAATATTGGATAGGTGTTTTTTGTTTTATCAAATTTATAAAAAAATATGAAAATAAAACGTGACAAAGATCATGAGTGGGGGGCTTTTGTCGTCACTTTGTGGGTAAAAAAGTACTAACCTTGTGACGTCACACGACTTGACACGACTTTTCGAAGCACTGTATCGTCTTCATCTTTTGTTTAAGTGAAAAAAGAAAAAAATACGTGTCCATTATTTTTTGAAAATCTATCTGACGGACTAGTTATTAGTTTCGGCAGTTATATTTAAGTCCCATCTAGTTGGGGGCGAGCCTGTGAGTCACCTGAAAACGATAAAAAAATTGTAACTATTTATTACATCATGCATTCATAGATTAAAAATACAGTTACAATAACGCTCAATCTATCGATTCAAGATTATGTATTGTGCGCTATCGATTATATATTATATTAAATGAATTACTCGCTAACAAAAAAAAACAACAAACAACAATTTATGTTTACATTCAAAACGGCCCTAAGATTTAGTATTTCGACTGGCAAGATTCTAAAATCGAACCAACTGGAACAAAAAGTTCACGTGGTCCGATTCATCGGACTATGCGGTCGGACCACGTGTCCATAACCACATTTTCGAACAAAAATTTGGTCGTCAACACTTAGTAAGAACCAACGACATCCCACAACAAAAGAGTTCTTCTCTGTCAGATTAGACAGAAGCGTATAATATAGACACGTCGGGGATCGGGGAATTTCCCCGTACATCCCCCTCTCTGAACCCTCCCTCCCCCGATACATTTGTTTAGAAAAAAGATATGTTCTTTGTTCGCGATGATGTTAAAGTCAATGGAACGAGATTGGGCGAATATATTTTTGTAGCTTTTCAACGAAATCGTGATTCGACGAATCGTATTTTTTGTGTGCTAACTGGGTTGTATATGTCAGATAGACAGTCACTATAATATGTTGAATACTGGTATTCATCTGGATTTGATTAAGGTTAAAGCTAGCCCCAAAATCATTGTCATCATCTGACTAGCTTTTCAAAACTATTTTCGAGTCTACTTCCAGTCTTTCCGAGTGCAGCTGAATACCAGTGTTTTACATGGAACGCCTACCTATTTGACCTCAACAACTCAGTACGGACTGGGTAATAAGACCCCTTGACAAGACTGGTTGTCAGACGGGCCACGGTCTACCTGTACCGACTGTCGAACATCTACAAATTTTAATGACAGTCCGGACCAACGGCGTAACGTGTTTACAAGGCCACTAGATCAACTCTATCAGGAAACATATACACATCAGCAGCATTAGAATAGGGTATTTCACCGAAAAGATCTAATAAGTCCGTCAGATAGATTTCCAAAAAATAATGGACACGTAATTTTTCTTTTTTCACGTAAACAAAAGATGAAGACGATACAGTGCTTCGAAAAGTCGTGTCAAGTCGTGTGACGTCACAAGGTTAGTACTTTTGTTACCCACAAAGTGACGTCAAACGCCCCCACTCATGATCTTTGACACGTTTTATTTTCGTAAATTTTCATTAATTTGATGAAACAAAAAACGCGTATCCAATATTTTTCGATAATCTTATTTTCGAGAAATACTGGATACGTGTCCATTCTTTTTTGGAAATCTTTCTGACTGATTAATTAGATTTTTTCTCGGTAAAATACCCTATTCTACCGTAATACAAGGAGCAAGTTCTTAGCCAATTTCCGTTTCCAATTACATACAATTCTGAAGCCACAATTCAGTTGAAAACAATTGACAGCTGCGGTGTGTACCCGCGAGAACTATTCGAAATTGATGAGTAGACACGTGGTTACCGCTGCGTTTTGATTTAATGGTAGTGCGGTGATATAATTATTTATGACGAGTTTGGTTTTAATTAGTGTAGAGGCTATTTCATCAAAAAAATCTAATTAGTCCGTCTGTTAGATTATGGAAAAATATTGGATATGTGTTTTTTGTTTTATTAAAATAATAAAAATTGACGGAGAAAAAACGCGTCAAAGATCGATCGACGTCACTTGTAGGTAAAAAAAGTACTGACATGTGACGTTTTAGAGGAGTTCAAGAGTTTCCGTCGATACAGTGCTTCGAAACTCGTGAACTCCTCAACCACTCATAAATTTTTTATTTGTGTGAAAAATGAAAATATATGTTTTCAATATTTCTTGGAAATCTATCTGACGGACTTATTCGTTTTTTTTGCCTCCTCCAATTCCTTCCAAATGCTCTTTTCTCGTGCCCCCTCGAACCAGTCCTCGCAGAACACGTTCAGATTGTCTTGCTACCTCTTTCTGGGCTAGCCTCGGTGGCGCCTTTCTGTCCTTATCTTAGTTTATTTGGATCAGCGCAGTATGAATTATTTTTCCATACGTTTCTACTAAGAGTTTTCTAATCAGTCTCCTTTGGAGCCATACCATCTAAGCCTATCGTTTCCATGAGAGGAACTGAATAGTATTGGTACATGTATTTTACATTAATCGACTGGAAATCTGACTTTTACTACCCATTACTGCACAATACACCTAGAAAACGACCGTCAAAACTTCAAATGATAACCTAGACGAACAGATAGTCGTGCTTTCTTAGAAACGCAGGAAAGACGACACTTTTGGATGGTCATCCATCCACGACCCGACATCAGCAAGCGTTGCTTACCTTAGAATACCGATCCGTTCGGCTATCACTCGCATTATTTAGCTACGAGTATCATCTCACTTTATACCAATGTGAACTAAAAAGTACCATACTAAAGATATTTCACACATTCTCGCAAAACAGTAGTACCAGCCCGGATTTAGCTCGTATCATGATATCATTTCGCTCTAATGCCCGAAGCCATTGGCGAGAGAACACGAAGCTGTACCAACGTCTGTAACGACCATTGGAAAACGCTTTAGATTGGAAATTATTCTATTGTCATTCAATGTATGGGATAGTATAGAAGTTACAGGGCTAGATTTGTTGGAGATAATTAGACATTAACAAGGGGACGTTAAGAGCAGCGGTGGCCCAGTAGTGGCGTCCCCGACTTAGGAACAGTAGGTCGTGGGTTCGAACCCAGGCAGGCACTTACTTACTTTGTGTAATTTATATCATCACCGCTGCCCTCAAAACGGTGAAGGAAAACATCGTGAGGAAAAAAAAAATCGAAGACATACGACATCTAGGTACCAATCCGCACTGGGTCCGCTTGGTAGATTATAGCCCATTCGCTCTCAAACAGAGGAGGTCTGTGTCCCAGCAGTTGGAACATAAATAGGCTGTTGATGATGATGATGAGGTTTAACATTTGGTAAAATAACATAACATCACGCCAGTAATTCCCGAAGGTTTAGGCAGAGATATATTCAATAGTACATCCACATTTTGCTAGTTATGTGTTTACCCCATATAACATGAGGCCAGCCTATTGTTATTAACCGGGGATAAATTTAGACTCGAAAATCATCAAATAACCATTCTCGCTCTTGTGCAGAGCGAAAGGGAGTGTCAGACTTCTACTGACTAAAACCACAATATTCAGTGTGATTCTTTATAATGTGCACATTTCGAAATGGGGGAATCTATGCTTAATTTTATCGACGGAAAAATTATTAAAAAAAATCTAAATATTTTTTAATATTTTATATGGAATTTTTAAAAATTTTGTCTGCTACTGTGACCCCAGTGTAAACAAAACGGTGTAACTTTTAAACTAAATTATCTATCGCGATGAAACAAACTCCATAATGATTGGAAGCAATTAGGCGTCCTCGTAAAATGAAAATTGTGGAAAAAAACTACCCTCAATTGAAAATAAACACGTTTTTTGATCAAAAATACTTTTTTTTTTCATAACTTTTTACATAAAATTGTTTCATCGCGATAGATAATTTAGTTTAAAAGTTACACCGTTTTGTTTACATTGGGGTCACAACAGCGGACAACATTTTTGAAAATTCCATAAAAAATATTTAGATTTTTTTAAATATTTTTTCCATCGATAAAATTAAGCATAGATTCCCTCATTTCGATATGTGCACATTATAAAGAATCACACTGTTTATTTGTCGCAGAAACACATCGAGCATACAGGAAAAAAGCAATACACAAACAACGATACAGATATTTAAAAAAAATACAACAAGCAGGAAATAAAAAAATAAAAAAATGTTGCACGTCGTGACTGCGACAAGTAGGTTGCCACTCAGCATGGTGCATGCCACTTTTATATGGCACTAGAAATTACGAACGATTATTTTAAAAGTAAATTCACTTCCAGCTAAATATCTCTGGCAAAATACATAAAATTGCTCCAAAGAGCTTCTTTCGACAAAAAAATCCTAAAATATAATTCCACAATCAAAATTGACGGCTTCATTATTCCGTCGATACAATTGTGGCGGACTCGGGAAGCGGCAATACGCTTCGGTACGACGTTTCAGATTACCCCATTTGGCGTATTTCGTATCGGAGCAGGGTCTGCGTTTCATTATACAAGTCTATGGCCTGATGAAACGTAATAATTACTTTGGAATTGGACAGTTGATGAGTTCTATAGAATATTTAAATGTTGTTATTTTGAGAGTATTTTCGAGGTGGATTCTGTTTTATTTGATTAATGAGGACCTTTTTGAGTCACCCTATAAGACTCGGTGATTTAGTGGTTGCTATCGCGACTGTAGACCACGAGGTCCAGGATTTGATTCCATGATCGTTCAAAATGATATTGAGTTTTTCCATGAGAGATTTCTCAGTAGACAGCCAAGGAGCTTGTATTTGTGCCCGTTTGATGGAAAAAGGCTCACCCCATATTACAAGGGACTTAAATACGATTGTCGAAATATGGGTGTATCTAATATTGGTTCTACTCTGCCTACCGCTTTGCGTATTATAGGCGTGATGTTAAAGATTTTGTCAAGGGGCATCGTGTTATCCAGTAACAAACAGGTAGGAATGGGCTAGGTAGTATCAGACTTCTACTGACTAAAAACCACCCATGCTCCTTCTTAGCCCTTTATGTCGAGGCCGCGGTATCTCTTACAACATCCCGCAGCCCCGACGGGTTTGTTCCCCCCATGAATGCAACTTAATTAATGGACGCCTCCTTACGATCATCACAGGATTCTCTAGTTGAACAGTCTTGCAAGCTTATCGATAATCCACCACGCGGGCCCAGTGCGGGTTAGTAGAATGCCACATGTTTTCGGATCTTTTGATTCTAGGACATGCCGGTTTACTCACAATGTTGTCTTTTCACGATTTTTTTATGGATCAGCACAATATTTTGAGAACATTACATTGTCCTACTGTAGGTATAAGGCAATGTTTCACCCCATAAAATAACTTAGTTTCTAAGTAAATTACTTAGTTTGATGCTCAGAATGCTTAGTTGTCAGCTTAATGAAGGGTCCGAATACATCTCGTATTATATGAACATACCATCAACAGCCTATTAATGTTCCCACTGCTGGGACACAGGCCTCGTCTCTCTTTGACAGGAAATGGGCTATAATCTACCACGCGAGCCCAGTGCGGATTGGTAGATGTCACATTTTGGTTCTAAGCCATGCCGGTTTCCTCACGATGTTTTCCTACACCGTTTTGAAGCAGCGGTGATGAAATAAATTACACAAAGTAATGTGCTTTCCTGGGTTGGAACCCATGACCTACTGTTCGTAAGTCGGGGCCGGCATCACTGGGCCACCGTTGCTCTCAATGAACATACATTTAACATTAATTTGGCCATCAAATTCAATACAGTCAAAAGCCCTCATTCAACAGTCATATCATACAATCAAATCAAACTTTTATCCAAACGTCCATTAATATCAAAAATCTCTACATAAAGGGAAATGAAAACGTTAACTTGTTGATGGCACCGCAGTAAATAACGATATCTTCGTACCATCAGTATGATTGGTCCCTGAAACACAAAAAACCGGCCAAATGCGAGTATTACAATAACATGAAGGGTTCTGTAACAAAATTTAATAATTTTGAATAAATAATAGGGTATTTCACCAAAAAAATCTAATGATGAATGTTTTATCAAATAAATAAAAAATTATGAAAATAAAACGTGTCAAAGATCATGAGTGGGGGCTTTTGACGTCACTTTGTGGGTAAAAAAGTACTAACCTTGTGACGTCACATGACTTAACGCGAATTTTCGAAGCACTGTATCGTCTTCATCTCTTGTTTGAGTGAAAAAAGAAAAAATACGTCTCCATTAGTTTTTGAAAATCTATCAGACGGACTAATTCGATTTTTTTTATGAAATACCCTTTTATTTTATTAAGATTGCGCAAAAAAACGTTTGTTAAGTGGATGACGAATTTTATTTTTACTTTATTTTACACAAACAGAAGGGTGTGGCAGAGATACTCGTATACCTAATACTACACTGTTTTCCTACGTTTTTCCAGAAATGTCTATGTCAAATGTAATAGATAGGCAGTCACTCCATTTGAAATACTGGTATGCAACTGTATCTGATAAAACTGGAAGTCGACATCAACGTTGAAAAAAAGGCTAGGGAAATAATAATAATTATTATTTATTTATTTAGACAACTAAGATCAATATTCCTAAAACATATGTTAGTACTTTACTAAAGATCCTTGGGTTAATAACAATCATGACAAATGATGACGGTTCTAAAAAAGCAGCCCTGTAACAGACGCACTTACAGACAGGGGAACCTAAGTACTAGAGTCCCGTTAGCACCCTTTGCATACGTAACCCTAGAAATGCCCTCGATATGGACGAACGCTATTGAAAATTAATTTCCAATATGGAGAGTGTTTCGCCGATACCTAACTTTGACATTCGTTTAATGGAGAGTGGGGCCTGCGGTTATTCGAAACGGGCAGTAAACGTATTTTGTGACTTCCTGATGCTTTTAGCGATGGATACAGCTGCATACAGGTCCTTTTGTAATGCGACAACACTGCAGAAAACGTGTTTGGAGTACTTTGGAGCGATGTACTCAAATAACTGGACCAACATACAAAGTGATTGTTAGATATTCTATAGAAATAGCTGTAAGATAATGTCATTTGGCCACGTGATGGCTTTCTGGAAACGTGTTTGTTGTACTTTGGAGCGATGTACTCAAATAACTGGAACAACATACAAAGTAATTGATAGATAGTTTATCAGTGATTATTAGATATTTTGTCAATATAGCTGTAAGATAATGTCATCTGGCCACATGATCGCTTCCTGCCACCGTAGGCGCGGGCCTGTGGACGGTGAGTAATGGGCTAGCTCGCCGTCTGTCCGTCTTATGACGACGATTGCCCATTCGTGTTCCACGCGCGCCTCAATTAGATGTCAACAACATCGAAGGAGCCCGGAGAATGAGGAGGAGAGGACGCTCGCCGGGGCTCCAGGTTGTTCGAAAGAGATACCGTGGCCTCGACAAAAAAGGCTAAGAAGGAACATGGGTGGTTTTTAGTCAGTAGAAGTCTGATACTCCCTAGCGCTCTGCCCAGAGCGGGAGGAGTCATTCAATGATTAAAATTACCAAAAAAAATAATAATAGTTATTCCTACTCTACAAAAAAAAAGATCTTTTTGTAATGTGTCAACACTGCAGCTAAAACATGTTTAAAACGATGTACTCGAATAACTAAAACAACCTACAAAGTGACTGTGAGATAGTTTATGAAAATTGCTGTAAAATAATGTGATCTTAATTGGGGATCGGACTGAGTCAAAACAATATGATTCTAATTAGTCCGTCAGTTAGATTATCGAAAAATATTAGATACGTGTTTTTTGTTTTTTCTAATTAATCAAAATTGACGAAGATAAGATATGGTTGTGACGTCATTTGTAGGTAAAACATGTACTATCTCGTTTTCGAAGAGTTCACGAGTTTTCGAAGCACTGTATTGTCTTCATTTTTTGTTTATGTTAAAAAATAAAAAATACGTGTCCAATATTTTTTGGAAATCTATCTGACGGACTAATTAGTTTTTTTTTGTCCGATTCCCTATTGTCTGTGCTCATATTCTTACCAGTCGCTGTAACTGTGTGTCATAAATATATTCAGTCATTACAAAGCAATCACCGTGCCTAACCCAGAAAAAAAGACTATAATTCTTTGTGACGACAAATTGCAGAATCTACATCTGACACACTTACGACGGCATATATACATATCTAAGACAATATACTTATATAACGCGTACATACAGGCAGTCGTATATAACGCACATAAATACAATGATAATCATTTACTTCACACTAACATTTAACTAATCACACTAAAACTTCTGTTTCTCAGGGTTGGCAGAACTTCAGATAATATATATTATTAGTGGGATGGATGGACCTTTGGTGGTTAGTGCTTAGGCCTAAAACTAGGTTAAGCGGACACCCGCGCTTTTTTATATAAAAGTGCTCCGTCGCGGGGATCTGCGCGAGCGTCCGTCACGGGGAGGCGCGCCTGTTGTCAGTTTGTATGACGCCTATGGGCCTCTGACTTTACATTGCAAAGCGAGAAGTATCTCTCAGGAATGCAAGTTTAGTTTCCTCACTTTGTTATCCTCCACCGAAACTAGCGATAATTATTCAACACACACAAGAATTAGAGAGAGAATTAGTTCGAACTCGAGACATATGATTGGGCAGCCCGACGGTCACACCACTGCGACGTCTGTAATAGGGTAGTTAAATAAAAATCGAATAAGTCCGTCATATAGATTATCAAAAAATATTGGACACGTATTTTTTTCTTTTTTCACATAAACAAACAATGAAGACGATACAGTGCTTTGAAAATTCGTGTGACGCCTTACTCTAAGGCATAAGTATGACTTTTTTTAGCGGGCAGTGACGTGACCAACCCCCACTCAAATCTTTGACGCGTTTTATCTTCGCCAATTTTTATTGATTTGATAAAACAAAAAATATGTATGTATACAATATTTTTTGATTATCTAACAGACGGACTAATTAGAATCACATTTTTTTAGGCAGTAAACATCCCTATTTCTTTCAACCCCCATTGAAAAAGGTGAGTGTTTCTGTTTGTATGTATTATATTACTGTCTTCACAAGTTTTAAAGTTAAACATTTGTGCCAACCCTACCATCTGCCATAAAGCTCCACATACGAGTTCACACTAATTTATTTTCTCAAACAAGAAACGACATTAATTACGAAGTAAATCAAGATTTATTTGAATTAAAATAACGTTCGCGTCTCATTTAGTGTAATGTTTTATGAGCTTTTGTCCCGTCTGGATACAATAAAGTTATAATATAAGAAATTGAGATTCACAAACGCATTGAATGAGTCATTATACATCTCGTGCATTTCTTGTCTTCAACCTTTGGCCACCCAATGTTGAATGTAGGCCTCTTCCAAACCCGTCAGGGCTGCGGGTTGTTCGAAACAGATACTGCGGCCTCGACACAAAGGGCTCAGAAGGTTCATGGGTAGTTATTAGTCAGTTGAAGTCGGACACTCAAATAGTGATTTAGTGTCAGTTCTATCCAATTTCTTTTGGGCCAGTTTAATGAGATTGTCCGTCCACATAGTTGGTTGTCTTCCCACCGTCAGTGGTCTTCACTCCAGCACTTTCTTCCTTCATCTTACATCTATTCTGCGGCATGTATAGCCAACTCACTTCCACCTCCGCTTTGCTATTGCCTTTGCTATGTTCGTCCGTATTTCGGATTAGTGTCTAATGTTCACCTGGGAGATATCACCCAGGTGAACATTAGATACCAAGATACTAAAGTAGTCTCCTCAATTCACTTGGGAGATATTAGTTTCACCCAGGTGAATTGAGGACACTAAACCAATGTTGACACATTTAGCGTCCTATGGTTTAATGACCCAGTATTTTTTTTACTTGATTGTTTTAGTCAGTCGATCTAGGCAACTGCTACGTGCATTTGTATTATTTTAAATAGGCAAGAACAAGTTTAGGAAATGAGAAAAAAGATAGGTAAGTCCCACAAACTACCAGGAGAACAGAAGTAGGAAGGAGGTGTTGGAATCTCTTATCAAATCTAAATTAAGCCTTTCTAGTACCATGCATTTTTATATGCAACAATAAAAATGCATGGTATTAGAAAGGTATAATACTTATAGATGTAATTTAAAGATGTCAATACCTCCTATTTCGGTGTTTTTTACCCAGGCGTAGAGGGAAATTACGAACAAGGCCCGTTTTACAGTTCTCTCTTCCAAGTTACTGGCATGCAGTAGATAGTGTATTGATTAGTGGTCAAGTTTCAGTCCCGCACGTCATCTCTCGCTTGCATCCAATTTCAAGTAATTGAACCATGGTCGTTGCTAGTGCGGTCGCTACGACCAACGTCTTATATTATTGTTGCAGACTAATAAATGAGAGTTTCTGAGTACGGGACAGCGTTTCTCTTCGGAAATTATATTGGCTGATACGATAAACGATGGCCATTTTTGATCAACACCAAGTTGCGCAACCCGAAAGGGTGCTACGGCGGATGCTATTCTCGTAGCATTCGCTCTTATCGGTGCGAACGAATTGCGGACATGTCTCCAAACACTGAACTTAATCTCTCTTATCATCTACATTACTACCAACTTTCGGTCGGTCTCAATTTAAGCAGCCGTAAGTCCAGAATTATGAAAGATACAATGCTTCGTTTAAATTCGCCCTTATCATCTTATTCTACTTACAACAACAGGTTTCTTCAAACGCGGATGCACAAAGAAATTGGAATGTTACCAAAACGCAAGCAATCGGCGTGAACTTCAGAAATAGCCGCTGCATTTAATATCATGTTTTATTTACTAGCATTACGCTAATATTATTTGGAATAGTTCCACGACTCTGTTGTTATATAGGATTTTATCGGTTCATTCAGTGAAACCTAGAATAATTCCGGGTTTACTGAGATTTGTGATGTGCGTTTTTTTAATGCTGTATGAGACAATTTGTAGAGAAAATACTTTTATCATTTCCTTTTTCTTATTTATGTTGGGGTCAGCTTTTAGTGTAACTGAATGCGTCAAATCAAATCAAATCAAAAATGTTTATTTGCGAGAAAATACATACAAAATACAAGGAAAGATCTTAAATCCTAAAAGTCATTGTATTCTGCCTGCATGCAAGCGTGCAAATTATTTACTTAGGTACAATTATTTGTCAATTATCATCAAATTATCATGCAATTAGAATCATTATTAAATTATTATAAAATCAATCATTCATTTTCATTTATCATTAAGGTATTTCGCCAATAAAATCTAATTACGTCCGTCTGTTAGATTATCGAAAAATATTGGATACGTGTTTTTTGTTATAACAAATTAATAAAAATTTACGAAAATAAAACGAGTCAAAGATCATGAGCCCGGCTTTTGACGTCACTTTGTGGGTAAAAAAGTACTAACCTTGTGACGTCACACGACTTGACGCGACTTTTCGAAGCACTGTATCGTCTTCATCTTTTATTTAAGTGAAAAATGTAAAAACATGTATCCATTACTTTTTGAAAATCTATCTGACGGACTGATTAGATTTTATTGGTGGAATACATTATTTTACAAGGAGCGACTTCCTATCTGACCACCTCTACCCAGTAATACGAAACCTGTTACTTCTTTAAGCGACTGTCAAAGATCTGCAAATGACAGCTGCTCAATGCAGCAAAAGCTATTAGTTGGTGTTCCCCATTTACGTTACACAAGCACAGCTTCGGGCTGCTTTACCACCAGAGATGTGCTATGCAGCTATGCTGCGAGGATGTAATAGCTAAGCTGTGAAACTATGTCACCGTAATACTAAGCTATGTAGCGGTACGAGTAAGAGGTGCTATGAAGATGCGCAGCTGCAAAGTAGCTGCGCGAGGAAAATGCGCAGCTCGAGCTATGCGGTGTATCAATAGTAGGGAAGCGGCGAGGGCGGACCTACCCCAGGTTCTCTGCTCTGCACATAGCTACACCACTCGCGACGACCATAGCAGGCATACATAGCACGCATCCATAGCACGCATTCATAGCACGCTTGCATAGCACGCATCCATAGCACGCATCCATAGCACGCATTCATAGCACGCATCCATAGCACGCATCCATAGCACGCATCCATAGCACGCATCCATAGCACGCATCCATAGCACGCATCCATAGCACGCATCCATAGCACGCATCCATAGCACGCATCCATAGCACGCATCCATAGCACGCATCCATAGCACGCATCCATAGCACGCATCCATAGCACGCATCCATAGCACGCATCCATAGCACGCATCCATAGCACGCACTCATAGCTAAAAGAATCCGTTTCCACCAGTGCTAAGCTATGTGCACCAAATACTATGATTGGTGAATATCAAACGTATCCATAGCAGCATAGCATATCTCTGGTGGAAAAGCACCCTGATCTTAAGATCGACCCGAGCACCTAATATTAAATCACGAGCTCCTAAAAAAATAAGACTAAAAGATTATGATAAAAGTCGTCTACATCTAGAACTTACAGCAACTAATTAACAGTGGTTTTCTTACTACTGCTTCTTCATTAATTCTGCTCGAGTCGTTGCTGCCTCGGGCAGACTTAAGCTTTCAATATTATTTCTGAGAAAGTATATTGATTTTATTAGTAGTATGTATTTAGTAGGTTGAACTTTGTCACGATCTTTGCAAATTTTGTGTCTTAATAAATAAAGACACAGTTGCTATGTGAAAATGTTCTTGGGGATCTTCATCATTTGGTTAAAAAACTATTAAATTTTTATATTTTGATTTTTTATATTTTGGTTTTAGATATTCTAATAAATGTTCCGTCAAAATGACCATTAATAACAGTTTTTTTTCTTCTTTACAGGTAAGGTTACACCTTTTCGGATATTGGCACGACGACAACTAGAACGGCAAGATTAACGGTAAGATTATAAGGATATTGTGACACCTTCGAAACTTGGGTAGGCAGAAACTGGTTGGTATATTCGTTAGACCATATGCTTTATCTACATCTACACTTCTACACTAATATTATAAAGTGGAAAGATTTGTATTTTTGTGTGTGTGTGTGTGTATGTATGTTAGTCACTTATCTACATTAATATTGTTTGTTTGTAACGAATAGGCTCCGAAACTACTGGACCGATTTGAAAAATTCTTTCACCGTTGGGAAGCTACACTATCCCCAGGTGACATAGGCTACGCGAATGAAACTGCGTGACGTCGGCTAGTAATGAATAAACTAAAAACTACTGCGCCCATTTCTAAAATTCTCTCACCATGGGAAAGCTACATTCATCCTAAGTAACATAGGCTACTTTTTACCCCTTTATTCCTACGGGAACGGGAACTACGCGGGTGAAACCGCGTGACGTCTGCTAGTAATTACATAAACAAAAGTTTAAATATAACAATAGCATTCCGTGTATAATAGTTGTATAAATTCTAATTGACATTAACAAAACGCTGGCAGACTTTAGATTAATAGTGCATGCGGCAAAATAGCAAGAATTGTTGCTTTGTTTCTGAGTTTTAAAGTATTTCTGGCAGAAACAAATGGGTTAGTGAGACGAAGAAATAAAGATGTATGTTTTTTAAAGTTTCGATTTTTTTTTTATTTAGGACGGATTTAGGTAAGGAAATAATGAATTATGGGAGACTTTGATAGATTTAGAGGAGAATATCGGGTCTTTGACCTGAAGGCGGTTGAAATATCCAGAAAAACTAAAAATATCTATCAGAAATTATAATCACTTGCTTTTTTCGAAGTCTGTTTGAAACGAAAACTTTGGTTCGTTGGATCGGCCCAGATAAAAAAAATGAAGTACTAACTCACTCTTATGTGCGTTGTGGCTAAGAATTTCGCCTTTTTGCTATTTATTTGTGCCCATTAGTACACATTGCAGACGATTGATTGTAGACTTGCATATAGTAAACTTTAATGTTTAACAACTCTCATACTCAATTTATTTTTATACAGAGTGAAACGGTTACCATGTATTCAGTACCTGCACCATTCTGAACCTATAATTTCTAGGTATGGCATAGAAATTTAAGAAAAATAAAAAAAAAAGTGTTAAATACATTTTTGACCCTTGAAAAGTGCCACTAACATAGTTTTACGTCGTATGTAACATAATTTTTATCAAGCTTTTTGTTTCTATGGATCATTTGATCCTGCTGTACTAATTTTGCAATTTTGCAGGAAACCATTTTTTTTAACAATAAAACAAACGTAACTTTCAACACTTTCTATCAGGCCCAAATTCAAAATGATGCACCAAATACGTGGTAATCGTTTGTGCGTCAATATCGGAAAAATAATAACAAAAGAACTGACGATAAAGACGAGTTTCCAAACAACCGCCCTCAAAAGCATCCCCTGTTATTTTCGCCAAACCAATAACCCACTGCTCTCAAACTCAAACTCAAACAGACAAAACTACATCAAACGGCCTCCCCTATTCTCCAACAATGGCGAGAAATAACTTTATCCTCAAACATATAACAAATAAATGTTTTATTATAACTTTCTTTGCGGCAAACTCAATTGGGTGTAAAATATTACGCCTTTGAACTCTTCGTTGACTGTAAAAACCATGTACTTCTAAGTTTCTTTTATTTCTTTCCGGAATAGGCGGAAATATCTGTTTCCTAAAGAATGAATGGAAATGCAAATTAACGGTTAAGCATGGTGATTTTGCGTCAAATTAAGTGAAATAACGTCACAGTTTTCGGCTTATTCCTAAGACTATTTTTGAATCTAAATCGGATAGCCCTATTTGAAGATGCTGAATGATTATTTGCATCCATGTCAGGAATTGGTAACAGGGAGCAGCGGTGGTCCAGTGGTGTGGAGCAGCGGTGGCCCAGTGGTGTCGGCCCCGACTTACAAACAGTAGGTCATGGGTTCGAATCCAGGCAGGCGCATTACTTTGTCAAAATTATTTCATCACTGCTGCTCTCAAAATGTTGAAGGAAAACATCGTGAGGAAACCGGCATGTCTTAGAATACTAAAATTCGAAGACATGTGACATCTACCAACCTCTCTAAGAGGCCTGAGTCCCTGCAGAAGGAACATTATAGGCTGATGATGATGATGATGTCAGAAATTTGGATCTTCCTTGAGTCTTACTACTATAATAAATGCTAAAGTTTGGATGAATTAATGAATTAATGTACTCGTATAATTGTTACTCAATCATGGCAATTTGGTGCAGAAGTAAATTACTACCTGAAATATTTAAATGTCAATTTTTTTACTTACCCATGGATGTCAACATTTTCGCGCAATCAAAGTCGCACTAACAGTCGGTATCTATGATCGGTACAGATAGTACCTATAAATAATTATATTGAAAACATAACATCATGCATTTCTCCGGATGGTTAGGCAGAGTTAGACAGTAATAGGGATGTTTACTCACTTAAAAAAACATGTTTCTAACTAGTCCGTCTGTTAGATCATCGAAAAATATTGGATACATATTTTTTGTTTTATCAAATCAATAAAAATTGACGAAGATAAAACGTCTCAAAGATTTGAGTTGGGGGTTGTGACGTCACCGACCGCTAAAGAATGTCATACTAATGTCTCAGAAAATGACGTCACACAAATTTTCAAAGCACTGTATCGTCTTCATTGACTCAGAAATAAATACTATTCTATTCTATTCTATTCTATTCTATTGTTTGTTTACGTGAAAAAAGAAAAAATACGTATTCAATATTTTTTGGAAATCTATCTGACGGCCTAATTATTATTTGTTAGCCTATTATTACAGGGTTAATAATCACACAATCTTACACCTGAGATAATTAACACACAATAACAAAAAGAGGCATACTAGCTTTGTGATCTACATCCTGCTACTAAAGTGAGAGAGAGCAGATCGACCCCTTTTTTTTTTTTGGTGGGTGTAAAATCATCGAATAACCTCTCCCGCTCTTGGGCAGAGCGAAAGGGAGTGTCAGACTTCTACTGACTAAAAACCACCCATGTTCCTTCTTCGCCCTCTATGTCGAGGCTGCGATAACCGTTGGACTACCCGCGGCCCCGACAGGCAGCAGATCGACCCCTTAAGAGTAAACAACATACTTTTGCACCTCCTACACAAATCACTATCAAACCAGACTAGAAACTCCTTGACACAGATATTCCAACCTATTTCCCGTAGACATTAGTTTATATGGGGTACTTGTAGGGTTACCAGTTCAAAAAATTTAAAAGTACTGTTAAACACAGGGACATTTGCATGAAAGTATATTTTTGCTATAATCTTTCTTTTTCTCGGTGGTCATAATCGGTTGTCGTGACATAGGCATATGATGCGGAGTAATGAGGAAACTGTCTTGAAGAAGATTTGAGTATTAATGTGAATAGTTATACAGGCTGCAAATCAACCCATCACGCAGCCGTCAACCGCAAAAGTGTTGGCTGGGGAAAGACTTTTTTTTTGTGGTCCATAATCACATTTTACGGTAAAACTCAATGTAGAACTCTTAAAACATTGTGCTAGTGGATGCTTTGAATAATAATCGGGTCATAGAGGAAATAAAGTAAAGATAAAACCTGAAAAAATAAAATTTACAAAACAGCTGTGAAAATTATGAACTTTGACTCTCAATATCTCCATAACTAGGGGGTTCCCAGGTATGGTCTAGAACAAAAAAATGATCGCAGTGGTAGGAAGAACAAGTGCCCTTCGTTTGCGTTCAGGGTACTTTTACACCCTTTATAAGAGTTGAGGAAGGCCAAAGAAACGATGGATAAACTTTTTTAAAAAAAAAAAAAAAAACGTTGCCCCACACTAGGAATTTCTTCTGTATCGTGGGTGCGTTTACAAACATTTAAACTTCACATACACAAATACCCAGACCCGGAACAACTATCTGTAGGTCATACAAATATTTGTTCCGTGCGGGAATCGAACCCGCGACACGCAGCGCAGCAGTCCATTGCTTGAGCAACTGCGCCAACCGTGCCGTCAAATGGAGCAAGAAGACATGCTGCACTGACACAAAGTTAATTGGAATGAGAGCAAGAGAATTATCATAAATTATTAATTTTTCATAATCATAAGCTCGAATGAGTTACCACGGCCTCGACACAAAGGGCTAAGAAGGAACATGGGTGGTTTTTAGTCAGTAGTCTGACACGTCCAGAGCCGGATGAGTCATTTAATGATTTCCCAACATTAAAAAAAAAATGATCGTCCCGAATATTTTATCGGAACATTGATGTTATGAATAGGCATTCATAAATGTCCGGATTGTCATTCCCGGACAAATTCGGACGGATGGTAGCCCTAGGTATATTGTGAACAAGCGTGCGGTGTGCAATCAGACGGACGTCCGGTTTTGCCACCGGTGTACGGGATATTATCGAGCCTACACCGGGAGGGAAAGTTGGTTAGAATGTTTGTAGAATATTTATAACTAGCGACCCGCCCCGGCTTCGCACGGGTGCAATGCTGATACTAAATTAAATACACTACAGAAAAACTATGAACGTTGTATATAAAAACATAGCGGCCCGCTCCGACTTTGCACGGGCATAAAATATATATGATGTCACTCAATGAAAACATGATTAAAATCGATCCAGTATTTTTGATTCATTCATTACTGCCCTTTGCCTGCACGCATTAAATTTGGAGTAAAACAATTCCTCTTTCCCTATACTTACTATGAAGATTTCCTGCTATCTTTGGAATATCTAAATTCATACAATTTTTATTACATTACACATTTTTACTTATTTACTTTTTACATTTTTACCTAGGTATTTATTTTATTTTTACAACAATTAATATATTACAGGATGTCTTTATACACAACGTTCACAGCTTTCTTGTCATTAGACAATACAAACATGTTTTCTCTTGAGGTTACTCTTGAAAGAGCGACATACAGTTGGCCATGTGAAAAACAGTCAACGCTCAAATCTAAGCCTGCAACGTTGAAGGTAGAGCGAAAGGGAGTGTCAGACTTCTACTGACTAAAAACCACCCATGTTCCTTCTTCGCCCTCTATGTCGAGGCCGCGATAACCGTTGGACTACCCGCGGCCCCGACAGGCGTCGGCCCTTTCGGGCCCCTCCCATGTTGCTGACATCTCTTTGAGGCGCGCGTGGAACACGAACGCGCCGTCGACACGACCTGTTTTCATCGTGAGACGGACGGACGGCGAGTTAGCCCATCACTCACCGTCCACAAGCCCGCGTCTACGGTGGCCGGAGGTCATCGCGGGACCCCCGACGCCCGGAGCGCCTCCCGCGGCGGCTGGGACTCCTCAAAGAGGGGACTTACCGCCACTATCGTGGCGTGCCCGAGAACCGCGGCCTCCGACGCGCTATTTATATAGGCATGCCTCCCCGCACTGCCCCGTCCGACCGGTACCGCCCGCCGCAAACGCAAATTTTAAATTTGTAATATCTCCGAAAATATTTGTTTAATTTACATGCTGTAAGGAACCATATTGATCTATATTAATTGCACACTGTATTTAAGGTACTTAATTCGATAAGGATTAATGCCGTATTGCTTAAAATAGCTTCGTAAATAAGCCATTTTTTCACGTAAAAAGTAAACAATAAAAATGGTTAATGTGGGTTATCCCTAAAATATAAACATATACCATCGCGGACTTTTTTGTAGACCTTTTTATGGTGTACAATACTGTAGTACATTAATTTGATCTAACTCGTAGGGTTTAGGCAGCGTTTTTGCTAAATTGCTAAATAAGCCCAAAAAAATAGGTTAATTTACGACATCACGTTAGAAACCTCTAAAATTAGCAATGTTGCCTTAGTATATGATGCATGTATTATACATATAAACCTTCCTCTTGAATCACTCTATCTATTGGAAAAAATCGCATCAAAATCCGTTGCGTAGTTTTAAAGATTTAAGCGCACATAGGGATATAGGGACAGAAAAGGCGACTTTGTTTTATACTATGTAGTGATATTAAATGGGAAACTGGGTGTGGGTGAACATTAATGTGATAGGTTTGACTGTTATGTTATTTACTATACGAACCTTATAGAAACCAGAACAAATTTCCGTGTGTTCAAGCGTTTTGGCCATACCTAATATTGGAATTAAGTATAACAGCTCACAACTTAGAACCTATTAATATCACTACTCACTACATAGTATAAAACAAAGTCGCCTTTTCTGTCCCTATATCCCTATGTGCGCTTAAATCTTTAAAACTACGCAACGGATTTTGATGCGATTTTTTCCAATAGATAGAGTGATTCAAGAGGAAGGTTTATATGTATAATACATGCATCATATACTAAGGCAACATTGCTAATTTTAGAGGTTTCTAACGTGATGTCGTAAATTAACCTATTTTTTTGGGCTTATTTAGCAATTTAGCAAAAACGCTGCCTAAACCCTACGAGTTAGATCAAATTAATGTACTACAGTATTGTACACCATAAAAAGGTCTACAAAAAAGTCCGCGATGGTATATGTTTATATTTTAGGGATAACCCACATTAACCATTTTTATTGTTTACTTTTTACGTGAAAAAATGGCTTATTTACGAAGCTATTTTAAGCAATACGGCATTAATCCTTATCGAATTAAGTACCTTAAATACAGTGTGCAATTAATATAGATCAATATGGTTCCTTACAGCATGTAAATTAAACAAATATTTTCGGAGATATTACAAATTTAAAATTTGCGTTTGCGGCGGGCGGTACCGGTCGGACGGGGCAGTACGGGGAGGCATGCCTATATAAATAGCGCGTCGGAGGCCGCGGTTCTCGGGCACGCCACGATAGTGGCGGTAAGTCCCCTCTTTGAGGAGTCCCAGCCGCCGCGGGAGGCGCTCCGGGCGTCGGGGGTCCCGCGATGACCTCCGGCCACCGTAGACGCGGGCTTGTGGACGGTGAGTGATGGGCTAACTCGCCGTCCGTCCGTCTCACGATGAAAACAGGTCGTGTCGACGGCGCGTTCGTGTTCCACGCGCGCCTCAAAGAGATGTCAGCAACATGGGAGGGGCCCGAAAGGGCCGACGCCTGTCGGGGCCGCGGGTAGTCCAACGGTTATCGCGGCCTCGACATAGAGGGCGAAGAAGGAACATGGGTGGTTTTTAGTCAGTAGAAGTCTGACACTCCCTTTCGCTCTACCTTCAACGTTGCAGGCTTAGATTTGAGCGTTGACTGTTTTTCACATGGCCAACTGTATGTCGCTCTTTCAAGAGTAACCTCAAGAGAAAACATGTTTGTATTGTCTAATGACAAGAAAGCTGTGAACGTTGTGTATAAAGACATCCTGTAATATATTAATTGTTGTAAAAATAAAATAAATACCTAGGTAAAAATGTAAAAAGTAAATAAGTAAAAATGTGTAATGTAATAAAAATTGTATGAATTTAGATATTCCAAAGATAGCAGGAAATCTTCATAGTAAGTATAGGGAAAGAGGAATTGTTTTACTCCAAATTTAATGCGTGCAGGCAAAGGGCAGTAATGAATGAATCAAAAATACTGGATCGATTTTAATCATGTTTTCATTGAGTGACATCATATATATTTTATGCCCGTGCAAAGTCGGAGCGGGCCGCTATGTTTTTATATACAACGTTCATAGTTTTTCTGTAGTGTATTTAATTTAGTATCAGCATTGCACCCGTGCGAAGCCGGGGCGGGTCGCTAGTACACTAATATTATAAAGAGGAAAGATTTGTTGGTTTGCTTGTAACGAATAGGCTCCGAAACTACTGGACCGATTTGAAAAATTCTTTCACCGTTGGGAAGCTACACTTTCCCCGAGATTATCATAACAGAAATTCATCAATGTCAAAAATCGAATTAAAACAATCAGGACATAACATATCAAATCCGTTAAAAATCTCAAAATAATGAATAATCAAACTAAATAATAAATAATCGCAAAAATACCTAATTTCCATATCAACTGATGAACCCTTCAATATTGTAATAGCTTATTGGAGTTTTTCAGGAATTTCTGAGAAGGCTCAACAGGGCTCTGTTAAACGACTTACACGAGACTTGTTTGACAAATAGTCAGGATTCCTACCCAAACTCGCTCCAAACAAGCAATTATTTCATTAAAATAAAAATTGTTAACCCATCATCCCAAATCTATTTTTATTTCCAAATTAAGTCCGAAGGGATTCTAATTTTTGCTGAAGTATTTTATGCCGGATAACCCTTACCCCTTATGTTCACTGAAGGGTTCAAACCTTGATCCTCCTCGTTATGCAAAGTATTTTAGGACCCCCAAATGGCATTTTGATGAATAGTTTTTTTATTTCATTATAATGTGTTGGGGTCTTCAGAGATATGATTTTAAATGATACTGTCTTTACGGATTTTGTTAAGGTTATATTTAAAGGCGTTGTCTTTTTAACCCCGAAGGGTAGGCAGAAGTGTTCTCATCAGTACCTACCTACACCTGCCATCAACTGAGCACAAATCCAAACTAAACTCCTTGAACGTATGACCTCAACGAGGTAGTATTTATTTTAAATAACATTTCCACGACGTTCGAATTTCAAATTGACGTCGCGCGTAGCTTTTTACAATGATAGAAGGAACAAAAAGCGATCGCCAATCCATTAGCAATGTCTAAATTGCAACAGTCTGTAACATTAGCGCCTCGGATCCAACTACAAATGGTTCTATAAAAACTATTACCTTAAGAAGAACCATTAACTTTTTTCCACGTTCCGTATTGACTTAAAGATCGTATTAAGAATTCATTTCGCTTCAAATCGGTACAATCCTGCCTTCTTGTATTAATGAGTTTCTTTGTTTAAGGAAATTGAACCTTTTCAGGATTTCTTACAGTTTATTTTCAAATGGCACGTGTAAGAACATTAAGGTGCTAAGTATGTATTGATTTTATCTTTGGTAATAGAAAGTCGACGATGTTATCTGTGATTATTCTGATTTCCCGTGGGCGTTAATATTTTCTTAGCACGTGATTTGTTGTGACATTTTCTTTTTTAGTTGAACACAGGGGATAATGGTCTATACATAAATAACATTTTCAGCTAACTTGATCATAAAATGGCTTTCATTTCATCACAATTAGGCATATAATGACACCTGTAATTAATCTATGACATTTTCATTGCAATTGCACTGTAAAAAAAAACCTATTACAAAATAAACGTATTACTCACAAGTGAGTTATAGGTTTTTTTTTATTGGTTGAGTTACTTTGTTCTTAAAAGAGTTTCGATACACAAAGATCGTATTCCTATTATTTGCCCATTTCATGCAATTTCGTAAATAAATAGATAATGAATTTCAACTTGTACATTTTTAATAAATAAAACTTTCACTCAAATTTAAATTTTGTTTTTTTTTTGTAATTAAGAAAACTTTGAATTACCCATTTTTTGGGTTGCTCTAAAATACTACCTGCGAAAAGCCAACAAAAAAGAAACCACATTATTTTAGTCTATGGCCGATCGCCGTTGTTAGATGTGCGCGCATAGAAAATCTGATTATTTTTCCCCGCCCCTGTGATTTTTTTTTCAGATGTCGTTTTAAGACACTCACATAACGGCTCGGGTCTCAATGGCGCCTCAGCGGTAATCACCAACATTACACACTTGTACCATAATTTACTATTCTAACAGCCTTGTTGGTCTAGTCTAGGTCTACAAGCGAGTGTTGTGCTTGAGGTCCTTGGTTCAGTTTCAGAGCCAAGTTTTATTGGATTTTTTCATGAGTAATTTCTTATGATGATGATGAATTTGTAAGAGTCACGGAGTCTGAATTTGTTCCCGGTTGGTGGCAATAGGCTCGCCCCATTTTACATGACACTTAAACGTAACTGGCGAAATGCGAGTGTCCTACTGTAAGTATATTTCCGGATACTTCTTGAACAAAGGTGATGTGATTAAAATAGTTTTCAAATTCTAATAATATAATGTTAATAGAGATATTTACTGACTAAAAAAAATATGATTCTAATTAGTCCGTGTGTTAGATTATCGAAAAATATTGGATATGTATTTTTTCGTTTTATCAAATCGATAAAAAATGACGAAGAAAGGTTTTAAAGTACTGTAATAATCTGTAAGCCTTCTTTAAAAGTAATAAAATAAATAAATAAATACTATTAAAATACATGTGATCGCTCTGATTTTTTGGCAAATAAATCTACAAGCAACATACTAAGGTCATAGTGTTTTATCTTTTTGGGCTAATCAATATTTTTTTTTTGTAAATCGCTAGTCTTATTCCCGAACATAATTTTGTATGGTGGTACAAAAAATCTGTTCGTTCCAAATAAGGGCTGGACAGTCCTTACTATTTGGAACGTATAGTTACCCTACGAAATTACGAGCGTGCATAGTGGGAATGCGTTTCTACTCTCTAAAGGTCGCTGGCATTTATTGTCGCCTTAACAAAATATTGACCCGAGCGGCGCCAAGCCTGCCAAGCCTTATAACCTACATTTTTAAAGAGAATTTATTTTAGTTTAGTTTCCATCCGGGATCCGTCATTAGGACGAATGGCTGGCATTAAGGACGATAAAATGGAAGTATCGAGACATCGATTTGTCTTTGAGACATTCACCCTGAAACTATCGGAGTGGGGACATGACTGATCGGATAATTCAAACTGTTTGTAGATTTTGACGTGGTTTGAATTTGTAATATTGACCTGCTTTTACTATTTGCCAATGGGCGTAGTGTATAGGGGATCGGACAAAAAAAAACGAATCGTAATAACACGTAATAAACTAGTCCGTCAGATAGATTTCCAAAAAATATTGAACACATTTATTTGTTCACATTAACAAAAAATGAAGACGATACAATGCTTCAAAAACTCGTGAAGTCCTAGAAAACGTCACATGTCAGTACATTTTTTACCTACAAATGACGTCACAACCCCCCACTCATGATCTTTGACGCGTTTTATCTTCGTCATTTTTAATAATACAAAAAACACGTATCCAATATTTTTCGTTAGCTAACTGACGGACCAATTAGAATCATAATTATTTTTCTGACTCAGTCCGATCCCTTATTAAATTGAATATTAAGCTCAATGACATAGTTTACAATACCATAATACGTTCTTCGTGTTTTTCAGTCATCATCACCATCATCACTCTCCTGCCCCAAAGCCAATTTAATTATTTGTTCTTCCATACTTCACTATTTCTCGTCATGTCAGTAGTCACCTACTTCCTAGCCATATCATCCTTCACACAGTCCATCCATCGTTTCTAGCAACATTAGCAAATATTTTCTTTCTCAATAACATTCCTTAAAAAATCACATCAATAAGATCAAAGAAAACAAACGAAAAGCGCCCCTTTCTTTCACGAATTATTAAAAATTCGGCCGGAACGAATTCGGAAATGTATTTAAGACGCAATTTGCAGGGGTGAAAGGGTTGCTCAGCATTTTTGGAAGTATATTTCCTGTTAGGGTGCCCTCGGACTGCCTGATGAAGTATCAAACAAGTTAGGGTTGTCCCGATTAAGTTACAAATTGTTTATGGCATATTGATTTTGACAACCAGACGGTGGAGACAAGAATGTGTGAAGTGATTAAAATGGTTAAAGTAAGGAACTTTAACTGTCTTAGGGTTCTGATCTGATTAATTTATTTGTGGAAACTAAGAAATTAATCAGAAAACAATAGCGGAGGAGTAGGAAATCTTAATTTCTACTTACTTCCATATCAGCGGGAGACAAAACAAAACACCGCCAATATGCACAAAGGGCCGTTAACAATTGGGATAAACCCAGTGATAGTTGCCAACACCACCACGGATAAATATTAAAAAAGTATGGAGTACCTATGTTATTTTATACAAGGGACATATTGAGGCACGGTATTCTGTATTCGATTCTTGTCCCAAATATATTTAAAAAAACTATCTTAATTTGTGAATTAACTGTGGGCACGGCCCGCACGAGAGCAGCGGTGGCCTAGTGGTGGCGACCCCGACTTACGAACAGTAGGTCGTGGGTTCGAACCTAAGCAGGCACGTTACTTTATGTATTTTTTTTTGCACCGCTGCTCTCAAAACGGTGAAGGAAAACATCGTGCGGAAAGAGAAAATATCTTAGAACCAAAAAATTCGAAGACATGTGACATCTACCAATCCGCATTGGGCCCGCGTGGTAGATTTCCCATTCCCTCTCAAAGAGAGGAGGCCTGTGAACATTAATATGCTGTTGATGATGACGGCCCGCACGCCCTCCAGATCTCACTTCATTACACGTTTCTTTAAGTCATTATTCTTCTAGCGTGTCGATGGCAAATCGTCACTAAATTAATGATAATACATTTGGCCCAATTTTCAGCTAAGCGAACCTCTGTCGCTGATGTCGTACATGGCCCCGCGTACATTTTCTATGATAAGCGCAAGGGTCGCTTACTTTATCGAAATGATTATTATGATTCCGTCTGTTATTTATCAGTATTTAATTTTGTTCATATTTTTATTAGTATCATGTAATAATAATAATAATAATAATAATATTCCACAACTATCACACAACGCCATCTAGTCCCAAGCTAAGCAGAGCTTGTGTTATGGGTACTAGACAATTGATAAACATACTTATATATTTCTAAATACATACATATTATAGATAAATTACACCCAGACACAGAACAAATGATCGTGCTCATCACACAAACATTTGTCCTGGGTGGGAATCGAACCAATAATAGTTGGATGAAAGTAAGTAATGTATAATAATGTAAGCATTGCAGGTTACAATATTATGTCCCTCGTTGAAACTAACCCTTATGGGCTAGCCGTATTATTGGCCCCTAGGCAAGCCACTGACTCTTAAAATATGATAAACCAGAGACCTCTGTTCTACAATACAGAATTTAAATAACTTATTTAACTTTGAAATGGAATGAGCAGAATTCAAATCTGTTATGAATATTATGTTGATATGTTGACCTTTGATTCTAAAATTAAGTATGTAAGGTCAATAAGTTCATCCAACTATTATTGACCCAAGTTTGAATCGTTGACTGGTGATTGAGAGGTCGTGACTTCAAACCTAACGTGTACAAAAATATTTGTATCTGAGTAGTTTTACAAAATACACTTTGGTGTTCAATCGAACAAGATACTGGAACCTTTTTTTCTTTATTTTTTTTGAGGGTAACAAATCATCAAACTACCCCTACCGCTCTTGGGCAGACCGAAATTGAGCGTCAGACTTCTACTGACTAAAAACCACCCATGTTTCTTCTTAGCCCTTTATGTCGAGGCCGTGGTATCTCTTGCGGATAACCCGCAGCCCCGATGGGAGCTACAGGAGCCTAGTATCTAGTTCCTAGAAACATGACTGTAATTTCTTGGAAAAACTTTCCAGAAATCAGAACATGAATTTCATTTAAAACTTCTCACACAGCTATTAATTTCGAGAACTTTCCTTTCAATTCTAGAATAATCTCTCTCTATTCCAGTTTTCTCTAAGTCGTTACTTCCGTTTCCTTTGATGTTTATTCGACATTTCTGTTTAAAACGAACTTTCTGGAACAAACAAGAGCATTACTCAGAATTGTCTCTGTCGACACCTAATTAGCAAATGTCGTAACGTAAACTAATTTTAACTTTATCGTTTGCTAGTTATAGTTTTGTTTTGTTTGTTAGGAAAGTTTCGAGAATGTATTTTGGAAACAAATTGGTAAAAAAATCGTGGTGAAGAAACCGGCACATCTTATGAAGTGATCACATCCACATAAATAGATTTATCTAGTTATGGCAAGAGCCGTTACGGAACATTGGAAAAATGTAAAAAAAAGTAGTTAAAAACTAAAAAACCCGACTGAAAAGCAAAAAACAAGCACATTTTAAATTAAACAAAACTTGGAAGCAGGTGGCCATTCTATTTTCATTTCATAATTTAATATTCAAATCTCTCCTTTTGGGCTTCGCCGCAGTCGGGTAAAAAGTAGACCCTATGCGCGCTGGGAGGACGACATCAGAAAAATAGCTGAATCATAATGGAAACAGATAGCTCAAGACCGCGAGAAGTGGCAATCTTTGGAAGAAGCCTTCCCCCGAAAGGGGTTCCTAAGTAAATAGCAATCTACAAATAAATAAATAAAGTACTACCAGTCAAAAATACTAAAAATTAAGCAATCTAAAACTAATATACGTAATAGTGTAACCATGTGGGAAAAAAATATTTTTATATTACCATTATAGTACTTGTAAGAAAATTGTAATATTAAAAATTTAATTTATTTATTTGTAATAAAAAATAAAATAATAAATTTTTAATTTATTTTATAAGGCAAGAGTACCTACTTCGCGTATCTACCCGATTAAAGAATTTTCTGTGTACAGTCAAATCAACACTACGGAGAATTCCTAGTGTGGGGGTTTTTAAAAAATATGAAAAAAGTTTAGTAGGGAAAAAAAAGTTTAAAAACTAAAACCCGACTACAAACCGCGGTATTAAAAGTAGAAAACAAGATAATAATTCTTTTCTGATATTCATATATTGAATTTGTATTTTTCTATTTATATTTAGGTCAAATTATTATAGAGGTCGTAGTCTAGGCGCTACGGTGGAATAGATACATAGACTGCCAAAATCATAACCCTTTGGCTTCGCCGTAGTCGGGTAAAAAGGCAATGATGATGATGATGACTTGAATTTGTGTTAAAATATATCGTAATGTCATCGTTTATCCTCTTACTGCTTGTTTTGTGAGGATGAATGAATGTATGGATGAATGTTTGTTTCTATTTTTAATGTCTCTGGATTTTAAGCACACATTTGTCACATGTGTCACAACACCGATCTTATGTGAAATTACCAAACTCCACATGATGACTTCCTAAACCGCGGGCATAAGCTAGTCAAGTGTAACAATAATTGCTTCAGGTCGGATTTCCTGTCCACAAAAACTATCAAACCAAAACCTGCTGACCAAAACACGTGCGTAGAAAAATGTGGGTGTAGCTAATTAACGCACTAATACACTTCTGCCCATACCCTCTGGGAATACAAGCATGATGTCATTACCTACCTACCAGTACCACCTCCCGTCAAAACACAATCTCAGAAGTCACTCATGTGGACGCAGCTGTCATCTTTGATCTAGCTTCATCTATCGCTAGATCGCTTACTTTCGACCTCGGTGATGCTCGCTTTCATTTGTATTTTTTTTATTTTGTGACGGAAACACGGTCTAAAATAGACTTTAAATGTATGAGGTTAGGTTTGTTGTGTAGTTGGAGCGATTGATTTAAACAAACGATATTTTTTTAGCAGCTCATTGTAATGAAAATTAGGTAAGTGCCTTTGCTAAAATTGTACTTAAACGAAGAGATTTAAAAGTTTTTATAGCCGGCATCTATACTTTTACTTATTATCACTACAAATTATAAAAGAGTCCTTCGCCGCGTCTGCCTGTCTGACGGCTCGCGATAAACTCAAAAACTACTGCACCGATTTTCATGCTGTTTTCACCAATGGAAAGAGTGGTTCTCGAGGAAGGTTTTAATAAATAATTTATAGGCTTTCATGGGTTGCGGGAACGGGATCGAAATTTCATGGTTACTTTCGGTTGCGATTACCGACATCCACGCGGACATCAGCTAGTAATCTATCTATATATATAAAAGAAAGTCGTGCTAGTTACACTATTTATAACTCAAGAACGGCTGAACCGATTTGGCTGAAAATTGGTGCGGAACCTCCGCACCAATTTTCAGCCGCTTAGAACCAGGAGACGAACATTCAACACACAATTCTTAACTTCTTTTTTGGTATGTATTTAAGAAGTAGGTAGGAAAAAGGGCATTGCAACGCATGCTGGGTACAGCTAGTATTATATACAGGAAAGGTTTGTATTTTTGTATGTAACGAATAAACTTAAAAACTATACTGGACCGATTTGAAAAATTCTTTCACGTGTGACATAGGCTTTTTATCCCTGTATTTCCTCGGTAACGGGAACAACGCGGGTGCAACAACGTGACATTTGCTAGTTAAGATTAGTTAGGAATAAAGTAATACGAACATTATTTTCACATAAAATTAAACATGGCTTTTTCTAAGAAATGGTGAATTTTAGAGGACATTTTTTGTAAATAATTGTATTATTACAATTGTTGTCTTAACTATTTTTATCACAAAACTAACTGTTTGAACACTCTTATATGAATACTAAACTGTTAGTAGTCATCATCATCATCATCAGTCTATAATGTTCCCATTGCAGAGACTCAGACCTCCTCTCTAGGAGAGGGATGGGCCATAATCTACCACCCGGGCCCATTGCGGATTGGTAGATGTCACATGTCTCCGAATTGTTTGGTTCTAAGACATGCCGGATTTCTCACGATGTTTTCCTTCACTGTTTTGAGAGCAGTGGTGTTGAAATAAATTACTGCGCCTGACGGGGTTCGAACCCACGACTCACTGTTCGTAAGTCGGGGCCGCCACCACTGGGCCACCACGGCTCAAGTCGGAGTTCCGTACTTCGCGATAATGAACATGCTGAATAGTAGTATCAAAATTACGGAGTAACGTACATCGGATTACCGAACATTCTGAGTACCGTACTTCGTCATAGCGTACATTCTGACTCACGTGATTCGGACTCACAAACTTTCTGTATACCGCACATTGGTATTTCGAACTTTGGAGTAACGTAATACAGTCCATAATATGCAAAGAAAGCAATATTACAAACATAGCTTTGCATATTATACAATGTACTGAGTGAAAATCCTTTACGCACATTTTTTCAATTTAGTTGTGATTCATTAGTGAGTGTCACGACAATCATTCCGCGCTGACGGGCGAATGTATGTAGTATTCGCGATTTATGTGTAGCAATCTTTAGATAGCGTTGGGTTTGGAGCCATTCATCGCGATTACTTATGTTTTGAAGTTTTTGAATTATTAAATCTTTTGTAGTACATCCTATCTTGTGCAATCTCTAACAATGCTCACCCTTTTTCTATGGTGGGAAATTATCAAATGACTCCTTCTGTTCTGTTCGGAGCGGTAGGGAGTGTCAGACTTCTATTGACTAAAAACCTCTCATGTTCCTTGTCATGCTCTTTGTTTTGCGGCTGCGGTATCTCTTTCGAAAAACCTGCAGCTCAGACGGGCGTCGGCCGTTGCGGGCCGATGCAATGTTGCAGTCATCTCTTTAAGGCACCATACTCCCTTGCAAACAAGATGAACTAAACATGATAGTCAATCTTTTCTACTAATATTATAAACGTAGAAGTTTGTACTTACAAACAAGAGTAAGAAACATCCATCCATACATACATACACTACATACATACATATATCCATACATATATACATAGTTGTTCGCAAAAACTACTGAACGGATTTGAATAAAAATTGATATACAGATAGTCTATAACCTGGATTAACACATAGGATAGTTTTTATCCCGATTTCATCTTCCCGTAGGATTATTGTCGAGTTGTAGCGGGCGAACAAAACATGATAGTCAATACGTTATATTGACATCGGGGTATCATCTGTTAGATAAATGATTCTAACGCAACAAGGTGAAAAGCAAGACGTGTTCACACGAGATTTTTCCTTTACTATTCAATGCAGAAGATGAGTGGTCATTTGGTAAACTCTTATTTATGTTTAACTTGTTAACTCAGAAACATCTTGTTACATCCTGATTTAAAACCTAGATTTTCCACGAAATGGATCCATTATCATATTATTTATTGTACCATAGACAGCAATACTTATTTTGTTAACAAGAAAGCTATTACGAAACAGGAAACTTAATGTAGTTGTTGACAAGATGTATAGAATATTATTTTCGTGTCAAAACTTGTAATAAAAATTGATTTATTTAATGGGGATTAAAGAATTGAGTATGTGGTTGTTAATAGTTATTTATGAAGGACAGACATTAATAGAATTATGTTATGTACCTATACTAATGAGTTTCTTTAACTCATTTCATTACTTTTAGTACTTTGAAATAACATAACATTTTCGTTAATTTTTAACAGTAGTTAAGTAAGCAATTATGCAGAGCTTTAAACCGCAAATTGGTGTTTGAACATAATGTCTGCCAGCCCCATAATACACACACCAATCATCGAAACACTTATGTCCTTCGACTGAACATTTACATCCACAGTCACACATAGCACATAACGGTCATACTTATATCTCTACTGACCCCGTAACTCGCTACCATAGCCGCCAGCCCCACTGGCACAGTGCCAGCAACAGTTTACGCAACAGACAGCGGGTTCGAGTCTGGCTCGTCCATTTGGACAGATAATAAAAACTTTATTGGATTTTCTTGAGTATTGTGATTTTTATGGTGAGAGCGATTCCTACGTGAGATACTAAGATAGATGTGGCGGAACGCGAGAGGGAGAGAACCTCTCGTTCCAGCCGCCGCGGCAGGCGCTCCGGGCGTCGGGAGCCACGTGATGACCGCCGGCCACCGTAGACGCGAGCCTGTGGACGGTGAGTGATGGGCTAACTCGCCGTCCGTCCGTCTTACGACCAAAACAGGCCGCGTCGACGGCGCGTTCGTGTTCCACGTGCGCCTCAAAGAAATGTCAGCAACAAGGGAGGGGCCCGAAAGGGCCGACGCCCGTCTGGGCCGCGGGTTGTACACTAGTTATCGCGGCCTCGACTTAGAGGGCTAAGAAGGAACATGGGTGGTCTTTAGTCAGTAGAAGTCTGACACTCCCTTTCGTTCTGCCCAAGAGCGGGAGCGGTTATTCGATGATTTTCCACCCGCCAAAAAAAATAAAGACTAATTTAGATAGACACCCAAAGGGCAATGGAGAGAGCTTTGCTCGGAGTTACTTTGCGCGATAGAATCAAAAATGAGGACATCCGCATGAGAACCAAGGTTACCGACATAGCCCGAAGAATTGCCAAACTTAAGTGGCAGTGGGCAGGGCACATTGCTCGCAGAACGGATGGCCGATGGGGTCGAAAAGTTCTGGAGTGGCGACCGCGAACTGGAAGACGTTGCGTTGGAAGGCCTCCCACTAGGTGGACCGATGACCTGGTGAAGGTTGCGGGGATCCGCTGGATGCAAGACGCACGGGACCGGTCAATGTGGCGACACTTAGGGGAGGCCTATGTCCAGCAGTGGACGTCTTTTGGCTGAAATGATGATGATGATGATAGTTTGTGGGGCAAGACCACATTTACACTCCAGGGAAGAGTCATCTATGAATCTCCACCTAAACAGGTTTTTTCAGGTACCTGTGTCTGGAGTCTATTTAGAGACTTCCAGGTCAGCCAGTCCAGGTGGAAGATTTCCCTAGCCAACCGGTAGGGAAACGCTTTCTCAACACAGTAAGGGCTCGTTTACGGAGACGCGGGGCGTCGTGCGGCGCGTGCAGAAGGCTAGTCGCGTGCTTTTTTATTTATTTACTGAGAGGCGACTTCACCGCAACGAACATCGTTAACGTTTTCATACATCGCCATGTGCTTGAATTAAAAACGCACAACGCGATGCGCGAATCCGCGTCTCCGTAAATGAGGCCTTAGTCTTTCCTTAGAGCGTTCGCCAGTGAGCGGGGGTACACACTTCAAGAAGCTAATTCGGCTTTCCAGCCTTTGCGGCACTAAGATATTACTGTGTAGAGGGTGTCTAGCGTCAGAGACCATTTTGGCTCTTTCACTAGAGCTCGCCACCACTCTGCGAACTTCTGGTGGCGCTATGCCTGCTAGTGGATACAGCATCTGCACCGTGGTCGGCTTGAGGCAGCCAGTGATGATCCGGCACGTTTTATTCAGAGCTGTATTCACTAACTTTGCATCGTACACACTGTCAGTGCACAAATTCAACAATCAATTTTTTCAAGTTTTTTTTTGCGCGGTTCCCTAATAATTATTATTTTTCAAAGTGGCCTGACTTACTACTTATAACATCAGCTATCTGCCAGTAAAAGTCCCGTCAAAATCCGTGCAGGCAAAAACAGACAGACTTATAAATTTTTAATATTTTTATTTTATTAAAAGAAAACAGTTACATTGAATAAGAACTTAACTTAGTTGAACAAAATAACAATTTGATTATTAATTCCATAAGTAGACACAGATTTTTTTTAAAAAAAGCTTATCGTTAGGAACACTGTTAGCACTGTATGTGTGGCAATTATGTAATTAAAATTAGATGTTAGTACTAAGCTTATTACCGAAAGTATGTAAGTACCTTACTAGAAATATGTACTTTCAGTAAAAAGCTTTTATTGTAAACGTACAGTCACTTTAATTTTATTTATTTGTACAGTTAAATACTGAATTGTGTCTATACTCTAATTGAGGAATTCTAAATTACTGTGCTCCATAACCTTGTAATTTCTATTTTTTTCATTTACATAACACTCGTAGTGCTGACACCTGTCGGTGACCAATCAAAGATAACTTTCTCCCTTGTACTTTTTAGTGAAAGCTCTTCCGCCAATAGTAATAACATTAAACTATTTAAATTTTACGAATGCGGAATATATTTATGTGAAATTATGTAGTATGCTTTTTGATTATATCGTTCAACCATAAAATGCTGTGTTTTTTTTTATTGTTGTAACATCAGAAGTAGATATTGATACAGTTAGCCTGCGTCATCCCACAGCTGGGCAAATGCTCCCCACGATTTGACGATCCAGGGAATGTGGACCACTAGTCACTGGAGTTGTCTAGCTCACCCTGCAATATTCTACGAGGGCTTCCGCCGTTTGGCTTCAGAAGTAGAGTGGATAGTGAATCAGCATTAGTTATTTTTTCATGAACTAGAAAATCAGTCTACAGCATTAATAGTAGGTACTACATGGCGTAATTATGACGCCATAAACGATAATTTTCTAAATGCAGTGTTTCTATATTCTATGTCTTTAATAGGGATGTTTACCGACTTTAAAAAATATGATTCTAATTAGTCCGTCTGTTAGATTATCGAAAAATATTGAATACACGTAGTTTTTGTTTTATCAAATCAATAAAAATTGACGAAGATAAAACGCGCCAAAGATTTGAGTGAGGGGTTGTGACGTCACTGACCGCTAAAAAATGTCATTCTAATGTCTCAGAAAAAGACGTCACACGAGTTTTCAAAGCATTGTATTGTCTTCGTTGTTTGTTTACGTGAAAAATGAAAAAATACGTGTCCAATATTTTTTGGAAATCTATCTGACGGACTAATTAGATTTTTTTGGTTAACATCCCTATTATCGAGTTACTAAAATGAAGTCAGCATTAAAATACCTATATAAAATATTTCATTTACATTTTAACAAACATCGCCACGAAGCAACCCATAAGAATTTTAAAATACATAGGTACATCAATAAAATCGGCTGATACATAACCACTAACTACGTAAAATTATTTAAAGCAGTAGTTTATAATTTTATCAAATATTGTACTTTTTTTACCAGTAATAGTTTAAGGCAATGGCTGCGGGTTTTTCACAAGTTATCGCGGCCTCGAAATAAAGGGCTAAAGAGGAACATGGGTGGTTTTTAGTCAGTTGAAGTCTGACACTCCCTTTCGCTCTGCCCAAGAGATCATGACTGAGGTCGTCACTCGTCGGTATAAATGAACTGAACTGTGACGTGACACGAGTTTTCATAGCACTGTATCGTCTTCATTTTTTATTTAAGTAAAAACAAAATTGTGTCCAATATTTTGTTCGATAATCTAACTGGTTTATTTTTACGCCAGGAGTCATCCCTATTCGCCAAGGCTTTGTATTTAAACAACTCTTTGCTTGTTGCCAATAACAAAGTAATTACAGAGACATTGAACTTGATTTAAAGTCAATTCACGACCGCTCTCCATTCATCCAACTAACAATCAAAATAAAAAAGTGACAAAGTTGATAAAAAAAACTATTCTTTAAAAACTTCTGTGAGGTTCAAAGCAGTTACTGTCCTCGTTTTAAAATACCGCTTTTATCAGTTGACATTTGAATAGATTTTTCTGAATGAAGTTGTCTTTTTACCCGATTGCGACGAAGCCCAAAAGGAGGGTTATGTGTTTGGCGTGTATGTATGTATGTACGTAAGTATGTATGTATGTATGTATGTCCGTTTCTTTGTTCCCTCATAACTCCTAAACAGATGAAGGGATTTGAATGAAATATACGTCATTAGATTTGTCTTGAGTGCGCGAGTGTCACTGGCTACATTAAAATTAAAAAAAAAAACAAAAATAATTGCTGGTTTTGGGGGCCAAATCGTGAAATTGAAAAAATAAAAAAAATCCGTTACCATCGAGTAGGGTATCAAAATGAAAGGTTTTAAAAGGAGATTACAAAAATATATGACACCTATGTTTAAAATAAATTCAAAGTCACAAATTCTATAAACAAACACAAAAGTTAAATCATCTGCTAAGTATTTTACCAACGAAAGAACTAAAAAGTTAAAAAATAAAAAAAGTAGTTCAAAAACTAAAAAACCCGACTGAAAAGACTTAAAAGCCAAAAACAAGCACATTTTAAATTAAACAAAACTTGGAAGCAGGCGGGGTTCATTTGAATATTAAATTATGAAATGAAAACAGAATGGACCCCGCCTGCTTCCAAGTTTTGTTTAATTTCAAATGTGCTTGTTTTTTGCTTTTAAGTCTTTTCAGTCGGGTTTTTTTTATAACCTCTTTCTTGTTTAAGTTCAATCTTAAAGTGTAAAGGTAACAAGACTTTGAAATATTGAAGTCCCATCTATTCACATTTTCAAGACACAGAGGGTTATGAAGGAACATGGGTGCATTTTAGTCAGTAGAAGTCTGACACTCCCTTCCGCTCCGCCCAGGGCGGAGTAAAAAACTTGTAAATATTTGGTTAGTGTTCAGATTTTTCTTTACATGAACTGTGAGATAATAATTCTTGTTAAATTTCATGATTTGAAGTCAACAGGAACTACCATTTAGGTTACATAGTCATATCTTTTGATAGCGTTGACTTACAAGTTTCATTTTTCCTGCTCGAAGGGAGAGCTAACTTGAGTATTTAATAAAATAATTTAAATAATACATTATTTAAAATTTATATTTTTCCGCGTTCCGTTACTTTTAAAACCGTAAAGTTTTATAAAAAGAGAGCGGATTATACTATACGCAAATCTTAAAAAACATCCGCTTTATGACCTATCATAATTTACCAGCTAAACTCTCTCACCTTCAAAGGTATAAAATTAAATCATTTCCCTCACACATACCTCTAACTTGCTCAGGTTCGCAAACAAATGACAGTCTATTTATTTTCAGTATAAGCGACCCTCTTTTAAAACAGTCTAAGTTGGTCTTTTGACTCTTTGTACCTAGAACCGTGTTTTGAAAGGAAATATAGGCTTGAAAAGTCAGCTTTCAAAGAGAGTTCAAGTTGAATTTAGACCGAAATTCTGATGAATGAAAATCACACTAATATTCTAAAGGCGAAAGTTTGTGAGTGTGCGAGTGTGTATGTTTGTTACTTCTTCACGCAAAAACTATTGAACGGATTTGGATAAAATTTAGTACACAGTTTATACTCTAAACAGGCGCTAGTATAATTTAATAAAACCAGTGAATTATATGGAGAGCAGCGGCGGCCCCGATTTACGAACAGTAGGTTGTGGGTTCAAACCCAGGCAGGCACATTACTTTGTGTAATTTATTTCATCACTGCTGCTCCCAAAACGGTGAAGGCAAACATCGTGAGGAAACCGGCATGTCTTAGAACCAAAAAAAATCGAAGACATGTGACATCTACCAATCCGCACTGCGTGTAGTAGATTATAGCCCATTCCATCTCAAAGAGAGGAGACCTGTGTCCCAGCAGTGGGAACATTAATAGGTTGTTGATGGTGATGTAGTTCTTTATATCTGACTTCTAAAAAAAGAGGTTCTTAACACAACAACAATTTAGCTTTGCATGCTTAAATCTTTACCATTTTTTATTCAGATGCAAAATTAATTACAAATAAAAATACAGCAATATTTTCTTTACAAACTTCACTATTAAAATCTACAACTATTTTTAAATTCACCAGTGTGCTCCTATCTTAGAAACACAATATTACATTTGGACTCACGCCAAGCAGTTTGATTCTAGGATTGAAAATAAATTATTGACCACTTAATAATACACAGAAAATACACAGTTATTATGAACACTAGTGGTGATAGGAAGACACTGGTATTCGTAATTGGCGAGAGATATGTTGCTATATGACAGAGTGGCCGCATCTGGGTGGAATGGTTCCGTTTACATTGCTGAAAAAACGTTGGGATGGTTATTCTGGAATTTTCCGCCGGGATTTTAATAAGAAATTAAAGTTGTTTGTAAGTTTTTAGTGTCTAAAGCATAATTAAAATTGACATATAATGAGCAGATGAACATTATAGGGGATTGGACAAAAAAAAAACAAACTAATTAGTCCGTCAGATAGATTTTCAAAACATATTAAACACATATTTTTTTCTTTTTTCACATAAACAAAAATTAAGCCGATACAGTGGTTAGAAAACTCGTGAACTCCTCGATAACGTCACATGTCAGTACATTTTTTACCTACAAATGACGTCTCAACCCACCACTCATGATCTTTGACGCGCCTTATCTTCGTCAATGTTTATTAATTTTATAAAACAAAAAACACGTATGCAAATTTTTAGATAATCTAACTGACTTATTAAAATTATTTTTTTTTGACTCAGTCCAATCCCCTATTATTACAGTTATTTTTATCGCGTAAAAAACCCGATTATGACATTTACAAGGTAACTGAAAAATCAAGAACAGTACAAAAAAAGCCGTAGTAAAATAAATTTAATAATTGTAATATGTATGTATTGTAATATGTATGTATTGTTATGTATGTGTGTGTATGTGTTGTGTGTTGTTGTTGTGTTGTTGTGTTGTGTTGTGTGTAATTGTATTGTTGTTGTTGTAGTGTTGTATTGTGTTGTTGTTGTTGTTATTGTGTTGTTTTATATTGTAATTAATTTCAATTTAATCAGTTAAATAATTTTAGTTATAGAAATTCAGACACGATGTATAAAATTGTTGTTGAGTAGGTAAATAAATTGAAGTAGTACAACCAGTGCGAAGCAGGGTGACGCTGGTAATTAAAATAAAAACAATATTTTTTTCATTACTTTTTACACGGTACGTAATTAAAATAATGATTGTTCCAGCAATTACAGTAACTTTGCATAATCCCGGATTAAACTCACAGTATAATGTGTATACGGGGAATTGCAGGCAGCAAACGGTAATGAAACGGAATAAAGCTAGTGGACACTGAGTGAATGAGAATCTATAAAAGTCCATTGGGTCATGGTTCCACTAATAACATAGGTAATATCACACCTGTAATCCCCGAAGAGTTTGACACAGGTGTAACTAATAGTACACAAACATTTGGTTGGGTAATACAGAGTGTAAATTAACCCAGTAAGTAGTCAACCAAGCATTCTGTACATCAAACTAAGTACTCATATCCATATCAAACTAATTTTTCCGGGATTATTAATCCCAAAACCACAGAGCCACATTTTACGGTAAAACTCAATGTAGCACTCTTACAACATTGTGCTAGTGTGTAGCTTTGAATAGTAAACGGGTCATGGAGGTAAAAGGGGATCGGACTGAGTCAAAAAACAATGATTCTAAGTAAAAATTTACTATCACATGACGTTTTCGAAGAGTTCATGAGTTTTCGAAGCACTGTATTGACTTCATTTTTTGTTTATGTGAAAAAAGAAAAAATACGTCTCCAATATTTTTTGGAAATCTATCTGACGGACTAATTAGTTTTTTTTTTGTCCGATCCCCTATTTAAGTAAAGTTATAACCTGCAAAACTAGTATTTACAAAAACATCTGTGAACAATTTTGAACTTTGACCCCCAATATCTCCGTAACTAGAGGGTTCCCAGGTATGGTCTAGAACAAACAAATGATCGCAGTGATGGGGAGAAAAAGTGCCTTTCGTTTGCGTTTAGGGTACTTTCACACCCTTTATTATAAGTCCTGCGTAACGAACGGCACACCTATTGTTATCAACAGGCACGCCTATTGCTATGGATGTTACTGAGAATTTCCATCGATGGAAAAAACCTAGTGATACTTTACCCGACCTTGGAATTAAATCTAAGACCTTGTGTTTAGCAGTCGCGCTTGCAACCGACCAAACTTTCATCACGCCTTGAACAATTTTAGTAATCCATCTGACACTTGTCTAAAAAATTTAGTAGGTATTTTAGCTTTTAAGAGTTGATCTCTTCTGATTCTCTCAAGAATCGCCAGACTTAAGTGGCAATCGGCAGGGCACATAGCTCGCAGAACGGATGTCCGATGGAGTCGAAAAGTTCTGGAGGGGCGACCGCGAACCGGAAGACGTTGCGTTGGAAGGCCTCCCACTAGGTGGACCGATGACTTGGTGAAGGTGTCCAGCAGTGGACGTCTTTTGGCTGAAATGATGATGACGATGATGATGATTCTCTCAAAACGGTGAATGAAAACATCGTGAGGATACCGGCTATGTCTAAAAACCAAAAATTCGAAGACATTGTGACTTCTACCAATCTGCAATGGGCCCGCGTGGTAGATTATAGTCCATTCCTTCTCAAAGAGAGGAGGCTTGTGTACCAGCAGTGGGAACATTAATAGGCTGTTGATGATGATGATGATGATTTGAACTCTGATGCCTCTATTGGTAAAAAAACACTAAGAGTAAGTTTTGTTGTCCAGATATTACATAGCTCGGATTACGAATTAAGTAAATCTTCCTGAAAAGCCAGATTATTGAAATTTATGCAAAAAATACGATTTTTCCAAGAACCCTGACCGATATTTTTAAAAACAACAAAGCTATGTCGGGTAAAAAGTGCCCCTTCTATTCCAATTTTAGACTTCGTGGAATACAGTCCAAGTTTGTTTTTAAAATTATACGCATGTTTGGTTTGACGCGGGTCCCGCCCACATCCAGCGACGTTCCATATTTCCGTAGAAATATATAACTCATATAAAAAGAAACACTTATACATATATAATCATACATGTATACAGAATATTAACGGTATAGAGGAGAGGTCAAAAACAAGAGAAAAAACAAGTCAAAGAGCCATTGCTCTTTGACTTGTTTTTTGAAAATGTACAAAGATTTCGAGTATAGAATTATGAAGAATTTTCTAGAAGTATGTAAGGTTTGTGGTTAGTATTTGAGTAGATAGAATTTTTTGTTTTTTTTTTCAAACAAGCATGAATTTGTACCGCGTACATTTTACTTTAAATTCACACACTAGTGCCAAAAAAGCCACAGATTATGAATACTAAGTAGTTGGCGTAATATTAACCGCCTCAGCCGATTACGCCAAACGGGTTTAGATAAATTTTGACAAATATCTCATGTCATTGTGTTGATTTTAGGCAAGATTTATAACGTATTTTATTCTGAGACTACTTTGCCGCCCACTTGATTAACATCACAAAAATAAATCTACTAAATTCTTTAATAAATTCTGAATCGGTACATATTGAACTCATTATTTGAAAAACAGGATTTTTTTTTGTTCACTCACTCGTGTGTCACCCACGCCATCCGCTCATGAATGAACCAAATACTAAAATACGACGGGACATTACGTCACTGAGAAAAACAATAAAATACGAACCGATAAACTTAGATATGCGTGACATGGTGGCGCCACTTGCAAAGGGAATCTGTCACAGTTCTGTCAAATTCAGTACTTTTCGATTTAGTTCTGTTTTCTGGCACACGCTTTTATAAGATTGACACTTTTTATATGATAATTTTTTTTTGTAATGTTTTTGTGCCAACTGTTTGCATTATTACTAGTAACTATTCAGTTGAAAGCTAAGAAAATAAAATTATGTTTTGAAATGTAAATGTCAGAAATATTGCTGAGAGATATGTGGCGTGGTATGCAATTGCCGTAAAAAAGGTTTTAAAATAATGTAATATTGTAGTTGCATCGTGCAAATATGCGGTTTTGTGGGATTCCTGGCAGAGAGTGTGTGGAAACTTACTATTAGGTGTGTTGATAGATGACTATGGCTTATGATTAGAATCTTGGCTGCAGCTTCTATATTTCTTTTATCCTCAATTTTCTTGTATTAGCAGAGTACAAGAAAATTGTGTATGTCTGATCACTCGGATGAAAGTGTTCTAAAATCGAGAAGAATGGCATGCGATTGGAGAAGTTAAGTCCTCAGATTTTTCAATGAATTTCAAAGAATTGACTTAATAAAGCATTTCGGTAGCATAGGGCCTTGTACAGCAGCACTGTGCTGTCGACAGAGGCAACTGAGTTTTCCGTCGCCACGTGGACAGACGCCGACCAAGTTGTATGTGTCGACAGCTGAAATTGACTCTGTTGAGAGCAAGTGTTGCTTGCCTGTTTGAATCTTAGGTCATATGCATGTAGTTCTATCATTGTTATCTCTAATAAAATGTCATTTTGTCTGAGCCCTTAGCGTGATGATGATAATAAATGATTTTCAACACTCAACTATTGAATGGGTATGGTATGGTGGTATTGGGAGCAGTGGTGGCTCAGTGGTTGCGACCCCGACTTACGAACAGTTGGTCGTGGGTCCGAACCCAGGAAAGCGCATTACTTTGTGGTATTTATTTCATCACCACTGCTCCCAAAACGGTGAAAGAAAACATCGTGAGGAAATCGAAAATTCGAAATTCTTTGAACCAAGACTAGGAATGTTTACTAACTTAAAAAAATGTGATTCTAATTAGTCCGTCTGTTAGATTAGATTAATATATTTTGGTAATCTATATGACGGACTAATTAGATTTTTTTAGTTAACAACCCTATTCGAAGATATGTGACATCTACTGACCGCACTGGTCCCGCGTGGTGGATTATTAGCCCATCCTTCTTCTAGAGAGGAGGCCTGAGTCCCTGCAGTGGCAACAATATCGGCTGATGATGAACTATTGCGTTTTCCCCCCAAAGTTCGTTCACGAAATACGAGTAGTATATCGGCCACATACCAATACGTAAATAATGTGTGATTTTGAGAGTCAGTCACAATTTTAACAGCACCCACAACAAGTCTGAAAGCAACCTACTTTCCCGCACTAGTGTGTTTTTATCTTAATCCACTTTTTACATTTCGTATCCCTTGCTAATGCAACAGCCAGAGAACTACTCTAGTGGTGTACTACACGAACATTATACACAGTACACAGTTTTGTGTTGGAATACACAGAATACACAAGAGTACACAGGTTAGTCTGAAAGCTAATGTGTTTCGAGTGTAAATATCTGTGTTTGTCTTACAAATTGTGCCGGAGTAGTGAGTGACTTGAAATAATACAAGTCTTGTTAGTTTCTGAGAATCGTGTATGTTTAGTTTCCTATTTTCATAGTAGGGTTGTTATTCATTTGTTTAGGTTCATGATTCGGTGAAGTCGAATAGGACGTTTGTCTTGGGTCGAATTTAAAGATCAAGACATTGCTACGAGTCTATATTAAAAAAAAAAACTGATACTGAAAACTGATGAAGGGACATGAAAAAAAAAAACCGGCCAAGTGCGAGTCGGACTCGCCCGCTGAGGGTTCCATATTAAAATTATTTTTATAGATATAACTAAACATTTATGGTTTTCGCAATTTTTCCTGTATCTGTGCTATAAGACGTTGCTTCGTACCAAATTTCAAGATTTTGAGTTCAAGGAAGTACCATGTAGATTGATTCCCTCGCGAGTGTCGAAAATTTTGGCATAAACGGCTGTATCTTTTGATTGCGTTAGCTTAGAAATGGATTTTTTCACAGCTTTAAGGGACTGACTTGAGTATTTGATATAAACAGCTTGATGCCTCCACGCAAAAATGGTCAAATGGTCTTGACAGACAGACAGACGGACGGACAACAAAGTGATCCTCTAAGGGTTCCGTTTTTTCCTTTCGTGGTACGGAACCCCTTAAACTCTTTGTTCCTCACTAGGAAGTTCTCGTATATCGTGGATGGCTTTAAAAACATTTAAACTCCTATGCACATACTGGACCCGAAAAAATCGCCTGTAGGCCACTCACATACCCTGCTTTTTTTCCTGTGTGGGTAGACACAGGGTTAACACTCTTATTTTGGTTACTCCTAGTTTTAATTAATTTTTATATAAATAAAACAAATTTTTGATGTATTAATTTTATATTATTGTTAGCAACCACCCAACTCTCACTATCTACTGTTTGCAAGTCTCTGTGACATCACAATCTTCTAAACTATTCAGTTTTCTTCTATTCAACAATTGCTATGGACACTAAAATGACAGCAAGTTTGGAAGATCTGGAGCAACTATTCAACTCACGAATGGATGAGTATGAGAAGAAGCTACAAAATGCTTCCTCAGGACCTGAACCAGCATCTGACATCACATCACTGTCACGTGAGTTCACTGAATTCAAAACTTTTGTTTGGCAAGCACTCTCAAAGTTTAAGTCTCAAATAGAGATGCTTTCAGTTGTGTTGAGACGTTCCGCTCAACATCGCCGCGAGCCAGCGGCAGTGAACGAGGGATGCGGGGAAGCGGGTGTCAACCGGCCGCCGCACGATGACCACGGCAGACCGCGGGCCCCGCGCCTCGGCAGTCAGCTGTTGCACGCCTCCACGCACGGCTGCGCTTACGCATTTCCTAAATGTCTTTGTTTTCATAGTCCAACCGAACGTTGTATTTTTATTCCAATTTTATCATTATAATTTATACAGTCCACTACACGTTTCATTCTACTCCACCACGACCTATCGCCGCGATCAAGTTGGCTATGACAGACATGAAACTATGATGAGAAGGAAGGTCTTATTGTTTCATGGAGTTGCTGAGCTACAAAATGAAAAGTTGGATGATGTGGTGCTGAAAATTTTAACCAATCATATGAGCTTGTCCGAGGTTGGCAAGGAAAGTATTCATGTCTGCCACCGATTGGGTTCTTCGCAAGGCAAAGTCAAACCTATATTGGTGAGATTTTACACCACAGAGCACCGTCACTTGATTTGGGAGAACAAAAAGTCACTGAAGGGTACTGGTATCACAATCTCTGAATTCTTGACGCACACGAGACACAGTACTTTCATGGAAGCACGCAAGTATTTTGGGATGCCGAACTGCTGGTCAGTGGAGGGCAGGATAGTGATCATCACGCCGGATGGGAAGCGTCACAAGATCGAAACACCGGGTGAACTTCGAGCACTGGTTTCACGGTTCCCCAAGGACTCAAGTGATTCTAGTGCTTCTCCTAAGATGGTGAGCCCCACCGAAGTTGTCGCTACACCCAGAGGCCAGAGAAAGGCGCGCCGGCGTAACTAATGCTGCTGTTTCCGGTCAGTGGGTCGTCTTAGGGGCGGATTTACATCAGTTGCATCATTCATCATCATTCCTTATGTTCTGTACTCTTGAACACAGTCGGTACTTTTTACTTTTAACATTTTTTGTTCTCTGTATCACCTTCAGAGTAATTTTTGTTAGTTTTAAGTCTTGTCGGTATAATGATACTTATTTTAGTACCAATGTCACTCTTCCGATTTTCACTGTCAGTACTGTCATTATGACATTAACATGTTAAACTTGATGTGTAGCGTTCCATTCACATTTTTAGTGAAAATGTTTCTAGTGCATTACGGTTGTGTTCCGTGTTACGCAAATAATTTTGTATTTTAGTGTTCTTGTTTTTATTTTTTTTCTCATTATGTTACCGTGTACTTTTATGTTTTGTTTTGCCACTGATTGATTTGTTCAATTTCTTCCAACAAACTAGTGAGTTAGGGTGGTTGTGTTTTAATGAACCAGCCGTATATTTTGTAGTAAAAGTAGTTTTTTTTTTTTTTTTTGCTTTTTTGTTATAGATGTTTAAATATTAATTATATTTATTTATGAATATTCCAGTTGACTTAAATGATAGTTTTTTCTCTTGTTCTTCTTCGACTTGTAGTTTCGTTAGTGCGGATAGTGAGCCTTCGCTTCATACTTTGCATGACAATATTTCCTCTCTTTTTTCTAACTATCCTAATAATCTGCATATTGCCCATATTAATGCTCAGAGTGTTCCCGCTCACCATTCCGATCTTCTGGCGTCCTTTAGCAGTGTTCATCTTGATGCACTCCTAATATCTGAGACCTTTCTTAAGCCCTCACTCCTTTCTTCGCACTACGCACTTCCTGGTTTTGATCTGGTCAGAAATGACAGAATCGGCAAGGGTGGTGGTGGTGTTGCCATTTACATACGCGCCGATATTCCACATAAGACTGTAAGTTCGTCTCCATCTAAGTACTCTGGGTCGGCTGAATCATTGTTTCTTCAGATCACCGTAAATCATACCAATGTATTGCTTGCTGTGGTTTACTCTCCTAACCTTCATGTTGACTATTTTGACTCCTTAGAATCCACGTTAAACAATCTTTGCCCATCATACGAGCATGTCATTCTAATGGGTGATTTTAACACATGTTTAATTAAAAATGATTCTCGTTCACACAAACTCCGTTCGTTTTTATCTTCTTTTAATCTTGAAATTCTACCTCTCTCTGCAACCCATAACTTCCCAAATTGCACGCCTTCTCTTCTTGACCTTATGGTTGTAGCTTCATCTCAAAATGTTGCTGAGTTTGGGCAGCTCACTGCAACCTTTTCGTACCATGACCTCATTTACCTTTCATATCGTATCCGACCCCCGAAACGTAAGCCTCGTTTCTGTTTTCTCCGTAGTTTTAATAGCCTGGATCTGGAGGCTTTGAAACGCGATGCTGGTGATATCGATTGGGCTAGCGTTATCGAAGCCACCAGTATCGATGAAAAGGTGAACATCTTCAATGCTACTGTGTTAGGTCTTTATAATATACATGCCCCTATTCGGCGTATTAAAATTAAACATAATCCTGCTCCGTGGATGACTGGTGAAATTAAAAGTCTCATTGCTCGTAAGGATAAGGCGAAGAGCAGGTATAGGCGAAGACCTACGGAACCTAATCTCAGTCACTTTAAAACTCTGCGTAACCGCTGCAATCGTCTGTGTCGAGATGCCAAGAGACGCTATTTCCACGATTCTCTCGTTAATCGTAGCTCTTCTGATGTCTGGAAATTTTTAAAATCTGTTGGTATCGGTAAATCTCCCTCGAATACCTGTAAAGATGTCGACTTGTGCGCTCTTAACAGGCACTTTTCCTTACCACCTGTCTCAATGGACCCTAGTGTTAAGGCTTCAACTTTGTTTGAGCTTTCTAACTTGCCGCTGCCGAATTGTGTACTTTTTAATTTCTGTCCTGTCTCTGAAGACGATATTAAAAAGTCCCTTCTCTCTATTTCTTCCTCTGCTGTGGGCCATGATAATCTGTGTTCGAGAATGATAATACCCATTATTTCAGAGCTGCTCCCCATCCTCACTCATATTGTTAATTTTTCTCTTTTCTCTGGTGTGTTTCCGTCGGCCTGGAAACAGGCTCACATAATACCACTTCCTAAAGTCAGCAGTCCTACTTCCTTATCCCACTTTAGACCCATTTCCATTCTTCCTTTCCTCTCCAAAGTTCTCGAACACATTGTTCATGGCCAAATTTCAAAATATCTATCGTCTAATGCTCTTATTTCTCCATTTCAATCTGGCTTTCGTACTGGCCACAGTACTGTTACTGCGCTCCTGAAGGTTACTGACGATATCCGCTGGGCTATGGACAATAAGTCTCTGACTGTTTTAGTTTTACTTGACTTTAGTTGTGCGTTCAACTCAGTGGATTTCGACATCCTTCTTGGCGTCCTTCAATCTTTTAACTTCTCTGCTTCTACGTTAGCCTGGTTTGACTCGTATCTTCGAGGTCGCTCTCAGTGTGTCCGCCAAGATGAGATATTCTCTGATTGGTGTGATCTCACTGCCGGTGTTCCTCAGGGTGGCGTTCTCTCTCCTCTTCTTTTCTCTATATTTATCAACACTGTAACCAAAATTATCACCTCCTGCTTCCACCTCTACGCTGACGATTTGCAGCTGTATCGGCACTTCTTGCTGGCTGATGCGGAATCCGCGATCATTGCCATGAATCATGACCTGGAAAGAATTTTTCAATGGGCAAAATCGTACGGATTAGAGATAAACCCTGCTAAGTCACAGGCCATGATCATTGGCAGCAGATATTATCGCAATGCAATTGTCCTGTCATCATTGCCTCCTTTGTCTCTGGGCTGCTCGACAATTGCCTATGCCGAAACAGCTAAGGATCTTGGTGTCTTAATCGACAGCAATCTCTCTTGGCGAGCTCAAGTGAATGAGGTTAGTCGTAAGGTGCACTTTTCTTTTCACTCGCTTAAATCCTTACAGAGCTTCTTACCTTTTAAAACCAAAATTTACTTGGCTCAAACTCTGATACAGCCGATCATTGATTACGCTGATGCCTGCTATTTGGATGCCACCGAGGAGCTATTAAATAAACTTGAGCGCCTGCAAAATCTTTGTATCCGTTTTGTGTTTGGTCTGAGGAAATATGACCATGTCTCTCACTTCCGCAAGGAACTCAAGTGGCTTCCTATCCGTCTTCGCCGGAACACTCGGATATTATGTCTCCTTTACAACATCCTTCATAACCCTGCATATCCCAGCTACCTTCGCGATCGTTTTTCCTTTACCCGTCCCTCTGATGCTCTGTGTAGATCCCACCTTAGGCATCATCTTAATTTCCCATCCCATAAAACTGAATCCTTTTCTTACTCTTTCTCTGTTCACGCAGTACGTCTGTGGAACTCACTTCCGCCTAACATTCTAGACTCTAAATCTTTGTATATTTTCAAAAACAAGTTAGAGAACATTACCTCTCCTCTATACTGTAATATTCTGTATATATGTATGTTTATACATTATAATAATATGTATATATTCATATTATAAGTGTGCTTTTTTATATGTGTATATTTTTGTATGTATGTTTATTTTATATCGATATTTTTTTTTTTTTTTGTCTCTTAATTCTAGTTTCTGTTTTTCTTTTCTACACACTGTGTCTATATTTCTAATCAAACTCTCCTCTCGCAGGTCTGCTGGAAGAAATTTCTTTAGAAATAAGCAGTACCTTTGTGCTCTTCTATTTTTTATATATTTTCCTTTTTTTTTGTATTTTGTGTGTACATAAATAAATAAATAAATAAATAAATAAATAAAATACCCATTTCTTGCGGGAATCGAACCCGTGACACGCAAAGCAGCACTCAATTGCCCAGCTACCGCGCCAACTATGCAAAATCAAGTGTTCCATATCTAAACCATACTAGATCTGTTTAAAATATACCAATCCAACAACTTTTTATAAACAAACCATAAACTTTAACTCTAAATAATTATGAACTAGTCGTACCGTCGTCGTCGTGTCGTCGTCTAGTCGTCTAGTCGTCGTGTCTTCGTCTAGTAGTCGTCGTCGTCGTGTCATCGTCGTCGTCGTCGTCGTCGTCGTCGTCGTCGTAGTCGTCGTCGTGTAGTCGTCGTCGTCGTCGTCGTGTCGTCGTCGTCGTCGTGTCGATGTCGTCGTCGTCGTAGTCGTCGTCATGTCGTCGTCTAGTCGTCGTCGTCGTCGTGTCGATGTCGTCGTCGTCGTAGTCGTCGTCATGTCGTCGTCTAGTCGTCGTCGTCGTGTCGTCGCCGTCGTCGTCGTCGTCATCGTAGTTCTTAATATTATTATGTATATAAAATAATATATATACTGAATGACTTGTTCATAATAAAGAGTCAAAGTTTATGGTTTGTTTATAAAAAGTTGTTGAAAAAATGTTTTAGTTGTTACAGAGCTCCTGGAAATGTCGATACTCATCGTTTTTACAGATATAAAAAAAAATATTTCTGTGTTCCGGATTAATATTCTATCGGGCGAGCAGAAATACGGCGGACTGAATTAGTATAGAATAGTTGAAGCTCCACGAACCATATCAAAGCACTATCCGTCTTATTACAAATCGTGGTTTAAAAAAAGTACCGGGTTTAGTACAAGCTTTAATCCATGGCCTTGACTAAACCGTATTACAAAACGAAGTTTATCGCTAGTCCTAGAACAATCTATGGTACCAAAATACGTCAAAGTTAAACCATCGTGACCCCTAGTTTAACTATGGTACTAAATTGTCAAACGATGGTTTTCGTTGATTTATCTTAGTATTTTAGCCGAACTGTAGGTTATATTGCGTCAACTTTAACTTGTACATAGTTTAGTGCATCAAATATGTCAGTTTTATCTATCACTAACCTTTTCTTCTGACATCCAATTATTTACACTCCTTTTTTTCTTTGGTTATTCCATTTTCTTAAAAAAATTATTTATGCAAACGCCACACACTATCTCACCACAAAAGAATACTGTTCTTTTACTTTTATTAAATTAATAATCTTGAAGTGACACTGGACATTTAGTTTACTTTAAGTTGTAACATAAACATTTCGATAACATTACTCGTATTACGCGCGCCGCTCAGTTCACTCCGATAAACGCTCTAGATCGATAGTTGTTACAAAACAGAACAATAATTATTGAATTGTGAACATGCATTCAAAAAAATATTAGTCGGAATATTTAAATACCTTATAACAATATAATAATATATTTTACCACTACAAATAACAATTAAAAAAATATTTTTTCTTAACATTACGTAACAACATTTTGTAAAACGGAACAGCGCAAAGAACATTGAACGAATGAATGAATGAAATCTTTAGTCCAGAGACGATCTTATGTACTAAATAGTCCTTTGTTGGTCTACGATTTGCTAGTACGGTAACAAACCTAGATCTTTTAGTTCTGGTTTAAACCTTGTACTTATGGAAGTTTTATAATAAAACTGCGGCGCTTCACTATATCCCTGCTCATTAATCTAGAACTCATCAAAGTTCGTGTGAATCGGTTTCTTCTAGGTAAGCATACTCCATATATACTCTCGAGGTGGAAAAAAGGGATATACGAAACGTTGATCTCGTAATTTTATTTATTTATTTAAACTTTATGCACAATAGTGATACATAGGCGGACTTAATGCCACAAGGCATTCTCTACCAGTCAACCTTAGGGTCAAACAAGACAACATTGTGGTAGGCTACAAACTAACTAAAAAAAAACAATATCAATTAAAATATATATACATACTTATATTTTTTGTGACAAATCGACCTAAGTTACTACTGTATATAGCACTCTACGGGGACAGGCTTGACGCAGCGCGACGGTAATAGTTTTTTTCAAATTCCTATATTTTGACTTTAACACGGATGAAATCGCGGGCAGACGCTAGTGTGTACCTACGAAGTAGCATTTTTTTATCGCCAAGCCACTCTTAAGTGAAATGAATACTGTCTATTGTCGGGGCCGCGGGTAGTCCACCGGTTATCGCGGCCTCGACATAGAGGGCGAAGAAGGAACATGGGTGGTTTTTAGTCAGTAGAAATCTGACACTCCCTTTCGCTCTGCCCAAGAGCGGGAGGGGTTATTCGATGATTTTACACCCACCAACATAAAAAAAAATACTGTCTATACAGTGCAGTTTGGACATTTGCACTGTTTATGTAACCTGAATAGAGCTATTATTAAATAAACGCTCACAATTCAAATTGATACGTGTTTGTGGTCCTCTGTACAAACGGTAGAGTGTTTGTTGTATCTTGATGAACACTTCGGGCCAATAGTTTGGTAGCTTTGTGTATTAAACATTGGTATTATTGTTTGAAGTATATTTTGGTCATTTCGTTGTTTGGGCTTTTGAAATGGTTTTCAGAATGAGCATATTAGTTAACGAGGTGACGTAAAGTTATTCGATAAGCGTTTATTTATTACAATTTTAAAGGAAATTTGTGCGTCAAGCAATTAACCCGCCAAATAAAGTTAATGATAAATAAAATGATAATTATAATGATAATTTATAATTATTGATGATTATGATTCCACCGTAAAGAGTTTCTCACTAACAGCTACAGAGACCGAATATGTATCCGATTGATGGCTATAAAATCGCCTCCTACAAAATTGAACTTAAAACACAACTGACCGTTTTTTTTTGGCGGTTGGTAAATCATCAAATAACCCCTCCCGCTCTTGGGCAGAGCGAAAGAAAGGGCGTGTCAGACTTCTACTGACTAAAAACCATCACGTGGCCCCCGACGCCCGGAGCGCCTCGACGAGAGGTTCTCTCCCTCTCGCGTTCCGCCACCTCCTTCGTTAGCATCACTGCTTCGCAGAAGGAGGCGACGGCGTCCCATTCCTCCTCGCCCCGGACCATGGCTTGCACCAGGGCCGGGAAACACAACTGACCTAACGTGGTATTCACAAGGTACATTTTTGCCTATCCATTCGGTGATTACAGGTGTGAAATTATAAACTCGCATCCTGTAACAACCTATTCAGTTTTTTTTCAAGCGCTTCCCTTTTGCTGTTGTTGTTATTTACAACAAATCACAACAACTAACACGATGTTTACACTAGACTTAACGATCAAACACTTGATTACGGACGGGAGGTTAATATGGCCCGACGTGTAAATTAACATAAATGATTATTTATGATGCTCATGTGTTGCGCCACCTTAATGCCAAGGGTGTTGTGGTTTTCTTAATGTAAGGGAATGAAAAACTATAAGGCCGCGCTTAGATTGGAAGTGTTTTAAGTGTACAGGTACAAACACGCACAAACGATCCTAACCTTCCAAGTACCGCCGTAAGTTTTATTCGATAGATGAGTTTTTCCAAAAGTGTCCCTGTAAATTATTTAACGTTTCTTATGTGTAAAAAGTTGTACTATTGCATGCTATAATATTGGCAAAATGTGTGTTACTAAAGTACGTTATGCACCAAGGGGAGTAAGGCACAGATTATCAACCGAGTGTGCCTTTGAGGCCCGACGACGCGAAGCGGAGGGCCGTAAACCACACGAGTTTAGTAATCTGTACTTACACTCGAGTGATATATACTGCTTTATACTACACTTAGGCACAAAGAAGTTAGCATCTGCATCTGTCGGGTGGAGTTGTTGTTAATAAATTGCTATTATTGTCACTGGAATCACTCATTTTAACTTGTGATTTACACCGCCAAACTTTAAACTTTACCAAGAAAATTGTTTCTACAAAATACGTCAACAAACAATAAGTTTTTTTTTCTTTAAATTTTAGCGCGTTAAACAGTTTTCGCGCCAAAAGACGTTCATCTTTAGAGAAGGTAAGAACGCCCCGTTTCGCAGGTTCCAACTTACGCGCGTGTTAAAGCGAGAGAGTGTTATAAATCTCTCGCTCTATCGTATAGAGGTTTGAAGTTTGCCGGCCTTATCAGAATGTATGCTACCTGCTTTAAAAGTTCTAGTGGCCAGTACGTCATCAAGCCTTTAAAAACAAAACGCGTTAGTAATGAACGCATTACTACCCTGATTTTCAGGGCAGTAATGAAATTCCATACAATATAACTGCCTAGATTTTTGAGAAGGTTTAATGAACAGCTTTCAAACCTCTTAGTGGGGTAGTATTGTGTAGTAAGTGTAGTATAAAATATTTTATATAATAAGTACCTACCTTAATTGATGCAATAAATGAATTGTACTATGGGAGTGCGCATGCTGGATGCGAGTTAGTCGTACGTATACATGCGTGTAGTTCCGACGTCCTAAAACAATCCGAACTCGTTGGGATTTTTAACCATCGAGTTCGGTACGGGCCCCTTGAGGGGCTCAACACATAAACCTACGCTGGCTCTATTTCACCCGCTAAAGGGGCTAGCAATGAAGTCATACGACATCCTCATTATTTATGTCATCATCATCATTAACAACTTATTAATGTTCCCACTGCTTTGACACAGACCTCCTCTATTTGAGAAGGAATGGACTAAAATCTATTACGCGGGCCCAGTGCGGTTTGGTAGTTGTCACATGTCTTCAATTTTTTTTAGTTCCAAGATAAAGATGACTTCACAATTGCGATATCACTACCGTTTTGAAGGTAAAACGTATCAATGTACGTACTCAATTCGTACGACCAGGATCGTACGTTTGCGTACGACACAAATTCGTGTCCAAACTGAGCGCGGCCTAATAGTTTTTAATACTTCCTGGATTACTTAATTTGTCTGTGGCTGGCACGCGGTTTGCTATGCAGGCCAGGAAATACTTTTTTTGTGGGCTGCGAACCAGGAGGAATCTTCAACTTCAATATAAAGACGCTTTAGATGCACACTCTAGTATTTAGTGTACAGCTCTGGGCACACAGCCGTTGATGCATTACAAACTTAGTGCCTAAGTATGTATTTCATAAATTATAATAAACGAGAAGAAAAACTAACGTGACCGCTGCAAGTTAGCTGTTGGTTGGCTAAGGGAGTAAGAGGAAGTTTCACAGTGTGGCCACTACAAAATATTACAATATTATGCCAAGTAATGATACCTAAATTTACCAAGGATTTTTTACAAAATATAACATTTTTTAATTTTCAGGCAACTTTGGCCCATAAATAAATACTTTACAGACTAATACATATTAAAAAAAAATTAAAATAAAGAAAAAATATAAATAAATATTGTTATTATACGGCTCATCATCATCATCTACCTAGCCTTTTCCCAACTACTGTGAGGTCGTCTTCCAGTCTAACCGTATGTAACTGAATACTAGTATTCTATATGGAGCGATAACCTATCTGACCTCTCCTATCCAGGTAGTACTGTGTGATTATGATACCCTTTGGTAAAACTGGTTGTCAGACTTTTAGGTCACTGACTACCTGTAACGACTGCCGAAGATTTATATTTGGCAGCTGGGACCGACACCTTAACGTACTTTCGGAGGCTCGGCGGAAACTCAGTGCCTAATGGATGGTCACCCATCTACTGACTAACCTAGGATAACACGGCTTAACTAAAAGATAGAGCCGAGCGGCAGTCATTATTAATCCACGGGTGGGTCGGGTAAGTGCTATAAAACAAATCCTAAAATTGAAATTTAAAACAACTCGATTAAATTCGGCCGAATTGGCGAAATTGAAAAAAAAATTAGATGAACAAAAAATTAACACTCGCTCCAGTGAACTGTTTTATACAAATAGATAAATATAAAATGAACATTTGCTCTAGTGAACCGTTCATACTAATGCTTTCTATACTAATGTTTTATACCAATCAGCAATACCATAGAAATTCGCTTTATTACGAAGCGAATTTCTATGAAATAAATATTTATTATTTGCAATTCAATGTACAGAGTACGCTCACGGAGTAAAGTGCTAGCTAAAACAAATATTTACTTTAGGCGAAATTTTTAAATGTGAAGTGGCACAGGAGTTTATATTGAACGTGTAAAAATAATATTGAAAATAAGCGTTGAAATTTTTTTTTATATCGTTTGAGTTATTTTAAACAAGGTGTAGGCTGTAGTTTTGCGGCGCGTGGTTGTATGGGTATTATTCCGCGAAATCATACTAACAGAATAAGTATCCCAAGTATGTCAGTAGATTTTAAACAGGTTCGAAAACATTTCACTTTATAATAATAAATAATTATTTTAATATGTTCGCACTATGATGCAAAAACATGTTTGTGCTTCTTATTTTTCTCGTACTTTATCATTTCTTACCCGACTACGGCGAAGCCAAAAGGAAGGGTAATAATTTTGGTAGTCTATGTATGTATGTTCGTATGTTCCACCATAGCGCCTAAACTACTGAACGAATTTTAATAAATGCGGTGTCATTTATACGATAGTTTTATGCAAAATAAATATATTTTTACTCCTGGAACAAGTTACTCTTTGTCTATAAGTTTGCCATTTTTCTTAAAAAAAACTTTCCTGCCGTGAAGGCCTGGCAAACAAACAATCACACATTCTCGCTTTCACACGTCATAATATTATTTAAGATTATAGCATATCTACTACTAGCGTGGGCAGAAGTTTAAAACAGCCTACATAAAATCATGTCGCTTTTCCTTAAAGGTTTTAAGAGGTGCTGAATACATTCACACTTCTTTTAGGAAAATGCACACACATGCTCGTAATGAGCGCCAAATTTTTAATGCGGCCCGAAGAAATTCAAATTTATTTTTCTAAGTCGTGTGTTTTTTTTCTACCCACGGACAAAATTCAGCAAAGTTTTCTTTGGTAAGAATAAAGTTACGACAGAGTTTAACGCCTAAACCAGATTATTTTTTTCAGCAATCCTAGATTTCGCTTCCACAAAATAAACTGCAGTTTAAAGCATTATTATCTCAATGACAAAATACGAAAACTAATTTCTAAATCCACATAGAAATACAGGTCCCCAGATATACTTTGCAATGATACCCTTTGCACTTAATTCAGTAAAATTCACGTTAATTATCCGAATAGCGATCCCTCCCCACCCCCTCCCCTACAGGTCCCAACGGCGCCATGAATTCGGTAATGGTTGGTTGTGAGCCGTCAAATTGACAGCGTGCATGTCATTAATTTGCGTGTAAATTTAAATTGCGAACCACTTGTGTAGTCAAGTGCCCTTTGACAAGTTGTCACTTTATTTTCTCTTTAGTTTGTGCGCTTGTGTTTACGGTGTAGTTTTATGTTTAATTTACTATAATTAAAACTGGGACCTCTTAAAAAAGAGTGCTTGTTGCAAAAAACTATTATATATAAATGACACACAATCACCTTCTTTAGTGAATTGTTTTTTTTATTTATATTTGTTGTTTAACATACAATAAATTAATAATACATATAAATTAAGCGAAAACCGGAACTAAAAAATGTAAAGCTTTAAAAATTTCTCACTTTAGATTCTTCAGACAGTATTAATTAAATTTTGGATACGTTACAGTCAATTATAATTAAATACGTTCTATTGCAGATCTACATTAATAAAACAATAAAACTAAATCAAGTCAGTGAAGCAAATCAATATAGTCAAAACAAATCAATACAATCGCGGCCAAAACGAAAACTTTTTAGATAAAAAATGAAAAAATAAATTACACCATTTATCCCATCATCAAACCCGTTGATAAATTATAAAACAAATGACAGACAAACTAAAAAAAAACAATACTGGCTGGCAAAAAAAACAATATCAATGAAAGAAATATTTATTCAGCGTAGCAATAAATTCGTTTGAACAAAAAGGAGGGCAATAATGACATGTACGTCTCGATCTAAATGGGGACCAAAAGATGATATACGCCGGTTAATAAAAGCATTAGGAAAAATAGCACTTCTTTTTCTCTAGCCATCAAATCTGTCGCGGGAAAGATGCCAAGCGTAGTCCGGGAGCTGGGATGTTAAAAATGTGTTGGATTTAATAAAGTTTTTGAATATGCTGAGAATGAGTCGCTCTTCGTTTTAGTTTTATTATGATGTTGCTTCTTTTTAAGGATTTTTTTAAGTTGTCGTATAGCGTTGCTTGATTTGATTTTAAATAAAATATATTTTCTAAGTTTTTGTACGCACATGTTGATTATGTTTTGGTATACAGTTTGGTATCCAAAATTATATTTTTTACATGAAGTGTTTTTATTTTTACATAACAGAAAAAGCGATAAAGGATATCGGACAGACCTTTGTCCAGCAGTGGAGAAGTACAGGGTGATAAAAAATATAAATATGTACGAATTATGAAATCACAAAATAAAAAAATCTACACCTACATTTTGAAGGGTTTAACAATAATATTTACGTAACAAATCCTCTTTAATCCACATTCAAGGCACATTATTTACATAAAGAAACATTCAGTGACAGTTTATACAAAATCCTGAAAGCCTGAATGTAATTTATTGTGTCCGCGTACAAAGGACGTCACAGCTCACTGCATAGCATTCGTACAGTCAATTCCCAGGATTACCTGACCCCTCCTCTCACACAATTTGCCATCTTATTCTTTATACTAGCTTTTGCCCGCGGCTTTGCCGGCGTGGATGTCATAATATCAAAAATGACGATTTGCATTACAGGAAAAGCGAATTTCAACCCCCAAGGGGCCTTTGGGGGTTGAATTTTGAAAAAACCCTTTCTTATTGGATGGCTACGTCGATGAATTTAAATTTCTTGTGCGTTGATCCAAAGTCAGTCAGATTTGCCTTTTATATATTACAGACATATATTATAAATATAGAAGATATGAGGGGTCAGATAATGCTGGTACTGACTGTCCGTAATCTATTTCCCCATTGACTCTTGCGTAAGCCACTTATATTAGCATATAAATGTTTCGTTCTAGATTCAGAGCTAATTTCTCGTCTCATTGATCTCACGGTACGCTTTAGCTGACACCGAGGTTCTAGATTTGATCCTTAGTCAAAGATAAAAGTGATTTGGTTTTTCTTATGACATTGGAACTAGTCTAACTGCCGCACTCAGAGAGCTTTAATGATTACTTAGGCCATCACTTAGTAATGGTTTTGACAGTTTTATCATACAAAAATCAAGTTGAGTGAAATGTCTTATTTACTCATTAAAACTTTACGTACATAATCTAAAAAACGTTGTACAAATGGGAACTTAATACCTTGCGCATTTTTTTAATTTTTTGTCTTGACTGCCTCATTTTGGCCTAGTGGTCACAAGTCGTATTCAGCTCAGTCATCGCAGTCACTGAGCAAGAGCTTCGAGGTTAGATTTTCAAGTCGGGCAACGTGTCATTGAGTTTTTTTCCATCAGGAATTTCCCTGTAGCAGGCTCGGAGTCTGGTTTTGTACCCGATTGACGACAATGGGCTCGCCCCCTATTAAATGCGACTTAAACAAATAACTATTATTTGCACTATTAGGTACACCTCTGCCTAACCCTTCCGGGTAGTATGTTAGTTTAAACGAGGGACATATTGAAACCCACATTAAGGCATGCTTACATGATACTAATAATAATATGGAAAAAAAACACTGATAAATACCACACAGAACCGTAACAAACATTTCGGATAAGTCTTGCCACTTTTGCGTTTATCACAGAAAATGTGCGCGGATCAATGACTTTTAGGTATAATCCATTTTCCCTTCATATTTTAAAACTGGCGTAGGACAATGGCAAAAAAGAAACGTCTAATAAAGTGAGATCCGGAGAGCGTGCCATGGGACAATGGGGTATTTCACCAAAACAAACTGACGGACTAATTAGTAGTCCGTAAGATTGATTTAAAAAAATTATAGACACGTTTTTTTTCTTTTTTCACTTAAATAAAAGATGAAGACGATACAGTGCTTCGAAAAGTTGCGTCAAGTCGTGTGACGTCACAAAGTTAGTACTTTTTTACCCACAAAGTGACGTCAAAAGCCCCCACTCATGAACTTTGACATGTTTTATTTTCGTCAATGTTTGTCAAATTTGATAAAACAAAAACAAGTATCCAATATTTTTCGATAATCTAACAGACGGATTAATTATATTTTTTTGGTGAAATACCCCAATAAGTCACAAATTAAGGTCATAGTTTTTTACATATTTCGGACGAGAATCGAATACTGAATATGTCCCTTGTTTAACTATGACCTTTAATATATAATATAGTCCCTTGTTTACCCTCCTTCAATATGTCCCTTGTTTAACCTAACACCCTGTATGTTTTTTTTTGTAGTGGTAAGTACGTACAACGAACTAGTACAATCTTGAACGGATGCAGCCGAAAGGAAAGAAACGAATGTTGGTTATCCGGCGTCGTAGTTCGGGCTGTCATATTTGTGTGTCAAAATTTGCATGGTCGCACTAAATATTCACATTTGGCTATGTGCATATTTTGGGCTTTCAAACACGAATGGTTACCTTATTCATGAACTGTTGACGCGTTATGTATGACCTACTGAACTTGCGACATCCATTACTCACTTTTATTTATTTTGCTTGCTGAAAAGAGGAAACCAGTCCCCATATGAATGACCTTTTCCCAACTTGTCTGGTGGATATAGTCAACTTAGCTAATATTCTACATGGAGCGACTGCCTATCTGACCTCCACAACCCAGTTAGTATTAGGTCACACAATAGGGTAGATGACAAAAAAAAACGAACTAGTCCGTCCGATAGATTTCCAAAAAATATTGGACACGTATTTTTTCTTTTTAACGTAAACAATAAATGAAGACAGAATACATTACTTCGAAAAGTCGCTCGACGTCATACTTTGATATATTTTTTACCATAAAAAGACATCACCAGCCCCCACTCACGATCTTTGACACGTTTTATTTTCGTCTATTTTTATTAATTTGATAATACAAAAAACATGTATCCAATATTTTTCGATAATCTATCAAGCGGACTTATATTTTCGTTATTCAGTCAACTACCTTATTCCCCTAGGTAAGACTGGTTATCAAATTTTCAGGTCACTCACTACCTTTAACGACTGCCAAAGAATCAAATGACTGCCGGAGCTAGCGGTTTCTTGTGCTTTCCGTGACCCAGAACAAACTGGGTTTGCAGTGGGTGGTCACATATCCACGGACCAACCAAGGCGAGCACACCATCATCATCATCATCGGCTTAACCTAAAGATTGACCCGAGTGGCTATTATTATTTTAGCCACGAGTGTTACCGATGGTAGTCGCTCCGTGGAAAGCTGACCCCCAACATAATTGAATAAAAAATTGCCAGATTTGATGTATTTATTGTGTATAGATATTTTAACATACTTCAAAAGCAGAAGGGGTATACGCCAATTACCTTTTAGTTTATCATACGAGTATATCTCAGAACTGCTGCCAACTCTAAAGCGTAAAACAATACATTTCCTCCCAAAACAAGAAACAGCAGTATATCCCAAATAACCTCCTTAAATTAGCATAGGAACGCGTCGTCCTAGATCACAGTGTAATAAATCTGGCGCAAGTAGGGTGACCGCCTAAACACTTTAAGAACTTTGATAAATATTGGACATTTGCAAAAAATTAACTCGTGCAGTAATACAAATTACTTCTCCCGCGCTTGGCGGAGCGAAAAGGAGTTTCACACTTCTACTAACTAAAAACCACCCATGTTCCTTCTTAGGCCTTTGTGTTGAGGCCGTGGTATCTGTTTCGAACAACCCGCAGCCTCGACGCCTGTACTTACAGAATAATTAAAAATAGTACTGTTAGTGCTTTTACATTTTGCTGTTAGTGCTTTTACATTGTACTGTTTCGAGTTCCATCCTCAGATAGCGAGCCCTATTGCCATCAACGGGGCATAAATTCCGGCTCCGTGGCTGCTTCTGAAAAATTTTTGCTAGGAAAGCCTAATATTTAACAATTAGTCCGACCTAGCAAACAAATCGCGGACCACACACTTGGCAGTAGTGCGTTCGACCACTCATAAATATTATTGTATTATCTTTTAAAAAAGCCAAAAGAAAACTGATAAAGCCCTGTAAAGGCTTTACGAGGTGTCAATAGCCGGATATGTCCGAAAAAATCCGAATGAATTGCGTTCACAAAGCATCGAAAATACGGCTCCTCCTTAAATTTTATGACGTGCAGACAATTGCGGAGCGAAAGCTATAAAAGCAACGCAGACGCCGCTGGTTGTAAATACAAACAGAATCTAGGATGCAGTTAAATGTGTCGAAATTGGCCAATCTTGAAGTCTAATATATTCATGGCTTGTGATTCAGGTGATAAGCGAGTGACGTTTAGATCTAATTTCACTGTGATCTTCTATTTTTACTAATCGAAAAAAGTACTAGAACTGATTTTCTCTGAAAAAGGAATAATAGCAAATTATGCTACCACTTTTATGTCGATCTTATCGAAGTTCGTTTAGTCTCAATTTTCTAGAAAATACTTTAAAGGTAGATAGATTCTGGTTGCGATTTTGAAGAGTCAAAAAATTTGTCTTAAAGATTCTTTTTTTTGAAGTGACCTATAAAAGTAGTCATGTTTCATCGTTGCTAAGGGTCGAAGTAAAAAACTGTGCTATATTTACTGTTCCAAGTTTTGTTACATCACAATTTTTTTAACAAAATATCTCTCTTCTTTAATCGGTCCCGCATTACTGAAAATTGTGGTCATCTTAAACAGACAATCTACTTCCATCGACTCCGATCCAAAATTGCCATCACCACCTGCACAATTAAAATAGTCGTCATAGTTGGTAGTATTAATTTTTTTTTACTACCAATAAGCACTATTAAGTTACTATACTAACAAATTACTATACACAACAGACTACGTCTTTGTTTTTTATATGTCTAGAATTAATGATTGATTGGCCTGTTGGTCTAGTGGTTAGTGACCCTAACTGCTATGCCGGAGGTCGTGGGTTCGATTCCCACTCAGGACAAATGTTTGTGTGATGAGCACGATCATTTGTTCTGTGTCTCTGTGTAATTTATCTATAATATGTATGTATTTAGAAATATATAAGTATGTTTATCAGTTGTCTAGTACCCATAACACAAGCTCTGCTTAGCTTGGGAATAGATGGCGTTGTGTGATAGTTGTGGAATATTATTATTATTATTATTTAATGTCTTGCAAGCTAATTTTGTTAAAACGTTACAACGTTAAACAAAATTAGCTGGTCGTAGTAGGTGATCTTGGGTTATCTAGACATAATTATAAGTACCTATCTGTGATAAAAGCAGTTTGCAACATACTCTGTCAGCAGTTTCTCGACTAGATGCTTCAGCTACCTTCATGTTGTAAGTCGAAATATACATACAAAGTTCTAACTTGTTAAATTAGCAAGACTTCAAAAACTGTTGACTAGTTTATTAACACTTAGAAAATCTTTATGAGAAACTTAAAGTTTCTTTGAACACAGTTTTTAGAGGAAAATGTGAGTGTATTCTGATAAAATAAAATATAATACGACTGAAAAATATTGATAAACTATAATTATAATAATATGGTTTTATAAACTAACTGCTTCCTTCATTCGCGAGGAATCGATATTAAAAAAACATATTATTTGGATTTTGTTGCCAATTTTTAGGGTTATTTTTTTTTAACTGTAGTAGTTCTTTTTCATATAATAGGGGTTTCATACTTTTGCAGCGTCGTTTTCTTTTGTCATAATCTGATTTTTTTACGCGAAAAAAATCACTGTAATAATAGGGGATTGGACTGGGTCAAAAAAATATGATTCTAATTAGTCCGACAGTTAGATTATCGAAAAATATTGGATACGTGTTTTTTGTTTTATCAAATTAATAAAATTGACGAAATTTACGTTGTGACGTCATTTGTTGGTGAAAAATGTACTACCATGTGACGTTTTCGAGGAATTCACGAGTTTTCAAAGCTTTGTAACGTCTTCATTTTTTGTTTATGTGAACAAAGAAAAAATACATGTCCAATATTTTTTGAAAATCTATCTGACGGACTAATTATTATTTTTTTGTCCGATCCCCTATTGTATGAAATATAAATTACATCAATTAAATTTTCTGTCGACCGAACTAAACTAACAGAAATTGCATTACATTATCTAATAAGCTTATTTCTACAAAATTCTGTTTTGTCGCAGAATAAATTTTGTTTATTCCAGTGAAAAAGTTATATTATTTACACAAAATAAAATAAACGAGGTTATTCCGAATTCCATAGTAAACTCCCAACTAGAGCTGTGTTCAATAAAATGCCCAATTTATTCACATGAGACGTAAAACAGTCATCGTTAAAGTTTACGTGTACTTTCGCACAGTTCTTATCCCTTCGGGAAACACGGTTTTTAGGGTTCCGTAACCTCCTGCCGGAGCTGCGGGACTGTTCAAAACAGATACAACGGCCCCGGAACACAAAGGGCTATGAAGGAACATGGGAGGGCTTTAGTCAGTACAAGTCTGGCACTCCGTTTCCCCCAGAACGGGAAGGGTTGTGGCGACAGCGCCATCTATCGCAACAGATGCGAACTAACATTGGCAATCCTGCATCGCGCTATCAAAGTTATCCGCCACATTAGCGTATTATAGAAAATTCCGACTTATATATGTCGGGCAGTTAGCCCACCAGACACAACACCCGTCTGGTCGGAGGATCCTCCCTTTTCTATGGGGGATGAGGAACTTTCCACCCTGTTCCTCATACCTTCCTAAAGGGTAATTGGGGGGTTTTCTATCTGCAAAAAAGGGCTCAATACCTACAGCGTGACAAAAGAGATATATCTTTTGAACAGTCTTCTTCTTCTCCATTATGTGGTTAGTAACTAATTAGGCGTCTGACTTGGTTTTACCTTCCCTCCAAATACCTCAGGTATGCTGGTTGCCTCACGATATATTCCTTTACAGAAGTAAGTGATAATTTAACGACACGCACTTTATTCCGAAAAATCAGAGGTGAAGTCTTGAGTACGTACTCGAAACTTATGTCTTGTCAGTCCGATGGTCACACCACAAACCTATCACTATTTTATTGAATAGTCTACCTATACATATATATAAATCAAATCTTCACCAAGCACGTGCAATAGTAGTTTGTGGCCAAGTAAACTGTTACAAAATATAATAATAAAAAGCGTTAAAAATTAAAGGCGGAACCCAAGAAATAAGTATTTTTTGTCATTTTTGTTGTGCACTGTATACGGAGCCCTTCTAGCGCTGGTCCAACTCAAACTTGACCGTTGTTCTATGTTATATCTATACGTTATTAAATACAGATTTACAGCTTTTTATTTCCATCAACATCATCTAAATACTTTTACGACCAATAAAAGTAAAATGAAATGAAAATAAACAAAAAGACTGTCTGGCTCCCGAGCTATTCGAACATTCGTAAAAATAGTGGCGACTCGGACCAAACTCAACATCAGTTCATTACAAGCCACAGGCGGAAAGCAACCGAGTTTCCCGCCGTGCCAAATTTGAATAGTCGGATTCGGAATTCGAAATTGTGTAGTGTTTTTTTTCAATGAAGTGACAAGACGTGCTTTTTCGCAGAAGGTTTCAAAAGATTGGGATTTTGTGCAAGGAGGTTTGATTTAATAGTTTTCTTATGGTTTTGCCAGTGATTTTTTATGGTTTTGTGCGAATGTGTCGAGTGTAAAAAATTGTAAGTTGTGACAAGCTTACGAAGACAATATTTTAATACATATTTAAAGTTTGTAATAATAGGTAAGTACCTAGTGTCTCTTCATATCTCTTCTTTCTTGTTCCAATATGTAATCTATATAGTTATAAACCACGTTGGTAGTATTTATTTACTTAACACTTCACGCAAAAAGTACAGAGGTGGAGGTGTAATGTTATAGGTAAGTTTTTCCAGTCAACCTTTATTTAATGCAGTGACAAACTTACAGTGAAAAATATAAATAGTACAAGGCTAAATAGTAAAAATATACGGTCGAATTGAATATTTATCGAACACTATATAACAATATAAATTAAAATTTACACGGATATACAAAAAAAAGAAAACAATGAGAAAAAAACAATTGTGAAAAAAAAACAAAAAATGGGGAAAGTTAAACAAAATAAACCTTTTTTTTGGGGGGTTGGGAAATCATCAAAAAACCCCTCCCGCTCTTGGGCAGAGCGAAAGGGAGTGCCAGACGTCTACTGACTAAAAACCACCAATGTTCCTTCTTGGCCCTTTATGTCAAGACTGTAAAGAGATACCGATCTCTTTAACTACCTATTACAAATCCCCCGTATCCAACAATAACCTATTTACTTATTTCAATAACCTAGAACAGTCTTCTAAGACTCGCTTTGATAATCCCGTTCCTAGAAATTGTTTATGCAGGCAGCACAAACGAGAAAATACATAATCGTACTGGTTCACAGATGCCTTTAGTGTTGCTGTCAGAGCAGGGTTTAGAGGTAATAAGTCTGAGTAAAGAGGTTATGAATATTTAAACAAGCTTTGTTGTAAAACGTAAAAGATTTCCGTAGCTATGTACGTGTTTTAGGATTTTGTTCGACAGAAAATAATGTAAAATGCATGGAAATATAGAGACGGTTTTAAAGTTAAGCGTTGACGTATTGACTGACAAAAAATGACGTCAGAACATAACATTATATCACACCTGTAAATCATGTAGGTTTAGGCAGTTGTGTACTTAAGGTTCCATGAGGTCCGTCGGGGCCGCGGGTTGTACACTAGTTATCGCGGCCTCGACATAGAGGGCTAAGAAGGAACATGGGTGGTTTTTAGTCAGTAGAAGTCTGACACTCCCTTTCGCTCTGCCCAAGAGCGGCATTATTCGATGATTTTCCACCCGCCAATGTACCAAGGTATCAACCGGCACAAATACAGACATTATGTCGGAAAATTCCTGATGAAAAAACTTAATAGCAACTTACCCTACTTGAGGTTAAAACGTAGGACCTCGTTCTCAGTATTCTAAGGATTCAAAGTGAACCCATTTAAGGAGAGTCTAACCCAATTTGGAGTTTCAATTGGGTATGAACCTTTGTTTGGTAGTTTGTATTTGTCTAAACATACTTAAGACCGGGAGCAGCGGTGGCTCAGTGTTGGCGGCCTCGACTTACGAACAGTAGGTCGTGGGTTCGAACCCAGGCAGGCACATTACTTCGTGTATTTTATTTCATCACCGCTGCTTTCAAAGCGGTGAAGGAAAACATCGTAAAGAAACCGTCTTAGAACCAAAAAATTCCAAGACATGTGACATCTACCAATCCGCACTGGGCCCGCGTGGTAGATTATAGCCCATTCCCTCTCAAAGAGAGGAGGCCTGTATCCCAGCAGTGGGAATATTAATAGGCTGTTGATGATGATGATGACTTAAGACCGTACACGTAATTTCTGACTCTAACTGCCGTACTCAGGGACATTTAATGATTACCTAAGCAGTCACTTAGTAACGGCTTGACATATTTTTATATGACAAAACTGTCAAAACCAATACTAAGTGGTGGCTTAAGTAATCATTAAAGCTCTCTGAGTGCGGCCGTAAGACGCAGAAGTGCTTCATCGTATTAAAAAAAAATTGCTACACGTACTAAACGTATTCTATCTTAAATTAAACATAATACTTTTTCTCTTTCAAATTTCAAAAGCCACAGGTGTGTAAAGAGACGACTGATCTCACGTTTCCAGAAAATATATTATAATAATATCTTGAATAATGTTCGTGACACACAAATTATAATAGACTTTCTTAGAAGTTGCCACAGCATCCGGTATTTGAGAAGATGAGAAGTTTTAATTCTCTGTATATTATTTTGTAAGAAATTTGTGTTTGACGGCTTCATAATCTTTGAATATTTCGCGGTTATTTTGATGAATTTTGTTTTGAATTCTGTAGGTTTTATTCCATGTTAAAATGTAAGTAATTAGGTAGTTAAGACATGACTTTGATTAGCAGTGGATTTAAAATATTTTATGAGTAAACATTCGAACACGGTTTAAAATGCGCGCTCTTTTTTTCTAGACTGATTTGTGTTTGTAAAGAAATGACCTAATTTTAATGAATTAATTTGATACGAATACCACAACGAGCTGACATTGACACTCGCCAATTATTTCTGAAGTGTTATTGTATACGTTTTTCGTTAAGTTATGAGTGTTTCCCAATTATTTGATAATTTCAAAGATCACTGCTTTGTTTACTGCTACCCTGCGTACCGTGGACGACACTTGCTTCCATTCCCGACCGAAGATCGCTCACACGTTTGACTTGGAATTATTATTCGGATTTTGCCATCGGCTTGGATTGAATATTGAAGAAACTATGGATCGCTGGGTGAATTTTGGGATCAACTAATCATTGCAATACCCTATGCCGACGACCCTTGGACGTAAAACAATTTTATTCCGTCAGTGATTCGGCGAAGGCTTGCACCTAACTCAGAAAGTTAATGACCTAGCTGGGCTAGGTACCAAGATCAATGTGTTCCGCCTGCACAATTCCAAGATGACATTATAATTATAATAGAAGATGAATAAACCATTTATCACATTAAAACGTGTTTTTATTTATTCTGAACGCGTTTTCGATCAATCCTTTTCTGTTACCTACATATCTATGGCTTAAAGTCGTTGATATTCATTCATTTATAATATGCCTTTCACATTTTTATTCATAGTATGTCAAATCTTTACTAAGTGACGGCTTAAGTAATCATTAAATATCTCTGAGTACCGCAGTCAGATTGCGAAAACTTACAGAATTTTCACTGAGGGACTGATATATCTGAATCTATTAATTCATACCATTTCATGCCGTTACATCGGGGCCCAAGAATGTATGCCATCGTAACCGTCTCCTTTAAAAGAATTAAAACTGATATTACCAAAAGGTCAATGTGTACCACCAGACGCTGATTTACAGCTGCTGCCCCGAGTGCCATACGCTCTCGATTTGATTCTTCAGGAAAGTCCTAAGACGTCTTTGACATTAACATCTGCCCACGCACATACAAAAATTGCCACCCACTTTCACGCCACTTTAGCGTTCCCATTAAGTAATATCCCGGAGCTATAAGTAAATAAATACCATCAGAAAGGGTCTCTTGCAGATTAGGGTACATTTCTTAAGTGAAGATGGTGCTGCAAATATTTTCTTATTCCGTATGTCTCATTATACGGTGGGCCGGTTGGAATAAAGAGCGAAGTGTTTGGGTAAGGTCTTGGCGTACTAAGAGATGGGCGAAGGTTAGCGATTATCCCGTCGGGGCTGCGGGTTTTTCGAAAGAGATACCGCGGCTTTGGATCAAGGGCTAAGAAGGAATATGGATGGTTCTTTGTCAGTAGAAGTCTGTCACTCCCTACCGCTCTGCCCAGAGCGAGAGGAGTCTTTTGATGTTACCCACCGCCCAAAAAGAAAAAGTTTAACGATAATGAAGCTATGTGTTTTTGGGTTTTCGTACTGATCGTTCCTAATAAATGCTGATTTTGAGTGTGTAAAGTCACGAACACCAATTCGTAGTTATATAAGAAGTGATTTTCTCTCACTGTGCTGACTAATGTTTTACGCTTTTACGAATATAGCGTTTTAGAAGCCATACTATCTATCACGAAATAGGCCTTTGAATTCTGCTAATTGTATATATAGGTACACTTATTTGTGGTCTTGACTGTACTGTGACTAAAGATAAATGAAGTCCTACAAATTACCGTAAATGATAGTGGAATGACCATCACTAAGCTCCATCAAAATACCAGAACTGGTAATTTTTTTTAATGGTACAGTACCATGCTGAATAGTTTAGTTTAAGATTGTCTGCATTTTTAATCATTTTGTTTTTTATTATTTGAAATGGGCTCTTGACCTCAATCTTGCCCTAAGGGTAGAGATGAGGTCGCCGATGGAACGAGCTTACCCAAAAGACGGTTTTTTACTAGTGACTCAAATATCTTATGATTGAGGGTTTGTTTCTATTATTTAAATTTGTAGTATTTTTTTGTCCTGTGCGAGTCAAATAAATACTTTTAGTTTCTTTATTTCTTTATCCCACTAACGCGCTTTCACGTCAAACTAAGACGACTAAACCGATTTAAATGAAATTTTGTACACAGATAGTCTAGACTCTGAGAAAGGACATAGGCTTTTTTAAGCCTATGTCCTTTCTTAAATTTCTATTAAGGGGGGATGAAAATATTACTTTTGGTAGCGATAACCGACCTCTATCGCAATAACTGATATCCACGCGGAAGAAGCCGCAGGCATCAGCTAGTATAGTATAAATGGCCAAAAAAATTGAAATTGTCTCTGAAAACTGTACTGCACAAACAAGATGTTGCGTGAGTCCAATTTAGACCACGTGCCCAAGAGCCGTATTGAAGGTACGCACTGTTTCATTATATTTCAAGATACAGTCCCAAGACTGCGACGTTTTATCTTAAATTGATCTAGCTGTCTGTTATACTTACTGAGATAAAACCTTGTGACAGGCAGACATTAACGATGACTTTTGTCAACGTTTTTGGCAGCGTCGGCATCCTGTGAGTACATCTTAAAACCGATTAGAAATATTCACAGAATTTAAAATTAGCACACATGTTGTATATCTAGGCTGATGAATCGATTTTAATTTATCTACAGTACGTGTGCTCATGGGAACACCCATAAAACTTACTTCCTTTTTAGAACTTACCTAAGTGATGAATTTTCAAAAATCCTATTTTAATTTTTATGTTAATGACGTCACTTGACTGGAATTTACGGCGCAGTAAATGTCATAATGTCTTAGAATTTTTCGAACTCCGAAAGTAAAGTAAAGTACCTGGGGACAATTATCAACAACTAAGTATGCCATGGTTTATGTGTTATCCTCATCACTTATCAGCTCTGCTTACTCTCAGGCCCCCCCTTTTTTTTGGCGGGTGGAAAATCATCAAATGACCCCTCCCGCTCTTGGGCAGAGCGAAAGGGAGTGTCAGACTTCTACTAACTAAAAACCACCCATGTTCCTTCTTAGCCCTCTATGTCGAGGCCGCGATAACCAGTGTACAACCCGCGGCCCCGACGGGTCTCAGGCCCCCCTTGTTTCACAAAACCACTTAGATCTTGGAACCGTTTAAAAACAACATATTTATAAATTGTCTTTTGTACGTGGAAACTCGAGCTTGTGAACCAAACGTCAGTCAGTGAGCACTTGGCGCGTCGTATGTCTATGTCCTGCATTTCATGCTCGACGTGACACGAAGTGCCACAGCCACGGTGTATAGATGGTCCAGTGAACCAACTGCCCTGGTTGATTTGAATATTAATCACTTGCAGTACTTACTAATGGTTTTAAAACATCACATTTTTTCCAACCCTCTATCAGATAAAATAATTCCCATAATAAACATTTTTCTATTAAATTGCTTGTAATTTTTTTTTACGTGCAGAGTGTCATATTCGTATGGCGAAAAAGCTCTTTAAATAAAGATTAAAAGACACAGGCTATTTGGGCTTCATCGTCTGCTCAGAATTTTGTTGGGGTCGACTTTTATTCTTACTGGATAAAGTTAAATACAGTAATTATGTTACTTGGGGCGACTGCCTATCTGACTTCCATAATATTAACCGACTAATTAGATATTATGTTACCCTGTAATGACCGACGTAGCTATTGCCATGGTTGATGACCATCTATTTCATCCCGAGAAGCCTCCGTGCCGAGGCCAATGGCAATCGATGAAAACGTGGAAATACCATAATAACACTGCGCGACGTGCACCAACGAGGCAGAAGGAAACATTTTGTTCCCAGTTGAAATACCGCTTGTAAATCGTCGACTGTGGCACTCTCTGTCACCGCCGACGACATGACAGTACAAACGATTGTCTTTTATTATATTAAGAATGGGTGCCGGGTGCGTGCAATATGACACGGTGGAGGCCAACTAATGAGAATTAGTTATAATCGTTCATGATGCTTCTCATCTGTTGGGAGCCTAAGAATGGAGCAGGTGATTTTGGCTTGAGTATTGTTGAAAAAAATTTTCCAAAGCGGTATCTACATGATTTTGTATGAAAAATGAAAACAAAGCGAATATTGATAATAGAGTAGTTAACAAAAAAAATCTAATTAGTCCGTCAGATAGACTTCCAAAACATATTGGACACGTATTTTTTTTTTCACGTAAACAAACAATGAAGACGATACAGTGCTTTGAAAACTCGTGTGACAATTTTCTGAGGCATTAGTATGACATTCTTCAGCGGTCAGTGACGTCACAACCCCCCACTCAAATCTTTGACGCGTTTTATCTTCGTCAATTTTTATCAATTTGATGAAACAAAAAATACGTATCCAATATTTTTCGATAATCTAATATACGGATTAATAAGAATCATATTTTTTAAATCAGTAAAAATCTCTATTGGAAAATAATTTGTATGCCAGTTGATTCTTTGATAGTAAGTCTCTTTCATACTTTAGATTTCTAGAATTATGAAAAAAGAAAATGCACCTGTTATAGTTTAGTAGAAATCGGATACTAAATGACGTTCCTGTGGTTCAATTCCTGACATTTCCGCGAGCAAAGCAATGGGAAAATGCTAGTAAGTAAATAAAATGAAGCAACAAACCATGACCACGTCGCCAGAGAATGTCTCCCTTCAAAGTGGTGGATAGGTGTCTCTAAAGCCATAAAATTGAGTCATAATATTAATACAATGAGCCAAACGTTAGTTAAATATTACTGTTATTGTTCAGCAACACCTCTGGGTAATTGGTAATTCAATGTTTTGTCCTCGTTTGATTTTATTTTAATAGTGGATCTGGACCAAAGCTTTTCGAACATCTGTAACGACTTTGACCAGGATTTACAGGAACTTTTTATGTTGATCTAATTATGTTATCATATCATTGTTATTGCTGTATAATTTCACAATATAGGCGGATTTAATGCCTCCATGCAGGTATTGTTTACCAATCAACCTCTAGTTCCTAGTTTCTGAGGTACAATATTTCATTCATTAGTACAGCACCAATGATACAATTTTGTTTCCTATGTTCATTTTTTATTAACCGACTTCCAAAAAGGAGGAGGTTCTGAATTCATTTGTATGTATGTTTTAGGATGAACCGATTTTAAAAATTCTTTTTTTATTCTAAAGAGTATATTATATTATACATATTATATTATATATTATTATTTTATATTCCGAAGTAGCAAAAAAACGAAATCACAAAAAAGTCTGAAGGCGGTCGCAAAAAAAATGAAATCAAACAAAAAACGGTCACCGACTTCAGAAGCAGATTTTTCTTCTGATATTTATTTTTCACTTTTATGTGATTTCGTTTTTTTCACTTCTTGTGTTTTGCGAAGACGGTTTTTTTTGCAAAAAAAGTTTTTTTTTGAAAAATTGTTTCTGTGGATAAAATTGCGCCAATTACAGAAAAGTTAACAGAGAATCGACTCTCGTGGTATGAGCATTTGATGAGAAGGGATAGATCGCATGTAACCAAAAAAGTGATGAATATAAATGTGGATGGACGGAGAGGGAGAGGCAGACCAAATATAAGATGGATAGAGTGTGTGAGGAGTGATATGAAGGAAAAAGGAATAGGTAAATGATAACGTGACGATTGACAGGGCAGAATGGAAGATAAAAATGTGTTGCGCCGACCCCAAAATAACATAGAATAAGGACAGGAAGATAATGTTTGTGTGGACCTTAAAAGTGTAATTTTCTGAAATAAAATGTATGGGTTTATTTAGAAGAAAAAAATTGCTTTGGGTTAAACCGGACCGCATTGAAGAAAGAAGAAAGAAAGAAAGAAAATTTATTTATTTGTCGCAGAAACATACCGAGTATACAGGAAAAAAACATTACACAAACAACGCATAACAGATATAAAAAAAATACAACAAGCAGGGATTACAAAAAAGAAACTTGCACGTTGTGACTGCGACAAGTAGGTTACCACTCAGCATGATGCTGTGTTATGGTCGCCCACAGCACAGCGCTGGTTTTCAGTGGTCACCCGTGAAAAACGTACGAATGCCAAGAGCTTCAAAATTAAGTATATAAAATAAATTAAGCAGTGCTTGTAATATTACTTGACATGACTCAAAAGTAAGACACAATTATTATATAAATTAAAACCATTGTTACAAAAGATAAATTACAAATCAATCATTGCGATACACAATCTGTTAGTTTGAACGAGGGACATGATACTAAAAAAATATGAACAATAAAAACACTGGTATATAACATACAGAACCATACCAAATACTTCGGAAAAGTCTCGCAGTCCTTGCGTTTATCACAGAAAATGAGTATGAATTTACTACTGGTGTAGGACAATGGCAAAAATAAACGTCTAATAGAGTGAGACCTGGAGAGCATGCGGGGCCATCGCACAATAGGGGATCGGACTCGGTTAAAAAATATGATTCTAATAATTAGTCCGTCAGTTAGATTATCAAAAAATATTGGAACTTGTTTTTTGTTTTATTAAATTAATAAAAATTGACGAAGATAAGACGCGTCAAAGATCATGAGTGGGGGGTTTTGACATCATTTGTTGGTGAAAAATGTACTACCATGTGACGTTTTCGAGGAATTCACGAGTTTTCGAAGCATTGTATCATGTCTTCATTTTTTGTTTATGTGAAAAAGAAAAAATACGTGTCCAATATTTTTTTGAAAATCTATCTGACGGACTAATTATTATTTTTTTGTCCGAGAATCGCTTACTGAATATTCCTTCAATATGTCCCTCGTTTAACCTAACATCCTGTATAGTAAAAAAAAAAAAAAATGCGTTGCACGTTCCTCTTAAACCTTCCTAGCTGAACCATCTTAAGCTAGAACTAGGTCACGCAATATTATATTATAGTGCAACGATGGTTTACGCTAGCCAGCTATTTAATGCAAACAATAATTAAAATCATAAAATTATAATTTACGACTACTTCAAACGTCATTACGTAAACCGAGTAAACATTTTAAGAAACCCTAATAATATTCATATGGTAAAGCTCAACGTACAGCTGTGGGCACTCTATGGTTGCTCACCGGGTATGGCTAAATTAAACTGAACCCTAATCTAACGGGAAGGTCATACAAAGCGAGGTCATGTTATACAGCATCGTCTCAATTATAGCTGTTCGCAATAGTCATGTTTACTTAAAAAAATATGATTCTAAAGAGTCCGTCTGTTAGATTATCGAAAAATATTGGATACGCATTTTTTGTTATAACAAATCATTAAAAATTGACGAAGATAAAACTCGTCAAAGATTTGAGTGGTGGGTTGTGACGTCACTAACCGCAAAGATATGTCTTAGAATATTACGTCACACGTGTTTTCAAAGCACTGTATCGTCTTCATTGTTTGTTCACGTGAAAAAAGAAAAAAATATGTGTCCAATATTTATTGGAAATCCATCTGACGGACTAATTATATTTTTTGTTACCTACCCTATTAGAGCTGTTTGGAATTATTTCTATAAAACCGCCTACTCAGACGAACTAGTAACGATGATGCATCTGCTCGGGATCAGCTAGTAAAAAACAGTATCACTCTCAGCTCCGTGAGCTTACCGTTGGGTTGACCGAGCCATCCCCTCATTTAAATAGGCCGGTCGTCGTCACTTTTTTTTTCTTGACGTAGAAATCCTCATATGTTTTTTATTGCTGATAGGCTCGCGTTTGACCACTATCTCACCTGATGTTAAGTGACGATGTGGTCGAAGATGTAGCACGCTGACCTAGAAGTAACTTATTCACTCTTGACTTGAAGACCCCTAGGTTATACTTATCAGGAAATACAGACTATATAATATCAGGATATAACATCCTTCGGCTTGGGAAGAACGAAGGAGTCTGTCAGACTCGCACTGACTAATATCACACCAGTGTTCCGTCACACTTTCGTTGGGGGGCAGCAGAATCGAATGCAACTTCCATTGCGTCATAGGTAGTCAGGTGAGGCTCGTTATCACCTTCACACAACCATATTTGGTGAAGGTCGTCGGCCCGCCGTAAACCGGGCAATACATAAGGCGGCTTCTATCCAGAGAAACTGGACTGATACTGACATACTTTCACTGAGCGGGCCCCCGGTTGACGACGCTGATGCCTCGCAGAGCTTAATACCCAAACCACTGCAACTCCTGAAAGCCAGTATCAACAGTGGCGATCACCCGAAAAGTGCCGAGACAATGAAGCTCGTCGATCTAAATCCCGCAACGAAATTAACCAGAAAATAATAGCGGAGAAGTAGGAAAAGAGCTGGCTACACTGTCTTTATGAGCTTTAAAGTACTTACAACACAATTAAAACAATAGCACACGAATTTGAATGGACGCTGCTTGTAATATATTTAACCGTATTAAATGTCCGGTCGCTCGTAAACTAAGCACCTGACATCATACGCACACGTCGTGCCAAGAGTTGCGACTGACATTTCCTTTATTGTATTTATTTGGTTTCTTAATATATTTTGAAACACTTTGCTCCAGTTGTACAGTTGGAGGAATAGAGATAAAATTTAAAGGTCCTGCAAATAGAGAAACAGAGATAAGAATCTCGCCATATCAATAACTAGCGGACGTCACGCGGCTTCACCCACGTAGTTCCCGTTCCCATGGGAATACAGGGATAAAAAGTAGCCTATTTTACTCGGGGATAGTGTAGCTTCCTAACGGTGAAAGAATTTTATATCGGTCCAGGAGTTTTTAAGTTTATTCATTATAAACATACACACAAAAAAAAAACAAATCTTTTCTCTTTATAATATTAGTGTAGATAAGCTGGTTGGTCCGTGGATGGGTGACCACCCATACCGAGTTCCCACCGTGCCTCAGAAAACACGTTAAGCTGTTGGTTCCAGTTATCATTTCAAAATCTATGACACTCGTTACAGGCTGAGTTGTAGAGGTCAGATAGGTTGGAAAAAGCTAAGCAGATGATGATATCTTTCTATAAAGTAATGACTGCTGAGACGACGAGAACTAGAGAAGTATTGAAGAAGAATACATGCTGTACCGAATGCAAAAACAATTAAAATAAGGGCAGTGGAAAGATGACTCAAATCGTACCGATCGGCAAACTCCTTTCAACATTTACCATCGCTGAAGCATCGTCACGTTGGCTTGCCCTGATTCGCGCTTATCTGGCTTTCAAGCCGTATCATCTTTCACACAGTCCATCCATCGTTTCTTTGGTCTTCCACTCTTAAACCATCAACATTCATCCTCAAAACTTTCCTCACGACTGTTTCTTCATTCCTCCGCATCACAATGTCCATACTTATTACGACCATCATCATCATCATCACCACGACCACCATTTGCAAACATCACTTTTCAGTCACTGGCATTAATTTCAGACTTCGGCACGATCAGTATGATTTGACTGAGAGTCGAATATGAGTACTTACCTAGTCTAAGTCGAAGTTTATCCTCTGACTGCTGCACTCAAAAATGTTTAATGATTACTTAAGTCAACACTTAGTAAAGATTTTATCTTTATATTTTTTTTTTCTGTACGTGTGTTTGTCATTGAACTCCTCCTAAACGGATGGACCGATTTGGATGAAATTTGTTGTGTGTGTTCCAGTGGATTCGAGAATGGTTTAGATTCACGATTGGACTCGGTAGGTAGCGCTGTCCGGGCAGGACGACGTTTTGCAGGTCCGCTAGCATAAATTATATAAATACGAGTGCAGCAGTTAGTTGCTATATTATTTTTTGTTTTACAAAAACTATGTGCATATTAAAATTAGTGTTTATCAAAGACATAAATATCATAATAAATACCTTTAACTGCGCTACTCATAGATATTTAATGATCGATTAAGCCGTCACTTAGTAAAGATTTGACATACTTTTGTATAACAAAACTGGCAAAACATAATATAATATAAGTGATGGCCTAAGTGATCATTAAAGCTTTCTGAGTGCGGCAGTAAGACTTGTTTATCAAACGTCCAACATGGGCGTTGTAGTAATCGTTGCCAGGAATATCATTTATAACCCATTCGTGTTAGTCATCTTGAAGAATACATATAGAAAGGTTTTTTATGGGTCTATTTTATAGACTGAAAAACTCATGCCTCGATAATGGTCTGTAGTTTTTTTTTTTAAGCGTGCCCCACACAGATGGATGACTATACTACCTACTTTTTTTTTTTTATTGTACATAGGCTCGCGTTTGACCACTATCTCACCTGATGTTAAGAAAACAAAAACAAAATAAAAACATAACAAACAACATACCGAGTTGTTTAAAAAAACACTCTGTCAATGTGATTCCAGAACTAGAGAATCCAGCTATCAAGATACCGTATTGGGTAGCCAATACTAACTGGGTTGTAGTATTGTGTTTATGTTTTGGACCAAATTCTGCAAACATAGTAAAGCGATAAAAGCCAGCTTTGACAGGAAGCAAAGCTTTAGACTCTCCCTTCTGGCTCACACTTAATTTGATAATTTAATAAAAAAATGTTTTCCCTAAAACTTTTTGTTGCGGCCCTTGGAGAAATCCTTTGATATTATAATCTGTGTAATTTTTTTTTTTGTGGAAAAGGTCAAAATGAGTTTTCATTTATTATTGTTTTCCGGTTTGGTTAAAGAGTTATTTATGAGTCTGCCTAACTAATTGAGTTGCCCCAAGTTTGACTAGTCGCGCGAAGTATTATCAGATCAGCCCAGAAGATCCCAGAAAGAGGTGGCGAGACGATCTAGAAGCGCACCGTGAGGGCTGATGATTCGAGGAAGCATGGGAAAAGACCACATGCATCGAATAAGGGGAGACCTATGCCAGAAGTGACACAGTACAGGCTACTGCAAAAAATATATAGATAGAGTAAGTCGATTATCGAAAGGTGTGAGTGGCAACTCCGGGAGAGGATGCCCTAGAAAGACATACACTGATCTCAGTGGTGATGTTCTTTGTATGGACACGTGCGTACTCGTAACCGGCGTGCGTGTATGACTAGGTGTCATGAATGTGGACGAGCACAAAGAAAGAAAGAAAGAAAGAAAGAATAATTTATTTGTCAAACATGCGTTTACATAAACTGATTATTCAGACATGCAAGGTATTGAATTAAAATATGTTGTGAGCGTCCATGTTTTTGTTTGTGTTTTATTTGTGTGTTACAAAGGTGTAAGTAACTATCGTATCTGGTGGCGTTCTGTGGTCTCTGACAACCTTTTCTCATAGGGTTACCCGTGAGTGTAAGTATGTGTATAGACGTTAATTTTAGGTGAGGATCACAAAATGATCGCTGCAGTTGAGAATATCAGTCGCGATGATGACGTTTATTCTGATTTATTTGTGTCATCCAGTAGTCACAGTGAATATTATTGATGGGGAGTAGGAATTTATAGCTTCGAATTTACATGCCAAACGGGCTGACGGAATTGTAACGAAGTATTAAGTATTTTGTAGTTCTGACTGCGGATAATGTTTACTTTAATTTCATTTAATTGTGTTTCTGTGTATTTGTTCTTTATATTTGTATGGCCTACAGTTATTTGTTTCGGGTTTAGGTGTGTTTGTGTATGTGAGTTTGAATGTTTGTAAACGCACCCACGATACAGATGAAATTTCTAGTGTAAGGAAAAGTGTTTTAAAAAACAAACAAACTTTTTGATCTCGATACTAAATGTAGAAAAAAAAGCAAATAGGTTTAGTTTGTCACATGGTCACTTATATTATAATTAACACTGAAAACGGGATATTTACTTTTTTTCTATTCGTGAGGAGCTTCCGAAGTCGAAAGAAAACATACATGGTAGAGAGTGAACTGATATGTCTACTCATAAATACCCACAAGCAATTATCGTGGGGTGCTTGCAACCCTGTCGAGGCTGCGGGTTGTTTGGAAGAGATACCGCGGCCTCGGCACAAAGGTCCAAGAAAGAACTTGGGTGATTTTTACTCAGTAGAAGTCTGGCACTTCCTACCGCTCTGCCCAGAGTCATTTGATGATTTCACACCAAAAACAAAAAAAGAAATGTGTCCGCAACAGCTCCGAAATATTGGGAACTCATAACAAATAGATATACAGACATTGTCGTGAGGCAACCAGACGACCAACACTTTTCTTTCCATTCCTTGAACGCAACTCGGTCATAGCTTTATTCCGTCTGCCATTACTGCGTCTTGCTAGGTTTAACTAATTTTGTTTCTTTAATTTTAAACTTTTGCCCCAAACGTTTATTAACATTTCACCCGTTTTAACCAACCACCTTCTCTCTTTCCAGGTACAGTGCTGTGAGTGAAGTGATGAGTGACAAGTGAGTGTGTGAGTGTAAGTGAGTGATGGAGGCAACCCCACTGCCCCTCGAGGTAGACGAGGAGGGACGTCCTCAGCAGGGCTCTTCCACTGGGAGTGGATCCTCATCGGGAACTGGATATTATGCGCATAAGAACGGTAAGTGGTGAATTTAATTCAAAACACGAGATTTGGGAATACAAACTGATCTGTCAGCTACCGAATGAAACTACCGATGCTATTGGATGCTAGTTCAATACTGGCTGGCCCTTCGTAATGGTGCAGGCACGCACACATATGACACCTCACAAACAATCTAAAATTATACAAAGTGGTTTTTTTTTATATCCTTTGCAACTCGAGGGTATAAATGAGACCATCAAAGACTCAACTGGCATTGCATATGAAAAAAAAAATCGTTTTAATTATTTTTTCTAAATAATACGACAAAGCCACTGTTATTATTTGTTATTAATGTAATAACTTTTGCGTGAAATATGACAGCGTCGCATTTCCTTGAATGAAAATGAATTACTTTTTCGCCTTTATCAATGAAACTTAAGATATAGTAGGTTACACACACATCGAAAGTGTAGTGTATAATATTTTTGAAACTATTTTTGAACCACATATTCTTACACAATAACGCTAGCGTGGCAAATCAAAAAGACACTGTTTGTGTGTGTGTGTAGTAAGTACCTTATATCAATATATATATATAAATAAATTAATGCCACTTTTCGTTGTAATTTTAAACTAAATAATGGGCTCTCCTATCCAAACCAAATGCTGGTTCGGACTATTTAGTAGATGGTCTATGTGAAGTTTGCACAAAATCGATCAAGTGGTTCTTCATCTATCACATTTTTTGTAACAAATGAATTCAATAAATGGCGGATCATTTTGTTATTTGCAATTGGATCCAGTAGGTGGCATTGCTGTCCGGGCAGGACGACGTCTGTCAGGTCCGCTAGTACGGTATAAAAACTTTCGATACTAGTTTTGATATAAAATTTACAAACATAACATACTTATTACGCACGAAATTCTCGTAATAGGGGTTTTAAGTCACTGCGCGTTGTTCGAAAGAGATACCGCAGCCTCGACACAAAATACTAAGAAGGCACATGGGTGGTTTTTAGTAAGTAGAAGTCTGACACTCCTTACCGCTCTGCACAGAGCGGGAGGAGTCACTTAATGACTGCTTGGTTTTAGTCCCATGTAAGGCAAGCATAGCAAGGTATTATCAACCGGGCACAAATAAAAAAAGTAATTCCTGATGGAAACATTCAATAACACTTGATAATAATTATGACACATAATGGAATAAATTGCTATTACAATGAATCTCAATTTTAACCAGCTTAAACATTTTAAAACCAGCTAAACTACATTATTATTAAAACTGATTTACGCAGGTAAGTATCGTAGTTACGTAGGTAGGCGTAAGCTAAGTATAATTGTCCAAGTCATTACAACAGACTTAAGTGTGATTATACCGACAAATAATAACGAAAATCACAGATTACACTTTTGGAACGAAAACTAACATAATGACAGACTCTGTGGCGACTTTCCACCGTAAATAGCTTGAAAGTCAACACAAAGTCGTGTTATCTGATTCACTTATATTTTATGAGTTCTGCGACCGAATCTAAACTGTGAAGTAAAGGCGTTGTTTGACTGCTGCGCACTGTTTATGTTACGCACTTACACGTGTTAATTCAGCTGGAACACAGGCTTTTTCTCCGTGAGAGAGAGAGAGGGTCGTATGTAGGTAGGTATATGTCACACCACTTTGAACCTTTGGTTTGAGAACATGCGATTCCTCACGATGTTTTCTGGTACTATATTAAATGCAGAGCTAGTGAATTAAATTATTTCAAGTTACGCGCTTGTCTGCATTCGAACTCATGATTCATACTACTTCTTCTACTATGTCAGAGGCCTTCCTCTACAATCGTCTGTGTCATGTGCGTTCACGTTTGATGTCATCCTGCCATGAGTAGCCAGCCCCGTTAATACTACGTGAGTGCAAATTCCACGCAGCAGTGGAACCGTGCCTTTATATTAGATTTCAAGATTGAGTCGATACGGTTTTCGGGTCAAATTTTCGTCGCCAAATGTCGTTTGAGCGTAGTGCGTGGAATTGTGACAGATTTGGCTTATGATAAATTTGTTTATTTCGCTACGGGGAAGTTTTGAGTACCTACTGTTACAATACAAGGCCATTAGTTTGGAACATCGGGGTTCAACTAATTGAACTAAAGACCGAATTACATAGAAATGCGGGTGTAGGTCGAGCGTGGGTCGGGTCGTGTCCGTTGCGTGAGGCGCTCTGTTTTTTGCCTTCCAACGCAGATACTGGCAGCTCTTCCTACGGCGTGCCGGCATTTTGCAACTTCAAACTGCATTTTTATCACTAGGCTTGTAAAAACGGGCCTGTTTACGAGTAAATTCTATATTTTTTCCCGCGAACGCTCTCTCTGTGATGTCGTCTATATAAATTCATGAAATTACACCCGGCGTACTCTCGACTCGTCCCGCGTCCGACTCGTCCCACGCAAGACCCATGCCCGCTCCCTGTGTGTGTTACGCTTCAATGGAGCTTCTTGTTTTACGACTTGATATACTAAAACTACCTACCACTTTATCATAATCATCAGTCTTGTCCACTGCAGAGCTGAGTATAGTATTTTGCTTAATGCCATACCACTCTAGACTTTGCAGTTCAGAACCTTACGTCAACAGTCGAATAAAGTCGTCTTCTTCTATATTATTAGTACATTACTGCCGCGGTCTATAATGACTACTTTGCTGGTCGCGCTGATGATGGCCGACAGCGCAGCGTAGCGCAGCTCCAGGCCAACACAGCGCGGTCAGCGTGCAGCACTTGATGGACGAGCTGAGATAAAGGCCGAGACCGTAGGCCGAGGCCTTTACAGCGAGGACAGCAAGGGCTGCAATGATGGCCAAGCTGAAAGGCCTAGAGCGTAGCTAGGCTAGCTCGAGGCAATCATAGCGTGACCAGCGAAGCAGTCATTGTGGGCCAAGGTTTGTATAGTGCTTTACTCAAAAATGCAAGTACCTAATCTAAATAAAACCAGCAAGTAATTTAAATAAAAAATATATTAATTAACTAGACTTTTAATTAAAATGACAATTATGAAAAGTACAGTTACTAAAATTCAACACCGACTTTCCCGGTTTGATATTACTGATAGTTTGCGATAATTCTAATGCGGTGTTTGACTGCTGGATTATTTCTTCATTTATTACTTCATTTAAATCTTTTTTTTTTTACCTTTAGACGTACAAACAGCTGTGTTTTAAATAAAATCTTTTTGGAATTGATTTTTTAAAACGTTGAAACGTCAACGTTCAAACGTCGTTTCAACGTTTTAAAAAATCAATTCCAAAAAGATTTTATTTAAAACACAGCTGTTTGCATGTAATGTTGTCATTATTCAGTAATGGTCTAGCTCGCCGTCCGTCTGTCTTGTGATGACGACAGGCCATGTCGACGGCGCGTTTGTGTTCCAGGCGCGCTCAAAGAGATTTGAAACGCAAGGGCCGACGCCGTCGAGGCTGTGGGTTGTTCGAAAGAGATGCCGCGGCTTCGACGCAAGGGTTAAGAAGAAACATGGGTGGTTTTTAGTTAGTAGAAGTCTGACACTACCTTCCGCTCTGCTCAGGAGCGGGATATTTGATGATATCCCACCCCCAAAAATATCGACAGTTGCCGAATTCGAAACTCAGATAGGCAGTCTCTTCATGTTAAATATTGACATCAGATAAATCATACTGGAGACATCCTAAGCAAAATTAGGTATGGTCGAAAAGAACCGCATTAAGGATTTTTATTACGTTTAAGGGTGAGTATAATTTTTCTTTGAAACCAGCTCAAATGACCCGCAACATTACCACATTTTCCCGCACCTGAACAATATGCTGCAAATAAAAAGGACTTTTATAAATGAATGGTCTCTAATTGATATGGAATTAACAAAGAGATTAATGTACTGTGATGTTATAACACCTGGGCTTAATGGCTTTTTGATCATCTCTTTGAATTAAGTTGTTGGTTATTTGAAAATGAAAGGTTTTTGTCTATAAGAACATGATTCTAATAGAGTCCAGTTGATGACAATAGGTTCGTTCGCCCTCTTTTTTTTGGGACTAATAAGTCAATTGCTTATTATTTAAAATGTTACTGTTTCGTACTTTTTGCCATAAACTTATTGAACGTTTGTATGCAGTTTATGAAGATTAAATTATTTTTTTTGTTATTTTATAAGTACAACTTATTTTTACTTGACTGCCCCAAAAAAGAGTGTTATGTTTTTATCGTTCTGGTATTTTTATTTATAGGCAGAACAGCTATATTGTTCGTGCATGCAGACATTTCACTGACATATTTATAATGCAAGAAATATGATTTAGATCCATTCCCAACTAGTCTGAATTCGGCCAGAAGGTGCTTTAGCCTCAATTATTTCAAGTAGGTAGGTAGGTTATTTTATTTGTTGTTATTAATTTCTCAATTATTTCATTCATATAATATTTTTTTTGCAAATAAGTTTTTTTTATATTGTATTATTTTACATGGCGTTTTTTTTATGAGTCACACCTTAAATAATTTAATTATAATTCTATGCGAGAGGTTTTGTGAATGGCTTTCTGGTGACTCTGGTTTCTTAGTCATAGTCATAGTCATTTATTTCATAACAAAATACTTTGTGTAGAAAATTATTTAAAATTAAATTTATACTAGATAGTCATAAAAATATTATTAAATTAAAAATAATTCATTTCAAACAATAAATTAGATTACATTGGAAACTTATATGAAGAAAAATAATAATAATTTAAAAAGATGAAAATAAGTAAATAAAGGTACATTTGTCAACATTTGTCCATTAAACTATTCTATACTGTTGTAGCTCTTCCTCAATAAATATCTCCTTAATTTGTTTTTAAATAAATTTACGCTGGTCATTCTTTTAAATTTGGCAACTTATTGAATAACCATCATCTTCTTATTGTTTGTTTTTATTGGGTGTAAGTCCTCCATATAGGTACTAAACAAATAAATTAAGAAACCGGCGTAAACTTAAAATAAACACGTGTCAAAAATTCAACCATTTAACTTCGATGGTGGCGACAAATTATAGTAACTAAAAAAACCTTAAAAAAAAATTATACCTCAATATTTCTTGAACAATTCAATATTTGTTTTAACAAACAATTATCTGGTCCAATCTTCAAACAAAAGTGACTATTACGTCTTCTTAACATTGAGTTAGTACAAAATACGATTTCAATGGATGTCTTTATCTTTCCCATATGTTACTATAACTAATGGGCAATAAAAATCGAAGAAAATCCCAACAATTTACTGCAACCATGATATACTTTTATTGTCTTAGATAACCCTGTTGAAATATCAAGAAAGATTAATACGGCGCAAGCTGAAAACTGAAAATTCTGTCTTATTTTTATAGAGCTAAAGCTTAAATTGGAAACATTAAGGCTACAAATTATTCCATTCATTGAATTTTAAACATTAAAGTGGCGTGAAATAAAGCTCAATGTAGTTTGTGATTGGATTTAAGAGATTTTCCGACTATGTGCTCTCAATTAATGTTTGTTAGTTCTGAAAACTTGTTCAATCGATTTTTCTGTTTGTTAGAGACAAATTACTAAATAAGTCATAAATGCTCTCAAAACGATGAAAGGAAAACATCGTGAGGAAACCGGCATGGCTTAGAACCAAACATTCGAAGACATGTGGCATCTACCAATCCGCACTGGGCCCGCGTTATAGATTATAGCCCATTCCCTCTCAAAGAGAGAGGAGGTCTGTGTCCCAGCAGTGGTAACATTAATAGACTGTTGATGATGAAGTCACAAATAGGGTTTAGTTTGGATTGACAAATAGTTTGAAAAGGACATCACACTTATATTAAAAAGGCGAAAGTTTATGAGTGTGTATGTTTGTTAATTCTTCACGCAAAAACTACTAAACGGATTTAGATAAAATTTGGTACACAGATAGTTTATAACCTGGAATAACACATAGGATAGTTTTTATCCCGATTTTATCTTCCCGTGGGATAATTTTCGAGTTGTAGCGGGTGAAACCGCTGTCAACAGCTAGTGTTTGATAAGATCAAGATGGCCGAGAAAAGTGGCTACCACCTACCGCCCGTTCGGTAACTTAGATCATTTTTCAGTTTACATCTTCCTAATAACTTTTTTGGAGTAATAATGACCCAATTATAATGGCCCTGATTCTTAACATATCGGATATTTCGCCAGTTATGGTAGAACCCCATGTAATAGGGGGAACCTATTACCATCAACCGCGCACAGATCCAGAATACTTGACAGCTACGGAGAAACTACTGATGGAAAACCCCTTTTTTTGGCTTTTTGTAAGTCATCAAATAACCCCACCCGCTCTTGGGCAGAGCGAAAGGGAGTGCAAGACTTCTACTGACTAAATACCACCCATGTTCCTTCTTAGCCCTTTATGTCGAGGCCGCGGTATCTCTTACAACAACCCGCAGCCCCGACGAGATGATGAAAAAACCTAAATCACAAGTTCGTTAGAAAAATAAAAATATTAGGAATTCGGCTCTTGGTTCTTGGTTCATAAATGTACGTTATATACTAAATTATGTCTCACGTTGTCTTAAGCCCGGAGTCTTCATATAAAAGCGTTTCTTTGATATTTTTTTCGAGCTCAGATCTACGATTTTTATAAAACTACTAATTTGTAAAAACAAGCTCATTGCAACAGTAATTAACCTAATAAACATTATTTTTTTCTCAGCCAACCATAAACGTCTCCACTATTTATTGAACTGGCAACATTTCTTACTGGTGTTGTAAGAAATGTTTCCAGCTATAAATTAGACTAAAAAAACAAAAGAATTAAGAGGCAATATACAGGGTGTAAGTTAACCCTTCACACATACGTCAACCGAGCATTCTGTACATCATACTAAGTACCCCTACGCAAAAATTTTTGCTGGAAAACGACTTTTTTTTTTGGGGTCAAAATTTTCATTTTACGTTAAAACTCAATGTAGCACTCTTAAAACATTTTGATAGTGGATGCTTTAAATAGTAAAAGGGTCATGGAGGTAATTTAAGTCAAGTTCTCACCTGAAAAACTAGTATTTACAAAAACAGCTGTTCAAAATTTGGAACTTTGACCCCCAATAGCTCCGTAACTAGGGGTTTCCCAGGTATGGTCTAGAACAAAAAAAATATCGCAGTGGTGGGGAGAATACGTGCCTTTCGTTTGCGTTAAGGGTACTTTTACACCCTTTATAGTAGAATAACTGCCGCTGTTGCGTATCCAATAATCCCAGGGGTAATGAAGGATCTTATTGACCAATAAACGTGTTTTATTTCAGCTTCATCAGACAAAATAATTCGTCAACGGGACAGGAATTTGGAATAACAGTAAATTGATGATAGATTCTGTTTCGTTCACTAAGATTGTTGGGGCTGTTTTAGTTTTAAAGTTATTTAATTTAAGTTTTTTAAGACCCCCATCCATCGCACATAAGGAATGACCATAGACGGAAAACCAATCTGTAGGCCGACATGAGGGATGTGGACTCAGCATGCATTGTCCCAATAGTCGTATCAGCATATGGCTTGATTGCCAAGAGCATTGCTTGGCTTGATTGCATCAAGGGCTTTATTTAGAAACCTGTTTCCGCGGTGTTTTCTTAAAATAATAGAATATTTTAAAAATTATGTAACTCGCAAAAACAATTTAAAGGGAATGAAATATCGAATAAAACTACCTTTAGAATGGCGAAATATTTCTTTATAGCATACTGAGATTAAACAATTCTCACTCGTTCGGCAATTGGTGCGGACTGTATTCACAATTACTCGACCCCCTTTTTACTTCTCCCCTCTACTGAATGTGGGTCAATCACAACCCTTTAATCAGACCGGCTGCGAATCATGGCCGTCATTCATTGATAAGAAATGAATGGAGTGGCTTTTAAATTGAAATTGAAGATTTTAAAACTGATTTTCGTTTGTGGAGTTATTTTTGAAAATAATTGAGAAGTTGTTGAATAAAGGTATGTTTATTTCACATCATAGTTAAAAATAAAACGGTCAGTCTTATTCATGAAACTGGTAGATAAAAGTGCAATGCTTGCTTGTTGCTTTATCAATTTCAATTTAGACACCATAAACAATTTAATAATAATAATAATAAATTTATTCAAAGTTAAGTTTGGTAAAATACAACATAAATCTTAAAAATAATCTTAGGTATAACAAAGTTCGATGCCTGTACTAGGATAAACCTGTATCACAGGCGATATGGCTTCTAATACTAAAAACTTTTTGGACAACAGATTTCTAAGCAATATGTAATAATACAAGAATAATTTAATGATAAAGAAATAATTTCGGTCGCTTTTCATGTGTGTCAAATGAAATTTTCTACTAGAAATCGGATTTTTATGCAGTTTACACCAATATTTATGAATCTGTCGAAAGCGTTATTGTGTCTCGTGTTAAAATATTTTTTTTATTAAACAAACGTATAGTATTCACCATGCTGCAAATGGTTAAAATCATGCGGTGGGAGCGCTAGTATGTAATTTAAAAAAAAAGATTTATTTAATCTCGTTACGCTAGTTGGTCCCACGCTGGGCGCCAACTCCGTACACGAGTACGATCTTATTACTCGATTTTTGCGTGTTTTGTTTGTTGTTATAAATCTGACATAGTAACATCAATAGTTTAGTACCGTGAATAATAAAGGGCTGAATTATTAAGCATTATAAGAAAACAGTTCCTTCATTTAAAGTGTCCACAACTGGCACCCAATGTGGGACTCAGAGTCCCACTATGGGCGCCAACTGCGTGTTGTTAATAAGGTAAATCTATGGGCCATTGTAGCCTGAAATAAATTGATGTCGCTGTTTATTTTATTTTTTCTTAACTGTTTGCAGAGATAATTCTAAAATTATTAATTAATTCTCTATGTATGTTTTTGTAAATCCTTTTTTTCAAATGAGGTTCATTAACCCCTATCCAGTCACAACTGTGTATAATGCTAACGTTTACCTTTGCAGTTTTTCCTATGCATATCATAGTTTTTTTTTCTATAAATTCTTGAAATGCGTGTATACTTTCATATTCTTTTTTACTAACTAATAAATTACAATCTAACCACGTCTGAATGGTCACGCAAGTTTGTTACGTCACGAGTCACAACCGGCTATTTCTCATAGTTACCGTTCAAGATATAGATTAATAGTTATAAGTGTTGTTGCATAGTTTGTGGTTTTGTACATTTTAGTGCCATCACGTTCAATAATCTCCTAAATTGTCCGTATTACTATACAGACTGGCTGACTGACTTCTACTGACTAAAAACCACCCATGTTTCTTCTAGCCCTTTATGTCGAGACCGCGGTATCTCTTGCGAACAACCCACAACCCCGTCGGGAGATTAATGACCCTTGTTTATTCGTCAAGGAACAAGGCAACATTTGCCTACCGGCGGCCTACTTGGCAGTCGGGTAAAAAACCGCAATATAAACATTTATTGTGTCTGCCTAACCAAAGTTCAAGCGTGTTGCTTACAAAATTTAGAACAACCGTCCCAGCGATTTATTACCAAAAATTCGACATTTACAGCCTAATATAATTGAGCCGGTAAAACTATAAAAAACACTATAAATGTCACATTGTTTTAGCGATGGCAACCGTTATTTCACTGTGTTATTTTGTAACAGCTGTCTCGAGTGTAAATACTAGCTGTGACAAATTAATATAATTAGTTACGTTAGAAACACCGGCAGTCGTTTTAATACTGTTGTACTGTTATTTTGTAAGACAATGTATGTGCCTTATGGAATAATTTATGAAACAGCTAATCTACCGAGGAATTATGTGAAAGATAAAGAAATTGCAAGAAAGAAAGGTATTAATTTGTCTCAGACAGGAACAAAAACAGAATGATAAAAAGGAAACAAAAACTATAAAAGTTAACACAGGAAAACTTTCAAAATCAAAACAAGACCTAATACGAAAATTAATCCTGTGCGAGGCTAAAGGTAACAACAACAACCACAATAAACAAACAACAACAACAACAACATGAAAGCATAACAGCCAACTCGAGAGAATGTTAAAAAAAAAAACGAGTTGCGCCGACCCCAAGTAACATGGCACACACAAGAGCAGGAAGATGACGATTTGCAGTCGTTGACTTCATGGATCAGCTTGGCAGCTATAGTAGGTCTGATTTCTCGGACTGTTATCTCTTATGAATTGCAATACCTATTGTTTAGAATGCATCTTCTTAAAGTAATGCAGACAAAAATATCTGACCGTCTACATTCACACGCCAGGGTTTGTCACGTTCGTCCTCCACACATGCAATAAAAAATAATAATAATAATAAAAAAACTGACAAAAAAAGGCAAAGTTGGTAAGTAACAAAAATTTTTGCTTATAACTAATGCTAGTAATTTAAACTAAACAAAAAGGAGAATCGTATAGAAGCAAATACAGCAATATCCACTTTTTTCTCAAATGACCCTGATGATAGCGCCACCATCTAAGTAAAATTTCAAACGTTTTTTTAAAGTAATAGCGCTCCTAAAACAGCAATATCCCGTATAAAAAGTACTTTAACTTTTGATGTTCGGTGCAAAAATAGCAAAATCCAAGCCTGTCAAAACCAATTGCAGCAAAGTCCCAACTAGCCAATCACGGAGCGTTATTCAGTATGGCGAAAACGGTTGAACGGCGTAAAGACGTGCTTTGATTTCGATAATTATTCTTAGATTTTAACAAGTTTTGAAGTAATCTAGTGATTACATAGTTGAGATGGATTGTGCTCCGGTCCCTGTAAATGATAACTCTGCAAGAAAACGTAAACGAAACCCCGAAAATTGGAAACGCAATGTCGCCAAAGTTCAGAGGTTAACTCAAATTTTAAACAGTACTCCCTATGCTTTGATACTTTTGTGGTAACCGATTCTTTTTATTTCGATTTCATTTTTGAATTTTCATAATTATCTTAAACTATTTGTGTGTCTGTTGTTTTTTATGCCTAAATTACTGAAGAAACAATTTAATTTTAAACAATTTTTTTTTTTTTGACCTGGCCAATAAAATTTCATAACATTACACATACCTCATAAAAGTATCTAGTTCATACGTGTTTAGTATACATCATTTTAAACATGGCGTCCGTCGGTGCAATACCAGCAAAATCCCAAAGTAGGAAATTCAAATACAGCAATATCCTACTGTCAAGAACAAGAACAGCAATATTCAGTATTTTTTTTAATATTTTAACATCTTCGTTTAGTTATTTTAATATATAATCGCTGGCACATGTGTATTTTAATATCCCCGTTGCAATACAATAAAATTTTGTTAAAAAAACATAGGTATGATTATCAAAATTAATTTTATTTAAATTTTCTAAAATCACCTTTTATGGATATTGCTTTAATTGCTTCTAAACAGGCAAAGGCTCACTGGTTTCGTAATACATGAAGTTCAGTGAACCTACTGACCAGAACAGACTGATCTGTCACCAATCATTGTCAGGACGCTATTTGGCACAAGGCTTCGTATTAAAAATGTCTCAGCACATCTCTGACAAAAAAATCTAGGTTAATACTATAGGGTATTACTGGGTATTACACTATGACTTACCCTAATAATAAAAAATCAACTGCTATTAGCTTCAGTTTCCCAGAAAAAATTGGTTCGGTAAGCTCGTCAAAAACTCTTCTTTGCACTATATTTTCAAGTAAACATTTACGAGTATTTTTATTAATACACCCATAACGGTTGCGTGTTTCAACCCCGTTAACTTTTGGTGGGTAGTATGCAAAAGTGCTTATTTGATTGATTGGTTGAAACTCAAACTCAAACTCAAACTCTTTATTGCATTCATGTGTAGTTAGTTGTTAGGTACAATTAAAATAGTTCCAACATGAAACCCAAAAAACACCAACAACCCGAAACATTGCAGTAGTAGTCATGCTTTGTTAACTTTATATATTTAGTTAAAAACTAGGGAACATAGCCTTAATGGCAATTTTTTTATTTTTTTGCTAGGCTGTACTGTCCCAAACCCGGGCAAAGGAGCCCCATTCCTTCCACTTCTTACGATGGTGTTGGTGTCGTGGTTGTGTTGGTGAAAAAGCCATCCAAAGCGTCCCGACATCTTCTCCTCGGTCTGCCGCGACCCCGTCTATCTGTGTCAGGGTTCTAGCCTTGCGATATTCGGAAACACAGCTGCGCTGGGATCTGGCTGACATGACCTGCCCAGTCCCCATCAAAGGTACTTTAAATACGAAGGTCAAATGTACACGGCCGCGGGTTGTACACTAGTTATCGCGGCGACATAGAGGACTAAGGAGGAACATGGGTGGTTTTTAGTCAGTCGAAGTCTGACACTCCCTTTCGCTCTGCCCAAGAGCGGGAGGGGTTATTCGATGATTTTCCACCCGCCAAAACAAAAAAAAAACCGGCCAAGTGCGAGTCCTACTCGCACATGAAGGGTTCCGTACCATCGTAGTAGGGGAGTCGCTTTTTTTTTTTTTTTTTTTAATTATTAAAAATATTTTTATTATATGATGTAACTAAAAATTTATGCTTTTCGCAATTTTTCCTTTATCTGTGTTATAAGACGTTGCTTCGTACCAAATTTTAAGATTCTGAGTTCACGGGAAGTACCCTGTAGGTTTTGATTCCCTTGCGAGTGTCGAAAATTTGCGGCATAAACGGGAGTATCTTTTGATCGCGTTGACTTGAAGTTTGATTTTTTCACAGCTCCAAGAGACCATAGACTTGAGTATTTGATATGAATTTCAGCTTGATACCTCCACGCGTTCCTGAGAAAAAAGGTCTTGACAGACAGACAGACAGACAGACAGACAGACGGACAACAAAGTGATCCTATAAGGGTTCCGTTTTTACCTTTTGAGGTACGGAACCCTAAAAAGGTCAAATGTACATAACTATGTTGGGGTCGGCTTCCAGTCTGACCAGTTGCAGCTGAATACCAGTATTTTATATAGAGCGACTGCTATCTGACCTCTACACCCTAACTGGGTAATACACTTTGGGTAGACTTGTTTTCAAACTTTCAGGCCACTCACTACTTATAATGACTGTCAAAGTTCTTATAATTATGGCAGCCGGGTTATGGAAGTGTTTATTTACTGTTCACTAAATAAACACTTCCATAACCTAGGTATCACTGACAGCCCCCTGTGCAGAGCATGCATGGAGGCAGAGGAAACGGTGGCGCATGTGCTCCTTGAGTGTACAGGCGTTACCAAGATTCGTGAGGAGACCCTTGGTACACCAAGATCCCTTGCGGAAGCCCTGAGGAGACCGGGAAGTCTGATCTGCTTCTGGAGGGAGGTGGGCTGGTTGGAGTAATCGGCCACCATGGCTCACGCACAATGGTCCACTTCAAGGACTAAGTGCGGAAACCTGAACCCCATAAAGAAGAAGAAGAAGATGGCAGCCGGGACTCACGGCATAACATGCGTTCTGAGGTACGACGAAGACTTGATATGTCTTGGGTGATCAAGCATCCACGGACCAACCTCGACAAGCACGGCTTAACCTGAACATCGACTCGAGTGGCTGTTATTATTGAAGCTGGAGCTTATCTTAAAGAGGCAGAAACAAAAAGGCATTCATCCTTTTTCAGCCTTTTGTATCTTGGAGGGTGTGAAACGTCAGTACACGTGTACTGACTAAAAACCACCCATGTTCTTTCGTAGCCCTTTGTGACGAGGCTGCGGTATCTCTTTCGAACAACCTGCAGCCCGGACGGGGATCCACTTAGCCTTATGTCCAATATCTCAAACCACTAAATAAATTATGAAAGTCTTGAATAAAAGCAATCTAAGGAGTAATTGCTCCAATTACTGTCATTTGTCGCCAATCAAAGCGAGCGTAATAATAAATTAATGCCTTTCAATGGGTTTCAATTAAACTCGAATATTAATTAATAATTCCATTATTTTGGGGTGTTCAATTAATAATAAGGGAACTTTGATTTTAGTCTGTTGTTCATGGATTGGTTGTGTTGGTTTTAGCGGTTTAAGTGAAGGAAAGTGGTGTTGGATCTTAGGGAACTGGTTTCGGATACAGTTTTAGTTAATCATTCAATCAGTCACGCACCTCTTTTGTTTTTTTTTTTGGCGGGTGGAAAAACATCGAATAACCCCTCCCGCTCTTGGGCAGAGCGAAAGGGAGTGTCAGACTTCTACTGACTAAAGACCACCCATGTTCCTTCTTAGCCCTCTATGTCGAGGCCGCGATAACTAGTGTATAACCCGCGCACCTCTGAGGTTGTGTATTCGTGTGCGTATTGCATAATTATCACCTTTTTCGTGGAAGAAAACATCGTGGGAAAACAAAACCATTGCATTTTTTGTTTTTTAGAGATTGCGATATCATCAAATGACTCCTCCCGCTTGGGGCAGAGCGGTAGGGAGAGAGTGTTAGATTTCTAAGTTACTGACTTAAAACCACCTATGTTACTTCTTAGCCCTTTGTATTGATGCCGCGGTATCTCTTTTGAACAACTTTCAGGCGTCGTATCTTGCCCCTTCCATGTTGCTGACATCTCTTTGAGGCGCGCTTGCAACACGTACGTGCCGTCGACACGGCCTGTCGTGACTCACGACAGTAATGGGCTCACGACTCGTGAGCCCATTACTCACCGTCAACAGGCCCGCGTCTACAGTGGCCGGAAGCCACCACGTAGCTCCCGACGCCCGAAGCATCTTCCACGGCGGGTGGGACGAAAGGTTCTCTCACGTTCCGCCACCTCCTTCACTAGCATCACTGCTTCGCAGAAGGAAGCGGCGGCGCCCCATTCCATCTCGCCCCGGACCATGGCTTGCACCAGGGCCGGACGCGAGAGGTCGCCGACGATGATCGCCGCTACGAGAACACGGCTCCGCCTAAGCAGGGCAGACCTCAATGGTGTGCTCCACCGTGTCCTCCCGTCGATTCTCGCAATGGTAGCACCCGGGCGTTACCTCCCCCTTGATTCGGTGCAGGTACCCCCCGAAAGCGTAGACGGAAGGCGCCATGGCGCCTCTCCAGCCACTTGTCAAAGAGGGGACTTACTGCCACTATTGTGGCATGCCTTAAGCCAACATGCTTCATATTTACTTCTCAAAGGCATGGGGCGTCATAATACTCGCAGCTACATCAGGTCGAGCACTAACCACAAGAAAAACAAAAGAAAAATTTCTGTAATACCTTATTATGATTGCCTCTGTTGTCAGTACGACTTTAGACATGTTAACATTCATAAAACATACGTGATTATGATCTGTGAGCAATTTCTTTACTTTTATCCTTGCATTTGTCGTAATACGCGTTTTGCAAGAAGTAAGGTTTGCCTCCCGGAAAACTCATGCACCTGATTATGTAAATACCACCATCACACTCAAGCTCTTATCAAAATTTATTTGGGGTCGGCCGCAAGATGTCTTCTTCCATCCTTATCTATTTCTCGTCATCACATGGGACACAGTAAATACTAGGGGAAGATTTAAGTCCATTGGAAAACAAATTAAAGTTCAAACGAAATAAAAATACACAGAAATTAACACGTCTACGTTAAGCATGAACCGAATAAACTTTAATAAACATCCTACTAATCGAAGCTTACAAAGAGCTCACTTGATTCGTATTCAAAATCAATCACGGTATACGAAATCGAATAACGCTGGATTGCTCTTGAATAGCACCGGCCGCTTGATTATCCACCAATCACAATACACTATGCCATCGACGTCATTACACGGATGGTTAGTATTAACACAGTATGCATTCAACCAGTAGGCCTTCGTCTGTTCCGATGATGTCTATACCTTTGTTGACGTACCCCTACGACTCTCTCACGTCTCGCGTACACCTAAACTCGGCAGATCAAATCAAACTTAGGTAAAACAAATTGTGCATGTACGTACACTACTACAAACATACCGTAAGTATCGACTTGTCGGCTTGTCGGATTTTGGGTTCAATTTGATCTTTTCTGCACCAAAGCAAGCACAGTCAGGAAACTATTAACAAAGTCATTTTTAGTACAGGAGGCACCTACTAACACATAAATCCTTTATTTTCTAAGTGAGCTTAAGTTAAAGTTGAAGTAGTAACAGTTAAGTAAACAGCACAAACTTTTCGATTAATCAATACTTTAATTGTACTACAGTATCAGATTGTTTGTTTTTTTTTGGTGTGTTAAAAGTTGATAGTTTTATATTGTTTTATATTGTAATTTTGGAAGTAACTATGAGGAAGTATTATTATACACACATCAAAAGTGTCTAGGGATCAACATATATTTTTGCAATAACTTTTCTCCTGATTGATAATAATTAAAATTTTCTTTAAGGATTCATCAAATAAAGTGTTTTCGTTTGTCACAGTAACGATAAACCAAGTCACCTTTGCATTAATAAAGAAATTTGCCATTTTCCTAATAAAGGGATTTTTGACATTTGAACCACTAACATTAAAGTTCGAAAAAAAGACTGAAATAACAGTTTTCTTTAAAATTTTATTGGGTAACTTAAACAATTAATAATCCGTGTTTCTACCGCGAACACTAACAACACAAGAACATCGGTTTGGCGTACTCAAAATGAGTTCATCCAAATCACGCTGTGGAATGGCCGCCCATGTTCGTTGCAACAACAAAAAAAGGTCTTCTTGCGACTGGATACCCTCCATATTCGGCAGAGCTCTTCTCTGTAGCATATCCCATGCATGCTCAATCGGGTTCAAGTCTGGCGACTGAGCAGGCCAGGGTCTTACAACTCTTGCGGTGTGCGGTCGTGCATTATCATGCATTAACTGAAATAAGGGACCGATTTGCACTTGTAGAGGAACGATGACGTCTGATACAATCGTCTCAGCATAAATTTGAGCGTTGAGGTTGCCTCTGATCCAAATCAACTCAGTTCTTCCGCCGATCCAAATACCCGCCCATACCATGATGGTTCCACCACTATAAGGATGGACTTCCTGGCAGGATTTTAATCGCTGTTGGCGTCCAGGGGTTCTCCAGTGTCGTATACGTCTTGTATCCGGTCTCATACCAAAACGAGACTCATCAGAAAAGCACACGAAACGCCATTGTTCTTCTGCCCAATTTCTGTGTTCAAGAGCCCATTGATATCGAATCCTACGATTGTGCATTGCTATAGGTGGTACCCGTAGCGGTCTTCGGGAATGAAGGTTCACTTCATGCAAGCGGTTTCTGACTGTTTGGTCGCTAATTAAGTTCCCTGAAGAGTGATGAAGCCTCACGGCTAGCATCATGGCGGTTATTGTTGGAGCTCTTCGAGTTAAGATTTGAATGTATCGGTCTTGTCTCCGTGTGGTGCAGCGATACCGTCCTCCATGGCGCTCAGCCACGGTACCAGTGCTTCGGTAACGTGTCCAAAGTCGACTGATAACACTCTGACTTGTATTCAGAGCTAAAGCCACAGTACGTTGCCGGGAACCAGCTTCTATCATTCCCACGGCTCTGAGCATTTCTTCCCTGCTTAAATGACGTCGCCGCTCCATAATAACGTTGGTTTTAATCAGTAGTAGGGAAACAGTAGCACTAATAATGTCTTCAATGCGTTGTATGTTTTTATAGGGAAAATATTGACAGCTGATTTTCATCTTTTACTCGAATTTGATTCACAATTCCTGATTCAAATTATGAAATGCACCAAAAAGGATCCATATAAATTTATAAAATCATAAATTTATTACAAAGCCACATCTCAATCTCAAGAAATCCGCATAAAAATGCTTGATCCCTAGACACTTTTGATGTGTGTATTTTTGTAGTTATCTGTGGAAGCTTGTTATTAGTAATTTAGAAATTTATTGTTGTTATAATTTTAGTTTTATGACTGTATGCTTTCCAAAAAATAAAAATAAATTATATATGATTAAATTCCCAGGTCGTGGCGTTGCATTGAGTTTTCCCAGTAATATCAGTAGGTATCAGCCACGGTATAAAAACTTGTGCCCAGTTGATTGCATTAGGCTCGCATTACTGCGGGTTGTTCGTAAGAGACACCCCGACCTTGGGTGGTTTTTAGTCAGTAGATTTCTGACACTCTCTATCGCTCTGCTCAGAGGGCAAAAAGTGTTGAAGTCACTTTTAACGAAAATATAGTTTTTTCAAAATATTGAAATGCATCGCAGGTACAGTCGAACAAACTAATAAGTATACAGCCTTGTATTTACTTTTAAGATTATACAGATACATTTAGAGACTGATGTCAAACGACACAGCGTTTGACACTATATAAAAACAAAATTGCAATCAATACTTTCAGTGTACTAGATTTAATAAAGAACTTTACCTGTATACTTATTAGCTTATACTTATTAGCTTGTTCGACTGTACATGGCCGTTTTAATCGTGCGTCATAGCATAGCAAAATTTTGTGCAGCATCCGATTGTGGTTCAATATATATTATAGTACATTTAAACAAATTTCCATAAATCGCAATCACCCGCAAATCCCACAAACATAACAATGAACAAACTAATTAATTTACCTCACAAACAATAATTAGCAAAAACAAACGCTAAAATAATTCGGTTTTAATACGAAATACTCGTAATAAACCCCCTGAACTAACAAATATTCATTATTTGAAAAAGCTAAAAAAGGGTAGCTTTTTCACAACTGTGTTAAAATACAGCTGTAATGCAAGTGTATACTTACGAACAGTAAGTCTCAGTAAGATACTTAAGAACACAGGCTGGCGCTTCAATTTGTATAATTTATTTCGTCACTACTGCTTATTAAAACCGGTAAAGAAAAATATCGTGGGGAAACAGGCATGTCCTAGAACCAAAAAATCGAAGACTTGTGACATCTACCAATCCGCACTGGGTTCGCGTGGTAGATTATAGCAGATTGCCTCTAAAAGAGAGGAGGCCTGTTTCCGAGCAGTTGGAACACTAATACGCTGATGATGATGATGATGACCGCTCTTGGGTAGAGCGAAAGGGAGTTTCAGACTTCTACTGACTAAGAACCACCCATGTTCCTTCTTAGCCCTCTATGTCGAGGCCGCGATAACTAGTGTAAAACCCCCTGTTAACATTTCGGGAATAGGTATTTCATCAAAAACAATCTAATTAGTCCCGTCTGTTAGATTATGGAAAAATATTGGATAAGTACGTGTTTTATGTTTTATCAAATTAATAAAAAGTGCCGAAAATAAAACGTGTCAAAAATCATGAGTGGGGGCTTCTGACGTCACTTTGTGGGTAAAAAAGTACTAACCTTGTGACGTCACACGATTTGACACGACTTTTCGAAGCACTGTTTCGTCTTCATCTTTTGTTTACGTGAAAAATTAAAAAATACGTGTAGGTACATTGGAAATCTATCTGACGGACTAATTAGTTTTATTTGCGAGAAATACCCTATTACAGGCATGACGTTGTTGTATGATTTGCATGCGTGTGTGTGAGTCAATTCCAATTAGAGTTGAAATACTGAAAGGTTATGCCTACTGTGCCGCATATGTGATTAAATGGATGGCTGGCATTATGGAAATTTGCAGTGAAAATAATACCCCGCCCTGAAAATTCGTATGCCGATAATTTTATTTGCTGGTCCTTGATTGCATGGTAATTAGTACCTATAATATTGGTGAGCTCGTGACTTTAAATGATATCAGTCACTCGGGTTAATTATTTTGGTTAAACCGCGCTAGCCCTTTTTTTTTTGGCTGTTTCAATATCATCAAATAATCCCTCCCGCTCTTGGGCAGAGCGAAAGGGAGTGTCAGACTTCTACTGACTAAAAACCACCCATGTTCCTTACAACCCGCAGCCCCGACGGGACTTGTAAACAATCTGCAGCCCCGCAAGAACCGCGCTAGCCTTGGCTGGCCTGTGGATGGGACCACCGGTTACTTACCGACGAAATTCCTTCGCGCCTCGGATTGCTCGCTAAGCCGTTGGTCTCGGTTGTCATTAGTAGATCTTAGATAATTGCTAGAAGTAGTCAGTATTCCGAAAGTTTGACAAACAGTCTTACTAAGAGGTAGACAGTATTAACTGGGTTAAGGAGGTCAGAGAGGCTGTCACTTCATGTAAAGAACTGGTCATCATCATCATCATCATCATCAGCGTATTAGTGTTCCCACTGCTCGGAAACAGGCCTCCTCTCTTTTAGAGGCAATCTGCTATAATCTACCACGCGAGCCCAGGGCGGATTGGTAGATGTCACAAGTCTTCGATTTTTTGGTTCTAGGACATGCCTGTTTCCCCACGATATTTTTCTTTACCGGTTTTAAGCAGTAGTGACGAAATAAATTATACAAATTGAAGCGCCAGCCTGTGTTCTTAAGTATCTTACTGAGACTTACTGTTCGTAAGTATACACTGGCATTACAGCTGTATTTTAACACAGTTGTGAAAAAGCTACCCTTTTTTAGCTTTTTCAAATAATGAATATTTGTTAGTTCAGGGGGTTTATTACGAGTATTTCGTATTAAAACCGAATTATTTTAGCGTTTGGTTTTGCTTATTATTGTTTGTGAGGTAAATTAATTAGTTTGTTCAATGTTATGTTTGTGGGATTTGCGGGTGATTGCGATTTATGGAAATTTGTTTAAATGTACTATAATATATATTGAACCACAATCGGATGCTGCACAAAATTTTGCTATGCTATGACGCACGATTAAAACGGCCATGTACAGTCGAACAAGCTAATAAGTATAAGCTAATAAGTATACAGGTAAAGTTCTTTATTAATTCTAGTACACTGAAAGTATTGATTGCAATTTTGTTTTTATAGTGTCAAACGCTGTGTCGTTTGACATCAGTCTCTAAATGTATCTGTATAATCTTAAAAGTAAATACAAGGCTGTTTATTTATTAGTTTGTTCGACTGTACCAGATGCATTTCAATATTTTGAAAAAACTATATTTTCATTAAAAGTGACTTCAACACATTGATTGATGACGGCCTGTTAGAAAACTTCTAATCCAAGCTACAGCACTTTTTTGCGTTGATAGAACTTTGAGTGGAATGTAATAATCTATAAAATGAAATGCTGTATTAATACATAATACATAATACATAAAGGGGATTGGACTGAGTCAAAAAATATGATTCTAATTAGTCCGTCAGTTAGATAATCGAAAAATATTGGATACGTGTTTTTTATTTTATCAAATTAATAAAAATTGACGAAGATAAGACTCGTCAAAGATCATGAGTCCGGGTTGTGACGTCATTTGTTGGTGAAAAATGCTTACAAAAATATAAAGTTGTTTAAGAAATATAGTGATATTCACAATATAAATACAAGAAATAGACATAAATATATTGTACCCACAACAAGGCTCAAGAAAATAGGTGGATCATTTAGATGCCAATGAATATATTCGCTTTTATAATAAACTACCACATTCAAAATTTAAGCCTTAATAAATTCAAATCCTTTATAAAACATAAACTTTGCCAGAAAGGATTTTATACTGTTAAAGATTAAATAGAGGACAAAAAAGCTTGGGATTGAACTGCTCCAATTAGAATTGACTTTATACATATTCATTTAATTTTTTTACAATTTGACATTTTATGATTTTTTTTTATACACTGACATTGTTTACTTTTTCAAGTATGATATTTTTTTTTTGACTAATATTTACTTGTTAAATATTTTATTTTATATATTTTTTTGTATGTGTGTGCGTTTTTTTTTTGACATTTAATAATGTAAAATGATTATTTAATATGATAAATATTTCAAAAATTGATATTGTGAATGTGAGGACCATGTGGGTCTTTCTTAAATTTTAACGATTGTCTGGCAGTCTTTCTGGTATTGTTCGTCGTGACGTTGAGCTCCTTGAGTTATAAGTCGAGCTCCACGATAACTGACAAATGCTTGCACTGACTGGACGGGTCCACTCAAATCTGTGTGGTGCTTTCTTCAAAAGACCATCTCAGACAATAATCTGCATGGTCTTCATGTGTGTATTATACCTTTTTGTTAACCCAAACGATTTTAAAAGATTAAAAGAGTAACCTTTGGAGTTTCTTGCCGGTTCTTCTCCTTAGGAATCGACCAATGCACCGAGCCGTGCCCCTTTTTACCGACGTTTTATAAGTGCCCATGTAGGCCTATGTGAAATAAAAATATTTTGATTTTGATTTTTTGGCCATGTGACGTTTTCGTGGAATTCGCGAGTTTTCGAAGCATTGTATCGTCTTCATTTTTTTTAATTGTGAAAAAAGAAAAAAACGTGTCCAATATTTTTGAAAATCTATCTGACGGACTAATTATTATTTTTTTGTCCGATCCCCTATTTAAAACACTAATACCACTGGAATTCTATCGTCCCTGTATTATGTTATCATTTTAATTTGGGTAAAAACTATTTAATAGAGAAGAGTAAGAACTCAAAACGAGTTTTTTTATTATTTATTCAAATACAACGTAAAATAAAGCAAGTTATTTACAGAATGTAACTAAGCGTACCATCTGCTCTTTCACTTTTTATTACACGGCCATGTCTTAATTTCTCAAAATGAATTCTGTCTAAACGACAAAATACATCATGTCACATTTTTATCGTCCTCCTTGAAAGTCTAATCCATTTTGAAATTACGCAAACGTTCCAATTTATTCCCACCATTTTAATTTTACTCAAAATAATAAAACGACTTACAGCATATTCTTATTACGAATTTGTTATGCGTAGCGTAAAAATAATATAAGAAAACATTATGTATTATTTTATGCTAACGACAGCTATAAAAGGCATATTCAACATCTAATTTACGTTGAACTCTGAAAGTTGGAATTATTTTAGCGGTTAGAGGTCAAGTTATTCGGTCGTTTAACATTCTCAAGGGGAACGCAGTATGATGCAGATTACAGGGAAATTTTGTCTTATTTGAATATAATAAAGCGTAAGATCGACGGTTTGTAAATATTCATACAATCAGAGTGGTTTATGTTAATTTGCTTGTGTCACGACAACATTTTCAATATGGCGGAGTTTTGGCGCCAAACTGGAGTATTATGCGGCTCGTTTGAAAATAATTCGGATGTTTTGCTAAATAATTTTCTTTTGAATTTAAGTTACTCAGCGTTTGACATCACGGTGAATGAAATTACGAGCAATGTTGACTGTAGTCTGGTTTTTTTATTTATTTAAACGTTTGCAGCCGCCATCTTTGACTGAGGTCGTCGTAATTTAGTAGTAAAATATTAGATTGGTATTTTTATGATGGCTTTAGACAGATTATTTGTTTTTACTCAAACTTTGTGTTGAATAGACACAAACAAAATAAAAGTTAAGCTTGAGAATGACTTCACTTTTTAATTATGTCTAGATAATATTATTATTCCGAGAATAAAAACTTTGACACGGAAATAATTGCAGCTAGCAACACATAAAAATAAAGTTTCTACTATTTGATTCATTTGAATTGGGAATTGGACCGAAATGGATTCATAACCCAATCATGGTTAGTTTCATGAAATGACAATCCCATTTAATTTCAAAATGTTTTTGCTTTTTATTATGATTTTCACTTCGTTGGTGTAGTAGTTACCAGTGCTGTTGCTGAGTATCGGGCTCTGGGTTTGTGTCCAAGGTCAGGCGAAGTGTTATTGATTTTTTTATCAGGAATTTATCAGTACTAGTCAAGGAATATGATCCAGCCGACGCTTGCTTTTTTTTCTTCTTAAAAGCGTTGCCCCCCACTAGGAGTTTCTCTTGTATCGTGGATGCACATTTAAACTCACATATACAAATACCCAGACCCGAAACAACTATCTGTAGGCTATACAAATATTAGTGCCATGCGGGGATCAAACCCGCGACACACGTCACTGTACCAACCGTGCTTGCTTGTAAGCTGTGGGATAAAAAACTATCGTCCTCCCACTTGGTAATTATAACCAAATTGTCATCTTGCTGCGGGAACCACCTAAACTCTGACCTTTCGTGACCACTTGAAGGTCTTCGTCTCCGGACTCAAGTTGGAACATGTAACTCTAACCTCATTCAAGGCTACCGCAATGAAACAGTACCGTGGTGTGGTAGTGGACTTTGTCGCAAACCATGCCTTGCAACCTGCCATATTAGCCCAAAAATATGCAGAACTGTTGTTCTTAGCACTGCCACCGACGACACGAAATTGGCAAATTTCTGGCCTAACAAAATATAAAAATTGCTGTGGAAAATAAAACCCATACTTACACAAGTATGAGTTTTGTTTTCCACTGAATATGAATGAAATATTAAACTTCCAACCAATCTCTTTCGCGACTGAACTCATCCAGATTTCTATATTACGAACAGAAACTTAGTTCCGCTACCAGGAGCTCATGAAACAACAAGATAGATGCGAAGTGCGAACTGTATCGGAACTAGCAACTCTATAGATATCTTGTAAAAGTTCTGGAAAGTTCCGCGGGTAATCTCGTATTCATATTGATATTATTCGTTTAGGCGAGGAAGATGTGTTTTTAAGGTTGAACGGAGGTGCTCTTTGAGTTTTGTTGTACGTGGCTTGTAATAGTATTCTTTGAAGAACTTGGAAATTGTATGTATGTAGTTTAAATGAGAGAGCAAGTTGTGCAGTGTGTTTCTGCTACTCTTATTTTTGAATGTTTTAACCGGACTATTATGTGAGTGCCTTGAATGTAAGGCACCCATGGGTACAACGAATAAACTAAGTGCATCCCTTGAAGGGTACGAGTCTCGGCTTAGGGCGTCACTGGGGACAACAGCAAAGGGACATGCTGATTTAACTACTGGCTCAGCATCGTGTACTGACTCGAGCAAGGGTCGGGGGGAAGGAAGGGTCGGCTTAACTTCAACACTCAGCCATAAGACGTCCACTGATGGACAAAGCATCCACCGGTTGCCAGCGACTCTTACGATGTCGTCGGTCCACCTGGTGGGAGGCCTACCAACGCTGCGTCTTACGGTTCGTGGTTGCCACTCAAGAACCTTTCTTTCCCATCGGTTGTCGGTTCTTCGAGCGATGTGGCCTGCCCATTGCCATTAAATTGCATATTGTTGAGAACTGCTGACATCTTCATCCCAGTTTAAATACAGGGAGCTAATTGGGCCTAATATTATGGAGACGGTCTCGGAGGAGCTCGTGGCTTAATAAGAACTGCCACTCGGGTCGATCTTTAAGTTAAGCTGCGCTTGCCTAGGTCGATCTGTGGATGGGTGACCGCCCATTACATACCGAGTTTCCTCCGTGCCTCGGAAAGCACGTTAAGCTGTTGGTCCCGGGTGCCATATATAGATTTTTGGCAGTCGTTACAGGTAGTCAGTGACCTGAAAGTATGACATCCAGTCTTACCAAAGGGTATCGTATTACCTAGTATTAACTGGGTTGTGGAGGTCAGATAGGCAGTCACTCCATGTAAAATACTGGTATTCAGCTGCATCCGGTTAGACTGGAAGCCGACCCCAATATAGTTGGGAAAAGGCTAGGCAGATGATTATAGAGACGGTCTTATTTAAAACTGACACATTTTATGACGAGGAATGGGTGCAAAAAAAATCTGTCTGCCTTCTTTTCATATGTTATTTGTATAGGGTGATTTTTTTAAACGTTGGATATGCTTTAGGGTTGTGTCCAAGAGCAGGAGGGGTTATTTGATGATTACCCACCACCCAAAAAAAAAAAAAGGTGTAGAACTCCTAAAAATAAAAAATACTTAAACTATGGGGCCGACACTGAAATCGTAAAACAAATACTAGCTGTTAATGGCTAAATTTTTCGAGTTACGGGATAAGCAGCTGATATTTTGTTTTAATCATTGATTTCATGGTCCGTCCGAGAATACAAGATGTTCATTTTCATGACTAAGTATTGTCAACGCTTAAAAAAAAACACCTAGGACTTTTTTTTTTAAACGTTGCCCCACACTAGGAATTTCTCCTGTATCGTGGGTGCGTTCACAAACATTCAAACTCACATAGACAAGCAAACACCCAGACCCGAAACAATTATCTGTAGGTCATACAAATATTTGTTCCGTGCGTGGATCGAACCCGCGACACGCAGCGCAGCAGTCCAATCGCTCAGCCACTGCGCTAAACGTGTTGTCAAAACGTATTGCAATGCGAATAAACTATGACAACGTAATTGTGTATGAAAAGTGTTGGTGATGCCGCTTCTGGCAATCACCGAGCTCTATGGTGGTATAGGTTTAAAACCGCTTGACAAGTCACGTAACACATACTTTGTCAAATATTGGCCCACTTTAAGAGAGGATTGGACACACTGAAAGGGTTAATTTTGAATTCCAAATAGGTGCCAAGTTAAGTGAGGTCTGATTCTGAATAATCAGGGTCTTAAAGTGGCACAAGATCGGCTTATTGAAAACATGTCTATTGTAACTTTCTTTAGAGAGTGCTTCCTTTCAGCCGTTTATGAATAGGATGACTTCTAAATTTCATTTCAATATTTTTGAGAAAAAGGGTTGGTCTATGAAATTGCTATACAGGAAGACTGTTTTTAATATTTATTTCTGGTTTCATCATTATTTTCTGGTCTGTTCGTGTATGTGAGATAAAATGTCCATAAACATAATCATCATCTGCCTAGCCTTTTCCCAACTATATTGGGGTCGGCTTCCAGTCTAACCGAATGCAGCTGGATGCCAGTATTTTACATGGATCGACTGCCTATCTGACCTCCACAACTGAGTTAATACTGGGTAATAGGTATGACTGGTTGTCAGACTTTCAGGTCACTGACTACCTTAATGACTGCCAAAGGTCTATAAAGGGTCGCCCGACGGGGCCGCGGGTTGTCCACAGGTTATCGCGGCTTCGACATAGAGGGCGAAGAAGGAACATGGGTGGTTTTTAGTCAGTAGAAGTCTGACACTCCCTTTCGCTCTGCCCAAGAGCGGAAGGGGTTATTCGATGATTTTACACCCAAAAAAAAAAGGTGTATAAAGGGTGTAAAAGTACCCTTTTCGCAAAGAAGGGCACTTGTTCTAGACCATACCTGTGAACCCCCGAGTTACAGAGATATTGGGGGTGAAAGTTCCAAATTTTTCACAGCTGTTTTTATTAATACTAGTTTTTCAGGTAATAACTTTATTTAAATTACCTTCATGACCCGTTTACTACTCAAAGCATCCATTAGAGTGCTACATTGAGTTTTACCGTAAAATGTGATTTTTGAACCTAAAAAAAAAAGTCGTTTCCCAGCAAACCTTTTTGCGTAGGGGTACTTAATTTGATGTACAGAATGGTTGGTTTAGGTTCGTGTGAAGGGTTAATTTACATCCTGTATGTGGCAGCCGGAACCAACAACTAAATAAACACACTCACTATACGGGAGATATTCATAATAATATGGAAAATAATAAATAAAAGTACCTATAGTCGAGGTAGACTTGCATTCTTTTTTATTGCCAAATGGTCCTCAATCACGCCTGGTGGAATGCGATGGTCATTCGTCGCTTTCAGACCTCATGGTCTATGACAGAACGAGCGTGCCCGGAATTTGCCTGGAGGTCTTCTCTCCAAGCACGAAAATCGATCGAAATCCGTAGCATCGGTTAGAGTTACGGCGATTTAATTACTCAGTATACACATATTGGTCATAAGACTCATTAGGGGCCCGAATTAAGACTGAATGAAACACGATTGGTTATTTATTCTTACTCCCGATGTGTTTTCAAAACACATGTATCCCAAAATATCCATTTCGAAATATAAAGCTATCTTTCGAACGGGACCCGTATCTTCGTTTACGGATTTGGGGAGTAGACCCCCTGATGATCAAGTTTGCTTTGACTTATATTTTTGTAGTAACTTTTAATTTTGTCAAAAGTTTACACAAAAAATCAAAAATAAACTAAGCAGCAAAACTCGAGGCCACTTCCGAAACTAGAGCCAAACGAGCTACGAAACAAATTGTTCAAAAGTTAAAGTTTTGAAGTTAAAAATAATTTAATTCCCTAACCCGTCTTGAACGTGGTAACATCTGTTTCTAACGTCGGGCTAAGCCTTGAATAACTTTGATTAATTTCAACACAACGACTTCTTAGGGTCAACGGAGACAAAGTTATGGGCTAAGGCGTTTGTTTTCGTAAATCTATAAGCAGCTTATCTGCCTAATTTTTCCAAAATATATTAAGATCGGATTAAGGTCTAAACTGATTCCGCCGGGACTGTAGGTTATTCAAGGGCTAAGAAGGAACATGGGTGGTTATTAGTCAGTAGAAGTCTGACACTCCCTTTCGCTCTGCCCAGAGCGGGAAGGGGTCATTTTATGATTTCCCACCCCCAAAAATAAAGGTCTATCATATGCAGCTGAATATTATTTTACGTGGAGCGACTGCCTATCTGACCTCCATACGTCCCGTCATGTCGTGCACGATAAAACGTTAGTCCTGGCTGTCATTTGCGCTAATAGTTCGAGGGACTAAATAAGTAATTTACCCGAGGTAAACACTGTGATTTTCATTACGAATACAAAATAAGACATAAATTATTTACTAATGTAAAAATGAGTACTTTCAACCCGCTCCGCAGGCATGTTATGACCTACTTTCAGAGTATGAGTAATGAAAAATAAATTACATTATAATCATAATTATATTGATGACAATGAAAGTTTTTTTTTTTTTCTTTTTTCCTTTCTTAACTGCCATCAGTCCTTTCTGGACTATTATCAGTTTGGTTGCGTGAGACAGTTGGCGTTTCAGGTACAGGGGCCATTGCCCCTGCTACCTCTTCAGAGTACTTGACCTCTCTTAAGTCGATTGACAGATTCGCTGATGTCCAGCAATTTAATAGCCAGGGGATTTGGGTGGATGGCTAGACGGTCAGCATAACGATTTTTATGTTTCTTAATTTCCTCAAAAATTGTAGGAGTGTTGAGATAATCATGGATTTCTTCATTCCGTGTGAACCATGGTGCATTAACAATATTCCTCAAGATGGCGTTTTGAGCTCTTTGCAGACACATTATGTTACTATGGCTAGCCACTGCCCATAGTTGGATGCCGTAGGACCATATGGGTTTTAATACAGAATTGTACAGCAGGAGTTTGTTGTCCAAAGATAGGACTGAGTTACGACCCATCAACCAGTACAAGTTTTTATATTTGGCATTTAGTTGTTCTCTTTTTTGTTTTATATGCGTCTTCCAAGTGACCCTTTTATCCAGGTAAAATCCGAGATACTTAACACAATCTGTGTGTGGTAGAGTTGTATCCCCCAATGTCACTGCGGGACAGTCGCCTCTTCTCAAGGTGAAGGTAATGTGACTTGATTTTTGAGCACTGGCGCAGATACGCCACTTTTGCAACCAAGTATTCATTTTATCCAGTACTATTTGTAATTTGCTACTGGCGATATCCGGTTCTTTAGCGCTCGCCAGGTAAGCAACGTCATCTGCGTATGTCGCTACCGTTACATCTTCTGCAGTTGGAAGATCAGATGTAAAAATATTATATAAAACGGGTCCCAGAACCGATCCTTGAGGAACTCCAGCCTCGATATTATACAGACTAGATCTTTCGTCTCCTTGTTTTACTTGGAATTGTCTGCCATCTAGATACGAAGCTATGATGGGAAACACAGAGTGGGGAAGCTTTTCCTTTACTTTGCACAGTAAACCCTTGTGCCAGACACGATCAAAGGCCTGTTGTACGTCTAGAAATGCCGCAGAGGTGTATTCCATCTTCTCAAAACCCTGGCGTATTGCATGGTAGACTCGGTGGACCTGTTCGGTAGTTGAATGTGACTTTCTAAATCCAAACTGGTGTACGGGGATAAGGTCACACTCATCCATAAATACTTTGAGTCTGGACAAGAAAATTCTTTCCCAGAGTTTAGACAACACCGGTGTGAGGCTTATAGGACGATATGATGTGACTTCGTGTGCTGGTTTGCCAGGTTTATGGAGCATAATAATTATTAAGGAGATTTTCCATAGTTTGGGAACATAGCCCATTCTGAATATACCATTAAACAGACTAGCCAGGAATATAACTGCTTTTTTGGGTAGCTCCTTAAGAACTCTAGGCGTGATTAAATCAAACCCAGGGGCCTTCTTTAAATTCAACAATCCGATTTCCATCGCAATTTCTTTGGGTGATGTTGGTCTAATAGGCAAACACATTTGAAAGTCCTGCTGCAGTATATTTTCAACTTCTTGTTGATTTAGCCCCTCATTGGGTTTGAAGACGCTTGCCAAATGTAAGCCAAACGTCTCAGCCTTTTCTTTGTCTGTTCTGGCCAAAGATGATCGTGACCTGATGGGCGGATTGTGGCTTTGTGACATGTCGAGATTTTTAACGGCCTTCCACAAGGAATGTTCGCCTTGATCCGAAGCAGACAACATTGAAATTTGCTTTTGCAGTGAAATATTTGCGGTATCCTTTAGCATGACTTTTAATTCTTTTGTGGCACGGTTGAATTTAGTTTTGTCCGACGGATGATGAGAAAGGTGCCAAGCTCTTCTGAGGTGGCGTTTTTCTTCGATTTTACGTTTAATGTCAAGAGGTTGTGAAGGAAGTTTGCAGGACATTTTTAGCTCAGGTGTATTGATCCAACAGGCCACTTGGATTAAATTGGTGATATATTTGCATGCCTCCTCAATGTCTTCTGGTGACTTAAGTGCCACTTTTAGGTTTAAGTTGTCTTCAAGGTAACCTCTAAAACCTTCCCAGTCTGTTTTGAAGTTATGCAAGGATTCAGGTTTTTCTGTGGTGATAATGTTGCTGCTAATGTTAAGTACCACGGGAGTGTGATCCGATGATCCGTCCAGACACGACTCAACAAACAAGTACTGATTACTCATTCCACTAGAAATAAAAAAGTCCAAAAGATCAGGAACTTTCTTTGGATCAGAGGGCCAGTAGGTGGGATTACCATCTGACCAGGATTTCAGATTGTTTCTATCCACTGAGTTTTTCAGTGCTCGGCCTCTGGTTACCGTACATCGCGAACCCCAAAATGTGTGCTTGGCGTTCCAATCTCCCCCAGCAATAAACCGATGTCCAAGAGTTTGGAAAAAATTTGAGAACATTTCTTCGCTTATTTTATGCTTTGGGGGACAGTAAACTGCTGACACAATGATTGGTCCAGCTCGATCCTCTAACCTGATTGTGGTGGCTTGTAGATAAGCCGTTGAGTGTGCTTCCAATATGGAGTGCTTTATGTTAGATTTTATAACTAGTGCTGTTCCTGCGTGAGCGCCACCATCGGGATGGGGTGTAGCATATATGTTATAACCCCTTATTCGAAACGAACTTCTTGTTGTTGCATGAGATTCTGATATAAGCATTATATCTAGTTTATTTTTGTAAAGGATTGCTTCAAGTTCTAAAGTGTTGGGTGACAATCCGTTTATGTTCCAAGGTGCAATACGCAAGGATGTCATTTTGAGTTCATTTTTGAAATTACGGTTGTCAATAGGTTTATCAATGTTCCTATTTGTTGAAGGAGTGAGTCTATCTTCTCAGATTGTTTTGTTAAAATAGCCTCGATTGAAGATTGTTGAGAAAGTAGAGGATCCAGATCATCTGCTCGATCATTAGTTTTACGATTGGATGTAACATTAGAGTATGATCTGTTATCACATATATTTGTTGATACGGGTTTTTCTGGTCTGTTGTTGATTTCAAATTCAAGAGGGGATATTGTATTTTTGTGCACTCTGTTTGCCGTGTGATTGGGACCTGGTCGGGTGGTTTTTTTAGCCAAGATCTCTTTGTAGACCTGGCACCCTTTGTAGTTTGCGGGATGATCGCATGAACACAAAGCACACTTAGCAGGGGTGTTGCGGTCTTTTTTTGGACACTCTGCTGTTTTGTGGCCTTCGCCACATTTGACACAACGGAATGGCCGCATACAATTATTTTTTGAATGACCATATTGCTGACATCTCTGGCATTGCACTATTGATCTAGATTTACGTGGATCCTCGACTTTAACACGTTGGTGATAGATGTACTGCATATCTTTGATTGATTTGTTGCATATACTAGGCTCTAGATTTATGAAAAATGTTGATGTGGGTTTTTTGTCAGGACCATATCTGCAATTGATGATTTCACCTCTTATTTTATTACCTGTTTTTTCAATTTCTTCAACAATGGCATCATGCGGAGTGGTGTGGTGGAGATTTTTTATGACGATTCGGTAGCTTTTCGTGTCTTTCCTTGTAAATGTGTGACCAATCGGACCCTTTTGTCTTATTAGATCAATAACTTTTTTGTAGTCTTCCGTCACGTCTATCATAACCCGAAGCAGATTCTTATTAATTATCTTAAATTTGAAGCAAGTTGGGTTGATGACAGTTTCAATTAACTTCGAAAGCTCATGGACATCATCTATTCCATAGAGCATTATGGGTGGGGGTTTGACAATGAAAGTGACTGCCTGAATTCAAACCCTCCACCTACGACACGAAATCTGGCCTCGATCTCCGCTGAACTTTACAAGACCTATAAAATTCTAGCTTTGATTAACGAATATTGGCAACTGTTTTAAAGCCGGTTTAAATTGGAAACCTTAACAAAAGGAATCGTTTTAATTAATATCGTGCTCATTCTCAGTCACTTTTATGATGATAATTTTGGCTACAACTCTTGGGATGAAACAAAACCTTTGTTTGGGTGGCATTCAAACGTTTATAATAAACAGTTTCACGAAAACACGTGTACATTTTCCGTAGATTTCCATCGTGTTCTGCTCCCGAGTTGATACCTGTACACACGGTGACACATAAAAACAAGCATTTTTGAAAACTTAAGAAAGTTTGTTTCTGTTAATTATTTATACAAAAAATAAAATAAAAAAAGAAGGGTTCCGTACCATTGTAGTAGATATTGAGAGAGTTTCCATCTTTTTTTAGCACCATACACTTCTTATGAGTTTGCCTGTAATGTATAAGTGTTGAACTTATTTCTGTATTTATTTTAATTTTAGGCTTAGTAGTTTCGGAGATAAGAGGTGGAATTGTCGGACAGACAGACAAACAGCGTATAGTGAATTAAAAGGGTTCCGCTTTTTTTTTTCTTTTGAGGTACGGATAATTATGTCCTGGTTGAGCAAAGTGTTATTATTTTTTTCTATCAGGAATAGGGTAGTAAACAAAAAAAATCTAATTAGTCCGTCAGGTAGATTTCCAAAAAATATTAAACACGTACTTTTTCTTTTTTGACGTAAACAAACAATGAAGACGATACAGGTGCTTTGAAAACTCGTGTGACGTCATTTTCTGAGACATTAGTATAACATTCTTTAGCGGTCAGTGACGTCACAACCCCCCACTCAAATCTTTGACGCTTTTTATCTTCGTAAATTTTTATTGATTTCATAAAACAAAAAATACGTATCCAATATTTTTCGATAATCTAACAGACGGACTAATTAGAATAATATTTTTTTTTAGTCAGCAAACATCCCTATTTCTCAGAACTGGCCACACAGTCTGGACCTGTATGATTTATTTATTTATTTATTTATTTATTTATTGCACAATGTACACATCATAGTTACACGCTAGGCTTAGAACTAGTGAGTACATGACCCTGTTAGGGCGCAGCAAGATAACTTAAAACTAACAATATTGCAGTATAAATATTATATGTATAACGTAATTAGGAACTTTCAAAATTATTCAATTTAAAAAAATTATATTAATTCAAACTTAAACTTATATCTAGCTCTAGACAAACAAAAAACCTAAGAAATAAGAATATTTATTAAAATTTAACATACATTGTATAAATATATATATTTCAAACACTCTATTTTAACATTTTATCTTCCAGGAATTCTTGAATACTATAATAACACTTATCTAAGAGCAATGATTTTAACTTGGCTTTAAATACACATAGTGTTTTTGTGGACCGTATAGTTTCAGGTAATTTATTATATACTTGTATACTTCGGTATTCTGGGCTATTTTTGTACATTGTTATCCTAGGTGCTGGTAAAGTTAATTTAGTTTTGCGGCGCTCGTTTTTGTCAAAATTAAATAGATTTATGTTTTTCTTCACAAAAGTTGCTATTTCTAATACCTATATAAATACAGGGCAGGGTTAACATTGTTTCTTCTATAAAGTGGGGTCTGCAGCTATTTCTAGGTTTTATTTTGAATAATATGCGCATGCATTTCTTTTGAGCAATGAATAGATCGTTTGCATCAACACTGTGTCCCCACATGATGATACCGTAACGTAGCCACGCGTAAGCATATGCGTGGTAAGCAGAGAGGGCACAGTGAGTTTTTGTGTTTGATTTTAGCACACTAAGTCCATATGCGAATTGTGACAGTTTTATTTTAGTTTTTTCGACATGTTTTTCCAATTTAAATGAGAGTCTAATGTAATACCTAATAGTTTGAATTCTTCTACTTCTTCAATTTGGATAGTATTTGTTATATTTTTTAAGATAATTTTTTCTTTTTGGTAGGGTTTGAATTGTATGATTTTAGTTTTTTTGTTGTTTACTTCGAGATTGTGATTCTGAAGCCAACGTTTAATTAGGTTAAAAGTTTCAACAATCTGGGAGTCATATTGTAGGTTTTGAGAAGGGCTTTTAAAGAGTACGGATAATTATGTCATTAGACTGCTGTTACATGGGACTTACACATAATTTGAGCTGTTAATTACTGGCGTGATGTTCTGTTATTTTTATCCTAAAACTGAACAGAAATTACCAAAAACCCTATAAAACACTCCCGTCTAAATAACGAGCAACGTTCCTTCCAATATTTATTTACTTACATTGAAATACACAATACATCAATTTGCCTCTTAATTCCGACTGCTGGTATTGGACAGAGGCCGTAAACCTTTTTATTGTCCTCCCGGGCCTCGCTTTATGCCTCGCCAGTGAGTTTGGTGTGAATAATAAAAAGAAGGTTTTACTGGGTTGGTGAACTTGGAACTTTTTTGTTGGGATTAGGTAAACTGTGTGCATATTGAGTAGAAGGAATATTTTGTTGCAGCTCGTCTAATTTGAGCTAATGCCGTTATAATAAGTATTTGACCGTCAATATTGCATTTCAGTTATGATAATGATAACAGTACCAAGAAAAATATGGATTTCTGATGATATACGGAAGCTGTCGGACATCTGGCTAGACATGTATATGGCGGATTGAGCAAGGCGGTGGCCAAAGAAACTAGGACTTTTCTAAAGCTCGTTGGGTTAGGTTAGGTTAAAACACCTGGCTTTAGGACGCACAAAACCGGGAAACGTGACAAAATAAGGAGATGCCTATAGCCAGCAGTGGATAATTCCGGGTTAATATCATGATGATGCAAAAGCTTTGAGTATTATTCATTGTCACGATCCCGCTCACATTTTATCATACTGAGTTCTCGCTCAAACACGCTAGGCAAAAAAAAGATCCCTAATTCATCTAGCAATACAATGCGTAGTCAAAGGTTGTCTTACAACCAGTGTCTTTCTGTGCCGTCTCAAAAGAACCACCCGTATACAAACATTTCCATAGATATTTTGACAACACTTGACACTATTTATTTCGTGCTCGTTTATCCAACATGAAACCACCCCAAAACAGTTCAGAAAATACCCCGTAAGACTCAAATGTCACATCCCCTACACCATTACCGTTATATCTTAACGAATGACAACATTCTCAACAAAACTAATGTTACAGCAAATTGTTTTCGTCTCACAAAAGAAATGGACATTGGGAGACATTTAATATCTTTATAGCGATAAGTTTCTCTCATACTCGTAGCATGAAATGGTTTTAGTTTGTCTAAGAGTTTAGTTTTGGGGTTCTTTGGTGGTGTTGCTAAAACGGTTTTGGTGTGACAAATGTAGAACTGCGCTTTGTTTTGGGTTCTGTATCAAATTGAAATAAAATAAAAAAGAAAGTTTTGTTAATCCTCAGATATTGAGTAAATCAGGATTATTCTATTCCAATAATTAACTGAAGGAAATGGTTGGATGTGCTGATTTTTTCTCAACTGATTGTAAAAGTAGAAGGAGGGAAAATAGGCGTTTTCCCTACAGGGGAATAATATAGGCACACAGTACAACAGTAAATTAATTATCTGTGGGTTTGAGATCTGCCTCAACTACATTTTTTACAGTCAGGAAACTATTAGCAAAGCCATTTTTTGTACAGGAGACACCTACTAACACATAAATCTTGGTGTGTTAAAAGTTGGTAGTTTTATATTGTTTATATTGTTTTATATAATTATTGTAATTTTTGAAGTATATAATTATTTTTGTAGTTATCTGTGGAAGCTTGTTATTAGCAATTTAGAATTATATTGTTGTTATAAATATAGTTATTGGACTGTAAGCTTTCCTAAAAATAAATAAATTTAGCGTTTTTTTTTCTTCGTTATATTCAATGATAATCAAATTGACAAACGTTAATCTTGGTTAGTTTTAGAAGTAAACTTTTTCATACTTAACTCTTTTATTAATAATAATAATAAAGTTTATTTTCTCCACACAAGTTATTTAATGCTAGGGTTACAATGGAGTACGAACACGGGATTAACTTTGTGAGAGACTGGTGTTTGACGTAGGTCTCCAAGGAAAACCTGTATTACAAGTCACCAGGGTCCCCCGCAGCCATTTACCTGCTGTGACTACTTAATCGAATGGTTTTGCATAGTAAGAATACTGCAGGAAGTTACGTTAAACACATAGAGAAAAAAAAAGTGAAAAGAAAATCAAGTGAAAACACAATAAAATAAAGTAAAAATACAACATTTTATTATTGTTACTCTTCCTAACCCTTCCTCCCTGCTTTAGCCTTCAGGAATAATAAGCGTGATGCGATGTTAAACTATGGAACTAGATAATATTTTACCATATCGCTATTTCTACCTCCCAGCATTAAAATTACACCTTCCAGCAAACACCAAACTTCATCGCAGACTCCCTAACTCAAAATGTTTAATTATCACCGTCTAACTTTGATGTGCAATGTACGGAACACTAATCACGTGGAACCGTCTCGAGCTTAGTTCTCGTACGAAGGAGTCCCTAGTGTTACCATGGTTATTACCGTGAGGTCCCTAGGTATGAAAGTTCGCTTAGAGGAAAGTCACCAAATATGAAATAGTATCTTAATATGGAATACCTTCATTTCTCTAAGACTATAAGTATGAAACGCAACACTCGACCATCTTCTGTTCCATTCGGTCTACTAACACGTACGTGGTGCAATAGACCGAATGGAACAGAAGATGGTCGAGTGTTGCGTTTCATACTTATAGTCTTAGAGAAATGAAGGTATTCCATATTAAGATACTATTTCATATTTGGTGACTTTCCTCTATTAATATATCTTCACTAGCTTTTGCTAAGGACTTTTAGAATAATGCTAATGCTATAATACGTACTAGCTTTTGTGCGCGACGTCGCCCGAGTTTAGGTTATTTTTTTTTTAAGTATTCAAAATCAAAATAATTTATTTCCCATTGGCCTACTTGGTGGAGCAGTGGTGGCGGCCCCAACTTACGAACAGTAAGTCGTGGGTTCGAATTCGAACTAAGGCAGGCGTTTTAATTTGTGTAATTATTTCATCAGCACTGCTCTCAAAACGGTAAAGGAAAACATCGTAAGGAAACCGGCATGTCCTAGAATAAAAAATCGAAGACATGTGACATCTGCCAACCCACACTGGGCCCCAGTGGTGGATTATATAGCCCATCCCTCTCCGAAAGAGGAGTCCTGTGTCCCAGCAGTGAGAACTTTATAGGATGATTATGATGATGATGATGAGGCCTACATGAGCAATTAAATGGTCGACAAAAAAGTGCACGCTATGGAGAAGAACCGGCAAGAAACTCCAAGCGTATTGTACGTTCTAGTATGTGTATCAAATATATTTTTCATTACTCATACTCTGAAAGTAGGTCATAACATGCCTGCGGAGCGGGTTGAAAGTACTACTTTTCATCCCTAGGGAGAATCGCTTTCAACTGACAGCTGTCAAATTATTAAAAAAAACTTGGTCTATTTCACATTTTTATTGAACCATATTCCAACTTTTTATACAGCCACTCAATTACAGCGCGATATAAAATTAAATTATCACAAAGTTCTTAAGAATAAAATTATAATAAGACTTCAATACAGTTTAGTTTCAACTATTTCTCTAAAATGACATAGATTTTGACAAAATCTTTGCCATTTTTTTCAATGATGAACATGAAAAATACTGGCTGTACATAGCTGGACGACCAGAGGACAAAAAAAAACAAAATAAGCGGGAAAGCGACAACATCCGATCAACACTCATTTTTTCTTTATTAATAATTTAAATATGTTCTTATTTTCCTCATAGTCGTAATGAAAAGCACAGTGTTTACCTCGGGTAAATTACTCTCTCGAACTATTATTATTAGCGCCCTCACTACGTTACGGGCGCCAAACCCCGTCTCGGGACAAAATAAGTAACTTTCACCCCTTGGGTAACAATGTACTATTAAAAAAATCGAAACCGTTATCGCTTGACAAGGGAATACACAGACAGATAGAAAAATTAACGACACACAAACGCAATATTATATTGGATGACGTGCAGGTTACTTCCAGAGTTATTTACCATACAGACGTTGTAGAAACTAGAACAAATTTCCGAGCGCTCAAATATAACTAGCTTACAAGTTTTTTATTTATTTATTTAAAACACACACTATCATTACAGGCTAACCTAATACAACAGTGTAGTTATAGTTAAAGTTTACCAATGACTGAGACATACAATTAACAATCTAGACTAATTAAGAACGTAAACATCAATAATAACCATAATAATTCTTCAATAATAATTAACAATCTAGACTAATTTTACAAAAAGCGGCCCGTGTGAATTCACTCAAAGTACAATTGAAGCAATCAATTTGTTGTGAAGTTGTGAAGTTATAACCATTATTAAGAAGGTGGTGCTTGGTAACTAGGCTTATTCCAGTACAACTCGTAAATTATCCCACGGGAAGATAAAATCGGGATAAAATATCCTATGTGTTAATCCTGGTTAAAAACTATTTGTGTACCAAATTTTATTCAAATCCGTTAAATAGTTTTTACGTGAAGAAGTAACAAACATACACACTAAAAAAAAAAACAAAAAACAAAACAAACACTCACACACTTAACGTGAAGAAGTAACAAACAAACACACTAAAAAAAAAAAACAAAAAACAAAACAAACACTCACACACTTAACGTGAAGAAGTAACAAACATACACACTAAAAAAAAACAAACACTCACAAAATTTCGCCTTTATAAAGTGTGATAGTGTGATTAAGGGACCTTTATAATACCTTTGTGTCTATTGGCCTTGTTCTGTCTCCTGCTGATTTGGAGGAGGAAAAATTATGTAATTTCATAATTCATAATTCATTTATTTATTGTTTGTTACAGGTAAACATAAGGTCTTACAAATAGTTTTGTTTGTATCACTGTAACATACCCATGGGGTGTACAATATTTATGCATATTATTATACAGTATGTCAATGTTATTATTGGTTAAATTATAAAAATTATATTACATTACAAATTCATTCATACAATTAATTGAGGACACATAAAGACATACACGTTTAATAAAAAAAAAAAATAAGTTACACATGTCAAGTTTTAGTGAAAACAATTCTAGTCAATAATTCGATCATTTAAAAATTCATTGTTTTTCCTACTCCTGTCCTATTTCATTCCTTTTATTTTCTTTTCTTTTAATTTCGTTGCTGAATCTAAGACTAGAGGATCGGAGGAGCTCGTGGCTTAATAAGAACTGCCACTCGGGTCGATCTTTAGGTTAAGCTGCGCTTGCCTAGGCCGATCTGTGGATGGGTGACCGCCCATTACATACCGAGTTTCCTCCGTGCCTCGGAAAGCACGTTAAGTTGTTGGTCCCGGGTGCCATATATAGATCTTTGGCAGTCGTTACGGGTAGTCAGTGACCTGAAAGTCTGACATCCAGTCTTACCAAAGGGTATCGTATTACCTAGTATTAACTGAGTTGTGGAGGTCAGATAGGCAGTCGCTCCATGTAAAATACTGGTATTCAGCTGCATCCGGTTAGACTGGAAGCCGACCCCAATATAGTTGGGCAAAGGCTAGGCAGATGATGGCTGAATCTAAGACAGTTAAATTCTTTCTCTGGGACTTCGTTGAGCTTTATTACCCGACTACGGCGAAGCCAAAAGGAAGGGTAATGATTTTGGCAGTCTATGTATGCATGTATATATGTATGTATGTTTGTTTGTATGTTCCACCGTAGCGTCTAGACTACTGAAGGTATTTTAATAAATGAGGTGTCAATAGATTCGTAAGAATAACGCGGATGACATAGGCTATAATAATATATATTTTAATAATTCATTTAATCTGCGTCTGCGTTTTTATTCGTAGTCGGGTTTTAGTTTTTAAACTTATTTTTTTATTAGTTCGACGCTTTTCTGGTGATCGCCACTGTTCATATTGGCTTTCAGGAGTTGCAGTGGTTTGAGAATAGTGTGGCGCGCTTCGGCTGTCTGACAAAAAACAAAACTAAACAAAGATGTTATGTATTTGTTTATAATATCATAATCCCTGGGTACGAAAGATCGCTTATTTAAATATGTTTTTAATAGCGTTGATAAAGACTTTGCTTGAAAGGTATATAATATATCCAATGTATCTCAGTGTGCTCCCCTAACCTCTGCTACTTACCTAAGTAGCCAAAGTGCAGTCTCCATAATATTTATAAGTTCAAGACTCTGTTAGAAAATAGTTATTACCCACGTCTTCGCTCGCGTTATGGTCGAAAATTAGCCCATGGGAACAAGAAGATTCTCCCTTTTTAAGTCCAGGGACACTACCAGTCTTAACGAGAGATATTGTATTATCAGGAAAACAGTAGCAGCCACTAAGTCTGGATTTGTGCCCAGTTGTCGGCAATATGCATGTCCTAAACATGGCTGTCAAAATGTGGGTGTAGTATTAGGTAAACCTCTACCTAACCCTACGGAGATACAGGCGTGATGTTATGTCCACTTAAAAGGCAACGCTTTCGATAACCACAGAATAGAATACAAAGAACTGCATTTGCGTATCCTTTTTTTTTTGGCGGGTGGAAAATCATCAAATAACCCCTCCCGCTCTTTGGCAGAGCGAAAGGGCGTGTTAGACTTCTACTGACTAAAAACCACCCATGTTCCTTCTTAACCCTATATGTCGAGGCCGCGGTAACTTGTGAACAACCTGCAGCCCCGACGGGGCCCGTAGCCCCGATGGGACCCGCAGCCCCGACGGCGATTTGCTTATCCTCAAGCGTAGTTCCTTAAATAAACACTAAGAAGAAACTCCATGGGTGGTATCTTCAACACGACAATATACAAAGTTCTTAGAACGAACGACTCGACTCTAAAATAATGATTTAAACATGGTGTCATAATCAATCATATAAAATGAGCAGCGAATAACTATGCGTGTGCCAAATTATACGTTGGCTCGTTGAGGCGTTCGCTCGTGAAATGGCAGACAAAGAAAAGCAAACTGACTGAAGCGTTTAAAATAATATGTAGCTGTAGGTAATATAACATATTATAATATCACGCTTGTAAACGGCCTATGGGGCCGAAATGTTTGAGGCGACCGCGAACCGAAAGACTTTGCAAGGCCTCCCACTAGGTGGACCGATGACCTGGTGAAGGTTGCGGGGACCCGCTGGTTGCGAGACGCACGGTACCGGTCAATGTGGCGACATCTGCTGGGAGAGGCCTACTCGTATGTCCAGCAGTAGACGTCTTCTGGCTGAAATAATGATGATGATGAACCTTGAAGGGTTAGGCAGACTGATGTACCTACTTAATTATAGTACACCCACATTTCGCCAGATATGTTAACTTCCATGTAATGGGGATGCCATCAACCGGGAAAGAAATTCCAGTCAAAAAACTCAATAAAAATTAGTCCGGCCCGGGAATCGAACTCAGCTGGACCCTCATGCTTATGAGTTGCGCTTGCGACTACTGGATCAACGAGGCAGTCTGCATTATTATCAAAATTTGCCAACTCGGGTTCGATTTTCGGGTGGGGCTTTAAGTGTGTGGGTTTTTTCCATCAGTAATGGTAGCATTCACGAAGTCTGTGTTAGTGCCCGGTTGATGGCAATAAGAATGCCCTTAGAGATAATAGGGATGTTTCCCGACTAAACACAATATGATTCTGTTTAGTCCGTCAGTTAGATTATGGAAAAATATTGGATACGTGTTTTTGTTTCATCAAATTAATAAAAAATGACAAAGATAAAACGCGTCAAAGATCAGGAGTATACTGCAGTGTGACGTCTCACGAGTTTTTGAAGCCCTGTATCGTCTTAATTTTTTGCTCACGTGAAGAAAGAAAATATTTGTGTCCCTATTGTTTTGAGGGTTATTGGACATCCCGCCCACGCAAAAACTGGCCTGCGGGCCAGTTGTCAACTTTTAAAAATGTGAATGGGTAGATTCGCCCGAACCAGTTAAGTAGAACAGGCCAGATGTCTCGTACTAAAAAGTAAAGGTATAATTCGGCAAAATCGAATATATTTTTTTATTAAATATCTGATAAATCTGTAAATCATAGCATCAATTGGCAATTATTTTAAGAACAACAATACAGAGTGAAGTAACTAACATATCAAACTTATAAGTACATAATCAGCTATATAGTTTCATACAATTTCTTAGTACAAATATTAATGATGTAGGACCTATTACTTATTTTTAATTTGAAACCCGTATGTATAGGGTTGGAAGGGATACCGACGCGAAAACGGTTACCACGTATTCAGTACATAATCTAAGCCGGACATGAAAATTTTTCTTCGGTTATTTAAAAAATAACAGCTGTTTTATACATTTTGTTTTATACGATATATATACCTACAGTATTGCACTTTTGTAGGAAACAGCAGATTTTATTTTCAGAATATTTTTTTCTCAGAATGATGTACTGAATACATGGTAACCGTTTTCGTGTCGGTGATCCTTCCACCTTGTATAATACATTAGTTTACAAATTACATAGTTTTTCAATGCAGTGTCCTACGCTTATTTCTTGGTCCATTAATTCTTTTAAAATGGTCGTTACCCGAGTGTTCGTTAATTTTGTGATTTCTTTTTTTTTGCTGATAAATCCATTTTTTCTATAGAGTCCAAAATAATAGTTTGAGTCCTTTTGCAATGTATCCAATAATGTTGCTATATTTGGTTTTGGTTGAATCTTCTTATTTAATCTCCCATTCCAGGACTCGACAGAGTTATTTGTTCTATGGACAACTTTATAAAAACACCATTTGTTAGAAAACGGGGACTTTGTCAAGCCATGTGTTTTCAAAATAATTGTTGAACTCGTTAATATTACCGATTTGTGCATTCTCACCCTTAATGTACAACCAGCCATCCATTATTACCATTTCCTCAGGAAGGTGGCATAATGCCACACAACGTTTAATATGAGATTTAAACATTTTTTTCTATCTAATTTCTCCGCCTTTCTCCACAAACAACGACTAAAATGAAAAGCACCGCCTTGTATTTTGGAACCTGGGAAAACTTCGAATATTGCAGCCATTGCGCTGGCCTCGTAATTTAGTGTAAATACGTTTGGTTTAAATGACGGTACTTGGCTTTTCAAAAGCGAGAACAAAACTTCGTAACTTTTTTGTTTCTTATTAGGTAGTAGCGCATATACAGCGGGTAGGATACTATTGCTATCATCGGTGCTATTTAAGTTCACATGTATGGTGTATAGTTGAGTAAATGGTGGCGAAACACATTTAAAAGTTCCATCCAAGAAAACATGCTTACTATTGCTTAACACTTTTTTCCCTTTTGGCGAAGCAAAAATAAGAATATTATATATTGTTGTTGTTAAAATAATTGCCAATTGATGATATGATTTACAGATTTATCAGATATTTAATAAAAAAATATATTCGATTTTGCCGAATTTTACCTTTACTTTTTAGTACGAGACATCTGGCCTGTTCTACTTAACTGGTTCGGGCGAATCTACCCATTCACATTTTTAAAAGTTGACAACTGGCCCGCAGGCCAGTTTTTGCGTGGGCGGGATGTCCCATAACCCTGTTTTGAAATCTATCTGACGGGCTAATTAAATTTTTGAAGTGAAACTTCTTTACAGAGAGGATATTTGGATTTTTTTGCCACAATTTGTGACAATAGTGTCACGGGTGCGTGAAAAAAAAGCGTAACGGCCGCTTGGGAGAAAGATATCTCCGGAACTATTGGTTGGAATTGAATAATTATTTTTGTGTCTGATAGACCATTTATCGAGAAAGGTTAAAAATTATATAATATCACGCTGCAACTAAAAGGAGCGGAGCATAATTGAAAAATGTTACAAAAACGGAAAAAGACTGATCTGCGGGAGACTGGTAATGACCTCTAGGGACAAAATGCATTCCTTATGTACCTATCCTAACCAAAACATAATTTGTAGTAAACCTGCGAAATAATCTAAATGTGTGCTGGGACACATAGTAAGTTTCACTTCCACCAGTCCTAGTCTATTACCGCTGTCGAACCGTGATGGGATTACAGGCGTGATGTTATGTTATACATTTATATAACAATGTAGATATCTAGTCGTATAGGTGCTGGAATCCGACTATGCGTTAAATCAGTCATCAAGCATTTCGAGCTCGTAACTGTCGGCCAGCCTCTTATCACAGACGAACATCAAGACCGGGTCAAGCTTGCCAATAGCAATGTTTAATCTTGTACAGCAGTCAGTTTGTACTGTTTCCAATTTGCCCCGAGCTTATTACGTTGTAGACATAGCAGGTACTATGAATGTTGCAGAATGATGAAAGGTGTCAATATAATTATAATTATGCGTTAGAAATGGTTTCAATTCAATTTTTTTATGTTTTAAACATTAAAAATTTGACTGTTAAAACACAAATCTCAAAAACTTTTATCCCCTATTTCCTCCTCGGGTTGAATATCGAAAAAAAAAAATATTAGAACCTTCAGCAAGAACTACTCTATTCATTAGTGAAAACAGCATGAAAATCGGTTTAGTGGTTTTTGAGTTTATCGCGAACAAACAGACAGACAGAAAGACGCACCGGAGCACTTTTTTATAATTTAAGTGAGATGTGCTAGAAATGAAGTAATAGTTAGGGTATGATAGAGTTTCAAGACTACAGCAAATGCATATTATGTGTATTACACATTCACACAGCTATAAAACTCACATAATCTCAACCACTTATCTCACCAACTCTTATGATCTGATCATAATCAAAGACACAGGTGTGTTGGCACTGTTGCCATTCTTCAGACGGGCTGGCAACGCCTGGTTGGCCGTGGCTTTCTGCCAGGAGTAATAGCCCATTAAGTAATGTAATATCAGCATAGAATCTTAAACGGCGAAGCGAGTGCCGGAAACTGAACTTGGTTTAAGGAGAAAGTTATGTTTAGATTTCGATTTTCGATGTTGGTTTAGATTTTGCGATTTGGCGCTTGAGAGATGTGTTTTTGGTGGGCATGCTGTTGTTTATTGGGCTTTGTGTCAGTGGTGGTGGCCACGACTTACGAACAGTCAGATGTGGATTATTACCCAGGCAGGCCCATTTTTTTTTGGGAGCCTAATCTTTCCCACTCCTGAGTTTGCTCAGCGGCCTCCCCATTTCTTCCACTTTCCTCGTAGTTGCGCTACTTTACATTACTTCGTGTAATATATTTCATCACCGCTGCGCTCGAAACGGTAAAGGAAAAATATCGTGATGTAACCGGCATGTTTTAGAACCAATAAAATCGAAGACATGTGACATCTACCAAGCCACACTGGGCCAGCGTGGTGGATTATATCACACTAGCTGTTGCCAGCGCCTTCACGCGTTACTACTCGAAAACTATCCCACGGGAAGACAAAATCGGGATAAAAACTATCCTATGTGCTAATCTAGGTTATAAACTACCTGTGTACTAAATTTTATCCAAACCCGTTCAGTAATTTTTGCTTGAAAGAGTAACAAACATCCATCTATCCATCCTAATATTACTAGGATAGGATCCCTGTCCTAGGCAGGAGGCCTGAGTCCCTCTGCAGTGGTAACGTTATAGATGATGATGATGATGAACCAGTGAAATAAGTTACTTCAAAAATCTACTGCCTCGTTGGTCACGTGGACGCATTCGTGTCTGCTGATTTTGAGAACCTGGGTTCGATTCCCTGGTGGGCCAAATTGTTATTAGGCTTTTCGATCCAGACTAGCAGTGTGGTGTGATGTCACGTATATTGTACATCAGCATGTCACGTATTGTCCAAGGTTTAAGTTAAGGTAAATAAGCTGTTTTCATAGTCTTAGTATTAGCACGTAGTCACGTGCTATCTATGTTTACAGGGTGTAAATTAACCCTTCACACATACGTCAACCAAGCATTCTGTACATCATGCTAAGTACCCCTACGCAAAAGTTTTTGCTGGGAAAAGACTTTTTTTTGGGGTCAAAATGTTCATTTTACGGTTAAACCCAATGTAGCACTCTTAAAACATTGTGCTAGTGGATGCTTTAAATAGTAAAAGGGTCATGGAGGTAATTTAAGTAAAGTTATAACCTGAAAAACTAGTATTTACAAAAACAGCTGTTTAACATTTGGAACCAACTTTGAGCCCCAATATCTCCGTGACTAGGTTCCCAGGTATGGTCTAGAACAAAAAAATACGTGCCCTTCGTTTGCTTTTACACCATTTATATGCTATCAATTGAATGAGAGAGTTCAGTTGGAGGGCAGTTGGAGTTCAGTTCTACAGTTGACTCTCGGAGCAGTACACATCATGCTGTTTACCTAACCCCTCCTCACCCCCCACATCGCATGACGACCCTGCCAGTCGGCTGGACGGCGTTGTAGTTCCCCGATCGAGGGATTCGCACCAGCGGAAGTCGGCTAGACTTCGGTGAGCTTGACGTCACATCGAGTCACGGGCCATGGGGAGCACAACATCAAAGGAAGAAGTGATCATCGCTCAGACGGCAGCGGGTGGTTCGAATGCCGCAACGGTTACACAGGGGCAGCTGACAGCTATCAACACGGTGCTGTTGTTTATTGCTGTGTGTTTGGCGCTTGTCATCGTTGGAGTGGCAGTCCGGATGTATAGAAAATGTCACCAGAGTTGGATCGAAGAAAAGATCAATCAGCAGGAGGTTCGTAAGGTTGAGCAGATGGCCTGATCAGGGACGAACGGAGTGACGAGCACAGAATACGAAGTGAGTGATTTCAATGTGAAAATGTTAAGTGTTGTGGCAAGTGCTTGCGGTCATCGATAAATTTAGAAACAATAGTAAACATATATATTATATTTAAATGGAAGTAGAATTAACGTCACTGTTTATGCAACTTAAATTGTTAAGGGAATCTATTGGTAAGTTAGGCCCTAGTAGACGGGAAGGTAACAATTTTGATAAGAAAATAAGTGACGCTAAAGCTTTATACGGTAAATTTAAGAGTATAATTTCAAGTTCGAGCAAATTTTCGGAAGAGTTAACGCAGTTGATAGTTAAAATAGAAAATTTGTACTTAGAGACTATAAAGTTCGAAGACATCGGCAAAATCGAACTAGAGATGGCGGCGGAAAGGTTTTCTTTAAGGACGGCGGTTAACTTGCTACCGAAAATGAATGGCGATGAGCAGGTGACCCAAGATTTGGTTGATGCCATAGGTTTATATAGTTCTATGTTGGAGGGGGCAGATAATACTCTTTAGTTAAATTCGTTCTTACCACACAGCTAACCCAGGGGGCTAGGATTCGGTTGTCTTCCAATTACGCAACAGTAGGCAGTCTGTTGGCTGACATGAGGAAGCATTATTAACAGTGGAGTCGGACGTGGCTGTGCACGTCAAACTTGCTCGCGCTAGGCAAAATAATAAGTCGGTCGCGGGTTTTGGATCCGAGATAGAGGAGTTGATGGTCAATTTGTCTATTTCTCAAGCCGGGGGAAGTTCGGAAGCCTATACAATTTTGCACCCATTGCAAAAATATGCGATTAGGAAGTTCAATGGCTGCAAAATTTTATAACCTTCCAAACTTCCCCCGGCTTGAGAAACAGTCAAATTGACCATTAACTCCTCTATCTCGGTCCCAAAACCCGCGACCGACTTATTATTTTGCCTAGCGCGAGCAAGTTTGGCTTGCACAGCCACGTCCGACTCCACTGTTAATAAATGCTTCCTCATGTCAGCCAACAGACTGCCTACTGTTGCGTAATTGGAAGACAACCGAATCCTAGCCCCCTGGGTTAGCTGTGTGGTAAGAACGAATTTAACTAAAGAGTATTATCTGCCCCATCCAACATAGAACTATATAAACCTATGGCATCAACCAAATCTTGGGTCACCTGCTCATCGCCATTCATTTTCGGTAGCAAGTTAACCGCCGTCCTTAAAGAAAACCTTTCCGCCGCCATCTCTAGTTCGATTTTGCCGATGTCTTCGAACTTTATAGTCTCTAAGTACAAATTTTCTATTTTAACTATCAACTGCGTTAACTCTTCCGAAAATTTGCTCGAACTTGAAATTATACTCTTAAATTTACCGTATAAAGCTTTAACGTCACTTATTTTCTTATCAAAATTGTTACCTTCCCGTCTACTAGGGCCTAACTTACCAATAGATTCCCTTAACAATTTAAGTTGCGTTAACAGTGACGTTAATTCTACTTCCATTTAAATATAATTTAATATGTATACTATTGTCTCTAAATTTATCGATGACCGCAAGCACTTGCCACAACACTTAACATTTTCACATTGAAATCACTCACTTCGTATTCTGTGCTCGTCACTCCGTTCGTCCCTGATCAGGCCATCTGCTCAACCTTACGAACCTCCTGCTGATTGATCTTTTCTTCGATCCAACTCTGGTGACATTTTCTATACATCCGGACTGCCACTCCAACGATGACAAGCGCCATACACACAGCAATAAACAACAGCACCGTGTTGATAGCTGTCAGCTGCCCCTGTGTAACCGTTGCGGCATTCGAACCACCCGCTGCCGTCTGAGCGATGATCACTTCTTCCTTTGATGTTGTGCTCCCCATGGCCCGTGACTCGATGTGACGTCAAGCTCACCGAAGTCTAGCCGACTTCCGCTGCTGCGAATCCCTCGATCGGGGAACTACAACGCCGTCCAGCCGACTGGCAGGGTCGTCATGCGATGTGGGGGGTGAGGAGGGGTTAGGTAAACAGCATGATGTGTACTGCTCCGAGAGTCAACTGTAGAACTGAACTCCAACTGCACTCTCTCCTTTAATTGATAGCATATATATACATAGTTAGCACGTGACTACGTGCTAATACTAAGACTATGAAAACAGCTTATTCACCTTAACTTAAACCTTGGACAATACGTGACATGCTGATGTACAATATACGTGACATCACACCACGGCGTTTGCTGACGGACTTCATAATCAGCATCTTGTTACGGTTATACGGCGCGGAATTTGACATGTTTAAATGATGCAATCAGGGTAGCGGAAGACGAGGATTGTGCTTCGTCGTCGCAAGTCATGACGTAATACCAGCGCTGGCCCGCTAGAGGTGGTTTTTCGACAGGCATTAGAAATTTCGGAAATAATTATAGGCGGCACGCTGTAGAGAATAGGCACGCGCAGCAAGGAACAGCTTTTGAGTGTAGGCGCAAAAATGTCAACGGATGGCATAGCGGTGGAATGCGCGGTCGCAGCGATAATGCTCGTCGTGGACGCCAGACTCAGCAAGGTCGGCGGCGTGTAGCGTGTTTTGAGCACGTGCGGGGCGATGCTGACTCAGGCGCAGTCGATGTCACGGAACGATGAAGGCGGACAGCTGAGTGAGACTCAGTTTTTTCGTGACTAAGCGTATTTTAGCTTGCTATAGTATTAACTGGGTTAATTTGCTAGTGGGTAGTGTAAATACGGAATGGTTAGTGGATACGGGTGCGACCATATCTGCCATAAAAAGTGATTATTTTACGAATAACGCTTTGTGCTATAAAGTTGTTAAGGAAGAGTTGGTGATCAATGGTGTAGGAGGTAGTTTGCGAGCTATAGGTTTTTTTATTATTATTAATGCCCTTTATTCTGAATTTTTATCTTATATATATGTACATTTTTTTTTCTATTTAGTTGTTACAAAATGTCCCTTAATTCAGTGTGCCTTTTGGCAAAGGCCTCCTCTAACTCCTTCCATTGTTTTCTGTCATGAGCCACTCTCCTCCAATTGGGTCCCGCTGTTTGTTTCAGCTCATCTTCCCATCTCTTTATCTGTTTCCCCTTGCTGCGTTTACTTTCCATTGGAGCTACAGGTTATGTATATTTAAATTTGGAGTACGAACGGTGTTCGTTCGTTCATAGGTTTTATATATTTGATGATTTGCCATGTAAGTCGGTGATATTAGGCCAGGATTTCTTGCAGAAATATGGGTATTATAGATTTTTTGTTGAATAGGTTGTCTCTTGAAGGTCCTAAGGGGCAGACAGTTGCGATGCCGCTCAAGTCGTATAATTACTTGCCGAGTATTCCTCCGCGTTGTGATGTAGTTAGGTATTTTCCCGTTAATGGAGCAGAAGATTGTGTAGTGGTAAGGAAAGAATTGCGAGAAGGTGTTTTCTTGGCTAGTGTGATGGCTAGGCCTAGGAATGGGATGATACTCATTAGGGTTTTAAACGCAAACTCTGAGGAAGTTGTGTGTAATATGTCCGGTGTAGAAGTTTATCCGATAAGTGATTACGACTGTTGTAGTTTTGCAGAGTCAGGGGTGAACGTTGAGCGTGTTAAGGAAATGTTTTCTTTGCTTAAACTTGACTATTTGAATGCCGAGGAACGATTGTCGATTGAGCGAATCTGCGCGAAGTATTCAGATATATTTCATGTTCCGGGAGATAGATTGGCTGTCGCCAATGTGTATGACCAGTCAATACGATTGAAAGAGAATGTGACTCCAGTTTACAGGAGGCAATATAGAATACCTAATGTACAGAAGAAGGAAGTTGATAGGCAAGTGTAGGAGATGATGGATAGTAATATCATTGAGGAGACGGTTAGGGAGTGGTCTAGTCCTGTTTTAGTTGTACTCAAAAAAGCAGATCGTAGAGGGGAAAAGAAATGGCTCGTGGTGATAGATTACAGGCAGTTGAACGAAAATATACAGGATGATAAATTTCCTTTGCCGAATATAACTGAAATTTTAGATTCAATGTCGGGTGCTGTTTACTTTAGTCGCTGTGATTTGTTGCAATCATATTATTAGATGATCTAATTATTATATAAATGATCTAAATATTTTTGGAAGGAATTTGGATGAGCATAATAGGAATCATATATCAAAAACAAGGAAATGACGTTGAAATATGTTTAAATAAATAGTATGTGCCAGGAAACTCGAGTATTTATGTAAACTATGAATCTTTATCGGCATCATCGCGAGATGAGTTGTCGAAAGACATAGTAGCTTTTTGTATTGAGAAAGGCATAAAAGAAGTTATTATTTTGAAAAGTCGTTATAACGTTGAATTTATTACAAGAATGGCACAATATTAAATAAATAAATAATAAATAACTTTATTTCACAAAAGCAGATTTAACATGTTTTATATACACACAGTTTACATGAGCTTTGGTAGTAACACAATAAAGCATAATCTAAGAACTGAAATCTGTACACAATTTGAAAAACCCTGCCTCTCAAACTAGGTAACCTGTACCTTGAGAGACAGTAATTCAGCTTACAAATTGATGCTAAAAGTTTAGTAGTAGACTGTGTCGATCTACCTGAGTGGTTACGAATATAAAGCTAATTTAAGTAAAAGTAAATATTTAAACGTGATGTGTGTGTGTGTGTGTGTTTGTGTGGTGTGTATGCATAATGCGTGAGTGTGTTGTGTGTGATATTTAAAGGGAAATAGTAGTAAAGCTTCACATATGGGAGATTTTAAAGATGAGAAGAGGATTATTTTGAATGATTTCCACATTTTACCCACAAGTGGTCATGCAGGTATACGCAGGATGGTGAATAATATAAAGAAGTATTATTATTGGCCTTCTATTGAGAAAGATGTAACGGAATACATTGGTAAATGTGATAAGCGTAAGAAGCAAAAGTATTCTAAGAATACTAAGTAACCAATGACAATTACTACCACTGCATCTACCTCGATGGAGAAAATTTATTTAGATATAGTGGGGCCACTTGATAGGGACGAAAAAGGCAATGTTTATATATTGACACCTCAGTGTGAGCTTACAAAATTTGTAGAGGCGTATCCATTAAAGAATAAATCCGCAAATGAGGTAGCGAAAGCGTTGCCAGAAAATTTTGTTTTGAGATATGGAATACCGCGGGATAGGCGTTCTGAGTTCATTTCAAAAGTAATAGTATAGCTATGTAATATCTTGGGCATCAATAAAATCTTATCGACATCATATCATCATGAGAGTATCGGATCTTTGGAAAATGTTCACAAAAATTTAGGCGCGTATTTAAGGATACAGTCGGATATTAATCCATCATCATGGAGTTCTTGGATTCCGCATTGGTGTTTTTTATATAACACAACTGTTGATGAGCAAAGTGGACTGTAGTTATTTAGGATGGGTTGGAGATGGTAGAAACACTGTTAATATGTTTTAATTGCTATTTAATATCAGAACAAACTATGTACAAAGCAATGGGTCACTGACACTGACAACATAAGGAAGGAAAAACAGAAAAATCGAACAATCATTCAAAAATATATATAGTTCTTAAAAAAAGGTGGTATCCCAGCCAGTCGCCAACAACAACAGTTAATACTGTGACCAAGTATACACCTTATGAATTAGTTTACGGTAAAATTTGCAGGTTACCAACTAATTTTGATGATTATCCTTTAGAATTTAAGTATAGATTGCAAAGGGCTCAAAATGATGCGAAAGAAAATTCGATAGCAAGTAAGTTAGCTAGGAAACATTGTTATGATAAGAAGCTTAATTCAATAACTTATAAAGAAGGTGACTTGGTATTGATAAAAAATGAAATAGGCAATAAATTGGAATGCATTTATAATGGACCATTTGAAGTTTTAAAGGACGAGTCACCAAATGTTACTGTACTTCGCCCGCTACAACTCGGAAGTTATCCCACGAGAAGATAAAATCGGAATAAAAACTATCCTATGTGTTATTCCAGATTATAAACTATCTGTGTACCAAATTTTATAAAATACCGTTCAGTAGTTTTTTCGTGAAAGAGTAACAAACAACATCCATCCATACACACATGCATACTTACAAACTTTCAGGTTTATCATATTAGTAAGATAAAAGGAAGTGGGATGCTTCCCGTGGGAATGTGGGAGTGAATCGAACCCACGACCACCGGGTCACAACTCACAAGGCAAACGCCTAAACCCCTCGACCACGGAGACAATTATCTACACTAAGTTGATATTCCGATAAGTCGTTCTCAACGGTTCTCCTCAGCGTTTATTAAGCACACAGTTCAACTGCGGTACTTAGAAAGATTTAATGATTACTTAAGCCGTCACTTAGTAAAGATTTGACATACTTTTGTTTGACAAAACTGTCAAAACCTTTACTAAGTGATAGTGTAAGTAATCATTAAGGCTCTGACATTCACGTCACATTTAACCCTCCTAAAAGGCATCTTCTGGGCAAACTCGTTCCATCATAGATCGGTCAAGCACAGGCCATTTCGGAAAAAAATAGTTCTATAGTCTCCCTTTTACCTACAAAACTAAAAGATATTCCACCTTTTTTTAGGCACTGTAGTACCGAAACCTGCTAAATTCACGCCCAAATATAATAAAGTCTAATAAACATTCGGCCCATTCACAACCAGAAAGTAGGTCATTTGCAAAGAGATTGAATTTAATACACATTTTTGAACACTGAAAAATATCATGGTTATTTATTCCTGTATGGCTTTTCAGCGAATGTTTTCAAATATTTTTTCGAAGTTTATTTTGATTAAAGGAATATTTTTTTTTACGAATAACTTTGGCTATCAGTCTCCTTTTTTTATTTTATTTTGTGGAAACGCTTTTCGGGTTTTAAAGTCTAGTTTATGTATAATCTGCGTAGTCTATTTACAATTACATTCGAATCAGCTTCAAGTTTCGTGCATTCGTTGTTGCGGTGTGCGTCGCTGCGTGCTTTTGTGTTCGCGGTGTTCGATGTTGCGGGCATTCGGCGGCGTATGGTTCGGCGTGGTGGCTTTCGGAATGACGTATTGCACTCGTAGTTTTGCATTATGAATTGTTCTTATGACATTCAAAAGTGCCTGTAATGGTTTAATTGAAATAAATACTTGTGGTTAGAGTTTGACTACACGCAGTCAAATACCAGTACCTAACAAAAAGCGACTACATAATTTCTACGAAGACTTGTTTCCAGAATGTTGGGGTTTTTTTTAATGGGACAAGCCCGCCACGCTATTACTAATTATTAACCACTGTAACTCCTGTAAGCCAGAATCAACAGTGGCGACAACAAGAAAAGCGCCGAGACAATGAAGTTCGACGAAGTCCCAGAGAAGCGATTTAAATGTCTTGGCAAATAGGGCGAAGAAGGAACATAGGTGGTTTTTAGTCAGTAGAAGTCTGACACTACCTATCGCTCTGCCCAAGAGCGGGATAAATTATAAAAAAAGACTAAGGTGGAAGCGCTAAGGTAGTACGCGAAATTTATATTTTCTTATGTTTTTTTTTTGCAATTTGCAGGTCCGTGTCAGGGATTATGTTGATTAAAATATGATTCGCGCACGTAATGCGTATGTACCTATTTCTAAAGATACTATATTTATTTAAATCATGAATATAATCCTCTAGAGTGGGTTTACTTAATTCCATTGAGTGACAATTTGATGAAAAAGGCCTTCCTAAAAGTTAAATGCACTTAGAGGGTTTTAGTGGTGATTTTAATTATGTTACTTAGTAAAGTCACATTTTTACGGTCACGAATCCTATTTTATTTAACAACCTGACGCTGACCGGAAAATTGCATAAAACGTAAAGAAATTCTAATTTCGCGGGCTACCCTGGCGCTTCCACCTTCAGGTTCCACGCGCAAATAAGAGTTATTTTGAAACATCCTTCGTCATGAATCTTTTATAAATAATAATAATATCTTTTATAAATAATGATTACTGATGGTAAAAAAATTTGATTCTAATTAGTCCGTCTGTTAGATTATCTAAAAATATTGGATGAAAAATATATCAATAAAAATTGACAAAGATAAAACGCGTCATAGATTTGAGTTGGTTGTGACGTCACAACCAACTCAAACGACCAACGACACGACCTCACCGGTAAAGAACCTCACCGGTAAAGAATGTCATACCTACTTAGCTCTTAGAAAATGACGTCACACGAGTTTTCAAAGCACTGTATCGTGTTCATTATTTGTTTACGTGAAAAACGAAAAAATACGTGTCCAATATTTTTTGGAAATTTTATTTATTTATTTATTATAAATAAAAAATGAAATCTATCTGACGGACTAATTAGTTTTTTTTTGTTAAGTACCCTATTAAAACTATATGCAAAAATGAGTAAGTTTGTAATCATCATCATCCACATCCCGAATTCACTCACTGAGGGTATAGGCCTTTTTTTCTTCTTTTTTTTTGGGGTGGTAAATCATCATATAACCCGCATCATAGTCCCGCTCTTGGGCAGAGCAAAAGGGAGTGTCAGACTTCTACTGACTTAAAACCACCCATGTTCCTGCTTAGCCCTATATGTCAATGCCGCGGTATCTCTTACAGCATTCCGCAGCCCCGACAGGCGTCGGCCCTTGCGGGCCCCTTCCATGTTGCTGACATCTCTTTAAGGCGCGAGTGAAACACGAATGCGCCGCCTACACGGCCTGTCGTCGTCATAAGACGGACGGACGGCGAGCTAGCCCATCACTCATCGTCCACGGTGGCCGGAAGCCGTCACGTGGCCCCCGACGCCCGGAGCGTCTCCCGCGGCGCCTGAGACGTGAGGTTCTCTCCCTCTCACGTTCCGCCACCTCCTTCGCTAGCATCACTGCTTCGCAGAAAGAGGCGACGGCGTCCCATTCCTCCTCGCCCCGGACTATGGCTTGCACCAGGGCCGGACGCGAGAGGTCGCCGACGCCGATCGCCGCTACGAGAACACGGTGGAGCTCAGCCCAAGCGGGGCAGACCTCCACGGTGTGCTCCACCGTGTCCTCCGGCCGATCCTTACATTGATGACACCTGGGCGTTTCCTCCCGCCTGATTAGGTGCAGGAACCTCCCGAAACAACCGTTTCCGGTGAGGACCTGCGTCAAACGAAAGGTGAGGGGCCGTGGCGCCTCTCCAGCCACTCCTCTAAGAGGGGACTTACCGCCGCTATCGTGGCGTGCCCTGCACGGGGTTGTGACAGTCGCTCTCTCCATGTCGCCATGAGATCACATCGGAGGTCTATCGGTGTAGGCCTCTGGTGCCAATCGACACGTTCTTGTGCCAGTCTCATCCAGATTTTTTCCTCGCTGGCATCGAGTACGCATGATTAATTTAAGAATAGCAATAAACAGGGTGTTTGGTAGGGAGCTGTACATACGCCTAGGGTAGAAACTAGGGATAGTCTGCTACCTACCCCCGCCCATTATATTGACCTTGGCCTCAAGGTTTTTTTTTAATTTATTATTATTTTTTATTTGATTTTTTGACTAAAACTACCTGTAGCTCAAAATCTATCCATGGGACCGGTCGGCTAATGGTCTTGTTTTAATCGTTAGAGTCTTAGGGTCCTGCAAAAAATTATTTTACACCAGAAAATTGTGGAGAAGAAAAGTTATGGGGCCTGAAGTACCGTAGTAAGGTAAAGAAATAATTTTAAATTAAAAAAAAACCTTGAGGCCAAGGTCAATATAATGGGCGGGGGTAGGTAGCAGACTATCCCTAGTTTCTACCCTAGGCGTATGTACAGCTCCCTTCCAAACACCCTGTATAATATACAAAATAAAAACACTAACCATTTTCTACAAAAATACACAGCACTAACACTAAATTATATAACAAAGCGCTCTCTTTAGTCTTTACGATTATAGTTAAAATGGCCGCCGATACTAGTGCGTCCCGCCAAAATGACTTTCGCGGCAAAGTGAGCGCGACATTTGCAATTTGTTTCTCAGAAAGCGTTTGAAGATAGTCGTGACATACGGACGACATTTTTGTATATTATAAAGGTCAAGGTTGTTATTTGGAGACTTAATGAAGTTTTTACAAAAAGGCTAAATTAACGGGAAACACTGGAGGTAAGATGTGAATATAGTACCTTGGTTTATCATCAGCAGTGTTTTCAGCTAAATGATGATGATGAAAAATTACGAAAATCACATATTTTAGTTGTCAAGATGTTTTCTTTACTTTTGGAGTATAGGGAACACGCTGTAAAATACAAAACATCATTCATAGAAACGGGAGAATCATTCGACAAGACGGCTGATGTCTGGGAGGCTACTGCCGTCAGTTCTGTTGTTGTCGTGTTTTTCTGTATAGTCATATGCCGTAGAAATTAAAAATTGTTAGATTAGCCCTCTAGACTCTAGAACCACCTCTAGGCTCTAGGCCCTAGAACCTATCCAGTTTTTCCCACAATCCCATTCATGGCCTGCCGCGGCTCATAATTTTTATTAAATAAAATCATTTGTATTTTATAAAAAAAAAAATTTTGAATGGTTCAGATAATGTTATTTTTAATAATATTTTTATTAATAAATGAGACATTAATTATTCATCTGAAATAAAAGATTAATTAAAGTGCTTGACTTTTAAAACTTGACGATTGGCTGAATTGAAACAAATCATTGAGCTATAAAAGCCTGATTAACACATCATATTTTCACCAGTTCCTCAATTTGCCAAAGTAAATGGCTTAGATTCCAAGAATCCAATTATACAGCAACAAACACAATGAAATTGCAATACAATATTCATTGCCAGGAATCAACAGTGATCAATTAGCGAGGGAGCATGTATGTGCCAAACACTCAGTGAGAGTTATATTATTCAATGAGATGTCTAAGCTGTTAGGTGTGGAGTAATATTGCTGAGTTAAACGATTGTGTATATGTTTTTGGACGGTTAAAAAGAAGAAGTCGTACTATTTCCAATTCTAGCTAGAAATGCTAGTCATAGAATATTAATAGACTACGATTTTGAATGTAAATTATAAAACAATTTAAAAAATATCTGAAATAAAAAAAAGCAATTGAAAATCCGACAAAACTAAAAAGTTATGCAATTTTTTACATGCTAAAAAATTGCATAACTTTTTAGTTTTGTCGGAGTATAGTCTATTAATATTCTATGACAAATAAAAAACTATACAAGTCTATAATTGTACATACAAAAGAAACAATAAAACACAAGACTATAAATCTGCATAGCCTGTTCCTAACTTCCTTTATTCAGGAACAGGCTAGCAGATGAGGATTTCAGGCTTTTGCAGAGCTATTGCGTATCTTTTAAATGACAGTGGTTAACCTATAGTGCCTATCAATTACTGTCAAATGGTTCCATTTTGTACTAAACCATAACCAATTTGACAGTTAATCCATAGACAATATAATAGCCACTGTCATTTAAAAGATACGCAATAGCCCTGCAGATTACGTGTTACGACTGCCAAAAACATTAGACGAAAAACAAGTTTTTCATAGACCATCATTGAAACCTTTTTTAATCTAACCATCCTCCTCACTCGTGCGTCCTCTACAAAAAATGCCACGTCAAGATAACGTCACTAACATACGTCCAGTGTTCAGTGACAACGTCAGCCCTCCACGTCACACTCCAGACAGTTTTATAGGATACCATAGGTATCTCACTGTAGAGTAGTGCTTGACGGAATATGTTAGTCGTGAATGGAATGGACGTAAAAATATTGTAATACATACATAACATGGCACCTGAGGATAGGCATAAGTACATAGTGTTACGAGCTGGGTATGGGATAAATAAAAACACTACCAATTTAACACACGAATTAACTTTATTACTCGCAAAACACTTATACACAATCGCAAATCACTACTGAACACTTTATCGCACTAGATATCTCTTCGAACCTTTCATTGTCTCGCTTAAAAGTAGACTGACTCGCTTCGTCCACTCTCGGTCCTTTTATACCCCAAACACACAAAAGAAATTCGAGAAAAATCCCTATTATTCCATAAAGCATCCAGAAAAACATTAACAAAAAAATAAACTTAAAGATAAAATAACCAACAAAGAAGAAGGTACTTTACGCCGTAGATATACGGTCGGCATTAAAATGGCAAGTACCGCTGACGCCGGGCGCGGACTAACTACCTACAGAATGGAAATAGGTAACTACTAGAATTCACGCGTACTTCTCAGTCATTAGCGAGGCTTCCCGAAGATTCTAGATGACCGACGTAACAATAGTTACATTTACCTACCTAAGTAATAGTGACGAAACTATTGTTACAATCGTACACAAAACCTGACGAGTAAGGGTGCTTTTCCACCAGAGATGTGCTATGCTATGTTGCTATGGATGCGTTTGATAACTCTGATGGAAAAGCAGCCTAAGCCTGAGTATTCCTTCGTGTAGGATAATACAACTACTATACATTTAATGTCTTGAATTTAATTTTACATTGTAACTAGGAGTTCTATTAAGGGATTACCATGTCATGAACACAGACCTAGAAGAAAATAAATATGACAGGAACTATAATTATTTTAAAAGTTGATTAAAAATGAAATCAAATAATAGAACATAATTTGCAAGAATTAAATCGCGTTCAGAAGTCTCCCTAACAAAAATTTTGCCGGTAAAATGATGACGGCAATATCGCAAATGGTTTTTAAATAAAAAATAACCTGCATAGTGGAGATAAACACGAACCCATAATTGATACACTCAAGTCTACCTACCCCCAAGGAATATGAAGATAAATGGATATAACTCAAAGTGAAGGACAACAGGGAAGTAAGGTTATCAAGACCCCAGGGAGTGACAAGATTGATTAACTTCTTAACGCGAATGCATCGGACGTAATTTGTGGGTCTTACAGATGTTACACACGCTACAAAAATACATGGTTATCCGAAAAAAAAACGTAGCTTATTCTGATGGGTAGGGATTCTTCCATAATTTATGGCACACTAACTTGTGGCAGCGGCTTCGCCCGCGTGGAGTTCGATAATTGTCCCACGGGATCATACTACCCGGATAAGAAGTATTCTATGTGTTAATCCAGATTATAAACTATCTGTGTTCAAATTTTATTCACATACGTTCAGTAGTTTTTGCGTGAAAGAGTAACAAACATCCATCTATCCATCACAAACTCACAAACTTTCGTATTTATAATATTAGACCTCATCTTTCGCTTTTCATCAGGTGTTAACGAGATCAAAAGCAGACCCATCATGCAAAACTGCAAAATATATTATGTCATCACACTAGGTGTGCTAGATTAGTGTCTATAATTACTAAATCATCATCATCATCATCAGCCTATCATGTTCCCACTGCAGGGACCCAGGCCTGCACTCTAGGATAGGGATGAGCTATAATCCACCACGCAGGCCCAGTGTGGATTGGTAGATGTCACATGTCTTCGAATTTTTGATTCTAAGACATGCCGGTTTCCTCACGATGTCTTTCTTCACCGTTTTGAGAGCAGCAATTACTTCATAATGTGACGTAATTTATAAATGGCTCCTAGGTAGAATGAATACAAAACAAGCCTGCCACACATTCCCAAACCAATGCAACTCCTGGAAGTAAGAATCAACAGTGACCACCAGAATTCGACACAATGAAGCGTAACGTAGTCTCAGGGAAACAATTTGACGGACTTCGATCTCGCAACGAAATTAATTAATAAGAATATTATAGCGAGAGTGAAGGAAATACATAATATAAAGGTTGAATGTCGAATGTCGCCGAATGGCTCCGATGCTCAAAATACCGAATGCCTCGAAATATCGACAGCACAAATATTATACGGAAGTTTGAAATGTCTACAAATTAATATTTCGAATGATTCATCATTTCAAACACCAAAGTTCGTAACTCAGCATATTTATATAAGGTTGTTTGAATTGTTTTTCTGTTTTGTTTGAATTAATAAAATTATGTATCGCTATGAATTTATTTACACAGCACAAAAACCTAATATAAGAAATAATGTACAAAATATTTTACGTGTTATGAAGATAGATAAAAGATTTCCGCCATGTATTTTAAATTCCTTGTGTGGCGTATTAAGTCGCTCCATGTAAAATACTGGTATTCAGCTGCATCCGGTTAGACTGGAAGCCGACCCCAACATAGTTGGGAAAAAGCTACGCAGATGATGAGGGGTCGAGCCTATTGCCATCACCAGGCACCAATTCAGACACCGTAGCTACTACTCACAAAAAAAATATTATTAGATATGTAAGCGTAGATATTAAGAATATGTGTATGTAACAGATTTACTTACATGATGTGAACTCTGTTGTGTAAGTGACTCAGCGATCTCACAGTTAAACTGCGTAAGCAGTTATGTGGGGCTATGTATTATATTTAGTTTTAAGATTTCTTGAAGTAAAATAAAAATCATTAATTCATTCAATCATTCACTCAGAAATTACCTACCTGGAAATTGAACTTAGGAACTCATGCTCCACAGTCCCGCTTGCGACCACTATACCAAGGATGTAGCCTAAAAAAAAATATCAAAATACGTTAAAATCTACACATATACACATTTTCTATAGATACATTTACTGTACGGACCTTGTAGAAACTAGAACAAATTTCCGTGCATTCAAGCATTTTTGTCATACCTATTATTGGAATCAAATATAACAGCTCACAACTTAGGACCCAGTAATATTAATGACAACAATATCCGTGGTGCTAGGCAACTGGGCTTATTCCAGTTGTATGCGTCCCTGCGTGCCTATTGGCCTTGTTCTTTTCTGCCCCCTGCTGATATGGAGGGAAGTGGGAATTTCTGTTTTTTCCTACTCCTCCGCTATTCTTTTCTGATTAATTTCGTTGCGGGATCCAAGACAGTTAAATCGTTTCTCTGGGACTTCGTCGAGCTTCGTTGTCTCGGCACTTTTCTTGTGGTCGCCACTGTTGATTCTGGCTTACAGAAGTTACAGTGGTTTGGGAATAGTGAGGCGGGCTTGTTCCAATTAAAAAAAAAGGTACATCCTCATCATCACCATTTCAGCCAAAAGAGTTCTAGGTATCTTGCTACTGAATATGATTGCACTGTCAGTATTTCAATACCCAGAAAGACGAGCATCATATTCCTATCCTTGTCCGAATGTTACATGTGATCGAAGCATTATGTATTTTTCTTTCATTCTTCCTTGTCAACAGTGACGATATCATTTACTTCATTTTCTTTCATATCATTCCTCACACAATAAATTCATCATCATCATCATTTCAGCCGAAAGGCGTCCACTGCTGGACTTTATTTTAGGTCAAAGATTCGAGTACCGTGCAAAAAAATCCCTTTTATAACAAAATCGGAATCAAATATAGAGTAATGAGTATTTTTTTAAATATTTATACGCGAACAAAAGTCACGGGGCACAGATAGTATCTTCTAAAATTCTACTCTCTGCGTAGTTACCAAAAATTCCTGTGACCACACTCCGCTCGTAAATATTTAAACAAGCCCATATTAACTACAAAGTTTCGGCTTTTGACGAAACCACTGTTGCAATATACACTTCGTTTATAAGGGTAGGTGTAGACGGTCGGGCAAGAGACCAAGACGGATACCGAAACCGCAATACCGCATTTGATCAAGGCAGACGGGACTGACGTGTTAATTTGCGGTCTCTGTCGCATTGGGGTGAGAGTGTGTCCTACTAGAGTTTTGGGAAAAAAACTGAAAAGTAATAAGTACTAGTATTGCAGTCGTTTCAGAATTAATACTTTACAATTTATTTAAGTCGCGAGTACATAGGCTTTTTCTGGGTTAGCTCGTTCCATAGTAGACCTTATCTCTGCACTTAGGACACTATTGAGGTCAAGAGTAGGTCCATCTCATACAAAATAAAATATTCCTAGTTGGTACTGTGCAATAAGATATTCCTTAATGTTAGGTAAATACTTATTTTTGTAAATGCTGGCTGACCTGATTGGTGTGTAATCGGCGACAATCTATATTAGGGGGTTCCCTACGTGACTTTGTAATACCATTCTGCAAAAAATGTTACGCCGATGACATACACCGAAGCCTTGTTATTGTGCTAATGTGTTGTACACAGAAGCTATTGTTAGTGTATTCAGCAAAAAACTATCCTAATGAAATTGCTAATTGAAATTGTCTTTGCATTTTTATTATTTAAAGATTCGGGCGCAATTTTATTGTATTCAGCGAATGTTGTTTAAATATGAAGTCTTTCGACCTTCGTCAAGTGTATTCTCCATGTTCGGGTAGGCGTGGATTTATCGGGCATGGAGGCAGTATTTGAATAAAATCACAATCGTCACAATTACCACACTAACTCTCAATAATTTAACCAAATGGCTCACAAAATAACTATCTAACCTATAGGACTAAAAACCATCCATGTTCCTTCTTAGCCCTTTATGCGAAGGCCGTGGTATCTCTTACAACATCCCGCAGCCCAAACGGGCGTCGGCCATCGTTTTACAAGATCACCACTGTCAATTGACAGTCTAGGAAAGCGGAAGCGCCAACAAATATAATATATCAAACTTTGTTTATTACTGTTAAATAACCTTCGTTTATTTTGTTTACAGGTAAGCCAACATTAGTATACTCCAGCATACAGGATATGACGGTAAATGAAATTACAAATAGATACTTAACTTTTTTATAATTCTCTTGACTTTATCCCAATTCATCAGCCTCTCCGTTCTTGCCATGATATCATCCTTTAAGCCGGTTTTTGGTAATGGGATATAATATCATCTTGGGATATAATATTTAATCGCTCGTCATACATTTTGTACGTGACCGTTCACACTGTGCTATAATATACAGGGTGTTTGGAAGGGAGCTGTACATACGCCTAGGGTAGAAACTAGGGATAGTCTGCTACCTACCCCCGCCCATTATATTGACCTTGGCCTCAAGGTTTTTTTTTTAATTTAAAATTATTTCTTTACCTTACTACGGTACTTCAGGCCCCATAACTTTTCTTCTCCACAATTTTCTGGTGTAAAATAATTTTTTGCAGGACCCTAAGACTCTAACGATTAAAACAAGACCATTAGCCGACCGGTCCCATGGATAGATTTTGAGCTACAGGTAGTTTTAGTCAAAAAGTCAAATAAAAAATAATAATAAATTAAAAAAAAACCTTGAGGCCAAGGTCAATATAATGGGCGGGGGTAGGTAGCAGACTATCCCTAGTTTCTACCCTAGGCGTATGTACAGCTCCCTTCCAAACACCCTGTATATTTCATCTCAAAGGCGGGATGTAATATATAGCTCAAGATGACATTCCATAGTCAAAAGCCGGCTTTACACAGTCCATCCATCGTTTCTATGGTCTACTCCACCACATTCAAACTCAAAACTGTCCTAAAAAAATATAAAATAACTTTTCGCTGAATACTGACTGAAGTAATTACGATTTCCTAAAACTTTATTCTCAGTTATGCAACTTTAATTATTCTATGAATTCTATTTGATGTTGTTTACATGAAAAACAGTTTCGACCTCAGTCCAATTCACTTTAAACATGAATTCAACGAAACGGTTTTCGATTAATAAAACTGTGTCTCTAAAGGCTTTTTGGGTACACGTTACTTAATCATCATTTCTGTTATCCCTGAAGGTTTATTCAGAGATATTATTATTAGTTGATAGCTTATAAAGGGTGTAAAAGTACCCTTAGCGCAAACGAAGGGCACTTGTTCTCCCCACCACTGCGATTATTTTTTTTTGTTCTAGACCATAAATGGTAACCCCCTAGTTACGGAGATATTCGAGGTCAAAGTTCGAAATTTTTCACAACTGTTTTTGGAAATACTAGTTTTTCAGGTTATAACTTTACTTAAATTACCTCCATGACCCGTTTACTATTCAAAGCATCCACTAGCACAATGTTTTAAGAGTGCTACATTGAGTTTTAGAGTAAAATGGGATTTATGACCTCAAAAAAAAAGTCGTTTCCCAGCAAAAAAAATTGCGTAGGGGTATTTAGTTTGATGTACGGAATACTTGGTTGACGTTTGCGTGAAGGGTTCATTTACACTCTGTATAATATAGTACACACATGTTCCACCAGTCTTACCAAGGGGTATTATATTACCCAGTACAAACTGGATTGTGGAGGTGAGATCGGCAGTCACCCGACGTGAAATAATGGTATTCAGCTGCATTCGGTTAGACTGGACGCCGACACCAAAATAGGGTATTTAACCAAAAAAATCTAACAAGTCCGTCTGTTGTATTACATTATCGAAAAATATTGGATACGTGTTTTTTTGTTTAAAAAAATAATAAATTTCGCGGGGGATTGCGCGGGTTCGAGAGAAGTGGAAAAGAGTGGAGGGAGGACTTTGCCCTGGAGTGGGACAGAGCAGGCTAGCAAAAAAAAAAAAAAATTGACGAAAATAAAACATATCAAAGATCATTAAGTCGGGCTTTCGACGTCACTTTGTGGGTAAAAAAAGTACTAACCTTGTGACGTCACACGACTTGACACGACTTTTTGAAGCACTGTATCGTCTTCATCTTTAGTTTACGTGAAAAAATAAAAAATACGTGTTCCATAATTTATTAGATTTTATATTAGATTTTTATTATTAGATTTTTTTGGTGAAATACCCTATTAATCGGAAACTCGGAATAGAGCTAGCATAATGATTATGATGTTTCTGTAGTTGTTACTATGTTCTGTGTAAAAGGAGCCGAGCCTATTACCATCAACTGGACACAAGTTCTACTTCCTTGCTATTACTGAGAAGTTCCTGGTAGAAAACCTAATGCATCTTTGCCTGTCCCAGAAAGAGCGAGAGAGAAGATAGAAAGAGTTAGCAAGACCTGCTCGACAATACCGCGTCTGGCCACAATACTGAGTCGGCTTATGTAAACTCAGCCTAACGGTCTCCACAAATAATTCATAGGGTAAAATGCCGTAAGAAACAAAGACGTAAGCACTGAATTTTACACTAGCTTTATACATGCGTCAGTTTTTGGAACAATTTGTTGGATAGTGGAAGATTTTACGAGTTTTACACCTGCGCAGGTTTATAGGTTTAGCTTTATGAGAATTTTTGTACTTTCATTATAATACATTAATGTTAATAACATAGTGATTTTGTGAAAATACGTTTTTTCCCACTTGCACGCTATTTTCATCTGATTATTTTTGTTGCGGGATTCAAGACAGTTAAATTGCTACTTCGAGACTTCGTCGAGCTGAATTTCTTTTGAGAAATGAAGCGCGTTACGTAAAAATCACGATTTTAGAATCGAAAATAGAATCATGCTGTAGTATTTTAGTTATATTATTATTTGCAACAAACTCAATCAGTAACATCCATAAATATGAACACATTTGAAAACGTGTGTATTTAATACTTATTTCAGACCAACAGTAAATAAAATAAAAATCCTTATCTTCTGAAAATAAACAAACAAGGCATCATAAAATAATGCTGATGAAAATCATAGACATAAAAGGCACGACACCATCAGACGAAAGCCATTAAAGCAGGCACATCACAATAACTACGTACAGATTCCAATAAATCTCTCAGATAATAAAGGCCTTTCATACAAGCCATCAAATGAGCATCACGGTTACAGGTGACGCGGCCCATTCAAAATACATTACACCCTACCCGTATGAAAGAGCATAAAACATCGGGTTATGATCATAATAAGAACGCACGTGAGGTGCTTACTTAGCGCTGATGTAGGGAAGAATATGGTGTCATGGCGGTTAAAATGGCCGCCATGGTAAGTGTCAAACTTGACGGTTAATGTCAGTTGATTATGTTTTGTTTATGTTTTCTTGGTAATAAAATGGTGATGTAACTTCGTTGATTTTTATTATCTTCTTCTTCTTGTCTATCGTTTGTTTTTAGTGCCAAACTTGGTGTTAGAATTTGTATGCCACCGTAGACGCGGGCCTGTGGATGGTAAGTGATGGGCTAGCTCGCAGTCCGTCCGTCGTATGACGACGACAGACCGTGTCGACGGCGCGTACGTGTTCCACGCGCGCCTAAAAGAGATGTCAGTAACATGTAAGGGGCCCGCAAGGGACGAGGCCCGTCGGGACTGCGGGATGTTGTAAGAGATACCGGGGCCTTAACATATAGGGCTAAGAAGGAACATGAGTGGTTTTTAGTCAGTAGAAGTCTGACACTCCCTTTCGCTCTGCCCAAGAGCGGAAGGGGTTATTTGATGCTGTCCCACCCCAAAAAAAAGGCCTATCTGTCTAGTTTTTAGATTACATGAGCTTTTGTCTGTCTGACCTCCACAAAATACTGACTTTCGGTATGATCGCCTGTAACGCAAATAAAATGAAACTTTTCTTTAAATCGATTATAATGGTAGGTCGAGAAAAATGTTTCAAGACAATCCTTCAGGCTGGCCGTCGCGCTGTCGATGATTCGAGTTGAAGTTATTTGAGATTTTGATGCGTCGAGGTCTTATTTATGTGGTCGAGGTACTGACGAAGAACTGTTGCGCTCATAATTAATCGATCGTTTTTATTCTATCGATTTAACGTTTTCGAGCAAGTGTTATTCCATTAACCAAACAAAACTATAAACTGTAGTCATAGAACATAGTTTTTTTAGACGTATCCATCATTTAGACACCAACTCCAACTAAACAGAGACGAAGCTACATCACTGTGTTTAAAACTGTGACAATTCGGACTGACTGATCAATATTCTATTAAATTGACAGCTTTGTGACGTACTTCAAGTCTTCAATAGAATACCTGATTGATTAGAAGCTTGGATTATTCCTTTGTGTGGCTGACAGCACTACCACACAATACATATGTATAGAAGGTTTATTGCATAATCACCTATAATAGATATATAAAGCTCCAGGCCTCCGCTCATTGAGTGGGAATATGCAAGGCATCCACCACGCGGGCTCAGTTAGGGTTGGGAGATGTCACGTCTTTGGGAATATTTTTAGTTCTAAGACATGCCGGTTTCCTGACGCTGTTTTCCCTCACCGTTTTGAGAGCAGCGGTGATGAAATAAATTACACGAAGTAATGTGCCTGCCTGAGTTGGAACCCACGACTTACTGCTCGTAAGTCAGGGCCAGCACCATATAACGTAAGGACTTAAAATTGAAACAAAATCTTTGTGACGGATTTTAGATAACATTATCGTTTCCAATTTAAAAGGGATAAGAATGTTGAGGTGGATTTGTGGTGTGACAAGAATGGATAAAGTAAGGAACGAGTATATTAAAAAAAAGTTCGAAATTTGCGCCAGTTACAGAAAAGTTAAAAGTCAATCGACTGTCGTAGGTGATGAGGAGCAAATAGCATGTGACTTTAAATGATTAATATAATTGGTTGATGGATGGATAATGGAGAGAGCTATGCTCGGAGTTTCCTTGCGTGATTGAATCAGAAAGGTGGACATCCGCATGAGAACCAAGGCTACCGACATAGCCCGAAGAATTGCCAAACTTAAGTGGCAGTGGGCAGGGCACATTGCTCGCAGAATCGATGGGGCCGGAAAGTTCTGGAGTGGCGACCGTGAACCGGAAGATGTTGCGTTGGAAGGCCTCCCACTAGGTGGACCGATGACCTGGTAAAGATTGCGGGGATCCGCTGGATGCGAGACGCACGGGACCGGTCAATGTGGCGACACTTAGGGGAGGCCTATGTCCAGCAGTGGACGTCTTTCGGCTAAATGATGATGACGATGATGATGATGGATGGATGGATTGTGTGAAGAATGATATGAAAGAAAATTAAGTAAATGATATCGTTACTGCTGACAAGGAAAAATAAAAGAAAAATACATATTGCTCCGATCATATGTAACATTCAGACAAGGACAGGAATATGATGCTCGTCTCTCTGGGTATTGAAATACTGACAGTGCAATCATAATAAGTAGCCTAAGATACCTAGAAGTACGACATACGACCTTCACCGAGCTGGTTTATGGTTGAGAAGTATTTTATATGCCATTTAATATGTCAATAAATATGTATATTGCAAATGGGTTGTCTAAAAAAATTCAATCGAGAATATTATGATTAATTAACAATTTTAAACATATATTTCACTGTTTTGGTTATTAGACAAATCCCATACCACAGATATTATAATACTGTTCTTAGTAACCGAAAGTATGAAGCCCTTAAACTATGCAAACGTTAGGTTGAATATTATTTTCCAAAACGTATCGTTTAGTACAATGATATATTAAAACTATAGATACGTTGTCCGCCCTCAAAAATGACAACATGAAATGAAGCCAATTGGCCACATCGCGCTTAGTTACGCACCAACCTCTCGCGCGATGCTACGTTTGTTCTTAATTTAAATCGTGTGTGTAAACCTGCACAAAACATAAAGACAACAGGCATCAACAGGCATCCCGCTATACGGTGTCATATTTTCTTTCACATTCTTTACGCGTAAAAGTAGTTATCTAATATTTTCGCCGTTTTGAAGCGCCGCCATGTTAGTTCATGACGTGTCTATAATAAATAATACGTCATTGACTTCAACAGCTTATGTTTTGGTTATAAACAGTATTCACTGAAGTAGAAACACATTTTGCTTTTTATTTATATCCAAGTCCCATTTAATAAGCAGCAAACCTGTTGCCATCAACTGGAAAAACCCAATAACGCTTTGCCCGTAAAACACTACACAATCAATACAATACCCGTTCTTTGCACTGAATATCCGATTTGAATTATCTATCTATCATCATCATCATCATCATCATCAATCTCCTGCTTTTATCCCAATTTATTTAGGGTCGGCGTAATATGTCTTCTTCCATACTTTTTGATTGGCCTGTTGGTCTAGTGGTTAGTGACCCTAACTGCTATGCCGGAGGTCGTGGGTTCGATTCCCACCCAGGACAAATGTTTGTGTGATGAGCACGATCATTTGTTCTGTGTCTGGGTGTAATTTATCTACAATATGTATGTATTTAGAAATATATAAGTATGTTTATCAGTTGTCTAGTACCCATAACACAAGCTCTGCTTAGCTTGGGACTAGATGGCGTTGTGTGATAGTTGTGGAATATTATTATATTATTATTATATACTTGTCTATTTCTCGTCATGTCAGCAGTCACCTCCTTCCTAGCCATATCATCCTTCACACAGTCCATCCATCGTATCTTTGGTCTTCTTCTACTCTTAAAGCTATCTACATTTATAATCAACATTTTACACACAACAAATAGGACATTTCACCAAAAAACTCTAATTAGTCCGTCAGATAGATTTTCAAAAAATAATGGACACGTATTTTTTCTTTTTTCACTTAATCAAAAGATGAGGACGATACAGTGCTTCGAAAAGTCGCGTCAAGTCGTGTGAGGTCACAAGGTTAGTACCTTTTTACCCACTCATGATCTTTTATTTCCGTGAATTTTCATTAATTTGATAAAATAAAAAACACATATCCAATATTTCTAGAAAATCTAACAGACGGACTAATTAGATTTTTAAAGCATAGCTTTCCTAAAAATAACGCCTGCTTCCATAATTTATCTTCAAGTCTAGTGGCTCATGCTGCATGTTGAACTGTGCTCACAACAAGTTTATTTTAATAAGCTAAGCTGTTGCATAGCGATTAAGTCACCACATGTTAGAAGCTTAAAAATCACACACTCAAGACTTCTCCTGAGTCGTCTAGAATTCTAGATTGAGCTTAAAGGTTTTGCATAAGACCCAACAACCAAAACAGCCAAGTTAAGCTTACACTTATGTACTGCACTGCATTAGCTTTACTGGTGATACTGTAATTGTTTAAATAAGTCGTGTTGAATAAAAAAGATATTTATTTTGGTGTCGTGTGGTCATGCAAGTTTCTCCACGATGTTTTTTCTTCACTTAAGCAAGTGATAATTATGCAAGGCATGTATTTAAATCGATATCTGAATATTCCTTTTTTTCGAACAAAATAATAGGTACAAAGTTAAACCAAAAATACTGACTTGTACACAAATTATGCACACTAAATAAATCAAATTCAATATACTATTTAAGTAATAGAACGCCTAAGTGGTCGTTGTATATATAAATAGTTAATAGTTAGTTAAAACCATAGTTTTAATTTATAATTTCTATTTTGTTAAAACACAATATACCTACCGTGATAGCATCATTATTTATGAATAAATTATATCACCATTTAATGGTATTTGAGAACTGTATGACTGAACTGAAAAAAAAAACCTTACATAACCTATACTAACCTGAACGATTTTAGAGTGTAAGTTAGTATTTTTGATAAACAATTCGTGTTTTTCCGATGTACGAACCACATTTGAGGTGTGAATTTGATAAAAAAAGGTCATCTCGTTTTGTGTGCTCTTTTAGTTTTTTTTTGTAGGACTGTTTAATTAATCAATTGATTATTTTTGCACAGCATTAATTTTGCTGGTATGATTTCATAAATTAGTACCTGTGTGCTGAAAAATTATACAGAAATGCATTAAAAATATCCCATTATGCAATTCGCACATTAATCTAACAACACGGAGGTGGGTTTGATCTCGAGACTTTGCAGACCAAGCGACGGTCACACACAAGCCAACTAATATAAAGAGGCTAGGCAGACGCAGACTTCAATATTGGGCACCCTTTTGACAGTAACATAGTTACAGTCAATGATCTATTAATTGTCAGCTGGGACCAATGGCTTAACGTACCGTCTGAGCCAGGTAGGAAACTAGATACTTATGTAATGCGAGGCTACTCATCCACGGACCAACTAAGACAAGCGCGGTTTAAACTGAAAAGCCCAGTGGCTGATATTGCTTAGCCACAATACACAGGAAATAAATAACATATGACCATCCGAACCACATAACTGTGCTTTGATTTTTATTCTGTTAACCCATGCATACACTGCAAATGTTAAAATTTCATAATATTCTATCAAATGAATGTAAACACGCGAGAAAAAACTGACCGTCAGCTTTTCAACATGAAAAGGAAAAATGCAGTTTTATTGCACAACTTTATATAATCCTCAACATGTTTTTCAAGTATTTGCGCTCAGATTTACAGCCTGAATATTATGTTTGAAACAACTCAGACATGCCCAAAAATGCTTTTAAAGCACACTTTGTAAACATGAATGTCTTTCAACACGATATGTCATATTATGTTTTGTTTTTAATTCCTTTTTGCCAACAATGTTTTAAAATTTAAATTGTTTTTATGTAAAACATTTGTAGTTCGTCGTGTCGGAAACTTTATTCGCTACCAGTGGGTTGTAGAAATAGTTTTTGAGCTCGAAAAAAGAAATGTAAATAGTATTTGAATGTGGAAGAGTGTTTTTTGGTTTAACAATAACAACCACTTGCTTGGTGGCTTGCTGTGTGGTAAGCGGTTGTCTTGTAGTAGACATAATTATGTTGTACTAGCTTTTGCTCGCGGTTAAAATGTCGTTTTTCAATACAAACTTTTCATCCCATTGGGGGTTGAATTTTGAAAAATCCTTCCATAGTGGGTGCCTACGTCATAAGAGGAATACGTTTGCGAAATTTTAAGCTTCTAACTTAACAGGGTTTGGCCTGTGCGTTGGTCCTCAGTCAGTCAGCTTTGCCTTTTTACCTGACTACGGCAAAGCCAAAGGAGGGTAATGATTTTGACTGGTTATGTATGTGAATATGTTCATCTGTTCCCTCATACCTCCTAATCTTCTTATCGGAACTTGACATATGAGGTATCATTTAGAACTGTCATAATTGTTTTAGTTTCATGATTTCCTTTTGTGGAAACCATCAAATACCTCTCCCGCTCTGGGCGGAGCGGAAGGGAGTGTCAGACTTCTGCTGACAAAAAACCATCCATGTTCTTTCTTAGCCTTTTGTGTCGACGCCGAGGTATCTCTTTCGAACAACCCGCAGCCCAGACGGGTATCCCGAAAATCTTTTATACCTAAGCTAAAAAAAAAAAAAAAAAATTTTTAAATTTTATTGATATACAATAAAATTTACCTACATCTGCTACGATGCAACATAGCTTCATATTTCCACAACCCATTTTTTCCACGACTCTTTCGTGCCATTACCATAATTTGTATAATAAAATATAACTGCACAGTTAATGACAAAAAAGCCCTTATTTGCCGGGCGGAGTGATTTACAAAATGTATCCTTAATGATGGGACTACGTGTTGTAATATGGTTGAATTTAATTATAATCGGGGTAATGTGTGTAAGGTGTGTTTTACAATGTTTTTAACATACTTGCAAACAGTAGGTAATTGTCATTGCCATGCCTGTTCTAGTCGTTTGATGGGCGTTAATTTTTCTGAGGGAACACTGGTTCTGACTAACTTTTCCCGATTTCATCACTTCCATTCACTTTTGTGTTATTATTTTCCTTATTACTGCTCAACATGAAAGAAAACATCTTGTGTCATTATGTTGAAGAATCAAACATTCTAACTGCCGCACTCAGAGAGCTTTAATGATTACTTAGGCCACCACTCAGTAAAGGTATTGACAGTTTTGTCATACAAAAGTATGTCAAATCTTTACTAAGTGACGGCTTAAGTAATCATTAAATATGCATGAGTACCGCAGTAAGACATACAAAGTGTTGAGGGTAGAACACACAGCTGTCAACCAAGCAATCTGTATTATTCCGAAAATTGTTTTAAAGGAGTTTTCGGAATAGTACACTTAAAACATTGAAGCGCTCTCTAGCCCCGCCCAGTTGACTTTGAAAAGATATATTGAATGAAAGACAATAAAAGGTGCACTTTTGCATCCTCGTCAAATTTCAAGAGATCCACATTAGAGACATAAAATAAAAAAATATACCTGGTAAATAAAATTAGAATAAAATTGTTATTTTAGTTGTTAAAAACTAGACCCAAAAATCAGACGGGCCGCATTTTAATACGGATGGTTCACACTTACCGATAGCAGCTTATAAAACAACTAACGTCACTCGCTTTCACCAGCGTAGTTCCCGTCCCCGTGGGAATACAGGGATAAAAGTTGCCCATGTCATTTGGGATAGTATAGCTTCCCAACGGTGAAAGAATTTTACAAATCAGTCCAGTATTTTTTAAGTTTATTCGTTACATACCAAAATACAAATCTTTCCTCTTTATAATATTAAGTAGGTATAGAAAAATACCTACCCATTTTATTATTTTTCGGGTCTAAAACCTTTACTATAATTACCTCCTTGAATTTGACGAGAATACAAAACGACAGCTTCTCCAGCCATAGATTTCAATCGCTACTGAATAACACTCCGTCAAAAACAAGTATGTTTACAGCACACTGAGCAAGTTTCACTATACCAGTTGCAAGTTTGTATTCATTAGCCAGCGTACGACTTGCTTTACATATTTGGCACGACTTTGATGTTCGAGTTACGGTCAGCCGACTAGTGCTGTAACTTCTGCAGTAAGATCTGAATAATTGCTGTTTCACGAGTTTGTAATGTTTCCTTCTCGTTTGATAGGGATAATTATTATGTAGGGTTGGCTGCAGTTATGAAAACTTGCTCAGGTGGAGACTCAATGAGGAGTATGCCTTTTTTTTATTTAGAGGGGGTGGGATGTCATCAAATAACCCCTTCCGCTCTTGGGCAGAGCGAAAGAGACATACTTCAGACTTCTACTGACTAAAAACCACCCATGTTCCTTCTTAGCTCTTTATGTCAAGGTCGCGGTATCTCTTACAATATCCCGCAGCCCCGACGGGCGTCGGACCTCGCGGGCCCCTTCCATGTTGCTGACATCTCTTTGAGGCGCGCGTGTAACACGAACGCGCCGTCGACACGGCCTGTCGTCATCATAAAACGGACGGACGGCGAGCTAGCCCATTACTCACCGTCCACAGACCCGCGTCTACCGTGGCCGGAAGCCGTCACGCGGCCCCCGATGCCCGGAGCGTCTCCTGCGGCGTCTGGGACGTGAGGTTCTCTCCCTCTCACATTCCGCCACCTCCTTCGCTAGCATCACTGCTTCACAGAAGTAGGCGAAAGCGTCCCGTTCCTCCTCGCCCCGGACCATGGCTTGCACCAGGGCCGGACGCGACGCGGCGTTCGCCGCCGCCGACACGGCGAGGCTCCGCCCAAGTGAGGCAGGCCTCTACGGTGTGCTCCACCGTGTCCTCCGGCCGAACCTTACAATGGTGTTCCGTCCCGCCTGATTCGGTGCAGGTACCTCCCGAAACAACCGTGTCCGGTGAGGACCGGCGTTAGACGGAAGGTGAGGTCGCCGTGGCGCCTCTCCAGCCACTCCTCAAAGAGGGGACTTACCGCCGCTATCGTGGCATGCCCTATGAGGAGTAAGTATGCCTTGGAGGGTAATTGTGGTGCTGTTCTACAAATGATGGGACACTTGTTATCGTGTCCTGCATGTCCTGTTATTTGTTCAGAACTGGCTTCCAGTGTAGTCCATACTAGAAGCCGACTTCAAAATAGTTAGAAAAAGGTAAGATGATGAATACTTACACAAAATTGAACCATTACTGTTGTGCATCCATATTTCGTTAGTTATCTTTAAGTCAATATATGATTAAACGAGGGACGTATTGAAGCAGGGCCCATTCAGTATTCGCTTCTCATCCTAAAAATGTAAAAAAAACTAGAACCTTAATTTGTGACGTAATTGTGCCATGGTCCCGCACGCTCTCCAGATCTTACTTTATTAGACATTTCTTTTATGCCATTGTTCTACGCCAGTTTTAAAATATGAAGGGAAAATGGTTTACACCTCAATAAACGCAAGGGTTGCGAGACGTTTCCGAAGTATTTGATATGGTTCGGTCTGGTTATTTATCAGTGTTTTTTTTTTTGTTCATATTTTTATTAGTTTCATGAAAACAATCTATACATATATATTGCTATGGCAGGTTTCAATATGTCCCTCGTTCAAACTAGCATACTGTATAAGTAGTGGGAGAAGCCATTAGCCGTTTCTCTGGGACTTCGTCGGGCTTCATTGTCTCGGCGCTTTTCTTGTGGTCGCCACTGTTGATTCTGGCTTACAGGAGTTACAGTGGTTTGGGAATAGTGTGGCGGGCTTGTCCCATTTAAAGACTGATGACCTAGTAAAGGTTGCGGGGACTCACTGGATGCGAGACACACGGGACCAGTAAATGCGGTGACACCTGGGTGAGGCCTCTGTGAATAAAATCTGTGTGGATCTGTGCATTCTTCAAAAGACCATCGCAGACAAAAAAATGTTACATTTTGTACGCTTATGTAAGCAAAAACATGCAAGCTCTTGTGTTTTTTTTATATCTTATATAATAAAACTCACTGAAGATAGACTTATACTTTTATTTTTCTATTCAGACTTGTATTCACTTTATATCAGATATAGTCACCACAGTAGATTAGAACAAACTGAGCTCCCTCGGCCAAGTCAACGTATTTTAAACTACCCTTTTCCCCACAAAACTGACAGTTGGACTGTGTTGCCATTTCTCAAAAGTAAAACCGCCTTATTAAAATCTTTAAAACCCTACACTCGACCGTCCTGACGACGTGTATGCCCTCATGCACGCCTCATGTGATAACTTAACAATACCCTACACTCTTGGCTGAGAGACCTCATGGTAAAAATAATTATATGAACATACAAGCGATGCAGATTAAATTGTTTTGTTCTAAACAAATACAGCAAAAAAAAAATATTTTGTAACATCAATTAGACCACAACTTAAAATAATATTTTAATAACAATAGCTTATTAATTCAAAAACACAAATAAAGAACTTATCTGTTAAATACTTCGTTATGACAGACAACATAAAACATCAAACAATTAAATGCGGTTCAACTACAAATTAAACATCTATTATCGCAATTGCAACTAAAATTAAACATCTACAATGAAAAAAGACATTTACCACAATTAAAATAATAATCTACTACCACAATTCAATAAAAGAACTTTTCACATCTGAAATAATTAACAACTTTGGCAAACCAATCAATTCTTGCCAAAAATATCTGAATGTAAAGAAGCTAATATTATTCTAGGGTGATAAAAAACCAAACCTTTTAAGATTTTAGCTTATACTAGTACAAACCAATTAATTTTTGCTACTAAACTGGTGTACTCTCAGGTTGTGAACCAATCAATTCTCACACAAATGATCAGAGACTCCACTACTCTACCAGGTTATGAACCAATCATTTCTCATACCTGATCAGAGACGCCACTACTCTACCAGGTTATGAACCAATCAATTCTCATACCTGATCAGAGACGTCACTACTCTACCAGGTTATGAACCAATCAATTCTCATACCTGATCAGAGACTTCAAAATCCTAGGCAAACCAATCAATTCTTGCCTCCACTTGTGTAATAACCGATGACGTGAACCAATCAATTCTCACGCTCGGTCTGAAACAATAATAATAAACATTCTGTAATAATTGTTCCTATAGAAACGTACATTGATGACCACTATGCATCACTTTGTACGCTATCATCACTAGATTCACTAGAATCTGATTTATTTAGTTCTAACGCAGCAACATGGACCCACGGCAGCATTCGATCAGCTGCTACCGTGGTAGTGCGTTTATTTGTACTATTACTAAACCCTGGAATAGACGCTACCTTATATCTATCTTGACCTAAAACTTTAGTGACCCTGAATGGCCCCACGTAAGATGGGAGGAGTTTTTTACTCTTCCCATCATTATTAAAAGAAACTTTAGTAATTTTAACTAAATCTCCCGTATTGTATATCTTAGCAGGGCGTCTATTCTGATCGTAACGTAACTTCTGCTTTGCTTGTTCCGTATCTATTCTAGCTTTAACTTGATTTCGGATAGTGGTCACATCTATATTTTCTCTAGTGGCGTCTGCTATCTCATTCAAATTAGGATTAATTTCACTGTTCATGAACGTGCCGAACATGACCTCAGATGGTCTCCTAGCGGTCGTCTTTTGAACAGTGTTATTCAGCCCCCATTGCAATTTACCTAACTGGCTGTCCCAATCCTTTTCATCGTGTCTCAGGTTTAGCGCTTTCAGTGAATTTAAGATAGTCCGGTTATATCTTTCTACCTGGCCGTTTGATTTGGGACTCGCGACGGCATTCAAGATGTGTTTTATGCCTTTATCATAGCAGTATCTTTTAAATAAGTTAGACGTGAAGCAACTGCCACGATCACTGATCAAACGGTCAGGCATTCTAAACGTATAGAATATGTCATCCAGGGCACAAATTACATTTTGTGTGTTAGTATTTCGGACTGGCTTTATAAAGACAAACTTAGTAAATGAATCTACTACTACTAGAAGGTAAGAGTATCCTCGTTTGGATCTGACGAAGGGACCCAGGTGGTCAACATGCAGGGTATGAAACGGTGACTCTACTTTTTCGATTGGATGCAATAAGCCTTCGTTTGTACACTTGGATTTCTTAGCGTAAGCACAATCAATACAGGCGGACACATACTTTTTGATAAACCGTGACATTTTTGGGAAAAAATATTTAGTTTTAATCCTTTCCAATGTTTTCTCCAATCCTAGATGACCAATATCGTCGTGATTCATTCTGCATATTTGCCACCTCGCCCCTTTTGGGACTACCCAGCGGACATTACCCTTATCTCCATTAACATACCTATATAACTTATTATCCTGAACAACATAATTATCTTTGATATATTGGAGATTCTTCGGATCTAAATCTTTTTCTAAAACTTGTTTAATACGTTCCAACTCAGAGTCCCCTAGCTGAAGGGTGTGTAACCAGTCTTCGTTACTAATAACCATTACTTGAGGACACAGACTTGAGGAATCAGTCAGAGAATCATTCGAAATAGGATTACGAGATAATGCATCTACGTGGGACATTTTAGTGCCTGATCGATATTCAATTGTACAATTGAATTCTTGCAGCAAAAGCCACCAGCGCGCTATCCTAGGTATAAGATCGCGTTTCATGAAAGTGGAACGAAGAGCACTACAATCTGTGACTATTTTGAACTCCTTACCTAATAAATACACCCGAAATTTCTCTAATGAACGAATAACAGCCAGTGTTTCTAATTCGTAGGAGTGATAATGTTTTTCTTCCGGTGAAGTTCGCCTACTACAATAAGCAATTGGCCGAAGAAGTCCATTATCCTTACCCCGCTGTAAGAGTATGCCTCCAACGCCATCCTTGCTGGCGTCAGTATGCAATTCAGTCTCAGCGTCATGGTCATAAATAGCCAAAACTGGTCTGTCTATTAACTGTGATTTAAGCAATTGGAATGCATTGTCTTGTTCTTGACCCCAAACCCATGCGGAGTCCTTCTTTAATAACTGCATTATTGGCGACGCTAATTGAGCAAAGTTTTTGATAAATTTTCGAAAATAACTAGCCAGCCCAAGGAATTGCCTAACACCATGAACGTTAACTGGCTGTGGAAAATGCATTACTGCCTGAATTTTCTTCTCACCCGGCCGAATTCCAGATGAGCTAATCTCATAACCAAGATAGTCAATATTATCGTGTAAAAAGTTACACTTTGACAAATTTAGCGTAAGATTAGCATTCTCTAACAGCTTTAGAATTTGATCAAGCCTATCGAGACATTCAGCAGCATTTTTACCAAAAACGAGCACGTCATCCATGTATGCTGTAGCATGAGTGAATCGAGCTGACCCTAAGACCTTATTAATCATTCTCTGAAAAATCGCTGGTGCATTGGCCAAACCAAATGGCATACGGTTGAATTCGTACAGCCCATCTGGAGTGACAAACGCTGTTAGATGTTTGCATGGTTCCGAAATTGGCACCTGATAATATCCAGATGCTAAATCAAGCGTTATGAAACAAGCTTGACCGGACAACCTTGCTATCTCATCTTCGATTATCGGCATTGGGTATCTTTCCTTCACGGTCACAGAGTTCAACATTCTGTAATCAACACACATTCGGAAACTGCCATCTTTTTTACGAACCAGTATAATGGGACTGGCGTAATCCGAAACCGATTCTCTAACGATCCCTGCTTCCAACATTTCACCTAACATAGATTGCACTTTTTCACGTTCGTGATGTGACAACCTGTAAGGGCGATAGACAATAGGACGTTGACTACTCAACTCAATTGTCATCTGCGTAATATCTGTACAACCCAAATTTTTCAAACTTGAGGCGAAACAATGTTTATATTGCTTAAGTATGTTCATAAGCCTTTGTCTATCGTCCTTTGATACGGATTCACCTATGCGTACATCTTCCTCCAGAATATCGCGTTCACAGTCATTATCATGAGTATCTGCAGACTCTGCAATTCCCGGAGACTGCATTACTATCCTCTGAACAAAATCTACTTTTTCTCCTCTGCTAACAACAAAGTCCTTTCGTAGCCTACAGGGGATGGAAAATGGATAAACAAGAATATCTAAATGCCCACGTTGAACTTGGTAGACACCACCACATACAACAACCTCTTGATTTGGACAACCCACGATTTTGTTGAACAGCATTAAACAACCACTAAATTCAGAACCTACTTGAGCCCTTATAGATGCAGGTCCATGGAGCTCGACATCAGCACAGATCCTAACTTCAGCAAGTCGAATGTTATCTGCATCAGGATAGACCATTGGAATCTCAGTGTGCAATTTATGAAATTGCAACGTGCGGGAATTTTTGAACACAAGAATATGCGGTTGCTCTGTGTATGACTGGCCTATTAAAATAGGTTTATCTAACAGATAATCTTCGACTACTCTAGAAACTACCTTAGCATCAACTCCATCTACCACTATATCGAGCAATATATTACCTAACGACCGGACCATCTCATTCCCGAATCCTTTCATAACGGAAGGGACCTGATCATGTACCAGATTAATACTCGAAATTATAGACTCCCTAACCAATGTCACTTCGCTACCGAAATCAATAAATGCTTCTACGGCCCTGCCATTCACTGTGGCCTGTTTAATGAATTTCGAGTTGGGACTGGAGCTTGAAATACACATTGTTTTAGATGGTACTTCACTTTTACCCTCTATATTATCAGATTTTGGATATTGCGAGCAATTGTCAAACTTGTGACCAATTTTGTTGCATTTAGTGCATTTGACTAGTGGTTTCGTACAACGTAAGTAAGGGTGACCTCGCTCCTTACAATTAAAGCAGAAAATCCCAGATCCCTGAGGCTGAATAGACTTATTCTGATTTGTTTTAGAATTGGATTGGTTCGAATTATTTTTATTAAAATAACGATCTGAAGTTTGGCTTTCTTTGTTGCTCATTAGGAACTGGAGAAGCTGATCAGGTTGGGAACAACAGAGCGCCAAAGCACTCGATTTCATAGTCCTATCAGAGATTCCGTGGATAATACAATCCACTGCCCGTTTACCCGAAATGTCACACTGAGTTAACAACGCAAGTTTCTCATAATAGTATATCTCAATTGGTTCACCAAATTTACTCCTTCTCTTAAGCATATCTTCCAGGATTTGGCCATAGTTTTGCTCGCAAGGAAAAGCACTCATTAATTTCTCTTGCCATTCTTTCCAAGTATGCAAAATAGTGTTCAGACCCTCATACCAAACTTTGGCCAACCCCTGAAGCTTTTGCATTGCAAAATGTGTTGTTGTTATGTCATCCCAGCCGTATACAGTAGCGCATTCATTTACTTTTCGCAGCCAAATGTCAATACGCTGGTTTTTCGCTGAAGGGTCAAAATTAGGGAGAATATTTTTATAATCAATATTCTTTGAAATTGATGCACCTGTAGCCGGCTGAGATGCAAAACCATGTTTAATAGAATGCACTAAATCAATAACATCTTTAACAGTAAAAGAAGGGGTACGTGACCTTTTATCCTGCGATGCTCCGTCGCCCCGTAGACTATCATTGCTCCGCTCACGTGAACCTCGTCTCCGCTTGGCTTTCGTAGCTTGCTGCTCCCGTTGACGCGACCGACTAGGGCTACAGCTGCGCTGCCGGCTCTCTGAGAGATGACGGCTCGACCTCATGCTTCTACCGGAACGATTCCCATGCGCCTCTGGTATGTTCTCACGTTCCCTGCGTAGGTCCCGTTCCAGTACACGTAACCGCTCGCGTTCTTGCTCAAACTCAAGCTCCTTCTCACGAAAACTTTGCCTCCGTGACTCGCTGTGACTTTGAGTGCCACCGCAGCGAGCACTTGAAATATCTCGTCGATGATGTGACGAGCATCTTACTGGAGTTAGCAGGCGCCTTCGACTTTCTTGGCGTCCACAAGAAGAAACATTCGATGACTGGGCGTTGCCGTTATCCTTTTCCATTGTGAAACTGGAATGGACAACATTTAAGGACATAAATGTTCAATAAAACAAATATAAACGTAAAACACGAGCTAAAACAACACCCAGCTGTTTATCAACACTATCAGGGAGTGCCCTGATCAAGCATTGACACACAACCAGACTTCTGAGCTATCTAGCATAAGCATCAAGAACCTCGATCAAATGCTAGCAACTTAAGCCCTTTATAAAGGTTTTTTTTTTTCTTTCTTAGTAAAAATATTTAAACAAACAACCTTCAAAAACAGCTGAATTATAAGGGCGTGCCCTTATAAAATAGAAGCAAACACAATCTAATCTAATTTCAAAGATTCACAATAAATAACAACCTTACTTCGCAGTCGTATTACCGGGGAGTACCCCCATCAAATAAAACCGCGACTCAAAGTTGCCTGAAATGCATGCTATCACTATCAAGGAGTACCCTGACCACGTGGTAACAAACATTCTTTCCAGCTCACATATAAAAAGTACACAATAATCATAACCTCACTTTATAATCTTATTATCATGGGGTACCCCAACTAAATAAAATCACACCATAAGGCCATAGAACATGTTAGAAACCCAGTTTTCCCTGTCATATTATCGGGGAGTACCCCGACCAAATAGGACAGCGAGTCGTAAGGCAACCACATGTTAATTTTAAGGTAAAGAAAATCAAATAACTCACCTTCGAATCCCACTTCTGAAGTATAATAAAACTCACTGAAGATAGACTTATACTTTTATTTTTCTATTCAGACTTGTATTCACTTTATATCAGATATAGTCACCACAGTAGATTAGAACAAACTGAGCTCCCTCGGCCAAGTCAACGTATTTTAAACTACCCTTTTCCCCACAAAACTGACAGTTGGACTGTGTTGCCATTTCTCAAAAGTAAAACCGCCTTATTAAAATCTTTAAAACCCTACACTTAGTATTTTTATAACGTGTTTTTAAACAAATTAATATTATTCTTATTCGTCTTATTCTTTTACCAAGATTATGTTTGGACCTTAAAAAGATACTATGACCTTTTTTTTTTGGCGGGTGGAAAATCTTCGTATTGGGCAAAGCGAAAAAGAGTGTCAGGCCCGGTATCCACCAAAGCGGAGAAGAGCGGAGACGAGAGGAGATGTGCGGAATTCGGCCGATCACATTAGCTAAAATTAACATCTGGTCTTTCGCCTTTCCTGTGATTGGTCAAATTTGGCACATCTCTCCGCTCCGCTCGTCTTCGCTTTGATGGATACCGGGCCTCAGACTTCTATTGAGTAAAAACTACCCATGTTCCTTCTTAGCCCTTTATGTCGAGGACGCGATATCTCTTACAACATCCCATAGGTCCGACTTCCTACACCACCGCTATTCTTTTCTGATTAATTTCGTTGCGGGATCCAAGACAGTCAAATCATTTCTCTGGGACTTCGTCGAGCTTCATTGCAGTCTCGGCGCTTTTCTTGTGGTCGCCACTGTTGATTCTGGCTTACAGAAGTTACAGTGGTTTGGGAATAGTGAGGCGGTCTTGTACCATCTAAAAAAAAAAAAAAAGTTCCGACTGGGAGATACTATGACCGGATGTTTCTTTTCAGTGTCAGGTACGAAACACCGGCCCCATTTAGTTATAAGTGATTTTTGAAAGTGTTTGTAAATACCTATTCGCAAAATAAACATCAATTAACATTTAACAAACAAAAACCTAGTTGAACCAATTACTTATATCAGAACCATTTCAACTAAAAATAGATCAAGTTCTCGCGTGTTTTTCCAAAGCCTAAACCGACCAATAGTAGTCCAAGTTAATTGCTACCTGTTTGTAACTTAAGAGCTTAAGTTAAAGCAACTAAGTTGAAGGGCGCTTCGCCCCAATACCCTGGTTTATAGTCCGCTGGGAGCGAGGGTGTTTGGCCCAGATCTGTGAGATTACAAGGAGGTTGTAATAATAAACAAATGGATGTTGAACAAATGGAGGAGCTGCCACTCGGGTCGATCTTTAGGTTAAGCTACGCTTGCCTAGGTCGATCTGTGGATGTGTGACCGCCCATTACATACCGAGTTTCCTCCGTGCCTCGGAAAGCACGTTAAGCTGTTAAGCTGTTGGTCCCGGGTGCCATATATAGATCTTTGGCAGTCGTTACGGGTAGTCAGTGACCTGAAAGTCTGACATCCCGTCTTACCAAAGGGTATCGTATTACCTAGTATTAACTGGGTTGTGGAGGTCAGATAGGCAGTCGCTCCATGTAAAATACTGGTATTCAGCTGCATCCGGTTAGACTGGAAGCCGACCCCAATATAGTTAGGAAAAGGCTAGGCAGGCAGATGTTGATAGAAAATAAAAGTTATATAACATCACGCCTACAATGCCCGATGGGTTAGGCAAAGGTGTCTCAATAGTACAACCAAAATTCGCCAGTAATCTTAAAGTCCTATGTCATCTAGACTCCGTGGGTTTTAATATGAAATTTCTGATGGAAAAACCCTATAATATTTCTCACGATCTGGGAATGCAATCTAGAACCCCATGCAACAGTAATCTAGGCATGCGTGGCTTTGAAGATCGACACGAACGACTGTTGTTATTAAATAACAACGAGCTCTACCAATGGCAGTCTTTATTTTATTTTGATATTTATATTATTATATTTATAGTCTTTATGTTTTATATTTTTTATTTTTTATACCTTTTAATTATTGATAAAAATTTGTGTCTAGTCATTAACTGCAGGTATTCCCATCTGAGCACCGATTTTTAGAGCACCTACGCTTAGAGCACCAAAGCTATTCCCATCTGAGCACCTACGATTTGTTAGCTGCTGGTAATGGGGTGTATAATAAAAGTAATCGATAATAATTATAGTAAAGTTCCACTAACTACCAGGAGAACAGAAACGGTAGGAGGTATTGGAAAATGGAATCTTAAAATCAAATATATGCCTTTCTAATTCCATGCAGTTTTTTATGGAGATGAGAAACAAGGACCGTAAAGTCTCACATAGTACCAGGAGCCCAGAAATACTACTTACTATTGTATACTTATACTTACTATTGTATCGAGTCTGGTTCTTCTAACCAACCTAACAGATAGATGTGTTTCTGTCCGCCACTTCTTCTTTCCAGCTAAAATACTAGGAAGTGTCGGAGGGTGGGGCGTTTTGGGGGACTGTCTCTTGTAAATAAGTAAAGTAAAGTAAATTTTGACGTTCGAAAAGTGCTGATTATAAGCCTAGTTTGAATAAATGAGATATACAATGATGATTTTAAATGAGTTCATCGCTAAATAAACTAAGTGATCGGAAACTTATTCAGTTTATATTGTAGTTTATTTTAGTCTCCCTAGCAAATTAAGTCAAATTAGAATTACTCATTAGCTTTAGTATTAAGCTAGATCGTATTTCCTATGATGCAACCGTATCAGGACACATCATACAAAAAAAAAAAAAAAAAATGTATTTGTGGTCGATGCAGCACGTTTTCTTCCATACTTATCAATAGGGTTAATCACCAAAAAATCTTATAAGTCCGTCAGATATATTTGCAAAAAATATTGATCACGTATTTTTTCTTTTTTCACTTAAATAGAAGATGAAGACGATACAGTGCTTCGAAAAGTCGCGTCAAGTCGTGTGACGTCACAAGTTAGTAATTTTTTACCGACAAAGTGACGTCAAAATCTTTGACACGTTTTATTTTCGTCAATGTTTATTAATTTGACAAAACAAAAAATACGTGTCAATTATTTTTTGGACATCTAACAGACGGACTAATTACATTCTTTTGGTTAAATACCCTATTAGGTACTCGGCATCAGCAGTCATCTACGTTCTAGCCATATCATCCTTCACACAGTCCATCCAGCTTTCTTTTGTGTCTTCTACTCTTGGGTCTCTTACTCTTTCTATAGCCTTCATACTCAACATTTTTCTAATTCCTCCGCATCACATATCTACACCACGATACCAATAACTGCACAAATTTTCAGTATTTAAACTCTTCTTTCTCTTAGTCCATACACTCTAGTCAGAGTGGTCGTGGTGGCGCAGACGAGGTACACGGCGAGATGTTTGGTGAGTCATTGACTTCCCCGAGGACTGCTCTCTCAGCGATGTGATTCTATTTCTGTCGGTTGGAGACGTTGCGAGTACACTGGACAATGGTAAACTCAGTAGCTTTTTTGATCAAGTCAGTCCAACGCGTCGGTGATCGGTCGCGTGATCTTTTGTCCTCCACTTGGCCCTGAACTACCAGCATCTTTATGAGTATTTAAACAGTCACAAATAATATAAATATTACAAACTAACGCACCAAATCTTTTCTATGCCTATTTTGAGCATATCCCGGCGACCACCTTTAGTACATCTCCCATCTTTTAAGCTAAACTAAGCTTCGTAATATATTTTGATACTCAAGATAAGTAACTTAAGTGAATGCGGCTAAATTAAGATGTACACTTGTACTTGATTCGAAGGGTTCCGTACCTTTCGTCCGTTTAATTTACGTACGGGGGGACAAGAAAAGGTTTTTCCTTTGTGTTTAGGGACCCTAGTTTAAGGGTGGCTACTTATTTGCTGTTCTGTTGAGTAGTGTAAATAAATCTTGCAAGTAAATATATTAACGTTGTGAGTTTAAGTTACCTTACTGGTGAGGTTCTTCAGAAAGGACAGGTGAGGAGCACTCGCAACTGGTGCGCGTGAATGACCAGATATGAGTATTTATGGATCGTAATAGGTCCCGATGGGGCTGCGGATTGGTCGAAAGACCGCGGCCTCACACAAGGCCTAAATGGAGACTGTGGGATGTTGTAAGATATATAAAAAAGGGGCTAAGAAGAAACATGAGTGATTTTTACACAGTAGAAGTCTGGCAGTTCTGGCACTCCCACTCGCTCTGCCCACGAGCGGGCGGGGTTATTTGATGATTTTTCAACCCCCACAAAAAAAAGGATCGTAGCAGGTGGGTTACTGTTGTTTCTGTCTATATTTATAGGATAAACGCGTGAGTTTATATCAGAAAATTTTGTTTCAGTTACAAAATAAGTAATCAGTTTTTTATACAGCTTATCACACTAATATATTATAAACAAATTTTTTTTTGTTTATAAAATAAAAAAACAATATTTTTTGTCAAAAGTTTGTGAGTGTGTATGTTTGTTACTTCTTCACGTAAGAACTACAGAACGGATTTGGATTACATTTGGTACACAGATAGTTTATAGTCTGGATTAACAAATAGGATGGTTTTTATCCCGATTTTATCTTCCCGTGGGATAATTTTCAAGTTGTAGCGGGTGAAGCCGCTGGCAACAGTTAGTATTTTATGCCAAAAGTTTGTGAGTGTGTATGTTTGTTACTTCTTCACGTAAAAATTACTGAACGGATTTGGATAAAATTTGGTACACAGATAGTTTATAACCTGGATTAACACATAGGATAGTTTTTATCCCGATTTTATCTTCCCGTGGGATATTTTTCGAGTTGTAGCGGTTGAAGCCGCTGGCAACAGCTAGTTAATAATTATATTTGCATAATTTTCACTTTTCCCAATATCTACTTAGCCTTTTCTTAATTAATAAGTTGGGGTCGACTTCCAATTTTACCAGTATCTTACTTACATAATGTGCCTCTGACCTCCACACCCCGTTACTACCAAGTAAGAGCGGTTATCATATTTGCATATACGCCAGCTGATGTCCGATATATTCCAAGACTTTTTTGTGAATGAAAATTAAGAAGCATCATTTTATTTCTACTCAAAGTAACTTACTTAATTATTGAAAAACAAACACAACCAAAAACGCCAAAACTCTAGTACATTCTGTATGTTCGTTCGTCACTTGTTCACATCCTAAACAAACATGACCGACATCAAAACATAATATAGGGGTCACAATGAAAAATCTCTCGTTTCCTTGGGTATGGTCGGCAAAAAAAACAACAGAGCATCGTGAATTTATGTCCACACTTTGTATTTGTTGGTTTCGGGAGGCTTTTTGCCGCAATTATGCGAAGTCACGGTCGAGTTCTTTTTTTGCAGACAGTATTTGGTGAGGCAGTAAATTTCATTGTATTTTTATTTATCGTTTTGTTCTTCTTCTACTGGTTTCAGTCAAGTGTATGTTTAAATTTTTGGAGTGTTTTAAAAAAGTTTGGTTACAATAGGGTTTATTTATTTATTAATACAAGTTGATTGGTGATTGAGTGAATTTCTTGGACCTAAATTGTAATAATTTGGACATCAATAACTTGTGGCGCAGAGTTCTAGAGTGGTGACAGTGAGCCGGAAACGTTGCTATAGGGCCTCCCACTAGGTGGACCGATGAACTGGGGTAGGTTGCGGAGATACGCAGGTTGCCAAATGCACGGGACCGGTCAATATGGCGACGATTGGAAGTAATTTGATGGGAAACTGGGCTATTTTGAAGGAAATAAAGCTTTAACAGTTTTTTAGAAAGCCACTTCTCCACTATAAAGCTAATTGCAAAAAATCTACGCGGTCCGAATACTGATACCTTTCTGATCTACACTAATATTATTGTGTGTTTTTCTGTTTGTAACGAATAGGCTTCGAAACGACTGGACTGATTTGAAAATCCCCGGGTGACAGGCTACTTTTTATCCCTGTATTCCCACGGGAACGGGAACTAGGCGGGTGAGACCGCTGACGTTCGCTAGTAGCTCACAAAAATGAATATTTCGAAAAACTCATTATCTCGATGTTACAACTAGAGAGACTTATGAGTAAATTTTACAGTTTATCAAAAAATGGCTCAGATTCAAATCAAGGAAACTAGAGTAAAAGGTACAGTGTACTAACTACGACGCTGTCTCGGTTATCTTAACGACAGTTATAAAGACAGATGGTTAAAACACATTTTTGCTGCTGTGCAACCCATCGTTCCTATGACTTTGAATTTATCATCATGGCTTTACTATAACATAACATCACGCCTGTTATCTCTGGAGGGTTAGGCAGAGGTGTACCCGTTTAGTACACCCACAGTGCGCCAGTTTAAGTCTCATGCCATCATGGAGGTAACCTATAGCAATTACCGCGCACAAATCCAGTCTCCGTGGGTGATACTGAGAAATTCTTGTTGGAAAATTTTTTGCATGACCTGAGAATCCGACCCCTTGCCCAGGTCGCGCTTGCGAACTTTACACCAAAGAGACTCAGTATATTTCCACATTTCAATAATCCTGAATGTCCTGTCATATTCGAAAAATATTGGATACGTGTTTTATGTTTTATCAAATTAATAAAAAATGATGAAAATAAAACGTGTCAAAGATCATGAGTTGGGGCTTTTGACGTCACTTTGTGGGTATTAAAGTACTAACCTTGTGACGTCACACGAGTTGACAGATCTGCGGTAGTCCTCTTTACAGAGAAAATAAATACTATTTATCGCCCAAACCCTCATGAATCTAGAGACCGTATTTTACCCATTCAAAAACTATTGACGTCTAAAAAACGGATACCCTATTTTACCCAAGATCCAAAACTGCCTAATAAACCTAAAACTAAAAGCTACTTTCGACCAACTTTTATCGATACGTCGTATCTTTTCTCGGTGGACTTTGTTCATTATTTCTTCAAGACTTTTTTTAGTAAAGACCATTATTTGTCGAATGTATGCGCTGACGGTACATGTAAGTGATTCCTTCTAGCATAAACAAGTTAATTTATTGACTGTACTGAATTTTGGTGGCTGTCTCACTACGGTTTGATGTGTTCTGTCTTGTTTTTACTGAAAGAACGGTAGTGACATCTGTGACTCAAATAAAGAACTAAACCTCTTCATCGTGGTATTATTTTTTTTTAAAAAGAAAAAGTAATTATTCGCAAGTTGTTCTTGGGCAGTAGCCTACCAGACACTATACCGGTCTGGTCGGAAGATCCACAGCTTAAAAAAGGGGATGAGGAATTTCACAATCTGCTCCACCCTCATACCCCTAAAGCTTTATAGTACTAGGACACCATGTTGACGGTAGAGAATAAAAAAAATACAATCGTTTTTTGATACAAAGCTATAACATTTTTTTGCGGACAAAGTCGCAAGTGAATTGCTACTGTGTGCTACATAAAAGCATCACATACAAATAGTTCATTAGTTTTGCTAAAAATAATTTTACACTACAAAAATTTAAGCTAACTTCATCTCATTCAGCTGAATAATTCACCATGTTTTATAGAGGTCAGAACTTATAAAAAATGCTGCGAAGGTCACACAAGATAATGGTTGTAAAAAATTGGCAATGCCTTCAAAAAAGTTCAGGGTAACCCCATAAAATATTTTATGTGAAGCTTCGCCTCTTGTGAATAACTCTCGAAGTCGAGATAAGAAAGAAGATAAATAAATAAGAGGCTTCAATGGGGTTTTTTCCCTCTGACCCTTTGGAGGACATTGACCAAATATATCTCGGCTAAAATAGATTCACACGCAGATATAGATTTATCTAGATAACGCAAGAGCACATATTTTCACATGCCAGTTCGATTTTCCAACAGCTGATTGGTCCATGAACCGTTTGGTCAATAATATCTTTAACCAATTAAATTATCACCCACGACCGATTTGACATCAGAACTGTATGTCAGTGAATACTTAACCAAGAGAACTTTTCACCCAAAGAGTAAAAGTAAATTAAAACTTGTAAAAGTAAATTAAAAAGTACGATTCTTTTAAATACATTTTTTTAGAAAGAACACGGATGGGTTTTAGTCTGCAAGACCCTGAGCCCCTGACACCCTGCTGCTCCGCCCAGTGCGGGAGGAGTCATAAATATTTTAAGGAAATCCCATCCTAAAAAAAAAACTTAATAAAGCAGCATAACGTGACACCGTTACAACTCAAGAACTTAATTTTATACATTTATATAAAACTAGCTGATCCCCGGCCGCGGCTCCGCCCGCGTGGATTTTGGTCAAATATAGGTACTAAAACTTTCCTCGAGAACCATTCATTGATGACCACAGCATGAAAATCGGTGCAGTAATGTTTGAGTTTATCGCTAACAGACAGACAGATGCGGCATAGGACTTTGTTATATAACATTTAGTTATGGTAAACATAGTATATTTTGTATTGTGACTTGAATGTAGGTATAGTAACTAAATAGTGGTGATGACGTCAACAGGTAATCAAAAAATTACACGCATTGGTTTTCATACGGATCGTGACACTTGCGTTATCTAGATATCTATCTAGATCTTAGGATTCACATGTTTTATTACCACAAAAATATTATTAGTATTTTTCACAGACTTCATTGAATAAGAGGCATAATTACCAGGCACAAAGCCAGATAACTAGCTACTAGTACAAATATCTGAGGGCAGTATGCAATAATCATGAAGTCATGAGTTCTATCCCCTAGTTGACAAATGGATATTGGCACTAAAAACACGGGATTTCTACCATGTTTACTGTTCATTTAGAGTTCCTGATATATTGGCGCTGACTCAAGTATAAACTTATTATTTTGAATTTACGACAATTTTTAACGTAGGAATTGATGACACTGTGTAATGAATTTGATTTTAATTTTTTTAATTTTTTGAAAATGGTATTAATTGATATAATGTTACTTTATTTGGTTGAGAATGTTTATAATTTTATTAATAAACCTTGCATGCCAATTTGGTACATCACAGTGAACTGCGCATTCACCTAAAGTCTAGAAATGCAATATCATGTACTGTGTTGAGCAATAAATATTTGAATTTTAATTTGAAACGCCAGTATATCGAACAACTCGAAACTGTCAAATTTCAGTATTAAATTAGGCAAATCGACTTTGAACCCGATAAAGTTGAAAATCTTTTAAAGACATTTCGTCGCTCGCATGACTAATGTCCTATCTCCGTACTGTCAATTGTTCAGGAAAAGCGTTTTGCGGTTACGAAATTTACGATGAAAACACACACACACACACACAGGACACCCACACACACGACGACACAGACACGACGGCGGCATTTACGACGTTTTTTCGTTTCTTTACGAATAAATGTAATTAAATATTCAGAATTGCCGATAGATTATAATTTTATCTTAGTTTTGACAGATTCTAGTAGCTTTCCGTGCTGACTGGTGTCTGTACCATGGTCACAGATAAACTGAAGTCATTGCGAGTGAGTATTTAAAACCAGATAAAACGATATTTCACTGTTGTCTGGATTATACTTAGATTATGTCTGGAACTTATTGTTAACCCAAAAGATTTTAAGAGATAAAAAGAGTAACCTTTGGAGTTTCTTGCCGGTTCTTCTCCTTAGGAATCGACCAATGCACCGAACCGTGCACCTTTTTGTTGACGTTTTATAAGTGCCCATGTAGGCCTATGTGAAATAAAAATATTTGATTTTGATTTTGAATCGTCCATGACTACCTACGTCACTTTAAAACTAATAAAGTGAAAATAGATTTTTCATTACTAATTTTGGGTTGACCACATTTTTTTTGTCGACGTTTCATGTAAAATTGGATACAGAGAATTTCTAGGAATGGTTTTGCAGTTAGCATTATTATCGCAAATTGGACAATCTTTATTGTATTTAGTGAATACTGTTTAAATATTTATTAAACTTTGTTTTTCTGCTGTTCAATAACCTTCATTTATTTTGTTTACAGGTAAGCCAACATTAGAACACGTCCAACATTCAGGTAAATTACTTCAAATTAACTGAGTTAACATTAATAATTAATGCTAATTCCTGAACGACGGGTTGTCAACGTTTAAGCTGTTAACTGGAAGGCTTCGATCGAAAGTTAATTGATTTAATGAACTTTACTCCTTTATTAATCGGTGTCGGCAAAGGCAGCTTTACATTGCTTTAATTAGTTATGGAAAGCCGAACCGAATATTCTTTAAACAATTTCTATATACGAAGCAGTTATTAATATTCGATTTTGCTTCCCAAGTGAAAAGAAGCATAACTAATCTGGACATGTGTGCTGTGTATTATCCTTCAGGATAATGTAGCTGAAAACGAGTACTGTTAAGAGAAAATATTTAGAAAAAGGCGATTAGATCATGTAGACACAAAAGTATCTTCACAATAGCATTGTAAATCCGCTTATTCTCACACAATAGGTATGCTTTGAACAGATTTTCTTGTATTTCTTTATTTACTTCTTTTAAAGGTAGTTTTAAAAGATAGCTTTGTGTATTTCTCTGTCGCGATTCTTTGTGTTGTTATTTAAGCAGTCTTTTAATATTAAAATATAATGCTTATAGTAATTATGCCCTTGCATAAATGCTGTTAATGATCATTATGTAAACTACCATTAAAATTTCTATGTACATCTAACAAGGACGCCTAAGTGTCTTGTTTGGTGTTCCACGCGCGCCTCAAAGAGATGTCAGCAACATGGGAGGGGCCCGAAAGGGCCGACGCCTGTCGGGGCCGCGGGTAGTCCAACGGTTATCGCAGCCTCGACATAGAGGGCGAAGAAGGAACATGGGTGGTTTTTAGTCAGTAGAAGTCTGACACTCCCTTTCGCTCTGCCCAAGAGCGGGAGGGGTTATTCGATGATTTTACACCCACAAAAAAAAAAAAAAAAAAAAAAAAAGTGTCTTGTTTGGTCGTTGTATATATTATTATGGAAGTATTAACTTTTCGTAGTTTATAATTAATATTTTTGTATTTTATAATATAATGTACTTAACCAGCTAATATTTAACAATCAATAAAGTCATTTTCATAAATATATTATAGATCACAATCAGAATGTTGTTAAATATTCTACGTACCTATCTAATTGTTGATATTAATGATTAAATTTATACTTTAATACCATACTATAAAGTTCATAATGTTAGTGGAGAGGTTCTGGGATGGCAAAACAATTGTTGAAATAATCAAGCCACGAGTAGAAGAGGGATGTTTACTGACTTAAAATATGATTCTAATTGGTCCGTCTGTTAGATTATCGAAAAATATTGGATACGTATTTTTTGTTTTATTTAATCAATAAAGAATTACGAAGATAAAACGCGTCAAAGATTTGAGTAGGGGGTTGTTGACGTCACTGATCGCTAAAAAATATACTTATGTCCTATATCCCAGAGTATGATGTCACGACGAGTTTTCAAAGCACTGTATCGTCTTCATTGTTTGTTTACGTGAAAAAAGAAAAAATACGTGTCCAATATATTTTGGTAATCTATATGACGGACTAGTTAGTTTTTTTGTTAACTACCCTATTTTCGACTGTGATCTGTGTTCCTACCGACATTAAACCAAGACTCTGCATCTCTTTCCATTAGACGTGATCCAGGTCAAGAGCAGGCTCTAAGTTCTTTAATACTCATATTTAAAAAGAAAACTTCTTAACAAAATATAATGTCTTTCCCTTTTTTTTTTTTTTTTGGTGGGTGTAAAATCATCGAATAACCCCTCCCGCTCTTGGGCAGAGTGAAAGGGAGTGTCAGACTTCTACTGACTAAAAACCACCCATGTTCCTTCTTCGCCCTCTATGTCGAGGCCGCGATAACCGTTGGACTACCCGCAGCCCCGACATAATGTCCTTACCTTAAGGACCAATATACACCTGCCCCTAAAAACATAGCGCAAAAAGAACAAACTCATTAACGTCGTTTGACTTCTAAAGTTTTTGAGAAAAAAAAACATTATCATTCGTACAAAAACACTCCAATGGGGAGCATTGTTTTTATCAAAGTTTTGCTAAAAATGAATTTAAAAAGTTACTTTTTGGGTTCAGTAATCAAGTAAGGGGAGCTTTTAGGAAAACATTTTGTTTTGCAAGTTATTTAGCTTGTTACTGTTAGCCTGTGTCGTCCATCCCACTACTGGACAAAGTTTTCTCTTCATGACTTCGAATTCTCTAGATTCAAGGCTGATGTGGACTACTGGTTGGTTCAGTCCAGCTCTAGCTCATCCCTCCATCTCTTGCGCGTCGTCTTCTGACTATATCGCGGGCTTTAACCCACGACTTCATGCCAGAGGATCCCCACCCGCCCGTCGGGGCTGTGGGTTGTTCACAAGCTACCGCGGCCTCGACATATAGGGCTAAGAAGGAACATGGGTGGTTTTTAGTCAGTAGAAGTCTGATACTCCCTTTACATCTGCCCCAGAGGGGGAGGGGTTATTAGATGATTTTCTATCCGTTTTATTAAAAAAGGGTCACCACCATCTGGCATGAACTCGTCGTACATACGGCAGACTTAGCCAGTCCACTTTGGTTTAGCAGATTTTTGGGCAACGTCGGTAAATTTTGTTTTGAAGAGCAGAATAGTGTTGCATACTGCCACCTTTAATGATTTTCTTCTGTTGTGTTGATTATCGTTATACATTTTTACAAAGAAAGCAATTTGGAAGCCATACTAGATCGAAATAATTCTTAATTATCTTAAAGTAGAAACCGTTAATTTACAAGTAAAAATATTTGTAATGTTGTCTAATTTATAATAATATAATAATTAAAATTTATTTAAAGTTGAAATTGGTAAAATACAATATTATAAAACTTAGAAATAATGTAGGTATAAAAAAAAATCGATGCCTGAACTAGAGGATAATCCTGTATCACAGGCGATATGGCTTCTAATACAATAAGTAATTGGACAACAGACTTCTAATCAATATTAATATTTAACATTTTTATACTAAAATAATGTGTTACTTTATAACGATAATAATATCTAGTATACCTAAATTACTTAAACCGTATTATTTATTACATTAGAACAAACACAAAAAATGTATTTATCATGTAAACAAATCCTATTTCAATTCACTTATTAATTACGCAATCTCAGACCAAATTAAAAGTACTTTTTATTTGGTCTGAGTCCGCAATAACATTAGTATCAGCGATATATACTCGTAAACATGATTTACTAGGTCAAATAAAAATTTGCTTATTTTACGAGTTTCATTGTCGTGGCAGTTGTGTAGCGGTCGAGAATTTGCGTAGATAGACAAAACGATAATACAATATGTAGGGCCGCGTAGTGATCTCGCACAGGTATCGTTAAGTCACCAAAAAATATAATAATAATGAATGTCTGGTCTTGAATGACGCACTACGCGCCCTCATAATCTATGGAGTTTATATTTCGGAGCTCGGCTATTTTCCTGGCAGGACATTCAGCGTCTCCGGTTTTATGGGCACTGGATTTTTTGAAACGTGAACAAGTTGCACATTTCGGAGTCTCTGTTTTATTAGTGCATTCGGACATTGTATGACCTACTTCACCACAATGACCACACGTTTGATTGAGCTCTCTGCAAGATTTTGCTGCATGGCCGTATTATTGACATTTGTAACACCTCGTCACTAGTGTAAAATCCCTTACAGGACAAGACGACCGGTTAATGAAAATTATTGAAAGACGGATCAAAGTTTTATGAATATTGGCTGAAACTTCAAAAACGTAATTGCAGGTCGCAGCATCTCTCTTCCCAGATTTGTGGCTCAAACTTACGACGGTCAAAAAGGATTCGAAGGTCATCTCTGGCAGCTTTTCGCCTACGTTTTGCTCGAAAATGCACTTAAAAACCTCATTTTCAGCCAAGAACGTCGGCACACCTATAACCACGATTCGGGGTTTCCGCTTGTTGGGCTCGTCGGTGGTAAGGCCAGATGTAGAAAACTGGACTGCGTTCTTCAGTTTATCCGCGTCATGATTTGTCTCGGTAGTAATTATAACGCCACCATTTTTAGTTTTCCGGACACCACGTACCTGCAGCTTCATTTGGTCTGGGCCTCAATTCCGCTAAATGTAAGGTAGTTCAATTGCACGTCGTCAGCATGGCAATAGCATAAAATGACACTTTTGGTATTCTGTTCCTGTTATGAAAGTTGAATAGCGGCTACCCAGCCGCCATTGATACATTTCGGAATTCTATTAACCAATGGCGTCACAATAGCGTCAGCACGGCAACATAAATATGTATTCTGCTCTTATTTGACGTTTGTACCGATAGCGTTGGCATCGTCGATAGCTGTCAAAATTGGCCATCGAGAAGCAATTGTGCAGCCATACGTTTTATCTCACATTCTCCATTAAAAAAGTCTGAAAAGTGATAACAAAAATGCCGCATCATATTTTAAGATGGCGATATTTAGAATTGGCCAGCAGGGAGGAACGGCGTCGGGACGAGAGGCTGCAACGCCGGCGCCGTCGAGCACGAGCTTTACTGAGGCGGAATATCGATCCTATGGTTGTTTTGCCGGACACGGAGTTCGTAAAAACGTTCCGCCTCAGTAAAAACGTTTTAAAAAATATCGAGGAAATCATATCTCCGTTCATACCCGACGAGCGGAGATGTGATGGCATTCCGGTTTTGATGAAGGCAAGTTCCTTAGGCCTCTGCCTCAAATTTTGCAATATTCGAGGCAGAGGCCTTACTTTTTTAACAGTAACAAAACGAATAACCGCAGTGCGCGCACTTCAAAGACATTCCATACTTCACAGATTATGCGTTAGAAAAACGCACCGCAGTGCGCGCTCACCCTAATTTTCGCCGCGAAGTCGGCGCGAAAAGCATGCCCCTCCACACTCGCTATCGTTCACAGTTTAGTTCGCGCGCTCATCAAGAATGGACGCCGACATAATTATGCACTGCTATCTTCATGCTGCTGTTTTAACACGCGAGTGTGGATGCGTTCGCGTTCACGGGAGGTTCGCGTTCCGCGAACCTTTTGGCGCGGACGCAAATACCGACGCTGAACGGGGAACAAGGCGTGAACAGCCGCGAAGCCCATGAACGGGTGCGAAAGCCATCCACAGTCGCGGTTCGAGGTTTTCACGGGTGTTCACGGTGCGAATGTGGAGCCTAGCATAGTCACTACACGGTTTAATTGTATGAGTAAACTTGAGTATCCACTTACTTGAAAAAATATCCACTAAAACACAAAAGTTTTTTGAATCTCAACAAAAATACGTTTTTATGATGTCAGACCACGCTGTCAAACATCAAAAACGAAGGAATTCTGTAAATTTTGGCGGTATAATGTTTTACACAGATTAAATAATAATAGTAGGTACAGAGCTACTAGTACGATCTAATCTGTGGTTTATATAGCCAAGCTGATGCGATGCTGACGACGTGCCAGCGATATGCTGACGACGTTGTTTTCAAAATTAGAAGAATACCGTTTTTAGATCAATGGCGTTGGCAAAGCAATCGCGTGGCTGCGACATAGCAATTTGTGGTAAAATAGCAGAATTGGGGCCCTGGTCGGATGATTTTCTGCACTAATTCTTTTATTCGTCACTTCTTCTTAATTTATCATCGGGATAAATGGCGACACAGCCTAAGTTGTTTGTTCGAACGAAATGGTTAGATCCTCTTTTCACCATTTCGGCAAAAGAAGGATTTCCCGCCGAGCTAGAGTCCCGTATGGTCTGCTTGAGGTCCAAAATTTGATCCGTCAGGTTGCGCTGTTGATTTAGTGTGTCGACCATATTAATGTGCTTGCGATTGAACATGGTCGGTTAGTTTGACGTCTAAGATACTGCGCTCTATTAGACGTTGTATTTCATTCAGCTTGTATTACAAAATACTTGTACCTAATGTAGAAAAAAAGGTGAAGTTTTATGTGATTTGATTAAAATATTTATTGGGTACTATCAAATGGCTCAAGCAATGGACTGCTGCACTGCGTGTCGCGTGTTCGATCCTCGCACGGAACAAATATTTGTATGATCTACAGGTAGTTGTTCCGGGTCTGGATATTTGTGTATGTGAGTTTAAATGTTTGTGAACGCACCCACGATACAGGAGAAATTCGAGAACGTTTAAAAATTTGGAAGAAAAATGCAAACAAGCAGATGGATACGAAAAGTATAGAACACAGTAATTATTTATGTATTTGTTCACTAGAAACTTAAAATATTTAGGTACATCCATTTATACAATACTGCATTATATAATAAAACTTTCGTAGATACTTTGAAAATATTTACAGAATGTTTAAAAAACTTTCAACAAGACATGTATATCTGTAAATCTCCATAACACAAGCTCTGCTTAGCTTGGGACTAGATGGCGTTGTGTGATAGTTGTGGAATATTTTATTATATTATATATTATATTTATATTAAATCTTCTAGAATTTATGAGTGAATAAAAAATGTAGTTTACAACGTTTTTTTAGGTCATAGTAAATTCTGACGACTTTCCTATGACATTGTACGAGTAATGTACTGAGCAATAAAACTAAAATTACGTGTTATTTGAAAGTATTATGTGTATCAGCTGTGAAGAGAACTCTTGGCTAAATAAAAACTGACTTTCGGGTCGGTCTTCAGGTTAAGCCGCGTTGGCCCAGGTTGGACTGTGGATGGATGGCCGCCCCTAACAAACCGAGTTTCCTCTGTGCCTCGGAAAGCACGTTAAGCTGTTAGTCCCGGTTTCCCTAAAAAGATCTTTGGCAGTCGTTACAGGTAGTCAGTGACCTGAAACTCTGACAACCAGTCTTACAAAAGGGTATCGTATTACACAGTATTAACTGGGATGTGGAGATCATGACTAAAAACCACCCATGTTCCTTCTTAGCCCTTTTTGTCGAGGCCGCGGTATCTCTTTCGAACAACCCGCTACAAACTGCTTCTCTAGACATTCATTTGCCTTTTTAAAAACTTATTCATATTGAAATGTTAGTTTATTTCACTTCTATTTTGCAAACAATGAGCTTCCCTAACAATTTTATCACTGTCTACGAAATACTTCATTGAAAATAAGACAGACCTTTTCACTGAAAATTCAGCTCACGCTTGGCTTTATAAAAGACTCGAGAGTCAAACAAAAAAACAAAGATGCACAGATAAAACTTTTTCTAAGCAATAAACTGTCTCATTGGCCGTTGTCTAGTGAGGGACGCTCTGATTCGATACTATGCATTATCGACACGAGAGGTTGCCACACTGAAATATTTGATCGATACAAATGATTTCGATGAAGTGCGGAGCTCGTGGCTAATGACCGATCTTAAAGGGTAAGTCGTGCTTACCGAGGTGGATCCGTTGATGAGTGACCATTATTAGGCCTCAGAAAGCAAACGCATAGGGCCTTAAGCCGTTGGTCCCGGCTGTCATTTGTAAACCTTTCGATAGACTGACATTCGGTCTTATCAAGGGTTATCGTATTAACCAGTATTAACTGGGTTGTGTAGGTCAGATAGGCAGTCGCTCCATGTAAAATACTGGTGCAAAAAAAAGGCAGGTAGATGATAATAATTCCGGAATTACCATCAGTATACACCAGTATCAGTATACATTTTAATCAGCTTGTAATCGAATAATTTGCGTTTCAGAAAGACATTTCTTGGACATACATATATCGTAACTATCTATCCAAAAAATATACTAGAATGGATAAAACCACTTTCGTATGAAGACACCGAAGCACTCTTGTAACATGATAACGTACCCACATCAAACGCGTGCAGTCAAACACCAACACACACACACATACACACACACACACATACATACACACACACACATACACACACACATACACACACACATACACACACACACATACACACATACACACACACACACAAATCCTCATCCATTATACGCCACTCAACTTTTAGCTTTAATCGCTCATGTTTACATTCATAACTTATAAGAAGAATATTAGGATTGTATTGTATATTAGTTATTGATTTTATATCTTAATAATTATAAGGAAGAGCGGAGTCTCCTACTACAGGCATTATTTGCTTAAAAGGAGACTCCAATCAACAACTAATGTAAGAAATATTGTTTTACGGAAATAAATATTTTTGTATTTTGTATTTTGTATCTTTATCTTTGTATCGATACAAATAAAAGAAACGTCCATCCCTACCGCTGTCCCAAAGTTGTGCCGATCCAGAGAAATTATATTAAAGGGACAAACACTTGAATGTTAGATGGGACTGAATAATTACCGACTGTTGGTGAAATTGGGGCTTTGGGAGTATTTAGGGCTGGGACACACAATGGGGCGCGTAGTTTGCGTAGTTGCGTAGTGAGATGATTGTTTGTGAGCAATTAAACATGCAGATTTTGTGGTTTACACATTGTTATTATGGTGTTAATGTTTTGTGTTCTTTGTTGTAAAGTAGAGAAAGTAAAAGTTTTACTCGTAATGATTTTAATGAGTGGTATTCATAGAAATATAAAAAAACAGGTGGTATCACAACTATAAAAGCAGCGGTGGCTCAGTGTTGGCGGCCCCGACTTACGAACCGTCGAACAGTAAGTCGTGGTGGTAACAGCAGGCGCATTATGTTGTTTAATTTACTTCAACACCACTGCTTTTAAAAAGGTGCAGAAAATTATCGTGAGGAAACCAGCCATGTCTTAGAACCAAAAACTCGAAGACATGTGACATTTAACAACTCGCACTGGTTCCGAATGTTGGATTATTCCAGTTGTTTTTTTTTTTGGCTTGTGTGCTCTTGGGCAGTGCGGAAGGGAGTGTCAGACTTCTATTGACTAAAAACCACTCATGTTTCTTCTTAGCCCCTTATGTCGAGCCCTCTTGCGAACAACCCGCAACCCCGACGGGATATCCCATTCCCTTCATAGAGTGGAAGCCTGAGTCCCTGCAGTGAGAACATTATATGCTGAAGATGATGATCATAACAATTTTATTTTTCCTATTATTTACTACTTTCATATATAAACGAATTGATGCCAAGTTATACGTACCAAATGATTATTTTGGATATCTATCAAATATCATTGATTCGTTGTTTTAATTTAACTTCAATCGAATTTAATCATAAATCGGATTCTAGAACTGTGCTCTATTGGTGGTAATAGGGGCTTGCCGCCTATATACATCGGACTTGAACTGTGAAATCTGAGATTGTACTATTAGGTACACCTTTGCTTAAGACGTTGGGAATTACATCATCATCATCAACAGCCTATTAATGTTCCCACTGCTGGGACACAGGCCTCCTCTCTTTGAGAGGGAATGGGCTATAATCTACCACGCGGGCCCAGTGCGGATTGGTAGATGGCACATGTCTTCGAATATTTTGGTTCTAAGACATGCCGGTTTCCTCACGATGTTTTCCTTCACCGTTTTGAGAGCAGCGGTGATGAAATAAATTACACAAGGTAATGTGCCTGCCTAGGTTCGAACACACGACCTAATGTTCATAAGTCGGGGCCGCCACCAGTGTGCCACCGCTGCTATAGGAATTACAGGTGTAATGTAATTTATCTGTGGTGTTAATCACCTGGGTTATCCTAGTTACATACGTCTCTTTGTGCGCATTGGCCTTGCTTTGTTCTGTCTCCTGTTGATATGTAGGGAAGTGAAAATTATATATTTTCCCCACTCCTCCGCTATTCTTTCATTGCAGAATTCAAGACATTTAATTTGCTACCCGGGGACTTCGTCGAGCTTAATTATCTCGGCTCTTTTAAGGTGACCGCCACGGCTGATTCTAGCGTTCAGGAGTTGCAGTGGTTTGGAAATATTGTGACGGGTTTTTCCCATAAAAAAATATATATAATTTTTAGTGCCCTTTAAAGAGCATCATGAATTCATACTTATTCATACTTCATTGTGATCTAAGCAATTAACCTGTCATAAAATATATTATGGCACAATCAACATTCTAACAGCCATCTCTCTATTAACAGCACATAAATTACAACGGAATTAACAATTAAATTATTCAAAACACATTTTGCGTACTACGAAGGTTTTGTATCGTATTCGTAACATAACACGGGTCTACCCAAAACATTTATCCATTCAGCAAACGACATCGTGTTACCGTAGTTATTTACTGTCAAAAGCCCACGCTTTTGGCTGTTCTAAAATTGAATTAAACTGTCATTTAAGACAAAATGGCGGCGTTATAGCGGTAATGGTGTCGGTTTTGGCGGGTGCAGTCTTGAGATTATATATTAGAAAATACGAGGAAATTAATAATATTTTTTTTTAATTTTTCCACTTTAATCGTTTGTCTTATCTGTTTTTTGAAACGCTGTTGTCCTGATTAAAATTTAGCCATATTAGAATAACTTTACAATTTAAAAGCAGTTGCAGTGGTGGCCCAGAGGTGGTGGTGCCAACTTACGAGCAGTAAGTCGTGGGTGCGAACTCAGGCAAGCGCATTACTTTGTATAATTTATTTCATCATCACTGCTCTCAAAACGCATCAGGAAAACATCGTGAGGAAACTGGCAGGTCGTAGAAATGAAAAAAAACCTAAGAAATATGACATGTTCCAAACCGCACTGGGCCCGCGTGGTGAATTATAGCCCATTTCCTCTCATAGAGAGAAGTCCTGTGACCCAGCAGTGGGAACATTATAGGCTGATTAAGTATATTTACGTATGTGTGAAATTTGAAATAACTGTCATCAATTTAGTACTAGCCTTTTCAAGTAATTTGGTACACACGGCGACTTACAAGCTAAACATATTCAGTATAACATGGCGGCGCTTTGTATAAATTTCACGTACATTGAGAGATCCGTATAAACTAGTTTTGTATAACTATATTGGTCGTTTGTGCGTAGGTACTACCGATTTCATTGCCGGTCGATCACCTTAAACCTTATCACGTACCTTTAAAAGTTATTGAGCTAGCCTAGCGTATCGGTATGATCCAAGAAAAGAGCAAACATGTATAATAATTTATTTAAGTTTCTATCAATAAACAAAATAAGACTCTTTCTGTCTCCCCCTTCAAAGTGATTAATTAAGAATACAAAACAAAGCTTCAAAGACAAATCAACAACCAAACAAATCAATCCTGCACGACATTCCAAATCAACTTGAGAGCCAACACTACAAAATAACCTCAAAATAGAGCAAAAACATTCAAAGCCAATTCATAAATCCTTCACCAAGATTGATGGTGACCATTGTGTGAATGGCGGAGACAAAGTCCTGGACTTCACTGTCGTTTCATGGCTTAGGACTTCGCCCTCGGGTCCCTTTTGGGGCTTATCGCCGTCCATGTAATATGAATGGATGGTAAGTAATAGTTTTGGGACATAGTGCTCTGTTAGGTGGGCAGCAAATTGTGATTTAGGAGTTTGTGAATAAATGTGTTTTGGAGAAACTGGACCATGCAATATTGTACCATTGACAACAATTTTGTATTTATTATCAAAAGCATCATCAACATCTGCCTAGCCTTTACCCAACTATGTTGTGGTCTGCTTCCAGTCTACCCGGATACAAATGAGTCCTAGTCTACCCGGATACAACTGAGTCCTAGTATTTTACATGGACCGCCTGCCTATCTGACTTGCACAACCCAGTTAATACTGGGTAATACGAAACTCTTTGGTACAACTGGTTGTCAGACTTTCAGGTCATTGACTACCTGTAACGACTGCCAAAGATCTATATATGGCAGCCGGGACCAACAGCTTAAGGTGCTTTCTGAGGCACGGAGGAAACTTGGTCTGCAATGGGCGGTCACATCCACAGACCAACCTAGGCAAGTGCGGCTTAACCTAAAGATTGACCCAATCAGCAGTTATTATTAAACCAAGAGCTCCTCACAAACTTTTGCATTTCACAAAATTGAAACTACAAAATTGCATAGAAATCGTATCATAATTATTATGTCATCACTCATCAGACAATGACGGGACGTTACAAATCCAGCAGTCACTGAATTTACGTAGGCTGTCGAAAAACTTAGGTATACCGATTTGTTGAAAGTCGTGTAGAAATATAAAATATTTTAGAGGCGATGGTAATTTTTTGACACCCTCAGGTATATTTTAGCAATTTATAATTCTAAATATATTTTTTTTGTTATTTTGAATTTTAACGTGATTAAATTCACGTTAAGTCCCATAAAGAAATTTTACAAGGAAACATCGAATTTAACTTAAACATTATTTTAAACATACTAACAAAACACGACCTAATAAAACATTTCATACTATTTTCACAAATTCGCGTTCGAAAAATCAACATAAATCTTTCTGCTGAAACTGCAGGAAGATCCCAAAAAATAAAACCCTCAGTCATAATTTTTATCCTATTCAATAATATTTTCACAATTTATCGCGACATTTCCATTTTTACATTACATTGTTCGACGAATTATGTGGCAGTGTGTATCGTTACTACAGTTGTTACTAAACAAATACCAACCTTGTGTTCAAGGTGGTAGAGTTTGGTGTCCCGTGATGGAAAACGAAAATGTTATTCGGTAAAGACATTCGTTTTTATTTACTTTAGTTTCAGGGGTAATCTAGTTGGTGATCATTTTGTTTGCCTGTGTACGATTGTTTCTATCGGTTAGAACTATTTGTTAGATATTTTGTGATTCTGTGTTCCCACACAGAATCACAGACGAGACATTTTCTTTATTTTTTTGTCTCCTGTGTTTTGTTTTCGGAATATCTGTCTCTCAAAGGTATTGTTAAATGATAAATATTTATGTTTATTACACGATTGCCCCAAAAAAGAGTGTTATGTTTTTAGCGTTTGTGTTTGTGAGTTTCTTTATTCCACCATATCATCTAAACGCCTGAACCGATTTTGATGTATTTGGTATCGTTAGATTCTTTGCGTTATCCCGGATGACATAATGGGTGAAATAAAAATGGAATGGAACCCGCCTGCTTCCAAGTTTTGTTTAATTTAAAAAAATGTGCTTGTTTTTTGCTTTTCAGTTTTTTCAGTCGGGTTTTGCAAATAGGTTTTTATGAACTTACATGTCATTTTTTAAACTATGTAAGGAGCCGTTGTTTCACATTTGACTACTCTCTACTATTCCTTCAAGCTTGTGGCCTTGCCTTTTTGTCAATGTTCTACATCTGACTGTAAATTTGAACAATTGCATATCACATTTTATTGGAGTGTAGTCTTTAAAGTCTTTTGTAGTCTAAAAAAATCGAAACAAACTCAGTCATCGTCTCTTTTAAGCTCCAGACATAATCTTAGTCAACTCACATGAGGACTATGCAGATTATTGTCTGAGATGGTCTTTTGAAGAAAGGACCATACAGATTTGTGTGGACATGCCCATCACTAGTCAGTGCAAGCCACTATAAATATACCTCTTGTATGTAGACCACTGGTTGCAAGTCTTGTCTATATCTTCCCACCATCTTCTACAAAGTCTGTCCAAAAATTATCATCATCTGCGTAGCTTTATCTCGACTATGTTGGGGTCGGCTTCCAGTCTAACCGGATGCAGCTGAATACCAGTATTTTACATGGAGCGACTGCCTATCTAAACTCCACAATCCAGTTCATCATCATCATCGTCAACAGCCTATTAATGATCCCACTGCTGGGACACAGGCCTCCTCTCTTTGAGAGGGAATGGGCGACCACGCGGGCCCAGTGCGGATTGGTAGATGTCACATGTCTTCGAATTTTTTGGTTCTGTAACGACAGTGATAAAAAATAAACAGGAACTGATTTATATGTATATTTTTATTTTTATTTTATTGATTCGGGCAGAGTTTCCACTTACAAGTTTCACAATCGAGCGCGACAAGCCCGCGAAACTGAGCTTACAGGGCATTATATAGACTTTTCCCCACCGGAGGCATCCGGTAGTTATGGCGGTGTCTTCGTTTGCCTGTGATCGGCTCGCTAGTAGTTGCTAGAGTGGCTCGGCTATGGTTGCCTGTCATTGGCTGGCTAGAGTGGCTTGGCTATGGTTGGCTAGAGTGGCATGGCTATGGTTTGCTAGAGTGGCTTGGCTATGGTTAGCTGCGATTGGCTGGCTAGGGTGGCACGCTATGAGCAGGCTGTTGTAACAGTTCTAAGTCATGCCGGTTTCCTCATGATGTTTTCCTTCGCCGTTTTGAGAGCAGCGGTGATGAAATAAATTACACAAAGTAATGTGCCTGCCTGGGCTCGATCCCACGACCTACTGTTCGTAAGTCGTGGCCGCCACCACTGGGCCACCGCTGCTCTCACAATCCATTTAGTACTGGTTACTACGATACCCCTTGGTAAGACTGGTTAAAGATCTGCAAATGACAGCCGGGACCGACGGCTTTAACGTGGTTTCCGATGCACAGAAGAAACTCGGTATGTAGCGGGTGGGCAGCCATCCACGGACCAACCTAGGCAAGCGTGACTTCGTAAGCGGGCTGGTCAGGACATGGCTGGAAGTGAATCACTGTGTTGCCCAATTTCTCACAGGTCATGGTAACTTTAAGAGTAAATTATTTTCCTTCAAGATTATTGCCTCGCCTTTTTGTCAATGTTCTACAGCTGACTGCGAATTCGAACAATCTGCACATCACATTTTATGGTAGTGTAGTCTTTGGTAGAATGAACGTAATATTATGTTAAATAGTGTACAGGTCACATCCGGAGTTATTTGCTATACGGACCTTATAGAAACTAGAACAAATTTCCGTGCGTTCAAGCATTTTTGTCATACCTATTATTGGAATCAAATATAACAGCTCACAACTTATGACCCAGTAATGTTAATGACAACAATATCCATGGTGCAAGGCAACTGGGCTTATCCCAGTTGTGTACGTCCCTGTGTGCCTATTGGCCTTGTTCTGTTGTCTCCTGCTGATATGGAGGGAAGTGGAAATTATGCTCTATCCTCCGCTATTCTTTTCTGATTAATTTCGTTGCGGGATCCAAGACAGTTAAATCGTTTCTCTGGGATTTCGTCGAGCTTCATTGTCTCGGCGTTTTTCTTGTGGTCGCCACTGTTGATTATGGCTTTCAGGAGTTACATTGGTTCGGGAATAGTGTGGCGGGCTTGTCCCAATTAAAAAAAAGCGTGACTAAACCTGAAGATTGATTGCAGCAGTTATTATCGAGCCACTCGCTCCTCGAAATCTATCCGTAAATATAACACAAATATTTCAAGTGAAGCCACAGGGCTAACTAGTATTCTTATACAACAAAGACAAAACCATACAAGATAAGTTACAACTCAATATCTTTAATTTTATCGCTCGACTCAATGAATAGGTATTGTGTAGGCGTACAAGTGGCTTTATTTATATTTAGGGCTGAAACAATAGTAATAATGTTTGCCAGGGTGGAAACTGTATTAGTTATAATAACTAAACTAATAATAACTTCATGGAATAAGGTTGGAATAAGTTCAATTTGGTTTGAAAGTTATAATACGAGCATTGAGGATTGTCTTGTTTCGGGGCTGCGAGTTGTTCGAAAGTGATACCGCGGCACCGGGCACAAAGGGCTAAGAAAGAACATTGGTAGTTTTTAGTCAGTAGAAGTCTGACACTCCTTTCCTAGAGAGGAGTCATTTGATGATTTACCAACCTCCAAAAAAAAGAACTGCCTCGTTGGTCGAGTGGTCACAAGTGCAACTGCCGTGCATTAGGTCTTGCGTTTGATTCCCGGGTCAGGCAAAGGAATTTTTGGTTTTTACATCAGGGATTTATCAGTAGTAGCCACAGAGTCTAGGTTTGTGCCCAGTTCTTATAGAAGCCTATAAGAACTGGGCACAAACCTAGACTCTGTGGCTACTACTGATAAATCCCTGATCCCTCAATGCCTCCCATTACTTGAGGCCTGAATAGTACTAATGGGTACATCATCATCATCAGCCTATAATGTTCCCACTGCTGGTAGTCAGGCCTCCTCTCTAAGGGAGGGATGGGCTATAAACCACCACGCGGGCCCAGTGCGGATTGGTAGATGTCACATGTCTTCGAACTTTTTAGTTCTAAGACATGCCGGTTTCCTCTCGATGTTTTCCTTCAACCTAATGGGTACGCCTATGCTTAACTCTTTGGGGATTACAGGCGTGATGTTATTGTTGTTGTTTATGTGAAAATTAATAATAACCTTAACAACAAAGCCAGTTCATTGTTAGTTAACCGTCTATATATATTTACTGTAAAAGCAATAGTGGACCACGAGGTTTAGAGCTCGGGGCGTCGAGAAAATTTATAGCCATGCGGTGAGTACTACCAGGTTTGCAGAACCTGAGATTTAATTTCAAACTAGGTACAGTCTATGAAAGTAATTATTTTCGATAGAAATTTACACAATGATAATTCAATAGGGTATTTCACCAAAAAAATCTAATGAGTCCGTCTGTTAGATTATCGAAAAATATTGAATACGTGTTTTTTGTTTAAAAAATTACGAAAATAAAACGTGTCAAAGATTATGAGTGGAGGCTTTTGGCGTCACTTTGTGGGTAAAAAAGTACTAACCTTGTGACGTCACACGACTTGACGCGACTCTTTGAAGCACTGTATCGTCTTCATCTTTTGTTTAAGTGAAAAAAGAAAAATACGTGTCCATTAGTTTTTGAAAATCTATCTGACTGACTTATTAGATTTATTTGGTGAAATACCGTATTATTGGACCTTTTTACTGAAAACACAGTACGAACTACCGAGTGGAAAGGGCCAGATGGAAAACGGAGAGTAGGTAGATCAATTAAGAGGCGGCTGACGACATAGTAGATTCAGCAGGAAACAATTGTCAGATTATTGCAGAAGACAGGGACAAATGGAAAAAACTGGAGGAGGCCTCACCCGTGGAGGGGCTTATATCGCAACGATCACACTAACATAGATAATAGGTTAACCACTAACGCAGAAACAACACTTATGTATGCTTTTTTTTAAAGGGTCTTCCCAATTGGTCCTATATTTTTTTTGCCAAATTGGAATAGCGGTTTTTGAAAAATCAACAAAATTAAAAAATAAAACTACATCGACAATCTTTTCGTCTCCGTCGTTTATGAACCGATTTGGAAAATGCTTCTTTTGTTCGAAAGCATAAGCTTTCCTTTTGGTCTCATAGTCACCAGCAGGGCTATTGCGTATCTTTTACATGACAGTGGCTAACCTATAGTGCCTTTCAATTACTGTCAAATGGTTCCATTTTGTACTAAACCATAACCAATTTGACAATTAATCCATAGACAATATGATAGCCACTGTCATTTAAAAGATACGCAATAGCCCTGCAGGTCGGGATCTGATGATGGAATCTTGGCGAAATCGAGAGAACTCAGAAAAATTTACCTACAGCGATTTTGGTATTTTACCAAAAAAAATATTCAATCAAACAAACAAAAGTCACCGACTTCAGAAACAATTTTATCTTCTAAAGTTTATTTTTCACTTTTTTGTGTTTTATTTTTTGTCGAAGTCGGTTTTATTTTTTGTTAAAAAGTTTTTTATTTTATTAATTTTGGATAACGCTAAGTAGATACAATAGTTTGGTTACATAAAAATAGTTGAATAATACACAATAGTTGTTGAATTTTTCTTGTAAGTATTTAATGCAATTTTTCTTTTTTTTATCATTGTCCTTATTATGTGGTCCGACTGATTTCTAAAAGTTGGTCCATCTATTTTAATGCAACCAGCAGGCCTTTTGCGTATATTTTTAAATGTCAGTGGCTATCATAGTGTCCATCAACTAACTGTCAAATGGTTCCATTTTGTACTAAACCGTAACCAATTTGACAGTTAATCGATGGAACTAGGATAGCCACTGACATTTATAAAGATACGCAATAGCCATGCAGATATAATTATGTCATACCGTTGTTTGTAAGTCTACGTAAAATCCATAAGCATGCAACAATAGAGTAGTTAACTAAAAAAATCTAATTAGTCCGTCAGATAGATGTCCAAAAAATATTGGTCACGTATTTTTTCTTTTATCACGTAAGCAAACAATGAAGACGATACAGTGCTTTGAAAACTCGTGTGACGTCATATTCCAAGACATTAGTATAACATTTTTTTGTGTTAGTGACATCATAAACTCCCACTCAAATCTTTGACGCGTTTTATCTTCGTGAAGTTTTATTGATTTGATAAAACAAAAAATACGTACCCAATATTTTTCGATAATCTAACAGACGGACTAATTAGAATCACATTTTTTTAAGCCCGTAAACATCCCTATTATTTAGTATTACTAAGAGTACCTAAGCCTTTCTATTCCCTATCAAAAAGGTTTCTCTCCACCACATGTTGCCTCCAACATAATATACTTTCTAAGCTCGTTCTCACTAAGTGCACTTACCGCAATTTTAACAAGATGTAAGCTTAATGATGTAGTGGCCAGTATTAACTGGGATTTTATTGTGTACTCGCTGTTGCCTACGACATTTGTTCGCGCAACTAAATCCGATTCGACCCATTTCGATCCGGATTTTGTTAACTAATTCAATGGTTTTTTTTTACGGCACTGTACCTAATACTTATTTTAAATAAAATTATCCTTAGTTGAACCTTATAATCATCATAAGTCTTGTCCAAATCTGTTCAGACGTTTCGGAGACTAGCTGAAATATACAGACAGACTGATACATAGTTATTTAAGTGCCATGGAAGGGGGGCCAATTCCATGGCACTTAAGGCAAGGGGCGGTTATTTAATGATTCCCCCCCCCCAAAAGTCGTATATATTTTGATATACGTTCCGTAGTCAAAGTTTGTCTGTCCGTCTGGGGCTCGTTCGACAACCAGTCGTACTGTTGGTACCCAGTTAGAAATTAGTATTGTATTTCTTAGTACAGGTCGCGCCTCGTAAAAAGAACGCTGGCGGTTAAGCTGCGCATTAGGCGATTTATAGGTATATTTGGTGGGATGAGGTAGGGTGCGGGGGGGGGACTCGCGATGCATTTTTGCCGGTACGCTATTGGTCCGTCAGTCTTTCTACGTCACGTTCGTCCTCAAAATACTATCGCACACGAAGTGTTACGAAATGGTTTTACTTAGCAATTGAGAAAAATGATTAATGACGTAGCGGGTGGATTATAGCCCATGCATCTCCTAAAGAGGAAGCCTGAGTCCCTGCAGTGGGAAGATTATAGGCTGATGATAATGAAGCGGGTAGTAGATGTCAGATAGGCAGTCGCTTCATGTAAAGGTAATAATAGGTATTCAGCTGCCTCTGATAATACAGGAAGTTGAGCTCAAAACATTGAAAAAAAGCTAAGCAGATGATGGTTGATGTATCTTATTTGAGCCAATTGTGTAGCAAAATAAATTAGATAATGCCATTTTTTACCCGAATTGACCCGTGGTTTTGAAAAACTTCGTACCCTAAATGTAATACAAGCGTAAAGCCCACATTAATCCCATACAAATTGAGCCCTGTTTAAAAATAGCACCCTTGAGGCACTCTACAAAATAAATACAGAAGTACTTTTTGACACAGCAAGCTAAAATATTTTTAAAATTTTTTGTAAGCACATCGAAACAAGTATGAGTACAATGATTTTTAGTTGATCCGATAGAGAAACATCCTTAGGTCTGTTGAGATAAATGTTTGCTTAATTTATAAATCAATCATCATCTTTTTTTGCAATTGGCAAAACTTTGAACGAAGCAAGAAACTTCAAAATAAGCAAATTTACGGATATATTTGACGGATTCTAACTTTTGACAGTTCTAACTTTAAGCGCTTACTAAATCACAAAATTAAAATCAAATCAGCATAAATCACACAGTGGAGACGTGAATGGTGTGCGATGAGCGGTGTTTTGTGTGCCAGATGCAGTATGCGGGGAGCGGAGAGCAGTGTGCTGAAATAAGCATCGCTTACCGCAAGCTATGCGCATCTCGTCTTCTCTACGCTTTGCACTTCTCCGCAATCCTTCGAGGGACACACCTTAGTAGGGTAATTCACCAAAAAATCTAATTAGTCCGTCTGTTAGATTATCGAAAAATATTGGATAAGTGTTTTTTGTTTTATCAAACTAATAAAAATTGACGATAATAGAAGGTGTCAAAGATCATGAGTGGGGGTTTTGACGTCACTTTGTGGGCAAAAAAGTACTAACCTTGTGACGTCACACGACTTGACACGACATTTTAAAGCACTGTATCGTCTTCATCTTTTGTTTACGTGAAAAAAGAAATACGTGTTCATAATTTTTTGGAAATCTATCTGACGGACTTATTAGATCTTTTTGGTGAAATACCCTATTCTGACGTACCTCCTCTTCTCTCCATCTCACACATCTCCGCATTGGTGGAGTCCGAGCCTTATTCGTTGTCATAGCACAAACAAACAATTGCTTGAACTTCTGCGTTTGCCTGTCTCGTACACAGATCCCCAAAAAGTAATTACGTCAGCAAATTACGCGGGTTCCGTATAATTTCATTTATTTTGTTGGTCCGTCTGGCCGTGGTTATTATATATAGCATTTTGTTGTGGCTTCATTTCAGGATTAACGGATGTGCAACTTGATTTACGATGCACGTTTTTGATACGGCAAATTTTGTTATTAATATTATTACCACGACACAAATTATGTTTTGGTGCTGGACTTTTCCTGCTGGACCTCGGAAATTGTCATATGAGCACACAAATAACTCTGACATTATAGTGTGTGGGATCGTCAGACTTCACTGCCCACACGATATGAAGAAGAAGAAGCACATAAATTACCGAAACATTAAGAAAGTCTAATTATTAATTCACCACTGCTTTCATAGATAAGATATGAAATGTAAGAGGAAACTGGCTTGTCTTTTTTTTGTGATGGGAAATCATCAAATAACCCCTCCCGTTCTTGGGCAGAGCGAAAGTGATATCGGACTTCCACTGACTAAAAAACACCCATGTTCCTTCTTAGCCCTTTATGTTGAGGCCGCAGTACATCTTACAACAAACCGCAGCCCCGACGTGCATCGGCCCTTCCATGTTGCTGACATCTCTTTGAGGCGCGCGTGGTTCACGAACGCGCCGTCGACACGGCCTGTCGTCATCATAAGACGGACGGACGGCGAGCTAGCCCATTACTCACCGTCCACAGGCCCGCGTCTACGGTGAAAGCCATCACGTGACCCCCGACGTCCGGAGCGTCTCCCGCGGCGAAATCGGCATGCCTTATTACTAAACATCTACTAACGCGCAATGAGCCAGATAGATGGAATACATGCCACTCGCTCTTACAGACTAGTCACTGTCCCAGCGATGGGAACATTAAAAGCAAATTATCTTAGGTATAGGGCTAGGCGCATCATCATTATTCTCTTGCCCGTATCCCATTTGGGGTCGGCGCAGCATATTGTCTTCCTCTTCCATACCTCTCTGCTTCATCATCTCATGAGACACCTCCTTTCACCCATAATATCAGCTGATAAAATATTTAACTGAAATTATGTGTTTCTCCTCCGCTATTCTTTTCTGATTAATTTCATGGCGGGATTCAATACAGTTAAATAGGGTACCTACTTCACCAAAATAATCTAATTAGTCCGTCAGATAGATTTTCAAAAAATAATGGACACGTATTTTTCTTTTTTCACTTAAACAAAAGATAAAGACGATACAGTGCTTCGAAAAGTCGCGTCAAGTCGTGTGACGACACAATGTTAGTACTTTTTTACCCACAAAGTGACGTCAAAAGCCCACTTTGTCACATTTTATTTTTGTCAATTTTCATTAATTTGAAAAAACAAAAAACACGTATCCAATATTTTTCGATAATCTAACAGACGGACTAATTTGATATTTTTGGTGATATACCCTATTGTTTCTCTGGCACTTCGTAGACCTTCATTATCTCGGCGCTTTTCTGGTGGCCATCACTGTTGACTGTGGCTTTCAAACGCACTGGTCTGGGAATAGTGTGGAGAGCTTGTTCTAAAAATAAATACCTAACCAATCGATAAAACTGGTCAAACATGCAACTAAAACAAAACTGACACAGCTTAGGTGGCCTCTCGAGGAATAAAGATAAGAAGTTCCCAATCCGCAACCAAAATAAACAGGATTATCAATCCATGTTTTTCTTACGCCCTATATCACATATTGTCTAACTAATCAATAAATGGGCTTCATAGTGTATCACATAATTATTGTCTAACTAATTAAGAAATGGCCTTCATATTGAATTCAATACGACCCATTCTGAGCAAACTGAGGGAAATAAAAGACACAATGTCACTACACACTTCTGACCTTTTTTTTTGACGAAAATCTGATGAATTCCAAACTTTGAAATAGATCTCGTTTTTTGCTTTGTTTCATTCTATTGGTGTAGCTGTCAAATTCCTGATTCATTATTTATACAGGATGATATCCCTTCGCAAACTGCAATATGTGCATTCAGCTCTTTAATCATATTTCATCATCATCATCAACAGCCTATTAATGTTCCCACTGCTGGAAAACAGGCCTCCTCTCTCTTTGAGAGGGAATGGGCTATAATCTATCACGCGGGCCCAGTGCGGATTGGTAGATGTCACATGTCTTCGAATGTTTGGTTCTAAGCCATGCCGTTTTCCTAACGATGTTTTCCTTCACCGTTTTGAGAGCAGCGGTGATGAAATAAATTACACAAAGTAATGTGCCTGCCTGGGTTCGTACCCACGACCTACTGTTCGTAAGTCGGGGCCACCACCACTGGGCCACCGCTGCTCTCTATCATATTTTTATTATTGAATTTTTTTTTTTCAACTCTGGTGCTTTTATCTTAAAATGAAACTAACTCGAAAATGCAAAATTTTAAACAAAAAATAGTTTTAAATTCAATATTTCCACTTGAAACCTGACATTACCAAAAACACAAGGGCATTCGAGCCAACATAAAAAAGACACGCCTTGAATGCCGCGTACACAAAAATATACTTTAACCACGTTGTTATACAGGGTTATTTGTAAAACAACGTTAACCTCTCAGGACAAAGTTGCTAACATCATAATCAACAACTTTTGTTCTATGACTTTTAAAAAATTCATCATATTTTAGTTCACCAGATTTACTTACAAAAATAAAAATATTTAAATTGTACGCTCTAAATGTTATCGAGTCTGCGAAGCAAAAGAAAACGATAGTACAATAGCGAGGGGAGCGGGGTAAGGGCGGCGGGGTAATCGTAGCGTAGCGAGTTACGACAGTGCGCGACAGGCGTAGGTAGGTACAGCAAAATACAGAGTTGAAATGTGTTAGATAGGACAACGAAATCTTGAACTTTTGTTTTTGGTAAATGTATTATGTTTTGTAAAAAGTCATAGAACAAAAGTTGTTGTTTATGATGATAGTAATACAGTCTTGCAAGGTTAACGGTGTTTTAGGAATAACCCTGTAGAGTCCTAATCAGAACGGATGTTGATTTGATATTTTTCTTCTAATGATAAGGAATATTCTTTTTGTTTCTATTATACTTTTCTTTATTAATTCTTTACTGGAAAAGTTCAAGGCAATGACTAGGAAGTGTACCATTGTCGTTTTTTTTTTTGTTCCGTCCCTTTGTAGGTACTCATCTTGCCTATAGTTTTCCGACTATTTTGGGGTTGTCCAGTCTAAACGAAACTGCATCTGAATACCAGTATTTACCCGACTGAAGTCCAATAGGAGGGTTTAGTGTTTGACCTGTATGTATGTTTGTATGTATGCATGTATGTCCGTTTCTTATTCCCCTCATAACTCCTAAACAGATGAACGGATTTGGATAAAATATACGCCGTTAAATTCGTCTTGATAGCGCGAGTGTCACTGGCTACATTAAAACAAAAAGAAAAACTAGTTCGGATAGCTCCGAATTGCGGTTATTATAATAGAAATATAATTCTCGAATCTAAAACCTATTTAATTCCAAACTAACTGACGTGCGTAAACTAAGTATCAATCCACTAAAAATAAAAAATAAAAGTTAGGAAACTAATTGCCACCTAAACAGCCTTAATAACACCGCTACGGTCTGATAATAATCTAAGGTGACTGAATTTAAAAAAATATAATAATATACTCTAATGTAATGAGAATTAAGATTGACCTTTCAGCAACCACGTCTTAGCCGTGAAAGTAGTTTGAGGGAAGTCTCGTTATGTAAGTTACGGAGTTCGGCGACAAACTTAGTGGGTGTGAAAATGTGTAGGTAAGTTAAAGATTTAAGTTATTCGATAAGCCCAACCACGTCAAAGATCCGAAATGAAGAAATTCGCCAAAGAACCGGGGTCACCGATATAGCTCTCAAAATATGCAAGTTGAAGTGGCAATGGACAGGCCACATTGCTCGAAGAACTGACAACCGATGGGGAAGAAAGGTTCTCGAGTGGCGACCAAAAACCGGAAGACGCAGCGTTGGTAGGCCTCCCACCAGGTGTACCGACGACATCGTGACAGTCGGGAAACGGTGGATACAAATGGCAGGCTGCCGTTCTTTATGGCGTTCTATGGGTGAGGTCTTTGCCCAGCATTGGACGTCTTATGGCTGATGATGATGATGAACCACGTCAAAAGGTCATGTTGCTTTAAAAATTCCACTTACACACAACCTTTTTTTTTTGGCGGGTGGAAAGTCATCAAATAACCCCTCCCGCTCTTGGGCAGAGCGAAATGGAGTGTCAGACTTCTACTGACTAAAAACCACCCATGTTCCTTCTTAGCCCTATATGTCGAGGCCGCGGTAACTAGTGTACAACCCGCAGCGCTTACACACACCCTCACACACAAGCACGACCAGTCCACCACACACACACAGTCCTTTGTTTATTTATTTGTATGAATGAAACAGGGAAGATTTTTCCTCGAAAAGACTGAAACTCATTAACTTGTGATATTGAAAAAAAAGCAAATATTTTATAGTTTCCTGGAAAAAATAATCCAATTAAACAGGTAATTTAACAGTCACAAAAAGGAGACTGAATTAATTTTAATCTTCACAATTTTAGTACACTTCTCCTGAAATTAGTATTTTTCTTTGTTACATCACCACTGCTCTCAAAACCGTGAAGAAAAGGTGGTCGGGTAAAAAGGTGATGAGGAAATCACAACAGGACATGCTCGTGTCCTAGAACAAAACCATTAAAGTTATGGATATACACGCCGTTCATTACAGCAAGGAAAGCAAATCCTGCCTGAATTCTAGCAGTAGGAACAATATACACTGATTATGATATTAATATTTTCTTCTTGGCTGTTAAAACAAAATAAATAAATATTTGATTTAATATCAATACTGTACCAAAATATTAATTTTAGGTACTTATCGAACTAGGGGCCGAAAGTGGACGAGGTATGCCTGTCCTTTGTATGAAAATTCAAACTCACCCATTGGGGGCCGACAGTGGACTATGTTTAGGGGTCGAGGGGACACCAAAAAACTAATCTTTTTTTAGGGGCCGAGGGGCCGAAAGTGGAATAAACGGTATTATCACAGTCATCCTCAGCATCTACCTAGCATTTTCCCAACGATGTTGGGGTCGGCTTTTAGTCTAACCGGATTCTGTCAAATACCTGTATTTTAGATGGGTTGACTGTCTATCTTCCCAACCTGTACAACCCAGTTAGTATTAAGACTGGTTGTCAGACTTTCGGGCTGACTTCGTGCTTTGGGTTTTCGAAAGTCAATGATCTTCACGTGCAGCCGGGACCAACGGCTTCTCGTCCTAGAATTGTCACAGTTTTCTAAAAATCCCAAACATTAAATTTTAACATTCGATCTAGTGTGGCCACAAAAGCAGCGTATACCTGTTCAATCCATTAACAATGTAGCCACAAAAGCGTGTCCCTGTGTGCTTTCAACGCCCCTAGTGTGAGACTTACAAATAGGTAGATTTCGAATGCACAATCAGTATGTTATTTGTATGCGCCGCGGGTAGTTTCACGTGCGGTCACTGGTTACAGCTTAACGGTTAGCTGTGCACTGCATCTATACAAAATTAAGGGTTCACTTCTTATGCCCGGTGTTATGTGGCTGTGACATGCGCATTTCACAAAGTGTTTTATTTTTACCCGACTGCGGCGAAGCCCAAAAGGACGGATTATTAGTAAAATATTTGGCTAATTTTGAAAATATTCTGTTTTAGGCAAAGGGTTAGGTAGAGGTGTACCTAATATTATACGTATCAAATTATCCCAATCAATTTAGAACTTTATGCTTTAACAATAAAATTGTAATGTAAGTTATGTGAAAATCTATCTAACCTAACCCTTCCGGGATTACAGGTGTGATGTTATGTATTTACTTGGAGAGACAATAAACAGAAAGAGTCACATAACAATACATCTTAATCCGGCCACTTTTACGGTTTTTTTTTTTGCCAATAATACCTTTATTTTAAAGCCAAACAACAATTCATCCTCAACTAAATAGTGTATGAGCCAGATATTATCTATGCAAATTAACCGGTACGCGCCACCCCTAGTGAGGTGGTACAGTGACCTGAATTTACTGAATTACGTATTCTGGCTACGCGGTCAGCCGATTGCGAATTGTCAATGCAATTGTGAGAGACCGGTTGGTATCGATTTTTTTGAAAATGCTGTTGGTGGTATGTTAAGGGAGTTGGTACCGTGTGATTAGACTTGTAATCTGAAGGGGGAAATAGGGTAGTCAAAAAAAAAAAACTAATTAGTCCGTCAGATAGATTTCCAAAAAATATTGGACACGTATTATTTCTTTTTTCACGTAAACAAAAAATGAAGACGACGCAATGCTTTGAAAACTCGTGTAACGTCATTTTCCAAGACATTAGTATGACATTCTTTACCGGTGAGTGACGTCACAATTTTTGACGCGTTTTATCTTCGTCAATTTTTATTGATTTGATAAAACAAAAAATACGTATCCAATATTTTTGATAATCTAACAGACGGACTAATTAGAATTGTATTTTTTACGTGGTAGAAAAGTATTAAATAAATATATTATCTAATGTCCATGCATAGTAAAGACTTACAGAGCGGACAAAGTTTTTTAATATATTGTATCCTTACGAAAAAGATTCGACCAAACCGTTAGACATGTGACATCTTGGTAGATGTCACATGTCTCACGGTTTGGTCGAATATTTCGTTATATTTGCTTGTTGGTACAAGCACTGGGACTTCGTGCCTAATTATGGAACATTCCCTTAAAGAGAAGATATTTTTTCTTCAAGCGGGGTGTTTATGTATATTTCACTATAGATTGATTAAAACTAAAGCGTACACGCAACATAGAATATGTACAGTCAATTCCCAGCTAGTGTGAGACGAGTTGTTAGATGATGCTGGACACTGACTGTACTTATTTGATTTAAAATCGGTTGTTTATCCAAGCAATAATATGTTGTGTATCTTATTACGTTTGCTAATAAGTTACTTTTGTCTTGTTTCAGGTATGTGGGTGTTAATTTTTCGACGAACACAATAGGGGATCGGACTGAGTCAAAAAAATATGATTTTAATTAGTCCGTCAGTTAGATTATTGAAAAATATTGGATACGTGTTTTTTGTTTTATCAAATTAATAAAAATTGACGAAGATAAGACGCGTCAAAGATCATGAGTGGGGGGTTGTGACGTCATTTGTTGGTAAAAAATGTACTACCATGTGACGTTTTCGACGAATTCACGAGGTTTCGAAGCATTGTATCGTCTTCATTTTTTGTTTATGTGAAAAAAGAAAAAATACGTGTCCAATATTTTTTGAAAATCTATCTGACGGACTTATTATATTTTTTTTGTCCGATACCCTATTAGTAAAGCAAGATCTTATCTTTAACTTGAAAAGATAACCGTTGGTAAGTAAAAGGACATCCAGAAACTTAACGTGTCGATTACACTAATAAAAATAACAGAGTGCCACCAGTGTTGCTGTCTGGACAAGTTCTCCTAGTATCCTGAAAAGTGTTTCACATCGCTGTCACTCAGTTTCGAATAAAAAATCAACAAAATAAGCATATCCACCCTTTCAAACTCTCATTTGCGCGTCCATTACACACCATATTCCTGTTACTCCCTCCTCTATTGAATTTTGTTGGAAATTTCCAATTTTCCTCACATTATGTTAGGAAACTTAATTTCCTTGACGCCATCACGAAATGCTTCGATTATTGCACAATTTTAAATTGGAACTGTCGTACAATAGAAATAGTGTTACCTCTGGAGTTGTGGTGGGCCATAAAACTAGCTGTTCTAGTTTTTGTCGACATTACAATCAGCGGTTGTTATAGTTTCCACTGTAACAGAACTAGGTTATTAAAAATGTTAAAGGTAATTATGACAGCCATTATTGTATTATGGATGCATAGTAGGTATGCCATAGTCATAAGAATCCAAAAGAACGTCCACGGAAGAACTTGAATAAAAATAACAGCAACCTACTAAATAACATAATCTTATGGTACTTTGTAGAAATTCAAATAAAATAGGTATGTATCTTTATTATTTTGGGGTCCAAACATATTAACAAGTCAAGGTTTCTTGATTTCAAGTAAAAACTTTTAAGAAACCATTTCATTCATCTCATAAGTCATAAAGTTTTGAACGTTTGTGTCATCTAAAATAGCTTTTGTTCAAAATAAACTTTTCTAAGATAAATAGTCTATACAAAATAAATAATAAAATAACTGTCCAACTCTTAGCATGTTCCAGTTTATTTGAACATTTTATTTCTGTCAAGAATTAAGATATAAATCATACTCTTTTTAAAATTTTTGCTAGGGGCACTGACATAAAAAAAATTGTTTGGGTTTTTGCCAAAAAATGCTCTCACAGAATACATAGAATGTCATTATAAAACGTTATTATTTATATGCAGCAAGACATTGTATTATTTTTTATTATTTACACTAGCAACCTACACATAACATTTCTCATGAACATAAAAGAAAACTTAAATGGTATTTATAAATGTCTCAAAATGTTTTTGCGATAATAAAGAAATTATCTGTTGTTAAAAAAGTGGTCAAATTAGTTTTTTTTTCTTTAGTTTTAATAGTTAAGATGGCTTAAAATGAAAGATGGCAGTGCCTACGTCATTACAGATGTTAAAGATATTTTTATGAGTTCTCTGGAATCTGAATAAAATTGAATGAATCGGGTTAAGACTTTTAATAATAGAACCTAGAGCATTTGAATGAAGCTCGTTTCTCACTGACTAAATAGAGGTAGTTATAAAAAATCTTTAAAATTATCACAATTTTTTATCATAGTCATGTATTTGTTTATACTGATACTTCCAGCCTGCATTATCCTACTAATGGGCAAGTTGACTTTCCCATGACTTTCAATTGTTTCGATCCAAGGACAATTTCGGTCAAAAAAAAAACTACTACAGTTTTGTCCAATACTTCTGGCCATCATCTACGAGGTTTGTTGCGTCGCGAACTCGTCCTCGGGCAAAGAGTGTTGGTATTTACAAAGTGGCTATTTTTAGCTCTTTGTGCTGTATTAAATATTATTATTTTTCAAGATCTCAAGAAACGCACAGTTCCTATCTCTTTGTATTTTAAATAAATATAATGATACTTCGTTGTTGCAACGCAAAAGCTGTATTTCAATCAACTAAAACCCCACTACAGAACTTTCAAGAACTAAAGCCTTCTTTCAACAATACCATGATTTAAAAACTCTAAGCACAACTACATACAATATCCTAGTCGACGCGTCAACGTAAAACTTTACAAAATAAATCTGCTGTTTTTATGGCCCCACAGCAAGCTGTACGTGCTGTTATTATTTGCTATTTTTCAAGCTATTGCGATGATTGGTGTTCGTGAACTGCTTACTGAACAGCATTTGCTCGACTTCGGAGTGAAATATTATGTGTTTAGCACATTTCTGGATGTTCTTTTTGCTGATATAGGTAATATAAAGTAATTGGACTGGATGGAGTGGGTGTGAAAGGACTGACTAGAGCAATACAATAACAGAAATATTTTCTTGTTGTTCATCTATTGTTTTTGGCAATAAAGCTTCTGTTGTGTGTTACGGTTAAACTGAAACATAGAAAAGAATGTAATTTGAATAATTATATTAAAATTATTATCTGTTCCATGCCTTATGTTTATCTTTTGTTTTTAGATCCTTAATAAACGAATGAAGTTTCCTTTTTGTGTTTTTTATAAACGCGTAGTTATAAATAAACAGTTTGAATTTTCTTTACGATTTACTTGTGAGAATCGAATATGTATGCGGGGTGTAAATTAACCCTTCACTCATACGTGAACCAAGCATTCTGTACATCAAACTAAGTACCACTACGCAAGATTTTTTGCTGGGTAACGACTTTTTTTTTTAGAGTCAAAAATCACGTTTTACGGTAACACTCAATGTAGCACTCTTAAAACATTGTGCTAGTGGATGCTTTGAATAGGAAACGGGTCATGGAGTGAATTAAAGTAAAGTTATAACCTGAAAAACTAGTATTTACAAAAACAGCTCGGGAAAATTTGACCCCCAATATCTCCGTAACTGGAGAGTTCCCAGGTATGGTCTAAACCAAAAAAATATCGCAGTGGTGGGGAGAACAAGTGCCTTTCGTTAGGGTACTTTTACACCCTTTATACTAAGTATTTTAAGTTAATACCTAAATTAAAAGACAAGAGCTAACTTTGAGTCTAACAGTATTCTAACATAAATTTTAATTTAATCATCATCTGCCTAGCCTTTTCCCAACTATATTGGGGTCGGCTTCCAGTCTAACCGGATGCAGCTGAATACCAGTATTTTACATGGAGCGACTGCCTATCTGACCTCCACAACCCAGTTAATACTAGGTAATACGATACCCTTTGGTAAGACTGGATGTCAGACTTTCAGGTCACTGACTACCCGTAACGACTGCCAAAGATCTATATATGGCACCCGGGACCAACAGCTTAACGTGCTTTCCGAGGCACGGAGGAAACTCGGTATGTAATGGGCGGTCACCCATCCACAGATCGACCTAGGCAAGCGCAGCTTAACCTAAAGATCGACCCGAGTGGCAGTTCTTATTAAGCCACGAGCTGGATAAATGAATAAATGGATAAATTTTAATTTAATATGATAGTGATAAATTGTTCTCATCGGTTCCAAATTGTAAAACTTTGCGATTTTAGTTTGGTGAGTGATTAACAATTTAGTTTGATTAAAGTTTTGAATATTGATGAGAAAGATTATAGATTTAAATAATTATAACCCATCACTCGATTCAACAGAGGGTCTCGTAAAAGGATAAATTATTAAAAAGTGTCTGTATAATTAGCAATAATATAAAACTACAAGATGATATTTTAGTCACCGTCCCAATTTTTTCTTGGGATTATGTATCATTCTCTAACACCAATTAAAAAAAAAAATCGATACGTAAAATTTTCATAATAAATCATTTTCTCGAAATAATTATCCGCTCTCCCTGAAACGTTAAATTTTTTGATATCTCAATATTTTTGTATTGAGTGATACTAAAAGAAAAACACGTATTCAATGATTTTTGCCAAAGATACGAGAATTTGGACGGTGACTAAAAAATCATCTTGTACTTATAATGACCAATTTAAACCCAAGTTTTTGGATTCCCAAGTATGTTGATATCGTCTTCCAAGCTTCGTAATACACTCAGTATTTTACACAGGGCAACTGCCTATTCTGATCTCCACAACCAAGTTCTTACTGGGTAATACGATACCCCACGGTAAGACTGGTTGCCAGACTTTCAGGCCATTGACTATCGGTAACGATCGTCAAAAATCTACAATATGGATGTTTACTGACTTTAAAAAAATATGATTCTAATTAGTCCGTCTGTTAGATTATCGAAAAATATTGGATATGTATTTTTTGTTTTATCAAATCAATACAAATTGACGAAGATAAAACGCGTCAAAGATTTGAGTGGGGGTTGGTGACGTCACTGACCGCTAAAAAATGTCATACTAATGTCTTAGAGTATGACGTCACACGAGTTTCAAAACACTGTATCGTCTTCATTGTTTGTTTACGTGAAAAAAGAAAAAAATACGTGTCTAATATTTTTTAGTAATCTACAGGGTTATTTCTAAAACACCGTTAACCTTGCAAGACTGTATTACTATCATCATAAACAACAACTTTTGTTCTATGACTTTTTACAAAACATAATACATTTACCAAAAACAAAAGTTCAAGATTTCGTTGTCCTATCTAACACATTTCAACTCTGTATTTTGCTGTACCTACCTACGCCTGTCGCTCACTGTCTTAACTCGCTACGCTACGCTACGATTACCCCGCCGCCCTTACCCCGCTCCCCCCGCTATTGTACTATCGTTTTGCTTCGCAGACTTGGTAACATTTAGAGCGTACAATTTAAATATTTTTATTTTTGTAAGTAAATCTGATGAACTAAAATTTGATGAATTTTTAAAAGTCATAGAACAAAAGTTGTTGATTATGATGTTAGCAACTTAGTCCTGAGAGGTTAACGGTGTTTTACAAATAACCCTGTATATGACGGACTAATTAGATTATTTTTTGTTAACATCCCTATTGATAGCCGCTACCAACGGCTAATATGCATTCCGAAGACACGGAGGAAACTCGTTATGTAATGGCTGGTCACCCATCCACGGAACAACCTAGACAAACGCGGCTGAACCTAAGTACCGACCCGAGAGGCATTATTTAACCATGAGTTTCTGTCCATTTTACAGTCCACAAACCACATTTTTCATACAAATTGCTTGCCTCCGCCGGTCAGTAACAAAACTATCTATTCACATAGATAAAGCTGTAAAGTTCTCCGTATTTTCGCATTCCCAACTGCCCCGGTGGCCATTTGCTAGTACAATTTGAAACGAGTGCAAATCGAGTGCAACATGAGTGCATTTGTTATTTCGTCGTGACAAGGAGTGATCTCTCGAGCTGCCGGTACAAATGTAGCGATATTGTGTGAGCTACGGCCGTGGTCACTGGTGTACTGTATTGCGTAGTCTGTGGCCCTAGAACTCGCGGATTGAAGCGGAATAAAGGCAAGATAAGTCTGCAGTATTGACAATTATGTGTTTGAAAATAAGTTGTCAGGCTGACTTTCAAATATTTGAACTTTATTACCATTTAGCGTAAACCTATCTAAATCATAAGCCATACTAAATAGAAAAACTTCCATAAGAATCCACCCTTTTAGATTATGAAGAACATGCTGCGCCGACCCCAAATGAAGTAAGATAAGGGCAAAAGTCAAAAAGAATCATATAAATATAATCTAATATCGATAATAAAATAATTGAAAATAATAGATTTTTGTTATTATAACCTCAGAAGATTCTATACAATAATGTAGAGAATCTTCTAACCTAACAGAATGTGTTGAGTTTGTTACCTACGCCACTTCTTCTTCCCAGCTAAAACACAAGAAGTGTCGAAGGGTGGGCGTTGGGGTGCTGTTTTTTTAAACTATGTTCAAAACGTGCTAATTTTCAGATTTCTTTAAATTAATGAGTTTTGATTTAATATTAAGGATCGGATTTTTTATTTTTTTATATTGTATATACTATTGCTAAATTTTTTGTTCTTATCAAGCGTCTCGTTTTTAACAAAGTAAACGACATAGGTAAGTTTTCCATCGAACGTAAAAATACGCAAGATACAGAAATCGCTACCTCCAGCTCCCCCGCTGATTTCCCAGCCCCACACGGCAGCTGCTAACTATCAAGTTTTCTGTCTTGTTTCACCGAAGACACTTGAAGTTTACCAACTGTTGTTTTTGTTGTCCGTAGCACTTCTGTGAAGAAGTGTGCGAGGAAGAACTTATCTATGGAATGAGAGCATGCATGTCACTAATTAAGAACATTTAGCATTTGCGCAATGTGGGGTATTATTTAATAGGTTATATTTGCTTGGAATAAATTGTGAAAGAGATAAGTAAATGTATTTGGTACTGGCTATTATTAACTTTTGACGGGATATTTACAAGTGTGTGTGTGTGTGTTGTGTTTGTCCGATATAAGTGTTAATAATAATGTTACCATGTCAGTTTAAAACTTGATAGAGATTATAGTGATGATAGAAGATTAGTTTACTGATATGTTATTTACTTTTTAATTATTTATTAAAATTTGTGTCTTTAGTCATTACCTTGCACCTTAGTATTGTATCGAGTCTGGTTCTTCTAACCAACCTAACAAACAGATGTGTTGCTGGGGAGTGTGTTTCGCCACTTCTTCTTTCCAGCTAAAACACTAGGAAGTGTCGGAGGGTGGGGCGTTTTGGGGGACTGTCTCTTGTAAATAAGTAAAGTAAAGTAGGTAAATTTTGACGTTCGAAAAGTGCTGATCATCAGCCTAGTTTGAATAAATGAGTTTTGATTTTGATTTTGACAGTCTATTCGCAGTTATTACTCATGTGGCTAGATAGTAGGTAGTTTATTTATGATTATGCAAAAGTGCCTGTCACGAGTATCATTATTTGCATAGCCAATTATCAATTATGTTGGCGTCGGCATCCAGTCTTAGTGCGTGTATCGAACCTGCGACTATCAGATTACAGAGCGGTCACACAACCGCCTGGCTGTTAGCTCCGTTGACATTAAGTTCAAGTAGCCGTTTGGTATGTTTGTTTTCATTCGTTGCCTGAACAACTGAACGTCACTCGATAGGGGATCGGACAAAAAAAACTAATTAGTCCGTCAGATAGATTTCCAAAAAATATTGGAGACGTATTTTTTATTTTTTCACATAAACAAAAAATGAAGTCAATACAGTGCTTCGAAAACTCGTGAACTCTTCGAAAACGTCATATGATAGTACATTTTTTACCTTCAAATGACGTCACAAACACATCTTATCTTCGTCAATTTTGATTAATTTGATAAAACAAAAAACACGTATCCAGTATTTTTCGATAATCTAACTGACGGACTAATTAGAATCATTGTTTTTTTGACTCAGTCCGATCCCCTATTGTTTTGCCTTCCCGGAACCTCTTCACTAACACTTGAACTTTATGGCATGGTATTAAAATTAAAATTGACTTTTAAGTAATATACGAATCATTTGTCCCATACAAATGATTAGTAGAGAAAATTGTTATTTTTAGACCATCACAGGCAATTTCTTTTTTTTATTAGTAACAACCATCTTCGTAGGTCAAGGAATATTCTAAAAAAATAATTAGCGAAATCGGTTCAGCCGTTCTCGAGATTTGCGCTTAGCAACACATTTAGTGATTCGTTTTTATATTATAGTAGATATAGCCTATGTTACCCGGGCTATTCTGATAATTGTATTGACACCTCATTTATTAAAATCCGTTCAGTAGTTTATGCGCTATAGTGGAACATATGAACATACATACATATCAAACAGACATACATATACTTAAACTGCCAAATTCATTAGATACCGTTCCTTCAACGTAGACAGGTAAAAATAAAAAAAATACGTACACCAAACAATTTTATTTAAAAAATCTAATCAAGATTTTATCTGGCTTCTAAAATAGACGTCAATTTGATCGGTATTATTAAAATAAAATCATAACACTGGCTCAGCCAAGATAGCAATCACTAACTTTACCTGTCCCTTTATAATCGTTTAAAAAGGGTCATAGAGGGGAGGGGTGTACAGTCGGTTACATAAGTTGTTTTATATTGTAGATATATTTTAAGGCTGGAGTATTTGCTGCGGGTTGTTCGAACAAGATACCGCGTTTTCGGACACAAAGGGCTAAGAAGGAACATGGGTGGTCAATAGAAATATGAATCTCTCCCTACCGCTTCGCTTTGAGAGGGAGGAGTCATTTGATGAATTCTATCCAGAAAAAAAGTTTAAGTATTTATGTTGTATGTCTATAGACATAAATGTTTGTAATTTTAAAACAATAGCTTTTTACTGAATGTAGCATACACGGTACTAATATATTATATCTATTTAATTTATTTTTCTCGGCTAATTTCCGAATTTGCTGGACCGATTATTTTGTAAACATCATTTTCTGAACATATATTTCACAACGCAATTTCCACAATTTTTATTTCTATTACAGCGTACCTACAGCTATTTATTTTAATACATCAAGTAACTTTTGTTGCTATCTGTACCAGAGACCATTAATTCAGTTTTATCTACAGGAAGTAGCAGGCTCAGGTGCGGCCATCTTGGCTGTACAATAAATGTCAAAAGCATTACGTAGGCACCTTAGGCACATGTCCCATCGCTGGCGGTTTGCGAGAAAAAAAGATACGCAATAGCCCTGCTGGAGGGCTATTGCGTATCTTATAAATGACAGTGGCTATCATATTGTCCATGGATTAACTGTAAAATTGGTTATGGTTTAGACAAAACGGAACCATTTGACAGTAATTCAAAGCACACAGAGCCAAAGTGATAATCAATAAATCTGTCAACAGAGATACGCAATAGCCCTGCAGGACAGAGGAGCTACAATGCTTTACAAAGATTGTAGGTCTGTGATTTCTACAAGTGTGTAGGATTGTGGATCCTGGCATGAAACGTGTTATGATTCCTACACAGTCTTTGACGACGATAAGACTAGTGCCTTACGTCGGTATTCCATTGCAGACGATTAATATTGAAGCGAGCTGGTTCTAAATTAATCTTGAGATGTGTTAATGTAAGTTTTAACTGATGAAGTGGGTATTAATAAAATATGGTAGAGCCTATGAGTAAAAATGTATGTTCGACACAGTAATTGTAGGCCATGCAGAAGATGGCGGGTCGGATCGAAAGATTCGGGACTCATGGGGAGACCTTTGCTGGATTAGCTCTAAGATAATTTGCCGGTTTCCTACTACTTCGATATTCTTTTCTGATTACGGGATCCAAGACAGTTAAATCGTTTCTCTGGGACTGCATTGTCTCGGCGCTTTTCTTGGGGTCGCTACTGTTGATTCTGGCTTTTAGGGGTTACAGTGGTTTGGGAATAGTGTGGCGGGCTTGTCCCAATAAAAAAAATGCTGGTTTCCTCACGATGTCTTCCTTCACCGTTTTGATAGAAGCGATGATGAAATAAATTACAAAAACGAATGCGCCTACCTGGGTTAGAACCTACGACTTACTGTTCGTAAGTCAGGGCCGCCAGCGCTGCTCCAGCTAAAACCATATTATTAGTAGCTTTAAAATTAAATAAGGTATGACAAACGACCCGTTCGGGGCTGCGGGTTGTAAGAGATACTGCGGCCTCAACATAATAGGTTAAGAAGGATCATAGGTTGTTTTTAGTCACTAGAAGTCTGTCACTCCCTTTCGCTCTGACACTACCAAGAGCGGGAGGGGTTATTTGATGATTTCACAAACCCAAAAAAAAGGTGGTTGCGCCAACATTTAAAAATTGATTGACATTCGCTACTTCCTTACCCATCCCCCTTCCGCACGTACCTCGCGAGTGAATAAGAAGATTTCGCTCGTCATTTTGTCGCGAAGCCACTTCCGGGTCGAATCGCAACGCAGGGATATTCACATGACATACATTTTTATTGTTCTTCGTTATTTGCATGAATATTATACTTAAATTATTCTCTATATTACATATTCTATACACCCAAACCTTATAACACCACTTCCAAAAAACCACCTGCAACCTCAATTCATAAGCGAAATGCTTTTAAAAGCAATGTATACAAATAACAATATTTCAGGCACCTGCACTTCTGTTTACCCCTCTCCAATGTCACAGGTGAAGTCTCTCTGTATAAATATTTCCAGGTTACTAAATTATTCATAGTGCCTGCAGCGCCATCTCACGGATGCAAATATCGAGAGTCCGATGGTTGCATCCGTATGCTTGGGTGTTGTGGGTCGAGTTATAGGCGAAAGCGTTTTAATGCAGAAGTTAGAGACTCTGATCTTGTTGCTGCATTTTGTTGCAGCTCCGACGTTAATGCCAAGATAAAACGTATATACTAACTAACAGTAGGTCGTGGGTTCGAACCCACGCAAGCACATTATTTTGTGTAATTTATTTCATAACCGCTGCTCTCAAAACGGTGAAGGAAAACATCGTGAGGAAACCGGCATGTTTTAAAACCAAAAATTTCGACGACATGTGACATCTACCAATCCGCACTGGGCCCGCGTGATAGATTGTAGTCCATTCCCAGCAGTAAGAACATTAATGGGCTGTTGATGATGATCTATCTCAACATGAATGATGTAACCAAGGTTTTGTTGTAACAATATTCTTATTTAAAATCATCATCATTTTCATCTTATGAAAATAGCCGGCACCACATGGTAAAACCGCATGTAGCTAAATACCAGTATTTTACATGGAGCGACTGCCTATCTGACCTCCACAAATCAGTACTGGGTAATATGATACCCTTCCGTAAGACTGGTTATCAGACATTCAGGTCACAGAGTACCTGTAATGACTGCCAATCTATGATCTCTGATCTCTATGATCACGACTATGATCTACATTTATGTCAACCGAGGCCAACAGCTTAATGTGCTTTCCGATCCACGAAGGTAACGCGATATATAATAGATGGTAACCCATTCGCTGCCCAACCTAGGCAAGCACGGCTTAACCTGAAGATCGACCCGAGTGGCTATTATTATTTAGCTACGAGTAAGAAATAATCATAAAAGATTGAATACTGTTACGAACCGGGAACCGGGAACCGGGAACCGGGTATGGGATAAATAAAAACACTACCAATTAAACACACGAAATAACTTTATTACTCACTAGCGTTTCACCCGCGTAGTTCCCTTTCCCCGTTTTATCCCTGTACTCCCAGTACAGGGATAAAAAGCTTATGTCACCCGGGGATAGTGTAGCTTCCCAACGGTGAAAGAATTTTTCAAATCGGTCCAGTAGTTTCCGAGCCTATTCGTTACAAACAAACAAATCTTTTCTCTTTTTAATATAAGTGTAGACAATACACTTATACACAATCGCAAATCACTACTGAACACTTTAACGCACTAGTTATCTCTTCGAACCTTCGTTATCTCGCTTTAAAAGTAGACTACTACTCCGAGCTCTGCAGTTGGTCCTTTTATACCCAAACACACAAAAGAAGTTCGAGAAAATTCTCTGTTATTCCATAAAGCATTCACAAAAACATTAACAAAAAAATAAAGTAACGTAAAGATAAAAAAAAACAACAAAGAAGAAGTTAATTTACGCCGATAGCATACGGTCGAAATTACAATGGCAAGTGCCGCCGACGCTGGCCGAACGCTGACCTTGGCAAAACAATGTACCTATACCTTCAGAATGGAAGTACGTAACTAAAAAAATTTTCTCGACTCTTGTGGGTACTTCACAGTTATTAGCGAGGTTACTCAAAGATTCCAGATGACCGACGTAACAAGAGCATACAATGATTTATAATAATAATATAAACTTTTCAAATTCTAAATTAACGTAAGTGAAGCCGCAGGTAAAAGTAAAAATAACAAATTAATTCCCTTTTGACTTGCACCACACGCAACCCGTAATATAAGTACCAGTTTATTTACACTTGGCTCAAGACGTTCCTGAAATTTATGTTGAGCATTAATTTAAGCATTTATTGCGCAGTAGGCTTGTCTTAGCAAATAGGGTAGTTAACAAAAAAAGTCTAATTAGTCCGTCATATAGATTACCAAAAAATATTGGACACGTATTTTTTATTTTCTCACGTTAACAAACAATGAAGACGATACAATGCTTTGAAAACTCGTGTGACGACATACTCTAAGACATTAGTATGATTTTTTTTTGCGGTCAGTGACGTCTCCAACCCCCACTCAAATCTTTGACGCGTTTTATCTTCGTCAATTTTTATTGATTTGATAAAACAAAAAACTCGTATCCAATATTTTTCGATAATCTAACAGACGGACTGATTCAAATCACATTTTTCAAATCGGTAAACATCCTTAATAGTAACGACTACGCGTACATTACATTCCTGGATGTTACTGGTCAATAGAAAAATTTGGGTTTTGCGTTACGGTGTTGTTTTTTGGGGACAGTCAACAAACCGAGAACTGGTTTTTAAAATGCAAAAGGGATGTATACGGTCGATGTTTGGTTTAAGAAGGACTGACAGTTGCATGCCATATTTTAGAAAATACAATAATTAACTTTTCCTGCTTTGTACATCTTGGAGACTTCTTTGTTTGTAAAAAATAATCCCCACTTATTTAAAAAAATGTCCACAGTCAAGAAATTACCCATACGTGCTCAATATAAGAACACATTATGCCATGCTAAATGTTTTTCTGCACTGATGAGAAAAAGTTTCTTTGGTATTGCTCCCCAAGTCTTTAATAAGGTTCCCGATGCAATTAAATGTATGCCATTACAAAAATTCAGAAACACTTTTCAGAAGCTGCTACTTGAAAACTGCTATTACACATTAGACCAGTTTCTGAATGACAAATTTAATTAATCATAATTTTGAAATTATTATTATGTTATTATTTAATTTTATTTTATCATAATGCAATTGTAATTTTTGACATTTAGACTATTTTAATTTAATTAATTTGACGACTGTAATATTGCTGAAGAGATTTTTTAAAATCAATTTAATTTTGATCATAGCATCACTATTTTGTATGCCTGTCGGCGGAACATAGGTTGGACCAAACACTATATATACATAAGATCATTGTACCCTGTGTTCACAAAATAAACGAATTTTGAATTTGAATTTTGAATTTTGGGGAATCTCAAAGTCGCGTGGGTTCAGACATATCCTATGTCTGAACCCACGCGACTTTCATCATCATCATCATCATCATCACCTGCCTAAGCTTTTCCCAAATATGTTGGGGTCGGTTTCCAGTTAATCCAGATATAGCTGGATAGCTGTATTTTTATATGGAGCTACTGCCTAGAAGTCAAAGTTTTGATGGATTTAGAGGGAGAGGAAGTAAAAAGTAAAGATGATGGATGGGTTGTGTGAGAAATAATATGAAGGAAAACCAAAACCGAGGAGGAGGCAGGAGTAACAGTGGTTTGGGAATAGTGTGGCGGTCTAGACCCAATAATAAAAAATGCCGGTTTCCTCACGAGGTTTTACTTCACCGTTTTGATAGAAGCGGTGAAGAAATTAATTACAAAAAAGCCACGCACAGTGGTCCACTTCAAGGACTAAGTGCAGAAACCTGAACCCCATAAAGATATAAATTACAAAAAGTAATGCGCCTACCTAAGTTAGAACCTTCGACTTACTGTTCGTAAGTCAGGGCCGCCACCGCTGGGCAACCGCTGCTCCGGCTAAAACCATATCATAACGAGACGACCCGTTCGGGGCTGCGGGATGTTGTAAGAGATACCGCGGCCTCGACATAAAGGGCTAAGAAGGAACATGGGTGGCTTTTAGTCAGTGAAGTCTGACACTCCTTTTCGCTCTGCCCAAGAGCGGAAGGGGTTATTTGATGATTTTCCACTCGCCAAAACGCCAAAACCAAAACCAGCCAAGTGCATGTCGAACCACGCACAATGTAGGGTTCCGCAGTTGCCCATCAAAATATGTTAACTTACGAACCTGATTAACCACCCTGTCTACCTGCTCCGAATGATGATTTTTATTGTAAAAATTAAACAAACTTACATTTGCAGTTTTGAGACCTGTGCCCCCATACATTTGGTATAGGAAAATATTTCATACAACTACATGTTATAAGTTGGTCGACTATTACTCGTAAACTTGTTAAGCCTACTTCGCTGTGATAGTTTTTCTTTTATTTTCGTTATATATGCTACTACCATGAATTTTTTCACACGCCCAAACACAACCCGTATGAGTGGTTTAGGTTGGCACCCTTGAGTCTAACATAAATTTGCACTTTAAAGCTTAATATTTTTACAAACGAATCCCTTCATCGAAAAACTGTTTGAGCAAACTCGCAGTATTTTTCAAAGACCTATTCAACGATATATCACACAATGGACTTTGCGAAAAAAACATCATCCCCTCTTAAAAGTGTACCGGGGATACCATCAAAAATTCAATATTTTACTGTAGGACTTTGTCGGTGTTACTCATTTGTATATTCATGCCAAATTACAGTTTTCTAGTACTAACTGCCGCACTCAGAAAGCTTTAATGATTACTTAGGCCATCACTTAGTAAAAATTTTTACAGTTTAGTCATACAAAAGTATGTCAAATCTGTACTAAGTGACGGCTTAAGTAATCCTTAAATATCTTTGAGGACCGCAATAAGAGTCTTTGAGATATAGTGCGGACGGACGGACAGACAGACAGACGGACATGGCGAAACTATAAGGTTTCCAAATTGACTACGGAACTCTAAAAAGAGTAAATGATGCGCGTGACGATTGATAGGGTGATTTGAAGAATTGTTTTATTTCTTGCATGTTGCACCTATCCCAAATAACTTGGGCCAAGGGCTGGTAGATGATGATGTTGATGACTGCTTATCTTACCTCCACAACTCGGTTAACTTAGTACTGGAAAATAGGATACCCCTTGGTAAGACTAGTTCTCAGACAGTCAGACACTAACTACTTTATACGACTATCAAAGCTCTACAAATGTCTGCCTGGACGAACGGCTTAACGTGCTTTCCGAGTCACGGTTGAATATATTGAGGTGTGAGTGTAAGTACAGAACATTCTATAGTGCACAGAAAATTATATTCGATTCAATTCTCTTATTTAATTCAGACACAGACATCCATAAATTGTTAATAAAAACACACCTAAAATTATGTTAACTAGACAGTTAATTTATCAAAAACACATACAGACCAAATTATAACTCAAAGTAACATTAAAATAAAAATAAAAATGAAATAATAGAAATTAAATTAGTAACTCTTTTTCATGCCAAGTAAAATGTATAATGTCCACAAACTAATATTAAAATTAAATTAAAATTTGTTGCCGACAAACTGTCCTGCAGTTTGGCAGAAGATTTGTATTAAACCCACTCATGTACCTTTGCTGTTGAAATAAAAAAAAAAAAAAAAAAACAAAAAAAGTTAAATTAAAATGTCATAAATTAATTAAAATGTCATGAATAAAACCATTAAAAATATTAAGAAAACAAATAAGGGACAAATGAGGCATATCAAAAGTAAAGCGTACCTACTGCATGCTGTGCTAACTATTTAATTATTTTTGACACGTAGGTAAATGTATACACATCATCATCAGCCATAAGACGTCCACTGTTGGACAAAGGCCTCCTAAACGAACGGCAACCTGCCGTTTGCATCCACCGGTTGCCCGCGACTCTTACGATGTCGTAACGTCGGTCCACCAAGGGAGGCCTACCAATGCTGCGTCTTACGGTTCGTGGTTGCAACTCGAGAACCTTTCTTCCCCATCGGTTGTCGGTTCTTCGAGCGATGTGGCCTGCCCATAGCCATTTCAACTTGCATATTCTGAGAGCTATATCGGTGACCCTTGTTCTTCGGCGAATTTCCTAATTACGGATTTTGTCGCACAAAGAAACTCCGAGCATAGCTCTCTCCATGGCTCGTTGCGTGACACTGAGCATCTCTAATTGTGCAACAATATTGGACAGTCGAAACGGCCAGGCCGCAACACTGAGAATGCTATTGCTGCTGGCGTGGGCACGTCTAAGCAAGGATGCTGCTTCTGAGAATGGCATGAAAATCATTAAATCATGCGTGTCACAGTTTTTTGATATATATAACCCTTTCCTTCCAGTCAGGTAACAATTTACAATAACCTTTACTTATATTAAAAAGAGAAACGATTTTTATTTGTGTGTGTGTGTGTGTTTGTAATGAATAAACTTAAAAACTACTGAACCGATTTGAAAAATTCTTACACCGTTATGAAGCTACACTATCCCCGGGTGAAATAGGCTACTACTTTTATCCCTGTATTCCCACGGGAACGGGAACTTCGCGGGTACCCAATATAATCATTCTTCTCTCTAAATGCACAACTGCGCTAAACTGCTTAATTCATGACAAACGGAGTATTTAAGAAACTGTCTGCCTACCACCTCTTACACAAAGGGTTCGCCTTATTTAAGGATAATATTAATGAACTCAATATTTTACACCAAACAACATTCGGGGAGGTTTTCGCGAGCATACATTTTAAAGTACCGTAAGAAAGGTTTGTTTACTGACAAAAAAGAAATAAAAAACTGGCCAAGTACAAGTTGGACTTTCACATGAAGGGTTTTGTACGAAAACGAAAAATTACGTTTATTGTATGGGAGCCCCCCTTTTTTTGGGGGTGGGGTGGAAAATCATCAAATAACCCCTCCCGCTCTTGGGCAGAGCGAAAGGGAGTGTCAGACTTCTACTGACTAAAAACCACCCATGTTCCTTCTTAGCCCTATATGTTGAGGCCGCGGTGACTAGTGTACAACCCGCAGCCTCGACGGGAGCGGGAGCTCCCCTTAAATATTTATTTTATTTCGTTTTTAAGTATTTGTTGTTACAGCGGCGACAAAAATACATAATTTGTAAAAATTTCAACCGTCTAGCTTTCGCGGTTCTTGAAATACTGCCTGGTGACAGACAGACGGACGGACAGCGAAGACTTAGTATTAAAGGGTCCCGTTTTTAACCTTTGGGTACGAAACCCCAAAAACGATAATTTGAGCCACAAATTAAGATGTAACTCGAAAGGGTTGATTCTCATTTTATGTTACAATGTTAAAAATTGAAGGTTTTGTGTGGAAGGGCTGAATTTATTTTATTTTATTTAAGGTTATTTATGGCTGGCAGTATAACATGTAAAGGTCTGCCTAATATCAGTAGGTAGTGCTTTATTTTTTTAATACTTCAAGCTGCGTTTGTATTGTCTTACCAACAACCTCGAGTTCAAATACGGATTTTTAACTTAAAAGTCTATTGGTGACGGACGATATTTAGAAACATTTCGCTGCTTGTTCAATCTTTGTATATATCTATATGACCTGCAGATAGTTGTTCCCTTCTTAATGGGGTTCAGGTTTCCGCAATTACACCTTGAAGTGGACCATTGTGCGTGGCTTTGTTGTTCCCTGTCTGAGTATTTGTGTATATGTGAGTTTAAATGTTTGTGAACGCATCCACGGTACAGGAGAAATTTCTAGTGTGGGGCAACGTTTAAAAAAAACCTTATAACTTTTCTAAGTCAGATCCCATTTCTGACATCCAGTCTTACCAAGGCGTACCTATCCAATAGGGATGTTTACCGACTTAAAAAAATATGATTCTAATTAGTCTGTTTGTTAGATTATCGAAAAATATTGAATACGTGTTTTTACCCGACTGCGGCGAAGCCCAAAAGGAGGGTTATGTGTTTTTACCCGACTGCGGTGAAGCACAAAAGGAGGGTTATGTGTTTGGCGTGTATGTATGTATGTATGTATGTCCGTTTCTTTGTTCCCTCATAACTCCTAAACGGATGAAGGGATTTGAATGAAATATACGTCGCTAGATTCGTCTTCATGGCGCGAGTGTCACTAGCTACATTAAAATTAAAAAAACAAAGATAATTGCCGGTTTGGGGGCAAATTCATGGATTTGAAAAAATTAAAAAAATCCATTACCATCGAGTAGGGTATCAAAATGAAGAGTTTTAAATGGAGATTACAAAAATATATGACACCTATATGTTTAAAATAAATTCAAAGTCACAAATTCCATAAACAAACACAAAAGTTAAATCATCTGCGAAGTATTTCACGCGACCAACGAAAGAACAAACAGAACTAAAAAGTTAGAAATAAAAAAAGTAGTTAAAAATCTAAAAAAAACCCGACTGAATAGCCAAAAACAAGCACATTTTAATTTAAACAAAACTTGGAAGCAGGCGGGGTTCATTTGAATATTAAATTATGAAATGAAATGAAAATAGAAAGGACCCCGCCTGCTTCCAAGTTTTGTTTGTGTGTGCTTGTTTTTGGCTTTTCAGTCTTTTCAGTCGGGTTTTTTAGTTTTTTTAACTACTTTTTTTATTTGTTTTATCAAATCTATAAAAACTACGAAGATAAAACGCGTCTAAAATTTGAGTGGGAGGTTGTGACGTCACTGACCGCTAAAGAATGTCATACTAATGTCTCAGAAAATGACCTCACACGAGTTTTAAGAGCACTGTATCTGTGTGTCTGTGTCTCTGTGTCTTCATTGTTTGTTTACGTGAAAAAAGAAAAAATGTGTCCAATTTTTTTTGGAAATCTATCTGACGGACTAATTCGATTTTTTTTGCTAACTACTCCATTCACCCTATTCCTCAGTAATAAGTTGACTGAGTTGTTAAGGTCAGACAGGCAGTCGCTCCATGAGAGGCTGGTATACAGCTGCATCCGGTTAGACTGGAAGCCGACACAAATATAGTTAGGAAACGGCTAGGCAGCTGATGATGTAACAAATCAATCATCACAACATCAACAGACTATACAATAGAAGACGCATTACGTGATAATTCAGTTTCGCCTAATGCGCTCTAGGGTATGTACTTAAGTGTCAATATTCAAACATCATGATTAATAGCATTTCAACCAATATTATCTAGGTATAGCTGATTAGAAGCCTGATCCAATCAAATATCAACCTTACCATCAACAACCAAGCTTCGAAATCACCTCGCAACGTGCTCATTAGCCCAGATCAAATACACGATTGATAAGCCCAATCTATTTGAACTTTGTGCGACATCAAATAAGGTTCGATTTCGTCTGATAAGTAGTTGGGTATGCAACTGTTATAAGTAGTTTCAATTAGACCGCTCTGTTTAGACCATTAAGGGTTCTATAATTTATGGGTAGTTGTAAATTGAGTATGACGTCAACGGGTTAGTTAGGTATGTCATTAGAAACGATTGAATTTGAGAGACGGGAATCAGGAACATTTCACTACTAGACGTCACGCGAGTTCGCCCGTTCCCGTCTCCGAGAGAATACAAGGATATAAAGTAGCCTATGTTACCCGGGGATAGTGTAGCTTCCCAACGCATCGGTGAATGTTTTTTAATACGGTCCAGTTGCTTTAAGTTTATTAATCATTAAAGTAAAATATATAAAGAGAAAAGATTTGTATTTTTACCCGACTGCGGCGAAGCCCAAAAGGAGGGTTGTGTTTGGCGTGTATGTACATGCTACATTAAATTTAAAAAGCAGAGAAATTTGCGGATTTTTGGGGTTATATATCGGATTTAAGAAAAACCGTTACCATCGAGTAGGGTATCAAAATGAAGGGTTTTTAAAGGAGATACACTAAGGGTAGGCCTATGTCCAGCAGAGGACGTCTTTCGGCTGAAATGATGATGATGGTGACAGTTTTTAAGAGGGAATTTCAGGATTTTTTTAGATGCAGTCACAGAATCTGTATTTGTGTCTGATTGTTGCCCCTATGTTCGCTCCATATATATAGAATTTCTATTCGGTACACCTCAGCTTAAGCCTTCAGGCATTGCAGGCGTGATGTTATGCTTAAGTGTGGTGATTAAATAAATTACTCAAAGTAAGGTGCTGGCCTGGGTTCAAACTCAAGATAAATAACTCACTAGGACCTGGCAGACGTCGTCCTGACAGCAGCGCCACCTACCGGGTCCAGTTGTAAATCTAAACCATTCTCGAATCCACTGGAACACACACGAAAATTTTCATCAAAGTCGGTCCCGCCGTTTAGGAGGAGTTCAGTGACAAACACACGTACTAAAGAAATACCACTACATATTATAAAACAAAGTCGCTTTCTCTGTCCCTATATCCCTATGTATGCTTAAATCTTTAAAACTACGCTACGGATCTTGATGCGGTTTTTTTTAATAGATAGAGTGATTGAATAGGAAGGTTTATACGTACTTATAATGCACCCGTGCGAAGCCGGGGCGGGTCGCTAGTATAACGATAAGTTGGGGCCGTTTAAACTGCAGAAAACTTGCTTGTTCATCTTTTGTTTAATTTCCCCTCTCTACAAATATTCAAATCAAGAACATGCACTGTAAGCACAAAGTAACAGCCTAGGCGACGCAACACTTCATATCGCACACATCGTACACTGCCCTGCCAAATGTTTGCGAGTTTATATTTGGGACTTCCGTCTCACTGGGCCGATAAATAACGGCTTACAGTGTAAGGACGTAAGTATAGACCGATGTAATATGTTATTTGATGATACTACAGTTTTTAATAGAGGATTTCTGAGAAAATACCAGGACAGCTAAACCGTCATAGCATAAGCTTTATAAGCTTATAATGGTCCCACTGCTGGAACTCCAGGCGTCCTTTTTATGAGTTGAAGTGAGACAGTGACATTTTTGTCTCAACTTAGTAAGAAGCTTAGAATTGTCTCGTCGGTCTTGTGGTTGCAATCGCGACTGTAAGTTTGTATGAGGTACTTTTTTCCTTTTTTTTTATTATTCCCAAACCACTGTAACTAATGCATGCATGAAGTCCTCGTTTGATTCTCGGATCGGGTAAAGTGTTATTGTGTTTTCTGTTAGGAATTTCTCAGTAGCAGTTACGGAGTCTGGATTTGTGACCAGTTGATGGCAATAGGGCTCGCCCCCTATTAGATCGGACTTAAACATAAATGGCGAAATGTGGAAGTAATTAAGTAAAACTCTGCCTAACCGTTCGGGGATTACGTTATCTAAACTAATATTATAAAGAGGAAAGATTTGTTTGTTTGTTTGTAACGAATAGGCTCCGAAACTACTGGACCGATTTGAAAAATTCTTTGGGTCACCGTTGGGAAGCTACACTATCCCCGGGTAACATAAGCTACTTTTGATCCCTGTATTCTAACGGGAACGGGAACTACGCGGGTGAAACCGCGTGACGTCCGCTAGTCTACACTAATATTATAAATATGAAAGATTTGTTAGTTTTTTTGTAACGAATAGGCTTCGAAACTACTGGACCGATTTGAAAAACTTCTTTCACCGTTGGGAAGCTATACTATCCCCGGGTGATATAGGCTACTTTTTATCCCTGTATTCCCACGGGAACGGGAGCTACGCGGGTGAAACCGCGTGACGTCCGCTAATGTTATATGAAATTAAAAAAAAAACACCTCCGACTCTATAGCCGGTGACGTTTTTTTTTCTAATTTATTATGTTTTAATCGATTTGGACTTAGTAAGGTATATCTGTGGTAATTTTTTTTCCCGCTCTTGGTTGTGGAAAAATAAGAAAAGCACACGTGCGAAATCCATTGCATGTCGAACCTAATCGTAGTGCAAAAAGAGCCAGTTTTCGAGGAAGTGTATTGAAAAAGACATGTTTTATGTCCGCCTCTGACTTGGCTTGACATGACGTCGAGAAATATCTCTCAGACATGCTGGTTTAGTTTGCAAGCAATAGGGATGTTAACTGACTTAAAAAAATATGATTCTTATTAGTCTGTCTGTTAGAGTAACGAAAAATATTGGATACGTATTTTTTGTTTTATGAAATCAATAAAAATTGACGAAGATAAAACGCGCCATGGTAAATATCCTTTTTTTAATATTAGTAATAGTGCTAGTAACTATGTCAGTTTAATAACTTATAAAACTTTAAATAATAACATGTTTTTTTTTACCAGTTATATTGTCACGAATCAGACGTCAACACAATTTCGTGAGCTATTTCATGGCCTGATCAATTACCTACGAACTGGAAAGTTCACTGATTGAACTAATTGGCAATTTAAGTATACACATAATGTATTCCCCTTGAATATAGAGGTTGTAAAAGTACCCTTAACGCAAACGAAGGGCACTTGTTCTCCCCACCACTGCGATATTTTTTTTATGTAGACCATACCTCGGAACCCCCTAGTTACGGAGATATTGGGGGCCAAGTTCAAAATGTTTTACTGCTGTTTTTGTAAATACTAGTTTTTCAGGTTATAACTTTACTTAAATTATCTCCATGACCCGTTTACTATTCAAAACATCCACTAGAACAATGTTTTAAGAGTGCTACATTGAGTTTTATCGTAAAATGTGAAAAAAAATACGTGTCTAATATTTTTTAATAAACTAAAAGACGGACTAATTAGAATCATATATTTTTAAGTCAGTAAACATCCGTATTGTATATCTAAATATACTTAAGTGTCACCCGAGATTCAACCACAATTTTAACCGTACCACTAAACTATACAAGTAAGTCATAAATAACGTTAAACTGCGGTTAGCTAATAAATTGTGACGTCATGTTTAATGTCTTGCGACCGCTCAGGGGGCCTACCACCAGCTCATAAGCAGTATTATTTTAATATTACTTCAGTGGGAGAAAGAGATGGAGCTATACGTACTGTAGAGCTTCATCTCTTTCTCCCATGGAAGTAATATTAAAATAATACTGATTATGAGCTGGTGGTAGGCCCCCAGGACGCGGTTCGGATAAATATCTGACAAATTGTAGCTCGGCTATTAATTTTGACGTTATACTTGTATTTTCTCGTTTCCTGTTTAGTAACATAACATCACGCCTGTAATGCCTGAAGGGTTAGGCAGAGGTTTACCTAAAAATAAATCCATATTTTGCAGTTTTGTTATCGTCCCATACGAGCCTAATGCCATCAGCTGGGCACAAATCCAGACTTCGGCTGCTATTGAGAGATTCCTTATGGAAAAAACCCGACTGAAAAGACTGAAAAGTAAATAACAAGCACATTTTAAATTAAACAAAACTTGGAAGCAGGCGGGGTTCATTCTATTTTCATTTCATAATTTAATATTCAAATGAACCCCGCCTGCTTCTATAAATCCACGATAAGGCCCCCAAAACCAGCAATTTTCTTTGTTTTTTTTTTAATTTTAATGTAGCCAGTGAGAGCCGCCACACACGCGCCAGCAAGACAAATCTAACGACGTATATTTCATTCAAATCCCTTCATCCGTTTAGGAGTTATGAGGGAACAAAGAAACTGACATACATAGGTACATACATACATACACGTCAAACACATAACCCTCCTTTTGGGTTTCGCCGCAGTCGGGTAAAAACCCAATAACGCTTTGCCTTTTGGGGGGGGGGGGAATCATCAAATAACCCCTCCCTTGGTTTCATACGGGGCTAACTTGGGCCTCTTGGCTTCATTCGGGACTAATTTTAAGTTAAATAAACTAAGTATGTCCAATTTTAAGTGTTTTAAGCTTTTAATTTTTATTTTTTTGTCAATGTGTTCTGTCCTGTGTGAAAATATATACTTTTTCTTTTCTTTCTTCTTTCTTTCCCGCTTTTGGGCAGAACGAAAGACAGTGTCAGACTTCTACTGACTAAAAACCACCCATGTTCCTTCTTAGCCCTATATGTCAAGGACGCGGTATCTCTTACAACATCCCGCAGCACCGACGCGCGTCGCCCCTTGCGGGCCCCTTCCATGTTGCTGACATCTCCTTGAGGCGCGCGTGGAACACGAACGCGCCGTCGATACGGCCTGTCGTCATGTCATTCACGCAAAAACTACTGAACGGATTTGGTACATAGATTGTTTATAACCTGGATTAACACATAGGTTTGTTTTAATCCCGGTTTTATCTTCCCGTGGGATAATTTTTGAGTTGTAGCGGGTGAAGCCGCTAGCAACAGCTAGTTCTCTATAAGCCATAGATAGATAGATAGAATCATAATGTATGGTATGTCTTTAGGCCTATCAGTTTGTACTGTTTTCAGTCCAATATAAAATATACGAATCTAAAACATTGTGTGATCAAAATATGTCGCTTGTTCGACAAAATTTTTTAATGCAATACGTTAGATTTTTGACTGACGTGACGTGAGCTGATGATGATGAGCGTGAGATGGAATATAAATTGTTCATATTTGTATGCGTAAATCGACGGACTTTTAACAACGTGCCACAAATGCTGTAAGTACCTACTGCAATAAATTTTAGGAATATTTTACTACGACTTTATAGTTACACTAGCTTTTGCCCGCGGCTTCGCCCGCGTGGATGTCGGTAATATCAAAAATAACAATTTTCCATACAAACTGCCTGTATTTTACATGATGCGACTGCCTATATGCAGGGCTATTGCGTATCTTTCAAATGTCAGTGGCTATCATATTGTCCATGGATTAACTGTCAAATTGGTTATGGTTTTGTACAAAATAGAACCATTTGACATGTAATTGATGGACACTGTATGATAGCCACTGTCATTTAAAAGATACGCAATAGTTCTGCTGACCTGCATAACCCAGTTAGTACCGAGTAATACGTTATACTATAACGCTTTAGACTATAATTGTGTAATAATTATGCTGCATGGTTCTTTTGGAGCATGCCCTTACTCAAAACTGTAATTGACAAAACAAGAAGTAGGTACTATAGCGCCATCTATCGTGATTTATAATAACTATCCAATTATGACGTGCGTTTCGTGACGTCGTACCAGTGACATCAAACTATAGGATTATATCTAAAATCTATAAACTAAAGACTAAAGACTTAAAAATAAGGCGAAAACCACCTGTGCACCTCTGCTTAACCCGGTGGGGATTACAAGGCTACACCTCTGCTTAACTATACTTTTGAACCGTAAAATCGTGTATACGGAACTATCGGGGAATCAACTGGAACTATATTCAGATAGTTTTTGTTGAACATTTCCATTGTTGCAAAATGGTTTTTGAATACTTACACAATATAAATAAATAAATAAATATCCTTGGACATTTCACACAACGCCATCTAGTCCCAAGCTAAGCAACCTAATGCTTGTGTTATGGTAACGAGATGGCTGATAAACTACTTATATACATTTTTTTTTTGTAAATACATACATATTATAGATAGAAAAACACCCAGACTCGGAACAAATACTTGTAGGTCGTACAAATATTTGTTCCGTGCGGGAATCGAACCCGCGACATGCTGCGCAGCAGTCAATCGCTCAACCACTGCGCCAACCGTGTCGTCATATAGAATCCGAATAGTTCCCAGCTATGCCCTGCGGTTCTGCATGGTCGAAAAAGTTTTATATTCTGGGTGAAATAGTAATAAAAATACTGTCAGAAATGTAGATGAACTGAATTGGTTCATAGTGGAGCAAACCTCGGTGCACAAATACACCTCCTTCATTGCTAAGTACTACTAAAAAGATCCTGGTAAAAAACCCAATAACATTATACCCGATCCGAGAATTCAACCCAGGACCTCATCTTCAGTAGTTGCGCTTGAACTCGACTACCGTGGCTTTCATGCCTTAGTTAAAACTACACAAGCAAAGTCACAATTACATTTAGCTCTTTCAAAAGTCGCTTCGTACTAGTATTTACAAATGTCACAAATAAAAGCCTTTGTGATGGCAGCTGCTCTCTTTTAAACTGTGACTCCTAAGAGCTGGATATACGCCAATGACATTTCACCCTCCCGCAACCGATTTATTGGGCGCCGGAAGGGTAGTAAGCAGGTCAGGTAATCTTCAAGTAAATTATCCTAACGTTATGTCTATGGTATCGTCTATGGTTCACATATCTCATTTGACAGTTCCCTCCCCTCCCGCCTTCCGTACTTCTGTATCTAAGACGCCATGTTTGTTGGTCTGTCAAAACTTTTGAAGTTTAATACAGTTTCAAAGTTGATCGAGTTTAGTTCTGCTTTGATTTATTTCCGTAACTTATTCTCTCAATTTCTGAAGCTGTAATATTATCGTGCAACATGTACAACAAGTGCTGTGTTGTGACCTGTGCTAGTAGACGAAAGGACGTCAGTTTTCATATGTTTCCAAAAAGTGAGATAGGACTCAAAAAATGGTTACAGTGCATTAACTGCGAAAGATTGCGAAGCTTGAGCTTCCAAAAACTTCGCAAACAGTTCGTGTGTCGAAATCATTTCGAGAAGAGGTTTCTTTCAACAACGCGCGATAGAGTTCGTCTTTGCCCCGACGCCTATCCAACGTTGTTTACTGCTCGCGAGATATCCAGTGGTATTCCTCAACGCGATGCATTAATACCCGAACCCGACAACTCTGGTACGTACTTATTTGAATATACTGTCTTTTATATTTATTTTAATTTATGATTTGCGCATGTTTTACTCTTTGCGCTACATGCAACCATGTACAGTTTATTAACACTTTGGCGGACAGTAACAACCACAGGCGTAGGCGCAAAGTACCTCCACACACACATTTAAGTTTCTACGCAAAATACCATGCATTGTGATACTACACCTGTGGGCAATGTATGAAACTAAGTAGTGTCTCAGTAGCCGCAACTACTGAGATAGTATTGTCCACCAACGTGTTAATGTAGACATTTCATTCTCAACAAGAGGCCTGCCCTCAGTTGAAGCAGTTATATTTAATGAGTTAAGTATTTAAACATTAAATGGGGCTTGTGGCTAAGTAGTAACAGCCACACGGATAGATCGATCAGGTTAAGCTACGCTTGCCGCGGTTGGTCCGTGGATGGGTGACCATCTTTACATACCATGACCCCTCCGTGCCTCAGATAGCATGGTAAGCCGTAGGTCCCGGCTGTCATTGGTGGATCTTTGACAGTTGTTACGGGTCATCAGAAGCCCCAAAGTCTGACAACCAGTCTTACCAAGGGGTATTGTATTACCCAGTTACTGGGTTGTGAAGGTCAGATAGGCAGTCGCTCCATGTAAAATACTGGTATTCAGCTGCATCCGGTTAGACTGGAAGCCGACCCCAACATAGTTGGGAAAAAGGCTAGGTGGATGATGAAGTATTAAAAGATTGTTGCTACGTCTCTATGCATCCACTATCACGGAAAGAGTGTTAAAGGATGTTGCATTACATTATGAGCTTCACAGTATGAGTTTTTTATGTATTTTGCGCAAACTATTGTATTGTGATTATAATTAGTGTTTATTTGTTTATTAAATTATAATAGTATGTAATATTAAAAAATATATATTTAATGTATGTGTGTAAGAGTGAGTTATTATTTATAAATGTGTTGTACTCCATATAAAAATATAAGTTGATGTAAAAAAATTCGGGCGCCTGGAGTGCACACAAAACTATGCCAAAGATAGACTTACCTGCGGGAGCTTGAGACTTTTAATCTTCAAGCGGGAAGGTATCAATAAAAATCGAGCATGAAAATTATAGAGTGATTTTATTACCCGAAGGCTGCTGGCAGAAATGTACAAGAGAATTCCTTTCTTTTATATATAACTAAAACTAAAATGGAACAATCTTTTAATACCTGTCATTATTGCACTTTATAAATAGATGATCTACGTTAAATGTATTACAAACCATACCAAATTCCGTCGATAATGTTATCAACCTAAAGATTAATGCTCATCTTGGTGATATGCATTTCCGCTGGGATGCCAAAGGCGGTCCATGATATGTTTTGGTAGGGGCGAGCTTTTAAAATTTTTTGTAGTAGAAAAAAACGCCTTGTGGCTGAAAACAAACATGAATAATCGTTAGCTGATATTCAGCGTTGGTAAAGACAATGGCGACCGAGCCGGTTGCGACCAAATGCAATAAAACTCACCGTTTCTTCCAAAATATCAAAATGTGGTCATCAGTAGATGAATGAATCCAGACAAATAAGTACTTTATCAAGTTAAAAGATCCTGAAACAATTAAATATCGAAACTATTAGCGTCTGCTATCAATATAGCCATGACAACGCGGAACGGATCGAAATCACGAAAAAATTTCACTTACCATAAAAAATATGAGCTATCCAATTAGGATGCTGACAAGGGCAATCGGCTACCACATATTTGGGATTAGATGCCGCCCATCTGAAGTAAAACTTCAAGATTTATATCGGCGCTGAAATTACGCCATTCTGTCCAAAAGCTATAGGTCGAAAAGTGACAAATGTCAAAGTCAACTTGCCAGCCTCAAAAAGAAAAAGCCAGTGTGACCACTTCACGATTCTAAATCAACCAAAAAATGAATTCTTATATGGGAACACCACCGTGGTGCCTACAAATTAAATCAAACAATACGTAACATGTAACAGGCTTAAAAGACTCGTTACAAGTAATTAATAAATTTAATAATAAGTGAAATGTTTTTCAGAGGGTGTCAAAACTGATCATGACTATTTAAAAAAAAGGAGACATGTGGATCACACCTACTGTAAACCAGAAGCTTTGGAGAAACACTCAAAAACTGACAACATTGTTGTTAATGGTAAGTTTCCATTCAATTCTAAAATTATGATAAAGTTACAAAAAAATATTTTATAGTTTTTGACTAAAGTTTTACCTATTGTTAATTAGCATGAATTAATATGAGTACAAATTTACATTTCAGAAATGGAAGTGGATGCACCTCCATTACAGACTTTGCCTTCTACATCTGGATGTGGACATGAAGTCATCATGGAACCAATAGCAGGTAATAATACAAATTGTTTAAATATTAGTTATGGGAAGTAAGTACCCATTCATAACTATATTTGCTACAACCAATCATTTATATTTTATCAATTAAGTTGAGTTATTATTAAAATCTGTAAACTTACAAAAATTAACATTTTCAATCTATATAAATAAAAAGAGAAGTCCTGACTGACTGACTGATTGACTAACTCATCAACGCCCAGCCCAAACCCTTCGACCTAGAAATATGTAATGCGTATAGACACGCGCTCTTGTGTGCGTTTGCGTGTGCGTTTAGCTCGGGAGCGCGCTACCTGCAGATAGCGCGCTCCCGAGCTAAACGCACACAAAGACAATGTGCATGTAACATTTACACATACAAGTATGGCTCGCCTGCTTTCGTGAGATAAAAGAACTGTAACCTCAGACACAGTTGCATTATTGTACTTGATAGATGTGTAATGGGTTTTTGAAAGATTTATTTTTAGATTATTTTATTGTATCTTGTTCAATTAACCCCTCAAGTGTCTGAGTTTGGCTAATTTTAGACCCAAAACCCCAGCGAGTGGGGAGGGTTGGGGGTTAGTTGCGAACCCCATAGGTTCACAACTACTGATAATGATATTTTTCCCATCGAATGATTTTTTTTTACGTTTATATATATGTGATCTAAGCTTATATACCTATTATGTAAAGTTTTGTCCTTTTGCACACTTTGGGTGCATTTGACACGCGGGGGGAGAGGGGGGGTTAGCTACGAACTCCATAGGTTCACAACTAATGATGATGATTGGTTTTCTATCGGATGATGTTTTTTTACATTTATATATATGTGATATAAGCTTCAGCAAGCAAGCAAGCAAGTATCAGCAAGTTTTTCACTTGCAGATTCTGATTTAGTTAGTTCACCTGAGTCCTCTGAGCTATCGAACTGGGTTGAAAGTGAAAGCATTCAAAGCTCAGCAAGGCAAGAAAGGATACATGTCCACTCACGTGCATTTACAACTGGGTGGGTCATAAGAAAAATTTTACAAAAAATAAAGTGTCAGAATTGCGAAGAAAATTTAACTAGTAGGGAATCCAATTATGATAAAAATACTGTAAACAATTGGATTTCCTTTCGAGAGTTCAAGAGCATAAAAGAAAAGAAATTGACCTACCCTTCAGAACATGCTGTGAGATTTTTTGGAATCATAATAGAAGAAGCAAACAAATACTTAGAAAATCAACCTGAACGGAGTCCTATTATAAAAAGTATTAAAAATCATATTAAATCTAAGTATTTCTTTGACTTCTTAAATTGTGAATTGCATAGGGATGCTGTTTCTGAATGCTTTCTCGCATTAACCTTAAGATTGGCAGTATTTAATTGGTGAAATGTTATTAATAAAATATTAAAAGGTACAGATGTCTTCAGACTGGCAAATAAACCTTCGTTACCTCCGATGCAATTAAAAGCTTTAAATAAATTTAAAACAAAATTAAAAAATAAAAAGAAATGAAAGTCTAAAAGAAGTTTTTTTTTCCCTAACATTCCCTTTCTAACATAATCTTAGAACATATTGCAATATTTGCAATAGCATTGCAATTATTGCAATATGTTCATAAAATGAAACTAAAAAAATGACCAATTCCTAGCAAGAAAATCGTGTAGGCTGAATCCGTACCACGCCATTGCATAAAGTTTCGCGCCGGAATTAAAAAAAAAAAGGCTGTCAAACATGATATGTGAACCTTAAGCGAGTCGATTTTTCTCTATGAGAGTGCCCTGTCTGAAGCTAATTGGTCTGTGGTAGTAAGCTACGCAATTTGCGAGTAGCGGTTACGTTAATAACCCTCCTTTTGGGATTCGCCGCAGTCGGGTAAAAAGATCCAAATAAAGAATTAAGAAAGTTCTCTCGGCATGACTTGATATAATACTAGCGGACGTCACGCGGTTTCACCTGCGTAGTTCCCGTTCCCGTGGAAATAAAGGGATAAAAAGTAGCCTGTCACCCGGGGATAGTGTAGCTTCCACACGGTGAAAGAATTTTTCATATCGGTCTAGTAGTTTCGGAGCCTATTCGTTACAAACAAACAAACAAATCTTTCCTCTTTATAATATTAGTGTAGATATTGATGGCAATAAAAAGATACTATGATTGATAGTTTAGGAGAAAAATGATAGCTAGTCACAAAAACAGAGGCTGCTTTGCATATTTATTAATGATGATGTTTGAATTTTTTTTTTTTTTTTAGTGAATAGGACATGCTCTAGATTGTGTGGACCAATGAAATATTAACTATAGATACGTTGTCCGCCCTCAAAAATGACAACATGAAATGAAGCCAATTGGCCACATTGCGTTTAGTTACGCACCAACCTCTTGCGCGACGCTACGTTTGTTTTTAATTTAAATCATGTGTGTAAACCTGCGCAAAACTTAAAGAAAACAGGCATCAACAGGCATCCCGCTGTACGGTGTCATTATATTTTCTTTCCCTTTCTTTACGCGTAAAAGTAGCTATCTATTATTTTCGCCGTTTTGAAGCGCCGCCATGTTAGTTCATGACGTGTCTATATATAATACGTCATTGGTGTGAACAGTATATTATGTATTTTTTTGGAAAAAAATCTCGTGACGGTTGCGGAAAAAAACGTTGTAATGTATCTTAAAAAAAGACCAATTCACGTATATCCACGCCATAAGAAATAATACAGCATAACTCAAGTAACTACCTTCCGAAACCGTGATAGTATTTTTGATAATCTTTTCGTGAAAGAAAACGGTGAATATTTTCGGAACTTCGTATTGGAAAAGATACTTTTATCTTTCTCACATAATGTGCGTTTTATCGGTCGTTTTTTTTTTGTCAGAGTCAGAAAAGGCTGGAAGAATTTGATAGTAAAATAGAATTGTAGTAGACTTGAAATATATTGGGTTATTATCGTTCCCTCCTTAGGTTCTAAAAAAGGGTTCTTGCTTAAAAGTCTTGAAATAATTACGTTGTGTTAGAAGTTATCTCTGTGATATACCTACGACGCATTGTCTAATTCAATAAGTAAAAATAATATAAAATTATTTGTTTATTTGTGACAAGTGGTTCAAAAATGCATAGTTTCGAAGATATCCAAATGTAATTGATAAATACGAGCATTTAAACCAGCACCGAGCATCATTTATATTTAAAGCTTCATAGCTTTAAATGCGACATTGTCTTTCACGTAAAGATTACTCCTTACCCAGCAATCATTTGCGCGTACTCAGTTTGAAATACAGAATGGTTGGTTGTCGGCTTCATAAAGGTTCCGTATACACTTTGTATGTGACAAATTAGTCATGCAGCTAAGCACTGCACGTTATGTTGCAACCGTACACTGGTTCGCTTGACCATGTCACCAAGCACTCAGCCTAGCTTAAAGTCAGAAACTAACCCACCGCTTATGTGACGCTGGTTTTGACATTGATGACAAGTTGAGTGTTAAGCTGGACTTGGAGGACAAACGGGGTTAGAGGCCTCACGTATTACGTAACATAACGCCTGTAATCTATGAAGGTAAAAGCAGAGGTGTACCAAATAGTATACCCATGTTTAGCCAGCTATGTTCAAGTCCCCACGTAATAGGGTCAAGCCTATTGCAATGAACCAGGCACAAGTCTCAACTCTGTGGCTGTTACTGAGGAATTTCGGTTGAAAAAACATAATAACAATAGAGTCGTTAACAAAAAAAAAAACTAATTAGTCCGTCAGATAGAATTCCAAAAAATATTGGACACGTATTTTTTCTTTTTCACGTAAACAAACAATGAAGACGATACAGTGCTTTCCAAACTCGTGTGACGTCATATTTTAAGACATTAGTATGGCATTTTTTACCGGTCAGTGACGTCACATACCCCAACTCGAATCTTTGACGCGTTTTATCTTCGTCAATTTTTATTGATTAAATAAAACGAAAAATACGTATCCAATATTTTTCGATAATCTAACAGACGGACGTAATTAGAATCACATTTTTTTTGTGAGTAATCTTCCTATTTGCCCGACCCGCGAATAGAATTCGAGACGTGAACTACAGAAACGAGGCCGCTGTGTTTTTCTTCTTTAATTCTTTAAACCAATATCGTCACAAAATTTTCTCTCAAAACTCAAGTATTTTAACAATAAACTACCTATATTAATATAAAAATAAAATCTAGGCCAGAACACAGCATAAAATAAAGCAATATATTAAGGAAAATTCTGGAAAGGAACCATACCACCCGCGGCTTGCATCGGAAACTATAAAATTTAATATTGCAAGCATGGCTCGCTTTGTTTTCTTATTTTTGCTTGCTCACTCGTGTGATTTCTCTGCAGTTTTAGGGTTCCGTACCTGATGGGAACCTAGACTTATCTCTCTCTCTCAGAGCAGTCTCTACAGGCTAAAAAATTTAAGCATAGTCGAAATATTCTGGTTTTGACTGTAATTTTTATTGCAAAATGGGCCTCCTCTTGATCTTGATCACACCTGATGGAAAGCCATGGATAAGGTCTATGATATTATTATAGTGGCTGGCTGTCAAATAATGTTGATAAAAATAAAAGTCAAAACTAAGCAAGTCCAAACACATGAATCTAGTATCTAATTAAAAACATCAAAATTGATCAAGCATCCGTCGAAACATAATTCGTTTTGGCATCAAACTCGTGCACATTTTTTAATCCAAAGGAATATTCTTGAATAATTATATTAATACTAGTGGACCTGGCAGACGTCGTCCTGCCCGGACAACAGCGCCATCTACCGGGTCTAATTGTAAATCTAAAAATCTAAACCATTCTCGGAACCACTTGAACAAAATGAAATAATAGAAATGAATGACATAACAACATGCTTGTACTGTCAACACTGAAAAAAGTTTTAATCTGAAAAGAGTTTTAATTTGATAGCAAAATTCCCATTAAAAAAATAATCCGCCATTTATTGAATTCATTTTGTTACAAAAAATGTGATATGAAGAACCGCTTGACTGATTTTGTGCAAACTTCACATAAACCATCTACTAAATAGTCCGAACAAAGTCTAAACATTTGGTTTGGATAGGTGAGCCCGTTCTAGAATTATAAAATTACAACGAAAAGTGGCATTGATTTTATATACATATAGATATAGAAGATAGATACATAAACCTATAAACAAGTTTCTCTTCATAGTAACTACTTCTGGGAAATACGGAATCATCACTACGTGAGTTTGGCTCGCACTTGGCACGTTTTTGCCCAATATTTTTGGATCGAAGAAAAACATCACATATGAGAAATGGTGGAGGATGCAGGTGTTAAATTCTGATAAGGGTCGAATGACGTATGTATCCTTCGTTGAAAAATATTGCTGTAAGGAAATCACTCAGCAATATTTTGTAGCGAAACGATTAATTTATCTGCCAGGGAGATACTGTATTTTTACCCGACTGCGGCTAAACCCAAAGGAGGGTTATTAAAATAGAAAATGGGTTTTGCAGAGGTAAAAAGTTATTTTAAATTCCGTATAGGTTAAAATAGAGATGGTCTGACTAGATCTAGCACGAAATACCGCTGTTGGCTTCTGATCAGGAAGTTACAATCTTGACATAATATAAAATCACACGTGTGATTCCCGAAGGGTTTGACAGAGGGCTGCGGGATGTTGTAAGTGATACCGCGGCCTTGACATATAGGGCTAAGAAGGAACATGGGTGGTGTTTAGTCAGTAGAAGTCTGACACTCCCTTTTGCTCTGCCCAGGAGCGGGAGTGGTTATTTTGATGATTTACCAACCCCCAAAAAAAAGGTTAGACAGAGGGGTACCTCTCACTACACCCACATGCCGCCAGCTAAGTTTAAGTCTCATTTTATAGAATTGATTAATCGCTTATTACCCCAAATTCCTGATGGAAAACCCAATAACACTTTTCCCGACCCGGCAATCGAACTCAAGTCCAGTCGCTGGCAGTCGCACTTGCGACCACTAGACCAACATATAACATCTAAAGAAAATTCAACATTTCACAAAAATACGCCCTACATATAACAAAAACATTTTACATAAATTCCATCTAACAAAATAATCACTATCGCCGCTAATCTTGCAAATCGCCGCCTCCATCAACTAATAGGTCAAAGCAATAAATTCTATAAAATTTTCAACAACCACCAACACTTGCCGAGCTATTACAATCATTGAATACAAACACAGAAATAGTCAGGCAATTTGGATATTGTCCAAGTGGGCAAGTGCATATTTGATATAATGCAACTGTGTGAGAAGGATTTTGTTTAATTTACGACTTTCAAAAGATAATATTGAAATTTCTTGTATCCGGGCTGCAATACCGAAAGCCATTTACATTTTTTTTAAAACGTTGCCACACACTAGGAATTTCTCCCGTATCGTGGGTGCGTTTACAAACATTTAAACTCACATACACAAATAACCAGACCTGGAACTACTATCGCCAAACAAATATTTGTTCCGTGCGGGAATCGAACCCGCGACACGCAGCGCACCAGTACAATCACTCAGCCACACTGTACTTCTTCTTCTTATCGTGCGGTATGTGCCTAACCTGATGCCAAAGTTTTTATTCCACATAGGGGACATTCTGACTTGGTTTTACATGCCCTCAAGAAACATATTATATATCGCGATGCCGATTTTCTTAAGATGGTTCTCTATTCTATAACCACTCAATACATAATAGGGTAGTTAACCAAAAAAATCTAATTAACCCGTCACATAGATTACAAAAAAAATATTGGGCACGTATTTTTTCTTTTTTCACGTAAACAAACAATGAAGACAATACAGTGCTTTGAAAACTCGTGTGAAGTCATACTCTAAGACATTAGTACGAGTATGAAGCCCCACTGTAAGTGGCGCTACTGTCCGGGCAGGACGACGACGTCTGCCAAGTCCGCTAGTATTAAATATAATAGTAAGATTAAGGATAATATTAGCATAGATGTTTCACATCTTCATTTTCTAATGTCCTTAATATCCATAAACTATAAAACTCTTCCAACTACGATATTGACATACTTCTTCACTTTGTCCACATTCTTGACAGCCTCTAGTTTCATAAACCTTTTTGATAGAAATATAAAGAAAATATCTCGTATCAGATGTTTTCTATCTAGTGAGATTTATGTCCGGACTCTGTTCGCCATTATTTTTATATTGGCTGCAGTTCCATTTGCTGGAATTTTTATTTTATTGCTGCAATTTTTCCTTTGCTTTGGTGAAGTAATTGTGCTCAGAACAAGTGACGCTAGATTTCGAAATTACTCTCTACTTGTTTGAGTAGGATATTTTTGACGTTTTATGTCCGTATTACGATAACCACATGACTAAGCCATGACGCGATTAATAAGTACACGTTATTTTGATTTAGTGTATTGAGTATCCAACAGCTTGGGGAATATTGTCAAGCCGAACCGAAGCGAGACACAAATTGGATGGCAAAAAATACTAATAAAATTCTTTTAAAAATAGCCTGTGAAATTCAAAATTTTCAATGTGGTTCCGTCATTTATAGAGATTAAATTAAAATAAATATTTATTTCTGTTAAAACATAAATGTTACGGCCGCGAGTCACACTTTTTCAAAATTGGACAAAACGTAAGAACATTTTATATTTGACGGGTTAGGTTGCTCTTTCAAGAAAATTTTATATTTGACGGGTTAGCTTGCTCTTTCACCTTCAGAAACAGATTTCATCGGTGATCACAGCGCTAGGTATAAAATACAGCGTCTTTAGATTCTATCCTCTTAATTTTATTTTGATTATAGCCTTAGTTCAACTAGAAAGCAGCGGTGGTCTAAATGGTGCCCGACTTACGAGCAGGTAGTCATGGGTTCGAACCATGGTAGGTGTAAGATGTGCATTACTTTATGTTATTTATTGCATCACCACTGCTCGTAAAATACTGAAGGAAAACATCACATTATGTCTGTTTGTCTGTAAAGTATAATATACCAGTCTATGGGCTAAAGTTGCCTGAAAACTCGTATGTTATCGTTAGGAATCCATGTCCTTGAATCAATAATTGGAAAGACACATGTGACATCTAATAATCCGCACTGAGGCCGCGTGGTGGATTAATAGCCCACTCCATCTCATAAAGATTCCTGTGAGCAGTGGAAACATTATAACCTGATGATGCTTAATCAACTCAAATTCATCGAAGTAGTTCCATTTAATTTTACGAGAGCAATATAATAATTATAATACCAGCTGCACTATTAGCTGCAATAATAGCTGCATTATTGCACTAAAATGTTTTGTGACTAAACTTTAGTGCAAGTTGATGCATGCGTGTGAGCGACGGAGTGCGAACTTCAGTCGCATAGTATAAACGGTTTTGTGGTGCAAGTATAAGCGGTAACGGCAGTCCTGTTTTTTTCCATCTTAACCTTTTCTATATTAAATAACAACATAACATCAAGGCTCTAATCGTAGAAGGGTCAAACACAGGTACCCATTGGCACACACACATTTTGCCAGTTATGTATAAGCCCTATAAAAACGACAGCGAGCCTATTCCCAACCGGGTACAAATAAAAAGAAAACAAAAATAAAAAGAAATAATAATCTATACTAATATTATAAAGCTGAAGAGTTTGTTTGTTTGTTTGTTTGTTTGAACGCTAAGATCTCAGGATCTACTGGTTGGAATTGAAAAAATCTTTTTGTGTTAGATAGTCCATTTATCGAGAAAGGCTTTAGGCTATATAACATCACGCTACGATCAATAGGAGTGGAGCATAAATGAAAAATGTTGCGAAATTGGGAAACGATATTCCTTATTGAGAGCTTCCGTTGCGTGTGCTGCGAAAATGGTTTAAGTTATGCAAATATCATGTATGAAAGAAATGTTCCTTTTTAAAAGTTCTACAAATAAGTCCGCGACAGCATATATCTATCTACTAAGATTGACTCACTCTAACTATTTTTTACAATCGAAATGTTAGGTTAAATAGAATTATTTTTGCGAAGCTTATTTAACCCATATGGTATAAATCTATATTTAAATAAATATGTTTGTTAGAAAGGAAATTTAATATAGAATATTTATTCCTTTTACTCTATATAGTTTAAACAAATATCTTAGAAGATATCGCAATGTTGAAATGTACGCGCGACAAAATAATTACGCGGTCCGCCGGCCCTCGCGTCCCGATGTAGATACGTGGAGATTCTGGCCTCCGGGAAATTCAAATTCAAAATATTTATTGCACCATAATATTTACAAGGTGTTATTGTATATTGTTTTGTTAGCAGTAGTGGCCCAGTGGTGGCGGCTCCGACTTACGAACAGTTGGTCGTGGGTTCGAACCCAGGCAGGCGCATTACTTTGTGTAATTTATTTCATCACCACTGCTCTCAAAACGGTGAAGGTAAACATAGTAAGGAAACCGGTATATCTTAGAACCAAAAATTTGAAGATTGTGTCATCTACCATTCCGCACTGGGCCCGCGTGGTGGATTATAGCCCATCCCGCTCCTAGAGAGGAGGCCTGAGTCCGTTCAGTGGGAACAATATAGGCTGATGATGATGATGATGATTGTATATTTAACAGTAAGAGATAGGTAGGTACCTATAGTAATTCTCAATTTAATAATGTAATCTAAGGTTCTATCAAATATTTTAGATAGGAAAGATTAGCTTTTTTGTTTGTTACGATTTAACTCAAAACTCAGACGCCTCGGAAAATTCTTTCAACATTAGAAAGCTAATTGAAAAAGTATTACTATGTTGGATAGTCGATCTATCGAGGATATATATTATTGTGACGCATACGAAGTTGCGTGGGTCAGCTGGTAATAAAATAATAATAAAGATAACATAAAAATAATTATGTTTTTTTTTTTGTTTTCTTTCTTTCTTGCACACAAATAAAAAAACTGAAATTAAAAAAAAAATTGATGACATTGTGTCTTACGGCTGCGCCAAAGTCAGTGGTTGCGACTGAGGAACTCCTGATGGGTGATCTCAATAACACAGTCAACCTGAGATGCGAACCAATGACAAAGACGAAGACAAATTATTAGTAGGATACGGTAGACACAAAGTTGTTACATAAAATTGCATAGTTCACGACATATCCGCCGCTAGACGTGGCATACAAATATAATATGGAGTAGTAGGTGTTGCCAGCATATCAACCAGCTACAACTCGAAATTATCCCACTAGAAGATAAAATCGGGATAAAAACTATCCTTTGTGTTAATCGAGATTATAAACTATCTGTGTATCAAATTTTATCCAAATCCGTTCAGCCGTTTTTGCGTGAAGAAGTAACAAACATACACACTCACAAACTTTCGGATTTATAACATCAGTGTTATCCCGTTTGAGCACCTATGCTTAGTGCACCAAAGGTATTTGGAACACCAATCAATATTATAACGTGCTCTGATGGGCACATTAAAATAGAACAATTTGAGAAATGGCGTCTTGGGGCGACTTGACTCAAAATCACTACCATGTATGTAATAAACAGGTAGCGATTCGGAGTCGAATATGACTTAAAATCGCTACCTCTTCTCCCTTACACCGTGCCGTACATAAACCTTCAACTGCCGCGCTTGGCTGCGTTGCTAAGTCATGTCTTTGAAGTTTTACAATTTATAAGACCATGTCTGTGCATCTGGCAGCCGGTGGGAAGTGCTCACTATTTTAATTATTCTGGAAGGGAGCGCCATACTGAACCATTTTAGTCTATTTTTATTTGATTTTGTTTGGCTTTAGGAATACAATATTCTCCCTTATTAAATTCTTAACGTACTTATAGATGACAATGTGAATTGAGTCGGCCCAAAATTCAGCGACGAGTTTGGCAGTTTCAGTAGCCTCTATCAGCACCTGTGATGTGCAAGTAAGAGGATAGGCTGGACACGATAATAAGTGCCCCATAGTTTGTGGGGCAAGACCACATTTACATTCCAGGGCAGAGTCATCTATGAATCTCCACCTAAACACGTTTTTCTTGCTTCACCCTACCTGTGCCCGCAGTCTATTCAGAGACGTCCAAGTCAGCCATGGCAACTCGTGTCCTGGTGGAAGATTTATTAATGTGTATTATTGTTTGACTTCACGTGAATTCATTAATTAAAATTCACTAGCACCATCGAGTAATGAGCTGAAACTACTTGGTGTTGCCGATATAAACACATGAGTTAGAGAAAGAAATAAGTTAGAACCCCATTTTTAAGTGGGCACTGGACCCACGTGATTTTTTTTTTTTTTTTTATTGCAGATAGGCTCGCGTTTGACCACTATCTCACCTGATGTTAAGTGACGATGTGGTCGAAGATGTAGCACGCTGACCTAGAAGTAACCTATTCACTCTTGACTTGAAGACCCCTAGGTTATACTTATCAGGAAATACAGACTCCGGCAGGGAATTCCACTCCTTAGCTGTACGCACAATGAAAGTGTTCCCAAAACGTTTAGTGCGAATGGGTGGGATGTCCACCATGAAACGATGGCGCATCGCCGTACGTCTTGTAGTCCGATGATGGAACGGACTTGGAGGAATTAGATTGTGCAATTCCATCGCACACTCCCCGAAATGTAACCGATAGAAAACCGACAGACTGGCAACACGTCGGCGATGTTCAAGGCTCTGGAGCTTCGACTTGACAAGCGCATCGTTGCCGATAAGCCTTTTGGCCCGTTTCTCGATTGCCTCCAGAGCGTCAAGCTGGTATTTGGCAGATCCGTCCCAGAGATGAGAGCAGTACTCCATACACGATCGAACTTGCGCTTGATATAGGTTGAGCAGCTGTTCCGGTGTGAAGTACTGTCTCACCTTTGTTAGGATTCCCAGCTTCTTGGATTGATTTTAACGCACTCCTATCGACTGTGTTTCAGCAATGATTATTGAAATAATAGTACATTATGGTACAAGTGTGTAATGCTGGTGATTACCGCTGAGGCGCCATTGAGACCCGAGCCGTTAGGTGAAGGTCTTATGATAGCCAAGGACGGTAATCATCAATACACACGTGTATCATACGACGTTTTTCAACACACTTTGAAGAAAATAAAACTAAAAATCATTTTCAATAACAGATGAAACGAGTTGTGATTTTTTTTTCGCAATGGCGGGAAAAATTAGGCAGTTTTCCTATGCGCGCGCATCTAACAATGGCGATCGGCCATAGACTATAAGTACGAGGTCTTTTTTTTTGGGTATTTTCGCGGATAGCGTGTGTACGTGTCCAATATTTTTCGATAATCTGACTGACGGACTTATTAGAATCATATTTTTTTGACTCAGTCCGGCTGCTATTTATTATTCACAAATGAGTTATATGTTTTTTTTTGGGACTAATTAGTTTTTTTTGTCCGATCCCTAATTGCAGTGAAAAAAGAGCCATTTTATGAGCAAGTGTGTTGAAAAATAACTAAATAGGCAGATACGTGATTATTGCCATTAATTTCTTCGTTCAATTTGTCAAAAGTAGAAATAATTCGACACCATAATATGTGTAGGTAGGTAAACACACTGTTGGCATATTGACAAAAGCTTTCTTTTTTGTTAATTATAAGCCATGGTGCTATTATAGTCACGCATTTAGAAATGACCACTGACCATTAAAACAACACAAAAAAAGAAGCAGTCCTCTCATTTTCGATTAGGTAATCGGGGAACAAAAAAAAAGATCGCCTACGAATTGAGAACCTCCTCCTTTTTTAAGTCGGTTAAAAAAGAACCTTAACATAAAACAAGAAAAGCTTCAACGAGTTCACACACAAAGAAAAATATTTAATTAAAACTTTATCGCTCATTCGCAACTAACTCCACTAAAAAGAACGAATGAATGAATGAACGAACAAGTGAACGTAAGTGTTTGTGAGCGACGCACCGTTCGTTAGCCAAATGAACGAACGCGTCCACTAGTGAATGAATGAACGCAAATAATTATCAAAGGAGACATTGTTTTCGTTCGCTTTTGTAACTAAATGAACGTGAATGGTAGACGAGTGAATGTTTTGTGCTAAACTAACGTGATACAAAAGATTTTGTGAACAAAAGAAAGAATGGCGGGATAAGATGAAGTGTAGTCTTGAGCGTATTATACAATGACCCTTCACAGTAACGCGCCTATTAAAGCTTTGTTTGCTTTCGGAATAACACGTATCCCACTAAAAACAAAACTTGAAAAGAAAAACCAAGTCGCGCAACTCTTTTACCGTAAATCCATGTAATACCAAGTCAGTTAATTTATTCAGTCCCTATTTAAGAGACCTTCTATCTTAAGTTATTACGTAATTAACTAACCTAACAACATCTTAGAGTGACCATATCAATATTAAAAATCTATGATGTTTTAAAAACTGTCCAAGTGCAAGTCGTACTTGCACATGAAGGGTTCCGTAACTTCCGTACCATCGTAGTAGGAAGGCGCAACAGAAAAACATATTAATAGGCGGGTGGAAACGATAAGTTTGTTTTTCATAGTGATTGTATGAATGACAAAGTTATATTAACGGTTTTTTAAACTATTTACTATATATTGTTCAAACCAATTTTGGTTGAAAGTTTCTGTTGCGATCTACAGCATTTTTTTTTTTCACTCTCTTACTTTAAAAGTTACATTTTACCACCTTGGAAGTGTATATCTTTGGAGCAGCGGTGGCCCAGTGGTGGCGGCCCCGACTTACGAACACTAGGGCGTGGGTTCGAACCCAGGCAGGCACATTACTTTGTGTAATTTATTTCATCACCGCTGCTCTCAAAACGGTGAAGGAAAACATCGTGAGGAAACCGGCATGTCTTAGAACCAAAAAATTCGAAGACCAGACATCTATCAAGCCGCACTGGGCCCGCGTGGTAGATTATAGCCCATTCCCTCTCAAAGAGACGAGGCCTGGGCCCCAGCAGTGGGAATATTAATAGGCTGTTGATGATGATGATGATGATCTTTCAAACTATTGACTTTAAGAAAAAATGGTATGAGAAACCTCAATGTACTTTTTTAAGACCTGTCTATAAATGCCCCACTCGCATAGGTTTGATGAACTTAATCTTTTTTTTGTAAAAAAATCGTAAAGCGGTTCACAGAATACAAATGCGTACCAAGTTTCAACTGTGTAGTCTTAATAGCTTCCGAATAAAGTGGTTCTGACATAAGGACGGACAGACGGACGGACCGACAGACAGGCAGACGTGACGAATCTATAAGGGTTCCGTTTTTTGCCATTCGTCTACGGAACCCTAACGAATCCATAAGGGTTCCGTTTTTGCCATTTGAACCCTAATATAAGATTGACTTGGCCATATTAATTCAGGCTTATAGTTTTATCCACAACGAAGTTATAGGAGGTCGAAAATGGCCTGAAGTGGTTCGAGAAAAGGATGGTACGGCGGCGGTGGTGCCGCTTTATTGCTCGACTTGACCGTGACTCGAGTGACCGTGGTAACCGCCGAAAATATAAATATAAAAGAAAAGATAAAAGGCAAACAATTCCATAAAAATCACACGGAATCTTCTGATGGTTATGGAACTAACTTTTATTGACCGTCGCGGTCCGTATCCGATCCCGTACAGTTACGTCCGATGGCGTTCGAATGCGTCCGGTTTGAACCGACGTTAACTCGATTGAACCAGTTGGAACTAGTTAGATCCGGAACAATATGGCTGGCGGAAGTTCTGGTTCCATTTTATGGTAACAGGTAACATGTGGGGTTGGAACTGGAAACTGGGGACTTGTTTTTTAGTTGAAAGTCTAGTTAGGAAAGTTTTAAAAGGTTTTTTTGTGTATGGCTAATTTTTTTTGTTAAATATGTTACTGCTAACCGTACCCGCGTGGCCACACTCACCCTGCTATAAGTGTGTTTCAGCCATTATTCATAAGCACAAGTAAAAGAGATACCTCGAGTACAATAAGCAGCAGTAACTGGTCAAACTGACGGTTTCGTGTTCTCGAATGTACAACAAATCACTGTTCTAGAATAGAATTAATTATTATAGCTGGCGAACAGTACTAAGTTCTGTTATGATAAAATAATAAACTACACTTGTAAGTTATTTATTTAGGGGCACGGCAGTGCCGGGGGCCAAGTCGAGCAATAAAGTGGCACGGTCGTACCATCCTTTTCTCAAACCAACTCAGGCCATTTTAGACCTCCTATAATTTCGTTGTGGATAAAACTAGAAGGACACTGGCTAATGCGCAAATGACATTTGCGAATGCGATGCGATGGCCAAGTCAATCTATTTATTTAAAACATCAAAGATTTTTAAGTAGGGACTGAATATTAACAGACTTGGTATTACATGGATCTCACTACTTTTTACGGTAAAAAAACTGAGCTGCGCGACTTGGCTTTTTTACAAGTTTTGTTTTTAGGGGGTAATAATGATGTACAACATTACAAAAATGGAATGATCCCACCGCCTGCTTCCAAACTTTATTTAATTAAAGATGTTCTGGATTTTTGCTTTTCAGTCGGTTTTTTTGTGTTCTTCACTTCCATTCCATTTCAAATTTAGTTTTTTTTTTGTAATCAACTTTAAACTCTCTTTGATCCGATTTAGCAGTGGACAGTAGACTTAATATATTAAAAGTTGAAATGAGCAAAAACTCGTGAGTTCTAGCCCGGGCGAGAACTAATGGCTAGCAATCACATTTACATTTAAAATTAGTTTTAAAAGGGTGAACTGAAAGATGGGTAATAAATTCACTATGTTCGTGTTGGAATCCTCTTGAGTATTCTAAAGTTATTTGAGTTAAAATACGGAAAAAATTGTACGACAAATTAACGAAGGAATAACATAAGACACATACCGCAAGTTCGCAAAAAAAATATTGAAACGATGTCTTGCGTACCTTTTACCATTCGGTGACTTATTCTCGCAGTACTCTTATGGTGGTTAAATTTACCTGCATCTAGTTACTGCAAGCCGATCCCAACATATGGCATATGGTGTTGAATTGATGGTGATGTATCACATCATCAGGTCAGGTTCAGTTTCAGGTTCAGTTGAAAACCAGCGTGGCGCGATGGGTACCAACTGCTCGGCAGTTTGCTGAACTAGGCCTATTTGACTCAGCTGTAAGACATGCCCCCTAAGCAACAGTAGAAAAAAAAAATAGGGGATCGGACAAAAAAATAACAATTAGTCCGTCAGATAGATTTCCAAAAAATATTGGACACGTATTTTTTCTTTATTCACATAAACAAAAAATGAAGACGATACAGTACTTCAAAAACTCGTGAATTCCTCGAAAACGTTACATGTTATTACATTTTTCGCCTACAAATGACGTCACAACCCCCTACTCATGATCTTTGACGCGTTTTATCTTCGTCAATTTTTATTAATTTGATAAAACAAAAAACACGTAACATCCAATATTTTTTGATTATCTAACTGACGGACTAATTAGAATCATATTTTTTTGACTCAGTCCGATCCCCTATTGCCATATTATTTTATCTCTTTTTAACCCTAGACGTAAGTTTTTTTTGTTTTGTGCACTTTTGGAGTGCTCCAAACGTATAAGTGTCTTGTAGTATCACGTATCATTTACAGCGTATTCTAAAAAATTTAGTGTGTGTCACGTAAACAAAAGTCACAACTAACTCAAACTTACACACAACAACATCTAAACTACACTTCCACTTGCAATGTTCCGCTAAACCACAGAGTAGTCAAAGTAACAATGAAATTGTTGTGACACTCAATTTAAATACAATGTACGCGGTGTAACGTTGGGCTTCTGTGGTGGCTAATGGTAGGCAGGATTCCAAGTGGCTTGGAAGATGGGCATTGTTTTGTTTAATTATGGGAAATGTTTGTATGGGTGTGGATTTAATGGAATGAATTAAATTGTATATGTAAACGTATACTCGTAACCAGCGGCGGCGTGCGAATATGATCAGATATTGTATGAACGTGGATGAAGCACTTTTCCTTCATCCACGACGGGACCTGCTGACCCTCAGATACTCCTTTGAGAATGTAAGGGTCTTAGCAGGTCCCGTCGGGGCTGCAGGATTTTGTAAGAGATACCGCGGCCTCGACATAAAGGGCTAGGAAGGAACATGGGGGGTTTTTAGGCAGTAGAAGTCTGACACTCCCTTTCGCTCTGCCCAAGAGCGGGAGGGGGTTATTTGATGATTTTCAACACCCCAAAAAAGAAAAAAAAGGGTCTTAGCAGTTGCCGTTCAGTATTTTTCTGCCTACCCCCATAGGAAATACTGGTATGCAATTGCAACCGGTTTGACAGGAAACCGACCTCAATATAATTGGGAAAACGCTAGGCCAATGATAATTATCATCATTTTCGTGACCTTGTGATGAGTGGATGAAAAAACGTGTTACGCCAACCCTTAGTACCCTTGTTACTAAGGGTTGGCGTAACAAGTTTTTTCATCCATTCTCCCTTTTACCCGACTGCGGCAAAGCCCAAAATGAGGGTTATGTGTTTTTCAACCGTCACGCTATCATTTAGGTACTCCCTTCACCTACATTTTTTTTTCTTTTAATTTCATTTCCATTCCTCACACAATGTACTGATCTCCTTCGTCCAATGTTTTCAATAAACAATGATATTACCAACAAAAGTAACTCTGTGTCCCAATCATTTTGACCCCAACTTTCCCACACTATCAGATTGTCCAGTTTTAGTTTCAAAATACCGTATGAAAGTTTAAAGTAAAGTAAAAAGCCGGTGTTTATCTGTGCAACAGATAGTGAACCCTCATGCCTGTGATATAATCTTCTGAACTCCCACATAATAAGGGGATGACTACATGGAGTAGTGATAAATGGAGCACTATCGTTTAGTCTTTGTTTTATATAATCCTACTTTTGAGACATGCGAATGAGCTAATATTATAAATCCCAACCGGGCTATGGTGTGGTATTGATAAAATTAACTAATAGTGTTCCTACAAAATAATTTTAGAAGACTAGCTAAATGTTACTGACGCTGAGATTAATAAGTTCACCTCCATTGTCTATGTAATTTGATAATACACCGTCGATACAATAGAAGAAAATTAGAAATGGATGCATTTTTTTACAACAAAGGACATCAATCATCAAGAAATATTATAAGTAACATCATGAATCCCCCAGCCTACTCTTCACTACCACAATCGAAATTGACAGGTAATTCATCATCATCATCAGCCTATAATGTTCCCACTGCAGGGACTAAGTCCACCACGCAGGCCCAGTGCGAGTTGGAAGGTGTCACATGTCTCCGAATTTTGGTTCTATGACAGTTGCATGGATGTCGTTTTAAGGTAAATCATTTCAATACTTAGAAAACCAAAAAAAAAAGTCACAACGTAATAAAAGTCTCGAAAACAACCTAATCATCATTAGCCTTCCACCCACTCCATACTCCGTGGCTCATCTAAAACTTCCGCAGCCTCCGTATCAGTTGGCGCTGACCCAACGCCCGCAGCTGCCCGAAACACCGCTTCCTCTCGTTCGACACCATTTCAGACGATCATTTCCACAATTGCTGCTCAGGTTCTTTAATTTTGGATTATCTTAGCTGGTATTTTCAGTTTTTACTGCTTTGTTTGGTAGTTTATTTTTAGAGATATTTTCTCTCAACCGGTTCACTATCATTCACTCACCTATTATTTATATCATTCATCACACAGTCGTAACCTCCTTCGGATCCATGTCTTTGTGGCTCACATCTAAAACTGTGATAGCCTAGCGGCGTGACCGTGGACAACCAATTCACGCTAATTTTTAAAAAAACTTGCCATAGTAGTGTCCATATTTTTTTTTACACTACGATGACTTAAAGTGTACTGAACGTAAAAATCTTTCAAAATTTTAGGGAAATAATTTTTTTTGGTTGTTTTTTTGTATAAAACTACGAAAATTCTGTAATTTTCAAAGATTATGGTGAATAGTAGTACTACTTAGGTTGCAGATACAAACAAAAAAACTGAAATAATTGAAAAATTGTGGTCATGGTAGTTAAAAGTGTCATAAGGGGTATACATTTTCGAAGAATTTCCATTTTTTCAAGTAATTTAAAAAAAAGTAGAGGTATTTTATTTTTCTTTTTTTGTCTCAAGTAGTCATTAGTAGGTCCATCCTCTGGTCTTATCGTTGAATTTTGGGACACGTTGTATAATAGGTAACGAGTTTAATCCTAATCTGAAAAAGCAGATATATTACCTCTAACTTTTCGGTTTCATGTGCGTATTGTATAATCATTACTTGCTTCAATAAAGGAAAATATCATGCGAAAACCAGCATACCTACCTGAGAGATATTTCTCGACAGCATGTAAGAAACAAATTCTTTAATATGGCCTCTGCCCATTAAATGAAATTAAATTACAAATTGTTTATGCATAAACCACAAAAAAACAACAAGTTGATGATTGAAGCCTCCTTTTAAGCAACAAAAAGCCTGTATTAGGAGACTCTGCTCTTTCACAGCTAGGTTTTGTAACAGAACAGAAAACATAAAAGAAAACAGGACAGAAAACATAAAAGAAAAAAGAACAGAAAACATAACACAGGGGGGGAGGTTTGTGTGTTTTTTGCGTGAGTGTGTAGGTGAGCGGGTGTGAGTATGTGTGAGTAGGTGAGCGCGTGTGTGTGTGAAATGGGTGAGTTAAACTATGTGCTGCAAAAGCTTCTCAGTATCAGCCCATGGATGTCGTAAAAACTCTGACAACCAGGTTAGCCACTAACTACACAATAAAGAAGAAGATCTAAAACTAAAGTATGTGTGGAAAGATGAAATATATAATTTCTTTATATTATCTATCAAAAATATCATTATGCACATGTTGAACTTTAACCGACATTTGGTCTTCATAAAATTAGGCAAAAGTAATCCTGTCTAACTGCGGTACTCAAGAGATATTTAATGATTACTTAAGCCGTCACTTAGTAAAGGCTTGACATATTTTTGTATGACAAACCTGTCAAAACCATTACTAAGTGATGGCCTAAGTAAAGCAAAAAAAAAAAAAAAAAAGCAAAAGCAATAAAACAAGTAAGAGCGAGAAAGCAAAGCGAGCGAAGCGAAGCGAGTAAGTAATTAAAGCTCTCTGAGTACGGCAGTAAGGCAGATATATCACTTCTCAATATTTAAAATATCCTTGCTCCACTTACACCAGACTTTTAACTATAATGAAAGTCGAGCCCCTCACGCCTAAAGTTTTCACATTAATCAAAATAGATTCCTCCAGTTTCTAAACCAAAACTAGGACAGTCGAGCGACGAAAATCTCCACTTTCATCGAACTAGTCTTCATTCTCTCGAACCGGATTGAAGTAGTTTAAGGCGGCCCGCACCGGATAAGTCCGCCATCGATGTGACGTTAGGGATTTGTCACGCTTTCTGCTATCGAAGCTATTTGGAAATATAGGCAATGAAGCTCAGTTTAAGGATAGATTTTTATCTGAATACTTCCTCATAAAAGCTATGAAACGTAACGTGAACGTTTAGGAACATATGGAACATTTTTAATTTAATTTTATAATAGGGATGTTTACTGATTTAAAAAAATGTGATTCTAGTCCGTCTGTTAGATTATCGAAAAATAATGGAAACGTATTGTTTGTTTTATCAAATCAATAAAAACTGACGAAGATAAAACGCGTCAAGGATTTGAGTGGGGGTTCGTGACATCACTGTTCGGTAAAAAATGCCATACTAACGTCTTGGAAAATGACGTCACACGAGTTTTTAAAGCACTGTATCGTATTACTTGTTAGTTTACGTAAAAAAAGAAAATAAACGTGTCCAATATTTTTTGGAAATCTATCTGACGGACTAATTCGATTTTTTTAGTTAACTACCCTATTTTTTAAACTGACATGGTCACTAACATTAGCATTAACACTTAAAACGGGATACCCACCTGCAATAACTCCAGTTTGTCCGTGAGCATGGTGCTTGCAACTGTGTGGAAATATCGGGAACTCAAAACAAACATGTTATACGGTATATATATACGATTTTAGTGTCAATGATAATTTCATTTCAAGTCCTCATTTAACTTTTAACACTTCAATTAAATAATAAATAATAAGCTATAAACTCAAAATGAGAGCATGCATTTTTAACCACATCCTACTAAGGTTAAAATCAATTACAGCCCCAACCAGAGGCTAGAACTAGTGTTCATACATAGTTAGTCTAGGTTAGTAGATTGACCCAATCGCCGGAGTTGTCAAGTCAAACAACCGCGGGGTAATATAGACCAGGGGTTGGTTTGTTTAGTGCAGGGCTCTAGTTAGCGCGGTCGGGGGTGGATCTACTCTTGTTTGAGTTACTAACTGGACATTGAAATTAGATGGTCGTTAGTCCAAGACTTTGGGTTGGGAGTTGGTATGTGGCGAACGATTGTGTAGGAAGATAAAAGAAAGTTTGATCAAATTTTGATGATGAATGCGTTTTTTTAAATGTTATACTGATTTTTTTAGTTACATAATATTAGTATTGTGTGGTGAGTATTTGCCTCTGATTATTAATATACTTAAAATTATTTTTAAATATACCTACATACTAACAAAATTATGCATCGTTGTGTCTCAAAAAAATAAATTGAATATGAGTTTGATGACACAATCATCAAAGTAAGAATTATCAGTGGCTGTAGCAGGTAAAGAAATAAAAAATATTTATTTTGCTCACAGACAATTTGTTTACTATAATAGTCCTTCGAGCCGGATACTTGAACACAGTGGTCCTTCGAACTGGATTTTCATTTATGTATTTGAATGATATAATTATTATATTATTCTGGTTTTCTAAAAATAGTTTATTATCATTATACAAGGTATTTTTTTAAGTCACCATTCAATGTTTTTTTATTACAATAGTCCTTCAAACTCAAACTCAAATCATTTATTTCAATTAAACCTTTATATGCACTTTTGAATGTCAGAAGAACAATTCATAAAACAAAACTACGAGTGCAATACGTCATTCCGAAAGTCACCACGCCGAATCACACGCCGCCGAATGCCAGCAACAACGAGCACCGCGAGCACGAAACACACCGCTACAACGAATGCACGAGACTCACGGAACAACGGATGCACGCCGCAACGCGCAACCCCCGCCCCGCAACCCGGAGCCCCGCCACCACGGCACGCGCCGCCGCACGCCCCCGCACCCGCAGCACTCGCCGCCGCAAATATCCGGTGCCGCGCAACTCGACGCAGTAACCCCCGTAACGACGCATTGCACTCTAAAACTACACTCAAAGACACAAGGCATTATTACTTGTGAAGGTACTGTAGTTGCCCATTCCCTAGCGTAGATCTCTATGGAGAAGAAAGGGCAAGAAACTCCATGGACACTCTTTTTTTAATCAGAATATTGTTACAAAATCTTGGTACATTACATTATTCATGTTGAGATGGTATGTTATGTGAGAACTATGTAGCAAGACGTGCAAGTTAAGAGCGTCCGGAGTAAAAAGATATAATAAACAAATAAAAATAAATAAATAAACCATGGCAACTAAGAGATGACCAGTCTCCACTGACAGCGCCCGTTCACGAACATGACGCATGGACACGTATTATTTCTTTTTTCGCGTAAACAAACAATGAAGACGATACAGTGCTTTGAAAACTCGTGTGACGTCATTTTCCAAGACATTAGTATAACATTTTTTACCGGTGAGTGACGTCACAACCCCCACTCAAATCTTTGACGCGTTGTATAGATACAACGCGTAAATCAATAAAGATTTACGAAGATCTTCGTAAATCTTTATTGATTTGATAAAACAAAAAATACGTATCCAATATTTTGCGATAATCTAAAAGACGGACTAATTAGAATCATGTTTTTTAAGTCAGTAAACATCCCTATAACATCCCAGGCCTCATTCTGCTGCATTCTTGCCCAACCACAACAAACCCCAAATGCGAACAAAATACCTCCGCTGCAACTGACAACCCATCCACATGATCCAGTTTAAAACTTAGAACTAATCCGTCACTGTAATCTAGACTCTATCACACAGCAAACACCGGTGGTTTTCTCTAGCTGTTTGCTTCTGAAGTTTGACAGCCATTGGACGTCGGATTAGGTATGAGGCATATAGAATTAGAGATTCTAAGCTTGGAGCAATGGTTTGTGAATAGTTTTGTTGTTTCTGAATTTGATTGTACGGTAGCTGATGTTTAGGTTATTTGATTATCTTGGTACAGTGAATTTTAGATTTGTGCAACCGTAGAAACTCATCTACACTAATATTATAAAGAGAAAAGATTTGTTTGTTTGTTTGTCACGAATAGGCTCCGAAACTGCTGGACCGATTTAAAAAAATCTTTCACCGTTGGGAAGCTTCACTATCCCCGCGTGACATAGGAACTACGCGGGTGTAACCGCGTGACGTCCGCTAGTAGCCTATATGGATGAATTGCGTTTAATAATAATAATAAGGACTTGATTCAGAACGCAATTCAAACCCAATGCCGGTGGGCTACTAATTTTTTAATATTTTTAAATGTTTTTTAAATGCCTTTTTGTAATAAATATTTTAAAGTGTATTCAATATGTTAGAAAATGAATAAAGGATATTATAATAAATTCGTTTATTTAGGTAATTTACAACCGTTACCATTATCTCAATACAAGCAATAATATCCATGAATACAACATTTAAATTTAGATACAATTCGTTGCATAATTAATAGAATTACGTTAAAATAATAAAAAGAAAACATACAACTAAAAGTCAAAATACATTAAATTAAAATTCATCAACATAATATCATGCTACGGCTTAATCATCTGCCTAGATTTGTTCCGACTACACTCGCGAGCAACCAAATCGACTCAAGCCTTGTCGGCGCACACATACATTGATACAACTAAAATCATGAATGGAAATTATTAAAATGATATGTCATTCGAAAGCTTAAGATGTCAGCTTTAATTTGATATCATTATCATTGAAATCCATCCATCATTTTTGAAATAAATGATGTCTGAATGCAAGAGTAGGAAAAACGGGAATTTAGGAAAAAGGGTATGTGTCTCGTATTTGACAAATTAAACAAACAAAATTAAAAATAAAATTATTTTATTTAAATCAGTATTTCGTATTGCCCCCTCTAGCCCTAATTACATCCCGCAGTCTGTTTTTCATGGACCTTATCAATTTTTTGACATTTTCTTGAGGAATGCCGTCCCACTCCTCTAATAATGCTGTCTTTAGCTCGTCTACGCTTGAAGGGACTGGATTTCTGGCCCGAACTCTTCTTTTAAGCTCGTCCCATAAGTGCTCGATGGGATTCATGTCAGGACTGAGCGCAGGCCAGTCCATCGTGCGTAATTCGACCTCTTGCAGAAACTGTCGAGTGACTCGTGCCGTGTGGCAGCGGGCATTGTCGTGCATTAACACGAAGTCTTCACCGACAAACCCTGCGTAGGGCACAACATGATCCAGTAGAATGTCGGTGATGTACCGATCAGCTGTTAGCCCGCCTCCTCGGCCGCCCCCAGGCACGAAAACAAGTTCGGTTTTTCCCTCTAAAGAGATACCAGCCCACATCATGCAGGAACCGCCGCCATATGCCACTGTTTCAGCGAAACAACATTGGGTAAATCGTTCTCCCGGACGCCTGTAGACTCGGCCTCTCCTGTCACTGCCATGCAGACACATTCTGCACTCATCAGTAAACAGGACCGATCGCCATTGCGCAACGCTCCAATTGAGATGCTCTCGAGCAAATTGAAGGCGCGCTTGTCGGTGGCCTGCAGTCAACTCAGGGCCCGTCGCAGGTCTTTTTGGCGTCAAGTTGGCTTCCTTCAAGCGTCTTCTCACTGTCCACTCGCTGACAGCCACTGGTCGTACACGTCTCAGTTCTTGCTGCACATCAACGCCCGTAAGGTGTCGATTGCGCAGCGAGGTTGAGACAATGAAGCGGTCGTCTCTCTCTGAAGTGCACCGGTGGCGGCTCGTTCTTGGTCTCCGATTGAAGGCACCAGTCTCTTGGAACCGTCTGTATACTCGGGATACAGAAGACTGGCTCAAGTGGAGCTGGGCAGCGATTGCTCGCTGACTTAACCCTTGTTGCCACAAGGCAACAACTTGAGCGGCTTCTTCTGGTGTGGTATCCATGGGTTAGCGAAAACAAGGAATGCAATTTACGGAGATGTGTACCGGTCAACTTGTAACAAGCAACTGATAAGATAAACCGGAAGTGGGGGGGTTTTATAGCGGGAGCAGGTAGCGCAAGTCGTGGATTCCTAAAGAGGTAATTTACGCTGACGGCCAATTAAAATGTGTCAATAAATCAGCGCTTAGTTTTTTTTTAAGGTATTGATGTTAATTGAAAGCCTAATTCTTCAGCTTTCGAATGACATATCACTTTTGTAATTACCATTTATCGTTTTAGGAAAATCAATGTATATGTGCGCCGTCTAGGCTTGAGTCGATTTGGTTGCTCGCGAGTGTATATTGAGGTCGGGTTTTAGTATATCCAGATGCAGCAAAATACCAGTATTTTTACATGGAGTGACTGGTTGTCGGGCCACTGTTATGCAACGACAGTCAAAGAACCAACGACGTAATGGGTTGTCTCTGTAAGTGGCATTTTGCCAAACCTGAGGGCCAAGGGGTTTATTAACGAGTTTATAATTTAAAAAATAATTGTAATATTTTCTGCTCGGTTACTTACACATACTAGCGGACCTGGCAGACGTCGTCCTGCCCGAACAGCAGAGCCTACCGGCTCCAATTATAAATGTAAACCATTTTTTAATCCACTTGAACACATACGAAAATTTTCATCAGAATCGGTCCAGCCGTTTAGGAGGAGTTCAGTGACAAACACACATGTACAGAAGGTACGTGTATATATATATATGATATTGTATATTTACTTAAATATATACTTAAATCTATATACCCGAAACCTCCTCCACCCTCCTCAACTCTATATATCTCGAAATACACTGCAATAAAGTTATCCCAGTAATTAAGTTATCGTAGTTACCTAGCAAGACGAGTAATACTGAGAAAGTCGGATAGAACGGGAGACGATTTTGCCCAGGAGGAGGACAGGCTTACTTATAGAAGCCCCATGAGATTAGTTTCTACACCCCACAAGCGCAAACACGGGTATATGCTGGTAAGAAAATAACCCTCCATTCTATAAAAACCAGAAACATCAAAAAGCCATTTAAAAATCATCAGCCAACGCCACATTCCATCGAAAACCCACCAATTTAATAACGTTAATGCATAATTCAAATTAATTTAAATACACTGTAAGCCGAAATAACTTTATTCACTACGAGTACATTTAAAAGTCAATTCTTGACACAGTTCTTTAAAATTCACTTCCGAGGGTTACTATGCATTTGACGCGGAAAATATTTCATCTACCCTCATATTTGAATCTGCATTTTGAGTGTGGGCTGCCATGTTGAAGAGGCAATTAGCATGATTGAAAAAATATTATATTGTGTGTGATAAAGAATTTTCGGATCAATGTGTGTGTAAATGTGGTAATTGCTTTGTTTAGTACCTACTCTTTGTTGATTTAGGATCGTGATATAAGTGGGGCCTTGTAGGGCTAGTGGGCCCAAGCGCGACTGCTGGGCACGAGGTCCTGGCCTTGATTCCTAGTTCAGGCAGTGTTATCCGGAGGACACGGTGGAGCACACCGTGGATGTCAGCCCCGCTTGGGCGGAGTCCCCATGTTGTCGTAGCGGCGATCGGCGGCGGCGACCTCTCGCGTCTGGTCCTGGTGCAAGACAGGGCGAGATGGAATGGAACGCTGGGTGACGGTACGTGAGATAGAGAGAACCTCTCGTCCCAGATGCCGCGGGAGACGCTCCGGGCGTCGGGGGCCACGTGACGGCTTCCGGCCACCGTAGATGCGGGACTGTGGACGGTGAGTAATGGGCTAGCTCGCCGTCCGTCCGTCTTATGACGACGACACGTTCGTGTTCCACGCGCGCCTTAAAGAGATGTCAGCAACATGGAAGGGGCTTGCAAGGGCCGATGCCCGTCGGGGCTGCGAGTTGTTGTAAGAGATACCGCGGCTCGACATAAAGGGCTAAGAAGGAACATGGGTGGTTTTTAGTCAGTAGTAGTCTGGCGCTTTCGCTCTGTTCAAGAGCGGGCTTATTTGATGATATCACACGCCCCAAAAAAATTAAAAGTATTATTCGATTTAATCATCAGCAATTTCTTAGTAGCAATTACATGGTAGCAGTCACCTCCACTGAAAGCACGTCTACCACCACTGATCATTATTCCAATGTAGGTAAAAATCCGCATCTAAAGGCGGCAACACAAGATATCGGGTCCACTAATGAACGAACCGCTTAGCGCTAATGCAGGCAGATAGTCTACTAATGACCGCTGTGTATATGGCTTTATATCCTTGGATTCGGTAAATTGTATGTGCATCGATTTTGTAATCAATGTTAATGCAATTTGTGGATATTAACTTGGGTGACAAGAACAAGATAAAATTAATTCCGATGGTTGAATCATTGTATTTCTACAATATACGTAACACTTTGCAGCTTAAACCACTGCCTAAACCTAACGGCCATATTACAAAAGTGGTTAAACCTGGGTTTAACTTAGACTTGGTTTATCTCTCAACTTTACCCAACAAACAAATAACCTCTTACCCTAAATGCATATCTTACCTTCTACGTTCCGTCGTGAGTAAAAAAGCTTTTCTACTTGACTATACAAATCATTAAAGCGGGTCCAGTTGACCAATTCAAAAATAGTTTCGGTCGATTGGACCCGCGGGTCCCATCTGAGTGGGATCAATTTACCAAAGAGCCAAAGCGCTTGTTGTTTAGAAATTAACATCATCTACAGTACGATCAAATTATCTTGACAGGTCTGAACATAGGCTCTGCGATTTTTTGCGCATGTATACTCGCGAAGGAAACTGTTATTGCCAGATAAACAAATATACGATCAGAAAATACCTAATACAGTGAAAAAATACAAATGAAATAAATATCAAAACACTTTTAGATACCGTGTTTACATTTTTAACTCCATTTTCTTTTTCCCCTTTCATATACTGAGTTAAATCGTGAATAATTTTTCTCGCCTGGCGATTTAAAACACTACTATACTTTGGTGGCATATTTGACGAAATAAGTGCCCACTAACTTTTCTAACAAATAATAAAAAATAACAGTAATATTAAAAACAACAAACAAAAACACAACGAAAACTTTTCTAATCGACTGTGCTCAAGACAGAGATAGCAACACAAACGCCAAACAAATGCTGTTGTGTGACTGAGATATAATACCTCGTACCGAATATTGCCGAACTTGCACGAAGGTCACGAAGTTAACAAAAAGAGATGTGCATGTGCATGTGCAATGGGTGTCGTTTAATCGATTATTCTTCGAATCGATTGAAATTAAGTGATAAAAAGATGTTTCTATTCAATTTTATATTGAGGTTTTAAATATTCGTAAACATTCGTTATTCAAGAAGTCTGTAAGAGATTTCTAAAATATAAGTAAATCATGTCTTTTAACAGAGGAAACATAATGTTACTATACATTTTTTTGTAATAAAGGCGAAAACTCAATAATTAATGATTAAATTCACTTTATTAGTTAATGTATTCACTTAAATATCTTCTAAACACTAATAATAACGTATTCCAAATAAAACTAATCGATTACGATATTTGATCGTTTAAAGGATTGATTGTGTTTATGTAAGGTGCATCTCTAGCCTAGACTACCGCCCCCCGAACTTCACCTCATGTCACCATTTGGTTCCTAATAAATGTTACTGCGCAGCGTTCTGCACGAAGTTCGGACCTGCCAAGATAATTTGTTCGAACTGTACTTACATTGAGAGGTAGTGTTGGTCCGTTATTGTCTTACAACGTCATAACATCACGCCTGTAATCCCCGGAGGGTTTGGCAAATGTGTATCTCATGGAAATGGAAATGTAATGCATGACCTTAATCAGTCGCGATTGCAATCATTAGTGGTCTAGTCGAGTAACGAGGCAGTAGGTACGAGATGGTCTTATTCATAATAGTGTATTACACCAAAAAAATCTAATTAGTCCGTCAGATAGATTTTCAGAAATTAATGGACACGTATTTCTTCTTTTTTCACCTAAACAAAAGATGAAGACGATATAGTGCTTCGAAAAATCGCGTCAAGTCGGGTGACGTTACAAGATTAGTACTTTTTTACCCACAAAGTGACGTGAAAAGCCCCCACTCATGATCTTTGACACGTTTTACTTTTATAAATTTTTATTAACTTGATAAAACAAAAAACACGTACCTATCCAATATTTTTCGATAATCTCACAGACGGACTAATTAGATTTTCTTGGTGAATTACCCTATTATGTAATTGTCTTTTTTTTTATTGGGACAAGCCCGCCACACTATTCCCAAACCACTGTAACTGCTGTAAGCCAGAATCAACAGTGGCGACCACAAGAAAAGTGCCGAGACAATGAAGCCCGACGAAGTCCCAGAGAAACGATAACGCTAGGTCTGTTTAGTTGAAAGCGCCTCTGTGCACTGAGTATTTTATTCAAAATAAATTTTGCAATTTTCGAAAGTTTCTTGTGATATTTAGAAAGTCGGTTTTTCTTTGTCAAAAGTTTGATCTTACTGAGTTGTTATTGTTTACAACCCGGAAAAGTTACGATGTGTGTAATCCACGTATATTATCGCGAGCTAGTTATTATAGTCACTGTGACAGATTCAGTGAAAAACTATAGTTTATCACATTTTTCACTTGGTAGCCATTACGTTACTCCTAAATCTTAACAAAATACGTCATTTAACGTTGCCAAGCTTCTCTAGATCTCCATAAGAAACCGGAAATCCTCCTCAATTTTCCCGGAAGCATAAAGTATTATTGATTCATACGTTGGAACCAAAGAGTATAATAATAATATGGGAGAAGAGAGCCCTCTAGTGCCATTTTGAAGCAGACCGATTTGAAGCGCCATCTGGATTTCTTAACAAGAACTAAAGCTCTATAGGTAGCTATAGGTAGATAGGAATGTATGTATACCTTCTTACGTATTCAATATTTGTTCATATAGGTGATTATTCAAATTTTTACTTGGTTTTTTGCAAATAGCAGCTGTGATAATTTGTTGATCATAATGCGATTTGAGAATAAAATAATGATACTAAAATAATGATCATTAAAAATTAATAATTGAAGTAGTGTGAAGTAATGGATATTTTAAGGATCTTATTTCAGTAACTAAAGGAAGAAAGGAACCATCATTATATTTCCGCGAATTGCATTTTGATCAATCTATGATTTATACAGCTTATAATTGCGAAAAACCAAGAAAATTTGAATGATCACATAAGAGTAAACAAATTTAAGTTAAAGAATTTCGCCGGTTACATTTATATTTGAATAGAATTGGCATTACACAGTAATGAACTACTTTATTTAGTAATTAATTGTAATCTGTAACTATAGTGCTACATTTTACGTTTACGAGAGAAAAATAACACACTGAGAACATCTATGTTTCACAGTAAAAAGTTTAAATATTGTTCAGAACACTATTTTATAAATTAACACAATTTTTACAAATTACAATAAATTACTTAATAACTTTTAACAATCTGCTAATTACTTTTAGTGAAATAAAACAGTTTTTTTTTGATATATTTTATTGTCAGTGTTACAATCTTTATCATACAAATTATTTTCTATTTTTATATTTTTTATTTTTATTATAATATTTCTGAGCAGCAGTTTTGGTTTCGTCTTCACCATCATAAATTAATTTTCCTACCAAAATTCGATTGACTGATCGACACCAGCTGTAAATTAATACATTTAAGGCCACATTCAAAAAGTATTTTTGAAAAGTGTCACTATGGGCTGGACATTTATTTGGACAATCTACAAACATTTCAGTAAAAGAAATAATCGTTTCTTTCACACGCTTTTTGGGTACGTTTTTCCTTAGACAAGATGTCGCAATGTTTTTAATTTCGTTGAAATAATTTTCTGTTTCCTTACTGGGATAGCACAGCCATTTTTTGTTTTGATATTCTTTTACTTTTATGAATGTATTATTTGAATTACTTGTGTTCTCTAGTAAAATGTTTTTACAAGTTTGACAACTTTTTACAACATTTTTTTAGAACCCAACCACAGACATAATTACTTTGACCAGCATCACTTGTAGACTGTTCAAGGCAAATTTCACTATTAAAATGAATTTTTTCACTTTCCCCAGGAACATCAGGAGTATGAACCTTCTCTCTTAAAAAAAAATCCAGTGTCTGGAGGCACTCATTCGAATCCTGCTCACAGTTTGCCCTCCTTGAATGAGGAGAATTAAAATTATTTAATAGCAGAGCTTTGAAAGCTCCTTCAAAAGCCACTGTATTTGGTGCATTATTTCTTGCCCCATAACTCCTGATGTTCCCGAAAAAATTTTCGACAGGGTCTTGGTTGAAGTTCCGTGTCAGCATTGGATCTAAACCATATTTACAAGACAACACTGTCCAAAGAGATTCCATGCCCTCTATTGTTTTAATTAGATTTGTCACAGATGGTATAGTTGTCTCAGTCAGACGGATTTTGTTTCCAACTTTAATTTTTTTAATATATTTTACAGTTCTAAAAACATTTTTGGCTTTTTGCCATAGTTGATGGTGCGGCGAATTGTGTTTTACAGGCCCTTTATAAATTTTACCATTTGGTATGAACATACTGCTTACATTCAAAGAATCAAACAAATTATCAATTAATAAAGTCATGTCTATTATTTGACGACATTCTTCGGGCAGATCCTTCCTTGCTGTCAAGTGTTCTGTTACAACAGCAACACTGTGACTAAATATTTGGGTCGCTGATTTCACACGCATTTTATTTATTTTCTCCGGATTTACGTGTTCTTCTGTTATTTTGTCAAGCAGACGTAACTCTCCATAAGATTTGTCGGCAGCATATACCATTTGGTAATATTCCCATTTTATGGTTTTCCTTTCATTTGATGTGATATATGTCATATCTTTGTTCAGCAAATTATTTCTGAGACCTTTTATTAAATGAGGAGTATCATACAGGGGGATTATGCTCTGACCATTGACTCTGAACATTTCATGGCGCCACTCTTTCCCTTGACGTAGATACGCGGCTTTTGTTTTTTGGACCAATTCGGTTATAGCGCCAACATTAACGGGACTTTGGTCACATACCGTGTTAACCACGATGAGGCTATTTTCCAGTGCATGCTGGACCACTGATTTTATTAAAATTTCTAGTTCCTGTTTTTTTAGCCCGGTTGTGAAATAATAAGCAATTGGTTGCTTAAAATTATTTTTCACACCCTTCACCATAAAAACAAGGGCATGATCAGCAAATGATGCCTCTTTATTAGACGCAAATCCTTCTAGGTCATCCTTATGTGCATTATACATAAGTTGTGGCGTAAGTGACATTTCGTCGAACATGAGACTGCAGAGTCGATCTGGCACATCCTTTTCTGCTAGCGTCTTTTTTATCTTTTCAAAGATGACGGGATTTATACCCGGAACTAATTTTATTTGGCTCAGCAACCGCTTCATAGCTTTTGCCGATGGCAACGCAAAATATTTGCACAACAGCCTATAACATTTAGGACTCTTTTTGAAAAGAGACAAGGACATTACTTTTTCCTCAATGGAAAACCGTCTGCCCTTGGATTTCTTGCTCGACTGCAGTTGCATGTGAACAAACAGTTGTGCTGGTTTTGTCATGTTTTTTGTAACAAGTTGAAATGCAGATTTATTGGACAATTTTTCAGCATTAGCCAGTCGTGATTTGAATGATTCTCCTTTTTTGCGCAAGCGACCTATTTCATTTTGGAGGTACTTCAATTTTTTCTGTAGTGGTCTCATTTGTATACAATTGTACAGCGCCCCAGACTTTCCACGAGTATCTGAAAAATGCAAAAACATAATAACATATTTTGTTCCAATCCCTCTAATTTAAAATTGTCTCTACACAAATAGAATGTAATTAGTTAATTACTTAACACTAACTCTGTTTGCAAAATCACTCTTAAGGAATTTTAATGCAGGCCAATGCTCAATAGTGGTACGGTAATAGGCTTTAATCATAATGCTCAAGATAAATTACCTTTGAATAATCGTTTTTGTCTGCTCATCATGCTGTAGTTATGCTCCATTGTCACAGAATTTGTGGCAGCTGTGCAGTGACTTTTATCTGAAAACATAAAATACAATACATTAATAATTGAGTATGCAAGAGAATGCACCATGTTGATGGAATACAAACTAATCATTATTATACCTGAAGTTGAAGTTGCAAGAAGAGAAGTATTAGTAGAAGGATGAGCAACACTGATAGCCTCAAACTGCCGAGTTGTAGCAGTGATGCTGTAACTTTCACCTGGAACAATATTGTAAAACATGTTAAAAATAAACAATGGTTATTCAGAAAGAAGGCTAAGAAAACTGATATCATTAATTGATGATACTGACAGTTTGTATGGTGTCAGATGCAAATAGTACCACTCCAGCAAAAATAAGTAGATGCACTCAAAATGCAGTAATATCAAAAACATTAGCTAATTACCTGGAGTAGTGGAAGGCAAAGAAGTGCTAGTGCTCGCCTCAGATTGCCCAGTTGTAGCAGTGATGCCATGACTTTCACCTGAAAGAATTAAGAAATGTAATATAATTATGTAAATATTCATGTAGGTAAACACTGATATCATTGATTAAGTAATTACAGAAACAAGCATGTTTAGAAAGAGTAGCCACATTTTCTATTTATTTATTTTGTCTGGTTTAACTATACAGGTTAGTTAGATACTGTATACAGAATTACATTAACCCTGGCATCTATAGTAATTACTTTAGTTTATGTACCTAATTACTTTCAGACAATTTTTATGAAATAGACAGGAATTTGAACGAAGTAAGAACTGTCAAAGAAAGCAAAGCTGAGAATTCTATAAACTACAGATTAAAATTGGATCTTAAAACTATTACTCAAGGAATCACTTTGTCTCGTTTATAGATAGGGGTGTTGGTGTTGGTAAAATTCAACTCACCAGGCAAATAAAGAGTAGGCATTGCCAATGCATTTAGACGCTTACAGCGATTACGGTGTTCGTCAGTGAAGTGAATATCACATATTCTCTTCTTCTTATAAATGTCATAGTCTGTTAATGTTTCCAGATTATATCCCACTAGATTAACCCAAGCTTTGAAACGCTCAGGATACTTGCCAGGATTCGGAAAAGAATGCATCACATTGCCTGAAACCAAAGGAAATAATATTGTAATTTTTTAAGCAGTTTTTGGTCAGGGGGTCGTCGTAAGAGCTTTCAATAATTAAAATATTAGGTTGTCTTAGGGGCGGAATCAAATATTATAAAGGAAATAATTGTATGAAAGGATTAAATATTAAAATTTTGAACTGATTATTTTTCCTTTAATCACTTCATCATCTTTAAATACATTTTTAAATCATTATCTGAATAACCTTTTCCCAACTACGTTTGGGTGGGCTTCCAGTCTAACCGGATACAGCATCAGGCATTGCAGTTGAACACCAGTATTTTACACGGAGCGCTGGGTAATAATACAATACCCCTGGGTAAAGACTGGTTGTAAGATTTTGGGTAACTGACTACCTGTAAGGACAGTCAAAGATCTACAAATGACAGCCTAGCCCAGCCAAATAACAGCTTAACGTGCTTTCCGAGGCACGGAGGATATTCGGTATATATGGGATACTTTTTTAAATTTAAAAAAAAATATACCTATTAAAAAAACCATTATAAATGTAAAAATAGTGGTCCACCGGTGTCGGGAGCAGGGTCCAAGCCACCGGCGGTCGCCTAACTATGGAGAGCTTCGAGATGGTCGCCGAGGTTCTTGTTGCCTTGGCCATCAGGTCATTGGCCATTACATTTTAACTAAGTACATATGGTGACTTACCAGTGTCCTTACATCCAAAAGCGCAACGGTGAGGCATTGTATCTATTTTGATAGACACACACAGCACAAAATAGCGTTTTTCGCAAAAACACAACGGAGGGACTAAAAATATTAATATCCGGGTAGTAATTACAAACACAGGACGGAGGATAAATTCAACTCGACGTCTGATAAAGATAAAACACCCAAATACCAATAATTAAGCGCAAAATGGACACACGAAACAAAAACAAGCGCGGACGCAAGTTGCGGCAACCATTAAAGTCATGTTGCCACTGTTGCCAGAATATGATAGCTTAATACCTTCCGTGACAAGATTGATGCCATAATTAAAAATACTGGAAAGCTATGAACTAAATAAAGGTCATAATTTTTCGGGAAAATTTAACTTATTATTCTCTAGAAAAATACTATTAATAAATTAGAGAATTGTTTTTTTTTTTGTATTTAAGTTGGGATTGCAGAGACATCTATCGGCAATTATGAAACTAATAGTTTCTCTGTTAAGAAATTTAGATGGCGCCTGTTTCTTTACTGAAGTTGTGCCTGTTCTAACTGTCTCCCCCCTGGTTGGAACACTAGCATCCGGTTCGCGAGGGAGGTAGGTAAAGTTGCACCGTGAAGTCCCTCTGGTATAGTTGAGCAGATGTATGCTTGTTCTAAGTTGCTGTAGTTTGATATGTTGCTTACTTAGCCATAGGAGAGAAAAAGATGTGTTTACTTGTGCCACTTTTTCTTACATTATTAAAATGAGCTTATTTATTCTGCTTTGCTTTTTGCGAGTCGATGTTTAAGTTAAGCCGTGCTTATAACGTCCATACAGATAACATTTATTATTTACTAGCTGTTGCCTGCGGCTTCACCCGCTACAACTCGAAAATTATCCCACGCGAAGATAAAATCGGAATAAAAACTACCCTGTGTGTTAATCCAGGTTATAAACTATCTGAGTTCCAAATTTTATTCAAATCCGTTCAGCAGTTTTTGCGTAAAGAAGTAACAAACATACACACTCACACACTCACAAACTTTCGTCTTTATAATAAAGTGTGATTAGTTCTTAAGGTTTTGAGTCTACCAATGATGTCTTAAGTACTTTTATAAAAGAAAAGAACAGTGGGATATAGGTCTTAGATACCAGTTACAGTAGCCACAGAACCTGGTTTTGTGCCCAATGGATAGCAATAGGCCTGCCACCTAAAATGTGGGTGTACGGATAGGTTCAGTCAAAGTGCAAAATTGCTTGGATACTTACGTGTGTTTTTTCCTGTGAACCTTTATAGTCGATAACTAGTTTATGTAAGGTGGCGTCATTTATGTAAGGTGGCGTCATTTATGTAAGGTGGCGTCATTTATGTAAGGTGGCGTCATTTATGTAAGGTGGCGTCATTTATGTAAGGTGGCGTCATTTATGTAAGGTGGCGTCATTTATGTAAGGTGGCGTCATTTATGTAAGGTGGCGTCATTTATGTAAGGTGGCGTCATTTATGTAAGGTGGCGTCATTTATGTAAGGTGGCGTCATTTATGTAAGGTGGCGTCATTTATGTAAGGTGGCGTCATTTATGTAAGGTGGCGTCATTTATGTAAGGTGGCGTCATTTATGTAAGGTGGCGTCATTTATGTAAGGTGGCGTCATTTATGTAAGGTGGCGTCATTTATGTAAGGTGGCGTCATTTATGTAAGGTGGCGTCATTTATGTAAGGTGGCGTCATTTCTCACTTCACCCGATTTTAGTTCAGAATAGGGTGGTCAACAAAAAAAAACTTATTAGTCCGTCAGATAGATTTCCAAAAAATATTGGACACGTATTTCTTCTTTTTTCACGTAAACAGACAATGAAGACGATACAGTGCTTAGAAAACTCGTGTGACGTCACAACCCCCCACTCAAATCTTTGACTTGTTATATCTTCGACAATTTTTATTGATTTGATGAAACGAACATTCGATGTTCGATAATCTAACAGACGGACTAATTAGAATCATATTTTTTAAGTCAGTAAACATTCCTATTGTCCATGCATTTTTGCAGCTGCACACGACTTCTTATCCTAAGGAGATTTTCAGTGACTGATAATGATGACGACATTAGACACATGACTGATGAAATCATTTAAAACAGTCATAACCATCATTCACTGAACCCAACCACTAGACTAGTGTTTACCCGAATTGTTTTTTTTTTAGGAAGGTCTTCACTATTCTCTTTTTTTACTCTTGTAATAAATTATGTAGGAAGTTAATAGAACGATCTTTGATAAGGTCACGTCCTGTCTGCCATCACAGCCGACACCGGACTACCCACATACGTTGGATACCTTCAATTTAGGCAAATGTCAAGGGTCTGAAGGTAAGGGATCAACTGAAAGGTCCCCGAAGATATATAGCCTTCATTACTTATTAATGTCTGAGGGTTAACAAATTTAAATAAAATATTTTGAATGATTATGTCGTGAGGAATGTTTTAACTGCCCGTTGGGGCTGCGGGTTGTTGTAAAAGATACCGCTTCCTCGACATAAAGGACTAAGAAGGAACATGGGTGGTTTTTAGTCAGTAGAAGTCTGACACTCCCTTTCGTCCCTCTGCCCAAGAGCGGGAGGGGTTATTTAATGATTTCCCGCGCGCAAAAAAAAAATCTTTAGAACGAATTAAATTAAATACTTTAACTTTTAAGTAGTAAAACAACGGAATTTTAAAACATACAAATGCAATGGTCAACCTCGCATTAGAAATAATTATTTAAATAAAAACAATTACTAAACCTTAGCTATGAACTTTTTAATTAAATTATTGCAAAAAGCACGCAAACGCAATCTTAACTTCACAGAAATACCGGTTTATTGCCAACTAAAAAAAGCTAATTAAATGTCTAAATTAAAATAAAGAAATTAACTGTTTTAATTTATTTCTGTGAGTAACTTCAAGTTGAAGTTTTTACTAAACGTGAAGGAAAACTGGCTTTACGATTCACCAACGTCATCCGTTTGTGAAAATGCATTAAAAACAATGCAATGTGTGTGCGTATATTTAATGCTCTGACAGTATTAAAATCCCACGTATAATTTGCCAAGTGTCTGACAGTCTGAGTAGAAATTCTTTTCCCTTAACCATACTTTAACTGCCGTACTCAGAGATATTGAATGATTACTTAAGCCGTCACTTACTAAAGGTTTGACTTATTTTTGTATGAAAAAACCATTACTAAGTGATGGCCTAAGTTATCATTAAAGCTCTCTGAGTGCGGCAGTTAAAGTATGGTTAAGGGAAAAGAATTTCTACTCATTGACTGACTTATTTAATAGGAAGTTGGAAAATAAATAAATAAATAAATAATAAATATTCCACAACTATCACACAACGCCATCTAGTCCCAAGCTAAGCAGAGCTTGTGTTATGGGTACTAGACAACTGATAAACATACTTATATATTTCTAAATACATACATATTATAGATAAATTACACCCAGACACAGAACAAATGATCGTGCTCATCACACAAACATTTGTCCTGGGTGGGAATCGAACCCACGACCTCCGGCCTAGCAGTCAGGGTCACTAACCACTAGACCAACAGGCCAGTCAAAAAATAATTAATTATTACGGTTAGTGACGTCACAAATCCCCACTCAAATCTTTGACGCGTTTTATATTCGGCAATTTTTATTGATTTGTTAAAACAAAAAATACGTATCCAATATTTTTCGATAATCTTACAGACGGACTAATTAGAATAATATATTTAGGTCAATACATATAATATTAAAACTAGCACGATGCAGCTTGTGACACAGATACACAAGTGACGGTCGTGCTTATTGCTTGACAAATCGCGTTGCTCGTCACATCGCCACAGATCTTCAACAGACGCAACACGATAATTATAATAGTTTTGTTCTGAAGATATTTTTCGACATCAATGGAGCCGTTGTATAAAATGATAGTTTCGCAACTGCTGAGCATAAGGTCCTAGGTTTGATTCCCGGGCCGGGTGTTATTGGGTTTTTCCTTTAGTAATTTCCCAGTAACAGCCACTGAGTCTGGATTTGTGCCCGGTTGATGGCAATAGGCTAGCTCCCTTTCACATGGGACTTACGCATAAGTGGTGGAATGTGAGTGTACTATTATATACTCCACCCCACAGAGATTACATGCGTGACGTTATGTTATGAAACAAATAAACGGAATACCCAAAGACTATCTATATTTTAAAATAAATCCATATATCCCTTGGTCACGCCATCACGCGTGAACAGCTGGACCGATCTCACTATTTTTTTTATGTGTTTGTTATTGTCAGAAAAAGCTTCCTATGACAGAAAATAAAATGTAGGTAGTCGGTACGTAGTAGGTATGAAAAAGGGCATTGCAAGGGATGCCGGGGTCAGCTAGTCAACAATAAAACAAAATCCCAAATAATTCCGTCCACGTCAAAATTAAAACATTACGTTTCCACAGCCAAGCTTCTAGTTTCGACAAGGGATTATGTTGCCATGTGAAAAATAAACGGTCAAGGGTCGAATTGGCGCGCATAATGACAGGTGTCAAATGTGGATTAGACATGGCGGATTTGGGTTCAATAGAACGTTATGAGCAGAGAGGTTGGTTAGGAACTAAATATTTACTGTTTTCGCAATTTTTCCTTTATATGTGCTATAAGACGTTGCTTTGTGTCAAATTTCAAGATTCTGAGTTCACAGTACCCTGTAGGTTTTGATTCCCTTGCAAGTGTCGAAAATTTGCGGTAATTTGCGGCATAAATGGCTCTATGTTTTGGTTGCGTGGGCTTAGAAGTGTGATTTTTCCACTACTTTAAGGGACAAAGTACACTTAAGTAGGTATTTGATATAAATTTCTGCTTGATACCTCCAAGCTTTCCGGAGAAAACGGACGGACGCACGGACAAACGGATGTTGTCCGTCCGTCCTTGTGTCCGTCCGCCCGTAAGTGATCAAATCAAATAATTTATTCGCCTTATATGGGTAAATAGATGGTCCATTGTGCATTACATAATACAACAGTTATAAAGATCCTCATATTAACCATTTCTGGTATGCAAAACTTAAAATAAAAGTTTATAAGAAAGTTAATTTTTACGTCTAACAAATACAGAGGTAGATAAATACAGAGGTAGTGATCCTATAAGGGTTCCGTTATTTCCTTTCGAAGTACGGAAAACTAAAAAAAAACAATAATACTACAGGTACCTATTACCCACATAATAATATTAATTTACCATCCCGCATGACGTGAACCTCGTGAGAACTGAGAAAGAGAAACTAAAATTCAATAAACAAATATACCTCGACTTTGCACACGAGGTTTGCACATGTGGAATGTGAACTCTGTTATCATGGTGCCGATAATCTCAACGGCCAGTTGCCTTATAGCCAAGAGTCTCGACCAAAATCTTTGGAGGCTCTGGATCAAGAGCCTGATTCAGAATGCAGTATTCCTTGATACGACTTACTTTGTTAGGGGAGTTGTTGGTATAATAGGGTAACCTTTAGTAAGACTGGCCACAAAATTTTAACAACTCAATAACTAGGTATATAAATCAGAAGTGTGTCCATTAGTGTCCATTAGTGTTAGTAAGTAAACTACAACTTCTAAAAACATAACCAATTCAGTTCTAAATATATTTCAGTTGACACGTAAAATGACATTGTATTTCGGAACAAACAAAAGCTTGAGCGACAGAGTATTTATTGATACGCCAATTTATAGTTTAGTAAACGTTTAGATTTGGAACGAAATTTTAATATTCAAAACGTCAAAATATTTCAGCTGTGAATTGTACCTATTGTTGAAATAGGACAGATAACATATTTGATAGACTGTTTGTCTATTGATGTTCCGCCATGTTTATTTATTGTATTAATTCAATAAATCTAGGATCTATTAGCAGAGTGACGGGTGGAAGCTAATATTTATGTGGCTTAGATAAATGTATTCTGTCTGGGTGTCTGAGAATTAATTTAATTTATACATTACTAGCGGACGTCACGCGGTTTCACCCGCGTAGTTCCCGTTCCCGTGAGAATACAGGGATAAAAAGCCTATGTTACTCAGGGTGAATGTAGCTTTCAAAACTACTGCGCCGATTTCTAAAATTCTCTCACCATTGAGAGAATTTTAGAAATCGGCGCAGTAGTTTTTGAGTTTATTCAATACAAACATACATACAGACACTCAAAAATTCAAATCTTTACTCTTTATAATATTAGTGTAGATAATATAACATCACGTCTGCAGTTCCCCATGGGTAAGATTGAGAAGTTTCAAATAGTACACCCACATGTCGCATGATTTGTTAAAGTTCATCATCTGTTTAACCGGATGCAGCTGAATACCAGTATTTTATATAGAGCGATTGCCTATCTGACCTCTACAACCCAGTTAATACTGAGTAATACCCTTTGGTAAGACTGGTTAACAGACTTTCAGGTCACTGTAGCGACTGTCAAAGATCTATATAAATGGCAGCCGGGACCAACAGCTTAACGTGCTTTCCGAGGCACCGGAGAAACTCGGTATGTAGTGGGTGGTCACCCATCCATAGACCAACCTAGGCAAGCGCGGCTTAACGTAAAGATTGACCCGAGTGGCAGTAATGATAAAGCCACGAGCTCCTACGAGCTCATTATTTGTTAAAATTGTAGGCTATGTAAATGAAGACGAATCTATTGCAATCAATTGTTCATAAATCTAGGCTCTAACTGTACTTTGACGAATAAACTTGATCACACTCCTCTATCGCTCCACTGGTGGGGGCAACGGGAAATGTGGATTTTTGTTCCCAATGTCCCCACTGTCATACACCTATTAATGAAAGAAGATTACGTATTGGGACGACGTTTTCCTCATTCGTCGTATGACGTGCTCATTATTGTTCATTCCAACTGATTACCACACGTGTTACAAAGTCACAGGTGTCATTTCAAACTTCCTTTTATGTAATCATTTCATATTTTTTCCATTAAATACAAGATGATCTTTTAGTCACCGTCCAAATTCTGATATTATTAATCTTTGGCGAAAATCATTGAATACATGTTTTTCTTCATTTTTCTTTAAGTATAAATCAATACAAAAATATTGAGATATCACATCACAAAGTTTTAACGTTTCACGGAGGGCGGTATGAAAATTTTTAATATCGATTTTTTTTTTCATAAATGTTGTTAGTGAATGATACCTAATGGTTGATGGCTTCCACGCCATCGTCAGACAGATCTGCCTCTTTGCTCTGCAGAGTAAGGGACAGCTCCAACTCCATCCGGAAGACCATTGCATCACCTAACAAAGAAGAATCGTACCGGGGAGGTGGGGGGGGAGGGTTGTTCAGAGATGCAATCTGAACAACAGCCTTGTTGTGAAATATTTACAGGGTGTGAATCAACCCTTCACACATACGTCAACCAAGCATTCTGTACATCAAACTAAGTACCTCTACGCAAAAATTTTTGCTGGGAATCAACTTTTTTTTTTGGGGTCAAGAAACACATTTTACGGTAAAACTCAGTGTTGCACTCTTAAAACATTGTGCTAGTAGATGCTTTGAATAGTAAAAGGGTCATGCAGGTAATTTAAGTAAAGTTACAACCTGAAAAACTAGTATTTACAAAAACAGCTGTGCAAAATTTGGAACTTTGACCCCCAATATCTCCGTAACTAGGGGGTTCCCAGGTATGGTCTAGAACTAAAAAATGATCGCAGTGGTGGGGAGAACAAGTGCCCTTCGTTTGCGTTAAGGGTACTTTTACACCCTTTATTAAGTTTACTAACATAGATATAAGCTATCTTTTTGTTTTTACTAACCCTTATTGTGGATGTTGCTTATCCGAAGTAAAGTTTTTTTTTTGTTTATTTTAGTGACTAGAAAAAATTTGGACGGTGACAAAAAAATCATCTTGTATAACGTTACATCACGCCTGTAATCCCGGGCCGCGGGTAGTCCACCGGTTATCGCGGCCTCGACATAGAGGGCGAAGAAGGAACATGGGTGGTAAAAAAAAAAAAAAAAGAAGGGTTATGCAGATGATTGTGTCACCCATTTTATTACACCCACATAATTATCGCCAGTTATGTAAAAGTCTCATGTAATAGGAGGCGGTCTTATTGCCATCAACTGGACACAAACCCAGACCCCGTGGCTGTTACTGAAAAAATCCTGACAGAAAAACCCAATAACACTTTGCCCGGACTGGGAATCGAACGCAGGACCTCAAACACGTAACAATTAATTTAAATAAAAAGATTATTCAACCGTGCTTTGTGAATAATGAAGCCGCACAGTTCAAAAGAGAGGCATTAAAAATAATTAAAAGCACTGTTGTATTACATGCATTGCATTACAGTCTCTTTATTTTAACGCAATCAAGCGTTCATGCGGTTTTGTTGAAGATAAAATTAATGCTGAAATACATAATTAATTCACCGATTCAATAATTGAAGGTATGGTTTACCTCATTTGTGGTTTGAATACCTTTGCTTCCGTATATTATATTATATTAATTCAGCAATATCAATCAATTTTCCTGTAATATTTTATTAATATATGATTTTGATTTTTGTTACGGAGTTCATTCAATAATTTCAATGGAGTTTCCTTTTTTTATTGATTATTTGTGGTTTGACTGTTTGAGGTAAACGTGTATTAGGAAAATTATTTAAATTAAATAAATTAATGATAATTCATTTAAATTAGAATGAATGAAGCTGACCGTAGAATCGATGACCGTTGGAGTCATTTAATTTCATTTATTCAAGAACAATTTACATTGTATCTGAATGTGTTACAAAAATAGAAATATAATTATATATTTCGTCTTAACAGAAATTCACCAATGTCAAAAATCGAATTAAACAATCAGGTTATCAATCAGAATAATCAAAATAATACATATCAAATCCGTTAAAAATCACAAAATAATAAATAATCAAACACAATAGTATATCATTGACTATCACAAAAATACCTAATTTCCGTATCAACTGATGAACTCTTCAATATTGTAATCGTTTTTAGTAAATTTGATCGTAGACGTGTTCTTGAGTGTGGAGACTGTGAATCGTAATCATAAAAACGTAAAGTGGATTTCTCCCTGCTCGGTCGAGCGACGACCTTCGTAGGATGGCTAGCAGCAAATGAGAGTTTGCCGGGATTCGAGTTATGGGCCTACCACGCGCTCAGGCTTTTCAGTCTTGCCTGCGCGATTACACGGTGCACACGGTACATCGCTTTTGTTGTTGGTAAAGCTGTAATACCAAAACCAACCACACGCGCGATGTATACCTACTGTATGTACCGTATAATCGCGCAGTCAAAAGTGTGGTGAAGCATGAGCGTGTGGTATTAGGCCCATTAAGTGAAGTGACCAAGTCGGTTATATCTAGAATAAGCGGTAAGAGAACTGCTTTTGTTTTCTAGGTTACAGTCACAATAGGGTATTTCACCAAAAAAGTCTAATTTGCCCGTCAGATAGATTTCCAAAAAATATTGGACACGTATTTCTTCTTTTTTCACGTAAACAGACAATGAAGACGATACAGTGCTTCTAAAAGTCGTGTCAAGTCGTGTAACGTCACAAGGTTAGTTCTTTTTTACCTCCAAAGTGACGTCAAAAGCTCATGATTTTTGACACGTTTTTATTTTCGTAAATTTTTATTAATTTGATAATACAAAAAACACGTACTTATCCAATATTTTCCAATATCTAACAGACGGACTAATTAATTTTTTTTTGGTGAAATACCACAGTGAAATACCGTATAACTATGTCTATGAATTACTGTTATGCAAAATACCTCGACCTACAAAAGACGAGGGGCTTAACAACGAACCGCCGCCTGACTTTGTTTGTTCGCCAACTAATTTCAAACTACCCGCGTTCAGACAATAACGCAAAGCAAACAAAACATTAAGTATTTTCACTATTTGTGTTGTATAGTAAATTGCGAATTTGGTTTTTGATGTTAGTTTCGACTTTAAAACCAGGAATTTCAATGACCTGGTTCAATAGCCAGGAGCGTAGCCACGGTGCAATTTTAAAGCTGTAATTTTAAGTAAATACTAGCGGACGTCACGCGGTTTCACCCACGTAGTTTCCTATTCCTGTTAGAATACAGGGATAAAAAGTAACCTATGTTACTCGGGGATAGTGTAGCTTCCCAACGGTGAAAGAATTTTTAATACACTTTGTCGAAAACTGGCACTTAAAACACTACGATTACGTTCGAAAATGTATTTCGCAACCGTGTCTCTTTCTTATTTTTCCACAACCAAGTGCTGTAAAGACAATTTCCGCAGATAACTTCTACCTAAACTAAATTCAAATCGATTAAAAAATAGGAAATCGTAAAAAAACACCATCGACTATAGAGTAGGCGATTTTCTTTTTTAATGTCGCCATTCTGATTTGCGTCATTCCAGCGTAAATATTTATTGAATATTTAAATTGTGATTATAATTAGAATACCAATTATAAATAAAAAATATTATTTTAAACAAATATTTACTTTTATGAACAAGTTAACGTATCTTTGACTACAAAATAAGAAAAATATAATATAAAATTGAATTTTATTTATTTCTGTGATGCTGTTTAGCTGCTTCATTCCTTTGGTTCCCCTTAAACGTGGCGAAATCAATCCGCGGAAAAAAGCAAATTAAATCATAGTCTGATACAAATTGATGACAAAAATACTAACCTATCGTTTTATTAGTTTACTAGCTGAACCCGGCATGCCTTGCAATGCCCTTTTTCCTACCTACTACCTGCCTACAACCTACCTACAACGTACCTACCTACCTACCTACCTACCACCTACCTACCTACCTACAACAGTAAGGTTGTACTATCTACACAAAAAAAAAAGCTATCCCATGTCCGTCTCCTGGTTCTAAGCTACCTCCCCACCAATTTTCAGCCAAATCGGTTTAGCCGTTCTTGAGTTATAAATAGTGTAACTAACACGACTTTCTTTTATATATATAGATTTCTTCGAAAGTATATTGAAAAACTTCGTTTATGACACGTGGGAATTTGTTATTTCACTTCTCGACCCCATGGACGCCCACACCATACGGCTCGAGTATTCATTCCGCCTCAAATGCAATAACAAACTTTCCGCACATGTATCAAAATGTACTATTTCAAATCGGTTCAGTACTTTTGAAGGTTATTCGTACATACAAAAACACAAATCTTTCCTCTTTTTATTAATAGTATATACCTAGATATATACATAGATAGAATCTGGTGCCAAATTCACAGACCTATCTGTTATAATGTACATATATAAATTCACACCCTTTTTTTAAGGGGGGAAGTAAGGTGGCTTATATTGATATTCGTATGACTGATGGCCGATGGCTTACCTTATTGGTAAGGTTCTTCAGAAAGGGCATTACTCGCAACCGCACCGGCGTGCGTGTACGATCAGTGTGAACGTGGATGAGGTACATCGTGCGTCTGGTTGGTAAAACTGTATTACCATTACCAACCACACGCGCGATGTACTGTGTGCACCGTGTAATCGCGCAGGCAAGACTATGGTGAAGGTTGAGCGTGTGGTAGGCCATAAGGATCGTAGCAGGTTGTGTTCTGTGGTTTCTGCATACCCCAAGGGGTAAAAAGCGTGGGTTTATGTACGTTTGTATAAATCATCATTTAAGCCAAAAATGAGAAAAAAATAAATTAAAACATGGAGAACAATCATTAACTTTTTCCTGAAGCCAAAAAAGCTGTAGGCGCGCGCAACAATAAGTGGGTTATTTCAAAATGCTTGTTTCGCATAGAAAAGTTTTTGTTTACAGAAGCCACAAAAGTATCAGACTGAAAAAACTCCAGTTTTTCAGGAAAATTTCGAAATTTTAACCTTGAATAAAATTATTTTTTTTCCACCATGTTGCTCAAACGCTCACGTTTTCACGAAGCTGTTGAAACGTCGGAAGTTTTATAAAAGTTTTTTTTTCTTTACGCATTTAAACTGGGTTGCTTTGTTTGGTGATTGTTATATAAAGGGTTGTTTCATTTGAAGTGCTCAGTCTTCAACCATCAGTCGCTAAGATCGGTTGCAAACGTGGTACTCAGGTTTCTGGTTGCCAACCAGATAAAGAAGAAGAAACCAACCGTCTGGTTACTTACTGGGTCTTCAATAATAGTCGCCAGAATCATCAAGAACATTGTCATAAAGTGAACTGAAATTATCAAGAAGAGAAGTTGAATAATTCTGCAGTTCAAAAAGCGTTTTTATTTTTATCATTCATCTGGATTAATTCACCGGTCGGTCGGAAGATCTGTTAAACCTCAATATCGTCTAAAATGAATTTTAGTGTAAATCCTCGCGATGTAAATCCTCAAAATTACATTATAATCAGTGGAAATTTGCCTACGAGTACGGTTCAGGCATGTCTGCAAATGCCAAGGTCCTCATTTGAGGTTTGGCAGCCTAGAGATACGCAACAGGCAAATTTGCCTAGAAATATGCAACTTACAAATCTGCCTAGAAATTCACATCAGGCAATTCTGCCAAGAAATATGAATCAGGCAATTCTGCCTAGAAATACGCATCCGGCGATTCTGCCTAGAAATACGCAACAGGCAATTCTGCCTAGAAATACTCATGAAGCAGTTTGGCCGAGAAATACGAATCAGGCAATTCTGTCGAGAAGCACTGCCCCGCGAACTTGTCTACCTAGAAGCTCACTTCAAGAATACTTGCCAAGGAATACTTCTCAGGCATTTCCCGAACCTAATGTGGACATTTGGCAATACCAAGATTTCTGTTGGTTTAACATCTCAACTTCTAACCAAAATATACTACCAAGAATCCCTCATCGTTTGGTGAATATGCCTCAAAACCGTCTGAGGCATTTAGCATTACCAGTGAGGATGTATCCCAGCGAGAAAAACTGCCCTTTGTGTACGTATCCCTGTCTCTTAACAACTGTGATCGAATATCATCGGACATTGATTTTTCAATCTTCGACGCAGAGCTTAACGTTACAAATCCAAGAGCCCTAATCAAAGTCTCTTGTGACATTTGAAATTTTCACCATCAAAACTGCTCAGAATATGTTCTTGGTATTAAAGTTTTCTTTCTCTCTCTGTCCCCAGGTGAATGGCGAGGAGAGAGAAGGATGCTAGACATCACTCGAGACAAGCCTGTCAAAGTCTGCGTGCGCGTCGTCGTGCCGGTTCGGGATCACCCAAAAGTAAGTACCTACTTAGGAGCTGCTTATGATTTTTTAAAGAGGAGATGTTGATTGTGGTCATTATTATTTCGATGATTGCAAACTGTTCTTACATTAAAATTGTACAAAAAATATTTACACATGTCATGTTGTATCAACCTCCCAGATCGTGAAATTTTTGTCGTCGAGGTTTGAAAAACGCTTTCAGTTTGCTGGCTGTTATTTTAACGCGGAAATCGTTCTTTTCTCCGTAAAAAAAGATGATAAAAAGAACCCTTGCTTAGCTTATTTTTTATATGAATTAAATTTATCCCTGTCTACTCTGGTCAGATATGTAAAATTGTAAATAATGAAGTTAGTACCATTAACTAAAAAATTAAAAATGGGTTTAGTTTTTTTGCAAATATCTCAAACACTGATGAAAATTTTTCAAATTTGAAAAAATACTCAAAAAGAGGAGGAAATTTCCGAAAAAAAATTTAGTTCCGGAATTATAAGACCAATATTAATAACTTTCCCATAGGGTCGAAAATACGCCCGAAAATGGGTACTCCGGCTTGCGCAAGCTAGGCCGCATTCGGACCTTTAATGAATAAATATTATTTAAACTTACTAATTATGAAAATTAAAATTTGAAAAAATTCAAGCACCTGCAGGATAGATCAATAAACAATAATCCGTGGTTCAAAAAATTTTATCTTGAAATTTCAATAAGTTATCCATTAGTTAATTAACATTTTTTTGAAGCACGAACATAAACATTGCAATTGCGATAATAGGGTATTTACCAAAAAATATATAATTAGTCCGTCTGTTAGATTATCGAAAAATATTGGATACGTGTTTCAGAAAAAATGCAACAAATCCAAAATCATATATTGTTCAGCCAAGAAACATCACTGTTTCCCAGAGCGGGACGACTCATTTGATGAATTTCAAAAAAAGAGGCTATTATAATAACCTTTCGTTTTTAACCCCTATTGTCCCAATGCTTTGCAAAAGTCAAGTCTCCCCATAACCTTTAACTCTTCTCTCTGTGCGATTTTCTCCGGCTATTCTCTTACTAACTTTAAGTCCTCACGCCAGCATTTTCTAGACCTCCCCCGGTGATGACGCCTGTCTTCTGGCACCCACAGTGTGACGACTTTGGCCCATCAACTTTGATGCATTCTACAGATATGGCCCGCCCAGTTCAACCTAGCTTGCTTTTGAATTATATTGCTGTATTGCGAATTCTGTCGCTGAGCTTAAGTCCCAAAAGTATACGCAAAGATGTGTCCATTAATACACCCTTATTTAACAACAGTTAAGTTTAGTTTAAGTCTCACCTAAAAGGGGTTAGCCTATTGCCATTAACCGGGCGAATACGCAGACCACAGATTTAGTATTATTTTCAAATATTTTTTAACTAAATGATTGTTTAAATTTTTTAAAATCAAACCAATCCCTCACCCTAACACTACCACAAATTGTTTGTTCCTGAACCTAATAAATAACGTTATTTTCGCTTTCATACATAAGGGTAGTCTCCCCGTCACGTTTGCCAGATGAATTGAAATCGTTTCGACGTAAAAATATCGTTTTTTCGGAGTTGCACGTGCGTTAATACACGAACACGGAACGCAAAACGTTTAGGGTTCCGTAATTGGTCATTTGGATTAGTGAAATCGGTGGAATGGTGACGTTGCAAATATATGTTTTTTTCGGGTATGTAGTAGGGTCTTAGTAAAGTGATTCGTTTGGGGTATCGAAATTATTTTTTGTATTTATTCTTCTCTGAACACACGCCACATGAAGCTCTGGCGTTAGTACTGATATTGTTGAAAAAATGACCGCCTGTATTTCCTAATCAGTTAGTCAGATTTCTACCCTGTAGTGGGTAGCTTTACCCATAAGTATTCAGTCATATTTAAGTCCCATGACCCTATTGCATGTTACCGGGAACAAATTCCGAATTCTAGGCTGTTACTCAAAAATAACACGGTAGAAAATACTATCGAAAATTGCTAGACCTGGAACTTGAACTTAAGACCTCATATTTAACAGTGGTTGCGACCTCTATCTACTAACTGTGTTGTGGAGACCATATAGGCAACACTTCCATGACTTACTGGCGTTCAGTAAGATACTAGTGCTAGACTTTCAGTTAGGCTTTAACCCGTCAGCCACAGAAATTGCGAAAAGACAGACGGCAGTTTGGCTTTTGATCTTCTTTTTCATCTCGTTTTTACGCGACTACGAAGGAAGGGTAATCATTTTTCACAATATTACCGGAAACAAAAAACCGATACTCACTCAATTAAACAAACAATATCACATTCCCAACTTTTATCTCCAGACCAAAACAAAATGTTTGCAGTCTCATTTTTCTTCTTCCCTCGCATCTTATGAAACTCGAATGAAAACATTATGGAGGCCTACGGAACCCGTTCTTGCTTCAGCGCTCAATTTTGCTCGAATGAGTGAGTACCCCCGTCATTTCGTAGCTCTGCGTGTGATAAATAAAGCATCACTCTTGTTGGTACATGTTGAGTAGGTAAGGAATGGAGTGAGAACGTGAGAGGCGTAATGGTTCAATCAAGGTTTTTGTATGTCTCTTACGTGTCTAACTTGTGGTGTGTCTTCAAGAAACTGTTCGACTATTCCTGTCTGATTTTAGTGTTTATGATGTTGTATTTCGATAAAAATATGCCACTTTTCCAAAAAAATAAGAAAAAGATATTAAAGATATTTTTGCCACTATCGCGCAATTTTGCTAGCAATATTAACATAATTTATCGTAAGTAGAGGAAGGTTAAGTGGTCAGTGTGCTTCCAGGTCAAAAGCTGTGGACATAACAATAAGTTAGTGAAATAGTAAATACTTTGGTACTCACTTAAATTCTACTGCATGACATGCTTGCAAAGTTGCACAGCCTCGTATTTAATCTTTCCAAACGGTTCTTTTTCGAGAAACCAAAACTTCGTTGAGATTTCACTTTCGATTCGGAGACACATAATACGTGTAAACACTCCATTGACTGGCTACTCTGTGCCACCAAACGAACCCCACGTACGAATATGACTGGGTATCTAGTATTTCCTCGCTATAACACGTTGAAAAATTACATGAATTTGCTTCGTAGGATTAGGCAGGGTTTGTATTGGTGAGCTTTCACGATTTTTATTTCCCGAGAGAAAAAAGTTAAGTTAAATTAGATGCAATGTTATGGGCATAATATTTCATTATGTCTCTATAAAGGGTGTAAAAGTACCCTTAACGCAAACGAAGGGCATTTGTACTCCCCACCACTGTGATATTTTTTTTTTCTAGACCATACCTGGTCTAAGTTCCAAATTTTGCACAGCTGTTTTTGTAAATCTGGGGGCACGCCAGTGCCCCCCCCGCCAAGTCAGGCAATAAAGTGGCACGGCCGTACCATCCTTTTCTCGAACCAGTTCAGGCCATTTTCGACCTCCTATAACTTCGTTGTGGATAAAACTAGAAGCCTGAATTTTAAAAAAGTAGTGAGATCCATGTAATACTAAGTCAGTAAATATATTTAATCCCTACTTAAAAACCTTTGATGATTTAAATAAAAGATTGACTTGGCCATTGCATCACATTGGCCAATGCGATGGCGATTAGCTATTACAATGGCCGGTTTATAAGTGGGGATTAAATATATTTACTGACTTGGTATTACATGGATCTCACTACTTTTTACGGTAAAAGTGAGTTGCGCGGCTTGGCTTTTTTTACAAGTTTTGTTTTTGGTGGCATACTAGTTTTTCAGGTTATAACTTTACTTAAATTACCTTACCTTACCTTACCATGACCCTTTTACTATTCGAAGCATCCACTAGCACAATATTATATGAGCTACATTGAATTTTACAGTAAAATGAGATTTTTACCCCAAAAAAAAAGTCTAAAAATTTTTGCGTAGGGGTACTTAGTTGTACAGAATGCTTGGTTGACGTATGTGTGAAGGGTTAATTTACACCCTGTATATTTGACTGCCTCATTGGATTAGTGGATTCTAGGATGACTGTCGAGCGTAAAGTCCATGGTTGGATTTCCAAATCGGGCGAAGTGTTATTGGGTTTTCATATCAGAAATTTCTCAGTAGCCCCCGCGGAGTCTGGGTTTGTGCCCATTTAATGAAAATGGCTTGTCCCTGTGACATAGCAAGTAAGCACAACTGGTGCCATGTGCCAGGACTTGAAAGCAGTGCCATGAAATGTACACATTTATTGAAGTGTTAGAGTAAATAAAGTATACTTATACGGATATCCAAACTTTGAAATATACACATTAATATTTTAGTAACATTTCAGTAGCATTTTGTTTTAACAATATATATTTCGACCGGAATTTAACCCTCTATAAAAAATTACCCTTCAGTCCTCAATAATGAAAAGAAATCTCACTAAAAACCATATCCGTATAGCAATCAATAAGGATTAAAACCCCATGGCCATAAAAAGCCCACAAAGATAAATCAAATCGTTCCCTTAGGGCGATAAAACCCACAAAAAGTACCATTAGCGATAACACACTGAAATTGATTGAACCATAGGTACTTGGTACTATGATAAATGTGAAGGTCCATTTGTGTGGGCAATTTAGTACATGTACACAGATCATATAAATTAAAATGGTGACGTAAAGAACAAAAAACAATTGTGTGTTAGTTTGATAACATAACGTAATATCACGCCTGTAATCCCCCAAGGGTTAGGCAGAGATATAACCAATAGTACACTCACATTTCACCAGTTATATGAAAAGTCCCATGTTCCACTAAATTCAGTTGCACTAGGCAATGCTCCTGCATAAGCTTATTTAATGAGTTACAACCGCTCAGAAATATTAATTCCCGGTAAAAAAAACGTACCGAGTTTGGCGACAACCAATCCTGAGGTTCCGATAAAATGAGGAGAGACCACGGGTAAGGCACATGATAGAATCAAGTGAGCGTGGTTCTCCATCGGGGCTAAATTATAAGGCCGAAAAAAATTACCGAATAGGACACTGATGATGATATCTAGTGAGTGTGTCTCCGTCAGAGGTTGAATTTATGCACTGTAAAACCTAGCGCAACTGAAAAGTTACACTAGTTCAGTAAACCAGATTAACAACCGGACTACTGCAACTAGACCGCACTATTAAGTACACCTCTGCCCTATTTTTCGGGGATTACAGTCGTGATGTTATGTCATGTATATTTCGATCCTGAAAAATTCGACGACACAAACTCTTAACAACAAATACAAACGGGAAACTATTTCACACCAATCGGCAACCTGGCAAAGATCAAAAGGGCTTTCCTTGTTAAAGCTCCCTTACACTTACGACTAACAATACCGTCACGTGTCGCATTACCCTCCAATGTAGCTTTGCTTAAGACGGGTCTCCATAGCAGCATATTGCTTAGCTATAAAAGTAACTTATGCCCTCGGCTTCGCACGCGTGGTAGTCGTTAAAACTATGAAACTTATCCCAGAGTAATGTGCTGTCATGATAAAAGTTCTATGTCCCAAATCAAGTCTGCCAAACTGCTGTTTTTTCAAGAAATTCCATGAAATTTGGCATACGAAAAGACCTGATTTATCACAAGAAACTAAGAGAAAAGCAAACTTACCTTCACACAAAAAGTTTTACAGTGACGCAATCGCAAGACGATTGCGATGCAACCTCCCTACGTTCTTCACTCTTAGGCATTTAACAGTCGCAAAATTGCATCGATACAGTAACGTTGCTATTATGATGAGCAGCGGTGGCCCAGTGGTAGCGGCCCCGACTTACGAACAGTAGGTCGTGGCTTCGAATCCAGGCAGACACATTACTTTGTGTAATTTCATCACCGCTGCTCTGAAAATGGTGAAGGATAACATCGTGAGCAAACCGATTATGTCTAAGAACCAAAAACTTCGAAGACATGTGACATCTACCAATCCGCACTGAGCCCGCGTAGTAGATTATAGCCCATTCCCTCTCAAAGAGAGGAGGCCTGTGTCCCAGCAGTGGGAACATTAATAGGCTGTTGATGATGAGTAGCGTTGCTGGCAAATGCAAGCGAGCTGATCTTCTTTGCAAAAACAAATGTTCTACAAGATGCGCAGAAGCGCGACAGCATCGCTACAAAAACTCGCCATGGGTGAAGGCCCTTACCATACATACCATATTACCCTCCAATCTGCCCTCACTCTAACATCTCGCGTTACAAACAAACCAGTCTACATATAACACGCGCTCCAAAGCCAATTTCCCTTTCATTCCACTGTCATTGTTAACAGAACAAAAAATCGCGCCAATTCCGCGTAACCTGACGCTGTGAATTCGGGAAATGTTTTTGATGGATTGTGTATGTTAAAGGGTGTGCTGTTGATGATGAGTAGCGTTGCTGGCAAATGCAAGCGAGCTGATCTTCTTTGCAAAAACAAATGTTCTACAAGATGCGCAGAAGCGCGACAGCATCGCTACAAAAACTCGCCATGGGTGAAGGCCCTTACCATACATACCATATTACCCTCCAATCTGCCCTCACTCTAACATCTCGCGTTACAAACAAACCAGTCTACATATAACACGCGCTCCAAAGCCAATTTCCCTTTCATTCCACTGTCATTGTTAACAGAACAAAAAATCGCGCCAATTCCGCGTAACCTGACGCTGTGAATTCGGGAAATGTTTTTGATGGATTGTGTATGTTAAAGGGTGTGCTACAAAGATAATTGAGTAGTTTTGGAAATGTATTTAGTGTCAGGGCATTTGGAACTTTTTTGACACGTTAAAAGCGTGTTTTACGAGTATTTTGAGACAAAAATTTGTTTTTGGAGTTCAGTGAAATAGGTACCTGACATAATGCAGACTGGGTATGGACACCGTACTTTTATACATACTACACTAGCGGACCTGGCGTCGTCCTGCCCGGACAGCAGCGCCACCTACAGGGTCCAATTGCAAATAACAAAATTCCCATTTTAACAAAATGATCCGCCATTTATTGAATCTATTTGTTACAAAAAATGTGATAAATGAAGAACCACTCGATCGATTTTGTGCAAACTTCACATAAATCTATTAATAGTCCAAACAAAGCCTAAGCATTTGGTTTGGATATGTGAGCCCGTTTCTAAGTTATAAAATTACAACGAAAAGTGGCATTGATTTATATTTACAGGGTGTAAATTAACCCTTCACACATACGTCAACCAAGCATTCTGTCCATCAAACTAAGTACCCCTACGCAAAAATTTGTGCAGGGAACGACTTTTTTTTTGGATTCAAAAATCATGTTTTACGGTAAAACTTAATGTAGCACTCTTAACACATTGTGATAGTGGATGCTTTGAATAGTAAAAGGGTCATGGAGGTAATTTAAGTAAAGTTATAACTTGAAAAACTAGTCTTGACAAAAACAGCTGTGCAAAATTTGGAACTTTGACCCCCAATATCTCTATAACTAGGGGGTTCCCAGGTATGGTCTAAAACAAAAAAATGATCGCAATGGTGGGGAGAACAAGTGCCTTTCGTTTGCGTTAAGGGTACTTTTACACCCTTTATACATACTACATTACTACTATCAAAATCCGGTATACTAAGTCGAGTACGCAATCCGCTCTGTTCGATTTGACGAAATCGATAGTTTCGTAGCATAGTAACACATTCGTAGCGCTTGCTACAAAAACAGTCGAGTTCGTAGCAAGGGGTATGAAAGATGTAGACTTTGCTACGAACATACTAGAATTCATAACAAGGATCCCATCGGGGTGCGGGTTGTTTGCAAGAAATACCGCGGCCTCGACATAAAGGTCTAAGAAGAAACATGGGTGGTTTTTAGTCGGTAGAAGTCTGACACTCCCTTTTGCTCTGCCCAAAAGCGAAATTAATTGATGATACCCCAACACCGCAAAAAAAAACGAGAGCTGTAGACCTTGCTACTAACACACTCGAAGCACACGTCTCTGACATACCTATAACCTTAATGATTACATCCTTAGTCCCAAACTACGTACTCTACATCCTAAGTACACAAATATAAAATCTCTATCACGTAGAGAGAGCAGGCGATATCCCGGGGCTACAAATAGACAGCTAATAGGCCACCGTGGAGTCATTACTAGTGTTGTCACGAGGCCCGGGATTTTGAACACAGTCCGGGAGTTTATGATAACGTGTTGTTTGGTTTTTGTATCCCAATCATATTTTTTTGGTGAAATACCCTATTGTACATCCATATTTCGTCACTTGTATTTGAAGACCCATGTAATAGGGATGAACTAATAGGGGTTCGGAAAAAAAAACTAATTAGTCCGTCAGATAGTATTCCTAAAAATATTGGACACGAGTTTTTCTTTTTTTACATAAACAAAAAATGAAGACGATACAGTGCTTCAAAAACTCGTGAACTCCTCGAAAACGTCATATGATAGTACATTTTTACGTACAAATGACGTCACAACCCCCCCACTCATGATCTTTGTCGCGTCTTATCTTCGTCCCGTCGTTTTTATTAATTTGATAAAACAAAAAACACGTACCTATCCATTATTTTCCGATAATCCTACTGACGGACTAACTAGAATCATATTTTTTTTGACTCCGTTCGATCCCCTATTGCCATCAGTCGGGCACAAATCAATACTCCGTGGCCACCATTTTTAATTTATAAAAAAAATATACAAAATCACTTTAAATAGGAGCCTCCATGACCGCCATGCCATTCGATCACCACAATGTTTTGAACGACATTGAATTTCCCCATAACATGATTTACCCCTAAAAACCATAATTCCCAGCTATATTTTGAAGACAATGCTTGGTCGACAGCTTCCTGAAAGGTCTATTTACACCTTGTATTTATAGACTCAATCCCGGATTATTGATCGTCCTATCCCGGGTTAGGCCATCACTAGTCGTACAGAATACGGCCTCTAACCAATCACATTAGGTACTTTATTGTAACTATAATGGCTTGGTATAAGGCCGTAAATGACAATTAGGAGACCACTTCATATCAGCGTTCTAACGATTGGGTTTGGTACAAAGGTAAGTTGAAAGCGGGAGATGTGTTTATGTTTTCTTTTGTGCATCGATCATGTTAAATAAATATGCTCACACACAATAATCATGTTCACGCAGCAAATGTATATTTATGCATACGTAATGAATAACGCTAAACGTACTTTATTAATTATATTCTAAAATAGATTCGGTCATCACTAAAACTTAGCCACAGGTGGCCACCGTAGACGCGGGCCTGTGGACGGTGAGTAAAAGGCTAGCTCGCCTTCCGTCCGTCCATCTTATGACGACGACAGGCCGTGTCGACGGCGCGTTCGTGTTCCACGCGCGCCTCAAAGAGATGTCAGCAACTTGGAAGCGTACTGAATAAAAATATAAAGTTAAGAATATCTGATTTATCACCCAAGGAAGATTTGTATAATTTAATATTTTAGTTAGTTTGTTTTTAGTTTAGTTTATATATTTCGTTGTTACGTTAAGTATATTATTATAAATAAGTCAAAGATTTTTATTAATTATTCTCCCATTTTAATGGTCACTATTTGATGACGAAAAAATATTTTCAAAACTTTAATTATAACAAGCAATGGTTTGATATATTTTACTTAACGTTACTTTAACATTTATAATATTAGTAGCGAACCTGGCAGACGTTATCCTGCCCAGAAAGCAGCGCCACCTACTGGGTCCAATTGTAAATCTGAACCATTCTCGAATCCACTTGAACACATACGAAAATTTTCATCAAAATCGGTCCAGTCGTTTAGGAGGACTTCAGTGACAAACACACGTACAGAAGAAATACACAATGACTAGCGGACGTCACGCGGTTCCACCGTTTCCGTTCCCGTGGGAATACAGGGATAAAAGTGCCTATGTCACCCGGGGAAAGTTTTCGGTGAAAGAATTTTTCAAATCGGTCCAGTAGTTTCGGAGCTTATTCGTTACAAACAAACACATCTTTCCTCTTTATAATATTAGTGTAGATAGTAATTATGTGGATTCTCATAAAATAATGACCTTGACAAAAACCGCTCGTCTCTCCCAACTTAACCCGTCCACAGGTCACTCGATGCTCTCAGCGTCCATGTTTGTTCATCTCTCAGCGATCGCACTCGCTATCGTGCGGCATTTGTTTATATCGGTGATACAAGTATGCTATCTACTCAGTGTGTATGTATGTGTGAACGTATTTACTGATTGAATTATTGACCTGATTTCTGAAAGCTAATCAGTTGATGTTATGCTATTAAATGGATTATCTAATTTGTGTTTGGTGGCTTGTGTAACTGACTGTGTTGTTGATAGTGAATTCGCAGTTCCCTAGCTTCTTTCTAGGTGTAGGGTCAGTTTCCAGTGTAATAAGATACAGCTAAATATTATACGAACGATTGATTTGTTATTTTTAGTAGGCAGTACTTACACTGATTTATTCACAACACGAAACGTGACAGATGTCGTCACCAACAGACTATATATAGCTTTTTCCCAATTATGTTTGAGGTCAGCTGCCAGCCTGACTAGAACCCGCTGAGTATTTTTATTTCACATGGATAGTAACTATGGTATCTTTTTGTAAGATTCTCGAGCCAAAGGGCCGATTGCCCACCAAGTTTTTGGAACAAATTCAAGCAGTATTTGGTCTACCCTTCCCGTGTCCTGAGAGCTGGCCTATAACTTGTTTAAAAAATCAATATTGCCATTCATTGTGGCAATGCTGCCTTTCTGGGCACTATTCCTGTTGACATCAACTTTTTTGACGCAATGTAATGCTTTTCTGTCAGGCACGCTCTCTTTAAAATTTTATTCCATTGTGTTATATCCTATCTTTTTTATCGTGTTAAAATCATTGTCAGTCCAGCCTACCCCAACACGACAAACCAACCGTTCGTGTTATGAATGTACCGTTTACAACGGGCGGTCCATTGTAAATTCGGTCCAGCCATGTGTGCACGGACCTCTATCGACATGCGGGCTGTTAACCCTTATCAGTAAATCGTGTTGTGGAGACCGCACTGATTAACTTGTGGGTTTTCGTGGTCCTCTTCTCTTGTGAACATTTACGTAGATCATGTGGGGTAGGAATAATAAGCTAGTCTGTGAGGTTGCGATCATGTCTGCTCAAGGTCCGACGGATGCATTTTTTGGAAATTTCTAGATTAGGCAATTTTGGAATTACTTTAAATTGGCCGAAGTCGAAGAGATCGTGACTAAATACGGGTAAATCTTTAGGTTAAGCCGCATTTGCTTAGGGTGGTCTGTGGATGGTTGCCATCCATTACATGAGACTTAAACAAAAATGGCAAAATAGGGATGTACTTATGAGTACTACACTTCTGTCTAGCCATTCGGGGATTACCGGCGTGATGTTGTTATGTAAAACGTATTGCCAAAGATTTTCTAAATTAAGTTTTGATATTAGACGCTTTAAACGCCGAAAACATTAGAAAAAAACCAACGTCAATCATGTATACAAATTCAAGAAATTACACTTCTATATTTTTTTAAATAGGTTTCGTAAACTACGCTCCTAAAACGAGAACATTTAGGTACAACGATGTCCAATCGACCAACTTTAAACCCTACCCCATTCCCTTTTAAACGGCAAATCATTCATTTCGTTCATTCATTCAATCCCCCAAGGCAATAAGAAAAGAAATCAGACTGGCAGTTAAAAAGAACATTGTTTTAATTTTTATGAGCTTCAATTAGTAATGTTGACTCGGTCTGAAATCGGGTGGTATCGTCCGATTTATCGCTGGGGGACCCTAATTGGAATAACAATTACGAAGATAACGAACATTTTAACGTGATATCCGATAATTTCGGTGGTACTAGTAATTTATTACATTGTTTTTTGTGAAGTAAATGAAATTTTATTTAAAGTTGTAAAATGTTAGCGAGTTGTGGTTTTCGATATTCTTTGAACTCATTAGGAGTTAAAGTGCATTGTAGTAATGTTAGGAATAAATATGACTTTAAATGCTAGTATATAAACTACTAGTAATAAAGAAGTCTGCCTACTACTTCTTTCATGTATTTTTACACAAACTGTATTTTAACTACCCTAGTAGTTAACCAAAAAAATCTAATTACTCCGTCATATAGATTACCAAAAAATATTGCACATGTATTTTTTCTTTTTCTCGTAAACAAACAATGAAGACGATACAGTGCTTTGTAAACTCGTGTGACATCATACTCTAAGACATTAGTATGACATTTTTAGCGGTCAATGACGTCACCAACCCCCACTCAAATCTTTGACGCGTTTTATCTTTGTATTTTTTTATAAATTTAGTAATTTGATTAATTAATTATTATTTTTATTTTATTTAATTTAATTCATATTTATTTATTTTATTTATATTTTTTTATTTTTTTTTAGTACTACATATATTGCTACTAACATAGTCTTAAGTTTAATTTGTTACTAACAAAGTTATGGACATAACGTAGTCTAAAATAAAGGTTTTTTTTAATTTTTTTTTTTTATACAACCTAATTAGAATCACATTCTTTTAAGTCAGTAAACATCCCTTTTGTTTAAAACAATTTCATTAAGTCGGGAAAAAATACGCTTCTTCAGGGTTAGCTCGTTCCATAGTCGACCACATCTCTGCCCTAGGGCAAGATTGAGGTCAAGAGTAAGCCCGTTAAGCAAAGTCCAAGCTACCAGCAGTAAAGACTGCAGAGAGAGGTACCTCCTAACAATACTGGCTGGTATAATTATTATAAAACTACGAGTATATTTTCTGCTAAATAAAGTACTTTTATAAATAAATCCCACATTGTATTCAGCTAGAGCATAGACAATGTTGTGAAAGCGAACATAGAATAGCTTTAATCCCGAATACAGCGGAGATCCCAAGGGATAAATAAAACTATTTTCTCCACAGCGACGAAACCGTGATCATAAAACAGTTTCCATCACGTCTGTATATTGTTTTAGATATTTTGTGTAGTTTCGAATTATTTCCTGAGGATAATATAACATCAGGCCTGTGATCCCCGTAGGGTTAGGTAGATGTTGTAGTTATGCGGGCGAGTTTATTGCCACAAACCTAGGCTTCGTGGCCTCCACTAAGAAGTACCTAAAAAAAAATAATAATAATAAATAATATTCCACAACTATCACACAACGCCATCTAGTCCCAAGCTAAGCAGAGCTTGTGTTATGGGTACTAGACAACTGATAAACATACTTATATGTTTCTAAATACATACATATTATAGATAAATTACACCCAGACACAGAACAAATGATCGTGCTCATCACACAAACATTTGTCCTGGGTGGGAATCGAACCCACGACCTTCGGCCTAGCAGTCAGGGTCACTAACCACTAGACCAACAGGCCAGTCAAAAAACCTAAAAAAAACCGAATAACGAAGCTTGTAACATGTTTATAAGTTTACCTCCATATGAGTACCCTGAATGGCTTTAACACGTCTTTATTACCTTCATCTGTACCCGTGTAAAAAAATCTTAAAAGCTAAAATGGACCCACTTCCCGGTATCCGACTGAGCAGTAATTTTTTATATATTTTTTTCGCTGACAATGCATGCTTTTTTTTTTGGCGGGTAGAAAATCATCGAATAACCCCTCCCGCTCTTGGGCAGAGCGAAAGGGAGTGTCAGACTTCTACTGACTAAAAACCACCCATGTTACTTCTTAGCCCTCGATAACTAGTGTACAACCCGCGGCCCCGACGAGCTGACAATGCATGCTAAGTTTCAATATGGCAGATCCCCCAAGCGGGCAGACTAGTTCTTTTTATGCATTGATATGGGTATCAATAGAAAATGCTTACCGAGGAGAATACAATTATTGATAACTAGATGTTGCCAGCGTCTTCGCCCGCTACAACTCGAAAATTATCCCACGGGAACATAAAATCGGGATAAAAACTATCCTATGTGTTAATCCAGGTTATGAACTGCGTACCAAATTTTATCTAAATCCGTTCAGTTGTTTTTAAATGAAGAAGTAACAAACACACACACACACACACACTCACAAACTTTCGCCTTTTTACTATTAGTGTGAAGTGTGATTAAACGAATTATCCACAAGTTATAACAGTCATATTATTATTGAAGTTTCAGCAGATAACATTTCCCGACCTCTACTAACCACATAACAAAACAAAAGTACTAGGGCCACATGACACAAAAAGAGATTCAACGATAAATCTTGTGTACCCATTACAGGGGTAAATAGTTACAACAGATCAGCAGGGATCGCCAATTAATGGGGATTTAAAGCTCTTAATCAACAATCGAGTCTTCACGGCTGATTTATTCTCTGAGCTAATTGCGTCGCGCGTCGACTGGGAATATGTTGTTTTGTGTCTGTATTAGTTCGTCATTTATCGACTGTGCAACACGCCTGTAATGCAGAGTGAGGCAGAAGTGCACACATTTCGCCAGTATGCTCAAGTGCCATGTAATGGGGAGCGAACCGGACAGAGATCCAAACTCCAAGGCTTCTGCTTAGAAATATCTGATAAAAAACGTAATTACACTGCCCTACCTACTAATCGAAACCAGAAACTATTGCTCTGTAGTCGCAAATACTCACCTAACTTGTACATCTCTGATTTACAGGCACGTCATTGCTTTTGTTATCGAGTTCTTACATCAAAGGCTGTGATCGCAAGTGATTGTTCGTCTGTATAAGACGTCAGATCGACAAACAATTTAATAAATTGTCAAACCTTATGTCAACTGTTGCAATTGGTTGCTAGTTGCAATGTTTTAATGTTAAAGCTTGCCCATATTGTCCCACTCGTGGGCTAAAGCTTTCCTTCATTCCTTCTTGCAACTTCACTCCAATTCACAAGGAAGACATCCAGTTCGTTCCGCCACCTCTTTCGTGGTCTGCCACGACCCGTGTTACTGTTTCAGGGCACCAATCCTCCGGGTCTGCGAGATTGTTCAAAAGAGATACCTCGGTCCCGGAACACAAAGGGCTAAACTCCATATGGGTTGGTTTTAATCAGTAGCAGTTTGACACTCTAAAAATGCTGCACAAATTCTGAGGCTTACAGGCCCACAGCTCACTCGGCATGCGACAGGCTCGTCATGCCCTGTCCCATTTAAGTTGGGCAGCCTTTTGAGCCACATCAACGATTTGCGTTTTGGAGGGCAGTGTAAGTTTATGCTGGATGTGCGGGACTGTTCAAAAGATAGATGATATTCAATAGAGGAACCCGCCCATGTAGCTCTTTATCCAAAAAGGATCATGGGTGGGTTTTACTCAGTAAAAGTCTGACACTCCCTTTCGCTCCGCTCAGGGCGGTAGGGGACGTTCGATGATTACTCACACACGAAAAAAATAGTTGAAAGTTCACATGGAATTGAATGTTACAAAAAAATCTATTAGTTTTGATAGTTAATTCAACGTCAAAGTCGGTCAGCCAATCACAAAGAAGCATGACCAGACTTTCATAAATCAATTAGTAGACACGCTAAGGTCCGATCCAATTAGGGCCACAGTGTAGAAAAGTTGTGAACAAGCAAGTGATCGATCCGATAGTAGTGCAAGTCGTGGGGGAGCTGTGTGTACACTGTTGCCTGACCGGCAATTAGCGACGACGACGACGTTTCGAACTGGTGCTGGGAGAATAAGGTTGGAGTGGAGTTGGTGTTTGTTTTAATATTTTTAGTTTTTTTAATCTAGTTACAGTATAAAGAAAGAATAAGTGTTTATTTGTGTCGCACAGGACATAACAAAAAGTGGTTAAATTGAATGTTAAGAGCTGGATATACGCCACTGACATTTCACCCTCCCGCAACCGATTTATTGGGCGCCAGATGGGTAGGAGCTACGCGATTTGCGAGTTGCGATTACGTAAACAAAATCTAAATAAATAATTAAGACAGTTATTGGCAAAAATAAGCTGAAGGTCCCATCGGCATGACTTTATCTATTATATTGATGGTAATAAAAATATCCTATGATTGATAGTTTAGCAGAAAAAATGTAGTGAGTTAAAAAACAGAGGCTACTTTGAATATTTATTTATGATGTTTAATTTTTTTTTTTTTTTTGGACTGAAGAGGACATGCTCTAGATTGTGTAGATTAATATATATTTTTTTGAAAAACAATCCGTTGATGGTTGCGGAAAAAAAAATGTTTTAATGTATCCTAAAAAAGGTCATTTCACGTATATCCACGCCTTAAACAAAATTATGAAAATTACTAAAAAAGTAAAATAAATGAAATTGTGCCTGGTTTTGATCTGGTTTTTTTTCGAGGGTCAATCATCAAATGACTCATCAGTGTCAGACTTCTACTGACTAAAAACCACCCATGTTCCTTCTTAGCCCTTTGTGTTGAGGCCGCGGTATCTCTTGCGAACAACCCGCAGCACCATAAATAGCCTTTAATTGCAACTGTGTAATATTTCCGTAGCTTAGTAATCAAAATGGCAAAGACCTTTAAATAATTCTCTAACACTTCCAGACCTTTTATCTCTCCACACAGCAAACTCAAGTTCTCATCAATATACATTTTGCTTCCATCTTGTATTTCATGCCCTCTAGTATTATTCGATGCAACTCACTCCAGACTCCTAGTCAGACAAATACACAATTATTCCGATTGGGAAATAAATGCAAAACCATTCACTGCATCTCAAATAGGAAATGGATTGGTCTAAGAAAATTTAGGAGAATTTGGCCAACCAGAATCAGCGATTCTGGTTATAGTGAGTGATTATTTATTATTTAATACTGATATTAAAATGAGGTAAAGTTTGTATGTAGTATAGTGTGTTTGTATGTGTACTTTGTTTGTGTGTATACAATAATATAAACATACAATCTCCGGAACTCAAACCAATAAACCAATTCGAAAAATTATTTCACTGGTAGTAAGCTTCAGCATTTGTTTGGGTTTTAATTATACTCGTATTTATACTATGCATAATAGCTGAGCTATCACAGTTTTTGTAGACCAAGTCGCGAACGTAGTGCTACTATTATTCAAAAAGTTTTGATTGTGAATCTCGCCTTAATTTTTTTGTGAGCTGCATATATTTTTCATCAATCACCGTCAAACAACCGTCACCACTTACCTACCAAACATATTATTTAATGAACATTGTCCATACCATAATTATTTGCCTTGAATTTTAGCAGTAACATATTTTTTTGTCGAAATACCAATATTTTATTCAAGCTAATTAAAACTTTCGTTTGCAGATTCTTCGTTCAAAATCGAAGAATCTAGTCATCTACACTAATCTTATAAAGAGGAAAGATTTGTTTGTTTGTAACGAATAGGCTCCGAAACTACTGGACCGATTTGATGATAATTTTGATGATTTTGGGATAGTGTAGCTTCCCAACTGTGAAAATTCTTTCACCGTTGGGAAGCTACACTATCCCCGGGTGACTTAGGCTACCTTTTTATCCCTGTATTCTCAAGGGAACGGGAACTACTCGGGTGAAACCGCGTGACGTCCTCTAGTCAAAAGTATTCATAAGAGCGTGTCTACTCATGTTTCTATTCTTCAGTTCAATTCTCGAGGGTGTTTGCAATTCATTGTGCTAACATTCAAAAATCTCACAGTTGTTGGTCACAGCGGAGTTTAAGCAAACAGAAGACATAACCGGACAAATATTACCGTAGTGACACTAGGATAAATGTTCGTAGTTGACTGTAAAATATTTTAGAAAATATAAGATAATAGAGTTTCCTGATTTAAAAAAAATGTGATTATGTTTAGTCCGTCAGTTAGATTATCGAAAAATATTGGATACGTGTTTTTGTTTTATCAAATTAATAAAAATTGAATAAGATGAAACGCGTCAAGGAACACGAGTGGGGGCTTTTCACGTCACTACGTGGTAAAAAATGCAGTGCGATGTGACGTCACACGAGTTTTCGAAGCACTTTACCGTCTTTATTTTTTGTTTATGTGAAAAAAGAAAAAATATGTGTCCAATATTTTTTGGAAATCTATCTGACGGACTAATTCGATTTTTTTTTTCGTCATTTAACCTATTGGGTACAGAATTCTCTGCCTAGCTTTGTCCTAAATATGTTGAGGTTAGCGTCTTTTTTAATGAGATATAAGTAAGACTATACTAAATATATAAACTAAACTAACCTAAAAACAAACTAACTTTATAAGGGCATCGAAAAACTCCTCCTCAACGCTGTCAGCAGGTAAAGTGCCCAAGAGACTGGCAGCGTTGCCGCGTTGTATGGCAACACTTAGCCTCTGGCCAAAGAAAAAGCCAGCCCTTGGGTCAGAGGAAGAAGAAGAACTCAGAACTCTTTTTTAATTCAATAATATCAGTATTTTACATGGAGCGACTGCTGACCTGACCTTCACAATCCTAACTGGGTAATATGTTACCCCTTGGTACGTCAGGTTGACAAACTTTGGGGCCTCTGACTTACAAATGATATTCAAATGACGGAGGAAACTCGAATAAAATCTGAGATACCTATCTACAGATGCAAGCACGGCTTAAAAAAACCTAGCTGCAGCAAACAAAGAAGACTGGTGGTTTGCAACTCATCATCATCACCAGGCTATTGCAATCCACTGCTGGATAATAATAAAAATATATAAGCCACTCAGCGAAGATCATCGCTTCACCGAGCCTGAGGGCGTCCTACCTTACGCTTGCCGATTCGCGGTCTCCACTCAAGATCACGTCTACTCCAACGGTCATCGGTTCTGCTACTAATATGGCCGGCCTACTGCCATTTCAGCTTGCTTATTATGTGGTTTGCACAATTAATGTGCAACCTTAGCACTTTCTTCGGGTCCGAGGAACTTCAACCATAACAGTGACTCTCTAAATTCTATCCATACTTTCAAACCAAACGGAGCTAAGTACACGTGCGAAGCTTAGATGAACTTGAGCATCAAGAATACATTTAAACTATAATTGAAAATTATTAGTAAAGAACTCTAAGATATCAATGTAGAAATATAAGTATAAATTTCAGAGCTAAGAACATTCTTGGAAACTTCCAGCAGTAATTTCTAGGAAAAATAATACTTAGACGGTTTCTGCGTTCAGAAATTTCTAAGTTGGCAAAAAAAAGCTGTGAAATAAGTGAAAAGGACTGTTAGAACTTGTGAAGAGAAAGAATAATTTAGAAGGAAAAGTAATTTGTTAATTACGTGATAAAATAATAGTTTTTTTATTAGAAAAGGACGTCGCCTCTGATATTTATTTCTGCAGTTTGTAATCCCTGAATTCTTAAGCAGAGGTGTAAGTTAACTAAAATATACACACACAAAACCATGCACACACAAACTAAACTATAGTGTATCTGTTTGTGTGGCAAACAAATACACTAACACACACCACAGTAGAATACTTTTTAATTTTGTAATATTTTTTTTAATTTTTTGTTTAAAAATTGTGAGTATTAATTTTATGTTAACTCAATTCTTGCCCCCAAGTCCCCTAGTTTGGGGACCTCTGTTTTGTAACAATAGTAAAATTGTACTTGTAACGTTAATTATTAGTGCTGAGTTATATTAAGAAACTATTGTAACGCAGACTTAAAAAAATATTCTAGAATTTATTTCAAAAGTTATGTTTCGTTCCATGGGTTATGGGCTAAGGTCACGTTCTATATTTGGATGCTAATTTTAAAATATTGTTGTTGCAGTTCAATTTCGTGGGCAAGCTGCTTGGACCGAAAGGCAACTCACTGAAGAGGCTACAAGAAGACACCATGTGCAAGATGGCAGTGTTGGGACGAGGATCTATGAAAGATAGACAGAAGGTAAACAGAAGCATAACCTCGACAACAGCCTTGTTTAAAAATCAGTTGACGACACGGTTGGCGCAGTGGCTGAGCGATTGGACTGCTGCGTTGCGTGTCACGGGTTCGATCCCCGCACGGAACAAATAGTTGTATGGCCTATAGATAGTTGTTTCGAGTCTGGGTGTCTGTGTATGTGAGTTTAAATTGTTGTAAACGCACCCACGATACAGGAGAAATTCCTAGAATGGGGTAACTTTAATAAAAAAAAACATTGTCTTCTTTTCCAATAAACATATGTATATGAAATTAATGGATAGCCAATTACCAAGGAATCTGGCAGATGGAACTGGCATGCATGAGCTAGACGTACCAGCTGGAGCAGCATCACTCCAGCAGGCTTTTGTATGTATCCCAAATAAGTTGAGGAGAATAACGATTCAAATAAAAAAGAAAGAAAAAATACCAAAAGTCACTTTTTGAGTTGAAGACCTACGCGTGCCAAATCAAATCATCAAATTAAATCATTTTGCAAAGATGGGTAAATAGATGTTCGTTTTGTAATAAAGATCTCGATATTTTACCGTCACATGGGCATGCTAATAATTGGTTCACAGTTATAGTGGCATGACAAATAAAATTAAATAAGAATATCGTTAAAATTATAATAATATATTTTTTTTTAATAAAAAAATTTTTTTTTCACTAAAAACCGATCAACCAACAACCAACTCCAACTTCAACCCAATCCAACCAACAACAAACCCAACCAACCAACCTTCTCCAACTTTAAAATGTTCGAAATCTCTATTATATTAAAACTGTTTTGGCAGGTTTATGACATGAACGGGATCAAGTTCTTGTCTTTTTCATCTCACTCTCACGTTTCCACTCTTAAGTTCTAGTATTAAATCTATTTTTAACACAAATAATCAAATTGTTTAACAAAAACACTCAAAATGGAAGCATTTACTTCAAGTAGCATAGTTACATGCACTTTTTGTAAAACACAACAATACAAACAAAACAACAATACAAATACAACAATGAAATGTAGCTGCAGTCCCAATCACGAGGCTTAAAAACTGTGAAACAACTCGCTATGGAGAAGAACGGGCAAGAAATTCACTAAAAACTCAAACTCAAACTCAAACTCAAAGCATTTATTTCAATTAAACCATTACTGGCACTTTTGAATGTCATAAGAACAATTCATAAAACAAAACTACGAAAAACTACGAGTGCAATACGTCATTCCGAAAGCCACCACGGCGAACCACACGCCGCCGAATGCCCGCAACGACGAACACTGCAAGCAAAAAAGCACGCAGCGACGCACACCGCAACAACGAATGCACGAGACCTCGAATCACGGAACAACGAATGCACGCCGCAACGCGCAACCGCCGCCCCGCGACCCGGAGCCCCGCGCACCCGCCACCACGGCACGCGCCGCCGCGCGCCCCCGCACCCACAGCACTCGCCGCCGGTAACATCCGGCGCCGCGCAACCCGACGCAGCAACCCCCGAAACAACGTATTGCACTCCTAAGCTACAGTCACAGTCACAAGGCATAATAACTTGTGAAAGTACTGTAGTTGCCAGTTCCCTAGCGTAGATCTCAATGGAGAAGAACGGGCAAGAAACTCCATGGACACTCTTTTAAATCAAAATATTGTTACAAAATCTTGGTACATTACATCATTCATGTTGAGATGGTATATTATGTGAGAACTATGTAGCAAGACGTGCAAGTTAAGGGCGTCCGGAGTAAAAAGGTATAATAAACAAATCAAAAAAATATGTATATATTTATAAACCATAGCAACTAAGAGATGACCAGTCTCCACTGACAGCGCCCGTTCACGAGCATGACGCATGGATCAGCACCATTCAACTCAACCATTTTGAAGGGAACTAAATGATCCGACACACACGCCACCATCAGCGAGACATTTGAGTGAGCATGACATTCTCTCAGCCACCAGGGCATCGTCATTAAAAATAATATATCTAAATGTAAAAAGTGGCTTTATAGTACATAGTACTCACACATGTGCCATGCAATTATATAATATTAAGATATTGAATCTATACAATGCAAAGAAATAATTACAATCTTCTGCAGCCTCTACAATAACTTCACATGAGATATTCTAATAAAATATAAAATAAGGTAGTTAGATCGGATAGTCGATTTATCGAGAAAGGTTGTAAGCTACATTTATGTGACGCAGACGAAGTTGCGTGGGTCAGCTAGTAAAAAAAAAAAATGTACCATGGCAACTAAGAGATGACCAGTCTCTACTGACAGCGCCCGTTCACGAACATGAAAACTTAAGTTAAAGTAATTTTCACTCCTCAGGAGGAAGAACTGCGCGTCTCTGGGGACCCGAAGTTCGCACATCTATCAGACGAGCTACACGTCGAGATCAGCGCGTTCGCTACGCCAGCTGAAGCACATGCCAGGATTGCGTATGCCCTGGCTGAGTTAAGGAGGTTCTTAGTACCGGTAAGTCATAATGTCTGAAGTCAGATGAGCTAGATATTGAGCTCTGCACGTTCGCCATGCCAGCTGAAGCGCATGCTAGGAGTGCGTATGCATTGACTCAGTTACGGAGGTTCTTAGTACCGTAACAGCCCCAAACTAAGACACCGCTTTGTCTCTCATTGCCAAAGCAAGACTATAAAGTGTTGTCAGATACTTTGGCCCATCTCTTTTCCCACGTGACCCCGTCTTCCGATGCATGCACACATACATTATTGTTTTTTTTAATTGAATCTTTTCAAGTTTTGTCACTACATTTTCTTTAAAACCGCAACTTTGTCGTATTACCTCATTCGTTAATTTATCATACACAGTTACACCACACCACGGTAGTACCCGGTTAGACTGGAAACCGATCTCTATAAAGGGTGTCAAAGTACCTTTAACGCAAACGAAGGGCTCTGCCCAAGGCCGCGGGTAGTCCAACGGTTATCGCGGCCTCGACATAGAGGGCGAAGAAGGAACATGGGTGGTTTTTAGTCAGTAGAAGTCTGACACTCCCTTTCGCTCTGCCCAAGAGCGGGAGGGGTTATTCGATGATTTTACACCCACCAAAAAAAAAAAAAAAAAAAAAAAAAAAAAAAGGGCTCTGCCCAAGAGCGGGAGGGGTTATTTGATGATTTCCCACCCCGCAAAAAAAGGGCACTTTTGTTCTTCCCACCACTGCGATCAATTTTTGGTTCTAGACCATACCTGGGAACCCCTTAGTTACGGAGATATTGGAGGCCAGCTGTTTTTGTAAATACTAGTTGTTCAGGTTAAAACTTTACTTAAATTACCTCCATGTCCCGTTTACTATTCAAAGCTAGCACTAGCACAATGTTTTAATAGTGCTACATTGAGTTTTACCGTAAAATTAGATTTTTGACCCTAAAAAAAAGTCGTTTCCCCGTAAAAAATTTTGCGTAGGGGTACTTAGTATGAAGTACAGAATGCTTGGTTGACGTATGTGTGAATGGTTAATTTACAGCCTGTATAACCGGGAAAGTCAGACCAGCAGGGCTATTGCGTATCTTTTAAATGTCAGTGGCTACCATATCGTCTATGGATTAACTGTCAAATCGGTTATGGTTTAGTACATAATGGAACCATTTGACAGTAATTGATAGGCACTATAGGTTAGCCACTGTCATTTAAAAGATACGCAATAGCCCTGCAAATGATAAGAGATGTGGTTCGAGTTAGCCTGCAATGGCCCCGATCAGGTCAAAAGCTTTCAGACATACCTTTTTACGTTTCTCAAAGTAATAAATAAATCTGAACATAATATCCCAAAAACAAAACAAAAACAAAAGCGAACACTAAAATGTAAGAAAATACGCAGACAACTCTAACCTGTCATGCTAATATTAAATATACAATACGTACGTACGATACGAGGCGTATTAAAATTCACGAGTTAATATCTCAAAGGCGTTTGCCTCTCTGTATGTGCCAAAAGCATTGGTGGCGTGATCATTTATGTAGTGTGCGCGTATTGGTGTTCAGAGGTAGAAATATGGATGTCGAAATTGGACTTTTGTAAAGCTTTTTTCTGTTTTTTTGCTTACCTACCGTTTTTGTTTGTTCTGAATTATTTCCAATGACAGGCGTTGAATTTTATCTTTACTTTACAACCTTTTCTGCGTATCTTTTTGTAACAAATATTTTATATTTTTAATGGATAAAAGTTCAATGTTATAGCAGAGTGGTTGCCGACCAGTTTTGGTCTCATGCGACAAGCAACTTTCAAGCTGATTTTGACGGCACAGTATTCACAGTGTCTAAGCGATTGGCTTCTGCGCTGCGTGTCGCAGGTTCGATCCCCGCATGGTACAAATATTTGTATGCAGAACAGGTAGTTGTTCTGGACTATTTGTGGATTTTAAATATTTGTGAGCGAATCCAAGATACAGGAGAAATTACTAGTATGGTTCTAGTTTGTTTTTTTTAAGACAAGAGAAAATAAAGTCGTGAACGTGACCGTATAGTGCGGGAGGTCGACAAAAGGCTGTAGTCACACCATCTTTGTCATGACAGGCATAGACTATGTCAAATACGTAGACTAAGATAATTATTTTTTTACGACATCTCTTAAGCAGACACACTGGAAAAGTCTAGTCTTCCTATAAAGTTTAAAATCAATTTAACATTACTATCGCTGATGGCGCCATCAAACGTTATGAAGATGTCGTAAATGCTCGGCCGTCAGATTGTCGTAAAAGCTAGATTATTGCGAAATTACTTTAATGTATTCTAATAGATTTTATGTAGGAACATTGAAACTTTCGTAATAGGTTTTAATGTGAAATAGAGTACTTACACAGTATTCATAGTTATTATATAGGTACAGTCACCTGCAAAATTGCATGGATACCTTAGTGTGTATTCTCCTGTGAACGTTTGTAGTTGAAAACTAGTTTACGTTACGTGGTGTCATTTCTCGCTTCACACGATTTTTGTTCCGAATTATCCATGCATTTTTTTAGGTGACTGTACATGGTGAGGGGTGGTAGGGATACCGAAGTGGAAACGACTTCTCCAGGACAAATGTTTGTGTGATGAGCACGATCATTTGTTCTGTGTCTGGGTGTAATTTATCTATAATATGTATGTATTTAGAAATATATAAGTATGTTTATCAGTTGTCTAGTACCCTAACACAAGCTCTGCTTAGCTTGGGACTAGATGGCGTTGTGTGATAGTTGTGGAATATTATTATTATTATATCCCTACGTATTTCTGAGCTCCCCCCCCCCCACACATAAAGTTTTCATGGGTTATTATAAAAAAGCAGATCTATACATTTTGAGATTTCGCGTCGGTATTGCACTTTTGTTTTATTCCTATCGGGGTCCCTTCCTCCCTGTATAAAAAACACTTAGTATATTCGTAAGCTAATCTCCGAAACCACTGAATCGATTTCAATGAAATATTGTATTCGAATTACGGAAAATGAGATCAGGGGAAGAACGCAGTGAATCTTTTAGCCAAGACTTTTTCTTTGTAAAAATCTATGTATAATGGGCCTATCACACGCCAAGCTTCACCACAGTCTTGTCTGCGTAATTGCACGGTACATCGCGCGTATGGTTTGTAATGGTAATATAGTTTTACCTACCACACGCGCGATGTACTATGTCCACGGTGTAATCGCGCAGAAGCCCATAGGCCGCTTATGGGCATAAGCGGTGGGTACCGAGAGAGTACTCTCGCTTTAGATAAGATTCATTAACAATAAACACTTCCACTTCCAAACTAAACAAGTACTTATCAACTCTCCAGCACTAATACAAATACCTCCATTAAACGGGATGCAGAAACTCATCTCAAGATAGGACGGAAGCCCATAAAACGGTGCATTACTTACAAAGGCCAGCATTACCTGACCCCTCGTATAAAGAAGAAGTGAGCAATAGTAATGTGAGAAGAAGGATCAAGTAATGCTGGGCACTGACTGTACAAGACTATAACATACGGTTTTATGGCTTAAGTCGCCATAAAGGTCTGCAAATCAAAGAATGGTTTTGTTTGTGATTGATGAGCTATGGTAATGTTATTGAAAATACAGCTGGGTAAGGATAATTTAATGTTTTCAGTCAAATTGCTATGGACTATAACTTTGACAAATGGAAATGATGTTCGCGAATTTATGGAAGATTATTTATTGAAATAAATTAAAAAGAAATCGAAGCGCGTGTGACTAAACGAGCGATGAATATCCAAGAAAAAAGGGAAAGATTATGTGAGGAATGTTACGTTTTGGGGGACTGTCTCTTGTAAATAAGTAGAGTAAAGTAAATTTCGACGTTCGAAAAGAGCTGATTATCAGCCTAATTTGAAAAAATGACTTTTGTTTCGATTTTTTATGAAAGAAAAGGAGTAAGTGATAGCGTATAAATGATTGACAGCGAAGATAAAAAGAAATACTTAATGACGTCATTTCATTATTTCAATTGACACGACATCACTATTATGGATAATCATTATTTGAAAAGAGTGGTATTGTATTTAACCTTATCAAGTAATTGCATTGTAACCGAAATTAAAATGATTATTAGTATTTTTATGTAATAGTTAATTAATAAATGTTTAATGCATGCTACATGCATAACCAAAATATGTATAATGAAAATATTTGCATGGCTGAAATGCCGAATATAGTGAAACCCATTTATTATGTATATTAAGAACTTTCATTCATTCATTCATTCATTCAAACATTCATTCATATAATAAATTTGCTGCGTATAAATAACATGGACAAAGGCACGAAGGTGATGATGGGCAAGCACTGTTTTTTTTTTTATTAATTCAATTTATTGAATCCAAAAGTATTTATGTAACAGCCCTTCGGACGGGTGGCCTCCACGGTTTTGCTGGCACATACGCACTATTTAGGCGTTTTCCATAATTCCATTCTGTCTGACTCGTCCTGTCATCTTCGGGTTAAGTTTCTTTAAACAAAAACCGTTTTTAAACTAAAAATTCTAACAACAAACCAATCAAATGTAAGTCTTATTATTTCCCTATAACTAGTGTTTTTGTTTATTGACGTTTATTAACTACGGCAAAGCCAAAGGAGGGTTATGATTTTTCAGATAGTCGTTGCAAATCAATACGATCTTTATTCAACATTTCCACAAGGTTAAAATTCCAATGACTGATGTAACAACGATACCAGATGCAATATCTCAGCTTGAACTATATTTAAACGTATTGGCTGTGTGACTTATGTGTTTACCACTGTTTCGTAAGGTAGAAGTGTTATGTGGATGTACGGTCGACCAAGAAATTGGTTTACCACTTTTGATGACATCAGTAACATAATTATTCGCTAAGGATTACTGTATTACATTAACGTAATTGGTTAACTGTGAGCCAATTACAGAGCAATGGTTAAGAGAGCATGCAACTTGAACTGTGATGTCAACGCAATAGAGAATATTTTATGTAAACACAAACCAACTTGTCCTTTATAAATCAAGGAGGTTTATGCTCCCGCGATGACCTCCGGCCACCGTAGACGCGGGCCTGTGGACGGTGAGTGATGGGCTAACTCGCCGTCCGTCCGTCTCACGACGAAAACAGGCCGTGTCGACGGCGCGTTCGTGTTCCACGCGCGCCTCAAAGAGATGTCAGCAACATGGGAGGGGCCCGAAAGGGCCGACGCCTGTCGGGGCCGCGGGTAGTCCAACGGTTATCGCGGCCTCGACATAGAGGGCGAAGAAGGAACATGGGTGGTTTTTAGTCAGTAGAAGTCTGACACTCCCTTTCGCTCTGCCCAAGAGCGGGAGAGGTTATTCGATGATTTTACACCCACCAAAAAAAAAAAAAAAAAAAAAAGGAGGTTTATGCTAGATACCATACTTAAAAAAAACTAATTCATTTTCTAATCGCTTTTGACATATGATCTGTCAAGTGTCAGTTATTGATCAACTCAATAAATTATGTAAAATAGCCCTTGATGTTTTGTACGTGCAAATGACATTGAACCTTAGAGTGGTAAACCAATTTCTTGGTCGACTATACAGTAATAGTTTAGGAAGATTTACGGGTAAAACTGTACCTGGATGTTGGATAAAAGATTAGTTTGAAGGTATGATGGTGGTTTGGAAAAACTGATTTCGTCATATAGTATGCTCATATACTATTCTGTTTTCCGTTTATCAATCAAAATATTATCGATCACAAAAAGAGGCTAATAGAGTATGTTAGGCTCATAGCAGGAAGAGTTTTTTAGTTTCTGCCTACCCTAAAATCAACTCTCGTATACATAAATCTGCCTGAAGTCAAAAAAACAGCCATAGGTACCATAAAACCAAAGACCGTGTAATTAATGTCCTTTTATAGGAATCAGTTACTGTTCCTTTAATTAGGTCTTTAAATTATTTTTTTTAATTTTATATGTGAGATGATCATAACTTTATATCACTTTCATAAGTTTTTATTTTTTCGCTGTAATTTAAAAGTTATATCAAATTGAAAATAAGTTTTGGAATTCAGTACCGAAAACGTGCCGATGGTTCTCGAATAAACCCGAGCGCGTGTGACGTCACAAAGTTAAATTCTTCATAATAGCATACAGGTGCTGCAGTGTTTTGTTTTCGAATATTTTCAGTATGTACTAGCGTGAAATTGCTTTAACATTATGACGTCACAACCAATCGTGGCGCGTTCGAAGTCATGTGGTTCTTTTAACAAAATTAATTGGAGAACTATTCAGTGAAAATGAAATTTTAGAGTTTGTCCGTCCATGCGGACAAACTCTAAAATTTCATTTTACATAATTTATGTTCAAGTTTTAAAATACTATTAAATAGTTATAAAAAATCGCACAGAACAAATATTTGTATGGCCTACAGATAGTTGTTCCGGGTCTGGGTATTTGTGTATGTGAAGTTTAAATGTTTGTGAACGCACCCACGACACAGGAGAAATTCCTAGTGGGGGCAAGGTTTTAAAAAAAAAAAAAATAACTGTATACAAGAAACACTTAAAAAAAATCATAATACTAGAACACTGAAAATATTGATTGCAATTTTGTTTATGAAGCGTTTTGCGCTAAGCGACTGATGTCAAACACTGTATTCGTTTGACATCAGTACTCTAAATGCATTTGTTTGATCTTAAAAGTAAATTAAAGTTAGCTGGCTGTATACTTAAGTACTTACTAGCTTGTTCGACTGTACTATAAAATTCATTTTAGATTTGTGCCCGATTGATAGTAATAGGCATGGAAATGTGGGTCTACTGTGTATATTTAACATAGATATACCTCGGCCTAGCCCTCCGAAGATTACAAGCGCAATGTTATGTTACCCACTAAGCAACCCAGTCATACTCAGTATAGTTCTCTTTTAAAATAATCCCAGAAATGAAAGCAATAAATAAGTCCAAGTATTCCTTATCGGGTGACGGTAACGTTTCTAGAATATTCGTTACGACCAAAAAGTCTGGACAAGAAGCGATTAAGAGAGGATTTATAACCGTGTTGTTTTGTAAATGGCCGAAAATGAATAGAACTTTGTTTATGGTAGCATATCTTGTGGTAAGACCTTTGTCTTTTTGGGGGCAATTGTTTTTTTATGACGCTGGTTTTGTGTTTCTTTTTGTTTAAGCTACTATTTATTTTTGACCGCTCTGAGTCTAATTGTCTTATACAGACTTCAAAGCTAAGAAATGTTAATCATCATCTGCCTAGCCAAACTATGTTGGGGTCGGCTTAAAGTTTTGCCAGATGCAGCTAAAACAGTACCAGTATTTTACGTGGTGCGACAGCCTATCGAAATTAATAACTTTATTTAATAGACTAAACTAACCATATACATTAATTAAAAACTATTAAATAAATTAACAAGAAACTATTTTTGAATTGATAATTTATATAAATATTATCCTAACCCTCAAGTTATCTTTACAGGACTACAACGATGACATCAGACAGGAACAGATGCTGGAGATGCAGATCCTGTCCTCCCAGACTGACCAGCGTCGGCTCACGCCTCCTGAGTCCTCCCGGAGTGGCAGCGAGGAGACTCTTCCTCTCAGAGATACTACACATAAACAGAGAGTGAGTATGAAATAGAAGGTCAGAAGAGTCCCAACAATTTTCATCATCATTGCTTTAGCCAAAAGATGTCCTCTGCTAGAAATAGGTGTTACTGAGAAATTCCTGATACATAACCCCAAAAATGGGAATCGAACGCAAGACCTCATGCACAGCAGGTGGAGAGACCAGTCAATAATCAAGATTAACTACCTTCGTTGATTAATGAAACTATACTTGTTAGTCACAATGTTCCCTGCCAATTCGTATAATCAAACGCTCAATCTGAATCTCCTAAAAGGGAAAATCACAAAAGTAAATTTCGCAACACAGTCGCTCATTCCAAAACTATTTTATGGAGCGGAACATACGTACCCATTCAGACTCCCACGCTCTAACAAAATCAAAATTGTAACAGTGCTCCCGGAACACAATAGACCGTAGATTGGACCCTCCGTATTGACGGATAAAGGTCCACTGATCCGTTATTGGGGCATTCAGAACTGCCGGATGAAAAATTATATAGAGGCGTATGGAGTTATGTCAGAATTGGGTTTGATTTGTGAACGTCAGAGGGTTAGGTTTCTTTAGCGAAGAATTTTGATGTTATTTGGTAGGATATGCTCATGATAGTCACATCTGTGATAAAAGACTTAAGTAGATTGTCTTGTCATAAAGGGCCTGTAGACGGGTACTACTGCCTTTTTTTTTTTTTTGGTGGGTGGAAAATCATTGAATAACCCCTCCCGCTCTTGGGCAGAGCGAAAGGGAGTGTCAGACTTCTACTGACTAAAAACCACCCATGTTCCTTCTTAGCCCTCTATAACGAGGCCGCGATAACTAGTGTACAACCCGCGGCCCGGGTACTACTGCCTTACGAAATTTTTTATTCACAGGCATATCTTATCTTATCATATCATATCAGAGCGAAAGGGAGTGTCAGACTTCTACTGACTAAAAACCACCCATGTTCCTTCTTAGCCCTATATGTCGAGGCTGCGGTAACTTGTAAACAACCCACAGCCCCGACGGGATCTTCTTATACCTCATACAGTACCGAACATATTAATACAAAAATCGTAAGTGTGCTTGAGCATAATCAGGCTTTCAAAAAAACGCTTTTAAAAAAACTGAACATATTGTATCAACACGCCAGATCAGTTAAAGAGTAAACCAATCGGTGGTAAACAACAAGAAATTTGAAAATCAGCTTTTCCTTGTTTTACATAAAGCTGAACTTAGTATGACAGAATAAAGTGTCACGTTTATGTGAGGTGCGTGTTATCGCGAACGCTCAAATCGTGTAACAGGAAAATTGCTTACATAAACTTTCAGTCAAAATGGGGGATTCAAAGGTGGAATACTTGATATTGTCACTCTAAGATACTCCACGATATTGAACTCGAATAGCATAAACCGTTTTGGAAATGACGGTACAGTTGTTGCAGTGACTGAGCAATTGGTTGCTAAGCTGAGTGTCGCAAATTCTAATCTCGCACGAAACCAACATGTGTATTACCAACAGGTTGGTGTCTGTGTTTGTAGTGAGTTTTAATGTTTGTGAAAGCACTCACAAAACAAAATCCTGTAACTGAGCTGGTCTGGCAACTGCGAATGCCGTGCGGTCTTCGGTTCGATTCTCAGACCAGACAAAATATTGTTGAGTTATTCCATCAGAAATTTCTAGTTAACAGTCACCAAGTCTACATTTGTATGCAGTTGATGAGAATACTCTCAAAACGTTGAAGGAACACATCGTGAGGAAACCGGCATGTCGTAGAAAGAAGAAGACACGTGATATCTACCAACCCGCGTGGTGGATTATAGCCCATTCCTCTCCTAGAGAGGAGGCCTGAGTCCCTGCAGTGGGAACATTATAGGCTGAAGATGATGATGATGGGTACAGGTTCGTCCCCTATTACATGGCTGGCGTAAAATAAAAGAAAATGTGGAGTACTATATCTCTGCCCAACGCTTCAAGTAAAACATGCGCATTGTCCTATACACAGAAATGAAACATTTTTTTTTAATACTACAAGCCCGCCTCACTATTCCCAAACCACTGTAACTCCTGAAAGCCAGAATCAACAGTGGCGACCACAAAAAAGGACCGAGACAATGAAGCTCGAAGAAGTCCCAGAGAAATGATTTAACTGTCTTGTTTATTTATTTATTATTTATTTTCTTGTCTGTCTTAGTCTTGTCTGTTTTCGTGTCGGGTCTTTTTTTTATTTTTCTTGTCTGTCTTGTTATAAAACGTTTTTATTATATCATTAACCGCTATCTTCAATCTCCAGCTCTCCGGCGTGCCACCATCACCGGCGCCAGCAGCCCTGCCAGGTGGTATCCCCATGAACCACGGTGCCAATGCTCGAGACTTCTCTCCGCCGGCACCCACTCCGGCGCCTGATCATTTATCTGCTGCTCATCATCAGGTGAGGATACTTTGCTTAGACTTGTGAGGGAAAGCAAATAAGCAGGTTTACAGAAATGCGTTTATTTTTTTTTTAGAAAAACAAACATTTAGTCATAGATAGAGAGTAATTTAGAGATGAAGTATATTATGGATCAAGAAGAAATATTGCACCGAACCTAAATCAAATTAGTTGAACTGGAATATTATGATGATTAAGCCAAAGGGCTCAGCTTAGCATAATATCAGATGGATAAAAAATAAAAACTGTTGTTCAGCACACAACTTTAACAAATTATCTATTTATTTTAATTAATTAAATAAAATGCACACATTTTATTTTCTGACCGATGAAAATAACTGATGGAATTTATCATTTATCTGCTCAAAGACATAATAGAAACAAAATTGGTCTGACGAAACTCGGTGGAACTGACATTCGAGGACGTTTCATGCAGTTGTCGACTCCAAAAACCCTTCGTAGTTTCCTATAAGCTCTAAATCTTAATACCTAGTTCCCCTCACATAGCCTTTAATACTCTTTGGTTTATCGGCCAACTCCAGAAATAGTACTTACTCACAAAGTTCTACGTTGCTGCCAAATCTCTTGCTAAACTTTGTACCTACTATCACTCGGTCCGTAGAGTAAACAAAATAAGTTCTGTGTTCTTAAGTGGCTTGTTCAACTGACGGCGGTTAGCGGGAAGAACTAACAGCTAAAACTAGCTAAATGGGAGTCTGGAGTCTTGTACACCAAGACCTTCGTACAATAAATAAAATAAAAATAAAAAAGCCTATATTTCGTACAAAATCTAGGTTTACAAGTACTGATGTTAGTAATCTATCTTAGTGTAGATAGATTACTAACATCAGTACTTTATTATTATAAAGAGGAAAGATTTGTATTTTTGTGTGTGTATATGTATGTTTGTAATGAATAAACTCAAAAACTTCTGAGCATCTTCTGAGCTCTACTGAGCATGAAGTGGTTTCAATACCCGAGTTATGCAAAGTGCGAATGAATTTTTTCATCAGGATTTTTTCAGTAGAAACCGCGGTGTCTAGATTTGGGATCAGTTGATTGCAATAAGCTCGCTCCATATTACATTACCTAACTGAGAAAATGAGGGTGTACTATAAAGGAACACAAACCATATAAAAGGCCCGAAATTGGGATGGCAGGGATGTTTACCGACTTAAAAAATATGATTCTAATTAGTCCCTCTGTTAGATTATCGAAAAATATTGGATACGTATTTTTGTTTAATCAAATCAATACAAATTGACGAAGATAAAACGCGTCAAAGATTTGAGTGGGTTGTGCCGTCACTCACCAGAAGAAATGTCATACTAATGTCTCAGAATATGACGTCAAACGAGTTTTCAAAGCACTGTATCCATTATTTGTTTACGTGAAAAAAGAAAAAAAATTACATGTCTTCAATATTTTTTGGAAATCTCTGACGGACCAATTATTTATTTTTTGTTTACTACCCTATTATACGATGTGTTATGTTTTTAGTTGAATTATTATATTTTTCTGAAAAATAGTTTAATTAAATTTATAAAATATGTATATTTATAAAATATAAATAGTTTAATAATACATTTATAAAATATAAATAGTTCAATTAAATTTATAATTAAATTAAAAAAAGTTTAACTTTTTATATTTTTCTGAAAGACTTGATTTTTTTTTACTTTTTTTTCTGTTCCCTATTTCTCCTTTTCTTTCCTGGTGAAATGGGATTCAATCCCGTTTCACCAGGAATAGTGCTACGGCGTAGCATATGTTACGCATGGAGTTACGGCGTAGCAACATCCGTAGGCTTTCGCTCAGGCAACTCATTGTTATGAAATGAAGATCGATTTACTTTTAACGACATTCATTATTGGACCGTGTGTCAAGTTCCATCCATCATTGCCCTTTATTGTTCCTCTATATTAATATTATCATTACGCCTGTTTTCCACTAAAAGGTCGAACAGATGTGTTTTACTATATTTTAATAGTACGAGAATGTTAGTAAACCAATATGGTGAAATGGTGTTTTAATTCGTTAACATTTTTATGTGATTTAGTTTCTTTGATTTTTTTTATCTTTTATTTCTATTTTAGGATTTATTTGATAGAATAATAATATTTCTATGAAAATAGTTCATAGAAATATTATATAAAAATAAAAATAAAAAAAAATGAAATATTATAATATTATATTATTTGATATATTATATTATATTTTTTTTTAAATATTATATACTAATAATAGATTAGTATATAATATTTAAAAATGATAAGAGGGCATTCACCAAAGCATTTGCTCTACTCTGAGTGTAATTCTTCTATAGATTAAATAGTATACCCCAAAAATTGGCAACCAAAAAAATCCTGCCTTCCTTTGACAAAAACCGAATAATTAGTCCCAGACCTCAAAGTAAAAAGGGAACAAACGAATCGAACAGGATTTTCGCTTCAATAGCTCAAGTACAGTCACGAACATTTTGGAGCATAAATTAAACTCTTTGGCTAGCTGTCGTCCTTTTGTATCATTTGTATCTAGCAAAACGTATAATTTGTATAGATAAATATGAGACTATGTCTGTATGTATGTGTATGCCCACAAACCGTTTCGTCACGTGCCATGCCCGGAACATCAACAATAGGGTACTTAACTAAAAAAATCTAATTAGTCCGTCAGGTTTATTATCCCCTATTATAAATATTGGACAAAAAAACTCGTGAACTCTTCGAAAATGTCATAAGATAGTACATTTTTTACCTACAAATGACGTCACAACCACATCTTATATTCGTCAATTTTGATTCATTTGATAAAACAAAAAACACGTACTTATCCAATATTTTTCGATAATCTAACTGACGGACTAATTAGAATCATTGTTTTTTGACTCAGTCCGATCCCCTATTCTGGACACGACGCGTATTATCAGGAGTTTTTTTTCTCAAAAGCCCTGACCACCGGTACCTCGAACTCTAATCTCAATGTCGGTCGTCTACTATCACACTATTACACTAATTACACTAATATTATAAAGGCGAAAGTTTGTGTGTATGTTTGTTACTTCTTCACGCAAAAACTACTAAACGGATTTGGATAAAATTTCGTACACAGATAGTTTATAACCTGGATTAACACATAGGATAGTTTTAATTCCAATTTTATCTACCTGAAGGATAATTTTCTAGTTGTTGCGGGTAAAGCCGCTGGCAACTGCTAGTGTTATATATTTCCAAAATGTTTTTTTTTACATAAGTCTTGTTAATATAGAAATATTTAAAAATGTAAATACTATGTAAGGAAAGTGAATTAAGGAAATATTGATACCAAAATAATAGGTAAGTAACAACTAGAAACTGCAGTTAGTACAAAATGAAAATAGCTTTTAAAGGTTGCTAAGGGCATACAAATAGATGCCCGTCACCGTACTTTTTTTGCAGACTACCAAAGTAAAAGAAAAATTTTGACTGCCGAATTTTCGGTGAATTTTTCGGGAGCTGAAAGAATTTCACGATGCTGAAATACAGCAGGAAGAGCGTATTTGTTCAGTGTGATGACTGTCATAGGGTTCAAAGCTATATTGGAGGACTTCCTGTTTGAGAAGCATTGGATTTTAGGGGAATAAAACCTTTTTTTTTTTAAGAGTGTAAAACGTGTTCGAAAAATATGACCGTAACTTTCTGGTTTTTGTTTAATTTCTTTACTGTGGCTAAAACTGACATTCAGACGTTATGTATGACAAGCTTATTCATAATGTTAAAGTAACCTTAATGAAGCCGAAAACCACATTGAGCATTTCTATATTCTAGAACATGCCTGGGAGCCTTTTAATTAAGTTGATGTTGGGGGTCACCTTGGCATAAAAAGTACATGTTTTTAACATTAAGACTTAATTTTAAACACCGTCACAACCCCAGTAATATTTATTGCATTCATCAGCACAATGTAAAACGTGATTTTTATCTTAAAAAGAACATGATTGTCTTAACATTCAACTATGAGCTGCCTTTAAATTTTGAAGCTTTTTCAAAATTGAACTAATAATTTTTTGTAGGACTAATTAGAAGTTTCCAATCCATATGACCCTTTTTTTTTTTTTTTTTTTGGTGGGTGTAAAATCATCGAATAACCCCTCCCGCTCTTGGGCAGAGCGAAAGGAAGTGTCAGACTTCTACTGACTAAAAACCACCCATGTTCCTTCTTCGCCCTCTATGTCGAGGCCGCGATAACCAGAGGACTACCCGCAGCCCCGCTTTCGGGCCCCTCCCATGTTGCTGACATCTCTTTGAGGCGCGCGTGGAACACGAACGCGCCGTCGACACGGCTTGTTTTCGTCGTGAGACGGACGGACGGCGAGTTAGCCCATCACTCACCGTCCACAGGCCCGCGTCTACGGTGGCCGGAGGTCATCGCGGGACCCCCGACGCCCGGAGCGCCTCCCGCGGCGGCTGGGACGAGAGGTTCTCTCCCTCTCGGGTTCCGTCACCTCCTTCGCTAGCATCACTGCTTCGCAGAAGGAGGCGACGGCGTCCCATTCCTCCTCGCCCCGGACCATGGCTTGCACCAGGGCCGGGCGCGAGAGGTCGCCGCCGCCGATCGCCGCTACGAGAACACGGCGGGGCTCCGCCCAAGCGGGGCACACCTCCACTATCCATATGACCCTTATGACATTACTGAACTATACAGGGTGTAAATTAACCATTCACACGTCAACCAAGCATTCTATACATCAAACTAAGTACCCCTACGCAAAATTTTTTGCGGGGAGACGAAAATCTCATTTTACGGTAAAACTCAATTAAGCACTCTTAAAACATTGTGCTAGTGGATGCTTTGAATAGTAAACGGGTCATGAAGGTAATTTAAGTAAAGTTATAACCTGAAAAACTAGTATTTACAAAAAACAGCTGTGCAAAATTTGGAACTTTGACCCACAATATCTCCGTAACTAGGGGGTTCCCAGGTATGGTCTAGAACAATGAAATGATCGCAGTGGTGGGGAGAACAAGTGCCCTTCGTTTGCGTTAAGGGTACTTTTACACCCTTTATGCTACTCTACACTCAGTCACCTAGTTAAAATTGAATTGAATTGAATCATAAACATTATAAGTTTTAAAATCATTTTCCGAAATTTATCAGTTCGTGGTTACCTGATGCACTGAAGAAGACCTTGATCCCGGGTGCAAGTGTAGAGAAGGAACACCGGAGTGGAATTTAGTCAGTGGGAGGGAGAAAGCCTGAGATTTTGTTATAGTGTTCAGTTGAAAGAGAATATTGTACCTACGCACGAAAATGTGATAAAATTCTATGAAAGGGTTCGTCACGACTTAACAATTGGAAAAAAACCACAACTAAATCTACTTTTGGCAATGATACCCTGACGGGGGCTAAAGATTTTAAGCTATAACTTCCAAATTCAAAGAAACAGTGTAATTCGTATTTATATAAAGAAACTTTTCTCTGATATTCTAATTCAAAATTAGAAAAAAAATACATACGAAAGTGTTCCACCATACTGTTCATGAAGTACGCTTAGTAAAAGTCTCAACGGAGATATCTTCACACTTACTGTACCAGTGACTTAATACACACTGCTCCTGTCTGTTCACAGCTGGCAGCCGGTCACACAGGACACGGGGTGCTGGTCGGTGGGGGGGTGCTGCAACAACCCCCCACCCATCACCTGCTCACGCAGAACTCCATACTTGGTAAGTTATATATACTGGTAGCCTTTCGTAATACTGCTCATTTGATTCTCGTGTGTGTGATTTTCTCCAACAAGCCTTTTTTTACAATGTTTCAATTCAAAACTGTCAGACATAACAAATTATTTTGTTGTCTATAACAAGAACGTACAAAAAATTTATACTAAATACTTATAAGGCCAAGGAAGGTCTTTGCCTAGCATTGCGATAAAAAAAAGCAAAATAAAAAAAAAGATTTACAAATATTCAACTATAAAATAAAATAAGAAACTTTTGTTAAATGTTGTAACTTTAAAGGCTTATTTAAAGTTGCAACATTTAACCAAAGTTCTGCTGCAAGCTTTGAAGCTAAACTGTCCCTGTGTGAATTTTTGCAACACCCACCATTTACCAATAAGCAATACTTTATACGTAAAGCAGGGTTATACGTGACTAGGGTTAACATTTCGAAATTTAAAATCCCTGTCTAAAATCAGGACACTTGTAGAAAAGTTCGGACATTTCTTTTTTTAGTTTTTTTATTTATTAACAAGATAAACCCGATATTAGTACCGACCGATATTTGTATGTATGTTTATTTTATATCGATACATATTTTTTTCTCTTTTTTCTAGTTTCTGTTTGTCTTTTTTACACACTCAGCCTTATTACAAAACTGGTTAAACCTGGGTTTAATTTAGACTTGGTTTATCTCGCAGTGTCTATACAGGATGAATTTTTAGTCACCGTCCAAATTTTGATATATTAATCTTTGGCAAAAATCATTGAATACGTGTTTTTTCTTTTAGTATCACTCAATACAAAAATATTGAGATATCACTTCACAAAGTTATCTATAAAAAGTTTATGTTTCTGGACACTGCCGCGCCGTGCGTACGCGCTAGGTGAAGCTACGCGAGCCGGGCCGCCCCGCGCGCCGCGCGCCGCCGGAATTCATTGATAACACAATACAAACAAAGTTGCAAATTTTCCCTTCATACTTTCACGGGCTTAGGACCGTCAATAAGCAAAAGGTTTGTGCTATGTTCACTATGATTAGAATCTAACCCTTAATTAATCAATTAAGTACGTATAAATAAAGTAAAAATCAATTAATTAGATAAGAACTTGAGACCTTAATAAAAGCTGAGCCAAAACGTTTTGCTATTAGGCGTATTTAAAAAATTTGAATCAACTTATGTACAAATAATAAAAATTTAATCAAAATCATCAACAATCAAATTAACAGTACTTTAATAAATGTTCAAAATGCATACCGTTTCTCTCTAAACAGAGTCTTGCACGTTTTTGCACATTGTTTTTAATTTTATTGAGCACTACAGTGTCACTTTTAACTTCGTCGAATGCACGTACAATTTGCTGTTTTAATTGGTCTAGGTTTTGGGCTTCCTCCACATACACTCGTCGTTTTATTTCACCCCACAAAAAAAAGTCACATGGAGTAAGATCTGGTGACCGGGGTGGCCAGACGACGGGCCCCCCGCGACCGATCCAACGATCACCGTGTTCGATGTTTAAATAATTACGAACGGCGGCGGAGTAATGAGGCGGTGCACCGTCCTGTTGAAAATAAAAATCTCGATAGGAGATTACCGGCACGTCATCCATGAAGTCAGCAATTACTGTGCGTAACATATCTAGGTACGTGCCCCCGGTCAACCGTCCCTCAATGAAATATGGCCCCAGTATTTTGTTGCCGACAATTCCAGCCCACACATTTGCACTGAACCGCACTTGGTGATACGTTTCTCGTATCATGTGTGGGTTTCGAAATGACCACCAATGTTCATTATGATGATTATACAGCCCCACTCGAGTAAACAAGGCCTCGTCAGTCCACAAAATGTTAGCATCGGGGTGTGCAATCAGCCACTCACAGAAGGCTCGACGGGGAACTGCATCTGCGTCGTTCAAGGCCTGTGCCTTTTGAAAATGGTACGCGTGCAACCCGGCAGAATGGAGAAGTTTCCACACGGCATATTGGCTTACGCCGAAGCGCCGCGCTGCATCTCGCGTACTGGATCTAGGGCTCCGTTCAAAGAAATCGAAGATATCTTCTTCGATCTCCACTGCGAGTCTCGGCCTGCCCCGTCCTTGAGCGTGTGTAGGTACTATAAATTGGCCATGGTCTAATAGCCTCTGATTTGCGGCCAAAATCGTTTGGCGATTTGGTAATGAGGGATTTATTCCTTGATTGCGAAGGCGAGGAATACTTTCGGTTTCGTACAGTCTCCGGGCACCGTTCAAGCTTTCACCACTCAGTATGTAGGATCGCACCATTTCGTAATACTCGCGGTGGGAATACGACGACATTGTAAATAAATTCACGATACGCACGGGGCGCCGTCGCGCCGGCGCCGGCGGGTTGCGTGGGAACGCCGGGAACACGGAAGTAAGCGCTTGCGTCGCGAAAGGGTGCGCGCGCGAGACCGACTAACGATAGATGATAGATGTCATAAATGTGTCGCGCAGGTGTAGCGGGGTGGGGGTGAGCGGGGTGAGCGCTGCCTTTTTCATTGAATATTTGCGCGGCAAGTGTAGTATTATTAACGTTTAACTTGTGACCACGCAGAGCGGATAATTTTTTCGAGAAAATGATTTAATATGAAAATTTTATGTATCGATTTTTTTTCAAAAATGGACTAAGTGAATGATACCTAATGCCTAGAAAAAATTTGGACGGTGACTAAAAATTCATCCTGTATATTTCTAATCCAACTCTCCTCTCGCAGGTGTGCTGGAAGAAATTTCTTTAGAAATAAGCAGTACCTTTGTGCTCTTCTATTTTTTATATATTTTCCTTTTTTGTATTTTGTGTGTACATAAATAAATAAATAATAAACCCCATCGGAGGTATAAATGTCTAAAAACGATATTACTAGATAAACTTTAGATTAAGGGAAAATACTGAATATGTCCAGAGAAATCTGGAGGGATGGTAACCCTACACTTAACAGTATTCTTAGAAAACAACGGACCATTAACTTTTAAACAATTCCGAACAAACTCTCAACTGCTGATCATTAGTTGCTACGATACTTTCCAAACTTAAGCACAGTTCAAAAACTAAGCACAAAGCAGCGTTCCAGAACTAAGCTCAGAAAATATATAGTGTGAATTTGAACACAGCAAAGCTTAAACAAGAGGTTTCCTAAGTCCGAAAGTTTTACGGTTAAAAATAAATAACTTTTTGGTGTTCAGCTGGAGATAATCTTTTGTTCACGAGTAGACATATAATTTTGATGTAAGTACTAAGCAGATGTCTTTAAATGACTCTTTTAGGAGCTCGTGGTTTAATAATAACTGCCGCTAGGATTTTTAGGTTAAGCCGCGCTTGCCTAGGTTGGTCTGTGGATGGGTGACCGCCCATTACATACCGAGTTTATTCGTGCCTTGGATAGTACGTTAAGCTGTTGATCCCGGCTGCTATATATAAATCTTTGACAGTAGTTACAGGTAGTCAGTGATCTGAAATGCTGACAATCAATCTTACCGATGGGTATCGTATTGCCTAGTATTAGCTGGGTTGTGGAGGATAGGCAGTCGCTCCATGTAAAATACTGTATATTCAGCTGAATCCAGTTAAACTGGAAGCTGACCCCAACATAGATGGGAAAAGGCTAAGCAGATGATAATGATGAGATGTCTTAAAACGTAGTTGTAGGTCTGGCGTCTTATATAATATATACAAACGTATATATAAATATAGCGTAGGTATATATAATATACCTACACTAACAACGGTATGCCTGGACCTTAAAAAAGACTATGACCTCTGAGTTTGTTTCGGATGTTTATCCTAAGAGTAGTAAGGTACGACACACCGGCCCCATGGCCGGCCCAATGGCCGGTGTTTCGTATGTAGTTTTAAGAGAGTAATTTGTGAAAGTGTTCGTAAAAAATCTATTTGGAAAATAAACGTCATCTTTTCTAAATGCTACACTCTATAGTTTAATTAAAGTATGCTCTGCGAAGTCTATTTAGTTTGCGTTATTTGTAGAACGATGAAGGTTGCGGGGACCCGCTCGATGCGAGAAGCACGGGGCCGGTCAACGTAGTGACACCTGTGGGAGGCCTATGTCCAGCAGTGGACGTCTTTTGGCTGAAATGATGATGATGATGATTAATCTAACCAAAATCTTTTACTCTTTATTTACTTAGCATTCATTCTTTAAAATGGAAGCTGCTTAGCACGGTTCTTCTATTACTGGATAAGTTCAGTGATACTTAACGATTTCAAGCCAAAAAAGTTAATTGTAATTAGACAATTTAATTGTACATGTACAATTTAATCACTCACTACCCATTCACTAATCAGGTAGTGCCGAAATGCTGTCAGAAAAAAAATGTGTCTGTAAATCGGATGAATACCTTCTAAAATATAGAATTTTAATCAAGCTTACTATCAAATTATCAAATAATGTAATTTTATAAATATTATATCAAATAATATAATACTCGAAACTACCTCTTATTAATATGACCCTACAAACACAACTAACGACTCTAATAAGTCCGTTAACTAACTAAATAGGTTGCGGTGACTTCCTGAGGGCTCAGCAGCCGAAGGCTAGGCAGTCACCTGCATGCCCACCCTGCGCTGCGAGACAAGAAGCCAGCTAGCTACTACTGCTTACTAAAATTATGACCTTACAAACAAAACTAAGCTCACTTACATTACCTACAACACTTACAAAACTAAGCTCACTTACTATCTAGATAACAGTAACATTCTGCTTTCTGGCTAACAACAGAGTACCTATTAAACCTATGACTATAATAAGTCATACAAAGAAGCTAAGCTCGTTGTCTAATTAACTAGGTGGCGGGCTCAGTAACTCATTGCTTGATAGCGTCACTGTCTTGTTATATACAGAATTAAAATCAAGCTAATAGTCATAATATCGAATAATAACTACCTATAAGTACTATCACCCTACTAAAAATGCTAAGCTTAATACGTGCCTAATAAGTCACATAACCAAAGCTAAGCTCATTACATAACTAACCAGGTGGCGGTGACATCTTGGGGCTTAGCAGCCCAGTGTTGGGGGGCGTACTGCATGCCCACCCTGCGCTGCGAGGCGTAAAGCCGGCCGCGGTCCACGCGCTCGCGACGCAAGGTCGGTACGTCGCACTTTATTTAGCTACCAGACTAAGCACAAAAAGTTAAAAATTAAAAAGGTTTTTATTTCTGATTTCCGTTTTAGTTTGCACAAAAATAAGCCTTAAAAAACGCAATTACTTGATTAGTAACAAAATTTATTTTTATAAAAAAAACTTAAATGCTATTAGATGGAAACTATACACGAATATATATTAACCTACCCTTTTTAATCGATTATTACTCATAAAATAGCGCGGAAACTGTCAGGTCCACATTCCTAAATAATGCAAATTAATTCATTGCTGCAAGTTAAAAAGGAAAATTTGTTTATTGGACCACGAAAATGTATAACCAGATTAGCTTATTATATTATTATTCGTAACAAACTTGTATTTATTGTAAAACTGTGAGGTCGTTTTGAAACAATATTATAGAAGCTTCGATTTACGTCTCGTAATCGTCTCGGAATCGTAGCTAAATTTTGTTGCGAATAAGCTAAAGTTTTGATTAAAAGTGAAACTAATATTCAGTGTATTTTCACCGTCTTAAGTACTCTTTGAAAAGCTCCGGAAGGATTTGAATAAATCTTCATCTAAAAATCTAAGTAGTTAGACCTAAATCAGAAATATTATACGAAATTTCCATTCCAAAAGGATACTTATTTTAAGACCTAAGTCGAATACAATTAATTTAATTAAAACAGCTTTTGCTTCGAAACTCTCGTCGCTTGTGTTACTAATGGTATTAATAAAATAACAATACTAACAATCAATTTCAAATGCGAACTCGTTATATTATTCAAATTGATATTTGGAAACGTCTGAAAATTTTAAAAGGAGCAGTAGTTGGAGAGTTGTTTTTTTTTAAAGAGATTCACCAATTCGAATCAGTTATTTTTGGAGGTAACCAGCAAAAAATAGTAGGACAAGTTAAAAAAATGTAAAAACATATTAAACTGAATGAAAGTTACTTATTAACTACTTATAAAATATTTATGATAGAATGATGTCGTTTTATCACATTTTTAGTTATACCCAAATTTTTCAACTTCAAGTTTCACTTTATACGGTTTTCGCACTATAACGAAAACCAAAAAGCAGTCAAACCATTCTCAACTTATTTTTCGCTTGCTCTTGAACAGATAATTTAGTTTATCACCAAAATACTGCTACGCGACGCAAAAGCCATCAAATTAGAAAAAAAACAACATAGTATTTGCCTCAAAGAGAAATCTCGAAAAAATCTATTCGGAAATGTCTCTGTATTTTTTTCGAACGCGCTCCAAACTCCGAAGCGAGTTCCTTTGCCATCAACCTTGTTCAAAAGAACCACAGAACCAAAACTAAGCTCAAAATCATTTCCCGAAAACCAATTAAGCTTACTTCGAAAACTACAAAGATAGCCGCAAACAAAGCTTGGTTTGAATTTGATTTAATCTAAAAACTAAGCTAATTGTTTCAGCCTATTCAGAACAAAGACAAGCTTTTAATTGAAACGTCTGAGACCACGAACCTTTAATTGGAAACCATTTCAAAGTATTCCGTTGAATATTGTAAAGATAAAACGACATTTGAAGGGTTGACGTGTGGTACAGGTTAAAAGATTTCTTCTGCCTATGTGCCGACAAGTGGAGACATTTGATAGCATAACTGTGTCATTTAGTGCAAACGAAAGAGCTATTAGAAAAAAATAGCGACGTTGAATGTCTATTCCTTTTTGACAATAGAGTAATTTTATTTTCAAGGCGTTGTTTTTCCGTACCCCTCAGCTAAACTACGTACGTAGCTTCGTGTTGTATGTGTGTTATTTTTGAACCCAAATAAAATCAGCTTACAGGTTTTTATTTAAATTTAAATTTTTAATAAATCCGTCGTTTCAATTAGTTGAAGCACGTTAGTAACCGATTGAAACCTTTCCATCTGACTGGATGGTTATCATTATTCATTACTAGCTTTTGCCAGCGGCTTCACCCGCTACAACTCGAAAATTATCCCGCGTGATGATAAAATCAATACATTAACTATCCTATGTGTTAATCCAGGTTATAAACTATCTGTGTACCAAATTTTATCTTAATCCGTTGGGTAGTTTTTGCGTGAAGAAGTAACAAACATTCACACTCACAAACTTTTGCCCTTATAATATTAGTGTGATATATATTATTAAAAAGCCTATATTGTACCACTGCAGGACACAGGCCTTTCATTCCTACTTACACTCTTCGCGATGTAGTGCGATTGTGAGTAAATTCTTTGAGAAAACGTCCAGCTGACCCCGCCATTTCTTACTGGGCCTGCCGCGTTGTCGTTTTCAGATTTTTGGTATTGACGTTCATGCTCGTGATCGTCGTAAATTATTTGACACTAAATGCAACAACAACAATTAACAGCTCGCAAAACACTCAACGTTCTAAACTCGAGCCACACAAAGAAGCTGCGTAAACTGAGCAAAGTTGAGCGATTCGTCTAGACGCTATTAAGTCGTGTCTTAAGACAATACTCAGTTGCATTTTATTAGTTCAGTTGCCTTAATTGTTTGTTGTGATGTCATCTGGGACTGAATAAAGAATTTGAATTTGAACTGGAGTCTGGAATTAATGCCTAACGGAGGTTTCAGTTAACTTTGCGTTTTCGATTCGATGTTTTGTTGTCATACTTTATTACACTGTAAGAAGAATATTAGAGAAACTCGTGGCTTAATAGTAAGCGCTCAGATTGATTTTCAGGTTAAGCCGTGCTTGCCTAGGTTGGGTCGTGGATAGGTAACCACCCATTACATACCAGTTACCTCCGTGCTTGTGGGAGCCGCTGATCCCGGCTGTCATTTGCAGATCTTTGCTCGTCGTTAGATGTAGTCAGTAGCAAAAAAAGTCTGTCAGCCAGTTTTGTTACGGGGTATAAGTGAGGTATTCCCATCTGAGCACCGATTTTTAGGACACCGACGCTTAGAGCACCAAAGCTATTCCCATCTGAGCACCAACGATTTGGTAGCTGCTAGTGATGGGGTGTATAATAAAAGTAATCGATAATAATTTTAGTAAAGTTCCACAAACTACCAGGAGGACAGAAACATTAGGAGGTATTTGAGGTATTGCTAGATGCAGTCGTTCCATGAACAATACTGGTATACAGCTGCACCCGGTTAGACTAGAAGGTGACCCGAACCTAGTTAGGGAAAGGCGAAGAAGAGGACAATTTTCGAATAAGAAACGTTATGTGATTTTATGTTAATTTCTTCTTACATGACAACCCAGAAACTTCAGGAAAAATTTTAACCGATAGTTTTTCAGTTCATGATTTGATAGTTTCTTAGGCATATATTTTTTTTGAATCATCATCATTTTAGCTGGACAACGCCCACTGCAAGCCATAAACGCCAAATAGGGATGTTTACTGACTTAAAATAATATGATTCTAATTAATCCGTCAGTTAGATTATCGAAAAATATTGGATACGTATTTTTTGTTTTATCAAATCCATAAAAATTGACGAAGATAAAATGCGTCAAAGATTTGAGTGGGGAGTTGTGTCGTCACTCACCGGTAAAGAATGTCATACTAATGTCTTAGAAAATGACGTCATACGAGTTTTCAAAGCACTGTATCGTCTTCATTGTTTGTGAAAAAAGAAAAAATATGTGTTCAATATTTTTTGGAAATCTATATTTATTTATTTATTTATTTAACTATTTATGTACACACAGTAGACAACACAAGAAAATTATAAAATATAACATTAGAAAAAAATAATCAATTTTTTTTTTTTTTTTTAATTATTATTATTTAATTATTATTTATTAATATATCTGACGGACTAAGTAATTAGATTTTTATTGTTAACTACCTTATTGAGCAGTTCCGTGCGTCTCGCATTCAGCAAATCTTCACATTCTTCACCAGGTCATCGATGGACCGATGATTTGGTGAAGGTGAAGATTTTTAAAATATTTAAATTAAATCAAATCTTACCTAAGAGATTAAACATGATCAACTAATTACAAATGACCTGAAGTTAAGACCACTAACCAGTTGGGTACAGTAGTACCCTGCAATAAATATTGCACATCGACCTTTGGAAAGGTGGTACCTCTTATAGTTAATACAATATAATTGTAATCATATTATGACTTATTATAAAAATAATTTTAACCTTACTAAAAACAAAAACAAATTATAACACATACATACACTTTGTGCGATGTTCCCCTGATAAAAGTGGACTTTGTCCGTGATCTCGGCATTATCCTTGACTCCAAGCTTTGCTTAGACTTGCATATTAGTAAAATAGTAAATAAAGCGTACCAACTTTACGGTTTTGTTATGCGCTCGACATTACATTTTAAGAAACCTTCATTCATTAATCTGTATAAGTCTCTCGTACGCTCCCAACTGGAGTATGCAGTGTCCGTCTGGAGTCCATATTATAAAAAATACATTGAGAGTGTTCAACAAAAATTCCTACGTGCTATGCATTTTAGATGCTTCGGATACTACTTGCCATATCAGGATTTACTTAATAAATACAAACTCACAACACTGGAAAATAGACGTAAGTACTTGGAAGCCATGAATCTTTACAATATTGTCAGTAATAGATTTGACTGTATTGAGTTAACCAATATGTTATGCTATGTTGTCTCTAGAACAGTGTACAAGCGTAAGGTGCGCGCTGGCAGACTATTTTCTACGCGTACTTGCCATTCTAACACTGGTTTGCGCTCACCTGTTCACAGAATGATAGATACCTACAATGAGGCCTTTGAACAAATTTTAATTTTTTTGCAAGTTCTCCTAGTATGTTCAAAGAGCTTATACTCAAGGAGCTCTTTTGATTTGATTTATGTGCAGTGTGTAAAATTATAGATTGTAAGCATGATAGTCAAGTAAGTTTAGTTTGTAATTTTGTTATGTATTAGTTATTGTTTATCCTAGCGTTTAATTATTTGTAAGTATTCCACAGCTAATCTGTGAACATCGTTGTGGGCTACAGTATTGTTTATATTTTGTGTACCCCTTTTTATACTATACATATACTGTAGCTGTTTGATGTTCCTCATAAATAAAAATAAAAAAATAAAAAAATATAAAAAAAAATTATACGTACAATCCAAAGGGTGCTGTAACTAGAACGTATTGATTCATTCGCAAGCTAGGTAATACAAGCAATAGGGGAACGGACAAAAAAAAACTAATTAGTCTGTCAGATAGATTTCCAAAAAATATTGTACACATATTTTTTATATTTTCACAAAAACAAAAAAAAATAAGACGATACAGTGCTTCGAAAACTCGTGAACTCCTCGAAAACGTCGCATGTAGCAGTACATTTTTTACCTACAAATGACGTCACAGCCCTCCACTCATGATCTTTGAGTCGTTTTATCTCCGTAAATTTTTAATAATTTGATAAAACAAAAAAACACGTAGGTATCCAATATTTTTCGATAATCTAACTGACGGACTAATTAAAATCATTTTTTTTTTAAACAGTCCGACCCCCTATTAAATTGACGCAACGTGACGGCACACGACCTGATGTGATTGATTAGGCAGGCGTTTAAATAAAAATATAAGAACTTATTGGTAACAAAGCATTGGTAATATACACTGAACAGAAAGAAATTTGTAAGTTATGCTAAAATTAGTTTAAATACGAAAGTTTGGAGGTCCATCCATTAGTGAGGTTATCATTCTCTTCGTTTATGAAATATCGGTTTGCACAACATAATTATGAAGAGCAAAGAGGACAGGGAGAACCATTTCATCTATGTTGAAGACAGTTGCAATCGTATTATAATATTATAACTTTTTTTATAATAAAGTTTCAATCTATCGATCTTTATTTTTGTGAACACAGGTATTACAATAACCGACGCGTCGGTTACGACAAAAATGACGATGTCATTGATGTCATTTTTGTCTAAGTCTATTTTATGTATTTATATAGATATGCTCCCAGCCCCCAAAGACGAGGTCACTTTTTACAACACTTAAACGCAGCAACATAAAGTATATTAGCTGAAAGTTCCAGAAGTGGGACCCAATAATTCAATATGCGCGATTGTAAACAGTGACATCGTCGATGCCCCAAAATAACCAGAGTCGCCATATTTGTGTACAACTAAACCCTTCATGAAAACGCATATACAGTCCTTTCACAGTTATTTAACCTCTAATAGACCTTAGTGAACTAGGAATAAAGACCAATGTCATTTAGACAGACTTGTCACTGGTTAGAACTAACCACCATATTAATTGTAGTCAGCCTGTAATTTTTTTCACGGCTTGGATATAGACCTCTTTTCTGTGAGAGGGAGTGGTCTATTACCCACCTTTGTTAGATGTCACGTATATTTGATGTTTTGTGTTGACCAACAATTAAAAATGAACGGTCTCTCTGCTGGGACACAGGCCTCCCCGACCTGGCTTTACATAGCTTTACGCGAGCAATATCTCTCATGCATGTTGGTTTTCACTCGATGGTTTTCTTCACTTCGGTGGATGTAATAATAATAATTATACAATACGCACATGTTTTCGAAAACTCAGACGTGCGGGCCTTAGATTCAAACTCGAGACCTGATGATTTGGCAGTCCGGCAGGCACTTGTTCATTGCCAAGTCATGGTCGTCCAAGGTCTTTTTATCCGTCTTCTATATTCGTGATTCATATGCTCATCATCTCGCCTCATCTCATGACCGTACCAGCGGTTTTCTAAATAAAAAATCTGCCTTGTCTGAATGGCAACTGAACTGCAACCTTATATCAGAGATCAATAAGCAAATTCAGACCTTAAATACCAGTGAAAGGACTCTAGACGTTGTATGTGCCAGGTGCGGCTGGGGCGGGGGCTGCGAGCACAGCCCGCAAGCGTCCTCTGCTGGGCGGTGCGCGGGCTGCCATGTCTCCAACTAAGCGAGCCGTGATGACCCTGCTCGCGCGCGCTAGGGCCGCTACACACAAACATGCGCCCGCGTGGCCTGCCCCTCATGAGTGAGTATTGTCTACACAGAGATATGTATGGCCTGAGCAGGACAAATGCGTATGAAACTCTTTGGAAGGTGTCAGGCTGGTTGTGTGGAGGTCAGAGCCTATTTCACGAGAAATCCCGCATATGTAAAACTACGTGTAACTATGTAGACTTGCTATACGTCTATAGCAATGTCATGGCCACGATTTGTATAGAGAAATAGTGCATTAAGTGATCCGCATAAATTGCTTTCGAACAGATTGATTGATCATCGTGCGGATGAATAAGTAAAACTTAGTATTAGCCGTATGACAATTGCTTTGCATATGCGAGATTTTTTTCATGAGATGGACTTATATTAGAGTGTGTGCCATCTTCCATAATTTCATAGCATTTGGTCTGTTTAGGCCTTAAGGTCGGTCCCACCACCGACGAAGACCGACTAAAAACGTAGTTTCTTTAACAGAGTTCTTGCAAGCGCGGTCGAAGCCAAGAGACAGCAATGAAATGTTAAAACCAATGAGCTTCTCTTTTTGTAATAATCTTTTGTACGTTTCTTAGGCGTAAAAGAAGTCTATAGTGACTGCGCTTCTTCGGTGGTGGTGGATCGATGCTTAAAAAATCATAGACTATTAATATGGTCCAATACCTCATTGAGACTTTTAACAATTATGACATAATGCCCACTGGTATCAACAGCAACCAGGCTCTCGCTAGTAGATTACAATTTTGTTCGCGTTGCCCCTGTCTATCGTAAGTATTACCTACCTACCTACTTCAATAATTATCTATACCCCATGAGGTGGGGCCGCTACCGTTTTGAGACTGGCTTTTTATCTGGCATGGTTTGTGAGAAATTAACAGTTTTTTTTAAACCTTTCTATGTAGACCGCAGCTGACATACTACACTGCCTATCCCAGTCCGATGCTAGACATGAGCCTCTTCCAAAAAGGGATGTAGATTATGTAAGTATTTTATAGTTAACTTTTATGACGTAAACGGCTACTTATGGTCGCTGTTTACCGCTGTGATGATATTACCAGAACACTTTAGGTTCAAAATCGCGCTTCATCTAGGCTTACTCAAAGAATGAAAAGGACATCACTGACTGTATAAGGTATTTACCTACTTTTCTATATCTATCATGAACAGTGATAGGAATAGGTAGTGCCTATTTACCTAAACTTCGAAGAACAGAGACAAGAAACGGAGACTATTTCGAGACAACATGTTGTCTCGAAATTTCGGGACAGATGTCTCGGAAAAAATTTAGTCCTAAGGAAGTCTCCGTTTCTTGTCTCTGTTCTTCGAAGTTTAGGCTAATAGGCACTACCTATTCCTATCACTGATCATGAAGGAATGGTTGTCCGAATATGCACTCACCACGCAGCCGGGTGACAGCAGTACCAGGTATTAAAGTCTTGAAATGAGTTTCTTGATTGTGATAGGTAAAAGGAAAAATAAGAAGGTTCAAAATTATCAAATCCTTACAGCTACTCTAGACAGACATCACTGTTATCTTCTTAAACAGACTTTATCGACGACTATTCGGATTTAAAACAAAAACACTAGCAAGTAGAGAAAATATTTATTGCGTTTATGATTGAGAACTAAATTTACTAACCCTGCATTAACTATTGATTGAAAACCCACTTTAAAACAAGAGGACATTGTTTTTCGGTATTGACTATAATTATTAAGGGGAATGGTGTACCAAGTAGACAGGAGCATCGGCCAATACCTGAAGAGGCTCTTGTTCCGAAGTTAGGTCATCATAATTGTTCTGCCCTTATCCCAATTTATTAAGTGCCGCACCCAGAGAGCTTTAATGATTACTTAGGCCATCATTTAGTAAAGGTTTTGACAGTTTTGTCATACAAAAGTCTATCAAATCATTTCTAAGTGAAGGCTTTCCGTCGGGGCCGCGGGTTGTACACTAGTTATCGCGGCCTCGACATAGAGGGCTAAGAAGGAACATGGGTGGTTTTTAGTCAGTAGAAGTCTGACACTCCCTTTCGCTCTGCCCAAGAGCGGGAGGGGTTATTCGATGATTTTCCACCCACCAAAAAAAAAAAAGAAAAAAAAGGGTGGGCGTTGCAGAAAGCGATGCTAGCTTGTATAGTCAATAAACTGGAGTCACGAACAATAATATTTATATGTTATGGCTGATAGCTGCTAGCCGAAGTTCACCTAGTTTTAGCCGTCTATTACGAGGTGCAGCGCAGTGGCTGAGCGATCGGATTGCTGCGCTGCGTGTCGCGGGTTCGATCCCCGCACGGAACAAATAATTGTATGGCCTACAGATAGTCGTTTCGGGTCTGGATATTTGTGTATGTGAGTTTAAATGTTTGTAAACGCACCCACGATAAAGGAGAAATTCCTAGGGTGGGGCAACGTTTTTAAAAAGAAATATAAAGTAGACAAATGAGATACAGTGTTAACTATGTTACATTCAATCTTGAGTTGGTTTTGTGAGTATTAAGTTTCATTTTCCTGTGACCCATTTCTTACAATTAACAATCATGTATTCCTTAACATTTTGGAATAAAAAAAGAACAGTTCGAAAACTTCTACTAAAACAATATTTTATCACAAAATCGTCCTTACCTAAAAGTCTTTGCATCAATAATTTCGAGTCTCAAATCCAGCTGCTGCTAGCATTACGAGCTCTCCAAATATCGTGAAAGTAAAATTACCAAGTACAATTGGCAGTTGATACCGGTGTATTGGTAAACTTATTTCGTTTTCCACTGTATGCATTAGCTTGTTAGGGCTGTCACTGGATAATATTTAAAACGTTTTTTTTTTATCAAAAAAGTTTGGGGTCGCCCCCCCAAACTTTGATAAAAGTATTTTTTTTAAAAAAAAAAACGTTGCCCCACACTAGGAATTTCTCCTGTATCGTGGGTGCGTTTACAAACATTTAAACTTCACATACACAGACACCCAGACTCGAAACAAATATCTGTAGGCCATACAAATATTTGTTTTGAATCGAACCCACGACACTCAGCGCAACAGTCTAATCGCTTAGCCACTGCGCCAACCGTGCCGTCATTTAAGAATGGTTCAAAGTTTCTCGACCACCAACCACCCAGTTTTTCCAGGAACTTTGAACCATACAAACCGGTATTGTATTTGGTGGGTTACCACTACGGATTGCAGTTTACTGCTTGCGCGTTTGACCAAGATCAAGTATGTAACGTTGTGGGTCAGATAAACAAAATTGTGTTTATAATTAAACCGAATTAAATGTATCTTCATGTAAAGTGTGGCATAGTCGTTGTGAATTAAAATAACTGAAGGAGCTTAGAACATTTACTGCAACCTTTTTTAAAATTTATTTCACTCGTGCTGTTTGTATATTTTAAGCAACGCAACGATTTTAATGCAGTTTTCAGTAACAGATAGAGTGATTTAAAAGAAAGATTTATAAGTAGTATTCATTGCACACTTGCAAAGCGGTGGCGGTTCGCTAGTAGATACTAAAAGAACAAAATAATTTACTATAAAAACTTTCACAACCGAAAATTGCTTTTAAAATTACTTTATCAACAAAAAAGCCACTGATAAAAACATACAAATCAACTTTCAAACCGACCTCCTTTTTTCGCTAGGTAAAATCTCACGTCACTTTTAATAATGTCACGTCAAACATGCGTCCCAAACGAATAACATATTTGGTATACACGCAGAAATCTTCATAGTTTTAATACGCTAAAAATATTTATTGCTATTTAATTTTTTAAAGCGTTTGGCATTTGACGGTACGGTTGGCGCAGTGGCTCAAGCAATGGACTGCTACGCTGCGTGTCGCGGGTTCGATTCCCGCACTGAACAAATATTTGTATGACCTACAGATAGTTGTTCCGGGTCTGGGTAATTGTGTATGTGAGTTTAAATGTTTGTAAACGCACCCACGATACAGGAGAAATTCCTAGTGTGGGGCAACGATTTATAAAAAACAAAAAAAAATTACGACTGATGTGAAAGGCTTTATTGTTAGAAATCTGTTTCTATATGCATTTCAACATCTGCCTAACCTTTTCCCAACTATGTTGGGGTCGGCTTCCAGTCCATCCGGATTTAGCTGAATACCAGCATTTCACATGGGGTGACTGCCTATCTGACCTCCACAACCCAGCTAATACTGGATAATATACGATACCCTTTGGTAAGATTGGTTGTCAGACTTTCATGTCACTGACTACCAGTAACGACTGCCAACAGCTTCAGTCTCTAAATGTATCTGTTAGCTGACCGTATACGTAAAACCTACTTTGTTCGACCGTACCAGCCCTACATGCTCGTAGAGATGTCAACAAACACGCATACGTGCTCCAACACGCGTCTGGCGGCTCAACCAGTATCATCGACAAACTAGAGGCCAACGGAACGTGACATCCCTACTGTTCGCCGTTTGAGTCCTGGCCTAGTCAAATTGGGAACAATGTTTTAAGTTCACTAATTTTTTTGTTGTTAAAATATGTGTTTGTTGTGTGAATTTAACTTAACATATTTAAACTCGAGTAGATTTCTACTATACAGGGTGTAAATTAACCCTTCACACTTACGTCAACCAAGCATTCTGTACATCAAACTAAGTACCCCTACGCAAAAATTTTTGCTGGGAAACGACTTTTCTTTGCGGTCAAAAATCACATTTCACGGTAAAACTCAATGTAGCACTATTAAAACATTGTGCTAGTGGATGCTTTGAATAGGAAACGGGTCATAGAGGTAATTTAAGTAAAGTTATAACTAATATTTCCGAAAACAGCTGTGAAAAATTTTGAACTTTGACCCCCATTATCTCCGTCTAGAACAAAAAAAATATTGCAGTGGTAGGAAGAACAAGTGCCCTTTTTTTTGGTGCCCAGTACGGATTGGTAGATGTCACATGTCATCGAATTGTTTGGTTCTAAGACATGCCGGTTTCCTCACGATGTTTTCCTTCACCGTTATGAGAGCAGCGGTGATGAAAGAAATTACACAAAGTAATGTGCCTGCCTGGGTTTGAACCCACAACCTACTGCTCGTAAGTCGGGGCCGCCACCACAGGGCCTCTCCATCCATCACCTTTTTAGTCAGATGCGATTCGTCCCTCCTCATAACATGTCCATACCATGCACAACATTTGATTACCTTTCAACTTTTATGTAACTTTTATTTAACTTTCTGTAACAGTGTCATCCACAACTGAGACAGATAGTAATTAGTACTTAAGTTGAACTGCAATGTCACTAAAAATCTTTTTGTCACATGTCATCTACATGTAGTTAATCTTGCTGGTTCTTCTATATTTCACTCTTAATACTCTTTTGTTCGTGACACTCTTTTGTCCTCTCGATCTGCTCACCATCTTCATCACCATATCAGCCTCTAATCACCCCTTTTGAGTAGATGTCTCTTTTTCATTCTGCCATACTTCCCTTATATAATTATAATGAATAACAAACTACTACACACCACTAATTGAATTTAAAGAACGACAGAAAGTGCTAATCTATCACTAATTGTGTGTAGTTGTGTAGCCACTAAATATGACATTAAGTGCATGAACATAAAACTGAAACCAAATACTTTCCTGCCCACACTAATACGACAAAATCGAAGCTAGCAGGCTAACCCACACAGAAATTGGTTGCTTTCTCTAATTTATGTCACTGTTTGACCGATGGACCGGAGTCGGATTTGTCGGCCAGTTGGACAATTGTGATTGACCAGTACGAACTGAATTGTGTGAAAGTAAAATCCTTGCTGGCCAATTGTTTTGGTTTTCCAAGTTATTATGCCTTGTGACTGTGACTGTACCTTCGTTTTATTTATTTTTTCTGACATTCAAAAGTGTCTCCTTGAAACGAATGCATTGAGTTTGACCGTTCTATGCAGTACTTGAGTATAGGACGATGAATATCCTGAAATCAACAGTTTTTCACATTCTAAATTATTCTGTGAAACCGTGTACCTTTAAAATGTCATCATAATTGTTCTGCCCTTATCCCAATTTATTAACTGCCGCAGTCAGAGAGATTTAATGATTACTTAGGCCATCACTTAGTAAAGGTTTCGACAGTTTTGTCATACAAAAGTCTGTCAAATCATTACTAAGTGAAGGCTTAAGTTATCATTAAAGCTCTCTGAGTGCGGCAGTTAATAAATTGTGTTATGTTATATCTTCTTCTCTATTACCATTTAACTCTAATGAGTATTTGGGGATTATAATTTTAGCTTTGATTTCGTTCATCTGTTTACAAGCGCTTCTGCTGAGCATGTGGTTCTACGGTTGTTATTCAGAATGGCAGGCTGGCAAAGCCTGACAAACAAGCTCTTTTAAGGCTTCCGAAGTTTTGTGGATTTGCACTAAGGATATATTTAATGATTGAAACGAAAACGAAAAACCCAATCCCATAGATGGCGAACCAAGAACTGTCAAAATCAAAATGACAGATGTCACTGCATTGTCAGTGACGTTGTAATTGAATAAATTCTAACAATCAACTCATAAAATGCGTGATACTTTACCGCGCATACCGATTCTGTTAATTATCTCGCGAACCTATAAAGTACTTTTCTTAAATATTATGACCAATAATGAACATGTTATGAACCTTTATTTGCAATAACCCCGATTCAAAATGCGACTGTGACGCGTTGAGAAAGTATCGGTCAGATAGCTCATCACAAAATAAATTTAATCTCGAAAAGCCGTCATTATTTTAATGAGCTCCGGAATTCCACATTATAATTAGAAACAGACATTCAATATTTAAATAGATGAAAGTAAGTGGAAATTTGACTCCGTATATACAGGTTACACGTGCCATTTCGACACGTGTTACAACAGTAGCTCTAGTACAAGCCCACCATTAAATGATCCCTTGTGCAAAGACGAAGAGAGCAATAGTAGTGTGAGAATAGGGGTCAGGTAATGCTGGGCATTGACTTTACGTAGGCGGTGGGTAGGGATGAAAACTTACTGATATGAATCATAACTATATTTGTGGTGTGAAGTCTGTGCGTTTTCTGTTTGGTTGAACCTTGTATTAATCCGTGTGTTGACGGGTTCATACATTATTTTAGGAGCTTAAAACAAATAACCCTCCTTTTGGGCTTCGCCGCAGTCGGGTAAACAACAATGACTGTTGTTGTTGTTGTGTTGTTTGTTGTTGACTGTTGTTCTGTTGTTGTTGTTGTTTGTTAACGTCTTGTAACTACAAGACGTTCAAAATGTCAAAAATGTATGGCTAAACAGACATTTATGACTGTGTACCATAAGCTCCCGTTATTTGGCAGATAATTTCATACAAATTCTGTTTCTTCTTATTATTCTATAATGCACACAAAAAATGGTGTGCACTGAATTATTTTATTCTGACCACAATTTATTTAAAAATCGCACAAGATTTTCGTGATGGATGATTCTTTTTTTTATTGTCCTAATGTGATAATTTAAGCCACTGTGGCTAATTTTATGCACAGGTGTCCTTATTTTGTACTTATTGAAATTTTAAAGATCCATATAATTATTTCCGCACCATGTTTATTTTTTTTTTATTTTTTTTTGTGTTTTGTAAATAAAAACCTTATTAAAATACTTGTTTTCTTGTTGCAGGCACACAGCCCTTCTTCCACTTATAAGGGACGACTTCGTGGCTGGAGTGGGTGTCAATATCAACCTAGCATAATTTATAAATATCTAGTCGAATGATTACCTAGTCCGTATCTAGTCGAATCAATAAATCGAATTAATTTTAGTATAATTTAAGGTAAATGTTAATTTGTACCTGCTTTATGTCAAATATGTATTTATCTATGTATATAGTATTTATTATATTATATCAAGTGTTTTTTCTGTAAAGGAAATTAAATATATTATAATTATTTTGTTTTTAAGGGATGGAAGCTGAATACTGAATCGTGTGTCAAGTATTTTGAATATTATTTGAAAGAAAAATTGCAATGAATATAAAAAAGTGGTGCTATGGAAACATTGGCCATCAAACTTTCTACCTGCCTGAGATTTGCGTTGCCAATACACGCTTATATTTTTACGTAGGTAAGGAAAATTGTATTCATGGATATTTTCCCTCCTTATTTTCCGCCAAAGTACTTATTACTTATTTTTTGTCGATTAAAAAACAAAATGTTTGTTTATTTTCGAACCAAAATGTCACCAAGAACCAAATTGCTAAGCCACTATTGTAACGAAATTTTGACTGAAATTTATTTTCAAAATATTTTGACCTTCGATTATGTATTTTTGCTCACTGTGCAAGGCGATAAGGGTGTGATTATTTTATTAAACGTACTCACTGACGGTCAACCATTTTTCATCGTACATCCAGGTAATAAGATTGAAAAGTGGTCGATCGTCAGAATAAAATGTGCTTTTAGTAAATAATCGTGCTGTGTATACCTAAACAATTACATGTGGTGAAATTGGACTGAATGAAGAGAAAAAAAGGATTATTTAAAAAATAGAACAGCATTTCTGGTTTTTGTCTAATTGTGTTTGGTGTAATCACAGAACAAGGAGACGTCTTGGCCGATACCTACTAGAAACGGTACTGTCAACACTCCACGCCATACCATACACGCTAACCCTTTCCTCATCCGATTAACTCGCACTTTGACGTGTAGAATCACACAGCTTTTAATGGCAAAAGTGACAGAAGTTGTGCTCTGTACGCAATTTGGATGCAAACATTTTATTCGTAGTGCCGTCTCTAGCCTTTACGAATCTGTGTTCTGTAGATTTTTTGTTAAGCTGATGTGTTTTTTTTTCGGTTTTCGTGTATGAAATAAATTTTAATGTAATTAAATCATAAGAATAAATATTATTTTAGGACAATATGTGTTCTACGAGAGGAAGGTACTTATATGAAAATCATTAGGAAAATAAAAGAATTGATAGCGATTTCAATGGGGATAAGCAGATTGTTCAGCTAAGCTGAGAAAAGATCAGTTAATTTAAAAATAAATTCTTAATGCACTTTTGCACAACCTGGAAATAAAATTCGAAATCTCAAGAAATTAGCAAAAAAATACCCCGCGACGTACTTTTTTTCACTCCCTTTTACTTTTTGTTGTAGGCTGGTATAATTACACTGATCAAAAAAAGACTTCAAGATTTGAAAATTAAATAAATAACACAAGAAAGTGATTAAACATTTTTTGGTCAGTGCTTGAAACTATTTTTGAAAAACCCCATAAAAGTAGGGCTTTTAGATAATAATTAACGGACCACTGTGTATTTATTATCCTATGCCTTTTAGGGGATTATTGTATATAGAGAATATATCACTTTATATAGCGGTAAGCCAAATTTTAGCAGACGACGATTTATATTAATCTATATTTCAGAATATAAAATGTTTTTAAATCTTTTAATATCGGTTTTAATTCAAATTATGATTGCTATCAAAAAAAATTAAAAAATATAATGTTTTATACATACACAATCAAATTCCACGTAACATAAACACACATACACACTGTACACATATATTTTGACTAAACATTATCACACCTGCCAATGCATGAGCTTCATGCTAGAGCAGGTATCTAAAAGTGTCAAATAAATTACTTCAAAGCCGTAAAATATCCCAATAAATCAAACAAGCGGAGATTACCAAAAAATTTAAAAACTGTAATTGAAAAATTACCCATCATTTTCATCTGCTACTTATTACTTGAAAATACGGAAAATTTTACTTATGATGAGTAGGATAATTTTGTTGACATAATTTTATTATCACTTTAAAGCAATATAACAACATGCTGTATTAATTTCATCATAAACCTTTTTTAATAAAATAGATGCGATAGGTCATTTTGGCAGAAAATAATTTGAAATACAACCGATTAATAATCAAAATAATATTTATATTTTAATAATAATTAATATCACCGTATCAAATAATAGAAATAAAAACTGATTCAAAGCACATTGCACATGGTTTGAAAATTATTTTATCGGATTACAGTACTAATATTTAAATTTTAAAAAAATATGTCTGGCACACAATAAAATCGTTTAAAAGCACACGTTTTACCAATAGCAAATTCGAAATATTTAAAATAAGTAGGTAAACCTAAAAAGATTAAGTAATGTGTAATAAACTAAAAAGTTCCAGTTTTTTGCTTTGTAGTGACTGACAAAAAAAAATGTCAACGATACTTTTTTGTAGTGGAACTTAAAAAATAAATGTTAAATGGTAGAAAATAATTTTTAAATATTCTAATTTAAACTAGGCGATTAACGATAATAAATTTAAATAACGAACGATAAAGGCGACGTCCACGTGCAGTTCAAATTGTAACGAATAAAATAAGTTGCGTACCGAAATACTTGAAAATGGCGGACGAACAACGAAACGAAATTTGAAGCCACAATTTTAGTTTCCTCCAAAAATAAGTATTTTTTATAATATTTAATACTTATTTAAAATAATTATTATTGTTTATGTATAAACTATCTGCTTAGGTGCAAGTTTATATTGCGAAACTTTCTTCACAATTTTTGGTGGGAAACTGAAAAAAATCAAAATGAGTGGAATGTGTCATTTTCAAATATTTAAAAATAATATGTGTAACATTAATATTTTAAATGAGTGTCAAATAATTATAAAATTAAGTTTTAACTTAATGTATCTAAGCATAAATACTAAGTAAAGATTAAAAATAATAATGAAGTATTATAATAAAATGTATGTAAATAATTATAACGTTTAATCGCTTAAAAATCTCGTCTGTGTTTTGTGATATATTAGGTAGTTAGATAAATTCACATGTTTGAGAGTGAGCTGAACGTAAATTTATTTCTTGTTTAAATCTGTCACATTGGGATATCATTTTAAAATAAATAAATCGGTTTTCCTGTACTTATTTTTTGTACATATTACTTACGTTCTTAAATATTTCAATACAAAATAAACATTTAAAACTATTCGTATTTAAAACAGGTTTAATTTCTTTATATTTTTTACTCAAATTTAATCGGTTTTATGATAATTTTTCAAGTTCTTGTAACTCAATAAAACATAATATTTTATTTTGAATTTTGGTAGGCCCAATTTCGACATGAAATAAGTATAACTTTTTATTATATTCGTTGATTTATATTGAGTATTTGAAGCGATAATTATAAAAAATATAATTACGTTTAAGTTTGGTTGTATTTTAGAAGATTCTATAAGATATATAATTGGGATCAAATTATGATCCCAATTATAATATTATTATAATACAAGGTGTATAAAAGAAGAAAATTACAAACTAAAATCTGCTGATATTATGTGTAATTTCAATTAATTTTGACATGAATATTGAAACAGAAGCAGCGGGTCTAAAATGGCCGCTTTATCAGAATCCACGCAGAATCTTAGTATGAATCACGTTAAAATTACAAATTCTTAAAATGGACTTAATGTCTATAACTCTACAGTCCATTTTAAGAATTTTAAATTTTTAACATGAGTCATATTATGATTCTGCTATTATTTAAAAAAATGCCCTACAGAACATCGGTAGTTTTTACACCTTGCATATTATATTGTTATTCTATAACGTTAATTGAATATTTCAATGAAGACTTCCATCAGTGCGATGTTTGTTTTCAAATAATCGATATAATTATAATTTTATGGTTGTTTAAGTTTATCGACATTTGTAACTAAAACGGTGGGTCTATGGTAGAATTGCATTAAATAAATTATTTGTTAATATAAAACAAGCCGATTAACTTTCAAGGGAATAATTTTTACATCGGAACACGGTGGTAAATTGCACTCGATTTCAAGTCGTTCTTTTTCTAGACGACTGACAACTGTTTTGACATAAATTCTCGATAGCATATGGCAATAAAATCTCTTTAATAGATTTTCTACTTTGTCGCTGTAGCATTAAATTGAAGATTGATACGGAAAATTTGACAGTTTAGGGTAGCTAGATATGCTGGCGTCTGTACATAAATAATGTACTTTGCTTTATCTGGACCCTCAAGGAATAAATTCCTTTATTATTTCTTTCTATCGTAAACACACCGTTTCAGTCACAATAATTGTTATCCTTTATGATTGTTTGTTTAAAATGTGTGCACCGAACATGAGTAGTAATTAATATACGATCATAGAAGAGTTTTGTGTTTTACTTATATCTTGTATTCAGACCTTGACAAAGACAATGGGACTAGCTGACCAAACTAACGTTAAGTGGCCCACAATAGCCTTGGATCGAAACACTTAAAATGACCTTTATCAAACAGTGATAATGACGCAGATGCCATCCACCCATGAGCCTATGACTTGATTTGACATATCGTCGATAAATATCTCTCTTTCACCAAAGCAATTGATAATATGCAATACTTAATGAATCTAAAAAAATTAAGGTCCTTGATTCGAACTTGAGACCTACTATTACTTACGGGGGTCTGCTCCGCTTGGGCGAAGTCCCTCCGTGTTCTCGTAGCGACGAGTGGCGGCGGTGACCTCTCGCGTCCGACCCTGGTTCAAGCCGTAGTCCGAGGCGAGAGGAAATGGGACGCCGTCGCCTCCTGCGAAGCAGGTGGCGGAACGTGAGAGGGAGAGGTCATCTCATCCCATCCGCCACGGGAGATGCTCCGGGACTCGGGAGCCACGTGATGGCCTTCGGCCACCGTAGGCGCGAGCTTGTGGATGGGGTAGCCACCGTCCACTCTGCCCAAAGGGCTTAGGGGTTTGGCCGGTACAGTTGATACTCAGTCAGTCAGCTTTGCCTTTTATATTATATTATACAGACAGATTATGAGAGCAGTCGGAAGACAACAGCTTTTGCTTCGATTCATACACACTCTTTTCACAAGCATTTTGCGAATACAACGTACTATAGATATGATTAGATATGATTCAATAATAAGATCTCACATTATTAAGAATGTGTGTTCATCGGTTCCACGTATGGCTATATTTGTCCGTCAGCAAAGGTTCTATTACAATGCTGGAACTGTAATAAATACGGACCTACTACATTCGAATATTACTATAGAAAGTTATTCCTATTGGTAGTAAAGTTTTATGGTCAACGGGAAGAGGGAATGGTCTATTTGCGCTTACTATGAAGACGGAATATTAAACTGGTATGGTTTATTACGCACTTCAAATATGGGAAATCAATAACAGACCTAATATAACGCTTGTAAGTATGTTCTCAAATGGGTTTGGGCAGGACACGTCTGCCGACGAAGTGTGGGCTAAAACAAAAGGAAACTGGTGCCCTGACATAGAGAGACGGGGTCGCGGCAGGCCATGTAGAAGATGGGAGGACAAACTAGATAGGGACAAGGAGTACACGCAGGTTCGCGAAAATGAAAGGACTAAAATTTTAAGATTGACAGAAGTGGCCTCTACAATCTACAATCTACAACTGGCAATACCTTAAAATAATGAGATATTACCTCGTTGGCTGAGTGGTCTCAAGCGCGATTGATGACCATGAGGTCCTGGGTTCGAATCCCGGGCAAAGTATTATTGGGTTATTTTAACAGGAAATTCTCAGTACCAGTTACTTAGAATTTCAACATGACTGTGAAATGTGAGTGCAATATTTGGTACAACTTTGCATAAACTTTGGGCATTACATACATGATGTTATGTAGTTAATAAGACAAAAACAAAATTTAAGAAGCAGTGCCAGGCACATTGCTGCTCAGCAGATTGACATTGCATTAAAGTGGGGCTGAAAGTTAAATGACCAACAAGTACCAAAATACATATCTTTGGTAGGCAAACCAGGGACAGGAAGAAAAGAGGCGTAAAATGGACCGTTTTTATAATAACTGCATCTTTTTTTAATTGGGACAAGCTACACTATTCCCAAACCATTGTAACTCCTGTAAGAATCAACAGTGGCGACCACAAGATAAGCACCGAAACAATGAAGCTTGACATAGTCCCAGAGAAACGATTTAACTGTCTTGGATCCCGCAACGAAATGAATCAGAAAAGAATAGCGGAGGAGCAGGAAAAAACAGTAGTAACTGCGTCTGTGACCATTTTATACAACAATATAAATAATACTTATTCGAAAATCGCGGACAACAGCAACTCTAAAATAAACAAAGTTCTCACCAACCCAAAAAATACGATACTTCAAAAGAAACCAAGTATCTACAACCAACTCTTTTACAAAACTCCGGCGCCAACCCATCCTGCGCCGCGATAATGTCCAGATTGTCTCGCCTTCCTGCCAAAGGGTTGCAGATAGTACTTTTACGAGGACCTCCATTCAGACCCGAGGTTTATGACAGCAGTACCGTGAGGCATTATCTCGGAGTTTTGTCGTGTGTGTATGCATGTCGCCGTGTTGGTTATCTATAATGATGTTATGTTGGCCTTGAAGCAGATGCATACGAATTTGGATTGAGATCAATATGGTAGCTTTAGCAAAGAAGTTCATGTGGTTTTGCTCGCGTGGAGTTCGGTAATTGTTTCGGGGATCGTACCACTGAGATAAAAAGTCTCTATATTCAATCCAGTTTACAAACTGTGTGCCTAATTTGTAATGACGTAGCCTGGGGTGGAGCACGCTTGCTTAGGATGGTTGTGGTTTGAAAAAACATACAACCACACACACCCACACCCCTACGTCCCCATGGGGAGACTGTATGCTGAAGATGTAAGACCGGTCGTTCTGGTGCAGCTTGTCTTGTCAGTTGCTTGTCGCCAGGGCCGATATCCGAGCTGTGGGTTGTTCACAAGTTACCGCAGCCTCGGTTAAAAAGGAACATGGATGGTTTTTAGTCAGTAGAAGTCTGACACTCTCTTTTGCTCTGCCCAAGAGCGGAAGGGGTTATTTGATGATTTTCCACCCGCAAAAAAAAGGTTTCGGCCGTCTACGAAACCGTAGTTTCGTAACTGGTTTCGATGAAGGAATGATTTGTCCTTGTATGTAACTAGTTTCGATGGAGGATATATTTGTCTTTGTACGAAACCACGGTTACGTAAAAGGAATTTTTGCAAAAATATGAAATTTTACTAGTTACGAACAAGGAATAATAATTATTTTATCGAAACTAGCGATTTTTGTTTTAATTGGTCCAAGATTCTATAGCCGCAAATGTCAATCTGCAAATTTCCTAAAAAAATATATACAGGCTGTAAACCGAACCTTTACAAAGTCGTCAACCAAGCATTATGAACATCATGCTGAGTACCCCTACGATAAAATTATTTACATTGAAATAGACAAAGAGGTTCAGCAATCTATAAATGAATTAAAAGAAAATAAAATTAATTTAAATTTATTTTTTATTTATTTTAATATAGACTTACCTAGTTTCAATAATTACAAGATGAAGATCAGTTCAGTAGACAGCCAACGCTCTACTGAACTACCTCAATCCCAAAAAAAAACATATCCTCCATCGAAACAAGTTACGTACAAGGCCAAATCATTCCTTCATCGAAACCAGTTACGAAACTACGGTTTCGTAGACGGCCGAAACCGGTATTGGTTTGTATAAAAGTTTTTTTTTTTTTTTTTTAACCGGTATTCAAACATTCATTGCATGTGAGTTTAAGTGTTTGTGAACGCACCCACGATACAGGAGAAATTCTTAGTGTGGGTACTTTTCGGGGTGAGTCGTGATGTTATGTTATGTACAGTGTATTTATTTGTACCACATTTCCACAAGCTTCCCAATACAATGGGAAGTCGACATGTCATTAATAATTCGCTTAATGAAATTATAGCATTGCATTAACGGATAATCCATTTACTTTGTCAATAAGATTATACGGCTTACCATCCAATGCTTAATTGAGTAATGACGTTCATATCTGTTGTCTTTGTTATTTATTTATGTGAGTAATATTTAATCTATTAATAAAAGTTTAAGAAAGGTTTGTTTAGTATTGGTATTCAACTGTATCTAGTTTGACTTGAAGCCGGTTCAAACAGTTACTTTGAGTAAAAGTTTGGCCGATGACCTGTTTTTTTTGGGGGGTGGGATATCATCAGATACCCCTCCCGCTCTTGGGCAGAGCGAAAGGGAGTTTTAGACTTCTACTGACTAAAAACTACCCATGTTCCTTCTAAGCCCTATATGTCGAGGCCGCGCGGTATCTCTTACAACATCCCGCAGCCCCGACGGGCTTCGGCCCTTGCCCCTCCCATGTTGCTGACATCTATTTGAGGCGCGCGTGGAACACGAACGCGCCGTCGTCGACACGGCGAGCTAGCCTTGGCCGATGACCTTAGGTCTTATATTGCCACATAACGAATTTATATTATCGCAATCTTTACAGGTAGTCAGTGGCTTGAAAAATTGACAACCAGTTTTACTAAAGTGTATCGCATCCTAGTACTAATTGGGTTGTGGAGGTCAGATAGGCAGTCGTTCCATGTAAAATACTTGAAAGCAAAGGATTTAAACTACAGAGCTACTATGATTAATAACTCCTTTCTGTAGGAATATGACTAACAACCGGGTCAGCAATAAGGGTCACGGTAAAGCTAAATTTATTAGATGCATGTTCGTCGCGATGCAAGCAGATGGAACGGTAACCGGGCTCCCGGGGCCCATCAAACATTCAGTTAGAACTGACCTAGTGCTGACAGGGAAGCTACAGTTTTACCAATTCTTTGTCACTGAAATATTCTGTTTCTTGTTGAGTAGACATCAAATTGCTTTCTGTAGCATAGAGCAGGAGATACGACGTAAATAATAGTTGATTTTAAAATTGTCTGACCGCAAGATAAACAGTACGGTACGGATCCGGACGTAAAATATGGTTTTTGGAAGCGGTGTCGATTTTTTTTTTAAATTCAAGCTGCTGCCAATCAGTCACTACCAAACATTTGAATTCCTCAATATCTTTATTTAGAACTGTTCTGCGTTGGTCTAGTGGAGTGGCAATCGCGAGTGATGAGTACTAGGTTTTGCGTTCGATTCCTGGATCAGGTAAAGTTAAAAAAAAATACAAGCAAAAATCAGATGACAGAGACAGGGCAATACGCCTAAAGTGGAGTTTTATTTATTTTTATTGGTTCACCAACAATGTTTACACAGGGTTCATGATAATTATTTTATGCAAAAACGCAAATGCAACAGTGCAACAATCACTTACAGATAAACTCCGCATGCTTAAAGGAGTTGTAAGTACAATATACGACGTACGACGGCACTGTTGGAGCAGTTGCTCAAGTAATGGACTGCTGCGCTGCGTGTCGCGGGTTTGATTCCCGCACGGAACAAATATTTGTATGACCTACAGATAGTTGTTCCGGGTCTGGGTATTTGTGTATGTGAGTTTAAATGTTTGTGAACGCACCTTCGATACAGGAGAAATTCCTAGTGTGGGGCAACGTTTGGATAACGGATGGATGAGAGACTCACAGAGCTCCAGGCGACAATGATGATGATGAGTGTTCAGAAAAGTGCCCTGAATATGGAAATCGGCTCGTCTCTATTACATAGGACTTTACCATGACTGGTAAAATACAGGGTGTAAAATAACCCTTCACACATACGTCAACCAAGCATTCTGTACATCAAACTAAGTTACCCCTTCGCAAAAAAAATTGCTGGGAAACGACTTTTTTTTTTGGGGTCAAAAATCTCATTTCACGATAAAACTCAATGTAGCACTCTTAAAATATTGGAGGTAATTTAAATAAAGTTATAACCTGAAAATTTTGCTCAGCATTATTTGAAACTTTGACCCCCAACATCTCCATAACTACCTAGATATGGGAACCCCCTGGTTCTCAGGTATGGTCTAGAACAAAAAAATGATCACAGTGGTGGGGAAAACAAGTGCCCTTCGTTTGCGTTAAGGGTACTTTTACACCCTTTATTGATATTGGTACTGCAGCCACCGCCGCGATTACAGCACTTTACCACGTTTTGGACGCCCCGTAAAGACATTGAAGCAAGCCACCCTGACAAGGATGGACGAACGTTTGGACGGTTTGTAAAGAATAGCTCTGACAAGAATCGTTTTACGTCTGACGATTCTGAATAAAGCTTCGAGGCCACTCTTCAATCTTCGTGCACGTGTGTTCAGTCTTCATCAACTCGATTCACAGTTTTTAGTGTCGAAGGGTGGCCGTTTTGGGGGACTGTCTCTTGTAAATAAGTAAAGTAAAGTAAATTTTTAAGTTCGAAAAGTGCTGATTATCAACCTAGTTTGAATAAATGAGTTTTGATTTTGATTTTAACACAAGACGTCTTCTCTCGTCAATGGCTACAGTATTATTAGACACAGTCCTGCCTAGCCGTGCTGTTATGCATCTAACTAACCAGTTCATCGAGAAGTAAGCTGTTAGTTGAGCAAACCAGAGTGCATCCGGTGCTACTGTGCCCAAGCGACGGAACTGACGACCGATACCAGTACCGGTCAGTACCGACCTACTCCCGATAGCGGAGAGAACCGGTATCAATGACGGAAATCAGTTTTTCCATGCACTTTGATCGTGCAGGTAAATACATTAAACACTCGTTGTGATAAAAGACTCGGCGTCTTTTATCACAACGAGTAGTTTCCAAAGGGAAATCCGTATAATATGGATGTTTCCTGGTAAAACAAATATGATTCCGTTCACTCCGTCAGTTAAATTATTGAAAAATATCAAAATATTGGTCGTAAGCGCGACTACTATGCATGAGGGTTTGAAATCCAGGTCGGGTAAAGTGTTATTGAGTTTTTCCACCAGAAATTCTTCCGTAGAAGCGACGGAGTCTGGATATGTGCCCGGTTAGTTGTAAAAGGCTCGCCCTAGGTCTGAAACATAACTAGCGAAATGTGGGTGTGGGGGATCCTTTGGGGATTACTGGCGTGATGTTATATTATGTTACTTTAACAAAGGACTTAAATCTTTACCAACTTATTCAGTTACTGAAGCGCGTTAATTTCAATGTCAAAACGACCACAACACAATTTACTCTTCGTGACCATTCCAACATGACTGAACAAACCTCAAACAATTTCGGCGATAGTGATGTGAAATTCGTCGCCGAATACGAAGCCGAAACGTGCTGCGGTCGTATTGTTGAGAACTGTCTTTGGAGTTTAATGTATAATATTCGTAAAGTGAAAGGCGTAATTACTGTTGAATTTAGGTTGGTTAGGAAAATTGAAGGACGTCTGTAGCAGAACTTATAGCAGATGTGTCTGTTCGTGAAAAATTATGTGCCAAAATCAGGATCAACATCACGTCTGTAATCCCCAAAGTGTAAGGCAGAGGTGTGCCTACCCATTAGTACAGCCACTTGTTGCCTGTTTAGTATAAGTCTGATGTAATAGGGGTCTACCCTATTGTCATTATCCGGGCATAGATGCTGACTCCGTGGCTGAGAACATCACCTCTCCTCTATATTATAATATTTTGTATATATATATGTATACATTAGTGTTATATTCATATACGTGTATATATTTGTTTGTATGTTTATTTATCGATACAATTTTGTTCCAAATTCTAACTAAAATTTTCCTGTTTGTCTTTTGCTACACACTGTGTCTATATTACTTTTATGAAATAAGCAGTACTTCTGTGGTTTTCTATTTTCAAAAAAATTTTGACTGAGTCTATTTTCTTAACTATAATATTTTATTTATTTGGATCTTCCTACCAATTCAAAGCAGTCGCACTTGAGACCACAAGACAAACTAGGAATGTTCAAGGCAAGTGGAATATCCATACTAATATGTAGAGAATGGTCACTTTATGCCTACTTATAAGGTTTTTTCGATTCACGTTTGATTATGGGAGAATAGGGACCTCGCGATTTACGCGGCCAAAACCAATACCGGCCGCTATCTTTATGCACGTCATTGAGTTTGCGACTAATAAATACTTTTTCTATTGTTCTCTTCTTTCTATTTTGAACTAAAGAGGTCGGACGACCGGTCGTGTGTCCGCTTAGTGTGCGAGATCCCTTATATAAAAAACCTCGACCTTTGTGTTTTCTTTTACAAAGGTAATAATAATAATACAGACTGATTATAAACACAGGCATGACCAAATAGCAAACATAATACATCAAAAATTAGCCATAAAATATAACTTAATCTCCACCCCGCCTGTGCCCTATTATAAATACCAGCCCAAAATTACTCTTGAAAACGCTACCCACAAATTGTACTTCGACCGAGGAATCTTTACAGATAAAACAATACACTACAATAGACCAGATATTACGTTAATAGACAAATGTAACCAAACCGCACAACTCATAGACATCGCCGTACCAAACACCCACAATCTACAAAAAACAATAGCAGAATTTTTTTCAAAATATACAGATCTTAAAATAGAAATCAGCCGTATGTGGTGTCTTAGCAAAGTCGCCATAGTCCCTATAGTGCTATCAACAACTGGAGTTATTCCCAAGCAACTCCACCAGTCTCTAAAAACTCTTGACTTACCACCGTACACGTACCAAAGTCTTCAGAAAGCCGCAATTCTGAATACATGCAGGATAGTCAGAAAATTTTTTCAAAATGAAAATAAATCTGTGGTCACCACCACAAACACACAATCTCGAACAATCGCAAATCCACAATACAACAGACACAGAAACTCATCATCGCATAATTCACTCATATCATCATCCCATCATATCATCTCTTTTCCGGGGTAGTACTTGGCTTCGGCCCGTGCTATTCCACAAACCCGGCTATAAAGCCGAGATATGTAAAAGTATACAAACATAATAATAATAATAATAATAATTTATTTGCAATAAAAAGGTGTACATTTTAACAACATTAGGTTACAAACAAAGATGGAGACGTTATACACTACGTGTTTGGAGTCTCTAGCACCCTTGCTAAGTTGACAAGACAACTTGTATTAAAGGTGCTAGGCCCAACCCTTACATGGGTGCCTTGTAAATAAAGTTTGTCTTGTTAACGAGAACTATATTCAATTTTGCTGCAGGTAAATGGACAGACAAATAAATCATTTAGCAAAACAAGGAAACAAAGATAAATAGAAAGTGATAAAAAGGATAGATGTAGAGTGTGGGGGTGTGTGTAAGTGAGTGTGTGTGAGTGGGTGTGGGTGCGTGATTGTGTGTGTGTGGGTTTGCCTGTTTATGTGTGATAGTGTGCTGCGTAGATTTTACCTAGTTGATTAAGTCGACAATAAGAGTTCCGTGTTGTTATAGTTGAGAGTCTGGAGCCAATTAGATAGTTTCTTTTTAAGAGATATATTTGGAAGCGAGTGGAAGTTTAATATTTTATTAATTTCGTTATACAGATGGGGGCCTTGAAAACAGGGAAACCTTCTTGTAAATGAGTAATGCGAACGGTATGGTCGGCCTATTTTGTCTTTGCGTCTTGTGGTGATAACCTCGTAGGGGGTTATATGGTGCTGAAATAACCTCGTAGGGGGTTATATGGTGCTGAAATAACCTCGTAGGGGGTTATATGGTGCTGAAATAGTACTATGTTAAGCACAAACAATTGCCTGACTGTGAGGACTTTACAGTTCTTATATAATTCCTCAGTTGGAAAAAGGATAGGTCGAAAGGTACTGACTTTTAGCACGGCTCTCTGAGCTCTTTCCAGCCTTAAGAGTAAGGTTTTGGGACCACCACCCCAGACACATACACAATAATTTAGGAGAGACTGACAGAGAGCGAAGTAAGAACATCTCATAATTTGAGGTTCTGCACCGTGGCGGAGTGTTTTAACGACAAAGATAAGTTTTCTGACTCTTTTTGTTAGAGTCTCTATATGAACTGCAAAACTCAGACGGTTGTCAACTGTCACTCCGAGATATTTTATTGTCCTACATCGCTCTAGCTTAGGGCAGGTACAAGCTACCATACCCGGCAGTAAACACGAGTGTGCTGTTATAGTTTGCGCGTCCGAAGGTTGTGTGGAGTTTCGCATAGAGAAGGTAAGGATTTTGGTTTTGTCAGTGTTTAGAGTGAGGGCATGTGTCCTAAGGCACTGCAGAACAGTAATGAGTCCTTTTTGTGCCGAGTTAAAGGTGTCGTTCCAAGAATCTCCAGAAAAAGTAAGGACGGTGTCGTCGGCGAACGCTATTATATTGGTGTCCAAAGAAACAGTTGATATTTTAAGTGTCTGGTCTAATGCAGAAAGTAGTTCAGTTAGTCCTGTTATGCGACCACACCCTTTAATAGGACGAATTTTTTGATACAATCTAAATATTTTTTTATTATTAGGCCTATATTGTTCCACTGCAGGGCAAAGGCTATCCGGGAAGGGTGGCCTTCTCTTCATTTTTCACGATCTAGTGCGAATTAAGGCCTTTTCTATGACAAAGAGTGCAGCTCATTCCGACATCTCCTTCTGGGTCATCGCGGCCACCCAATACTTTTTTAAAGGAAAACGTGATACATCGTGTTAGTTAACAATAAAACAACTTAAATCTAGTGTTAGTAGTTGAAATATAACAGAGAACACAGACTTAATATTATTGTGAAAAGGACATATCCAAACTAATGTTCAGTGATTGTCCTTCTCACAAAACTTTTAATGATCGGAGAGTCGACACTCTCCGCTACAGTTTTTAGAATGCTGTTGCCACTCGCTCGCAACCTACACAACAACGAAGCGGTTTTCTTGCGAACGATGGCGTGGAAGCCATCAGTTCGGTTTTGCGCAAAGATAGTAGAAGCACTTCACCATCGCGGCAGTCCCAACAGCATCCTAAAAATGTTATTATATTGTACGCGTCGGTCATCCAGCGTTATTTTGGTATAGTTGATCCATAGATTCCCCGTGTAGAAGCACTGGCAATATGCCTTTTTTTTTGGCGGGTGGAAAATCATCAAATAACCCCTCCCGCTCTTGGGCAGAGTGAAAGGGAGTGTCAGACTTCTACTGACTAAAAACCACCCATGCTCCTTCTTAGCCCTATGTGTCGAGACCGCGGTAACTTGTGAAGAACCCGCAGCCCCGACGGGCTGGCAATATGCCTTAAACAGTGTTATTTTCACTAAAGTGCTACACCGGGCGAATCTTCGGGCCAACGTGTTACCTCGGATCGCCAGAGCCCTTCGCTCCCTTTCAATTATTTTCAATTATTATTTATTTTATTTAATTGTACATGAAAACACTTATTTTAACACTATGGAGCTGTACATCTAGGAAAAGAGTGTTTTCGATTAACTCTGGCACCCAATGTAAGATTTAACTTGTGTTTAAGTGAGAATATGCCCTAGATATTTAAATGTTGCCACACTTTTGATGTTCAAGCCGTTTAGGGTAATGTAAGGTAGGTATAGTAGCAGGGCATTCGCTGCCGGCCTTAAAGGCAATGTATTCACACTTCTTAATATTATAGATTGAGTGTAGTTTTTTGACCTAGGTGCTGTAATGCCAGCATCAGCTATTTGAGAGTTCGGAGCGAAGTACGGTGTTTCTAATACAATACACCCTCAATGAGCGAAACAAACATTAATTCAGACCTATCGGAAATGTCGTCACTTATGATATATTAGCAGGCTGGGATGACCGAAACCTATAAATCGGCGCATTGTCTCCAATGATATGGCGATATTAACTGCTTATCATACAAATGTAGGGTATTGTGGCCTCTGAGTTATAATACTGTAAATTATTGAACGAGGAAATGCTTCGTTGGCGTATGTAGTTAGGCCTTTACCCATACCCAGACCTGTAGATCATAAAAATATTTGTTCCGTGCGGGGATCGAACCCGCGCCACGCAGCGCAGCAGTCCATTGCCAGAGCCACTGCGCCAACCGTGTCGTCATGTTAGTCACCTAACAAGTACACACACGAGCTTATTGCATCAGACATCCAGACACCGTGGCTGCAACTAAGAAATCTCTGACAGAAAAACCTCAAACAATAACACATTGCCTGTCCAGGGAATCTAACCTTGGACCACATACACCGCAGTCGCGCTTACAATCACTGAACAAATGAGGCAGTCAGTACTGAGTAGTGCACTGTAAACAAGAGTTAATATTGCTTGAATTGAAAAGAGGTTGACAAGAGACGAAGGCTGGTTTCTTACGTCAATATACCACACGTCATCATCAGCCTATAATGTTCCCACTGTAGGGACTCAGGCCTCCTCTCTAGAAGAGGGATGGGCTATAATCCACCACGCGGGCCTAGTGCGGATTGGTAGATGTCACATGTCTTCGAATGTCACATATGTCTTCGAATTTTTGGTTCTAAGACATGCCGGTTTCCTCATGATGTTTTCCTTTACCGTTTTGAGAGCAGTGGTGATGAAATAAATTACACAAATAACACGGACACGGAACGGGACGGGACTGAGTTCGAACCCGCGACTCACTGTTCGTAAGTCGGGGCCGCCACTACTGGGCCACCACTGCTCTACCACACGTATTTGACAGTATTTGATTTTATAATCGAACTAAATTAACCTGGCGACCTTCGTCCGCGTAAAATGATTATAAAAATACTACAAAAGTTTATATCTATCTTCTATCTGCATGTGTATCTATTTATCCATCTCTATCTATATACAGGGTGTAAATCAACCCATCTCACAGCCGAACATCAAACTAAGTACCACTACGCAAAATTTTTTGATGGGAAATGAGTTTTTTTGGGATCAAAAATCACATTTAATGGTAAAACTCAAAGTAGCACTCTTAAAACATTGTGCTAGTGGATGCTTTGAATAATGAACGGGTCATGGAGTTAATTTAAGTAAAGTTATAACCTGAAAACCTGGTATTTACAAAAAACAGCTGTGAAATATTTGAAACTTTGACCGCCAATATCGTCTAAAACAAAAAAATGTTCTCAGTGGTAGGTAGAACAAGTGCCCTTCGTTTGCGTTAAGGGTACTTTTAGACCCTGTATATAATTCTCATGTCACAGTGTTAGTTGCTATCACTCCTCTGAAACGGTTTTACCGATTTTTATGAATTTCCGTGTGTTTATTTAGTAGATATGAGAATAGGTCGTAAAGTACTTTTCACCCTCCTCCTAGGGACTTACCCTTCAAGGTAGGGTAAGTAGAAAAAGGTGCAATGCAACACATGCATGGCAGAGCTAGTATTTATTTTACAATAGGAATGTTTACTGACTAGAAAAAATGTGATTCTAATAAGTCCGTCTGTTCTGCTCGATTATTGAAAAATATTGGAAACGTATTTTTTGTTTTATAAAATCAATAAAAATGAACGAAGATAAAACGCGTCAAAGGTTTGAGTGGGAGTTTGTGACGTCACTGACCGCTAAAACATGCCATACTAATGTCTTAGAAAATGACGTCACACGAGTTTTCAAAGCACAGTATTATCTTCATTGTTTGTTTACGTGAAAAAAGAAAAAATACGTGTCCAATATTTTTTGGAAATCTATCTGACGGACTAATTTTTTTTTTGTTCCTATTCAATCATAATTCGAAAGACACATGGCGACATCTTTTATAATATTATCACAAGAACGATACTGTTGTCTTCCTTGGGAACATTTTATTCGTAATGATAGGTCCTACAGTACCTACTCCTGCCATTCCGAAACAAAACGGGCATAGAGTACCTATTAGGTACCCTATGACTGTTTCTGTTACACCTATTAAAGATTATGCAACATTTCATGATGATCGATCAGTGGTTTCAGCGTGAAAACGTATTAAACAAACTTACTTTCACATTTATAACATTACTATCGGACCTGGCAGACGTCGCAATGCCCGGACAGCAACGCCACCTACCGGGTCCAAGGCAGCAAAATGATCCGCCATTTATTGAATTCATTTGTTACAAAAAATGTGTTAAATGAAGAACCGCTCGACCGATTTTGTGCAAACTTCACATAAACCATCTACTAAATAGTCCAAACAAAGCCTAAACATTTGGTTTGGATAGGTGAGCCCGTTCTTTACTTACAAAATTACAACGAAAAGTGGCATTGATTTTTATATATATAGAAGATAAGTCCTAACTTATACACGAAATATACATGAAAGAAAAACATAGAAAAAGCGACATTTTTGGTTTATAGAAGAATAGCAAAAAATATACAACAGTACAGAGCCATGTGAACCGAGTACAATTGTATTAGTAGAAGTAAACTCGTATTATCGCAAATCAATTCAAAAGCTGTAAAAAATGTAGTAAAACCTTTAGCGATACTGGCGCCATTTGTATATTCGTATGGGTTTGATTAAAACCCGATGTTGTGTTCACCGCAAGCTATAAGCTGAAGCGGGTAATGACATTTTTATATCATGTAGGTAATTGTGTGTCACTAATGTTTTCTACACTCGATGGAGCCCGTTTATCAGACTCTAACTGCGGTACTCAGAGATATTTAATGATTACTTAAGCCGTCACTTAGTAAAGATTTGACATACTTTGTATGACAAAACTGTCAAAACCGTTACTTAGTGATGGCCTAAGTAATCATTAAAGCTCTCTGAGTGCGGCAGTGACCGACTTAAATCACACGATGTTCTTCAATCAAACCATTATTCTTCTTATCGTGTGGGCAGTAACGGTCTAACGACCCCATGTACCCTAGTGTCAGAATTACTAAACCGCCTCAAGAGCCTCTTACATGTTTTGACGACCACCATAAGACGGCAGTGGCGTGCAGTGGTCCCGCACGATGGGTAGGCTACGAATAAATGACAGCAAAAAAAAAAAAAAAAAGTAAGCCTGTAAAAACAAAACTTTTAAATACAATTAAAAAACTCACCACATTATTCATTTTTACTCACGATTTCCTAATGACGATGCAAACAGAAGAAAGATTCGGCCACCTCAAATATCTCATCCAAGTGAGTGGGTGATAGTTACAGAACACGTAACTTGCAAGAGTTTGGATAAATTTTCGTAATTCGGGTACATGTCTACCTTTAGATACAACTTGAATCTTATCATTATACGATCCGCCCCTAAGACGACCCACTGACCGATAATTGAGAACACTTATTACTTTTAACATGTAATAAACACACATTATCAGCACAAACTTCACAAGTAAATACCATTGTTATTTGTTACGTGAATAAATAAGTAATACACAACAAAATTAATATTTACACTACTGTTAATAATGTTAACTGTACGTTTGCGGTTTCAAAACAAAATCGCGCTATATATTGCTTGTCATAACAATGAAACAGTAATGTCTTCCTCTTACGTAAAAAATAATTTCTAGGTTATTATTGTCGATAGAAAAATACTAGCAAATAAAATTGCATCATTTTCATATCGAGTTTGTTCACAACAGCGGTCAACATTTTTTGCAGGATTATACGAAATCCTATGAATGAGGTGACAAGTTGACAACATTGCGAACATCGAACTAAACAGGTGCTGCGCTCTATGCACAGAAGCCCGAAGTTCGCGAAGCGCGAAATTAAAATTTCCTTACGTTTTTACAATTTACAGGCCAGTGCTAGGTTGTATGTTCATTAAAATATGATTCCCGGTTTTAAGACGTATGTAGGCATATTTTATTCAACATACAACCTAGCACTGGCCTACAAATTGCAAAAAAATGCAAGTTTTGAACTTCGCGGGTTATAGATTGGTTGTGTTGTTGCAGCCAATCACAGCCCACTCAGCTACAGTCGCAGGAGCTGCTGCGTTAATATTGCGAAAATCTATGTATGTGTGCGGTTCATAGACACGGCCATACGCACCGATGTGACGCTGTGTGCATACAATATGAATGGGTTTTAGACAAGTCGAGTGTTTGTCTATAAGATTCGTACTAATCGTAGTACTTGTCAATGAGTTTTAGTGCAACGCGAAAAATTGCTATAAGTATTTTAACAGGAGTTTGAACTTTTTTATGTTTAATTTGTACATAGTGTTATTTTATTGCATCGTTAATTAGTTATAAGAAATGCTCAGTTGGTAAGGTAGGCTAAGCCTAAGAGCCTATATAGGGCGCACGCCCCTGTAAGACGGCTGGGATCACCGACTTGAATCATCCTTTTATCAAACAGTTAGTTAATTCAAGCTTGCAATGTCCAAACCAAACCGGAAACAACTTTACAAAGTATGCTTCCTGTAAGAATCGAGCGAACCCACGGCCACCGGGTCACAAAGCAAACCACTCGAAAACGGAGGCAGTATGACCATTAATACAAAAATAATCATCTTTGTATGAAACACAATTTTTGCAGGTCATCAGGGTTCCCCGGTCAGTTAATACCGCGCAAGGCTTACATTCCAATTCCGTCACCCTGATTTTTTTCAGATAATAGACTGCCCATGTCTGTCACCTTCAGAGTGTTTATTTGTCTTACCAAAGGTTATATATAATAGATAGATAAAAGAAATCTAATTAGTCTGTCGTGTACATTACCAAAAAATATTGGACACGTATTTTTTCTTTTTTCACGTAAACAAACAATGAAGAAGATACAGTGCTTTAAAAACTCGTGTGGCGTCACATTACTTTGACATTTTTTGTGGTTAGTGACGTCACCAACCCCCACTGAATCTGAATCTTTGACGCGTTTTATCTTCGTAATTTTTTATCGATTTGATAAAACAAATAATACGTATCCAATATTTTTCGATAGTTTAACAGGCGGACTAATTAGAATCACATTTTTTTAAGTCAGTTAACATCCTTTTGACTGGCCTGTTGGTCTAGTGGTTAGTGACCCTAACTGCTATGCCGGAGGTCGTGGGTTCGATTCCCACCCAGGACAAATGTTTGTGTGATGAGCACGATCATTTGTTCTGTGTCTGGGTGTAATTTATCTATAATATGTATGTATTTAGAAATATATAAGTATGTTTATCAGTTGTCTAGTACCCATAACACAAGCTCTGCTTAGCTTGGGACTAGATGGCGTTGTGTGATAGTTGTGGAATATTATTATTATTATTATTATATATTATCCCTATATAATAGTACAACACAGAGAACTTGCTTTTCATCATAATCTGACTAGCCTTTTCCCAACTATGTTGGGGTCGGCTTCCAGTCTTATCTGAGTACGAGTATTTAACATGGAGCGACTGCCTATCTGACAACCAGTCTCACCAAAGGGTATAGTATCGTGTTTAGGAAGTGTCGAAGGTGCCGTTTTGGGGGACTGTCTCTTGTAAATAAGTAAAGTAAATTTTCACGTTCGAAAAGTGCTTAGTAGCAGGCTAGTTTGAATAAATGAGTTTTGATTTTGATTTTGTCTAACATCTTGTAACTCAGACCACACAAAAACATCCGAACCAAAATTAATTTGCTTTTAGGCAGTAACATAAATAATTGTAACACTTGTATTAATACAGAGTGTTTTGTATTTGCAATGCTTTAACTTTGCGCGAATTAAACGCACGCTCGTTTATTTAAAACTGGATTAAACCGAGTTTTATGTACAGCGGTTTTGAGGATTCCTTATAAAATGGGAGTTAACGAGTCCTGAAGTGGAGACAGTACCTATCGGCGTATATTGAGACCCACCCTAGCTGAATAGACTGATTTAATTTGGCTTTTTAATTTTAAAAATAACGTCTTTTTATTACTATTTAATAGTTTTTTAAAACATGAACACAAATTGTGTAAAAAGTCCATGCGAAAAACTCTTAAATTTTATTTTCACTGAATAGTTATCCAATTAATTTTGTTAAAAGAACCACGTGACTTCGAACGCGCCACGATTGGCTGTGACGTCATAATGTTAAAGCAATTTTACGCTAGTACATTGACTATAAATCCGAAAACAAAACACTGCAGCACCTGTTTGCTAATAAGAAGAATTTAACATTGTGACGTCACACGCGCTCGGGTTTATTCGGGAACCGTCGGCAAGTTTTCGGTACTGGATTCAAAAACTTACTTTCATTTTGTTCTAACTTTTAAATTAATGCAAAAAAATAAAAACATAGAAAAGTTAAATCCTCTCATAAATAAAGAAAAAAAAATGTATTCAATGACCTAATTTAAAAGGTGTGTGATTCAGACCAGTTTGATGCGCAATGTCCCAGGAAGGCAGGGTGTATTGATGCCCAAAATGGTTGCCCACGGAACCCAATGAACCGGCCGCCTGCCCAATAATAGTTTCGTCCCCACGACCGACCCGAACCGAGTACCTTTTCATCATCTGCCTAGCCTTTTCCCAACTATATTGGGGTCGGCTTCCAGTCTAACCGGATGCAGCTGAATACCAGTATTTTACATGGAGCGACTGCCTATCTGACCTCCACAACCCAGTTAATACTAGGTAATACGATACCCTTTGGTAAGACTGGATGTCAGACTTTCAGGTCACTGACTACCCGTAACGACTGCCAAAGATCTATATATGGCACCCGGGACCAACAGCTTAACGTGCTTTCCGAGGCACGGAGGAAACTCGGTATGTAATGGGCGGTCACCCATCCACCGATCGACCTAGGCAAGCGCAGCTTAACCTAAAGATCGACCAGAGTGGCAGTTCTTATTAAGCTCCGAGTACCCATATAAGCCTAAGTATGTGAAATAAAATGTTTTGATTTTGAATTATCATAACAGGACGACCGTTAGGGGTTCTTCAAGTAAAAAATGCAAAAATAAATAAAATTACTGTATAATGATATTAGTTTCTGTAGTACAGAACCTTAGTGCACTATACGTTATTTATGAATAATTTTTAGCTAAAAATATGGCATATGAGATGCAATTTAAAGCAGGCAACTTTTATAATTGTTATAAAATGCTGGCAACGAGCAGAGTTTTAGTTTTGTGTGAAAAGTGTATTTTTGCTGTTTTTCGAAATTTTATTTAATGTTTATAAATGTGTTTTTGTTTCGCAATTCTCATAGGAGCTTTTTAATGTGTCGCTTAGGAAGTCATGATTTTTAAATATTATAATTATGTATGTTTTAGAAAATCAATTAGAGTTCCGTGCGAATAAAAAGAAACCCTTGACATTGATAACAAAATGCGATTTGAATGAAGTGATATTTTTATAATAATTTTACGCGGCCGAAGTTTGCAGATAATAGCTGATCACATCACATCACACTAACATTATAAAGGCGAAAGTTTGTGAGTGTGTATGTTTGTTACTCCTTCACGCAAAAACTACTGAACGGATTTAGATAAAATTTGGTACACAGATAGTTTATAACCTGGATTAACATATAGGATAGTTTTCATCCCGATTTTACCTTCCCGTGGGATAATTTTCAAGTTTTAGCGGGTGAAGCAGCTTGCAACAACTAGTAATTCATAAGTAAAACATGTAGCAACTATTTTTTAAGCCATTTATAGCTCAATAAACCCCTAACTATAAATATCTTACCCGCAGTGAAGCAATAATATCCTCTACTCCAACCGGTAAATCAAAACGTATAGCTCACTACAAGCTCCATATTTCCCGAGAAAACTTTTATTAGATCCTTACGAATGCTCTAATGAGCTCTATCTTTTCATATTATGGAAGAGTCACTTTTTATTAATACTTGGTATGGGGGTAGGTTATTTTTTTTTAATGAGACAAGCCCGCCACACTATTCCCAAACCACTGTAATTCCTGTAAGCCAAAATCAACAGTGGCGACCACAAGGAAAGCGCCGAGACAATGAAGCTCGACGAAGTCCCAGAGAAACGATTTAACTGTCTTGGATCCCGCAACGAAATTAATCAGAAAAGAATAGCGGAGGAGCAGGAAAATGGGGGTAGGTTAATAGAGGAGCTCGTGGCAAATCTTCAGGTTATGTTACGCTAGTCATGGTTGGTCTTTGGATGGGTGACCTAGGGTATTATTACCGAGTATCCGCCGTGCGTCAAAAAAACCATGTTAGGCCGTCGTTCCTAACTGTCAGAGACCTGTCACTTGCAAATGACAAATGAATGAAAAAAAAAGAACATAAAACAAATGAAAGAATGAATGATGCTTGCAGATGCAAGCAGCTCTTTGACAAGTAATCAATGGCCCAATAGTCAGACAACCAGTCTTACCAACGAGTATCGTGATAATCCAGAACTGACTAAATTGTCGAGGTCAGATAAACAGTCGCTCTGGAACCCGACCCCAACATAGTTGAGATAAAAGTAGGCAGATTATGACGAAACGTCTTGAGAATAGGGACGTTTACAGACTTAAAAAAATATATTCTTATTGGTCCGTCTGTTAGATTATCGAAAAATATTGGATACGAATTTTTTGTTTTATCAAATCAATAAAAAATGACGAAGATAAAACGCGTCAAAGATTTGAGTAGGGGGTAGTGAAGTACGTCACTAACCGCAAAAAACTGTCATACTAATGTCTTAAAATATGACATCACACGAGTTTTCAAAGCATTGTATCGTCTTCATTGTTTGCTTACGTGAAAAAAGAGAAAATACGTGTCCAATATTATTTGGGAATCTATCTGACGGACTTATTAGTTTTACCCTATTGTACCTTAATTTAAAGACCAATTTTTCTGATGACCTCCATCTCGTAAACTCAAGATAAACTCACACCCGTAGCCACTAAGCACCCCACCACATCTACCCAGCGTCTCTCTTCCAGCTTAATATTGCGAACACAACAGTTCCATTACCACCCTGATTACGGAACCATTAGCGCTAATCATTTCACTCTCTAATCAAATTAAGTCCTTATAATTAGTTACACTCGCTTAATTTTCGAATGTGAAGTGCTTTGAATGATTTGGTTAATCGTCGCGGATATATTCGTGACGTTTACTGAAACTTGTAGTACATAATTACGTAAAAATAAATATAAAGAGGGTTATTTAAACACTAGCGGACGTCACGCGGTTTCACCCGCGTAGTTCCCGTTCCCGTGGGAATACAGGGATAACAGTAGCCTATGTCACCCGGGGATAGTGTAGCTTCCCAACGGTGAAAGAATTTTTCAAATCGGTCCAGTAGTTTCGGAGCCTATTCGTTACAAACAAACAAACAAATATTTCCTCTTTATACTATTAGTATAGATTGCAAAGTACTAACTGTTCTACCGCGCGCAGAGTATCTGTTTCACGTGGAACATTTTGACAGCAGCGGTATTCAGAATCCAGTTAAATATGACGTGAACACGCGACAAGCTAAATCAAAATCATTTCAAGTGCCACGCAAAAATAACTTTTACGGCAGGCATAACGTTTTCTTTAAATGAGCCAACTTAATAAATAAATAAAATTATAATAACAATAAATTAACTCGATTATAACCTAACTGATAATAGCGCGTTGATTAAACTTCAGGCCATGGCATGCTAAGACAGACCCCAGAGGTCTTACGGCTCCCAGGTTCCTGCTGGAGGAACACATTTTAACTCCAAAGTTCCAGTTAGGGGAACACCCTCAAGCCGGTGCAGCACTTCTGCAGATACGCGGCTGGTTCCGTCGTGCGTGCCAATAACGGGCCGGCATCGGACTTCCCACCTGTTGGCCATACTTGCCACGTGGGCCGAGCCGGGTCGACGTATAGAGGAGCTGGCCATCACCCCTACACTTCCAGCGTGGCACCACGCTGTAGTCATCGCCACGCCGGCTATCAGGGCAGTACAGCACATCCTACAAGGGGGTCTTAGGAGTTTGTGTCCGTAGACCTTCCCACACCCATTTTTAATTTTTAAATATATTTTATGTAGACTGGTTGCGTGGTCTTATTTATCATAACCTGCGCCACGCATCCCTTTTCCGTCACATTGGCGAGGTCTCGTTCTCTTGTATTTTTTTAATAAACAAATAAACAATATAATATTTACTGAAGAGTGTGGAACAAGCTGCGTCAGTTATATGATAGGCTACCTTTGCTTCCGAAAATCCTGATTCCAGACCCAGTCATAATCGGCCCAGCCGTTTCCCAACTTTTTGTGTCAGCTTCCAGCCTCACCGGGTAGGTACAGCTGTAAAAATTTTATATTACATGGAGCGACCGCCTATCTGACTTCCACACCTTAGTTTTGGATACTACGATACCCTTTGGTAAAATGTATTGTCGCCATAAGATATGTCCAAATTGGTTTAAAGTCATATTGAAAAATAATTCGTAAAGTTTTGGTCCCAAGAGACAAACTGTTGCACTGGTTTTTTAGACCATATATAGTTTTAGGTAGAGAAATAATATCGCAGTAAGGTAGGTCCTGGACTCTAAAATAACAACGGATTTTTAATTCACTTTTTTGTGCATCATTTCTTCAACAAAATATTTCTATTTTTCAATGCTAGGATAAAAATCTAGCCGTTGACCACTTCTCGATACAGCAACAAATCTCCCAAATATCTACAATACCCAATCAAGGACTCAGTATCAAAATAACCCATATTTTTCCTCTGAAGCCAACAAGGCTATAAATCAATATTCTGCCGGCGTCGCACCTCATATCTATTGTAACTAGAGCTTCCACCCCCTCTCTTATATAAGACAGCAAAAGGATAAAAGGAGAACTTGCAAGGAATATGAGGGTTCAAACAAAATTAGTTTGTTTAGCAACTGAGCCTGAAGTAAATCATTTTGATTCTTATAGCAGAGTATTTAGTGTTGCAAGACCTTATTAATGGGAAGTTATTCCTGTGTGAGGAACGTGATATAACTTGTTATTACTTTAGATTGGGGTAGAAATGTAGGCCATGGAGAAAGTTACCGAATAATAAAACAAGGTGAAACTTAGAATGAAACATGGTCAAAAAGTAGGCATTTGAAGAAACCTTTACCATCGCAAAGTACAACAAGGACAGCTCAGATTATATCATAAAAAAAATACATTTTCACATTAAAACGCTTGCGTATCTACGTGCATGTCGTGCATTTTGCCACGGAAACGATAAATCTTTTTTTTTAAACTCATGCATCAGTCCTGAAATTGGAATACCTACTTCAATGCGAAAGCCCTATCATCGAATCTGGGGGCACGGCAGTGCCCCCGCCAAGACGAGCAATAAAGCGGCACGGCCGTACCATTCTTTTCTCGAACCAGTTCAGGCCATTTTCGATCTCCTATAACTTCGTTGTGGATGAAACTAGAACCCTTTTTTTTTTTTTAGTAACCAATTAGGAATTGTATATTTAAAATATATTATATTAAAAAATTATATATTATAAAATATATTAAAAACATAAATATACACTTCTCATCAAAAAAATCGAAACACTTTCGTTTTTATTGTTTTTGTCCTAATTTTTTACAAAAGAGAATTAATTCCATGAAAAAAAAAACATTATTGTGTAGCTGGCAGTTTGGTCATTACAGTAAGAAGAAAAAAATCAAAATTCGAAATTAGAATTTCATTTTTTATCCTATAAATGAAATTAATCACTGTTTTGAGACAAATGTGTATTTAGGGTTGGAGTACGTTTCTCGTTTAAAAACTAAAAATTTGCGCTTGTCTTCAAACTTTTTGTTTCTTATTTCATTTACTGTGACTTTGGGACGTCTGAAAAAACTTTTTTTTCTAAAACATATGGATACTTCGCCCGCAGAAGCCGCCCAAGTGGTGGCATTGCTGGATTCTGGACTTAGTCAGCGTGTTGTGGCTGCAAGATTGCATCTAAGCTTATCATCTGTTCATAGAGTCTACAAACGCTATCGGGAGACTGGTTCGTTCACGCGCCGTTCAGGATCTGGCAGGAATCGGGTCACTTCTGAGCGAGATGATCGATTTATTGTAACAACTTCTTTACGAAATCGACGCCTTAACGCTTTTCAACTGCAGCAGCAGCTTCGCGTTGTACGAAGAGTAGCTGTAAGTGACTCTACAATAAGAAGAAGGTTGAAGGAACGCGGATTGGCACCGCATAAGCCAGCGAATGGGCCGAAATTAACGACAGACCATCGAAGAGCGCGCCTTAACTTTGCACGCGAGCACCTAACTTGGTCATACCTTCAGTGGAGCAAAGTACTGTTTTCTGATGAGTGTAAAATTATGCTGTATGGTAACGACGGAAGGAACAAGGTCTACAGAAGAGATGAAGAACGCTTTGCACAATGCTGCATTGAAGAAAAGGTCAGCTATGGTGGCGGTTCGTGGACGGTTTGGGGAGGAATCAGGGCCGACGGTAAGACAGAACTTGCCTTTGTGTCTGGGCCACGGCTGCCTGCACTAAACTCTCATCGGTACATCGAACAGTGTCTTGAACCTCATGTGATGCCCTATGCACATTTTATTGGCAACGACTTCATATTCATGCACGACAATGCTAGAGCTCACACCGCGGGCGTCGTACGAGATTATCTTACCGAAGTCGGTATCTCCATTATGGTATGGCCAGCAAGAAGCCCGGACATGAATCCCATTGAACATCTATGGGATGAATTAAAGAGACGAATTCGAGCAAGAGATCCAGCCCCAGAAACACTTAGCCAGCTGCAAAATGCAATCCAAGAGGAATGGGATAATATACCACAACATGTGATCGTGACTCTCATCCGATCGATGAAGAACCGTATGGAAGCAGTAATAAGAGCTCGCGGAGGGAATACAAGTTATTAAATAAACGTTTCTTACATTTTTTTTTCATTTACGCGTGTTGTTTTACCCATTTCCTTCATATTCCATACAGGGTAAAAATTACTCATTATACAAAATACGAAACCTATGAAGACTTCATTTGAATTTAGAACATTAACATTAGGATTTAAAAACCTCATACTACTCACTATTAAATGACATTTTACATTTATTCCTAAATATACACATTTTTCTGATAATCCTTATCAAATCATAAACTGCGAGGTGTTTCGATTTTTTTGATGAGAAGTGTATTTAAAATTTCATTCAATTTGAACCAGTAGTTTAAGAATTATAACTAATCAAAGATCCTTAGTTTTGTCACTCACTGACTGACTGACTGATTGACCGATCATCAAAAGTCTAAGGCACGCGCAACTCGCTTTTACCGTAAAAAGTAGTGAGATCCATGTACGGTAAAAGCGAGTTGCGCGGCTTGGCTTTTTTTACAAGTTTTGTTTTTGGTGGGATCTCATTTCTTTTTGTAGCGTCTCTCATTCTATCTATTTCGTTTATGGTTTTCGGTTTCATTTCTTCGAAAACCTTTAATCGATATCACTACTAAATCGACGCCCTGTTATTACGATGTTTCGTTACATCGAAAAACTGACGATTTTACTTCGTAAATATCATCTGTGAAGTCTTGTTTAATCGAAGTCTTACTACTGCAATGTTCTGTTATTTAGAGAAACTAACATTGATTATTTATCTCACAAGTACATTGAATGTCTATTCCAAAACAACACCTATATTTTTAACATTTCTTTATAAGCGCCTGTACAAAGTTTAGCAGCAAGTTTGATTTAACAAAGCGTTGCAGTATAGTGATGTCGATGAAAGATATTCATCGTTCTCCTGCCCTTATCCTTATCTTTATTGCTACTAAAAGCCGGTAGTAAAATCCCAACTTACTGTGACAGCAATGCATTCATAGACACTCCACTACACACTGCAGTGGAGCTAGGGAGTAAGGCAGCCGTTAAACAGTTGCTGCATGGTGGTACGTCTATCACTGTTTTCAACAGATACGGACTCAATGCCATGAATGCGTGTGTAAAGAAACGGAATAAAGAACTGTTGCAGGTATTTACTACTCACCTAAAGTTTTAAAGGCACAATTTTACGGAATCTTACAAAAAAGTCTTTGCTATTAAAAGGGACATGCAGTGTTATTTTTCTAGATCATAGCCAGCCATGAGAGCAGCAAGGCAGGTTCAAACATAGCCGCTGTAGACATGGTAGATGGTATGGGCTATACTGTGCTAAGTAAGGCCGTCAGTGAAGGGTGGTTTGAAGGAGTCCGTATAGCACTCGGCGCTGGGGCCACCAAGTTAAAGGTATTCTATCAAAAAGATTATTATTCATGAAAGTTTCTATACATTTAGGCTGTCGCTTTGTATTCTCGTCAAATTCACTTTTTACGTTTTTAAAGTCGGTTGTTTTTTAGCAAACAACTATGTTTACTTTTCATTTTTTGTTGTAATATCCTATACAAAATTTACTATACATTTAATATTCGACCAAAGAAACCTAACCCTTAACCTTCAAGATTCCCTTATTTTTGCTTTCAACTCCTAACCGTTGAGGAGTAGTATCTTCCATAATAATAAAATCAACATGAAGTTGAAAGACTGCTAGATGCGAATACTTGATTAGCAAGAAACACGTAATTCCGTGTGCCATGAAATTGTGTGCAAGTAGCGATTTGGTGCAAGTTTCCATATCATGGTACCACCCTTGAAATATCTCCTTTCTAATTAAAAAGGAATCATAAAAGTTGGTTCATAAACGACAAAGATATTCGCAAACACACATAAACGAAAAATGTTCATAAATTATAAAAAAAAAAATGTTCATTTAATGAAAGTACTGAGAAATTTTTATTGGACCAAATGGCAACTATTCCGTATAAAACTAAATAAGAATCACGTGAATCGGATCATAAATCTTGGCGTAATCGGTGTACACACACAGAAAAAAAAACACCAATCCAATTGAGAACCTCCTCCTTTTTGGGAAGTCGGTTAAAAAGCAGCGTATATTAATATTATTGTACCTACTGTAATTGAAATCGATTATATTAGTATTTTATGACAATCTCCTGAATTTTGACGAGTATGCAAAACTGTAATTTGTATATGCATATTATAATCTGGAACCGCGTGATGGATGACAAGAGGCCTGTGGCCCAGTAGTGGGAACTGAGAGATATAGCTCAATGGCGTGTAAAGACAAGTCAGAGGCCAATGAGCGATTTAAAGGCTATGCACTAAAATAAAAAAAAGAAAGAAGCTTTACATACCACTGATAAGCTAAATATAGTTATTATTTACAGATGAGGTACTTCAGGGAAACTGATGAAAGTACTGTAATCCATTTAGCCGCTTATCTAGGCAGAGAAGATATTCTAAACCATTTGCTTAAGTTTTGTAATCCCGACGAAATAGAAAAACATATCAACACGCCAAGCGTATTTCTTGGTCTGCCGTTATATAACGCAGTAAAAAATGACCAATACGATAACGCATGTTTGCTTTTCACTAAAGGTGCTAAGGTATATAATAAGGCTTCGGTGTGGGATTCTTCACTTTTGAACTTAGCTGTAAAAAACAACAATATTAAAATGGCAGAACTGATTATTCAACAAGATAAGGAATCTGTTCATGCTGTCGATGCCATGGGTCGATCACCAATATATGAAGCTTGTCTTCGCGGAAACAAAGAAATGATTGCATTATTACTTCGCAACGGTGCTGACCTATTTGGTGAAGAAAGTGAAAATAAGAAAAAGTTGATCCCCATAAAGATGTTGATGATAAATGTATCAAAACCAACTAAATTCTTGCAAGAAATTTTCGACTCAAATATAATTCGTATGGGGCATGAAGCTGAAGACAAATTATCTGTACGAGTAGACTTTGAAGTTTTATTACCTAGAAGTAACACGAAAAAAATGAAGGTGATTCATGCTCTGCTTGATACCGGAAATACATACGATCAGCACAGTCTACTTTTGCATCCTTTGGTGGAAAGCTTTTTGTATCTACAGTGGAGATCATTATTACCATTCTTCTACATTATATTGGCATTACACGTGTGCTTCGTGTTGTCACTCAATGTGTTTACCTTGTCATTATTCTGGTGTAAAGACAGAAACATTGAACCTGTGCCAATTATATTTCGTAGTAGTGCATGGATTTACATCATTTATTTGACGGCCTTCTTTCTTACTATGCAGGAAATAACATTATCTTTGTTCTTAATGTTTCGTAAGTTTTATAACAGGATACAAAACTTATTTTTTATCACCAGGAGATCTCCTGGTGATAAAAAATAAGTTTTGTATCCTGTCCACATTGAGTGACAACACGAAGCACACGTGTAATGCCAATATAATGTAGAAGAATGGTAATAATGATCTCCACTGTAGATACAAAAAGCTTTCCACCAAAGGATGCAAAAGTAGACTGTGCTGATCGTATGTATTTCCGGTATCAAGCAGAGCATGAATCACCTTCATTTTTTTCGTGTTACTTCTAGGTAATAAAACTTCAAAGTCTACTCGTACAGATAATTTGTCTTCAGCTTCATGCCCCATACGAATTATATTTGAGTCGAAAATTTCTTGCAAGAATTTAGTTGGTTTTGATACATTTATCATCAACATCTTTATGGGGATCAACTTTTTCTTATTTTCACTTTCTTCACCAAATAGGTCAGCACCGTTGCGAAGTAATAATGCAATCATTTCTTTGTTTCCGCGAAGACAAGCTTCATATATTGGTGATCGACCCATGGCATCGACAGCATGAACAGATTCCTTATCTTGTTGAATAATCAGTTCTGCCATTTTAATATTGTTGTTTTTTACAGCTAAGTTCAAAAGTGAAGAATCCCACACCGAAGCCTTATTATATACCTTAGCACCTTTAGTGAAAAGCAAACATGCGTTATCGTATTGGTCATTTTTTACTGCGTTATATAACGGCAGACCAAGAAATACGCTTGGCGTGTTGATATGTTTTTCTATTTCGTCGGGATTACAAAACTTAAGCAAATGGTTTAGAATATCTTCTCTGCCTAGATAAGCGGCTAAATGGATTACAGTACTTTCATCAGTTTCCCTGAAGTACCTCATCTGTAAATAATAACTATATTTAGCTTATCAGTGGTATGTAAAGCTTCTTTCTTTTTTTTATTTTAGTGCATAGCCTTTAAATCGCTCATTGGCCTCTGACTTGTCTTTACACGCCATTGAGCTATATCTCCCAGTTCCCACTACTGGGCCACAGGCCTCTTGTCATCCATCACGCGGTTCCAGATTATAATATGCATATACAAATTACAGTTTTGCATACTCGTCAAAATTCAGGAGATTGTCATAAAATACTAATATAATCGATTTCAATTACAGTAGGTACAATAATATTAATATACGCTGCTTTTTAACCGACTTCCCAAAAAGGAGGAGGTTCTCAATTGGATTGGTGTTTTTTTTTTCTGTGTGTGTACACCGATTACGCCAAGATTTATGATCCGATTCACGTGATTCTTATTTAGTTTTATACGGAATAGTTGCCATTTGGTCCAATAAAAATTTCTCAGTACTTTCATTAAATGAACATTTTTTTTTATAATTTATGAACATTTTTCGTTTATGTGTGTTTGCGAATATCTTTGTCGTTTATGAACCAACTTTTATGATTCCTTTTTAATTGGAAAGGAGATATTTCAAGGGTGGTACCATGATATGGAAACTTGCACCAAATCGCTACTTGCACACAATTTCATGGCACACGGAATTACGTGTTTCTTGCTAATCAAGTATTCGCACCTAGCAGTCTTTCAACTTCATGTTGATTTTATTATTATGGAAGATACTACTCCTCAACGGTTAAGAGTTGAAAGCAAAAATAAGGGAATCTTGAAGGTTAAGGGTTAGGTTTCTTTGGTCGAATATTAAATGTATAGTAAATTTTGTATAGGATATTACAACAAAAAATGAAAAGTAAACATAGTTGTTTGCTAAAAAACAACCGACTTTAAAAACGTAAAAAGTGAATTTGACGAGAATACAAAGCGACAGCCTAAATGTATAGAAACTTTCATGAATAATAATCTTTTTGATAGAATACCTTTAACTTGGTGGCCCCAGCGCCGAGTGCTATACGGACTCCTTCAAACCACCCTTCACTGACGGCCTTACTTAGCACAGTATAGCCCATACCATCTACCATGTCTACAGCGGCTATGTTTGAACCTGCCTTGCTGCTCTCATGGCTGGCTATGATCTAGAAAAATAACACTGCATGTCCCTTTTAATAGCAAAGACTTTTTTGTAAGATTCCGTAAAATTGTGCCTTTAAAACTTTAGGTGAGTAGTAAATACCTGCAACAGTTCTTTATTCCGTTTCTTTACACACGCATTCATGGCATTGAGTCCGTATCTGTTGAAAACAGTGATAGACGTACCACCATGCAGCAACTGTTTAACGGCTGCCTTACTCCCTAGCTCCACTGCAGTGTGTAGTGGAGTGTCTATGAATGCATTGCTGTCACAGTAAGTTGGGATTTTACTACCGGCTTTTAGTAGCAAATCCACAGTTGCCATAAAACTGAAAATAAATCTAGTATACATAACATTTTCTTTCATTGAACTCGAATTTTAATTGGATGCCTCACTTGTTCTCATCAATCCTGTGCCCCATGTAATATGCATAGCCAGCAACGTCTAGTGGCGTCCTATAACGATCATCTGTAGAATTCACGTAGGCGCCGGCGGCGATTAGTATCTGCACGCAACGGTGGTGTGCGCGCGCGCTGGCTGCGTGCAACGCCGTCCATTCTTCCTCATGAAACTCAGGGAGCTGCGCGTACAAAAAAAAACAAATTTCGAAAACGGCTTTCAAATTCCTTCTGATGTGGAATTGAACTGGTTTGCAAAATTAACAAAGTGTGTGTAAAGCATAAAATAGTCACAAGCACCCACCATTTTTATAAGGCTGGGCCAGTAGTGGTCCGCGCCGCTGCACAAAACACGCGGCAGAGTACTCCCGGAAGACTCGACATTCCGGCGACATTGTAAGTCTGTCAACCTATTCACCGGGCCGCTATACCATGTCACTTCTGCCATTGTTTCAGATGACAATATGGCATGATCAACCAGGCTATTAATAAGTGCTGAAAATAATGCAGCACTTTTTTATTTTGATAGGGATTTAATAAACCATCTTTTCCGTTGACCTAGAGGATACACGTGGTGATTTTTAAATAAGAGACAGCGTGCTCGACAAATCAATTTACCTTCCGGAAAATTCAGCAATACAGCAATCTGTTTCACGTTCCCGGTCCAGGCGGCTAGGTGGAGAGGTGTTCTGCCGTACTTGTCAGTCCTGGAGCTATCAGCACCTGAACGAAGCAGCAGGTCTAGGACGTCGTTGTCTTGCATGGCGGCGATGTGGCACGCTGTCAAGCGTTCCAGACGACACGTTGCGTTTGGGTGGGCACCCATTATCATTAATCTTAAATCAAAAATTGTTCCCTTGATTATATCCTAAGTCGAAACTCAGCGTATGATCTACATGCATAAGTGAATGCGAAAACAATTTAATCATAGAAGTAAGACTCACCTCCACACGTATGTGACGTCACCATCCAGAATTGATACTAAAAGTCGTGTGTTCAGAATCTTCGGATCAAAACCTCTTTCGATTTTGTTATGATCTAAAATCAAACAACAGTTTGCAGTGATTGACATGAGAATGTTAGGGCTGCCGTACACGGAGTGCTCCAAGCAGTTAAGACCGACTGCTTGAAGCCGCGACGGCGCGGTGAACTATAGCTATTTATTCGGTGCCGTACACACGACTGCTCGAGTAGTCGCGACCGCTTCAAGCCGTCAACTGCATGACGAAATTCCATCATGCCGTCGACTGCTCGTGAGCGGTCGCGAGGCATACACCAACTGCTCGAGCCGTTGACTGCGCTAGAGGTGTCGACAGCTCGAGACCTCCCCCCACCCTTCCCTTGTGGCCTCATTCCAAAATTGGATAAACCCAAAATTTTCTCTATTGACGTCGCCGCCGTTGTCCCCGCTTGGGCAGAAGCAGCAAAAGCAGTGCTTCCTTATCAGAATCCATGACTCGACTGCGGTAGAAAATCAACTGCTCGAGCGGTTGGTAGCGACAGCTCGAGCAGTTAACAACCGACCGCTCGAGCAGTCGCCGTCGAACGCTCGCGAGCGGTCGACGGCAACGTATGTCTATTGATATGACGAGCATTAGAGAAGTAGACAAGACGTAGACATGCTGCGTGAACCCGGAATAAATTGGGATGTGGCAAGAGAATGATTATGGTGAAACTATAGTCTCAAATCGGCTACTTGACTACTGTTAAAAATTCACAAAAATGTTATGTTACTTCAAAGAACTAACAAATAGAACTAGCTACTACATTTTCGATTTTCTTTTTCATACATTGGTATGAAAAAGAAAATCGAAAATGTAGTAGCTACATGCTTTAGAAGTTTTTGGTAGGGGCACTTTCTATTCTCGTCGTGCGATACGGTCTTTATTTTGTACTACGAAACCGTGACGTAACAATGGCGGTATGAAATATGACGTCACGTACTCGTATCTATAGCGCTGTCTTTGTCTAACACGTCATTTAAAATCATTTAAAACTAAGCCCTTTTCTGATCGATTTGATTACTTTTTCACACATTGTGTTATTTCTTTTAGCTCTTTAAAATAACATAATACACACATCAAAAGTGTCTAGGGATCAAGCATTTTTATGCGGATTTCTTGAGATTGAGATGTGGCTTTGTAATAAATTTATGATTTTATAAATTTATATGGATCCTTTTTGGTGCATTTCATAATTTGAATCAGGAACTGTGAATCAAATTCGAGTAAAAGATGAAAATCAGCTGTCAATATTTTCCCTATAAAAACATACAACGCATTGAAGACATTATTAGTACTACTGTTTCCCTACTACTGATTAAAACCAACGTTATTATGGAGCGGCGACGTCATTTAAGCAGGGAAGAAATGCTCAGAGCCGTGGGAATGATAGAAGCTGGTTCCCGGCAACGTACTGTGGCTTTAGCTCTGAATACAAGTCAGAGTGTTATCAGTCGACTTTGGACACGTTACCGAAGCACTGGTACCGTGGCTGAGCGCCATGGAGGACGGTATCGCTGCACCACACGGAGACAAGACCGATACATTCAAATCTTAACTCGAAGAGCTCCAACAATAACCGCCATGATGTTAGCCGTGAGGCTTCATCACTCTTCAGGGAACTTAATTAGCGACCAAACAGTCAGAAACCGCTTGCATGAAGTGAACCTTCATTCCCGAAGACCGCTACGGGTACCACCTATAGCAATGCACAATCGTAGGATTCGATATCAATGGGCTCTTGAACACAGAAATTGGGCAGAAGAACAATGGCGTTTCGTGTGCTTTTCTGATGAGTCTCGTTTTGGTATGAGACCGGATACAAGACGTATACGACACTGGAGAACCCCTGGACGCCAACAGCGATTAAAATCCTGCCAGGAAGTCCATCCCTAAAGTGGTGGAACCATCATGGTATGGGCGGGTATTTGGATCGGCGGAAGAACTGAGTTGATTTGGATCAGAGGCAACCTCAACGCTCAAATTTATGCTGAGACGATTGTATCAGACGTCATCGTTCCTCTACAAGTGCAAATCGGTCCCTTATTTCAGTTAATGCATAATAATGCACGACCGCACACCGCAAGAGTTGTAAGACAGACTCTCGCCGCAGCTAACATCAATGTCCTGCCCTGGCCTGCTCAGTCGCCAGACTTGAACCCGATTGAGCATGCATGGGATATGCTACAGAGAAGAGCTCTGCCGAATATGGAGGGTATCCAGTCGCAAGAAGACCTTTTTTTGTTGTTGCAACGAACATGGGCGGCCATTCCACAGCGTGATTTGGATGAACTCATTTTGAGTATGCCAAACCGATGTTCTTGTGTTGTTAGTGTTCGCGGTAGAAACACGGATTATTAATTGTTTAAGTTACCCAATAAAATTTTAAAGAAAACTGTTATTTCAGTCTTTTTTTCGAACTTTAATGTTAGTGGTTCAAATGTCAAAAATCCCTTTATTAGGAAAATGGCAAATTTCTTTATTAATGCAAAGGTGACTTGGTTTATCGTTACTGTGACAAACGAAAACACTTTATTTGATGAATCCTTAAAGAAAATTTTAATTAATATCAATCAGGAGAAAAGTTATTGCAAAAATATATGTTGATCCCTAGACACTTTTGATGTGTGTATTTTCGTGAATTTTTCCCGTATCCAAATAGCCAATTATAACCTCAAACCTGTGTGAAATCATCAAATAGCCCCCCTCCCCCGTCTCAGGTCTCCCGGTCTGTCAGACTTCTACTGACTAAAAACCACCCATGTTACTTCTTAGCCCTATATGTCAAGGCCGCGGTATCTCTTATAACATCCCGCAGCCACTAACCTCATGCCTTGGTACCTATTTAAGATCTGAAGAGCGCTTAAAATGTATTGAGTATTGTCGTCGAAGTCAGTTTTTGTGGAGAAAAGGAAATTTCTTTTAATATGGTATTATTTTTCGTTGTAAGTATTAAATGATTTACCTATGCAATTCATTAGTGTTTCATAAGACTGTTAAAAGGAAATAATACCTTGACTCAATAAACATTATAATGTGAAGTTATTAACAACAGCATTCGTCATCGTTGATAAGTTCCATACTTATGAACCTTTTCGTTGGGTTTTGGCATTTCAAAATTGCTCAGAATTATACGTTGTAGCACTGCCACCGAACTACCGAACGTTTATTATTCAAATTTTTTTTTGAATTTTCGCTCATTTTCTGTCTTAGAGATAATATTTACATAAGCCCCTCTTAGAGTTTTAGTATCACAAACCTTGAAACCATGCAAAAGTATGCTGCATTATCATAAGATAATTCAGTCGGTGCCAGTGTGTGTCAGTGTGTGTGTCTGTGGTACAGTCCCTTATCTTCCCCATATTTGATTACTACCTTTGTATGTTACTATGACCTGAATGTAGGTAGATCTCCTCAATAAACTGGACCAACTTTTTTTTAATAATTTCTTAATAACAAACATTTTCGGAAAAACAATTAATACGAATCGTATGACAAATCATAATAATAATTCTCTCTCGCTCTACGAAAGTATGCTCACGTATCCGCACCTCGGTCGCTCTTAAAATGGTTCCCCATCAAACAGAAGAGCGTTAAGGCGTTTGACAAGGTCACAAGGTTGTTTGGTCTTCTAGGTAAATCCACTTCTCCTTCGTATTTGAATTAGCCCTCAAGATCATGAGAATTAACACCACTCGATTTCCTTTTGAGGGGTTATTTAAAGACAAAGGTTTATGCCAACAAGCCGACAATCACCCGTGCATTGGACGAGCAGATTCGACACGGCATCAAAAATATTCAGCCATATTTATGCCTTATAGATATTTCACTACGACATGTAAAATTAAGTCAGAGGCTTATGGGTGACATATAAACTTTAAAACTTGGTAAGGCACGAACTACGCGCTAAGAAGAAGTCACATTTATTTCAAATGGTCATGAAAAACAATAAAGTAGTGGGTGTGTACCAGCAAAGTCGTGGAGGCCATTTCTCCGAAGTGCTATTTTGTCTACTTCATGATTGAATAAATAAATTATAAAACCCAAAACCAATATTTTGAAATTTTACGGCAATTTATCCCGACAGCCTTTACAAAATCCAATATGCAATGACTGGTTGTCTGACTTTGGGACCACTGATTTCGGCCGGGACCACCGGCTTAACGTGATTGAAGAAGAAAAAGAAAATACCTGAGCAAATAACTGTATTCGATGAATTAGCGTCATCATCACTACTTTCCATGGCAATTGACATTAGGATCCGTGTGTAACGCACTGAAAACAGACGAATACTGTTTTATGTAAGCAGAGCAAATAAATCTATAATTAACCAATATTTAATAAGTTTTCCTCGTTATAACAAACTAGCTTTTGCCCGCAGCTTCGCCCGCGTGAATGTTAAACTACAAAAATGACGATTTCCATATAAAACTTTCATCCCCTATTCAAATGCTTCTTAGTCTAATGTTCCCTTTATAATTTATCTCTGTGCAACATTTTAGCTTTACTTAAGGTTTTTATTCTATTTTTTCTGCGTCGTCGGTCGAGTTGTCGCTAGTACATCTTTATCGTTTCATCATCATTTTTCATCAGGAATTTCCAATCAGCAGCCACGATGTCTATGACCCACAAATTCTCGTGGGACTGAGTTTTGTATTCATTTCTGAAGATGAATCGATATCTAAGCTTACCGTTACGTAAGTAAAAACTTGTAGGTATTTTGTACTGAATCTACTTGTGGTTTTGTCTTTTTCCCTTTACCAATTTACAGCACATGACGTAAGACATTGCATGTCATGACATCATAGGTATTTACCAATTTTAGTTCAAAAAAGAGAAAATACTTACCCTTTTATTATTGATTTATATATTTTAGAAAATGGCCGATGTATGCGCACGGTAAGTAAAGGCGAGCGAGTGTCCCCCGATATGGTCAAGGGCCTAGCGTAATGTGGGGCGCTGCGATGACGTAGGATCATGTGTCGCGATCCCACTGGCCAGCGGGATGTGACGATCCGGAACACATAAAGGGGTAAAACTAACCTTAACGCAAACGAAAGGCTCTTGTTTTCCCCACCACTGCGAACATATTTTTGTTCTAGACTATACCTGAGAACTCCCTAGTTGCGGAGATATAGGGGGTCAAAATGCCAAATTTTTCAATGCTGTTTTTGGAAATACTAGTTTTTCAGGTTATAACTTTACTTAAATTACCTCCATGACCCCCGTTTACCATTCAAAGCATCCACTAGCACAATGTTTTAAGAGTGCTACATTAAGTTTTACCGTAAAATGTGATTTTGACCCCAAAAAATAGTATTACCCCTTAGTTTGATGTACAGAATGCTTGGTTTACGTTTGTGTGAAGAATTAGTCACACCCTGTATGCATATGATACCTCCTTGAATTGAAGAAGATTCAAAACAATATCCTGTATAGTTTGAAAATGAATAAAAATACCAATTATCTGAAACTATCTCTTTATTAAAAGCAACTCACATTTTTTATCTACCTAGCTTACTCTCTAGCCTACTCAAAAACTGTTTAATCATTTCCAGTTCAACGGATACTTGATCTATCTTAACATTCAACGTTTCCATAGCACACTTGGATTCTTCGACATATTCTTGATTCTGATTCCTCATTTCTATTACTGCATCATCTAGCTCATGTAGAGTTGTCGCTACTTCATTTAAATTCTCATTTTTCTTAGGTTTAGGTAATTCAATGGGAGCTATTTTGGGGCATTCGGGTTTCTTCTGCTCTTTTTCTTTCTTTTTATTAATACTCATTATTGCGTCATGCATTTCGTTTAGTTTGGTTTTGAACGCTTGAAGACCCATTTCATCTTCAATTTGTTTCTTTTGTGCCTGTGCTTTTGTAAAAATGGCGTCTTTTATCCTTGATGGTAAAGATCTTGAGTGCTTCCATCGAGGCTTCCCGGGTCTTAGCGTCATCACAGAAAGAACATTTCTTTTGTTTTTCAAACTAGTGTTCACTTTCTTCGGTAATATAGCGTTAAATATTCTGTTATAAACTAAAGTGTCTAAAGTTCCCAAAAACTCTACTTGTTTGACTAGTCTTCTAATGTTACCAAGTACTTCTAAGTCATTAATGTCATTGACTGCGACACCGACTAGTAAATTCATAAGAACTATAGCTGCTAAGATAAGGAAGACGAGGAAAATTATCCTGACGATAATGAGGGAGGTAGCCAGTTCCTTGGAGTGTTCTTCATCGAAGAGGGCAACGTAATCGAACTCTGACGTCATCATGACAATGGTTTTGACGAGCGCAGCCCATGGACCGTCGAAGGGGATTTGAGAGCGGAACTGTATCATGAAGCTGAGCGAAAAGCCGATGACCAGGAACATGAAAGTTAGAAGGATCTGGAATAAAAATTAAACAGTTATAATACGGTTCTCACTGTTATTGTAGGTTTTCCAAATATATTATGAGACTTTTCTGTTTATGCAAAGTACAAAAGAAATCCAATATACATGGTTATTGAATAAAAACTGACATTAATTTTAAATTAAAAACAAAGTCATTACTGTGAGTTACAGATACCAAAAAACATATAACATTATCAAAGAACAACATTTCTTGATGACCTTTACAACAATCTAGCTAGACCCACCTTCACAACATTAGACGCGACCTTCCCAAACATCAGCACATAGTATCCCCAGTTTGGAAACCTGGACAGCAGGAACATCATCTCCAACCAGGACAGTAGCAAGGCCACTGTAGCCACGTGACGAGGCCACTCATCATTGTTCAAGTTCACCACTACCACCGTATATGGTAGGATGACTGCGAAGCCAAGAGATCCGAACTTCACCCAGGTCTCGAGTTGTAAAAAGTATCTACTGCTTTTTACGTTCATGTAGAGGAGTTCCTGTAATTTGAGATGATTGAGTTAATTAAGGATACACCATGATGAAACTGGCTGGTCAACATGACGCCAGTAATCCCCGAATAATAGGGGATCGGACTGAGTCAAAAAACAATGATTCTAATTAGTCCGTCAGTTAGATTATCGAAAAATATTGGATACGTGTTTTTTGTTTTATCAAATTAATCAAAATTGCCGAAGATAAGATGTGGTTGTGACGTCATTTGAAGGTAAAAAATGTACTATCATATGACGTTTTCGAAGAGTTCACGAGTGTTCGAAGCACTGTATTGACTTCATTTTTTGTTTATGTGAAGAAATAATACGTCTCCAATATTTTTTGGAAATCTATCTGACGGAAATAGTTTATTTTTGTCCGATCCCCTATTAGGCAGTACCTAAAAGTAAGGGGGTACCTAAAAGTACACCCACATTTGGCCGGTCCTGTTTAAGTCTCATATTATAGGGGGCGACCCCATTGCCATCAACTGGGCATAAATCTAGACTCGTGGCTGCTATGAGAAATTCATGACTGAAAAATTCAATACAAATTTGCCATATCCGGGAAATCGAACCCAAGATTGCGACCATTAGACCAACAAAGCAGTTCTAACCGAAACGTTAAAAATCAAAAATTCAAAAAGATGTATCGATCAAAACGAACGGGACTCTCATGGTGAATAACAGTTCACTATCACTGACACACAAAGAGGTAGCCTCAATTACATGATAACATTTTTAACGGCCAGTGGCACAAATAGTATAGAGTTTTGAGTATAAATGTTAGCTGAGTAACACCAACCTATTAGTTTGAATAAAGATAGTTTACGCAAAGTAACTCACCTGCAAAAGTATCAATGCTATTGTAGCATAAACTATATAACTCCAGATCTCAGGATTTAACCATTCAGGCGTGGTTTCCTTCGTATCTCTAAAGAAGAATACTGACACAATGAAAATCGTCAAAGACGTTAAGAATACTGCATATAATCCTATGATAGTGTAAAAAAATGGTAGCAATGCCTTCCATTTTAAGAACAGAAAACTCTCTACTAGCGGATGTACGAGTAGTTTTCTCTGTCCATATCTGTTCCCAGTTTTCAGAAGAGCTTCTATGACTTTCATTTGCTCCATTTCGCAGACTGTTGGCATCAAAATTCCATAATCCACAGTCACTTCACAGTTATGATCCTGTAAATCTTGCCCATTACTTGATATGTACGAATCGAAAACATCTTCAATAAACTCGGTTGGTTTTGACAGATTGTTGATAATCATATCTATAGCTGTTCTTCTGAATTTCTTTGGTCCATCTGTATATCCTGATAAATCTGCTCCTTCCCGTAGCAATAGGGTGATAACATCTCTGCTTCCATGATGACTCGCAGCATGCAATGGGAACCAACCCATACTATTAACTTCATGTACTGTAGTTTTGTCGAATTTGAGGATTATTTTCGCAATATCTACGGTGTTTTTAACGGCAGCCAAATGCAAGGGAGTTGAAGATTTGTGTGGACTGCAAGTTGTCCTTAGCCTAATATCAGCCCTTTTCGATAGAAGTAATTCTACGCATTGTGGGTTGTTATTGTATACTGCAAAATGTATTGGACCAAACCCTCTTCTGTCTGCCGCTGTTATTGTGTTGATTAATGCTTCAGTTACTGCTTCGTTAAATTCCAGAAGTTCTCTTAGAACTTCTAGATGTCCATAGTCAGCTGCTACGTGGAATATATTCACTTCTCCTGGTAAAGTTATTTTTAGATTTGCTCCTTCATTGAGGATTTGTTTTACACATTTTACGTGACCGTGTATTATAGCTTTGAATAGAGCGGTTTCTCCTTCTTCGTTTTGATAGTCAAGTGCATCTCTTTGTTTCGCAATGCTGAGGATTTCGTTTAAGACGTCCAAGTTTCCTAATGCAGCTGCAGAATGGATTGGAGTTTCTCCATCATTAGCCTGGAAAGCAATAAAAACCGTCAGAACTTACACAGAGATTTAAAGTGAAAAAAGTGACTTTTTACAAGATGATATCGCAAAAAATGAGGCGCCTGTAAAGATGACCGATAATAAAGAAGTACGGGAGAAGAGGACAACTTCAAATAAATAGGGATATCAGCAGGAGAATGATGAAGTGGTACAAGTATTGCAAAATTTACCTTAGAAGTAACATCAGCACCAGCTTCTAAAGCAATGCAGACGCCTGGAACCCAAGCTGCTTCGACGGCAGCCTGCAGAATTGAGTGACCTTCCTTGTCCTTTACATCTACAATGGCTAGCAGCGGATTCGCGTTCATGTAGTCATAGTTGGCTAATAGCTGCAATTAAATTTGTCTTGGTACTTAATGAATTATCGTCTGTAATATAATATGCATTTTTCTTTTTGGTTCATTTGAATACTGTGCTTATAACGTCTAGTTACAACAAAAAAACTGATATTTTATTTATTTACACAAAATATCAAAAAGATAAAACAAAAGACTGAAAACCAGTTTTCTTTTTCAATTCTTATTCCCCCTCGAGGTCGAAAACTTAGGAAAGTTTCCCTAGTGTACCCCCAAACAACCTGTCATAGTTCCATAACTTTGGAATACTGGAATACCTAACAGTTAAAACAACATGTTTGCTGGACTGGTAGTCGATAATTATTTTTTCAAATTAGTTTTTTTAAATTGTTTTTAGTGGTTACTAAAAACAATTTAAAAAACTAATTTGAAAAAATAATTATCGACTACCAAAATGCCACTCAAAGTTGAAAAACCCTTACTTTTGGAAGTCGGTGACTGTTTAACTCCTTGACAGTTAATTTCCACTATAAAGTTTTTTTTTTTAAGTCTCTTATTTTGTTATTAAGTACATGAATACCATGACTTCACTTGTCTTGTTAAACTGATCTTGTGATGCCGTGCAATACTACGTTGTGACATGAAAACTTAAATTTGTGTAAGGGAGCTACATCTGCCAACAAACTGTAATACAGTTTGGCAGAAGTAATATATTTTGTAACACGGATGTGACATGAATAAACGCTTTTTAATTTTTTTTTCACTTAAAACTGTACCTCAAACCACCAAATCTTTGGCTCACCTGCAAATGTTCCTCAAGATTCTTCTTGACACACACATGTAGCGGGGTCTGCCCCGCCCTGTTCAGACAGGTCACAGCTGCTCCTGCATCCAGCAGCTCATGTATCGCTTCCAGACTTTCGATCTCCACGGCTGTGTGTAAAGGAGTGTCCATGTTGTTCAAGCTGTTGCTCTTCATCGTGTTAAAGTTGCCACCAGCTTTGAGGAGCATCTTTATTACTTCCACTAGGCTGTACAATAAGGACACACATAAACATAAATTCACAAATCAAATCAAAATCAAATCATCTTTCTGAAAAATCTTTTTTCTTTCTTTCTTTCTTTCTTTCTTTTTTTCGTCTGTAATCTGCTATGGGCTAGGCCCTGCTTAAAGGTGTATCAAAAATGTATCAAAAAGATAATTTATTTGATAGATTGATGTACTCCTTAAGTAGTAACCGCGTTATATTTCTCATGAAACTATTCACCATGAAACGCACACCAACATTTTCCTAAAATCGATTACCGTTTTGGTAATATTTAGGTTAACACACACGGGACTAGGTATACTTTCACCAAACATACGACATGTCCCATTTTTTTCGAACTTTATTCCTCTTTTATATATCCCAAATTACAATGAAAAATTCTAATAACCACGATTTCCCCAGAGCATCATACATCTTGCCTTAAACAATCATCTTTGTACAATTATAATTTTCTATGTTCCAAAGCGATTTTACGCTACGTTAAACACAGAACTGGATTTTCTTATGGCGGGGTTACACCAGTCTATCATCACTAAGCAATGCATACAGACGAATAACAACAGAAATGTCTGCGGCCAGTTATAACAATCAAAAGACATTACAATAGTAGAAATAGGGATGTTTACTGACTTTAAAAAATGTGATTCTAATTAGTCCGTCTATGAGATTATCGTAAAATATCGGATACGTATTTTTTGTTTTATCAAATCATAAATATTGACGAAGATAAAACGCGTCAAAAATTTGAGGTGAAGTTACTGACCGCTAAAAAATGTCATACTGTCTTAGAGTATGATGCCACACGAGTTTTCAAAGCACTGTATCGTCTTCATTGTTTGATTACGTGAAAAAAGAAAACATACGTGTCCAATATTTTTTGGTAATCTATATGACGGACTAATTAGATTTTTTGTTGTTTTTTTGTTAACATGGGATGTTAACATGATTGTGTAATGTGGTACCTGCACTCAAACATAATAAAAAATCGGCTTAACGACTAACATTTTTGAACAGTTTTCAAAAATATATCTATCAGAATCGTTTTAAGCACTATTTCTGTTGACAGCGATGTGGACGAATGTATTTGACGCCCTTTGATGTATTTCATCTCTTAACTAAGGTGTCATCCCGTCGGGGCTGCGGGTTGTACACAAGTTACCGCGGCCTCGACATATATACTTTTCTCTTTTTACCCGACTGCGGCGAAGCCCAAAAGGAGGGTTATTTGTTTATTATTTGTTATTTTTGGTTCCTGTACAATATCTATGTGGATATAGCTATAGTTTAATTTAATTTTTAATTTTAATTGTAATTTTATTTTGTGTGTTTATAGCATCGGTTTGGATATTCTGTAATGTTGCTATAATTAATATTAAATAAATAAATATATAGGGCTAAGAAGGAACATGGGTGGTTTTTAATCAGTAGAAGTCTGACACTCTCTTTCGCTCTACCCAAGAGCGGGAGGGGTTATTTGATGATTTTCCACCAGCCAAAAAAAAAATAGAAAAAGGTGTCAAATTAACGAGTAGCACTTTGTTGTGCCAAGCCAACTTCAACTTTCGACATAGCCAAATTGATAGGCGTTTGCTCTCGACATGTCGACGGCTAATGCAGCTGCCTCTGTCGACAGCTAAAGTTGACTTTGTCGACAAGAAAGGTCTGCTTGTGTGTACGCGGCATTACTATATTAACGTTCGCGGTGAGCTACAGCAATGCTACCGATGTAATTGACAGCAATCGGCGTGTCTATTACTGCAGCAGTTGCTTTTGTCGACACAAGCAACTTGATCAGCGTTTGCTGTTCACGTTTTGACAGCTTGAAGTTACCACCTTCCTTACCGACCTTAGTCGACAACACCCATTTTCTTTTGAAGAAATCGTTTAATTTATATAACTGTAGATCTGGCCCCGTGACTATAACAGAAGGTCTGGCTTAAGCCTTAGAAATTCCACAAACGCTGGAATAATGTTGTAATTACAAAGCGAATGTCTAATTAGGATTTAATTTAAGACAGAGTGGATCGTTGATATTTGGATAGCTACTGTAAGTAAGGTTAGACGGGTTGAGGATTGTTATTTCCTGAGACGCTTGAGTCTAGACTGAACCTTTTGTAATCTAGGCTAGGGCACAGACCTTCTTGCTCTTGAGGTATTTACTGTAATCGAAGGAAGATAGACTCACGTGCTTTACTTTAGAAAGGCTTTAGATTTTTTTAAGTAGCTTTTTCAACCATTGACTATTTTCAACGTTTGCACATAATGGAAGCCACAATTTTCAGTATTTAGATACCGAAAACATCAAGAGTGTTAAATGAAAAATAGTAGTCAAAACGGTAAATTGACTAGTACGACTTAATTTTGCAATTTACGGAAGCAATCCAAGGTATTTTTTGTAAAATTGACAAAAAAAAAGATCGACGACAAATTGAGAACCTACTTCTTTTTAAAATTGGTTAAAGATAGCCGTCCCCGTCACCGGAAGGTCTTCCGTAACCGTACCTGTTATAACAATGTTAATCGCAATCGCTTTCATTTGACACTTTAACCGAAGTCACGAACAAATTAGCATAGTTATGTTGTTAAGGCTGATTACAATTGTTTCAATATTTCGGTTCATGGGTTTACCTGACGGGAATCCGTAAAGAGAGAATTACGGAATGTAGGTAGGAATTAAGTTCAAACCTATCTGTATTCCACTTTGAATAAAATCTTTCAAACTGGTTGCACTTGAAAGGCCATTGAATGTGGCTGAGATGAGAATTCTAAGGGGGATGTGTGGTGTGGGGTTGTGTGGTGTTACACCACATATCCCTTTAATGCGGCCGCCACACACTCAACGAGTGGCATGGGAAGTAGCGAGGAAAGGAGGCAGAGATATAGTGTGGTCACTTTACTCGTCATGCCGCACGTCATGCTCCTCGTCCTGCCCGTCGCTCCCTATTTTGTCGGTTTTTGTTTTTGTAGGAGCGTCGCGATTTATTGCGCGAGTAGAGCAGTGTGGTCAGCGCGGGCAACATCGCGGCAAATAGCGGCAGCGCGAGGAGCATAGCGTTGAGCAGCGCAAGGAGCATAGTGTGGCGCCCGCATAAGGTGTAATAATCTCCTGTCGGGGCTGCGGGTTGTTCACAAGTTACCGCGGTCTCGACATATATGGCTAAGAAGGAACATGGGTGGTTTTTTGTCAGTAGAAGTCTGACACTCCCTTTCGTTCTGCCCAAGAGCGGTTTTGATGATTTTCCACACGCCAAAAAAAAGGTGTGTTAATCTGTTATCGTGGTATCGCATCTACCACCCACACTGAGTCCACATGGTAGATTATAGCTCACTTCCTCTCACAGAAAGGAGGCCTGTGTCCCAGCGGTAAGAACATTATAGGCTAATAATGTTATACCAACAGAACCTCTTCAACAACCGTCGTGCAGTAGCCCACCACATTTGTAAGGATGGAGAATTTATCACCTTATCTTCAAACCTCTAAAGCTCAACCTTTACTCAACACAGAACTAAAATACTCACTGTTTGTCATCGACATCCTGTTCATAGTAATACGCGTAGCCAGCCACATCCAGTGGAGTCCGTCCTTCCACGTCCGTGATGTTGGGATCGGCACCAGCAGCCAGGAGTAAACGGGTGCAGTGCTTGCGAGCGCACGAACTGGCAACGTGGAGGGGCGTCCAGCCGGGTTGGAAGAGCGGCATCTGTGTAGTGTGGGAGAGAAAATTAGTGAAGCAACGGCATTTTTCTTCAAAAGTAGACACCAATCATTTAGTAAGTCCACTTTGTCCTACAGGTTTAACCAATAGGGATGTTTACTGACTTATAAAAATATAATTCTAATTAGTCCGGCTGTTAGATTATCGAAAAATATTGTATAAATACATATTTTTTATTTTATCAAATCAATATAAATTGACGAAGATAAAACGCGTCAAAGATTTGAGTGCGGGGTTGTGACTTTTTTTTTGGGGTCAAAAATCACAATTTACGGTAAAACCCAATGTAGCACTCTTAAAACATTGTGCTAGTGGATGCTTCGAATAGTAACTGCGTCATGGAGGTAATTTAAGTAAAGTTATAACATGAAAAACTAGATATTTACAAAAACAGCTGTGCAAAATTTGTAACTTCAATCCCCAATGTCTACTTAACTAGGGGGTTCCCAGGTATGGTCTAGAACAGAGAAATGATCGCAGTGGTGGCGAGAACAAGTGCCCTTTGTTTGCGTTAAGGGTACTTTTACACCCTTTAGGTAATTTACTCACAATATTTTCCTAAATAATAGGGGATCGGACAAAAAAAAACTAATTAGTCCGTCAGATAGATCTCCAAAAAATATTGGAGACGTATTTTTTCTTTTTTCACATAAACAAAAATTGAAGTCAATACAGTGCTTCGAAAACTCGTTAACTCTTCGAAAACGTTATATGATAGAGTACATTTTTAACTACAAATGACGTCACAACCACATCATATCTTCGTCAATTTTGATTAATTTGATAAAACAAAAAACACGTATCCAATATTTTTCGATAATCTAACTGACGGACTAATTAGAATCATTGTTTTTTGACTCAGTCCGATCCCCTATTGAGCAAAATTTAAAACAGTATTTAAAGCTGACGGCACGGTTGGCTCAGTTGCTCAAGCAATGGACTGCTGCGCTGCGTGACGCGGGTTCGATTCCCGCACGGAACAAATATTTGTATGACCTACAGATAATTGTTCCGGGTCTGGGTATTTGTGTATGTAATAATAATAATATAATAATAATATTCCACAACTATCACACAACGCCATCTAGTCCCAAACTAAGCAGAGCTTGTGTTATGGGTACTAGACAACTGATAAACATACTTATATATTTCTAAATACATACATATTATAGATAAATTACACCCAGACACAGAACAAATGATCGTGCTCATCACACAAACATTTGTCCTGGGTGGGAATCGAACCCACGACCTCCGGCATAGCAGTTAGGGTCACTAACCACTAGACCAACAAGCCAATCAAAATGTGAGTTTAAATGTCTGTGAACGCACCCACGATACAGGAGAAATTCCTAGTGTGGGGCAACGTTTTATAAAAAAAAAACCGCTATAGAAAGTGACGGCCACACACATACGTTCCTTTCAACCATTTTTTCCTCTTACTAACTAACGCAAAACTAACTCAATCCTCATCTAAAGATCCGGGTGTTCCGTAATATCCGTGGTTTCATTAGCCGGGGTTCGCACCCGGGACATTGGAGCACGTTCCCGGGCCATTCATCAAACATCACGGTAACTAGCCAGTGGCAGTGGTGCGTCCTGGCTTAATACGAAATTATTTTACTGGAAGGGTGCGGTCAGGGTAGAATAAGCGGGTTCCTTTTATTTTACCTAAAACTTGAGATAAAACAAGAATATCGATTAAAAAATGTTTTATGAACTTTTAGAAAAAAAATATTAGTGATAAGAAAATAGTAAAAAAAAACGAAAAGGCTTGCTTGACTGAAGTGAATATATGTATAGTCTTCAAGAGGCCCTCCAACTTGACCAACCTAATTTGACAATAATCTAATAACACACACACACACACTGCAACACCACAACACAAAAAGACACACTACACACCTACACATTCACACCAAGATACTTGTATAATATAAGTCCAGTGAAAGTAACTTAGTGTGTATTTAATGAAGCGATATACATATTTATTTATTTATTTAGATAACATGGGAGACTTACAGCTAAAGCAAACAGATCAAGAACAGTACAATAGTCTGAAAGCCAATTACAGGTCTCCACTTATAAAAAATATAAATAAAAAAAAACTCGTAAACCCCGCACGCTAAGCTCACGCTCGACACTATGGTCGAACCTTATGGTGCCGAAAATAAAAACTAGGAAATAGGGCAAATAGGCTGAGGGAATGAACGACATAATATAGCTGCAGTGAAACGGGAAGTCAAAAGTTAGGCTTTTCAAAATCGGTCTTTATAAAATCTTACTAGGCAAGCAATCTTACTTTACAAAATCTTACTAGGCAAGCTTCACAAGGCTTCTTACACGAAAACACAAAGAAATAAAAGCCCCAAAATATTAAAACTATAAAAATACTCTGCTGCGGAACCCGGGGTCTTATGGTCTTAGATCGCTTCGATTCCTATATGGTATTTCCACCCAATTCGAATAATCTCGTTCTTTATTTTCGACATAAATGTCATCTCGCAGGTGGCATCTCGCCTCCGTGGTCGAGTGGTTTAGGCTTTTGCCTAGTGACCGTGGGTTCGATTCCCACGGAAAACATACTTTGTAAAGTTGTTTCCAGTTTGGCTAGGACATAACAGGCTTGAATCACCCGATTGTCTGATAAAAAGATGATTCCGTGTTTCGGAAGGCACGTATGAGCCAGTGGGCCCGGCCGCTAAATGGCGGTCGTCAAACCATGTCAGAGGCCTTTGAGGCGGTTTAGAAACTCTGTGACTAGGGTGTGTGGGGTCGTTAGACCTTAGGCCCCGCACGATAAAAAGAAGGTGAAAATATGAGGCTAGCTTCTCCTTAAGCGGATTATCCTGTGGGTGCCTATGGGGTGCCTTGAATGTAAAGCCTGCAGCACGGCGTAAAAACTTATAAACTTAGTGTTCGAGCAAAGACATAGTATTAGTTTTAATTTGTGCCAATAGATGGCGTTCTTCAATTACGTCACGATTCTAAATCGCGATGTTATGATTCTCCTGCCTTAACAAGGCCACTCATATTTTGTTAGTTGTTACGCCATATTGATCTTAATACACCAGTGGAAATTTATCTAATTGTTTTACTGTATCTTTATAATAATAATAACAATATGTTCATATGGTCCTTCGAGCCGGATAGCACAGTCCGAGGATTTTTTTAGTGTCTGTTTTCAGTGCAGTGGTGTGACGTGAACGGGTTGTTCACTTAGTGACACGCGCTATGGGCACCCCTGCTGGCTACCATCCTCGGCTTTAGACATCACTGTGGACGGTAACAATGGGACAAACTAGATCTGAGTGAGATCATAGTTACCTTAAGTCCATAGTCAGAGCAGCGGTGGCCCAGTGGTGGCGGCCCCGACTTACGCAATACTTTGTGTCACCCTTATCACCCCTTTTTTTTTGGCGGGTGGAAAATCATCGAATAACCCCTCCCGCTCTTGGGCAGAGCGAAAGGGAGTGTCTGACTTTTACTGACTAAAAACCACCCATGTTCCTTCTTAGCCCTATATGTCCAGGCCGCGGTAACTAATGTACAACCCGCAGCCCCGACGGGCATTTAATCTGCACCCTTGCTCTCAAAACGGTGAAGGAAAACATCGTGAGGGAAAAAAATTAAATCGAAGACATGTGGCATCTACCAACCCACACTGGGCCCGCGTGGTGCGACACAGTATAGGCTGATGATAAAGTCTTGTCGTAGTCGCAAGCCAGTTCACCAATACGCTAACCTCCTAATACCTACATTATGCCTACATTAGACTGACTGAAACATCACTGACGAAATGTTCTGTGGTTACCTATAGTAGTGATGTTTCCTGACTAAGAACAATATAATTATAAAAGTCAGATCAGTAAATGTTAGATACTTATTTTTGTTTTATCAAATCAATAAAACTTGACGAAGATAAATCGCGTCAAAGATTTGAGTGCGGTGCTTGTGACTCGCCAGAAAGTTTCAAAGAACTGTATCGTCTTCATAGTTTGTTTACGTGAAAAAATGAGTCGAAAATTTTTTGAAAATCTATCTGACGAACTAACTAGATTTTTTTTTCTTAACTACGATATTGTCCCTTTGTTGTTGATAACAAGCGTGCCAATGTAAGTATGAGACGCTAATCTAACTGATTGATGAAAACATATAACAGACTCTCGGATACCTACCCAGATTGACCGTATTCGAGCCAACGCGACCAAAATTAATTTGTTGAATAAAGCCATCAGCAAATTGTGCTTCAATACCCATTCGTGAAGCGTGCGATGTTATTATTCACCTGTGATTACAGTGGCGTGCAGTGGTCCCCCACGATGGGTAGGCTACGAATAAATGACAGCAAAAAAAAAAAAAGTAAGCCTGTAAAAACAAAACTTTTAAATACAATTCAAAAACTCACCACATTATTCAAGGTTTAACTCACGATTTTCTAATGACGATGCAAACAGAAGAAAGATTCGGCCACCTCAAATATCTTATCCAAGTGAGTGGGTGATAGTTACAGAACACGTAACTTGCAAGATTTTGGATAAATTTTCGTAATTCGGGTACATGTCTACCTTTAGATACAACTTGAATCTTATCATTATACGATCCGCCCCTAAGACGACCCACTGACCGATAATTGAGAACACTTATTACCTTTAACATGTAATAAACACACATTATCAGCACAAACTTCACAAGTAAATACCATTGTTATTTGTTACGCGAATAAACAAGTAATACACAACAAAATTAATATTTACAATACTGTTAATAACGTTAACTGTACGTTTTCGGTTTCAAAACAAAATCGCATTATATATTGCTTGTCACAACAATGAAACAGTAATGTCTTCCTCTTACGTAAAAAATATTTTTTAGGTTATTATTGTCGATAGAAGATTACTAGCAAATAAAATTGCATCATTTTCATATCGAGTTTGTTCACAACAGCGGTCAACATTTTTTGCAGGATTATACGAAATCCAATGAATGAGGTGACAAGTTGACAACATTGCGAACATCGAACTAAACAGGTGCTGCGCTCTATGCACGGAAGCCCGAAGTTCGCGAAGCGCGAAATTAAAATTTCCTTACGATTTTGCAATTTACAGGCCAGTGCTAGGTTGTATGTTCATTAAAATATGATTCCCGGTTTTAAGACGTATGTAGTCATATTTTATTCAACATACAACCTAGCACTGGCCTACAAATTGCAAAAAAATGCAAATTTTGAACTTCGCGGGTTATAGATTGGTTGTGTTGTTGCGGCCAATCACAGCCCACTCAGCTACAGTCGCAGGAGCTGCTGCGTTAAAATTGCGAAAATCTATGTACATTCAGTCAAAAAAGTATCGGGAATGGATGATTTGTTTATGGTTCCAAATTCAAATATTTGTTTTTTTGTAGTTGTTAGATTGGCACAACTGTTTTCCATTTTGGCGCGGAGTTTGAGTTGCATCTGTTATTTAAAATAAATACAGTGCTGGTTTTAGTAATATCATATATAGTGTGTATTGCGAATTTCATAATGGACAAAAATATCGGACAAAGAGTTTGTCTTAAATTTTGCATCGCCTATGGAATTTCGTGTTCGGAGTCACTGAAAATGTTACAGAAGGCTTACGGTGAATCGACTTTATCAAAAACTCGTGCTTATGAGTGGTTCAAAGCGTTCAAAAGCGGTCGAGATGTGATGGAAGATTTGCCTCGCTCTGGTAGGCCGTCAACGTCTGCAACTGAAGTTAACATCGCAAAAGTGAAGAAAATAGTGACTGAAAATCCCCATTGAACTCTGAGAGAGATAGCCGCCGAACTTTCTGTATCTCACGAGTCGATCCGTACCATTTCAACTAATTATCTGGTTATGAAACATGTTGCTGCTCGGCTAGTCCCAAAAGATCTGAATTTTCTCCAAAAACTCAATCGCATGAAAGTCGCTGAGGACATGCTAGAACGAGTCAGTTCGGACCCAACATTCATGAAACGCATTGTTACTGGTGACGAGACGTGGGTTTACGAGTTTGACATGCAAACTAGTCAACAAGCTTCGGAGTGGCGCCTTCCAACTGAACCGAAACCGAAAAAACCACGCCAAAGTCGATCAAAAGTCAAAGTCATGTTGACTGTTTTCTTTGACTATCGCGGTGTTGTGCACTCTGAATTCTTACCGGAAGGTCTAACGGTAAATAAAGAATATTATTTGAACGTTATGCGGCGTTTAAGAGAGCAAATTCGACGAAAAAGGCCAGATTTGTGGAAAGAAAATTCTTGGATTTTGCACCACGACAATGCGCCTTCGCACAAGGCTATCATTGTGAACGAATTTTTGACCAAACACTCAACAAATACCATCTAGCAACCACCATATTCACCAGATATGGCTCCTGCTGACTTTTTTCTTTTTCCTAAACTCAAATTACCACTTCGTGGCACCCGTTTTCAATCGATAGAAGACATAAAGGAGAATTCGCGGCGAGAACTGAACTCAATTCCGGAAGCAGCGTTTAAAAAATGGTTTTGATGAATGGATTATTCGTTGGCGCAAGTGTATCGTTTCTAAAGGAGCATACTTTGAAGGTGATAAAATAAATTTGGATGAATAACAGACATTTTGTGTATTATTGATCTTTTCCCGGTACTTTCTTGACAGAGTAGTATGTGTGCGGTTCATAGACACGGCCATACGTACCGATGTGACGCTGTGTGCATACAATTATGAATGGGTTTTAGACAAGTCGAGTGCTTGTCTATAAGATTCGTACTAATCGTAATCCTTGTCAATGAGTTTTAGTGGGACGCGAAAAATTGCTATAAGTATTTTAACAGGAGTTTGAACTTTTTTATGATTAATTTATACATAGTGTTATTTTATTGCATCGTTAATTAGTTATAAGAAATGCTCAGTTGGTAAGGTAGGCTAAGCCTAAGAGCCTATATAGGGCGCATGCCCCTGTGTGATTAATGCGTGCGATGCATAGTTTATCCATAAAACGTGTTCCATTTGACCGCAGTGTGCTTGAAAATACCTCTAGGTATATGAAGGTTTTAACGAGATTACCAACAATTTTAGGTCGTTTAAAACGTGGTTAAGACGCTAAACCTAGCGCCACCCAAATTTTATTTCTTTTACGCTAAAATCACATAAATAATTTGAAAAATCCAAAACACTATCATGCTAGTAAATAACTTGAAGTATTTTTAAAATCACTTTTCATGATTCTAGACTTGATTAATTGAGAGAATTACTGATTAAAGATAAAAGTAGCCACTTTTGGAGGTAACTGTTTCATATTTTGATTTATCTCAAATTGTGTACTTCTCTGTTGCCGCTAAATTCAAGGGGGTTCGCCTACAATGATGGTACGGAAACCTTCATATGCGAGTCCGACTTGCACTTGGCCAGATTTTCCTTCATATCATTCCTCACACAGTGCATTCATTTTTTATTTGGTCTCCCTTTCGATTCAGAAACCTTTTATTCACCTGCCAGAATACCTTTTAAATTATCGATTGACTTTAGAATAGTCCTTGTTACGTCCACTAGTCACAGTGAAATAGTAATCGGCTACCAGCCTGCTTGGTTCGAGTGATAGCTGTCAGTGACACATTTTTGCGCGCGGGCCCACCTCCGTGTCTATGATCTTTAATCATCACAGTCTATAAGTGCGAATTCCTCCCTAAAAACCAGATGTCTCGAAACCAAACATGATTAAAACTTAGTCATCACAATCTAATAGAATCCGCAATCTTGTGAGTGTTTCTATCTACTCTCTAAATTACATGTTCTACTTTTAAGGGAGTTAATCTTGTTAGTTTTAGTTTGGTTTTGGTTTAGATACCGGATCTGATGTATTCCCGAGACGGGAGAAAGTTACTGAAACTAAACACTTTGTTTTAATATTAGAAGGTAACACTTGTCTTCGTCAAAACACATCTCACTAACTGTATTTTCTCAAGAATTAGACAAAGGTGTAGGTACACTTGTACAGTACGAGGATAAAAGAGTAGTTTAAAAACTAAAAAACCCCACTGAAAAAACTGAAAAGCAAAAAACAAGCACATTTTAAATTAAACAAAACTTGGAAGCAGGCGAGGTCCATTTTTTTTTCATTTCATAATTTAATATTCAAATGAACCCCGTCTGCTTGCTGCGGGATGTTGTAAGACATACGGCGGCCTTGACATAAAGGGCTAAGAAGGAACTTGGGTGGTTTTTAGTCAGTAGAAGTCTGACACTCCCTTTCGCTCTGCCCAAGAGCGGGAGGGGTTATTTGACGATATCCCACTCATGCACATCAGTCGCGCTTTCAAACACTAGACCCTCGTCGATGATTTGTCGATCCTTCCCACCAGATATTGCGCGGACTTAGCTTTAGCTTTTTGGCATAATCGGACTGAGTTACTCATAAATACTCATAATGTGTGGTTGTCATGATAGTTGTTGTTTGGTTTCTCGTTTTATGAGCTGTTTGTATGTATTATAATATATATTAGCTTATTTAATGCTATATATATATATATATTTATCTATATATTAGTATGTACCATTTACGTAGGTATACTAATTTATGTTTACAAAATCGTATTCTCTTAATTTATTTATTTTTGTACTCTACCACAATTCTGTCCTATTTGACCAAGGTTGACTGCTAGAGAATGCCTTGTGGCATTAATTTCGCCTATGTACCATGTTTGTGCATGAAGTTTAAATAAATAAATAAATAATATTGCTACTTTTAATTAGTGGAACATCACATACCAAAATCTAATCATCGAACGGAAGTAAAATAATCATATTTTATTACGTTTTGATATGATTAAAGCCCCAGAAGTGGCATTAACTAATTCAATTAAGCAGATAAACTTTTGCTCAAGTTTCTGTCTCACAAAAACAATTTTTCTCTGCATTGATGTTATTAACATAACGTCACGTCTGTTCTCTACGAACGGTTAGGCAGAGTTGTAGAAATTATTACACCAATATTTTGCCAGATATGTTTTGAGTCCCATGTTGTAGGGGGGCGAGTTATTACTACGAATTTCTAATTTCTTATAGAAAAACTCAATAAGATTTTTTTTTTATGTTTTCCCCACACTAGGATTTTCTCCTGTGTCGTGGGTGCGTTCACAAACATTTAAACTCACATACAAAAATATCCAGACCCGGAACTTCTATCTGTAGGTCATTCAAATATTTTTTCCGTGCGGGGATCGAACCCGCGGCACGCAGCACTGCCCATTGCTTGAGCCACTGCGCCAACCGTGCCGTCGTTATTTTGCCCGACCTGCAGGGCTATTGCGTATCTTTGAAATGACAGTGCCTATCCTATAGTGTCCATCGATTAACTGTCAAATGGTTCCATTTTGTACTAAACCATAACCAATTTGACAGTTAATCCATGGACAATATGATAGCCACTGTCATTTAAAAGATCAGGATGCACATCATGAATGATGGCGCAGTAAAGAGTGCCTAGAAGGAGATGTGGGAGGCCTCTGCCCAGCTGAGGCTCGTTGAAGACTTTCTTTTTCTTAGTCTCTCACATTTCCCACGACTAGACAAAAGCCTCTATTGTGCCATATCTACCTGATTTTGTGCGATATCTACCTCTATTCGCCTCTCAAACTAGATCAAATCGTCACACCTCGACGGCAACTCAACTAAAAAAGAATCATAAAATTCCACTTACACTCCCTTTAATATCCCGACAGTTATGGTCAATGTTGTCCTTCCAGGGCTTCGGCAGCGTCATGTCGACCTCGCCCAGGTCACAGCGCACGTTCGTCATCTCCTTGATGTGAGGACACAGCTTCCTCACGTCTTCCTCCGTTTCCGAGGACATACTCTCGGTGCCCACCCTTTCTTGGATATCTGGAATGTAAAAGACATGTTTTATTAGTAACAGTGAGTTTAGAGTTGACAACAGACGAGCTGAGGTGGCCCAGTGGTGGCGGCCCCGACTTACGAACAGTAAACCGTGGGTTTGATCCCAAGTAGGCGCATTACTTTGTGTAATTAAATCATTAGTGCTCTAACAACGGTGAAGGAAAACATCGTGAGAAGAGTCTTTTACGACAAGAGCCGACCAAATTATTTAAATGCTGTGAATAAAATTATAATAATTTAAATCAACCTTCAAATAGAAGAATAATCCTGGCGACAAAACTATAGAAAATGAATACAGTTCTGCCAAATGTCATTAATTCATTATTGACTTGTCAACAAAGTTCTGGGAATAATTTTATAGCTTTCTTTCAAGAACAAATCAATTTTACAGCAGCCATGGAGATTGCTAGCAAATTTATGGTGTGTATTACTTTTATAAACTTTAAGGAAGTTGCGGATTCCTCGAAATAATCTGAACGGCTACAGTAGCCGACTTCTATTCAGACCAAAGATTCTTTCCAGGGTCCTGGTGCCACAAACACGATGATACGCATCAATGAAAATGGAATGGTCGTTGGAACCATCATAGTTAACTGCGAAGGTATGAGAGTATCTTTCTACTTCAATAAATGCAAAAGTCTGTGAGGGTGTATGAATAAGGTATTGTGTTTGTTACTCCTTCACATAAAAAACTACTGTACAGATTTTTATGAAATAGTCACAGATTATAGCGGTAATCTAACTAGTCTGCGGAAAGTTTGAGAGCTTGATCCTGCCTCGCAGCAGGCGTACAAGGCGTTTATGGGGGGCGGACAACATTCTCATCGTCTGCGCTAACTTTTTCCCCACCTATTTTAGGATCCGCTTACAAGTGCAGTGGAATACAAGTATTTTACTCGGAGAGACTGCCTATCTGACCTCCACGAACCAATTAGTGCTCGTGTTATAGTTAGTGATTTCCTGTAATGATAGCAGTATTTGCGATAAATAAATTAATGTCTAAAACTGGTGAGACCCCAACTTCAAAATGAATCTGATATTGTTGGCTCAAGCAATCGGCATGCTTTCACCTCACATAAAACAAGTAAAGGAAAAATTACGAAAAAAAAAATTAAATAAAGGTGATACAACTCACAAGTTTTTTAAGTTTGCCCATATTTTTTATCTTGTTGACTCAGGCCCTTAATTTTTATACACCTATAGGGACTACAGACCTCACTATTTGGTATAAATTTTCAACTTGCTAGGTTCACCCGTTCCTGAGAAAATCGGTGGTGACACACGGACAGACAGACAAGAGAGTGATTTTAATATAAGGGTTCCTTTTTTACCCTTTGAGGTACGGAACCCTAAAAAGTAGTATTCAACTCTGTGAACAGGATTCCCTGAGACCACAACCCTGGACAGCTTGACGGCTGCTACCTACTCCAACCACATGAGAAACCTGTCAGCCCATGCATCAAATGCACTTAAGGAAATCGTAAGTAACTTCACTACATAATAGGGTAATTAACAAAAAAAATCTAATTAGTCCGTCAGATAGATTTCCAAAAAAATTGGACACGTATTTTTTCTTTTTTCACGGAAACATTCAATGAAGACGATACAGTGCTTTGAAAACTCGTGTGACGTCATTTTCTAAGACATTAGTATGACATTCTTTACCGGTGATTGACGTGACAACCTCCTACTCAAATCTTTGACGCGTTGTATCTTCGTCAATTTTTATTGATTTGATAAAACAAAAAACACGTATTCAATATTTTTTGATAATTTAAAAGACGTACTAATTAGAATCATATTTTTTTAAGTCAGTAAACATCCCTATTATTATAAATCCTTCGCCGCGTCTGTCTGTCTGTTCGTTTGCGATAAACTCAAAAACTACTGCATCGATTTTCACGTTGTTTTCATCAATGGATAGAGTGGTTTTCGATGAAGGTTTTTCATTCGGACATCCACGCGGGCGAAACCGCGGGCATCAGCTAGTATGTTATAAGTCGTTTATAGTTTGATTAATGTTTTTTTTGGTGTATCGTCAATCATCAAACAATCTCGTAAATAATCAAATAACTCCTCCCGCTCTAGGCGAAGCTGAAGGGAGTGCCAGACTTCTACTTACTAAAAACCACCCATGTGTCTTTTAGCCCTTTATGTCGCAGCCGCGGTATCTCTTTCGAACAACCTGCAGCCCCGGGAGGCGTTAGCCCTTACAGGCCCCTTCAGTGATCCTCTAGACCCTCACTCGTAGTAGAATAGCTGCATTATCTAAACCACATTTAAATATTACAGGATGTGACTGACGAGCTACAGGTTCTGCGTCTGGTCTCCAAGAAGACTGAAGCAGTGGTTGCGCCTGATGACGAGTTTCACCTCGTTGTCGTCATGAGGAGACAAAAGAAGCTTTGATGGAGGAAGGCGTTTCGAGTAGTAGAAAGTATATTTAAATGAGTTGCTCATTTAGTTACGACAGTACAAAATGTATTTAAGATATTTTCTTCATTATAAATACTTATATCATGTTTGTCGTAAATTGTCTTTGAGTTTCCTGAAGAAAACCTGTGGTTAAAACTGTGGTTATAGTGAGTTCTTCGCGACACGTTGATAAGTACTTTTGTAAACTGACCAAGTGTATTCCGTATATTAAGTTTCAATCCAATGAAAGGTCAACTTTTGCGCTAGTTTCTTACTACTGACGAGCGGTCGACTGTCCTATGTTACCCGTTATGACGCATAAATTATAACAATTCCTCGAAATCGGTTAAGGCGTTACAAATGATCGTGGAATAAAGAAACAGAATTCGTCAGTCAGGATTTGTGCCCGGTTGATTGCAATAGGCTCGTCCTCGGACTTAAACAAACCTGCTAAAACATAGGTGCACTAGTACAAATAGTACAATAGTACACTAGTACACCTCAAATCAAATCAAAACAGTTTATGAATAAACAATATAGTTATATAAATAAACTGTTTTGATTGGAATAATGTTATAACTATTAAACGTGCACTCAGATATGGCACTGCAAAAACAAATAAATAACATTACATCACAAATCTCTTTTGGTCCAGTGGTCTTGACGCCTACTACATTTCATTTCATAAATAATCCACTGCCAAACCCAGTCGGCCTTATTACAAAAGTGGATAGACCTGGTTTTAACTTAGACTTGGTTTATCTCACAAGTTGTCACTTTCTTTTCAATATTATCGAAGTGAGACGGCATGCGAGTTAAACCAAGTCTAAGCTAAACCCAGGTTTAACCACTTTTGTAATAAGGCCGAAAGGGGTTAACAGGCGTCCGTATACTTTATCGCGTGAGGGACCGCTTCCTAATTTAAAAAAACAAAAACAAATCCCCGTGGTCCCCCGACGCGATAAAGTTTTGTTTTAAATATAAAAACCTAGTTAGTATTAAATTGATTGAAAAGAGGAATCCTGACGAATAATAATAATTATTTGTAACTTTTTAAGGGATTTTTGTTTTTTTTTTGTGTCGGGGGTTTTTTAAATTTTATATATAATTTTTATTTCACACTTTTTTAGAGTAAAATTTTGTTTAGTTTGATAGACAGATCTGGGAATGGGTATTTTGAGATCAGCACAATATTCAATGTTTGTTCCCACTTTAACTCCCCATTACTATTAAACGGCTCAACCGATTTCCACCAAACAAAGCTAAGGACACTTTCGATTAAATCACTAAAACAAAAAAAAACTAATTAGACATCGGTCCATCCGTTTGGGAGCTACGAAGCCACAGACAGTCTATTTTGTGTTATGTTATATTGATTTTCGATGTTTGTTCCCACTTTAATTCCCCATAACTATTAAACGGCTGAACCAATTTCCACCAAACAAACTAATTAGAAATTGGTCCATCCCTTTCGGAGCTACGAAGCCACAGACAGGCACACAGACAGTCATATACACAGACAGACACGTCAAACTTATAACACCCCTCTTTTTTGCGTCGGGGGTTAAAAACACACACACACACACACACGTATACATACCTAAACTCTAAAAACATCTAAATCTTATTTGAGGTAGTCGTATAAAAACTACAAACTAAATAAATTACCTTCAGGAAAGTCCAATAGTACAGCGACCTGTCTCGCATTCCCTGCCCATGCAGCCAAGTGCAGTGGAGTTCTGCCAAGTTTGTCGATCCTCAGCTTCTCTGCTCCGAACTTGATGAGCAGACTGAGGGCATCCCCTCCGATGAGGGCAGCAGTGTGGCAGGCGGAGACGAAACCCAGGCGGCATGTTGCGTTAGGACTGGCACCGGCGTTCAGTAACCTGTTCAGTAAACAATGAAGTGTTAAAGGGTTTATCGTATACATGGTGTGGAAAAAACACTAAAACCCGACAACCCGACTACGTATAAAACACAGACTAATAAAACCGCGGTCTTAAAAGTATTAAACAAGAAAAGTCGTCTAGTAAGTAGATAATTTGATAATTATTATAGAGGACAGTCGTAGTCGCATGCCACTGATACCTGATGCTCCCTCATAGCGTTCTCATTGATACAGAAGGCAGCTGCTAGTTGCCATTATCAAGGTGGCATGCGACTACGACTGCCATTGGAATTGAATTCGACCTGAAATTATACTGCTAATAGGGATACCTAGTACCAGGTCCTCTGTAGACCATCCGAAATAACAAATCAATCGCCAGAAAAAAGGCCTTGCACAATTGCTATTCAAACATGCGTAAATTTATAGCTTATTGTACATACAATACACTCATGCATAACAAACTTGTTCCTAGGTTAGCAATGTGCTAATAATGCTAACTGCCACCTTGTATTTCGTGCGATCGTCAAACTATTAATCGACTGTTCTCGTGACCAGGCTGGGGTATTGAAAAACCAACCTCAGAATATGGTGTTATTTGCTGATGACACTTCCCTAATTTTTAAGATAAATAGACGGGCTCAAAAGCTAGATGACGTGAATAAAGCCCTACTTCAGATTCATAATTGGTTCACAGCAAACAATTTAGTATTAAATGAAAAAAAGACAAAATGCATAAGATTTGCTTTACCGAATGTTAAAAGTAGTGATTGTGATATTCTATTAAATAACGAGAAACTAGAATTCGTAGATGAAACGGTTTTCTTGGGGATTACGCTTGATTCACGGCTACAATGGGGTGCTCATTTAACATCTCTTGCAGGGCGGCTAAGTTCAGCAGCATATGCCATTAGAAAAATTCGTCAGTTTACTGATGTAGATACCGCTAGGCTGGTCTATTTTAGTTACTTTCATAGCCTAATGTCTTATGGCATTTTGTTATGGGGACGAGCTGCAGACATTGAATCTATTTTTATTCTGCAAAAACGAGCCATCAGAGCAATATATGGTCTTCGTAGGCGCGATTCTCTGAGAGAACTATTTAAGAACATTAACATTATGACGGTGCATTGTCAGTACATCTACGAAAACATAATGTATGTGAGAAAAAATCTGCATCTTTTTAGTAAAAGAGGTGACAGACACAATTATATTACTAGGAATAGGGACCAGTTAGTGCAGCCAGGCTTCAGACTCGCTAAGGTAGACTCATCTTTCATGGGGTACTGTTTGAGATGCTATAACAAAATTCCACAAAGCATTCTTGAACTGAATGAGACGAAATTTAAAACATGTATCAAACGCACACTATGCAAGCAAGCATATTACAAGTTAGACGATTATATCGCTGATAAAAATGCTTGGCTCAATGCCGGTCCTGCTCCACAAGGACAGGACGCTTAAATGAATAGCATTTAATAGGAAGAAGAAAGAAGAAGAAGAAGATTGTACAACTATCTTTGCAATGTATAAATTCAATCTCTTTAGTATTATATAGTCGCATAGCACATATTGTGTGAGTACTATGTACTAGAAAGCTGTCATTCTCTGGAAACCTACATTTATTTTTCTATTTTTTATTTGACTTGGATATGCCCTGGCGATTGAGAGTGTGTCATGCTCACTTAAATGTCTCGCTGATGGTGGCGGGTGTGTCGGGTCATTTCGTTCCCTTTAAAATGGTTGAGTGGAATGGTGGCTGATCCATGCGTCATGCTCGTGAACGGGTGCTGTCAGTTGTGACTGGTCACCTCTTAGTTGCCACGGCTTGTTTGAATTATTATATTATTTTTAAATCGTCGTTTTGGCTTTACTTACTGTCGACACTTATCGTGCACAACTTGCTACATCGTTCTCACATGATAATATACCAATCTCGATATGAATGATGTAACCAAAGTTTTGTAACAATATTATGATTGAAAAGAGTATCCATGAAGTTTCTTGCCATTCTTCTCATGAGACCAACGCTTTGGAATCGGCAACTACAGTACACTGACAGTTATTATGCCTTGTGAGTGGGACTGTAGCTTAGTTTATTAGCTTATTAAAATTTAGTATTTGTTCGACTATTCAAAAGAGCCTGTAACTGGCCAACTTGAAATAAATGATTTTGATTTTGATTTTGATTTTGATTTTGTTCCATTAATTGGCCAAAGAATCAGCATTTCTATTGTAAGGAAGTAAGGATTCCGGCAAGCGCAGCGCGTGCCCTGTGACCTACGATCTCTGTGCTTGGACCTCATCGGAGACACATGCGTTTTTAAAAACTTTTTCTAACTCTATGGCTTTTTCGTTGTTCGATCGAATTATCAATTACTCTGTATTGTTCCCAAGTAAATGAATATACAGAAATACTTAAAAGTGAATCCAAGTTTAGTTTTTCCCATAATTAAGTTCCCTTTTACTATCCAACATGATAATGCTACCAGTCTACTGAGCACTTTCGTCGTAGACAACGATGCCAACGATACGCTATTGACTGCCATTGAGTTTACCCATTGAGTTTAGGTTTCTATAGTAAATAATGAGTGCTATATGAGTAATTTAATAAGGAGGTTAACAAAAAAAAATCTAATTAGTCCGTCATATAGATTACCAAAAAATATTGGACACGTTTTTTTTTTCACGTAAGTAAACAAACAATGAAGACAGATGATACAGTGCTTTGAGAACTCGTGTGACGTCATACTCTAAGACATTAGTATGACATTTTTAGCGGTCAGTGACGTTACCAACCCCCACTCAAATCTTTGACGCGTTTTATCTTCATCAATTTTTATTGATTTGATATAAAATAAAAAATACGTTTTAAATATTTTTCGATAATCTAACAGACGGACTAATTAGAATCACATTTTTTAGTCAGTAAACATCCCTATACTGATACTGATACTGTTAGCCTGTATCATCCCACTGCAGGGCAAAGACCTCCTCCAATGACTTCCAGTTATCTAAGGCCAATATGGACCACTGGTCGTTGGTCTTTTCCAGGCCATCTCGCCATCTTCTACGAGGTCTACCGCGACGCCTTCTGACTGTGCCGGGGCTCCAGAAAGTGGCTACTTTGGCCCACAGCTCATTGGGCATGCGGCACACGTGCCCTGTCCTGCCCTTAAGCTTTGCGGCTTTTTGAGCAACGTCAGCAATTTGTGTTTGAAACAATTCATCATCATCATCAACAGCCTATTAATGTTCCCACTGCTGGGACACAGGCCACCTCTCTCTTTGAGAGGGAATGGGCTATAATCTACCACGCGGGCGCTGTGCGGATTGGTATTAGATGTCACATGTCTTCGAATGTTTGGTTCTAAGACATGCCGGTTTCCTCACGATGTTTTCCTTCACCGTTTTGAGAGCAGCGGTGATGAAATAAATTACACAAAGTAATGTGCCTGCCTGGGTTCAAACCCACGCCCTACTGTTCGTAAGTCGGGGCCGCCACCACTGGGCCACCGCTGCTCTCAATATTAATTTAATACTATTATTATCTTTTTTTCTATTTTCTCTTTTTTCTATTTTCTTATTTTTTTTCTACTTCATAATTATTTCAAACAATTATGAAGTTGAAATTAAATCGCAACAAAAGTAAAAATTAAATCTAATGGTACCTATACGTTTGTAAATTTATCGGTTGTATGAAAAAGAAACATTGGTAAGTAATTGATATTTTTTGTTGACCGTACCCAAATTAAGAATCATCATCGTTGTACACGGCGATAAGGTTGATTATTGTTTGCGTTGGACTCGTAATAAAACTACGTGTGGACGGTTTTATGGTTTATTTCTCACTAAACCTTTTAAAAAATGTGGACTGTAAAGACATGCATATAGATCTACATATTCAATGAGTAGCTATTTATAGGCTACTGCGACAATCGTAGTATAATATATTATCTACTGAATTAGATTGCGTATTATTAGAGTACGACTTACTTGGTAACAACCGCAGTTAAATTCAATGACTAAAGAATAATTTAACAATATGATACTGATAGCACAGTGGCCATGTCAATAAAAAACGATGGTAAGTTTCGTACTCGGAATTGATGAGAACGAGTTACCTCAGTTGTCTTTAACATAGGTACCTAACAAATATTTACATGTGTCCGCGACCGACGTTTACGTGAAATTATTATAAAAATATTATTTCCTTATTTGAATCGGATTTTGTTACATATTTCATGATTATAATCTAAGTTTTAAAAAAAAACGATTATTCACCATATCCGGTGTAGTCATCTCATTTAGTCGTCCAATGCGATGTTTTATCTTCTAGCACTCACCTATTGGCCGCGTTTGAACTCATTCACTAAATATTTTATTGTTGTAAATGAAGCAAACTCCTCCAGAGTGGAATCTAACTCAGCTTTGATATTGGTCGAACTAATGTTTTTCAATTGAAAGTTCTGTGTTACGTAGTGGTGGCTTATTTTTTCCAGGTACAAAAAAATCAGCAACTGTGATCACTTTTTGATAGGCCCAAAACAAACAATAAGGCGCCTTGAAAGTCTAGATTTTATACATGACTTCTTGTAATAACCGAAAATCGTGAATAGGTACGCGGTATTGGTCAAATTATTTTGACAGGTTAGCTCACGTGGTTTTAACTACACACATCAAAAGTGTCTAGGGATCAAGCATTTTTATGCGGATTTCTTGAGATTGAGATGTGGCTTTGTAATAAATTTATGATTTTATAAATTTATATGGATCCTTTTTGGTGCATTTCATAATTTGAATCAGGAACTGTGAATCAAATTCGAGTAAAAGATGAAAATCAGCTGTCAATATTTTCCCTATAAAAACATACAACGCATTGAAGACATTATTAGTGCTACTGTTTCCCTACTACTGATTAAAACCAACGTTATTATGGAGCGGCGACGTCATTTAAGCAGGGAAGAAATGCTCAGAGCCGTGGGAATGATAGAAGCTGGTTCCCGGCAACGTACTGTGGCTTTAGCTCTGAATACAAGTCAGAGTGTTATCAGTCGACTTTGGACACGTTACCGAAGCACTGGTACCGTGGCTGAGCGCCATGGAGGACGGTATCGCTGCACCACACGGAGACAAGACCGATACATTCAAATCTTAACTCGAAGAGCTCCAACAATAACCGCCATGATGTTAGCCGTGAGGCTTCATCACTCTTCAGGGAACTTAATTAGCGACCAAACAGTCAGAAACCGCTTGCATGAAGTGAACCTTCATTCCCGAAGACCGCTACGGGTACCACCTATAGCAATGCACAATCGTAGGATTCGATATCAATGGGCTCTTGAACACAGAAATTGGGCAGAAGAACAATGGCGTTTCGTGTGCTTTTCTGATGAGTCTCGTTTTGGTATGAGACCGGATACAAGACGTATACGACACTGGAGAACCCCTGGACGCCAACAGCGATTAAAATCCTGCCAGGAAGTCCATCCTTATAGTGGTGGAACCATCATGGTATGGGCGGGTATTTGGATCGGCGGAAGAACTGAGTTGATTTAGATCAGAGGCAACCTCAACGCTCAAATTTATGCTGAGACGATTGTATCAGACGTCATCGTTCCTCTACAAGTGCAAATCGGTCCCTTATTTCAGTTAATGCATGATAATGCACGACCGCACACCGCAAGAGTTGTAAGACAGACTCTCGCCGCAGCTAACATCAATGTCCTGCCCTGGCCTGCTCAGTCGCCAGACTTGAACCCGATTGAGCATGCATGGGATATGCTACAGAGAAGAGCTCTGCCGAATATGGAGGGTATCCAGTCGCAAGAAGACCTTTTTTTGTTGTTGCAACGAACATGGGCGGCCATTCCACAGCGTGATTTGGATGAACTCATTTTGAGTATGCCAAACCGATGTTCTTGTGTTGTTAGTGTTCGCGGTAGAAACACGGATTATTAATTGTTTAAGTTACCCAATAAAATTTTAAAGAAAACTGTTATTTCAGTCTTTTTTTCGAACTTTAATGTTAGTGGTTCAAATGTCAAAAATCCCTTTATTAGGAAAATGGCAAATTTCTTTATTAATGCAAAGGTGACTTGGTTTATCGTTACTGTGACAAACGAAGACACTTTATTTGATGAATCCTTAAAGAAAATTTTAATTAATATCAATCAGGAGAAAAGTGATTGCAAAAATATATGTTGATCCCTAGACACTTTTGATGTGTGTAGTTGTGATCTCAGACCAAGTAAAAAGTAAAAACGGAACTCTGCGAACAGCAAAGTGAGGAAGGTCAAACTACGCCTCGCCGTGTACATACACAATACACGCACACACGTACAACATAAACTACGCCTTGGTCTGAAAGCGTCAGGATAGCCGCGAAATTCAAATTTTCTTACGTTTTTTGCAATTTGCAGGCCAGTGCTAGGTTGTATGTTGATTGAAATGTTGGACGACGACTTTTTCTCGTTCCTCGAATTATATGAACTTGGAGGGTTGTATTGATGATTTTGATGATTATAATTCTGTAACTACATACGTCTTACACTCGCGTCCAACATTTCAATCAACATACAACCTAGCACTGGCCTGCAAATTGCAAAAAACGTAAGAAAATTTGAATTTCGCGGCTATCCTGACGCTTTCACCTTAAACTTTTTCTTTGGTCTGAGACGTGTGTGCGTGTTTGCGAGGCGTAGTTTGACCGGCCTCACTTCGCTGTTCGCAGAGTTCCGTCTATACTTTTTATTTGGTCTGAGGTTGTGATGTGGTTGGTCGCATATTGAATGGTCGAAACGACGGACTGTCAGTGTAGTTCGTAGCCAATCGGCATCGTTAACTCATTGCCGCCAAATCTAAAATTTAATACTTTTGTACTTCCGCGGTATTATCCACTGGTATTTACGCGATATTGCAGTATCAACGACGATATATACCTATAAGGTTTGTACCCTGTACCAAAGGCATTATATTCAAACAATAGCCGGGGTAATTACACAGGTTGGGTACTTCTCAAACCACCCGTGTTTGTTACTACACAAATGTTTACTTATGAGTGTACTATGTGACCTCGACAAATGGGTCTGCCAAGAACACTTTCGAGTCTAGCTTCTGTGTGTCGCACAAGCGTGCATTCGAATTATGGTGAGTGGCAGTACAGTTTTGTCGCACAAGTGTTATTCGCACATTCATTTGTCGAGCTCACGTGGTACACTCAAAAAAAAAAAGAAATAATACCGATTTGAGAAAAAAAACTCTCACACACACTGACCTTTCAACCTCCTCAAGATCATGTGTCTCTATAGCTTCCAGCAGCTCCGTATTCAGTCTCTGCAGCCGCCTGTCTCCTCGTCTCCAGGGCTTGGACATCATAGCTCCTGACTCCAGGATCGGTGTACTGTTGACGGTGGACCCTACTGACGATGGCGTCGCCAGCTCTGGCATCAGCAGCTTGGCTAGCGGTGGACGGTCTGAGGTGCTTTGGGAAATAGAAAGAGATGATTAGGTTTCTGAGCAATAAATTTAGTTTGATGTACAGAATGTTAGCTTTATGAAGAATCCGTTAATACCTTGTATGAAGTCACCAATGAATAGTAAAAGCTTTTAAATCATTTGATAAGGCAAATAAGGATTAAAGGTAATGGTATACATAATTATATGATTTATGAGCTGCACTTAATGCTGAGTGCCTGCACATACGTTGTTGATCGCAGTTTGATAGGTTTAATGCTCTCGTAACAGCAAATGCAGTAGGTACTTGAAAAATGGCCTTTTTTGGGGAGGGGTGGGAAATCATTAAATAACCCCTCCCGCTCTTGGGCAGAGCGAAAGGGAGCGTCAGACTTCTACTGACTAAAAACCACCCATGTTCCTTCTTAGCCCTTTATGTCGAGGCCGCGAGAGATAACGAGGGCGAGCTAGCCCATCACTCACCGTCCGTCCGTCATAAGACGACGACAGGCCGTGTCGTGCCTGCCTGGGTTCGAATCATAGGTTCGAATACACGACACACTGTTCGTAGACACTTCTCTAGACCAACAATTAAGGATCCTAAAAATATGACAAAAACAGAAAATGTAACGTACTGGTTGCCGGATAGTCCCAGCTGCCGTGGTCTCGGCATCCTGATACGAAGGTCGCCCCCCTCAAGTGGATTGAGTAGCGGATGTGTGGCCTCATCTTCTTGACCCCGCTCTATATCTGTGAAAGAAAGTTCATGTTATTATCAAAGGTTTTTCATAACTGTAAAGCTTGAAGGGTTCGCCTGAGAAGTGGCCCTTAGTACACCCAAAGGTTAAATTAGGTAAATTTATTTAGCCTATTAGGTCTATGACACACACGAGTTTTCGCATGCGTCATCTGTGCTAACCATTTCTGCGGTACTTAGGCTATAATATTTTAATTTAGTTACGTTTTTGCATAAACATTAAATACAACAGAAAATTATAGTCGGTCTGTATTAGGCTGTTTGACAAAATAACGCTAATCTATTTCCAAAATTTATAATCATTGAAATCGGCAATTTAACCCATTATTTTATTTTTTTTATTTTATTTATTAGGGATAACAAACAACTACAACATATATATAATGCACAAGGTTAACAATGTTAGAGTGATAATGTTGCAGTCAACTGCATTATCCGCAAATATACATATTTAAGGATCAGTGGTAGCCACTAGACGACATGACCACAATTAAGAATTAGGCAAAGTAAATAAATGACTAAGTACTATACAGCTAAAGCTATAATAATAATAATATTCCACAACTATCACACAACGCCATCTAGTCCCAAGCTAAGCAGAGCTTGTGTTATGGGTACTAGACAACTGATAAACATACTTATATGTTTCTAAATACATACATATTATAGATAAATTACACCCAGACACAGAACAAATGATCGTGCTCATCACACAAACATTTGTCCTGGGTGGGAATCGAACCCACGACCTCCGGCATAGCAGTTAGGGTTAGACCAACAGGCTAATCAAAAACAAACAAAATCAAAGCATATAAAATCAAAAATAATAATAAATTAAATTCAGTTTCAAGTTACATTATACAGTTTATATATTTATATATATAAATCAATCAATATGTTTATATATTTCCAAATCAATCATTTCATTTATAATTAAATTATACAATCTCATTAGTCAGTACAAATCTGACACGTCTGTCAGTCTGGTCTCATCATCCTTCTCCTCCGTCCATCTCATTAAATGACGTTTTTATGAAAATTAAATAGTCATTCAATTGTATCTACCCGGGAAGTAGATCTCTGAATAAAATATTGCGATGAAGTTCTAATTAACATTGGTATTATGCTATATAATTTTTATTATTACGAAGTAAGTACTATCGGATAAAAAAAACCTTTTAAAACTCCCGACTTTTTCTGCCAAAATGATTGATTGATTGACAGAGTCAATGTAAAACATTACTCATGTTAAATACAAAAGAACTGGAACATCAAAAACAAACAATGGCTATCGGCTAATGAGATCTGACAGACGATTTACAATTTTTAATTACTAGCAAACACTTATAAAGTGCATAGTTCTCTTGGCTCGTGGCCACATTTGGAACTTTTGTCTTGTTTTTTTTTTGTAAATAAAATTTCCATAGCTAATTTCAATGCATTTACAAAACCTATTCCATTGTCATTTTATTGAGAAAAGAACCATGATGCACTATATGAATCACACTAATTTTATAAAAACGAAAGTTTGTGAGTGTGTGAGTGTGTGTGTGTATGTTTGTTACTTTTTCACGCAAAACGTACTGAACGGATTTGGACAAAATTTAGTACACAGATAGTTTATAACCTGGATTAACAGCTAGTAAATAATAAAGGAGGGATGGAATTTCTTTTTTTTAAGAGGAGTTTGAATCAGGATTAACACAATGACATAGTTTTTATCCCGATTTTATCTTCTCGTGGGATAATTTTCGAGTTGTGACGGGTGAAGCCGCTGGCAATCAACAGCTAGTTATACATATATCCACGTGAAGATGTTAGTAAATTACAGCTCTCGCGCCTCTGTCTAAGCCTTTATGAATAGGGGATCGGTCTGAGTCAAAAATATATGATTTTAATTAGTCCGTCAGTTACATAATCGAAAATATTGGATACGTGTTTTTTTGTTTTATCAAATGAATAAAAATTGACGAAGATAAGACGCGTCAAAGATCGTAAGTGGGGGGGGGGGTTGTGACGTCATTTGTAGGTAAAAAATGTACTAACATGTGACGTTTTCGAGGAGTTCACGAGTTTTCGAAACACTGTATCGTCTTCATTTTTTGTTTATGTGAAAAAAGAAAAAATACGTGTCCGATATTTTTTGGAAATCTATCTGACGGATTAATTAGATTTTTTTTGTCCGATCCCCTATTAAAGCTATATACTTGCCTTCAGAAAATAACGCAGCTATTTTTCTACATTTTATTCCATCCACCTTCCAGTCCATTACTTCGGGCATTTTGAGTTTTGTTGGTTGTGCGTGTTAACCGGGTAGTATCCGCATACAACCCGGAGAGGGTCCGGGTATTAACCGGTTAGTGCCTACATTGATATGATCGTTTTAAAACTGAGTCATTAGAATTTCTATTGAAAAAGGATGCAGACATTGAAACGATGAGAATGTCTGAAAGTTTCCCGTGAATTTGTCTTTGTATAGTGTCAACGTTTTTTGGCTATCCTACAGCCGGATAGGTCATTTTTAATGATTCGGGAGCTGGGTATCCTAAGCACAGCATTATCATACAAGCATAGTCTTTTCCTTGCATACTTCTCTATTAATCGTCATAATTATCTGTCTAGGTACAGATAATTATGACGATTAATATATCTCTTTTCTAGCCAAGTCTTCAAACCTTTTTTTTGGGTGGGTGGGCAATCATCAAATAACCCCTCCCGCTCATGGGCAGAGCGAAAGGGAGTGTCAGACTTCTACGGACGAAAAGTCACCCATGTTCCTTCTTAGCCCTTTATGTCAAGGCCGCGGTATCTCTTACAACAACCTGCAGCTCCGACGGGTGTCGGCTCTTGCGAGCGCCTTCCATGTTGGTGACATCTCTTTGAGGCGCGCGTGGAACACAAACGCGCCGTCGACCATTGACGTATTATGTATAGACACGTCACGTACTAACATCGCGGGGCTTAAAACGGCGAAAATATTAGATAACTACTTATACGCGTAAAGAAAGGGAAAGAAAATATGACACCGTACAGCGGGATGCCTGTTGCTAGAGAGAGATAAATATACATCTTCAGTTACGTCACAGGATAAGTAATAGTCTAATTACTTGCTCATTGGTCGAGCGCATGAGTGACGTAGCTATCAGAGGCATATGGGGAAAAACGGACATTCGTTTTTCTTGAGTTAATAAAATAGTTGATTTATCGTATGAACTACTTTACGAATAAAGTAATAAAAATATTAATCTTTAAAATATTGTATTAAATATTGTAAGTAATCCAAATATTAATCTTTAAAATACGTGTCCAATATAAGAATGAATTTAGGATGTTGTTAGGGTTGCCCCGGTTTTGTAGTGCATCTGGTATGTTTGTGAAGGCCAGGGTAGATGGCTTTCATGCCATCATGCGCAAGCGGCTCGCTTCCTTACTAAGCAGAGTCCGGGGTAGCACTAACAGCACCCTACAGGTCATTGCAGATAAACAGGACGCAAACATCCTAAAAACATTTATACGTGCCCAAATTGTGTAACACTAAATTTAAAATCTATGGACATGATCTGCAATAAAAAAATATTATTATTATTCCCTTAAAATAACTAATAATTCCCTTATTCTATTAACAAAAAAAACATTAGTATAGAATAGCCCAACCTCCCCTATCGGCACGTGATTAGGGTAAACTTGCCTAATTCGTACTTACGCCAAATTCGTACTCCACTTAAAACTCGGCTTTGGTAATAGCAATCAGCGCCTCTAGTGTCAAAAAATGGAAATAACAGTCGGCCATTTTACCACCTTACAGATAACACCTGTGAAGCTGCTCTCGACAAAAATATTGAAAAAGTAAGTTTTTTTCAACTATTATTGTAATATTTTTACACATTTCGTAAGAATTTTATTCAAATAAGGTCGTGTATAACTTATTTTACGATTTGACACGTATTCATGAGTATATTTGCGATTTCATCTGACGTGTTATCATACTCGTAACTGTTGTCAATTTTTTTGGCGGTAAATTTAAAATTTGTTTGACTCTTGCTCCTAAATCGTACTCGAGTTAAATTCTTAAAACGTACTGGTACGATTTAGAACGACACTGGAAATTATATCTCCATTACGTGCTATTCCTGGAAATTCGAGGCCAATGAAAAGAAAAACTACAGGTGCTATTGTTATTACAGATAGCCTATAAAAAAAAGAGCTCGATGGTAAAATAGAAGAGTCGAAGAAGAAGAATGTATCAAAGAATCTAAGTGCTATGAAAAGTAAAACTTCTAAGACATCACAAAAGGAAAATAAGAAAAAGAAACAAGAACAAGATGAAAATGGCAGTTGGTACTGCACATTATGTCAAGAAGACATAAAAGAAACCATGATCCAGTGCACACAATGTGAGACGTGGGTACATGAACTTTGTGCAGGAACCAATAAAAAAACCAAAGATTATAACTGCAATGATTGCCGAGAATTAGCGAAGACCATACGTCGAATTTGTTAAGAATTATTGCTTGTTTTAATGACACATTGTTGATTATGATGCTGATTCTCAATACTGTATACCAATGAATAGATCTCAAAGTACGAATTAAGGATATAGCAGTACGATTTGGGATGAATGGTCTTAAATCGTACTATTTTAGTTTTTTTTTAAATTGTTTATTTTTGAAAAGTTTATAAGGTTTATGTTAAATTTGATTATAGAACCAATAAAGCATTTAGCAAACAAAAATTACTTTTAATTAAAACGAATTTATCTTTCCTAATTTTCTAAATATGATGGTTTTCTCTTATGGGGTACGAATTAGGCAAGTTTACCCTACTACTCGTAGATAGAGCTAGGGGTTCATTTGAATATTAAATTATGAAATTAAAATAGAATGGACCCCGCCTATTGGAGACATTATCACAGATTAGTCTATCATTCTGAGTGAACCATGAAGTTTTTTGCCGATTCTTCTCCATAGGTAACGACCAATCCAATTCGTGCAGCTTTCTTTCGACGTTTTATAAGTGCCTATGTAGACCTATGTGAAATAAAATGTTTTGATTTTTAGTGAACCCTACCTTCTAGTAAAACTGACTTTGAACCTACTTCAGTTTATTTTGCTAATTTTATAAAAATAAAACCAACAACAGAAATTAATCGAGGTAAATTCGGATCTCATAAAAAATCACTAGTAGCTCAATTTGTCGCGAAATTGTCACCTATAAAATATGACTATCAGTAACATTAATATAAATAAATACAGCTATCTTTGACTGAATTAGGTCGGTGTACTTACGAATGGATCATGACATTCGGTTTGATATTCATTGATAAGATAGTAGATGCCCAACATTACCTGACCCCTTTTATAAAGAACTATTGTGAGAAGAGGGGTCAAGTAATGCTGGACATTGACTGTACGGCAATCCTTTGCGAAGTACACTCACAGGTAAATCCAAATAATATTAACAAATCGTGCAATCATAATATAGAATAGATGTGACCACACAACATCAAGTAATCCATGATGGTTTACACAGAGGTGTAGGTACCCTAAAAGAGTCTGTCTAATACACTGTACCATAATATACCATGATCATTGATCGTGCTATGAACGTATCATGCCCAGAAAGAATCATGACACAGACTAACTATCACCCAGTAGAACATATCAAGAGCGTATTATTGTATAAGAACGGCCTGTAAACTCGTTTAAATATTCATTGTATTGAAAAGTATGAGACTATGACCATTAGACCGCTTAGAACCATCGCGTTACATGATTGAACAGGCTAGGCCGTCAGCAATAGGGATGTGTCCTAAGTAAAGAAATATATTATTACGTTTAATCCGTCAGTTAGATTATCGAAAAATATTGGATACGTGTTTTTTGTTTTATCAAATTAATAAATATTGACGAAGATAAAACGCGTCAAAGGTCATGAGTGGGGGCTTTTGACGCCACTAAGTTGTAAAAATGTAGTGCGATGTGACGTCACACGAGTCTTCGAAGCACCGTATCGTCTTCATTTTCGGTTTACGTGCAAAAAGAAAAAATATGTGTCTAATATTTTTTGGATCTGACGGACTAAATCGATTTTTTTTGTCAACGATTTTTATTGTCGGCGAGAAAATTTCGCTAGTGCGAATTTGCTACGCGTCGGTGATGGAACGGTCTAGTAGGAATCAGAATCAAAAGTTTATTTTCTAAGGGGTCATTTACGGAGACGCGGGGCGTCGCGCGGCGCGTTGTGAGTTCTTAATTCAAACACAGGGGGCAATGTATGAAAACGTTAACGATTTCAAACGACGATTTTACGAGAAGCGATTTTCGCTCGTTAGTTAAAAACGCAGCGTTCGTTGTGGTGGACCCATCATCATCATTATCAACAGCCTATCAATGTTCCCACAGCTGGGACACAAGCCTCCTCTCTTTGAGAGGGAACGGGCAAATGGCAAACGCGGGCCCAGTGCGGATTGGTAGAGGTCACATGTCTTAAAATTTTTTGGTTCTATGTTCTAAGTTCCTCACGAAGTTTTCCTTCACCGTTTTGAGAGCAACGGTGATAAAATAAATTACACACTGCCTGAGTTCGAACCCACAACCTACTGTTCGTAAGTCGGGGCCGCCACCACTGGGCCACCGCTGCTCTCCGCGGTGGACCCGCCTCTCATTAAATGAATAATAAAATGTAGTTAAAAAACTAAAAAACCCGACTGAGAACTGAAAAGCAAAAAACAAGCACACAAGCATTCAGCTTGGCACCATTCTATCCCCGCCTGGTTCCAAGTTTTGTTTAATTTAAAATGTGCTTGTTTTTTGCTTTTCAGTTTTTTCAGTTGTGTTTTTTAATTTTTTAACTTAATTTTTTTATTTCATACTTTTAGTTATTTTGAGTTTGTTCTTTCGTTGGTCGCGTAAAATTCTTCGCAGATGATTTAACTTTTGTGTTTGTTTATAGGTTTTATGACTTTGAATTTCTTTTAAACATATAAGTGTCATATATTTTTGTTATCTCCTTTTAAAACTCTTCATTTTGATACCCTACTCCCGTGTCTTCGTAAATGAACCCTCAGACGTCACGGCATCAAGTACCTACTCATTTCTCTTTCATATCAATCCTCACACAACCTATTCATCTTTTCTTTGGCCTTCCTCTCCCTTTCCATCCATCAAAATTAATATCCATCGCTTATTTAGTCACATGCACTTCGGTGTAAAAAGATAATGCCCCGTTCTGCTCATAAACAGCTGACCAGGATGAGAATGAAATTACTTACACAGATCATAGATAAAAAATATCCTTACTTCCGTGCTAATATTTTAATTGCAAAAGTAACTCTGTCTGTCTGTCTGACGCGCTTTCATACGCAAACGAATGAACCTATTTTAATGTTGGGTACTCAAATAGTCTAAAGCCTGAGAAAAGACATAGGCTACTTTTTAATGCAAAAAAAGGTTGAAAGGGCCCGTCGGGGCTGCGGGTTGTTCGCATGAGATACCGCGGCCTCGACATGAAGGGCTTAGAAGGAACAGGGATGGTTTTTAGTCAGTAGAAGTCTGACACTCCCTTTAGCTCTGCCCAAGAGCAGGAGGGGTTATTTGATGATTTTCCACCCGCCAAAAAAAATGTGGTTGAAAGGGGGGATGCAAAGACTACTTTTGTTCTTGATATCCGACATCCACGCACACAAAGCCGCAGGCATCAGCTAGTTAAGTCATATATTAATCTAGGCACTAAAAATCCGGCATTGTTTGTATGATAACTAATATGGTTCGCGATAAGAACTATCAGATTGTCGTCATTTCTCAAAATATTTATCATCTCTAGACGTATTTTAGACGGTTCACTTCGAGTTAGTCCAATCAACAAGCGACTTGCCAAATTCCAAAACATAAATTATAATTCAGTAATAATTATTCATCATAGACACAAATGCATGTTCACCCGATGTTTACTTCTCCAACATAACCTAACTACATTGACACTATCCGGCTAAATCACGAAAAGCACAGACTGACACTTTTATATATATATATATTTTTTTTTTAAGAACTGACTGCACAGCCAGGACACAGTTTGTTTATTTTATTTTTAAACCGCTGACACGCGCTCTAATCACGTTGTTTTTATTTAATAATATTTTTTTTAAATTAGATTCTAGAACAAATTCAACGCTATTATCATGTTTTTGTTTTTACCCACTATCACTGACTCGTTATCACATTTTTTTCTTGCACAACTTGTTTTTAAAATTAAATTTAAGCCAGTTCACATTGTCGAATATCGCGTGACCGTACCAAACTGGTAATATAAACTAACAGACTTCGTGCTAAGAGTGTCGGCAAACTATTTCAAGGTCATAGAGTGACGAACAATAAATTATGACACAAGAATATTGTTTTTAAAATCTTCGTGTGAAAAGATAATGGAATCTTCCCCTTGAAATAGATGGGATAACGTGGCCTGAATAATTGTTATGTTCGGACAGTCTTGCTCTGTTTAATAGATTTTATCGAAACGGGTATTATTTTGTGGTTTTTCGCGCTAATTGCACACTGCAAATTTTTATTACGTCACGCGGTTTCACTCGCGTAGTTCCCGTTCCCGTGGGAATACAGGGATAAAAACAGGGATAGTGTAGCTTCCCAACGGTGAAAGAATTTTTCAAATCAGTCCAGTAGTATCGGAGCCTATTCGTTACAAACAAACATACAAATCTTTCCTCTTTATAATATTGGTTTAGATAATAGTCACTTACTTTCTAAGTACCACGTGAGTCCGACAAATGGATGTGCGATTAACGCTTGTGCGACAAAACTGTACTGCGACTCGCCATAGTTCAAATACATGCAAGTGCGACAAACGGAAGCAATCACGCTAGTGCGAAAGGTTCTCTCCTTTTTACACTGGACTTAATATAACTGGAGCAGATCTAGAGTTCAATCAATAATAATAGGGCTCGACAATAACTGACAAATGCTTGCACTGACTGGACGGGTCCACTCAAATCTGTGTGGTGCTTTCTTCAAAAGACCATCTCAGACACTAATCTGCATAGCCTTCATGTGTGTCCCAAGATTATGTCTGGACCATAAACTTATTGTTAACCATTTTAAACCATTTTAAAAGATTAAAAGAGCAACCTTTGGAGTTTCTTGCCGGTTCTTCTCCTTAGAAATCGACCAATGCACCGAACCGTGCCCCTTTTTTTTTGTCGACGTTTTACAAGTGCCCATGTCTATATTTTGACTTTTGACTTTGACTTTGATTTTGAATCCCCGAGTTAATGGGTTCAACAAAGTGTTATTGGGTTTTTCCATCAGGAATTTCTCAGTAGTAATCATGAAGTCTGAATTTGTCCCCGGTTGAAGGCAAGACTCGCTTCATATTCGTGTCGGTGTACCATCAGGTACTCTGTCGAACCCTCAGGGGATTACAGGCGTTATGTTATGTTACATGAATTACGGGGCAAAACAAACACAGTAACTGTGTTGGAGTAGTATATTATTATTACCTAAGACTAAGTAATCTTGGCTAACAATAGAATTGCACAAGTACTTCTTGATAATCGGTCGGCAATTGCCTTGAAAATTACCGTATAGTACGATTATGGTGACATATTTTCTAAGAGATTTATAGCGAGAAACGGTAATCACTGTGTTTTCAAAGATGATGATTTCAACTGTAAGGAAGTTGTATGATTGACAGGCGAAGGATGAAAGCCTATTTCAGTGTTAAATGATTATTTTTTATGTATATTTTATTAAAGGTATAAGTAATATATATTTCAATTAAGGGGATCGGACAAAAAAAAACTAATTAATCCGTCAGATAGATTTTCAAAAAGTATTGAACAAGTATTTTTTCTTTTTTCACATAAACAAAAAATGAAAATTAAACACTATATCGTTTTTATTTTTTCGAAAACTCTTGAACTCCTCGAAAACGTCACATTAGTACACTTTTTACCTACAGATGACGTCACAACTCCCACTCACGATCTTTGATGCATCTTATCTTCGTCACATTTAATAATTTGATAAAACAAAAAAACACAAATCCAATATTTTTCGTTAATCTAACTGACGGACTAATTAGAATCGTATTTTTTTGACTTAGTCCGATCCCCTATTACCTGTAATTACAGATGTTTTTATACTCACGGTGAAATAAAACAACATGAGGAAATTGGCATGTCCTAGAAACGAAAAAGACATGTGCCATCTACCAACCCGTACCGGACCCGCGTAGTGGGTTTTAGTCCATTGCCTATCCTAGAGAGGAGGCATGTGTCCCAGTAGTGGGAACATTATAGGCTGATGATGATCAAGGACATCCCACTCTATTTAATATGTAGGTAAGCATAATACACATAGTACCCCTTGCAAGGCAGGACATAGTGAAACATAACACAAGAACACACACATACACAACATTCCTACATAATAATGGTGTCAAGAATTAACATTATAATATACTAGCGAACGTCACGCTGTTTCACCCGCGTAATCCCGTTCCCGTAAGAATACAGGGATAAAAAGTAGCCTATGACACCCGGGGATAGTGTTGCTTCCCAACGGTGAAAGAATTTTTCAAATCGGTCCAGTAGTTTCGGAGCCTATTCGTTACAAACAAACAAACAAATCTTTCCTCTTTATAATATTAGTGTAGATGAATTTGATAATTATAATTATAGCCTCTGAACGATGAGATGATACACCCAAACCAGGAATTTCCCACCATTGTAAAATAAAAACATGAACAGGATAATCTATCATTTCGTTCGTATTACCAAAAATAGTGCAAATCCGGTTCAAATTTGTCATAATAATATATGGATCATTATAGATAAGCCAGGCTATGCTATTCTCTAAGAAACATCGCTTACTCATGTTATAAAAATATGTTTCGCGAAATGATCGGATAGTGTAGATAAATCTGTCTTATCAATAGGCTTGTTTTTCCGGCAATTTTTTGAGAAGTTATGCGTCAATTTAATCTCAATCAACTACAAATAATTCTAAATTCAATCAATATAAACGCTGTCGTCTAATGTTTCGTGGTACTGGATAGTTCAAAGTGTAAGACAATGGCGGTACCAAATAAATCAAAATATTATATATTATATTTCACATAGGCCTACATGGGCACTTGTAAAACGTCGACAAAAGGTGCACCTCAAAAACAATATACGACAATTTCTGAGCAAGATCCCAGAGCCCCCAGACATTACTTATTTTTAAGCGACTTCCGAAAAGAAGAGGTTCTCAAGTCGTTTGTGTTTCTTTTTTTATTAATTCTTGTTTGTTTGTATTCTCAGATATAAAATGTATGGGTTAATGTAGTGTTAGTTCTTACTAACACTACATACTTATAGCGTCACTTTATGTGTCTTGGGAGATGATTGGCCTCAACGATTAGTCTGGCTGCTCAGTGATTAAAGTGAGTATTACTTTTACCTGTCTATAGCACCTGGTACCTGACAACTGGGCATTCTGCCAAGCTAGCATCATCAGCCTATAATGTCCCCACTGCAGAGACTCAGTTCTCCTGTCTAGGAGAGGGATATAATCCAACACGCTGCCCAGTGCGAGTAGGTCTCGTGGTTTTCGAATGTTTTGTTCTAAGACATGCCGGTTTCCTCACGATGTTTTTCTTTACCGTTTTGAGAGCAATGGTGATGATATATTTTACGCAACCACTGGGCCACCACTGCCATCTAAGTATCTATAAATGTTTGGGATAACGAAGAGTTCGTTTAGTACCTATGACTAAACGAACTCTACGTTCTTATCCCATACATTTTATTTCTGAGAATATTAGTAACTAGCTGTTGCCAGGCGGCTTCACCCGCTATAACCCACGGGAATATAAAATCGGGATAAAAACTATCCTATTTGTTAATCCAGGTTATAAACTCTCTGTGTACCAAATTTCATCCAAATTCGTGCACTAGTTTTTGCGTGAAGAAGTATTAAACATACACACTCACACACTCACAAACTTTCGGCTTTATAATACATATTAGTGTGATGTCTGGGGGCTCTGAAATCTTGGACCATTGGTTGTTAATTTATTTATCGATCGCTACGTACGTAACATAGTAGAAATCTTTGTTTAAAAAATTATAACTTCAGGTTTGGCGGAGTATACATAATATTGCGCTAAAACTTACAGTTTCCTCCCTTGGGTGGTGTACCGCAGGGTCAACTGATTCTCGAACTAACAGTACAAACTTTAAGATCCAATAGTATATTAATTACTTAGAAGATAAACTATAGAGGCTTTGCTAGTGAAGACAGATTAATTGAATTTTATCTAATTCTAAACTAAAACACCCTAGTAAAATATAGCAAAGATTACCTACAGGAATCATTATTATTTTTTGGCTCTTGTGATACAGACTTTATTATTATTTTACTAGGGTATTCCACCAAAAAATCGAATTAGTCTGTTGTTTATTGTTATATCAAATTAACAAAAATTTACGAAAATAAAACGTGCCAAAGATCATGAGTGGGGGTTTTTGACGTCACTTTGTGGGTAAAAAAGTACTAACCTTGTGACTTCACACGACTTGGTGCGACTTTTTGAAGCACTGTATCATCTTCATCTTTTGTTTAAGTAAAAAAAGAAAAAATACGTGTCCATTCGTTTTTGTAAATTTATCTGACGGACTAATTAGATTTTTTTGGTAAAATTCCCTATTACATTGTGTTTTAACATATTATGACTGCCTCGTGGTGGGCGTAAAAGCGACGGCTGGTCTGAGCATGAGCTCGATTGCCATGCCGGACAAAGTGCTTATAACACCATCCTCGAACACCAGGTTAGGCATTAAACACACGATTGACACGATACTGAAGAAAGACATTTCAAAAACCTGTTGAAGAGACAAAGATAGCTAGCAGTTAAACTGTAAACAATTTACAGACTCAAACAACATTTACACAAAACCAATATTTGCTGAACCGATACGGTCCGCAACAGGGGTTCAAAAAACAGTTTTAATCGTGAAACATGTATTGCGATATGTCCTTGTGCAAATAACAAATGACTGACTAATGACAAATGAAAGAAATATAGAACTACTTTTGAAAAAAACATTCCTCCTTTTGTACTTACTGGGTTCAACGAAGTGTGTCTTTTTTCTAGAACAATTTTGAACATGTAGGTATTGCGATAAAATATCCGTATGAAAGTAACAAATGAGTTACAAAAAAAAAGAACTATTTCTGAAAAAGACATCCCGCCTTTTGACTTAAACAAATGACAATCGGTTTCATAGTGGTTCGTTTTTCTTGAACAACTTTGAACTAAGTCCAGAAGGAAACAGTGCATGAGTACCGATAACTATTCCAACTAATTTTTTTTATGGAATAGTTTTTAAGTTGTCTTACTGATGACATCAATGCATGTGTTGCCATGGGGCAACCCCGTGTCATATTGTTAATAGTGTTGCAGGCAGCAGAATCCTATATCGCTAACAGAATGTCACTTTGTCAAGACCCAGCACTCTAATTCTCTTAAGCAGATGATGGACTATTAAACGCTGAGCAGTAAGGACCGCCAAAATTAATCTCTATCGTAGTTTTTGTATCCATTGGTGGTTAAAAATTGCCCAGGTTCAAAAATCCATCGATTAAAAAAATGAAAAAAGCTTACCATTTTTAATAGGCATGATTACTCATCCAAACACATTTTTGGGCACAGCATAATCACATAACTCTACACTTGGTCACTGCACTAGTACGTCTACAGTCAATGATTGCCTTATCATTATCAATTTCCTTTTCAAAAATCGGCAGGCAGACTTAGAAATATCATAGAGGTGGCGGTATATCATTTTATTTATCGCTCAGCTTTTTTGTGGGTCAAGTAAATACATTTTCTTTCTTTCTATATCTGGTTCTCTTCGTGTTTTTTGTCACAGTTGAAGGTTGTGAGCATAAGTAGATTAGACAAAGAAAAAAATATTTTGTTTCTAAACCTAGCTATTCACCCGCGACTCCGTATGCGTAAATTTCTTTTGTCGACAACACGGCCACTTTTAACATAAAAATACTTTAAAAAACTTCTAAATCAGTCAAGCCGTTTAGGAGGAGAAGAACTATGACCACACAAACACACATACAGATTTCCTTTCACTCACTAACACACGACCTAATTTACTCACAGTTTACATTAAAATACTATTTTATCATTAAAAGGAATAACCGTGAACTTTGACGTAACGACAGCGTTAAAAACAGGAAAAAGTAAATAACTGTTACTTAAATACCTTCTAACTTATGTGAAGTCGTATTGAATCATCATTGTGCGGGACAGTCCACTCAACGTAACCGCATAAGATTAGAGAAAATCGTAAGTCTTGCAAATAAAATACTCAAACACGTTTTCCTCAATTATTATTATTTTTATGTATTTATTCATGTGGAGCAACAAACAGCTACAGTATATAGTTTAGTTACAGTAGGTATTAGTTATGTTATTTATTAGAACAAGCGTGTAGTACTCGCAACCGGCGTGCGTGTATGACCAGCAGGGCTATTGCGTATCTTTTAAATGACAGTGGCTATCATATTGTCTATTGATTAACTGTCAAATTGGCTATGGTTTAGTACAAAATGGAACCATTTGACAGTAATTGAAAGGCACTATAGGTTAGCCACTGTCATTTAAAAGATACGCAATAGCCCTGCAGATGTATGAGTGTGGACGAGGCAAAATGAGTATGCAAGGATTGTAGCAGATGGTGTTCCGTTTCTGCCTACTCTCATTGGAAAAGGGCTTTAGTTTATGTATTCCTATTTTTAGTTTACCTTTAATTTTATACATGGCACGCAATGAAAAATCGAGTTTGACACCTCTGCTGATTTATGCATAAAATATATTGATATATTGCCCTCTCATTTGCGCGCTCGATGTAATTAATGCTGCTATCTCTTTCTCGTAATCACCTTTAATTACCTGCAATTATCGCACTAATTGACTACAACTATCATAGTAGCGACCACTAGTCTAACAAAGCATTCAAGCCATTTACTACTGTACGCCCTCTGATCATAAGAGCTATTAGTTCCATGGCACCACGGTTTTAACGATTATACACACATCAAAAGTGTCTAGGGATCAAGCATTTTTATGCGGATTTCTTGAGATTGAGATGTGGCTTTGTAATAAATTTATGATTTTATAAATTTATATGGATCCTTTTTGGTGCATTTCATAATTTGAATCAGGAACTGTGAATAAAATTCGAGTAAAAGATGAAAATCAGCTGTCAATATTTTCCCTATAAAAACATACAACGCATTGAAGACATTATTAGTGCTACTGTTTCTCTACTACTGATTAAAACCAACGTTATTATGGAGCGGCGACGTCATTTAAGCAGGGAAGAAATGCTCAGAGCCGTGGGAATGATAGAAGCTGGTTCCCGGCAACGTACTGTGGCTTTAGCTCTGAATACAAGTCAGAGTGTTATCAGTCGACTTTGGACACGTTACCGAAGCACTGGTACCGTGGCTGAGCGCCATGGAGGACGGTATCGCTGCACCACACGGAGACAAGACCGATACATTCAAATCTTAACTCGAAGAGCTCCAACAATAACCGCCATGATGTTAGCCGTGAGGCTTCATCACTCTTCAGGGAACTTAATTAGCGACCAAACAGTCAGAAACCGCTTGCATGAAGTGAACGTTCATTCCCGAAGACCGCTACGGGTACCACCTATAGCAATGCACAATCGTAGGATTCGATATCAATGGGCTCTTGAACACAGAAATTGGGCAGAAGAACAATGGCGTTTCGTGTGCTTTTCTGATGAGTCTCGTTTTGGTATGAGACCGGATACAAGACGTATACGACACTGGAGAACCCCTGGACGCCAACAGCGATTAAAATCCTGCCAGGAAGTCCATCCTTATAGTGGTGGAACCATCGTGGTATGGGCGGGTATTTGGATCGGCGGAAGAACTGAGTTGATTTGGATCAGAGGCAACCTCAACGCTCAAATTTATGCTGAGACGATTGTATCAGACGTCATCGTTCCTCTACAAGTGCAAATCGGTCCCTTATTTCAGTTAATGCATGATAATGCACGACCGCACACCGCAAGAGTTGTAAGACAGACTCTCGCCGCAGCTAACATCAATGTCCTGCCCTGGCCTGGTCAGTCGCCAGACTTGAACCCGATTGAGCATGCATGGGATATGCTACAGAGAAGAGCTCTGCCGAATATAGAGGGTATCCAGTCGCAAGAAGACCTTTTTTTGTTGTTGCAACGAACATGGGCGGCCATTCCACAGCGTGATTTGGATGAACTCATTTTGAGTATGCCAAACCGATGTTCTTGTGTTGTTAGTGTTCGCGGCAGAAACACGGATTATTAATTGTTTAAGTAAGTTACCCAATAAAATTTTAAAGAAAACTGTTATTTCAGTCTTTTTTTCGAACTTTAATGTTAGTGGTTCAAATGTCAAAAATCCCTTTATTAGGAAAATGGCAAATTTCTTTATTAATGCAAAGGTGACTTGGTTTATCGTTACTGTGACAAACGAAAACACTTTATTTGATGAATCCTTAAAGAAAATTTTAATTAATATCAATCAGGAGAAAAGTTATTGCAAAAATATATGTTGATCCCTAGACACTTTTGATGTGTGTATTTATACAGTAGTTTCAAATAAGTACATTCTCTTTTAAACAGATTCCAATTATTTCCAACACATCAAGCTACTGCTATCCGTCAAAATTCTTTAACAGATGTTCAACTTTATCGCTAAATCTTTAGGTTCAAGGTTGATTGGAATAATTTGACAGTTTCGAGAAGCTGGATGTGCTAGTGTCTGTGTGTACAGTCAGCATAAGAAGTAGCTTAACACTACTCAAAGTTTCAAAGCAGTTTTATTTATTAAAAACTTTTTAGATATTACTCGTTACTTACTAACAAGTTATTGAAGAATATTTCAAAGAATAATCTTCTGAAATATTAAAATAAAAGCTGCATAGTATTCACAAAAAATCGAGTTGAAACCGAATCGAATATGCCGTATACGCCTATCTCGCTCGCTCTTGTAATACTAAAAAAGATAGTAATACAACTTAATCGATTCTCAATTCTCAATTCTATAGTGCGTACCATAATGTATACAGTTGGTAGGGAATACATCAGTCTCAATTATGGACCCTGTCGGGCACAGCATAGATAAAAGTAGGAGAGAGGAGGAAGAACGCTCGGCGTTTAGTGAAACACATGTAATTTATTTAGTAACATTGTTAACCAATTACTTTTAAAAATATTAATTATTCTTATATATACATATATACTTATTATTATTTTAATTTATTATGTGTGTAATTTTTTTATTAATTTTATTAATTAGATTAATTAGATATGTAAGTAAGGAATTTAATTATTATTGTTTATTATTTAAGTAACTTTATTTATTATTACTTACTTATCATACTGGGGTAAGTTATTTATTTAATATTTATAATTTATCATTTAAGTATTCGCTTAGACTACAGTAGCATTTGCTTTCAAGGAAGGTTTTTAATTTATTAATAAAAATATTATATTTATCAAAATTTTTGATTATTGCAGGTAACTTATTATAAATTTTTATGGACATGACAAAAGTACTATCGGAGTGCATTTTTAATCGCGATATTGGCAAGTTTAGTCTATTTTTATGTCTTAGAATAATCTTTGTTTGTATGTCCTCTCTTTTTGTAAAATAATCTGGGTATTTACGTACGAACTTATAAACTTCAAATAAATACAAACATGGTAGGGGCAAGATTTTTAGTTCCTGAAAGTGGGGTTTACAGCTATCGGTGACTTCAATATTTACTAAAATCCTAGTAAGTTTTTTTTGTAGGGTAAATAGCGTGGGCGCGTCAGTACTGTTGCCCCATAAGATGATACCATATATGAGCCATGCGTGGGCGGACGCGTAATACGTTATTAGTGCAGTTTTAAAGTCTGTGGTTTTTATGATCTCGCGGAGGGCGTATGAAAACTTAGAAATTTTTGCTCTTACTTTCTGAATGTGAGACTTCCAATTTATGTATGTATCAATATCTAAGCCTAGTAGGGTGAATTTGTCAACTACATCTAATTTATTTATCGTCGATGTCGTTGTTGTCGATTTGGTTTCGATTCCATTGTTTGTGAATGCTGGAGTTCTGTAAGTACCTAGATCAAATAATTTAAATTTCGAAATGATAAGCTACTTCTGTTGCTGACCGTACATGTCTTGTCTAAACTATTTATAACTCTACTTGCGGTTAGCCTTATCAACTGATAAGGGCCAGTAGATAATATTACAAAGGAATTTTAACGTTGCTGTAACGAAAACATAATTGTTTGATAATTATCTTTGCAATGTTCTTAATCTGTGGTTTATTGGAGTAAATAAAATGTAATGTTAATATATTTTATAACTTCCTGTGCACATCCGACGTTGGATTTTGTTTTCGGTGCTAAAACTTTCATCGAATGTTGAGGTACCTATCACGATAATTTTACCTACCCTCATCATCATTTCAGCCAAAAGACGTCCACTGCTGGACATACGCTGGGCTGCGTGTCCAGTTCAACAACGCGTTCAGGATGATGTTGCTTACTGATGACATCAATGCATGTGTTGCCATGGGGCAACCCCGTGTCATATTGTTAATAGTGTTGCAGGCAGCAGAATCCTATATCGCTAACAGAATGTCACTTTGTCAAGACCCAGCACTCTAATTCTCTTAAGCAGATGATGGACTATTAAACGCTGAGCAGTAAGGACCGCCAAAATTAATCTCTATCGTAGTTTTTGTATCCATTGGTGGTTAAAAATTGCCCAGGTTCAAAAATCCATCGATTAAAAAAATGAAAAAAGCTTACCATTTTTAATAGGCATGATTACTCATCCAAACACATTTTTGGGCACAGCATAATCACATAACTCTACACTTGGTCACTGCACTAGTACGTCTACAGTCAATGATTGCCTTATCATTATCAATTTCCTTTTCAAAAATCGGCAGGCAGACTTAGAAATATCATAGAGGTGGCGGTATATCATTTTATTTATCGCTCAGCTTTTTTGTGGGTCAAGTAAATACATTTTCTTTCTTTCTATATCTGGTTCTCTTCGTGTTTTTTGTCACAGTTGAAGGTTGTGAGCATAAGTAGATTAGACAAAGAAAAAAATATTTTGTTTCTAAACCTAGCTATTCACCCGCGACTCCGTATGCGTAAATTTCTTTTGTCGACAACACGGCCACTTTTAACATAAAAATACTTTAAAAAACTTCTAAATCAGTCAAGCCGTTTAGGAGGAGAAGAACTATGACCACACAAACACACATACAGATTTCCTTTCACTCACTAACACACGACCTAATTTACTCACAGTTTACATTAAAATACTATTTTATCATTAAAAGGAATAACCGTGAACTTTGACGTAACGACAGCGTTAAAAACAGGAAAAAGTAAATAACTGTTACTTAAATACCTTCTAACTTATGTGAAGTCGTATTGAATCATCATTGTGCGGGACAGTCCACTCAACGTAACCGCATAAGATTAGAGAAAATCGTAAGTCTTGCAAATAAAATACTCAAACACGTTTTCCTCAATTATTATTATTTTTATGTATTTATTCATGTGGAGCAACAAACAGCTACAGTATATAGTTTAGTTACAGTAGGTATTAGTTATGTTATTTATTAGAACAAGCGTGTAGTACTCGCAACCGGCGTGCGTGTATGACCAGCAGGGCTATTGCGTATCTTTTAAATGACAGTGGCTATCATATTGTCTATTGATTAACTGTCAAATTGGCTATGGTTTAGTACAAAATGGAACCATTTGACAGTAATTGAAAGGCACTATAGGTTAGCCACTGTCATTTAAAAGATACGCAATAGCCCTGCAGATGTATGAGTGTGGACGAGGCAAAATGAGTATGCAAGGATTGTAGCAGATGGTGTTCCGTTTCTGCCTACTCTCATTGGAAAAGGGCTTTAGTTTATGTATTCCTATTTTTAGTTTACCTTTAATTTTATACATGGCACGCAATGAAAAATCGAGTTTGACACCTCTGCTGATTTATGCATAAAATATATTGATATATTGCCCTCTCATTTGCGCGCTCGATGTAATTAATGCTGCTATCTCTTTCTCGTAATCACCTTTAATTACCTGCAATTATCGCACTAATTGACTACAACTATCATAGTAGCGACCACTAGTCTAACAAAGCATTCAAGCCATTTACTACTGTACGCCCTCTGATCATAAGAGCTATTAGTTCCATGGCACCACGGTTTTAACGATTATACACACATCAAAAGTGTCTAGGGATCAAGCATTTTTATGCGGATTTCTTGAGATTGAGATGTGGCTTTGTAATAAATTTATGATTTTATAAATTTATATGGATCCTTTTTGGTGCATTTCATAATTTGAATCAGGAACTGTGAATAAAATTCGAGTAAAAGATGAAAATCAGCTGTCAATATTTTCCCTATAAAAACATACAACGCATTGAAGACATTATTAGTGCTACTGTTTCTCTACTACTGATTAAAACCAACGTTATTATGGAGCGGCGACGTCATTTAAGCAGGGAAGAAATGCTCAGAGCCGTGGGAATGATAGAAGCTGGTTCCCGGCAACGTACTGTGGCTTTAGCTCTGAATACAAGTCAGAGTGTTATCAGTCGACTTTGGACACGTTACCGAAGCACTGGTACCGTGGCTGAGCGCCATGGAGGACGGTATCGCTGCACCACACGGAGACAAGACCGATACATTCAAATCTTAACTCGAAGAGCTCCAACAATAACCGCCATGATGTTAGCCGTGAGGCTTCATCACTCTTCAGGGAACTTAATTAGCGACCAAACAGTCAGAAACCGCTTGCATGAAGTGAACGTTCATTCCCGAAGACCGCTACGGGTACCACCTATAGCAATGCACAATCGTAGGATTCGATATCAATGGGCTCTTGAACACAGAAATTGGGCAGAAGAACAATGGCGTTTCGTGTGCTTTTCTGATGAGTCTCGTTTTGGTATGAGACCGGATACAAGACGTATACGACACTGGAGAACCCCTGGACGCCAACAGCGATTAAAATCCTGCCAGGAAGTCCATCCTTATAGTGGTGGAACCATCGTGGTATGGGCGGGTATTTGGATCGGCGGAAGAACTGAGTTGATTTGGATCAGAGGCAACCTCAACGCTCAAATTTATGCTGAGACGATTGTATCAGACGTCATCGTTCCTCTACAAGTGCAAATCGGTCCCTTATTTCAGTTAATGCATGATAATGCACGACCGCACACCGCAAGAGTTGTAAGACAGACTCTCGCCGCAGCTAACATCAATGTCCTGCCCTGGCCTGGTCAGTCGCCAGACTTGAACCCGATTGAGCATGCATGGGATATGCTACAGAGAAGAGCTCTGCCGAATATAGAGGGTATCCAGTCGCAAGAAGACCTTTTTTTGTTGTTGCAACGAACATGGGCGGCCATTCCACAGCGTGATTTGGATGAACTCATTTTGAGTATGCCAAACCGATGTTCTTGTGTTGTTAGTGTTCGCGGCAGAAACACGGATTATTAATTGTTTAAGTAAGTTACCCAATAAAATTTTAAAGAAAACTGTTATTTCAGTCTTTTTTTCGAACTTTAATGTTAGTGGTTCAAATGTCAAAAATCCCTTTATTAGGAAAATGGCAAATTTCTTTATTAATGCAAAGGTGACTTGGTTTATCGTTACTGTGACAAACGAAAACACTTTATTTGATGAATCCTTAAAGAAAATTTTAATTAATATCAATCAGGAGAAAAGTTATTGCAAAAATATATGTTGATCCCTAGACACTTTTGATGTGTGTATTTATACAGTAGTTTCAAATAAGTACATTCTCTTTTAAACAGATTCCAATTATTTCCAACACATCAAGCTACTGCTATCCGTCAAAATTCTTTAACAGATGTTCAACTTTATCGCTAAATCTTTAGGTTCAAGGTTGATTGGAATAATTTGACAGTTTCGAGAAGCTGGATGTGCTAGTGTCTGTGTGTACAGTCAGCATAAGAAGTAGCTTAACACTACTCAAAGTTTCAAAGCAGTTTTATTTATTAAAAACTTTTTAGATATTACTCGTTACTTACTAACAAGTTATTGAAGAATATTTCAAAGAATAATCTTCTGAAATATTAAAATAAAAGCTGCATAGTATTCACAAAAAATCGAGTTGAAACCGAATCGAATATGCCGTATACGCCTATCTCGCTCGCTCTTGTAATACTAAAAAAGATAGTAATACAACTTAATCGATTCTCAATTCTCAATTCTATAGTGCGTACCATAATGTATACAGTTGGTAGGGAATACATCAGTCTCAATTATGGACCCTGTCGGGCACAGCATAGATAAAAGTAGGAGAGAGGAGGAAGAACGCTCGGCGTTTAGTGAAACACATGTAATTTATTTAGTAACATTGTTAACCAATTACTTTTAAAAATATTAATTATTCTTATATATACATATATACTTATTATTATTTTAATTTATTATGTGTGTAATTTTTTTATTAATTTTATTAATTAGATTAATTAGATATGTAAGTAAGGAATTTAATTATTATTATTTTTATTTATTATGTTAGTAATAAAATTATTTTTATTAATCATATAAATGATTTAATTATTATTGTTTATTATTTAAGTAACTTTATTTATTATTACTTACTTATCATACTGGGGTAAGTTATTTATTTAATATTTATAATTTATCATTTAAGTATTCGCTTAGACTACAGTAGCATTTGCTTTCAAGGAAGGTTTTTAATTTATTAATAAAAATATTATATTTATCAAAATTTTTGATTATTGCAGGTAACTTATTATAAATTTTTATGGACATGACAAAAGTACTATCGGAGTGCATTTTTAATCGCGATATTGGCAAGTTTAGTCTATTTTTATGTCTTAGAATAATCTTTGTTTGTATGTCCTCTCTTTTTGTAAAATAATCTGGGTATTTACGTACGAACTTATAAACTTCAAATAAATACAAACATGGTAGGGGCAAGATTTTTAGTTCCTGAAAGTGGGGTTTACAGCTATCGGTGACTTCAATATTTACTAAAATCCTAGTAAGTTTTTTTTGTAGGGTAAATAGCGTGGGCGCGTCAGTACTGTTGCCCCATAAGATGATACCATATATGAGCCATGCGTGGGCGGACGCGTAATACGTTATTAGTGCAGTTTTAAAGTCTGTGGTTTTTATGATCTCGCGGAGGGCGTATGAAAACTTAGAAATTTTTGCTCTTACTTTCTGAATGTGAGACTTCCAATTTATGTATGTATCAATATCTAAGCCTAGTAGGGTGAATTTGTCAACTACATCTAATTTATTTATCGTCGATGTCGTTGTTGTCGATTTGGTTTCGATTCCATTGTTTGTGAATGCTGGAGTTCTGTAAGTACCTAGATCAAATAATTTAAATTTCGAAATGATAAGCTACTTCTGTTGCTGACCGTACATGTCTTGTCTAAACTATTTATAACTCTACTTGCGGTTAGCCTTATCAACTGATAAGGGCCAGTAGATAATATTACAAAGGAATTTTAACGTTGCTGTAACGAAAACATAATTGTTTGATAATTATCTTTGCAATGTTCTTAATCTGTGGTTTATTGGAGTAAATAAAATGTAATGTTAATATATTTTATAACTTCCTGTGCACATCCGACGTTGGATTTTGTTTTCGGTGCTAAAACTTTCATCGAATGTTGAGGTACCTATCACGATAATTTTACCTACCCTCATCATCATTTCAGCCAAAAGACGTCCACTGCTGGACATACGCTGGGCTGCGTGTCCAGTTCAACAACGCGTTCAGGATGATGTTGGCGCTCCTCCGCTTTTGCAGTGCATCGACTATGTTTTCACACGCGCGTGTGGATTGTTTCCACGCCATTATGCGCAAGAGAGGCACGTCACTGGTGCGGCGAGAGATCTCCCACTGTTCTAAGCGACATGTGGCAGGTTGATGCAGTTGACAAAATAATGTATGTAAGCAAAAAATAATAATGTAATTGTTGTGTATTGTTGTCTATGTAATTGTATATTTCATTGACTGAATTGACTATAAGTTAATATGATTAGGTGAATGATTTTTTTATTGTATTTAATTTTATTTTATGTATGTAATGTAATGTGACTGTTGAATGTATTTAAATTATTATATGAGTCAGTGATACTTGAATTGAATGATTTTTTTTATTCTTTTTTATAGGCCTCCCCCAAGTATCGCCACATTGACCGGTCCCGTGCGTCTCACATCCAGCGGGTCCCTGCAACCTTTACCAGGTCATCGGTCCACCAAGTGGGAGGCCTTCCAACGCAACGCTTCCGGTTCGCGGTCGCCACTCCGGAACTTTGCGGCCCCACCGGCCATCAGTTCTGCGAGCGACCTACCCTAAAAATAATTTGTTATTTTATTTTGATTTAATGTTTATTGTTATTACTAAATTATTGCTTTTCCTGCGTTGCTGCATCCTGCATTCAGGATTAGCTCTATTCTCGCGTAATAAAAATAAATGTGTTGCATAACATTAAAACAAATTTTCCTTACTTTGGACACATTTCTACACTTATGAAATGTGTTTTCATGGAAGAAAACCCGTGTTGTGCCGACCGGCGACCCCATATTTCGGTTGACCTACTAACGACTGTTAAAGATGTACGTACAAATATCAGCCAGGACCATTGGCTTATCGAGATTCAGTATGTAACCCATCCACAGACCTACCCAGGCTAGCACGGCTTAACGTAAAGATCGACTCGACCAGCTGCTAATATTTAGCCATGAGCTAAATGCCGCACTCAGAGAGCTTTAATTATTACTTAGGCCATCACTTAGTTATGGTTTTGACAGTTTTGTCAAACAAAAATATGTGAAACCTTTACCAAGTAACGGTTTAAGTAATTATTAAATATCTCTGAGTACGGCAATAAGGTATATAATAGATAAGTGTCCCATAATATTAATCCATCGCCCTACTCACTCTCGGCAGAGTAGCGTGCTTCAACAAAAGGTTGTAATGGTCCATACTTGGCTATAAGAGCATAAGAGATCTTAGGGGAACTTGCCCTGTTTTATTTGTTGTAAAGATAAACATCGGCCTCTCTGGGTAAACTTGGTACTACAAAGTGGACCATACTAAGGAAACTCGATTTCTACTCGAAAATTCAAAGGTTAGCCATCGAAGTGAACATGGGGTCGGGCAAAGTGTTACTGAATTTTCCCATCACTAATTTCCAAGTTCCAGTGGAATGTTGGTGTATGACCAGGTACATCTTTGCCTATCCCTTCGGGGGAAGCAGGCCTGACGAAATGTTATGCGTTATTCAATCATTTCAATCGTAAGCGCGCCATAAGAGTACGAAAATGTGAAAAGTCATAATTATATCCTGCATGGAACTATAGCAACGATGTAATGTGTAACAATGCGTATAACTATTTAAATTTTTGTGAATTTGGATAAAGTAAGTGTTTCAAATTTTAAGCAAAATTATGAATTTAAGAAAAACCTGGAAAGATAAATGAGGGCAGAGTTCACCCTGTCGGGGCTGCGGGTAGTCCTCTGGTTATCGCGGCCTCGACATAGAGGGCGAAGAAGGAACATGGGTGGTTTTTAGTCAGTAGAAGTCTGACACTCCCTTTCGCTCTGCCCAAGAGCGGGAGGGGTTATTCGATGATTTTACACCCAGCAAAAAAAAAAAAAAAAAAAAGGGCAGAGTTCACTATAATACTCTCGGTTTAATAGGGTAGTTAACAAATAAAATCTAATTAGTCCGTCCGATAGATATCCAAAAAATATTGGACACGTATTTTTTCTTTTTTCACGTAAACAAACAATGAAGACGATACAGTGCTTTGAAAACTCGTGTTACGTCATATTCTTAGACATTGAGTATGGCATTTTTTACGGGTCAGTGACGTCACAAACCCTCACTCAAATCTTTGAAGCGTTTTATCTTCGTCAATTTTTATTGATTTGATTAAACAAAAATACGTATTCAATATATTTTGATAATCTAACAGACGGACTAATTAGAATCACATTTTTTTAAATCAGTAAACCTCCCTATTTCATACATACACATAACATTTAAGACAACCGTATTTTTTGCCAATTTAGTCATTGATTACATACTGTTTAAGCGTCAACGATGTCCAATAATTATTTTTTTCTTTTAGTGAGTAGATCTTGTGAAGGTTTCTTTCCGAGTCTGCCATGAAACCGCCAAATAGCCAAATTAAAAGTGACTTACAACCCGATTGGCTCACGTAGTAACAAACCGCAATGATGGAGGCAGACTGAAGTTAAATCCTCTGGAGATTTTAGCCTGGTTTAATCTAACTTGCCTTAAGATCTACTTGTACTAACCACACAATATATTTTCAATGTTCGCTACAAATGTTCACTTTGATCTATTTGAAGAAGTTTTTCAGGCGACACTTTTGTGGTTACTTTTGGTATGGTCATTTGGTAAGTACTTACTTTTTAATAACAAATCCTGAGTGAAAGTGTCCACACATTTATGGGTGCCGGAAGATGGACCAGAGGTTGACCCTAAAAGAGAAGGCTTATTTAAAAAAAATTGACAGAGTGGCTACAAAATAATAAATTATTGTTTCTATAGCATTAAGGAATTTAAAGAACTTAAAAAATAATGTTAATGATAAATGAAAATTAATGATTGATGTTATAATAATTTAATAATGATTCTAATTGCATGATAATTTGTTACACAAATACATTCAGAGAGACACAAATAATTGTAAGTAAATAATTTGCTTGCATGCAAGCAGAATACAATGACTTTTAGGATTTAAGATCTTTCCTTGTTTAGTTTGCATTTTTTCAAATAAACATTTTTGATTTGATTTGATTTTGAGGAGCGGTGAACTGGACGCCAACCGCGAGGGTCGGTTTGAGGTGGCACAGAAAATGTACTTCTGGAGGTAATTGTTTATTTTTGTTTTCAAATGTTCATTCCAATATCCCATGGAAACGTGGCTAAACTACCTTTGATTCTACCAGGTAATTTAGGTAGGTAATGATGACAAAAAGTCAAGCATATTTGTATTTTCAAATGTTGTACCGAAAAGCTTGTGTCAAATCTGTAACTCTGTACATACTTTAACCAACTTATCGATACAAGCGGGAAACAGAACTAAAAATGTAGTACCAAGTTTGACATATTGCTGTATTTTTTTTTTTGACAAGGCACTTTGAAGTGGGAATAAACACTCTAGGAAAAGCAAAATGCTTTGAAAGCGACATTCATTTATGATCCCTTGTGATTTCTTGTTGTATGTTGTTCATCATCTACCTAGCCTTTTTCAACCACGTTGCCTCGAGTTCCGAGCTCCTCATTTTACCAATATGTACTTAACTATTGAAAATAACGGTAAAATCTAACTCGAGTACACCCAAAACGTAAAACATCCCCTAAAACCGCACCAGAAGCAACAATAAACAGACTTTTTGATCAAAATAGTGTCGGACACTTTAAAATATGTACCGCTTTGCAAGCATGCGACCTCTCACGACACTCACACGGCCGTACACCGATAAAACATGTATCAGCCACTCGGTGTCACACTTCACGGAATTTTGATCCGAATTTATGTACAAACAGAGGCAGGAATCCCTTGAATATTTGATGCGAGCGACCCCAGCCTTTGTCTTGGTACAATTTAAAACAAAGCACCTATTTTTGATGACGGAATTTGTTTGGAATTAGGTACAGTTTGGAAAAGTAGAAAAGAATAAAGAATAACTTGGTGAGGAGACCAGCCAGTGTGAGAACATTCACCATGCTTGTTCCTTGGAGTCTCGGGGTCTCTCAGGAACGAGATGATCCAGACAGAGAACCAGAGCAATTGCCAACATACCTCACATAATAAGTAATCTGAAGAAAAATGCGCATAAAGAACCATTCCGCTTATACGGAAAAACTAGTACTGCAACAACATCACGCCTCTTATCCCCGAGGTTAGGTAGAGTACAACCCATGTACAACCACTTACCATAACACAGCACCATGCTGAGTGGCAACCTACTTGTCGCAGTCACAACGTGCAACATTTTCTTTTTTGTAACCCCTGCTTGTTGTATTTTTTTTATATCTGTTAAGCGTTGTTTGTGTAATGTTTTTTCCTGTACCTATGCTCGGTATGTTTCTGCGACGAATAAATAAATTTTCTTTCTTTCTTTCTTTCACTTCGCTAGTAATGTTTTAGTCCTACATTATAGGCGCAGGGTAGGGCAGTATTCCAATACCAAGTAATATAACCACTGAAACTTATAAAGCCTTCAGTAAATATCTGTTTTAATAACATTAAAAGATTATTACTTGAAGTTTTGATCTAGTTAGCAGGAGTTGTGTAACACAATCAAAGTTTTTAAGAAATAAGTTGAAAACACAGGTATTCCATCAACGGTTCCCTGTTAATCAGTCCGAGGTGGTCGATACACGGGATATACGAGTCGATATTTTGCGCGGCCGCGATGAACAAGATACTTACCTTACTGTCTTGGATCCCGCAACGAAATTAATCAGAAAAGAATAGCGGAGGAGTAGGAAAAATAAAAATATCTACTTCCCTCCATATCAGCAGGAGACAGAACAGAACAAGGCCAATAGGCACACAGGGACGTATACAACTGGGATAAGCCCAGTTGCCTAGCACCATGGATATTGTTGTCATTAATATTACTGGGTCCTAAGTTGTGAGCTGTTATATTTAATTCCAATAATAGGTATGACAAAAATGCTTGAACACACGGAAATTTGTTCTAGTTTCTACAAGGTCCGTATAGTAAATAGCTCCGGATGTGACCTGTACACTATTTAACATAATATTACGTTCATTCTGCCAAAGACTACACTCCTATAAAATGTGATGTGCAGATTGTTCATATTCGCAGTCAGATGTAGAAAATTGACAAAAAGGCGAGGCAACAAGCTTGAAGGAAAATAATTTACTCTTAATGTTACCATAACCTGTGAGAAATTGGGCACGGAGAAATTGTAGACGGTTGTATTTGTGATTACTCTGTAAATAGACATTCGTCATTGCCGCGAATCCCATTTTATTTAACATACGATTTGACGCTGACCGGGAAATTGCAAAAAACGTAAGAAAATTCTCGAATTTCGCGGGATACCTTGTCGCCTTCACCTGAGCAAATAAATGTTTTTTTACGCCAATGTTTTTGACAGCTGGGGAAGGCCTTTTTTTTTTTTTTTTTGGTGGGTGTAAAATCATCGAATAACCCCTCCCGCTCTTGGGCAGAGCGAAAGGGAGTGTCAGACTTCTACTGACTAAAAACCACCCATGTTCCTTCTTCGCCCTCTATGTCGAGGCCGCGATAACCGTTGGACTACCCGCGGCCCCGACAGCTGGGGAAGGCCTATATCCAGTATGAAAAATGTTTTTCGTATCTGACGCGTTCCCACATTCTTTTCGGCCCTATGTTTACAAAGCCGGTAACTTGAAACTTAGTCGTTTTAGTCTCACAAGTTGGACGTTAGGACCGTTCATCGACGTCTTCATAACCGAAAATGGTGCAATATCGGCCGCGTCCATTGTGTCTGGGCATAATAGTACCCGTATGCCGACTATCAGCTGGTCTACGACGATGTCTGTCACAGGACTATCTAGATTTTGGACTGAAAGTCGTTAGCGTTAAATACATTTATACCTAGTTTCAAGACATTTACAGTATTTTATAAAAAATACAGAATTCTTTTGGAATATGTAAGTTATTTGATTTAGTTAAAATACAAAAATGGCGCCAAGGACTCAACTGTCATTTCAATAATGACAGTGGAGTATTGCAGTCTAGTAAAGAGGTTTTAAAAGATCCAAGGCGCCATTTTAGCGGGACATTCTTATCTGAACTTTGAAAGTGTAAGGAGCTCTAAAATACCTGTGTATGTACCTACAGTGAATTTTTTTACGATAAACTTGTAAATGTTATGCTGTACTTAGCTATTTGTTCTGTGCTTATTTTCATGTTCTGAATCTAGTAAATAAATTTTCATCCAAAAATACTCTTTCCGAGATGGGGATCTCGGAAAGAGTATTTTTGCTCTTCGATATCTGAGTGCAAAAGCTGTTTTTATCCGCTAGAGGATAAAGTAAATTGAATTTAGAACATCGTGTGCACTAAGTTTGTGAATTCAAAACATCATTAAACCTATTTACTTTTACCTCCAAGGTGCCGAATTTACCATACAACTTTTTTTTTAATTTGTTAGTAACTCAGACTTGGAACCTTCTTGGTGTACTTTTTTTTTAATTTGCTTTGCGCGCGCAGTTTTCTTTTTACGTCACATTGTTAAAACCTTAGGTAAAAAATAAAAACAAGAAACTTGTAAACAAGTGAAAAACCTAAAATGAGTGAACCACAATAGTTTTTGAATCACTCGCTACGCTCGTGATTCAATTTTAGAATCCTTCGCTTGCTCGGTCATCAAAATTGAGCACGCGGTTAAAAAGCAACTTTGCACTCTTGTATAACAAATAACTATTATTCAGGGTGAATGTAGTAAAAGATTTTTTGAAATAGTCGCAGTAGTTTTTGAGTTTATCTATACTAATATTATAAAGCTGAAGAGTTTGTTTGTTTATTTGAAAGCTAAGATCTCAGGATCTACTGGTTGGAATTGAAAAAATATTTTTGTGTTGGATGGTCCATTTATCGAGGAAGGCTATATAATATCACGCTACGACCAAAAGGAGTGGAGCATAAATGAAAAATGTTGCATAAACAGGAAACGAAATTCCTTATTGAGAGCTTCCGTTGCGTGCGCTGCGAAAATGGTTTAAGTTATGCAAATATGATTTATGAAAGAAATGTTCCTCTTTAAAAGTTCTAAAAAAAAGTCCGCGACAGCATATATCTATCTATTAAGATTGACTCACTGTAACCATTTTTTACCATTAAAATGTTAGGTTTAATGGAGTTATTTTTTGCGAAACTTATTTAACCCATATGGTATTAATCTATATCTAAATAAATGAGTTTGTTAGAATGGAAATTTAATATAGAATATTTGTGATTTTTACTCTATATCATTTAAACAAATATCTTAGAAGATATCGCAATGTAAAAATGGCCGCGCGATAAAATAATTACGCGTTCCTCTGCGCCGCGCGCCGTCTCTCGCGTCCCAATGAAGATACTTGCATAGAGATTCTGGCCTCCGGGAAATTCAAATTCAAAATATTTATTGCATCATAATATTTACAAGGTGTTATTGAATATTGTTTTGTGAGCAGTGGTGACCCAGTGGTGGCGGCCCCGACTTACGAACAGTTGGTTGTGGGTTCGAACCCAGGCAGGCGCATTACTTTGTGTAATTTATTTCATCACTTGCCACTGCTCTTAAAACGGTGAAGAAAAACTTCGTGAGGAATCTACCAATCCGCACTGGGCTCACGTGGTGGATTATAGCCCATCCCTCTCCTAGAGAGGAGGCCTGAGTCCCTACAGTGGGACCAAATCAAAACTAATATTAATTTGACTTGACCGTTATTCGAAGCTTATTTAATTGAGATAGGCACTGCGTTTCCCGCTCTTTGTATTTCTATATATCTGTCTCTTTTTGGTACGTCACTTCCGCTTGGCAGTGGCAGGGAGGCTCGTAAAGCGAGACGCGCCATTTTGATTTCATTGGCGTCTTGTTTCCCGCCGTGAACGGTCGTGTCCTACCGACACTTAGCTACCCTATAATATTATAATTTAAAAGTGCACGAGTCCTAACTGTTCTAACCGAATTAAAAAGTGATTAAAGTTTAATCTTTCGATATTTAGTATGGAAATTTCGTGTGATAACGCCGATAGGGCGATTAGTGATGTGCTTCCAGGTCAAGTAGGTCCAGTAACTCGAGTTCTAATAGCTCGAGTTCCAGTAATAGCTTCGTCTAGGGGAGGTAAACACAAGCGGCGTTCTAAACGTAAGGTTCAAAAATTTACCAAGAGGTACAGTAAGGCAAGACAAGTGCATGGGCACGCTAAGGATTGTATTTCTGTGAGCGCACGGGCGAGCGTTCATGCGTTTGTATGTGTAAGTGGTCTTGCTCTATACAGTAAGCACACCACAGCCACAGAGATCGCCCGCTATCGTATCATGTCGTCGGCGTAGTCGCGTCGCACTCCACGAAATAGCACAACAAAATATATTTCCGTCTCTTTCGTTATAATCGCAGCAAACGCATTATTTAATGAATTGCTAAAATTCGCGTTTAACTCACAAGTGTCGATAGCCGTTTGGGCTAAGCAGTGAATCTACAATCAATGAGGTCCGAGTTCAAATCTCACACACCACAAGATATTGCTTTTTGTTTCTTTGTAATCATTTTTTTCTTTTTGTCATTGTAAACCCATTAGAATACTTATTTTATTTATGAAGTTAAATATATAGGATATAAACCCAACGTATTATTATTTACTATTTATGTGGTTGTGATTATGTTATCACTTCGGGTGTTTGTTGGGTGGTAAGGTAGAAAAAAAGTCGTGTTTAATGACAAGTCAATGTTTTATTCGTCATAATTATTTATAAAATTAATTAACAATCATGAGAATTGTGACGTCAAATCCTACCTAAATAAAAACAGTTCTCTTGTAATCGTTCATAAATCATAACATTTTGATTGTATACCCACTAAGTCAATTCTTAACAAGGAAAATATAATTTTATCACAGAAATATAATTGATTCTTATTATAGATAAAGTTTTTTGACAAATAATATGATTTAGACTTTATGAACCTGTTTTTTTTGTAACGTCAGAATGAATGTCGTATTGAGGTTTTAGCTTAATTGATCATTTTCTTGAAGAAAAGATGATTGAAACTAAACCTCAACTTAAGATTGGTAAATAATTACGGATAAGTTATTATCATCAAATATGTTATTACACGTTTAATTATTAAAAACAAAACAATTCCGAATTTTTATATTTTGTAGAACCCCCATTATTTTCAATGCAGTAATGTAAACGTTTGCGCGTAGACCTCATAATATTATAATATTATTTGACTTGATTTAAAAGTCTTGTCATCTGAAAATATGGTAGTATTCCAGTAAAAATCTAAATAATCACGTGCGAAACGTAATAATCATTCTTGATTATATCTATTTGTTAGGAAGGGCTTTTTAGCTGGTCTTCTATGATGCAAGCCTTTAGCTTGGAGGGCACGGAGAACAGTTTGAGATGAGGTGTCGAATAACTCCGCGAGGCGTCCCGTAGGTGTGAAACCATATTTTATTTGACCATAATTATATTATTATGTCGTCACCGCCGTCGCTGCGTTTCACTAATAAGCGACGGCCTTCCACTTCGTTGTCGATTAGCAAGGCGACCCTCTTCCTCGTATCTTTGATTCAGAGACTAACAGTATTCTTCTAAAACAAAACAAAAGTGATTTGAGGCGGTTATAATAAAATACTAAAGACTTCATTCGCTCTGCATTTATGAATCCAATAATAAACTGAATGAATTTAAAAAACAATTAATGAATTCATTATGTCACCAAACGATATTATCTTTATTTCTACTAACAGTTTCAGTTACAATTCTTAAATATAATACTCACATTTATTCCGGTTTTTTCTGATAATTGTAATCTATTAACATCACTTTTATGCGGAGCAATAATAGTCGCCCTCGCCTCAATATTAATATGTGCCTGCATTTTGAGAAATATCAACAACAATACTGCTATCTATTAAACCACACGTCACTAATCAACAACTATAACCCAATCGACAACGTTCATCCAGTAACATATTCATAAAACTCATGTCTACCTCACAGAAATTATAATTCTTGACTTATTTTTCTATGATCTACCTTTCAAACTTTACGAAATGGGTGAACAAAGCGAACAAGTAAGAAGTTCGTAAAGAAATATTATTATAAATAGAAATAAAAGAATTATCTTGATAAAGAGTATAATATTTCTGTCTCATTACCTCCAATCAAGTAAATACTTACAAAAAGTGTAAAACTTTCTGCGTGAGATTAGAACGCACTACTTACTGATTATCTATAGATCTATCAGAACGCGCTAAACCGCTAGGCCATCGTGACATTTATGAAAATGTTTAAATTATGAACCACAATCAGTTGGTGACGACAATAACTGTCGTGAAAGTAAAAGGTCGTAAGTCCAAACTAAACGTCAAGCTATTGCTTTGTGCGGTCGCTTATCCACTTTAGTAACCGACCGTACGTAGCCTTCGAATGGTTTGCAAAGGCACCGGTCAACACGTGAGTACTGATTTGGATTATAATAGTATCTCACTATTGTCGGTGTTAGTGAAAATCATTAGGAACAAATGCTTGATGTTGAACCTGATAATGTTAGTGCACGTGGTAATCAAGAATTTACCTTAACTTCAGAAACTAATCTTAAGGAGCCTACGGTGCCTAAGATTTCCGAGAACTATTTGAAGTTGCTGTGTGATTTGCAACATTTAGATAAAAGTGAATGACCTTTTTTCCACAGGGGTCCTTAATAAGTGTTCTTCAGAATTATTACAGATTGTTTGTGGCCATCGAGCTGAGATTCTACAAATGAGGAGAGATTGTGTCATTACACAAGCAAAGGACCCTTTTATGAAGGCCAGCTTAAAGACAATTCCACCGACATGTACCAACCTGTTCAATGCTGACAAGTTTATTTTTGGCTATTGCAAAAGGCTCATACGACTTCTACCTCGCAGGTGGATGCAAAAAAGTTTTGTGGCCCATCGCATGGGTCAAAACCTTACAATAAGTCCTCGCAGGGCTTTGCTCATACAGCTCAAGCTTGCCAACACATTAATGCACATTCGCAATGTGCTAGCAGTAACCCACCGCAAGGTGGTTTGTACCAACCTGTTCAATGCTGACAAGTTTATTTTTGGCTATTGCAAAAGGCTCATACGACTTCTACCTCGCAGGTGGATGCAAAAAGTTTTGTGGCCCATCGCATGGGTCAAAACCTTACAATAAGTCCTCGCAGGGCTTTGCTCATACAGCTCAAGCTTGCCAACCCTCCCCAGCACAATAATGACAACAAACGACGTAAGTAGACTCGTTCAGAGCAGGCTGTCTCCTTCAGTTTCGAGGCCAATGGGAAAAAGATGAATGCACCAAATTACATTCTAAAAATAATAACAGGGTATCGCATACTCTTTTGCCGGAAACCACCGCTTTTAAATCTAAGTGAAGTCAGAACCAACCTAAGCGTTACAAAATCTGCCGTAATGACATCGTCATAAACAAAATGATAGAACAGCAGGGCTATTGCGTATCTTTTAAATGACAAAAATGGAACCATTTGACAGTTAATCAAAGCACACAGAGCCAAAGTGATAATCAATAAATCTGTCAACAGAGATACCTACGCAATAGCCCTGAAAAATCGACCTCTCGCAGGCGTATTTTCATTCACTTGTGGCTCGCAGCCACAGAAGGTTAATTAATCGCTAATTTATCGCAACGAATTGCTTGAAATGACCTGCTTACCTTTTGGCTTGAGCACAGCGCCCAACCCTTTTGCTGCGCTTACAAATTGGATAGCTTAGACTAAACTCGTGCAACGAGGTTTAGTTTAGTTTAACTGGGTTTTATCCGCACTTAGCCTCTCGATTGGGCCATTGTGCGCGATGTTCAAAGAATACCTACTCCAACCAACATAGGTCGTCCCAGAATTGTAGCAGCCTTCCCAGACTGCTGCAGGCTTCCGGGAGAGTTGATGGGGATCGCAAAGTTTTTGCCCGGTGATATCGCGCTCCTGCACTCCAGGAGTACGTGCCGTGGCGTTTCCTCCGCCTCCATGCATCCTCTGCACAGTGGGCTGTCTGTTACACCTATGTTATGTAGATGTTTGTTTAAGGAACAGTGACCTGTTACAATTCCTATGATTTTACGGATTTTGTCCCTTTTAAGTTTGATGAGATTGCGAGTAAACTTCATTGATGCCGCCAGAACTGCATCGTTTGTTTGCCTGCATCCTTCACTGTTTCTCCATTCGGTGAGGTGTTTTTCTGTGGTTCTTGAACGCAGCTATGTTTTTATTTGGGCTTGAGGTATGGGCAGTAGTGGTTCCGGTCCAAATACTGTATCGCTTAAGCCTCTCTTGGCCAGCTCATGTGCTGCGTCGTTACCCAGCGAGTTGCTGTGTCCTTATATCCATTGCAGGGTTACACTATTCGTGGTTTGCTTGCACTATTAATGGATTGGAGTGCATTGTGGCATTCCAGTATTAGGACAGAGGTAATTGTGTTGTTTTTTAGGGCTTGAAGCACCGATGCACTGTCTGAGATGATCTTTATTTTGGCAACGAGGTGTCAGGATAGTAGTTTTTCTCGACAATTTCTTGATCGCTCACCAGAACAAAGACCAACTTCGGAGTCATGTGAAAATTGTGCTCACAGACACTAAAAAATTCGGTTCGCTGATCAGTTACAAAAAGTCAATAATGACACCGACGAAAAACAGTGTTCCTGGGAATTCATTGGGATCTATGGAAGAATCAGAAGCGCCTTCCCGAAGAGAAGATTCCAGGTCTTTCAGACAAAATCGATCATTTATTGTGGAAGTAGCGCACGACGCTCACGAACAAAATATTCTCCAAATGGGGAGTTACACTGATCGACTTATTTGCGTCCAACCGACAAATTACGTGTCCTTAGACCAAAACGACGACCAAGCCCTGTTTTGCGACGCGTTCTCCCAGATGTGAAATTACAACCTAGCGTGGGTGTTCCCTATACCCTTTCTGGTTCCCAAAGTGCTAGGTTATCTCAATCAAGCACAGGGAACGTACCTGCCAGTAGTTTCACGATGGGAGCGAGTATTTTGGCAACCCGACATCAAATTGCGTGCTCTAGCAGCCCCATTTACGCTATATCATCTAGAGAAAGTCCTAGTCGAAACGACAATAGGACCACCACCGAACGTCCACGACATGACTGTGACGATGGAAGTGTGGAAATGTGGGGGTAGTCAGGGATGCTAACACACTGGAATAGTAGTCAATTAAAACTTCTTGAGTCCCTCAACACGTACAGTTAAAAGGAAGGGAAGAGATGGCTAGTTTGGTGCGAAACGCACCAAGTCAACCCCTCAACACCGGTTTTTTATCTGATCTCCATTCAACTAATAACTTATCGTACAATTCGATTTTGTTACACAAATCTGTGGTCGCAACCCTTTGCAAACCCAGAATCATCAGGCCAGTTAAGCTCTAATGTCCTTATAAAACATGTTCTAAAATCTATCGCGTTACTTATACCGATCACGTGCCGGTCGCCCATGTCAAACCCTCCTTTTGGAACATAAACGACCTTGCTAATTTCTTAGACGCATTGATAAAAACAATTTTTTTCGTGCAGAGACATGTAGCTGCTCTACTTATGTTATGTTCCGGGAGAAGAATCCATGATTTAACTTTGCTCAACATTGATTCTAATAATATTATTGTAATCAAAATGATGCTTAAGTATTTGGGGTCAATTTTAGGATCAAAAACTGATTCTGCAGATTACAGACAATCTAGTTGGAGATTTATTTCAAATGCAGATAACAAAAACTTAGACCCGGTCTACTGGGCCAAGCATAAGATGTCGCTTCTTGAGAATCGTAGAAATGCTGCAAATTGTAGTAATTTGTTCATTAGGGTTAAAAGTGAACCTAAACCTGCATAGCAAACCCTGATTGCTGGCTGGATCAAGTCCTTATTAGTAGAAGCCAGTAACAAGGCAACTCCTTGGAGTTTTAGGTCAGATGTGGCCTGATAAATTGGGTAGATATTATCCCCTTAAAAAGATTTTGCTAGAGGTAACTGGCAATCACAAAATACGTTTTGAAAATTTTATAGACGTGAGGTTAGACCCACTGACCGCTTTATTTAATCCAGTTAATTTGAAATAATGTCTTGGTAATTAAAGACCTAATTTTACTAGAATTACTACCTAAGAGGTCTATAAATTAAACTGTCTTTATTTTAAATAAATAAATGTGTACAAATCTCTGTATGCATTTTAGATACAAGTAACTGTTTTTTACAAAATCATATATTATCTACAGTACTATTTTTATTAATAGTCATAGTAGCTCACATTGGCGTCTTCGTCACTTCCACCAGGCGATAACAAACACGTCTCAATTAAATAAGCTTCGAATAACGGTCAAGTCAAATTAATAGAAGCGTTTTACCTCACAATAAAACGCATATTAATTTACTTACCTTATTCGAAGCTTATGTTCAAGCTCTGCCTGGTAATTGGACTCAATGAAATCAAAATGGCGCGTCTCGCTTTACGAGCCTCCCTGCCACTGCCAAGCGGAAGTGACGTACCAAAAAGAGACAGATATATAGAAATACAAAGAGCGGGAAACGCAGTGCCTATCTCAATTAAATAAGCTTCGAATAAGGTAAGTAAATTAATATGCGTTTTATTGTGAGGTAAAACGCTTCTATTATAGAGAGGAAAGATTAGATTTTTTGTTTGTAACGATTCAACTCAAAAATTACTCTGATGACTTTGAAAGTTCTTTCCACATTAGAAAACTAATAAAAAAAATATTACTATGTTGGATAGTCGATCTATCGAGGAAGGTTGTAAGCTATATGTTATTGTGACGCAGACAAAGTTGCGTGGGTCAGCTAGTTCATTAAAAAAAAAAAAACACAAAAATACAAATCTTTCCTCTTTATAATAGATATACTAGCGGACGTCACGTGAGTAGTTCCCATTCCCGTGGGAATACAGGGTTAAAAATTAACCTGTTACCCGGGGAGCTTCCCAATGGTGAAAGAATTTTTCAAATCGGTGCAGTAGTTTCGGAGCCTATTCGTTACAAACAAACAAATCTTTCCTCTTTTTAAAATACTCGTTTTATTTTATTGTAGATGTAGATACTAATAACGTTTGCAAGATACACGAGCTAAAAATGATATTCATAACATCATCATTTCAGTCGAAAGACGTTCACTGCTGGACATAGACCTCTCCCAAGTGTCGCCACATTGGTCGGTCCCAATATATTTATTTTCTCCTGAATCTTTCATTACAGTCTTAGGCCTTTGGTGTGGGATGCAACTTGAGTCGACACTTGCGCCATCCCATCTTCCTAGCACGGTGAGCTGTACTGGGGCGGCTGCTGCAGTTGCTGAAAACGGTGCAAATCATCATCATCATCAGCTACTAATGTTCCCACTGCTGGGACACAGGCCTCCTTTCTTTGAGAGGGAATGGGCTATAATCTACCACTTGGTCCAGTGCGGATTGGTAGATGTCACATGTCTTCGAATTTTTGATTCTAGAACATGCCGGTTTCTTCACGATGTTTTTGTTTTTTGAGAGCAGTGGTGATGAAAAAAATTACACAAAGTAATGCGCCTGCCTGAGTTCGAACTCAAGACTTACTGTTCGTAAGTTGGGGCCGCCACTACTGGGTTACCCGACGAAAACGGCGCAAATACAATAACTTAATTGATAGTTATTGTGTTTGAGCCGTTTGGGGTTGAAACATGTCCATGGAGTCCGAGCGCCCACTTAATATTTCAGGAAATTGCCAAACGGTTGGTCGACTCTTCATGTGACCAGAAGGCTGGCCTATTTTCTGGGCAAAGAATCGAAATTGCCATCCAACGTGGGAATGCTGCCAGCCTTCTGGGCATTTTCCCTGTTCACAGCAATGAGAACGATGTTTTTGACGTCCTGTGATTCTTCCCTTTTAGTACATATAAGTATCAACTTATATCTATTTTATTTTAATTTTATTTCTGTATATTGTACCTAGTTTGTAAATATTGTTAATAAAAGATTAATTCCGTTCTTTAATTCTATGACATCCATCCTTTCTCATCACTTTACGAGGACAGGCGATTTCCGTTCAAGTACCTACAAAATACATTCATACACACACAAAAACTCACGTTTTTTTCCCATGGGGGCAGGCAGAAACCACAGATCGCCACCTGCTACGATCCTTACATACTCCCTTTGCCTCTTCTTCATACATACATCTGGTACTACATACACACGCACGCCGGTTACGAGTACTACGGACCTGGGCCTGCAGTCTCGACAAAGATAGCGATCGCTTTACGACAAAATTCGGTCGCAAAGCTATAACGATGCGGATTTAAGGTGGACGTGAGCCGGACGCGACCCGCCGGTATTAGCTACCAACTTAAATCCGCATCGTTATAGCTTTGCGACCGAATTTTGTCGTAAAGCGATCGCTATCTTTGTCGAGACTGCAGGCCCTGTCCTTTCTGAAGAACGGCACCAATAACATCCGTTTATGTCTTTCTAGGACAGGCTTTGTAGGGGAACCTATAAAATACTTTGTAAACTATACCTCTACTCTACTACATCACGAAACAATTTACAAAATGAAACGGTTTACTTTTAATTTACTTGAGCAGTGAAGTTTACAAGCTCGGCTAATAATTTCTCACCCTCTTAAATAATCGATCACTCGAGTCGAGCGTTAGTTCTCGACGTATGTGCTTCGGAAGCATGTGGAATAGGGTTCCGTGAGGCTATGTTGGTACGTAGGTTTTGTTACAAGTGTTACTAATAATGGGTGTTAAAATATCCTAAACGAAACCGAAACGCACTTGGTGTACCAGCAGTCACAGATTTTTGTTTTTCTGGAATATATTTGGTACTTTTCTGGTTTAATTTTTTCCACAAGTTAGTTTTTAGAATAGAATAAACATATTTATTTATTCTTAAAAACCAAAAACCAAAATAATAATATCAATAATAATAAAAAAAAAACAAAAAATAAAATTAAAAAAAAACAATAATATAATTTTAAGTTGTGTTAAACATGGTCCAATAAGGCTTTATAAATTGGATTCAACATTGTTATAAGTATTTAATGTTATAACTTTACTTTAAATAACTGTTTGAACCCCGTACTACTTATTCAATGCACTACTCAATGTAGGTAGGCACTATTCAAGGTTTTGAAGGTGACGCCTTCACAAATTCTGATTGGTCTAAAACATCCAAGAGATATTAAGAAAAGAATTATCCATATCCAGCACAGACAAACTCTGTCTCAGAGTTTAACAATAACATACGGAACCTTTAAAATAAAACCATGTTCCAGCTTTAAAGTTTATTGTTTTTAAAATTCATAGCACGGTGGATGGGCATGCCTGCGGATGGATGGATGGACTACACTCACTGGTTGGAGTTACACGTCCACATGGATAATATGTTACAGGAAATGTAACGATAAATATTGTAGATACAGTGTTCTGACTTTGGCGTACGATTTTATAAAAAATCGGTGATGCATCGAGGAATTTTTTGAGAAGAGTTTTTGCTAGATAGCATGGAAAATATATTTATTTATTATTACACTTACACAAGCTATGCTCGCCATCTTCTTTAATTTTCGCGTGAAGTTATTATTAAAGGGGACGCCACGATAGCGGCGGTAAGTCCCCTCTTTGAGGAGTGGCTTGAGTGGCGCCACGGCGCCCTCACCTTCCGGTTGACACAGGATCTCACCGGACACGGTTGCCCCGGGAGGTACCTGCACCAAATCAGGCGGGAGGGAACAGCTGGATGCCACCATTGTGAGGAGGTCCGGAGGACACGATAGAGCACACCGTGGAGATCTACCCCGCTTGGGCGGAGCCTCGCCGTGCACATGTCTTCGTAGCGGCGATCGGCGGCGGCGACCTCTCGTATCCGGCCCTGGTGGAAGCCATGGTCCGGGGCGAGGAGGAATGGGACGCCACCGCCTTCTTCTGCTAAGCAGTGATGCTAGCGAAGGAGGTGGCGGAACGTGAGAGGGAGAGAACCTCACGTCCCATCCGGCGCGGGAGACGACCCGGGCGTCGGGGGCCACGTGACGGCTTCCAGCCACCAGTAGACGCGGGCCTGTGGACGGTGAGTAATAGGCTAGCTCGCCGTCCGTCCGTCTTATGACGACGACAGGCCGTGTCGACGGCGCGTTCGTGTACCACGCGCCCCTCAACGAGATGCGGGCTCGACATAAAGGGCTAAGAAGGAACATACGTGGTTTTTAGTCAGTAGAAGTCTGACACTCCCTTTTGCTCTGCCCAAAAGCGGGAGGGGTTATTAGAAGATGTCCCACCACCACCAAAAAAAAAGAGTTTTTTGTTAGTTTACTCTAATAAATATTTATATAGACATAACTAAATAATTGGCGAAATGTAGGCTAGGCAGAGGTATACCTAATAGGACTTATTACTTAGGGGAACAGTCGTGGTGTTATATTATATCAACATAAGGAAATACACGACGTGAAGTGAAAAATTCCCACGCCTTTTTCCATTTTCATAGATTGCACCCTGCAGCACCAATAACTCCATAGTGTGGATACCTGGGACTTTTACAAGATTGTATGGCTATTGAATTTCAGTGGAATTCCTGTATTGATGGAATATTAAGATGCCTCTGTGTCCGAGTCACCCGTGACGGTACATTTCATAAACCACTTAGATAAGGGTGCAGAAGTACCATTTTATCTTGTTTTAAAAGCGAAGATTTTGATGCTATTAACAGAAAATGACCTGAATGTAATGGATAAAACAAGGATAATTTGCTACATAAAATGTATTACAATATTAAAAGTGGACCTTCTATCGACTTGATTTATTTTGTACTAGATAATCCTCGAGGTTTCGCCCCCGTGGTGTTTGATAACGGTCCTACGAGATCATATTACCGGAAAAAAAAGTAGCATAGTTTTAATCCAGGTTATAAACTATTGGTGTGCAAAATTTCATACAAATACGTTCGGTAGTTTTTGCGTGAAAAAGTAACAAACATCCATCCATCCATCGATTCTCACAAACTTTCCCATTTATAATATAAGTAGTGATCGGGTGAACTCGGGACCGCCGAGTGTTCCCGAGCGAGAAAGACTTCACTGTTATGTAGCTGTTTAGTATATTCAACCTAATAAACCATACCTAACAATTGTCTTATTTATTGGAACTTCATAAAAAAAAAATATTACTAATATTTTTTTATGAAGTTTTCACTTCTGCCGTGCGGTTTTAAGCAGACACTCATTTTTATTTATTTTTTGGTTTTAATAAAAGTATGTTTATTTCCTATTTAATCGTCATCATCATCATCCGCAGCCTCACTTCACCCGCGGCCAGGTATTTGCCTCTCTTTGCTTTTGTTAAGCTCCATGATCTTGTTCCAGCCTCATCCGGGGTATTCCCGCATTGACAACAATGGTATGTGCCCATCTCAACGCCGGACGACCAACATTCCTCTTCCCATTAACTACAGGCGCAAAATACCACACTCGCAAAATTACATACTGACGCAAAATTACACATTCACAAAATGCCACATTCGCAAAATGCCACATTTGCTAAATGCCACATTCGCAAAATTACACACTAGCAAAATGCATGATTTGACCTTAGATGAAAATATTTGAAGCCTACCAACGGTTCATACTTTTCATTCCAGATTGACTTACTGCAATTTCCCTGCATCGTGTACATATTAACAAATTCCTACCTGAGGATCGGACCATTCTGAGTGGCATGAAACCTTTGATAGGCCATCAGACGGGCTTTACATTGTTTTATAGCATATAAAATAGTCTGATGGTGTATTTGAACTGTAGTTACATAACATCACGCCTTAACCCAAGAAGAGTTAGGCAGATGTATATAAATAGTACACCCACGATTTACCAGTTATGTATAAGTCCCACGTAATTGGGGACGAGCCTATTAGCATCAACCGGGCATTAATTAAAACTCTGTGTCTGCTAAATAACTACATTCCTGATCAAAGAAACCAATAACAATTTGCCTGACTCGGGAATCGAACCAGGCCTTCTTGCCCAGCAATCGCGCTTCTCATAATTTAGTCATTATCAGTGTTTCGTTTTTTTTCAGTGTTTTGTTTTTTTTTTCATTCACAAACATTAAACCTCACATAAACAAATACCCAGACCCGTAGCAACTATCTGTAGGTCATACAAATATTTGTTCCGTGCGGGGAATGAACCCGCAACACGCAGCGCAGCAGTCTATCGCTTGAGCCACTGTACCAACCGTGATTTCATTGTATTATGAACAATAAAAGGTATCTAATTAGAATATACAAATAAGAGGAAAACATACCCATAAACGGTCAGTTAGTTAGGTATGAAATGATATTATTTAATAATAAATTAATTTATGTGGGTAATAATAATAATAAATAATAGAATACTTGCAACACAACCTCGTTGCCAGGATTATCCACCAGCAACTTGCTTTGAAATACAACCTTCTGGAAACAGAAGTGCCATACTATAAGTATGCGCCCGACCTAGTTCTCGATAATGGTAATATTTCGTTGTATTGGGATCGACCTATCATCACTGACAGAACTATTGTTGCCAATAAGCCTGACATTGTGGTGATAGATTGATCGGAGCGTCGCGCAATGATTGTTGATATAACGGTTCCGCATGACAAGGACCTCGTGAAAGCAGAGAAAGATAAGCAATACAAGTAAATAGATCTGGCTCGCGAAGTTGTCGATATGTGGCACGTGAATACAGCAGTCATTGTGCCGATAGTCGTTACAGCCAATGGCTTATTAGCCAAGAGCGTCGACGAACATCTAAGGAGGCTCTCGCTTGGTAGCTGGATCAAGGGCCTGATTCAGAAGGCACTTTTGGACACGGCGCGAATTGTCAGGAGGTTCCTCTCTCAAGAGTCCTGACCACCAATAGCTCGGACCCTGTTCCCAATGCCGGTGGGCTTAATTTTTTTATATTTTTAAATGTTTTTTTATTGTTTTTATAGGAAAGATTTAAAAATGTATGAAATTTGTTTACAAATGAATAAAGGCAATAATAATAATGGGTAATAATTGATCCCACTACCACATGTTCAGTAGGCGCGCTTGCGACCACAAGACCAACGAGACAGTAAAAAACACATAACCCTCCTTTTGGGCTTCGCCGCAGTCGGGTAAGAAATACAAGATGGTTTTTAGTCACCGTCCAAATTTTGATAAATTATTCTTTGGCGAAAATCAATGAACACGTGTTTTTTTTCTTTTACTATATCACTCAATACAAAAATATTGAGATATCACATCACAAAATTTTAATGTTTCATGAAGAGCGGATAGTTCTTACGAGAAAATGTTTTAAAACGAAAATTATACGAATAATTTTTTTTTAAAAAATAGTGTTAGTGAATGATAACCTAATGCCTAGAAAAAAAATGGACGGTGACGTAAAAATCATCTTGTATTTTTTTTTGTCTCGTACATATTTAAACAAAAATAACTATAAAGAACATTATGAATGAATCAGCGTAAAAAATAATATTTCCTGTATAACCTACCAGTAGGCCAGACGCAAAATAAGGAAAATAAACAAGTTGTGTGTCATTAAGTAAAGTCAGTCCACTGAGACTGCTAGCATCTAAGTTGTTACTTTATTAACATGCAAGGTAAAAACAGTTCCAAGTTTAGTGTTAAAAATGCGAGGTTTTCTGGTAAGTAACAGTTTTTAATTTTAAATTAAACTACCCTAAACTGTCAAATTTTCCCAATGAATATTAGCATGAGCGATTAAGTTGAAAAACTATTAAAGAAATTCGGCAAATTGTAATAACCTGATATTTTGGCGCCTGTACGTAAGAAAACCACTTTAAAAATAATTGTTTAAACCATGGAGCCATGGAACTATAGCTCTTATGAAAAGAGGGCGTTCTGTTGTTAATCGTTCGACGGATTTATGTTGTGATGTCTTGGTCAAAACAGTGACGTTTGTTACCCATTCAGTGGGTAATTATGTGCTATTAAAGTTGATGATTAGCAGAATCGTAATAACATGTTTAAAATTTAAAATTCTTAAAATGGAGTTTAAACTTATAGACAAAGTCCATTTTAGAAATTAAAATTTTTAACGTGTTTCGTACTAAGATTCTGCGTGGAATCTGATAAAGCGGCCATTTTAGACCCGCTGTTATGTCACTATAATATTGTGATATGTATGAAATGTGACGTTAAACGTGTGTAATCTGACTAACATTTTCAATTATTAACAATTTATTAACAAAGGCAATATAATGGCAGATGATCTTTGCTTTTGTCTTCCTTTCTCTTTATTTCTTATCATTTTTATTCGTCCTTTAAATATACATCGCAATATAACATAATGCCTCCCTCCGCTCCTTCGAAAAGTCACGATTCTGCGCTACTCAAGACATTCAGTTCGTCCCGCCATCTCCTTCGAGATCTGTCGCGAACCCGTGTTCATGATCAAGGCTGTAAAAGTCCCACAGCTTGACATGCAACAAACATGACCTCCCCAATACCATTTAAATTAGGCCCTTTGAGTCACAACAACGACTTGCGTTTTGCGTGTAACTTCTTGAACACAATCTGTTAATTTTACACCTAAGCTAAGATTCTCTACTCTATGGCAGTTGGGGTTCCAGAGCAATGGTAAAAAAAAAATGGTAAAAAAAATAAACAAAGTAACGTCTGTGTTCAGACCTACTGTGCACAATACACTGATAACTTGAATGTAGCCCACTACTCAGCGCAATATGAGGAATGCAGCGTGCAGTCACTCTTACAACCGGCAGTCAGCGGCAATGATGTCCAACGCGCGGCGCTGCATCGACCCAGAAGTATCAGCCTCTTCGATACGGTGGAGTAAGTGGCTTATTATTCATGTACAAAAGTGGTACATAGGCGGACTTAATACCATAAGGCATTATCTACCAGTCAACCTTAGGATCAGTGTAGAAAATAAAAGCCTCTTGGATCAATATTCGGAGTAAGCCGCACATGCCTAGGTTGGTCTGTGCATGGGTAACCAACCATTATGTACTGACTTTCCTCCGTGGTAAGGGAAGTACATTAAACAGTTGGTCCTGACAGTCATTAGTAAGACCTTTGACAGTCATGAAAATGTTTGCAAGCCACTGTCATGCCTTTTTTTTTGGTTGATGTTAAATCATCAAATAACCCCTCCCGCTCTTGTGCAGAGCGAAAGGGAGTGTGTTCACGATGTAATTGACCTTAACATGTCAGATCACACAGCCCAAACCTTAAAGATCCCCGTAAAAAAGACTTGTACATTGAACAGTTGGAATATTACAGCACGTGATTACAGTTACGGTAACCTTATGAAGTTTAGATCATGTTTATGTGCTTTATCATTTTATGATGTTTATCAAGCTGATAATCCTAATGTAGCGTACGATGGTTTTATGGAAATACTGCAGCTGTTTTATAATTTATGTTTTCCCTTAATCAACAAAAAAATTAAGTTAAAAAGGAATCCGAATTGGTTAACACCCGGTATAAGACGGTGTAGCAAAAATAAAAGACAACTCCTTTGGCAACTACGATCAAAACCGAACAGCAATAACTTAGCTAAACTTAAAAATTACTCACAAAGACTTAAGAAAATAATAAAACTAACACAAAAAGCAAAAAATAACCATAAGATAATGTCATCTACAAATAAATCAAAAGATACTTGGAAGATCATAAATGAAAATAAATATTGCCCCCCCCCCACGAACATATAACAGAAATAAAAAATAACGGAGTTACAATTACAAACCCTAGTGACATAGCAAACGCATTTAACGATCACTTTGTGAATCAAGCAGAATTACTATCGAATGCCACAAGATCTGCGAGCTATAGAACCCCGAATACATGTTCCGAATCAATGTTCATGGCCCCGACTACACCTAATGAAATCTATCGGATAATACAGGATTTAAAAAATAAAGTCAGCGTAGGGTATGATGATATATCAACAAAAGTATTAAAATTTGTCTCTGATGTAATAAGTGGCCCAATTTGCCACATCATTAATGTTAGTATCTGCTCAGGAATTTATCCCAATAAACTAAAACCAACAATAGTTAAGCCATTATTTAAAAAACATGACAAAACTGATATTAATAATTACAGACCCATTGCCCTGATACCAGTCATATCAAAAATATTTGAGAAGGCTATTTATTTCCGTATGAATTCCTTTTTCACGAAACATAACATCTTGGTAAGTGAACAGAAGGGTTTCAGAAAAAAAAAATCCATAAATATGGCCATCTATGATTTTATTAACATTATAATGACAGACATTGATGAAAGAGTTCCCGTTAGCGCTATATTTATGGACATGACGAAGGCTTTTGATCTAGTGGATCATAATATACTACTACAGAAGCTTAATGCGTATGGAATAAGAGGTAACGCACTTTCTCTTATACAGTCTTACTTAGTCAATAGAACGCAGTGTACAGAAATTAGACGAATTTCTAAAAGAGATAAAAAGGAACTCAAATATATTTCAGGAAAACGTAAAGTCACTTTTGGCGTACCACAGGGCAGTGTATTGGGCCCGCCGTTGTTTCTAGCGTACATAAATGACCTTCCAAAACACGTCGCTTTTCCTATGGTTCTTTTTGCTGATGACAGCACGATTATTGTAAGACGTAATAAAAATAGAACTTATGAATGTGACATCAAAGACGCATTACAACAATCAATTAATTGGCTTGAACATAATAATCTAAAATTAAATTTAAATAAAACTAAAATTATGCAATTTCGACAAAGAATAACCGCTCCTGACATTAATATAACTTTTGAAGATAATAAAATTGAAGAAGTAGGACATATAAAATTTCTAGGCTTGACAATTGACTATAAACTGACTTGGAAAGACCATGCAGCAATTCTTATAACAAAATTAAGTAGGTTCGCTTTTGCTCTTTATAAACTAAGCAAAATTGTTAATCAGACAGCTGTTGTAGCTGCGTATTATGGTTACGTAGACTCCATATTACGTTACGGAGTAATTTTTTGGGCAAATTCCTGCGAAAAGCATAACATTTTTAAAGCACAGAAGAGGTGCATTAGGTCAATATGCAACCTTAAACCAACGGAAAGCTGTAAACCGCATTTTAAAACACTTAAAATATTAACATTACCTTGTCTGTACATATATGAGACCGCATTATTCGTTAAGAAAAACAGTCAACTATTTAAAAAAGTTTCAGATCAACGCTTTAGGTCTATAATTATGTCTAATTATGTCTAAGAGCCTCAAAGACCGCCCTTATGCACAAAAGCATTCTCTGCATGGTTCCGAAAATATTCAACAAAATTCCAAATGACATTAAGGATTTTAATTTGACACAATTCAAACGTAAGCTAATTAATTTTTTAATTGAAAAATGCTACTATACCATTGACGAATTCCTTCTTGACAAAATGTAATAAACTAAACTGACAATTATGTGTGTATTTATTCTTAACAATTCAAAACTGTAATCTGTTTTTATTATTTTGTGTATTTAATTAATTGTAATCCTAATCTATTTTTTTTTTTAATTATTGGCTGTGCACCAAACATTGACTTATGACTTTAAATTTCTTATCTGTTTAATTGTATATGCCCTAATGGGTTGTTTTTTGAGAAACGTATCATTTCTGTAAGACCACACATGTATAACCAAAAAACATACAAATAAAAACTTTGACTTTGACTTTGACTTTTTGACTTCTACTGACTAAAAACCACCCATGTTTCTTCTGAGCCCTATATGTTAAGGCCGCGGTATCTCTTACAACATCCCGCAGCCCCGACGGACGTCGGCCCTTGCATGTTGCTGACATCTCTTTGAGGCTTGCAATCCTTACTACCAGTCTTACCAAGTGGTATCATATTACCCAGTATTAAATGGGTTATTGAGGTCAGATAGGCAGTCACTCTATGTAACTTACGGCTGTTGTGTTATTGTAATAACAGTGAATAAGTCTTAATTAAAATGTTTCTTTCGGAAAGTTGTTTGTTATCATGAGTACAATCACGTGTTAAGTATCTTACACGAATACCAGTCACCGTATGTATAATTTTAAAAAATGAACACACTTTTAGTAATCAGACCATTGGCATAAAGACAATGGTAAAAAATAATAAGAAAAACGCATTGGATACTTACAAGAATAAAAAAAACAAACTACAACACTTATCCAACATTTTAGGTCAAAATGAAAATCATTTTATTCAGGGTTTTTTTTTGCTTGTATATCTTTGAACACGCTGTGTTAAATTTTGTCAATCTATTTTAATGGAACATTATTATAACATTGTAATTTCAGAGATCGCCAACCCATTTTGAAAGTGTCGACATCTGGATCTGGTCTGGAGGAAGATGATCCGATGCTAGAAGTCTCGTACACTGACGAGAAGCTGCTGAAGTCCCCAGCATCCACATTCACCCTCCCCAACTTTGGCTCGGCCAGCCGAAGGTTTACGAGATTAAACACGTTGTTACTTGAAGCTGTCAAACATCGGGATGTAAATGAAATTGAGAGGTATAAAACTATTTTTAAACATTTCTAGGACTTACCGCTCCATGTCGATAATGCCTGAGATAGATGTGTTGTGTGGGCGGAGCTCGGAGGAGGGTATCTACCATAGAAATATAAAACACTAGCGGACGTCACGCGGTTTCACCCGCGTAGCTCCCGTTCCCGTGGGAATACAGGGATATAAAGTAGCCTATGTCACCCGGGGATAGTGTAGCTTTCCAACGGTGACAGTTTTTTTTAAATCGGTCTAGTAGTTTCGGAGCCTATTAGTTACAAACAAGCAAACAAATCTTTCCTCTTTATAATATTAGTGTCGATATCTATGGTATCTACCAAAAGAAGAAGAAACGAGCAGAGCGGAGAGAGGTGTCAAATTCGACTAATCACAGAAAGGGCGAAACTCCAGATGTAAATTGTAACTAATGTGATTGGTTGATTTCCGCACATCTCTCGTCTCAACTTCTCTTCCCTTTAGTGGAAACCGGGCCTTAATAATAACAACCGCTCAGGTTGATCTTAAAGTTAAACCACACTTGTCTAAATTGGTCCATGGATGTGTGAACACCGTACACAAATACCATAGCCATAAGTGTCTTTTCATTACAGTATCACGTATTTTCTTGCATTTTTTTTTACTAATAAGAAAAGGAAAAATTAATTAATTTATAACATAACATTTATTTTATTAAAATTGACTAACCATTTCTGATAGATTAAACTTTAATACAAATTTTTGCACCAAAAAATGGTTGTTTGGTTTATAACTTCTCGCACAGCGCATTTTTTTATCTCGGTTTCATACTTCATGCAGATACGTCTTTTTTCTTTATGGCGGTAGAATTTTTATTCATTCATTTTATTTATTCATTTGCAATTTACATTGTGTTGAACATTACATTATTTATTGATTTGATGAAACAAAAAATACGTAGGTATCCAATATTTTCGATAATCTAACATACGGACTATTAAGAACATATTTTTTTAGTCGGTTAACATCCCTATTATTTTCAAAACTCATGAATTTAATTAATAGGGAGTAGGGACCATTTCGAAGTTACAAGCTACTTTCGAACGGGCCCGTGTTTTCGTTCACGGAATTTGAGAGTGGACCTCCTGGTGCCAGAGTGTTTATGCCGCCCATTAGGCTTCTGACTTCTCTTAACATGCATTATTACAAACATTCAGGTTATAGAAAGAGATTGTTAAAATGTACGATTGTATCGAACAAGAAACAACGTTACACTTTTCAAAAACTTATGTACCTACATTTATACATACTTATCATTAAGTACGCACGGCGACCAATGAAGCTATACTAAACCAGTGTTTGTGAATCTTTCGTTGTAGAGAAAATGTATACCACAAAGCGAGGTCAATATACAGCTTGATGTGTTACCGTAAAGGTGTGTATCCACATAATATTTGGTCGGATCATACCGGAACTTCTTGATGGAAGAATTTACTGGCACTGTCCCCACCTAAGGATCTACTCGTGCTAGATAAATGAAGTGTTGTTGAATTAGGTACACAAAAATTACAAGAGCTACCTACATCGTACACAAATAACTAAGTACTCAGCGCCATCTATGCCACGTATGAGGAACTGCTATCTAAATTCTAATCGCGTGACCATGACCATTGAATAAAAAAACCCGACAGCTGCTCTCAGGCAGTAGCCCACCAGTCACAACGTCTGGTCTGACCAAAGAGGTGTAGTTAAATTACAAAAAAAGTAGGTACAAGTGCAGCCACATCGTACAAAAACTACTAATCAGCGCCATCTCTGTTGCAAACGAAGAACTAACATCAAGATTCTGAATCGCGCTTACGAGCACACTATTAAAAGACCACAATACATAGACAAACTTAACAACATCCTCTATCCGGAGAGGATGTTGTTAAGTTTGTAAAGCAATATTTAACAAGGTGTAAAGCAATATTTTTTAATGAGGTTTGTTTAAAATATACCTACTTATACAGGGTGTTTGGTAGATGGGTGCAAAGCTTGAAGGGGGTGATATCTTAGACCATTTAGAACTTATTAAGCTAAACTTGTCTTAGACGAAGTCTGTTCCTTGTATTTTTTTTTGAAACTCTAAGGTTTTTAATAATAATACCCTTTTTTTTCAAATAATTGTTAATAGTGTCCAGTAAAAGCTGTTATGTTATTATTTTTTATTTATTTCTTATCTAAGTAATGTGTGATTACTCAAACAAAATAATTCCCAAGCAACTGTGTCATCAGAGAAACATTCTACGTTATATTCAAGTTTAAGAAACTTTTAAAAATCAAGAAAATGTTTTGTTTACGGCATAATAAAAAAATAAAAAAAATAGCCTCAGTTGTTCAAACCTTTTTAAAAACATGCTTGGTTATTGCCCTTTCTTTTGAGGTACTATTTACGCAGATGTCTCATCAACTCTTGGAATTAGGATGTACAAAGCAAATTGAGGTGGAATATTTAATTTTTAAACAGATTAAAATAATGCAACATTTTTGCTAATGCACTATTGTTTTTTGTTAGAACTGGTAACTGATTCATTCTTAGAATTATGGTGCACGCGCACCAATCAAATTCTGGGAACTCGCTAACAAAAGCCGCCGCGCGACGACAACAAACTTGCCCTTTTTTCGACTCTCGGGTAGCGTCTACTGAACTGCTGTTATTCAATAGAAAAATCAGCTTAGTTGCTAAGGATATAAAGTCGTTATCTATTTACACTAGTACTACCTAGTACCCGAGTAGTCGAGTGGACTCGTCACATCTTCGGACCCTCAGTTAGTCAAGTAACGACTGCCCTTGTGACTAGACGTTTTAATTGCAAATTCGTGTTTACACAATTCACCGCATGACGTTGTGCGCTCCTTCACGTGTTGATTTTGGAGGTGTTTAAGGTGTTGAGCCCTAGCTGTGAGCTCCTTCAGTGATTTTGGACTTTTATTTGTGTGATCAATCGACTATGGCTACTTTTTCGAATGAAGAATATGCGGATATCGTCTTCATGTATGGCAGAGCTGACGGTAATGGATCTTTGGCGCGACGAATGTACCAAGAGAGATATCCGAATCGCAGATTACCTAATGTCAGAGTGTTTTACAACACATTTCGTCGGCTTTCTGTAGTTGGAATCCATCGCGCGGAATCTGGATTCAACTCAGGTCAACCCGACATCACCCAAGTATCGAGGAAGACATTATTGCAGCTTTTGATGCAGATCCTACTACGAGCGTCAGAGTAGTAGCTCGAAACCTCAACATTTCGGTATGGAAGGTGTGGAATACGATGCACCGAGAAAACAAATATCCTTTCCACGGCACGGGTGTACAAGGTTTGGAAAATGAAGATCCCCCCCGAAGGATTCAGTTCTGTCGCTTTTTGTTAAATAGTGACATTGAAGATGCATGGTTTTTAAAATCCGTCTTGTGGACCGATGAGTCAAAATTTTCGAAAGAAGGAATTACCAATTTCCATAATCTTCATCGATGGACCGACAAGGAGAACAATCCACACTGGAAGAAGCAAGTGTCGTTCCAAAGGAAATTTTCAGTTAACGTGTGGGCAGGAGTAATCGGCCGAACGTTGATTGGTCCCCACTTCCTGCCAGATAATTTAAATGGAGAAAATTACCTGGAATTCCTCCAAAACTATCTCCCAGAGCTTCTGGACGAGACCGAAATACCAATATTGACAATGAGAAGACCACTGATTTTTCAACAAGATGGTTGTCCAGCACACTGGACCCTAAACGTGAGAGAACATTTAAATAATTGTTTCCCAGAGAGCTGGATTGGCAGAGACGGGCCCATCCCTTGGCCACCTCGATCACCCGATTTAACTCCTGTGGATTTTTTCGTTTGGAGACGGGCCAAGGAGCTCGTCTACTCGCACGTTGAAATTTCAACTAGAGAAGAATTAATAGAAAGAATCCAAACGGCTTTTCAAGTCATGAAGCAGGAGATGAAATTAAAAATCACAACTACAGAAGTGAGAAGACGGGCACGCGCTTGTATAAGAAACCGCGGTCAACATTTTGAACATGAACAATAAATTATTTTAACAAAAATGTTGTTTTATTGATCTGTTCGAAAATAACAATTTTCATACTCAATTTGCTTTGTACATCCTAATTCCAAGAGTTGATGAGACATCTGCGTAAATAGTACCTCAAAAGAAAGGGCAATAACCAAGCATGTTTTAAAAAAGGTTTGAACAACTGAGGCTATTTTTTAATTTTTTTTATTATGCCGTAAGCAAAACATTTGCTTGATTTTTAAAAGTTTCTTAAACTTGAATATGGCGTAGAATATTTCTCTGATGACTCAGATGCTTTGGAATTATTTTGTTTGAGTAATCACACATTACATAAATAATAAATAAATAAAAAATAATAACATAACAGCTTTTACTGGACACTATTAACAATTAAATGAAAAAAAATGGGTATTATTGTTAAAAACCTGAGTTTCGAAAAAAAATACAAGGAACAGACTTCGTCTAAGACAAGTTTATCTTGATAAGTTCTAAATGGTCTAAAATATCACCCCCTTCAGGCTTTGCACCCATCTACCAAACACCCTGTATAATTTCTATTGTTTTTTTCAGGCTGATCAAGTCTGGGGCTAACCCAAACGCGACCTGTGGCATAGACTGTGTGTCAGCCTGCCACCTGGCTGCCATGAGGTCTGATGATGCCCTCACCATACTCCTCAATGCTGGGGCCGAAAGGCAGAGGTTGGATAGACTTGGCCGTACTCCATTACACTTGGCCGCTTGGGCAGGACATGTGAGGCAAATTGCTGTTTTACTTGGATTTTCTGATGGTTCGTATGCATACAAAAATATTAACATAACATAGCATTATCACACTAGTTATCCACGAGGGGTTAAGCAGGCTAATGTAATGCCATCAATCAGGCTCAAATGCTCTCCAAAATGTCAGAAATACTCAATTATACTTACCCAACACGGGATTCGTACCGAGGACCTCGTACTGAGCAGTCGTGGTTGCGATAACTCGATTGAGTCAGGCATCAATTTACGAAAATTGCATTTTTGATGAGCATCTTATTTTGATGGTAAATACCATTAGTAATTTAATCATTAATTAATGGTAAAACGGATCATTTCCACTAGTTTTACTAAACAGTCCTACGGTAGAGCTAGTGAGAATATTTTTTCCCACTTGTTCTACGATTCGATGTGTTACAAAATCGTAGACAGGTCAAATCATCAGATAAGAAACCTCTTCCAAAAACAAATCATGACCAAGATATCAAAAATATAATTACAGACTTGCAGACCACATTGGATAAAGAAGACATGACAGTAGCTACTGAGGAAGAAGTCAAAAGGCTGAGCCAGGACGTTAAGGAGATGGTAAACATGAAATGTGACTTCGGAACCAGCAAGTCGAAGCTTCCGAGCTACTGGAAAGATAACTCGGTAGACCATAACTGCAAAGAGTTCGAAAGAAGCGTACGTATTATGTTTTTGTATGATTCATTTTGTCGAAAATAATAGGCAAATTAATTAATCAAGATTTCCAAAAAAATATTGGACACGCATTTTTTCCTTTTTAGGGTTCCGTACCTCAAAAGGAAAAAACGGAACCCTTATAGGATCACTCGTGTGTCTGTCTGTCTGTCTGTCCGTCTGTCACAGCCAATTTGCTCCGAATCTAATGGACCGATTAAGTTGGAATTTGGTATACATATGGATTTTTGTGACCCAAACATGTACGGCTAAAGTAAATAAATGAATTTTGAATATGGGGGTCGCTTTTACGGGGCAAATAAGAAAATTAAAAAAAAGTTTTGCAAACTGTACCATGTGACACATCAAATGAAAGGGCTTAATAGGAGGGTCTCAAATATATTTTTTTAATAATTTTAAAATAAATAGTTTTAAAGTTATTTAAGAAAATAGACGAAAATTGACCGTCCCCCCCCCCCCTTATCTCCGAAACTACTGAGCCTAAAATTTAAAAAAAAATACAGAAAATAGTTCTATACCTGTAGATTACAGGAAAACCTATAAGAAGTCCATGGTCTAAAAAGGTAGATATATTATATTCATCGTACGGAACCCTCTTCACGCGAGTTCAACTCGCACTTGACCGGTTTTTTTCACGTAAACAAACAATGAAGAGTGCTTTGAAAACTCGTGTGTCGTCATATTTTAAGACATTAGTATGATATTTTTTACCGGTGAGTGACGTCACAAACACCCACTCAAATCATTAACGCATTTTATTTTTATTGATTTGATGGAACAAAAAATACGGATCCAATATTGTTCGATAAATCTAACAAATCGACTTATAATTAGAATCATATTTTTTTTAGTATGAAAACATCCGTATTAGGCACAGCTGACCGCTTGAAAACAATAAGATATAAGAACACGGAAAACATACAACACACCCATAACACAACTTAAACAATCAACACACTTATAATATAATCTATCATCACTTATGCGTTAACCTGAGTGCTACCGCGTTTAAAAGGCTCAGTAAAACTGCACGTTCCAAGTGGAATTGTCCGAGCTGTTTATCTCATCATGAGCCTGATAAATCGACGTCTGAGACAATTGAAGACAGCTCAGAAGGCGAGGATGAAAAGGTCAGCGATATACGACTTGTTATACGGGAGGAAATTCGGAATACATTGCGTATTGAAGTAAAGAATATGATTAGTGAGCTTAGATTCGAAATGGATGATTTAAAGAAACAGATTGAGGAGTTGAAGTTATCTGGATCCTTTGATATCTCCCAAGTTAACGACTTAAAAACTGAACTCGAGGGTGTGCAACGTGAGAATACTGTACTTCGTTCACAGAACTCCGATATGCAAAAGACTATGGCACAGTTGATAACGCAAATAAATACCCTTGATCAGAATATGCGTGAGGCAAATCTGGAAATTCATGGCTTACCTGAAAATAAGAACGAAGTATTACCGTCCATCGTTACACAACTGGCTAATGTTGTGTCATATACGATAAAAGACTGCGATATTATGAAATGTGTTAGAGTGGCCAGTATAAACAACAACAAGACTCGCCCGCGCTCTGTAATAGTGAAGCTGCGTAGTCCTAGATGTCGCGACGAATTGTATTCTGCAATAACTAGATACAATAAATCTCACACGGATGATAAATTGAACACAAGTCTTTTGGGTTATGGCGGTAACAAGGAGCCAGTTTATGTATCCGAACACCTTTCTCCGACATATAAATCTTTACATGCTGCTGCACGACTTAGGGCCAAAGAAAAATCCTATAAGTTTGTTTGGGTTCGCTACGGTAAAATTTTTGTATGTAAAAGTGAAAATTCGGGTACCATTTTAATTAAAGATGAGCAGTGTTTAGACAAAATTGTTTAAATTATTTAAATTGTTAATTTGGTTTCTATCAGTCATGATTACTTTTTTTTTAGTCTAATGGATGGTATTTCGATTTTTTATCAGAATTTGAGGGGCATGAAAACGAAGTCACATGAAATTCTAATGTCAATTTTAAGTTCTGACTATGACATAATATGTCTAACAGAAACATGGTTAGATGACTCGTTCTTATCTTCTGAATACTTTGATCAAAGATATACTGTTGTACGCCGTGATCGTAGTGCACAGTTTAAAGATTTGTACTCTAAAGGTTATGGTGGTGGGATATTGGTAGCTATTAAGAATAAATATAATTTTGTTAATAAAACAGAATGGCAAACCTCCGTTGAGGATATGTGGTTATGTGTAAGTGCTGGTGGCGTCTGTATGAATGTTTGTGTTGTTTATTTACCGTCTTATATACCTTGCCATATCTATGTTCAATTCTTAGCCAGGGCTGAAGAAATTTGCTTGCGTTGCACGGATTGCACCACTTTGATTCTTGGTGATTTTAATCTTCCTAATGTGAAATGGCTTCAGTCTAATGATCCCTTTCTAGGAATTAGTGACCCTAAGTCTTTAGCGTTGAGGGACTTCCTAAACATCACTGGCTATCTTCAGAGGAATAACGTGTGCAATGGAAATGATAATATCTTGGACCTCATCTTGGTGGATGAGAACTCTAGTCTTTCGGTTTCTTCTGCACCCCCCCTCAGTAAACCAGATGTACATCATCCGCCATTAGAGTTAACCCTTACTAAAATTTCAATTTCTAATTTAAATTATAATATTTTTCAGTCTAAATATAATTTCATTAAAACAGACTATGAGGCATGTGTTCGTGATATACGTAAAGTCAATTGGGAAGATTATTGTCATTTGAGTTGTAATGATTATGTTCTGAAATTTTATAATATACTGTGGGAAAATATAGATAAATACACTCCGAAGGGTAAACCTAAGAATAATTGCTATCCAGTTTGGTTCTCAGCTTCGTTGATCAAACTTCTTAAAGAAAAGCATAAATACAGGACTCGGTTCAAACGGTACAAAAACCCTCGGGACCACGATACTTTTGTTACCCTACGGATGCGTGCTGGGAGAGCTATGGATAACTGTTTTAAAGATTATATAGAAAGAATTGAGAGTGAATTAAAAACAAATGTAAAAGCTTTTTGGCGTTACACCAAGTCTAAAAAATCTTATAGAGGTGTCCCGGATCAAGTTGCGTGGGGTGATCGTGTTGGTGAGGGTGGTAGAGGTGTGGCTGATCTATTTGCAGACTATTTTTGCATCTGTGTATGGTGTTAATCAACAGCCTACTGACTTGTCTCCAGGTTACTCCCCGTCTAATTACAGTATGTCCTCAATTAGCATTACTGAAAATGACGTTAGAGATAGCATCAAAAAGTTAGATCTTAATAAAGGAGCTGGTCCAGATGGACTTCCTCCTATTTTTATTCGTCTCTGCATTGATGCTCTTGTTATACCACTGCAGATTATATACAATAAATCCCTTAAGGAAGGTACATTTCCTGATTTATGGAAAATATCACACATTATCCCTATACATAAATCTGGTAATATGAATGATGTAACTAACTATAGACCAATCTCTATTATATCACAATTTGCAAAGATCTTTGAGGGTCTCATATACAATGTTGTTTATTCCCACCTCCGCCATATAATTAGTTCGAAGCAACATGGTTTTGTGTCTAACCGTTCTACCATGTCTAACTTACTTATTTACACCACTTTCATTAGTAACACCTTTGAAGCTAGGGGTCAGGTTGATGCTGTTTACACAGATTTTGCTAAAGCTTTCGACCGCGTTGATCACTCAATTCTTTCTATGAAATTGAATTGCGCTGGTATACATGGCTCTCTGTTGCGGTGGTTCGAGAGTTATTTAATTAATCGTTCTCAAATAGTTGCCTTGGCGGGTTATGAATCTGTACCTTTTTCTCCTGGGTCTGGTGTTCCACAGGGCTCTAAATTGGGCCCTTTGCTTTTTTTGGTATTTTTGAATGATCTTTTGGACTTAATAAATTGTAATTGTTTAGCTTACGCTGATGATTTAAAAATATACTGTAGGATATCGGACCTGAGTGATTGTGCGAGGCTTCAGAAAGATCTTGATGTCCTTCAACAATGGTGTTTGAACAACAGAATGACTCTCAATGTTAAAAAATGCCAGACTATTACATTCACTAATAAAGTGAATTGCATTAAATTTGATTATCATATTGACGGATCAGTACTGACCAGAGTTTCGGTCATACGTGACCTAGGGGTACTCTTCGATACATCACTATCTTTCCGCAATCATATCGAAAATATAGTTAATAAGGCTAAAAGAATGCTTGGCTTTATTATTCGAATGTCAAAACCTTTTCGTAATAATAGTAGTATTATTTTACTTTATAACGCACTAGTAAGGAGCTCCTTGGAATATTGTTCATCTATTTGGTCCCCCTATTATTCAAGTTATACTAATAATGTGGAATCTGTTCAGGCCCGTTTTGTTAGGTATTTATGTGTGAAGAATGGGATTCGAAAAGCTATACCTGATTACGATGACAGGTTAAGGCACTTTAAAATGTTTAGCTTAAAAGAAAGACGTAACCATTCTGACTTACTAATACTTCATAAAATTATTAACGGTTCCATAGATGCACATTTGGTAAACTATTTTAACTTTCGGTCTAGCCAACGTAGTAAGCGTCATCATCGTATTTTTGAATTGACTACATCTACATTAAATACCACATTTAATAGCCCTCTAACACGTATGGCAAGGCAATATAATGAAAGGTCCAAACAGACAGATTACCCTGTTGATATTTTCTCCATGAATTTCGCTTCATACAGACGTGCCGTATGCATGTCTAAGTAGCTCAAATTGGTTTGTTTTGTAGTGTTCTAGATAAATTTAGTGTTCTACTAGACACACTTTTTATTATTGTTCTCCTTTGTCTCTGATATTCATATTTAAATGTTATGCATTCCTGTTATTTGCATGATTACTGAAATGCCATTATTAGATGTTGTTTGATTTGAATTGTAAGTGATTGTGCTGTTGGTGTGCTTATTATAAATAAATAAATAAATAAATAAATAAATAACATAACACGTCATATAACACTGTAATCCCGTTTATCGGTGAGGCAGTTTAGCAAAATTATAAGTAAGATAGCTGCGTTCGCGTTAGTTTTTAGCAAAGACAATCAAATAATCTTTTATAATTTTAATAATTTTGTAAAACGTGACAAGCTAATTATGATATGAAATGTTATTAATTCGATTTGGTTTGTATTTGTTTTGCATTGCCCTCACATGGTGCATGTTTGATACCTCTAAAACTATTCCTATACTCATGTACAACATGTATGCAATAAACTGATTTGATTTAATTACGAGCGATAGACCGAAGAAACGAAGAAAATCGTTATCTATTGCTTGATACTACTTCGTAATAAGTAAGTCGGTATATAATATCTAGTTTTATACGCCCAGTTGATTAAAAAATTGAAGTTTTCGGGATCAATATTTTTTGTATGTTAGTATTGTTAATGTCCGCTCCATTACTAAAATGCCATAGCATAACCAACCTTATTTTCTGTTCCATAAGCTGCCAATATTCCAATTGGGTTGGTCAGCACTACACGCGGCGAGTGCGCGCGGTCACTCTCGTTGCGCGCGCCTCCTTATTGCTGCCGGCGCGCAACCCTGTGCCCGAGACCTTGTCGGCAGGACTCCTCTTGATATCGCTGGATCAGCGTACTATGCGGATCAGTATATAGACCCACAAAAGTATGTATTGATACTGAAATAATTCTTATAGAAAAACCAAAAAACACATTTCCCAAACTGAGGTGTTATTTACAGCATCAGGCTAGGTGAAAATATTGCAATCACACTAATATTATAAAGGCGAAAGTTTTTGACTGTGGGAGTGTGTATGTTTATTACTTCTTCACGCAAAAACTACGGCACGGATTTTGATGAAATTTGGTGCACAGATAGTTTATAACCTGGATTACCATATAGGATAGATTTTTATCCCGATTTTATATTCCCGTGGGTTGTAACGGGTGAAGCCGCTGGCAACGGCTGAAAATATGACAATCTGTTTACACACTGTAACTGTGATATTCAACTGAGTGTGATATTCAACTGTGATATTCAGAGTATCCATGAAGTTTCTTGCCATTCTTCTCACGAGACCAACGCTTTGGAATCGGCAACTACAGTACACTGACAGTTATTATGCCTTGTGAGTGGGACTGTAGCTTAGTTTATTAGCTTATTAAAATTTAGTATTTGTTCGACTATTCAAAAGAGCCTGTAACTGGCCAACTTGAAATAAATGATTTTGATTTGATTGATTGAACTACCCGCTCTAAGCCCGTGTGTCATGTCGCACTACCTTAGAGCATAGAGGTTAGTTTCATAACCGTGGGAACCTTGTTAAATAAAGCATAATAATATCTTTAAAACATATGATCTTTTATAACATTTAGATTCTTTTAGATTCAGATTTTAGAACGTGAAAGAACTGGTCTTTCACGCTTTTATTTCATCAAAATGATTGCCATCGTTAATCGCGTTTGGTATTATATATCTCTTATAAAATTTGGCCAAAATCAGTAAGAAGACAATACTATCCTTTTATAATCTTATATCAAATCTTTACCTTTTCCTTGACAGATGACCGTCGTAAACTATGATAATAATATCATGTAAATATGACCGGATGATAGTTTTGCAGATCTAGTTACTATGCTCATCAGTGCTGACTGCAAGAACTTCACAAATACAAATAGGAAGACAGTTGATACGCCTCTTCATACTGCAGTGGAACTGGGCAGTTTGGAGGCCGTGTCGGTACTAGTCGCTGCAAACGTGCCTGTCAACTGGTTAAACCGAGCAGGCCAGACCCCACTGCATATATGCGTTAAGAAGAAACTTAAGGAGCATTTGCAGGTGCGTAAAATTAACCCGGATAATTATTTACCTCTGCAGATGTTAGACTGGATGAAAGATGAAATGGCTCCACTAATGGCGAACCGCCTGGTTATTCCAATGATTATAGTAACACACAAAACATGCAAGAAATCACGCCTGTAATCCCGGAAGAGCAGGCAGAAAATGTGCCTTAGTACATCCATATTTCGCCAGAATGTTTAAGTCTCATGTAGGGGGCTAGCTTATTGCCATCTACTGGGCACAAATCCAGACCGCGTAAATTCTACTGAGAAATTCCTGATGGAAAACCCAAAAACACTTTGCACAATGACGTAAGTTTTACAAACATTGCTTTCGTTTCTTCACAGCATAATCAATTGTTACTTTTCTAGATACTAGCAACCCATGGGGCATGTGATGCAGAAATCAAAATAATAGTAGATGTTAAAGACAAGGATGGCCATACTGTGTTACATAAAGCCATCCTGGAGGAATGGGGACCTGGAGTCAGCGTCGCTATTGAAGCAGGAGCTAGCATCACAGCAAGAGTTCGTAACTAACTAAACCAAACTACTAACATTTATGACTTTAAGACACTAAGTTCCGACACTGGAACCCATTTATATTAGGAGTATCACTGCTACAAATGCATTAGATTATATCTTCTACTCATTGTCATCTTAATCTTATGCTATAATTATATTTCAGGATAACAAATATGAGACACCAATACACTTCGCAGCAATGAAAGGCAACGTGGATATACTAAATGAAATACTGAGTGTAGCCAAACAAAAAGATGCCATCGACACAACTAACAGTCAAAGAGAAACAGCATTATTTAAAGCAGTTATCAACGGACACGTGGAGTGCGTTAAAAAGCTACTTGAAGAAGGAGCTTTAATAACGAAGACACTGTCTAGACAAGTCAACCTCTTCCATATAGCAGCTCAAAAAGGAAATCTCGAAGTCCTCACAGTATTATTAGATCACGACTATACAATCACTAGGAGAATGATTAACTACCTAACAGCTGATGACAAAAAAGGGTACGGTCCTATACACTTTGCTGTGGAAAACAACCATCCCAAATGTGTCAAGAGGCTTTTAGCTAGAAACACTTACAGAAGCCTCAGGACTTCTTACGGTACACAAAAAGGATCAACACCTTTGCATATAGCTGCAATTCACAATAATGTAGAAATCGCAAAAATCATCATGTTTAATAATGAAGATACTGTACATATTATAAATGATATGGGATGGACTCCACTTCACACGGCCAGTCACTACGGAAGCAGAGATATGATCACACTGCTTCTCAAAGAAGGGGCAGATTTATCTCGCTGTACAAACGGTCCAAATAAATTTAAAAATACTGCAGTGGATATGATAATGAACAATTTGTCAAAGCCCACAGAATTTATGGAGGAGACTTTTGATACATGCATTTCTACCAACGACTCAAATCTTCAAGATCCCAATTGTGAAGTCACGGTGAATTATAAAATTTTGGTGCCTAAAGTTGAAGAGGAAGTACAAATGAAGGTTATAGATGCGCTTCTGAAGACAGGAGATAGGTACGGACAGAGACGTCTACTGGTTCACCCACTACTTGAAAGTTTTCTGTACTTAAAATGGAAAGCTTTATTGCCTTTCTTCTATATGATGTTAGCTTTTTATGCTTTCTTCGTGCTATCATTGACAACGTTTATAATATCAGTATTTTTTTATAAAGATACAAATGATCTTTCTCCAGTGATTCTTAATTCTACTGGGTGGGCAGTGGTCTTATATATTACTATTATCTTGATAGTTGCGCAGGTTAGTACTATATTATATTTGATGTTTAACCAGTTCTCTTGTTGCAAGCATAAATTACTTACATATTATATTTCGTGCTAGAAACCTCTTTTTTTGCTGTTCTTATTGTTCAAATCTTCTTTTTATTGCTATTTTGCCGTAATAAAAACCAATTTCGCTATACCGTGCTGTATTTTTTTCTAGGAAATCCTCTACATGAACGTCAGCAACGGTTACTTCGTTCAGTTAGAAACTTGGGTAAAGTTCAGTTCCGTTAGCCTTGCTGTGATCCTACCTTACTCCACGGAATCAATTCCGGCTGCGGTAGACTGGCCCAGACATGTGGCTACAGGGGCTTTGCTACTGTCCTGGTTGGAGATGATGTTCTTGCTGTCCAGGTTCCCTAACTGGGGATACTATGTGCTGATGTTTGGAAAAGTTTCCACAAATGTTATCAAGGTGATCCACCTCTTACTTTCCTTACTCTTTTGTTTGTCACCGTTGGCGCAGTGGCTGAGCGATTTGACTACTGCGCTGCCTGCGAGTCACGGGTTCGATCCCCGCACAGAACAAATATGTGTAATTTTGTGTGGCCTACAGATAGTTGTTTCGGGTCTGGGTATGTTTGTATAGTAGGTGAGATTAATTTTTTTTAAACGCCACCACGATGCAGGAGAAATTCCTAGAGTGGCAACGTTTTTAAAAGAAATGAAAAAAAAACTCTTATTATAATTAAAACATTCATTCATTCAAACATAATTATTAATTACCCATTGAAGTAATTTTTATTAGTCACAGTAAATAATAGGGTTAATTATGAACAACTCTGAAAGCGGATACAAATCTGCTATTCCCATTGACGTATTAAATATTGAAAAGCTTAGACGCGCCGTACAGTGTCGTCGATAAAACAAACTAAAAATAAATGCAAAAAATGATATTATGGTGATTGACTTTGAAGTTTTTACAATGTATCAATTATAACAAGATTTTTCACCCCAAAAAAGACATTTTCCACCAATACTTTTTATGTAGAGATACTTTATTTGATGCGCAGTTTCCATGGTTGATGGTTTCGTGACAGGTCTGTCTACCTTGTATAGTAATTTTAATAAACACAATGGGTATTTTTCTTTTCAGATTCTATTAACTTTTGCATTCCTGGTCATAGGTTTCGCCCTGAGCTTCATGATACAGTTCCATTCACAAATCCCGTTCGAGTCTCCGTGGGCTGCACTTATCAAGACTATAGTTATGATGACTTCTGAGTTCGACTACGAAGACCTCGTCAGACCAGACGACTCCAAAGACTTCGTTACTTCGTTGCTCGTCATTCGCGTTATATTTTTAATATTCGTAATACTAGCAGCCATTGTTCTTATGAACCTTATGGTGGGTGTAGCTGTCAATGATCTACACAATCTACAAGTATTAGGAAACGTCAGAAGACTTAACAAACAAGTCGAGTTTTTAGGATCTCTAGAACATCTAGTCTACAACAAACTCTTTAAGAAAATTTTGCCGAATTGGCTCGAAGAAATGTTAACAAATAAAAAGAAGATTTTAAACATCTTCGTGCTCAGTCCGAGTGTTCCTAAATCTGAATGTTACAGATCTCTACCGTCCCATATAAGGGAAGCCATTTTTGAGAAGGCTCAATCTCGGAAGAAACAAATGGACGATGAATTGGGATCACAAAATTATAGAAAAAAATTGGACGCAATATATAAAGCAACAGTTAAAATTAAACAAGAGAACTTAGCTGTAAAAAAATTCAAACCTTTGCAAAACAGTAAAAATGATTACAAAGATGTTGCAAAACGACTGATGGAACTAGATGCCGCTCTTTTTGAAATGAAGAACCAAACTAAAGCATCTATAAACCAAATCCAATCGTCGGTAGAAGACTTAAGTTTTAAAATAGACATGATTTTAAGCAAATTAGATACTAAAAGTAAGACGAAGTAGTCGAGAGTAGGGGGTGTAGTAGAGGGTGATGTCAGAATCTCATGTTTACACGATTTGTCGCTAGCGCTTTCAAAATCTGTGAGTGGTGTGGACGTTATAATATCGCCTATTCCTCTGCTATTTTTTCTGATGAATTCCGTTGTGAGATCCAAGACAGTTAAATATTTTCTCTGGGACTTCGTCGAGCATCAATGTCTCGGCGCTTTTCTCACTGTTTATTCTGAATTTCAGGAGTTCTATACTGTGGTTTGGGAATAGAGAAGCTAACTTGTAAAAAAAAGTGAAAAAGGTTGTACACTTCATCACCAATGTCAAAAACTAAATAAATGACAGTGCACCGACCCCATTTAAATGGGGGTAAAACGCGATGAAGATGTTGAAATAAATTTTTCAAGTCAGTTTCTTTACCTTATATTTATTTGTATGACTGTATAAACAGTTCTAAGATGATGATGTTGGTAATGATGTAATTATATAATGATGTCATTCTTCTAATAATAGAAGAATGACATCACTTCAGACTATTTTATATTGTAAGGAAATAAATTAAATAAGTATGATGTTGACACCGTTTGAATGACCCACAACTCCTCAGTTGTGGGTCATTCAAACGGTGTCAGCAGTTTAAATTGGCCTGGCCCTGTGTGAGTGTGAAATATATCTCTCTGATATTACCGACAGTCAAACGACTATTTATTAGATGGAGTTTAATAAAAAATAGTCCTACAAATCAAAATTTTCGAAAAACGCGTTATTTTTTATTTTCTACCTAAGTTCCCCTATTTTAGAAGAAAGCTTTCCATCTTTTGTCGAAGACAAAATACAAGGTTTTCATGATATTTTAGATAGACTCTTAAAAAATAACTTACATTCAGCGAGAACCCGTTTTCCCTGAGGCAGTTGGACGAGCTGCTCTTCAGATTGGTATGGAATTAACGTATTCATCATCATCGTATTCGTCTTCATCAGCCTAAAATTTTCCCACTGCTGGAACACAGCTCTCCTCTCTAAGAGAGAGAATGGGCTCTAATCCACAATGCGGCCCATTGCGGTTTGGTAGGTGTCACATGTCTTCGATTTTGATTGATTCTAGGATATGCCCGTGTTTTTACGATGTTATTCTTCACCTTTTTTGAGAGCCATGGTGATGAAATAGATACGGAATAATAGGGGGATGTGCGGTGTTACGCGAATGGATAAAATAAGAAATGAGTGCATAAGAGGAAGTCTGAAAGTTACGCTGGTAACTGAAAAGTCGTGTGGAAATCGATTCAATCAATCAAAACTCATTTATTCAAATTAGGCTGATAATCAGCATTTTTCGTATTTACAAGAGACAGTCCCCCAAAACGCCCACCCTTCGGCACTTTCTAGTGTTTGAGCTGGAAAGAAGAAGTGGCGGAACAAACCCCCAGCAACACATATTCTGTCTGATAGGTTGGTTAGAAGAACCAGACTCGATACAATAGTAGGGCGTAAGTTAAATTTAGATTTACTACAGACACAAATCAATGATAATAAAAAGTATACATATAATAATAAACAATGTAAAAATAAAAAAGTACATAACATATCAGTAAACTAATTTTGTAATGTAAGGCACAATATGTTGGCCGCGGGTTGTACACTAGTTATCGCTGCCTCGACATAGAGGGCTAAGAAGGAACATGGGTGGTTTTTAGTCAGTAGAAGTCTGACACTCCCTTTCGCTCGGCCCAAGAGTGGGAGGGGTTATTCGATGATTTTCCACCCGCCAAAAAAAAAAGCACAATATGTTGTTATCAGTGCTGTAACTATTCATACCAAAGGGCGATTGTCGTGGTTTGGGCATGTGATGCGGGGTAATGAAGAAAATGTCGTGACGAAGGTTATGAATATGAATGTGGAAGGGTATAAGAGTAGAGGAAGACCAAAGAAATGATGGATGGACTGTGTGAAGGATGATAATATATGGTATTAATGAGGTGTCTCATGAGATGACGAAAGGTATGGAAGAGGAAGAAATGCAGTGCCGGCCCCAAATGAATTGCGATAAGGGCAGGAGAATGATGATGATGATGATGGTGGTGGTGGTGGTGATGATGATGGTGATGATGATGATGATGGTGGTGGTGATGATGATGGTGGTGGTGGTGATGGAATAAATTATACAAAGTAAACCGCTACTTGGGTTAGAACCCACAACTTACGGCTCGTAAGACGTATTAATTAGGATTAATACTTCTACCAGTATTGTTGAGAGTGCCCGCCTTCTAGCTGTGGATGAGTCTGACTTTAGGCACAACCATCACCTGTTACAACACTCCCGGCTCGCTACATGTGTGCGATTGAGTGCTCCGTGGGGGGCCACATCGCTGTCAACGTGATGAACGTTGAAACTGTCAGTCGTCCACTTCGGACACCATCAGCATTGCTATCCAACAAGGCAATGCTGCCAGTTTCCTGGCCAATTTTCCTGTTGACACCGATGTAGACGAATTTTTGACGCCTTAAAATTATTTCCTTTTTTGATACTTGTACATATTTTGGTAAAATTAGGTATAGATCTGTAAATTGTAGTCTGTAAATATGTATTATTATGTCGAGTCTATACTGTCCCACTGCAGGGCACAGGCCTCCCTTCCCTCCTTCCACTTTTCGCGATCCAGTGCGGTATAGTAGGCCAATCCTTGGAGAAAGAGTCCAGCTCATCCTGCCATCTCCTTTTGGGCCTGCCGCGTTGTCGTTTCCTGCTCTGTGGTATCCACTGAGTGGTAACTTTTGGCCATTGCTCCTCCGACATGCGGCAGATGTGCCCAGCCCAGTTCCATTTTAACCCAGCATCTGTTAAGCCAGCATCAGCTATGTGGATTTTGGAGCGGAGTATGGTGTTTCTGATGCGGTCCGTAAGTTTTACACCCAGTATACTAAAGCCAGTATACCCAGTATACTAAAATAAGTATGAAATAAATAAAAAAGTGTTACCTTATTTAGCTTGTTTGTTACAAGTTTGTCACTATTTATAAACGCAAATGATTCACAATAAACTTCATATCACTTTATGTTTCTTCTGCGGTTATTCATAAGGAAAATTATGTAAGTAAATCCCTATTTTACTGGAATATTTATTAATCACTTGTATAGTGTCGGGATTGAGTATAGTGCACGTATTCTGACGATGTTTTGGAGAAAAAAAAGCAATGGGAGTGGAACAGATCACATTCCATGCGACTCAGGTAATAAAACGCGTTGCCGACTCGTAGTCACACCAGATTATCACACCAGTATGACAAACAGGAATTTTATTCTCGTTTGTCATAGTTTACTACGTAGTGAAATTGAAAACATTAAAATTACATTTTCTTCCGACTGCGGCGAAGCCCAAAAGGAGCGTTATTGTGTGTTTGACCCGTATGTATGTATGTTCATTTCCTTAGTCATCAGCTCTGGACGGATGAACGAATTTGAATAAATCTACGTCAGGACAGTGCTAGCTTAAAAAAAACGTTCACGAATAGTAAATCTCCTCCTTCTTGGAAGTCGGTTAAAAAGTTGCAAAATCTAAACAGTCGGCAAAAAAACGAAAGTCAGTAAACGCTGCCGATCAGCAGATCGATTTTAAAGGTATTGCACTAGCAATTATCGTATACATGATGTGGAAAAATCATTGGTGTGACAAACGAGGATAAAATTCCTGTTTGTCATACTGGTGTGATAATTTGGTGTGACTACGAGTCGGCAACGACGCTTTCATGGTTCGCAAATATACTTCTATTGTCACTTGCGGGATATCTTCTATCTCATCAACATCATGTCGGTGTAACTGCTTATATAAGCTCCACAACCTAATACGGTAGTTAACAAAAAAAACTAATTAATCCGTCATATAGATTACCAAAACAAATTGGACACGTATTTTTTCTTTTTTTACGTAAACAAACAATGAAGACGAACTGCTTTAAAAACTCGTGTGACGTTATACTCTAAGACATTAGTATGACATTTTTTAACGGTCAGTGACGTCACCGTGTCCAATATTTTTTGGTAATCTACATATATGACGGACTAATTAGATTATTATATTACCACACATTATCGAGTACACATGCTTGCTCGTTAAATACATAATTCTTACGAAATCATGACTGTTTTAATACTTTATCATTTCAGGTCAAGACACACCAAAGGACGAAAATAAAAAAAAAATAGAGCATGGGCAGGGAATCAGGTACGTGTCACCGTTAAGACTAACAGTCAAACCAACAAATTATTACGAATCCCACGTGGTTTTTCATCCTCACCATACCTCTCACAAAAAAAAATCGGGAAACGCGAATGGATAAAATAAGGAATGAGTACATAAGAGGAAGTCTGAAAGTGGCGCCGCCGGTGAATGAAAAGTTGTGTGCTAATAGATTGGCGTGGTATGGACATGTGATGAAAGTGTTGTGATTAAAATGTTGAGTATGAATGTGGATGGGTATAAGAATAGAGGAAGACCAAAGAAACGATGGATGGACTGTGTGAAGGATGATATGGCTAGGAAGGAGGTGACTGCTGACATGACGAGAAATAGAGAAGTATGGAAGAAAAAGACATGTTGCGCCGACCCCAAATAAATTGGGATAAGGGCAGGAGAATGATGATGATGATACTTCTGACAAAACAAACACAATACTCGACTTCATTGAACGGTTTCTACAACTAAAGCTCCTTCGTTTTCAGGTTGGACGTTCCAACAACCAGTAATAATGGTGCAACACTCCATCCGTTCTGCACTGCTGTTTTTGTAAAGAACGTAACTATGAATACTTTGGGCATCATGGAAGGAACGCTTGCGTTGGGACAAAGTTGGACACGGATCGCCAATCTGAACACACGACTCATAGAATCGATTCCGAGTGGTGATACTGACCTAATGAGCAGGTGAGATAAATGATACACACAGGTGACCGTGGCTCAAGAGAAAGAAAATGAAAGTAGTACCTAGTCTAGGTTGTAAGGGTCCTACTAACCTCATCAGTCTGCGGAGGGCTATCTTTTACATCCTGCATGGGTGGTATAAGCTTGTCACAGTCAACTTAGCTTTATCCGTTGTATGGTTGAAGTTCCACGAAGTCGAACAAAGCGCTGTGCGTTTATTCGTTTGTGCCAACCGTCTGTTTGTGAATATCACTGCCGACTTCTCTATTTACCTCCCTTTTCCTATGGAGGTAAGAGAATTCTCTATTTACCGATCTTTATAAACAAAATTTCGTCAAAGTTCGAGTGGTTTCTTCTAAGCAAGCGTTCTCTACTTTAGGCCAAGTCATCGCCTTTCATCAGCCGGGCTGTGCCCAAACGCAAGCCTATTAAGCATAAAAAAATACTGCTGTGAATATTATCGACCTGATGTCACAAAGAGATTGTTTGTTCCAGAATTATGTCAGAGGGTGCTAACCCAAGTGCGACGTGCCGTCTGGAACACGTGTCAGCGTGCCACATTGCCGCAATGCACGACAACGACGCTCTAGACCTGCTGCTCTCCTCAGGAGCTGATAGCTACAGGTGTGATCAGCACGGCAGAACACCCCTCCACCTGGCCGCCTGGACAGGGAACGTGAAGCAGATTGCTGCACTGCTGAACTTTCCGGAAGGTATTTCGTATTGTTACGAAGAAACATTCAGTCCCTTTTCTTTACGGTTTTCCGGTATATGTCACTACGCTTAATGAAGTAGCTTCATAATGTTTTAAACTCTCAAATAGTCCCGTGGAACATCCGTTTTTTTTTTAATAAACCTCTTGCTGAAATCTATGTGTTATTTTAATTTCAGCTTTGGGAAAAAGTGCGGTAGATAATGTGTTGTCGATTAAAACTATAAAAGAAGAGACGAGCCATAGTCTATTGGTTAATAAGCTGACAAACGTACCATGTCGCCGGAACCTCGAGTCTTCTCTGCCGGATGAATGGAGCGACGGCGTGGAACACAAGTGCAAGAATTTCAAAGAAATTGTAGGTGCTTTGTGAACATAATTTAATCAGCTCTGCTTTCAAATCGTGAAGAAAAAGCCGGTAGAGAATCAGTCACCAAAACATCGAATACATAATGAGTGAAATTCACCAAACTACACTAGGCCCGCGTGTTGGGTTGTGGTAGCGAATCACAATCTCTCACAGAGAGAAGGCCTATATCCCAGCAGTTCTGGAGCAGCAATGGCAGTCCTGACTTAAATAAACCCGTAACTCGATGGTTTGAACCCAGTCAGACTCATTACTTTGTGTAGTTTATTTCAGCATGAATGGTCTCAAAACCGGTGAAGGAAAACGTTCTAACGAAATGGGCTGCATATCCTAGGACCAAAAATTTGAAGACGTGATTGTGACAACATTATAGGCTGAGAAACACGTTTGTCCGATACGGTTCATCTTCTGGAAGGAATGTGTAAATATTTGGTTTCTGTTTGTTCTGCGCGGCCAGTTGCCGGTGTTTCAGGAAGGATGGACGGCGCTGCACGCAGCCAGTGCCCGCGCACACTACCATTGCGTGCAGTTACTGCTCGCTGGCGGCGCAGACGTGAGCGCGGAAGATCATCTTCATAGGACTCCACTGGACGTTGCTGGCTGTGCTTATTATTCTGGTCTCAAAGTTGATGTTCATAAGTAAGATACTTCCCTAAAATGGCATGTGTGATATGTTTTTAAACTGTTATAAGAAGAAAAATTGTAAATGTAATATTTATTTTCAGTTTTATAGAAACCGTAGACTTACTACTGAAAGCTGGAGGCAAGTTCCTCAAGTGCTCTGACCAAAGTAATCCTGTGGATACTCCGCTACACACTGCAGTGGAGCTAGAGAGTGTGGCAGCCGTAAAACAGCTGCTGCAGGGTGGTGCGTCTCCCACTGCGTGGAACAGTCGGGGATTTACTGCCATGCATGTGTGTGTTGAGAAGCGAAATAAAGAGCTATTGCAGGTAATTTATGCAAATCAGACCAGCTTATCGTATTTATGAAAAAATTGTTTTAGCAAGCGTCTTCGCTTGCGTATAGTCAGATATTATCCCACGAGATTGTTTAAAATATAGCTTATGAGACTCGGGGATGACACATATAGAATGTAACTTTCCATTAGTGGTTTATCACATCACGCCTGTAATAAATAAAATGAAATAAGTCATAGGACTTATTTCATTTTATTTATTATTTATACGTTCACCCCTTATAAAATTATAATAATATATAGATATTATTATAATTTTATTAGGGGTGAACGTATTGCCATCAACCGGGCACAGGTCCAGGCTCCGTGGCTGCTACTCAGAAATTTCTGATAGAAAAGCCCAACACTTTGCCCGACGTAGGAATAGAAGCCAAGACCATACACAGCAGTCGGGCTGGTGACCCCTAGACGAACGAGACAGTCAAAGTAGTGGTTTATTAGTTATAGATTTTTAGAAGTTCTTTCAAAGATTACCTTACCACAGTTATTACCATATTTTACCTCTTTATAATATCACTTGCTGTTGCCAGTCACTATGAGTTAATCCAGGTTATAAACTATCTGTGTAGCAAATTTTATCCAAATCCGTACAGTAGTTTTTGCGTGAAGAATTCACACATACACACTCACCAACTTTCGGCTTTATAATATTAGTGTGACGACAATCGTCTGCCCATTCCCTGGTTGTATACTATTAATTCCGTATTGTCATTTTTACAACGTCAAGAGGAAATAAAAATATGGACACTAAAATAAGCTTATGGTGGGCTTATGGTCGGCGAGCCACAAAATACAGCTACATGTTGTGTCCCACTAATATTTTATGTCTTTTTTATTCTAGTTATTAGCAAATCATAAGTGTAGCTACAACCCTTTCTTAGTGAATGTGGAAGTGATAGACCGGACAGGCTCCAATGTGCTCTGTGCGGCAGTGAGAGCAGAGTGGATACAAGGAGTCTGTTTAGCTCTCGATGCAGGAGCTAGCATCGCCACGAAGGTACTTGTGATGCTTCATTCTTATGATTTTGTTAAGACAAGTTATAGTATTCAGTTTTACAAACTATATAACCTGAAAACCTAATAGGGTATTACACAAAAAAAAATCTAATTAGTCCGTCTGTTAGATTATCGAAAAATATTGGGTACGTGTTTTTTGTTTTAACAAATTTATAAAAAAATACGAAAATAAAACGTGTCAAAGATCACGAGTGGGTGTTTTTGACGTCATTTATTGCCGCACTCAGAGCGCTTTAATGATTACTTAGGCCGTCACTTAATAAAGGTTTTGACAGTTTTATCATACAAAAGCTAAATCTAATCCGCTAAATTGAAGAAAATTTTATCTAATAGCTTCTTCGAGCGAATTTAGTAACTGTTTTTTGTGCTGTTATATACATTTATAGTCTTATCTTTTGTGATGTCATATTATTTATATACTTACTACATGTGGAAACTTGTAATTGGCCATATTTTGTCTAAACTACTACTAACTATCTGTTTAGCTGTAAGTTTTCCCAAAAATGAAATAAATAAATAAATAAATAAAAAGTATGTCAAATCATTACTAAGTCACGGCTTAAGTAATCATTAAATATCTCTAAGTACCGCAGCAGTAAGCGGGTAAAAAAGTACAAACCGTGTGACGTCACACGACTTTACACGAAGCACTGTATCGTCTTCATCTTTTGTTTACGTGAGAAAATCAAAAATATGTGACCATCATTTTTTGAAAATCTTTCTGGGGAACTAATTAGATTTTATTGGTGAAATACTCTGTCCAAGCTTACTTTTGAAAAGATTGTTTTCATAATGTTATAATTGTATCATTTACGTTTCAGGCTAACGGAGAATCTCCCATGGAAATCGCAGCACGATTGGGTAACCTAGTTATACTTCAAAAGATGTTAGATATTGCGCAAGACAGAAACATCAATTATAGCAATGATGAAAGGACAAATGCACTTTTCAAAGCAATTTCTCACAACCACCAAGATGCCCTTGAATTTTTACTTGAAAACGGTTTCAGCATTGAAACAGTCAACTCAGATAAAGTTAATGTTTTTCATATCGCTACTAAATATGGTAGAAAAGAAATACTGGAATATTTACTTGCGTATTATAGCAACATTAGAGAAGAACTGATCAATATGTATGACCGCGTTGGTCCACCATTGTATTACGCTGTCGAAAAAAATCACGACGATTGTGCAGCATTGCTAATCTCGAAAGGAGCTAAAGTAAATGTCAAATGCGAGAAACATCGTGATAAACCAACGACACTTTTGCATATAGCTGCTAGAAAAAACCATTGCAAAATAGCAACAATGATTATAGATAAGGACAGTAAAACAGTTCATGTTACTAGTTATGAATTAGGGTGGACACCTTTGCATGAGGCTTGCTATTCCGGAAACAGAGAAATGATTAAATTACTCCTTAGTAAAAGAGCTGACCTTTCTGGAGATCCCGATGCATACACGAATACCCCTATTGAGCTGCTGATGAAATACGTGTCAAAACCAACTGAATTCCTTCAAGATATATTCGACTCATGTATATCAAGCAAGGATGAGAGTCACCAAAACTGTTCGATTACTGATCTTTGTATTAAAGTAGACTACACAGTGCTAGACCCGCCGTGTGAGGCTCAGGTACAGGCTAAGGATGTTCAGGTTAAAAGGAAACAAATGAGGGTGATTCAGGCTTTGCTTGATACTGGAAATACATATGATCAGGAGAAGCTGCTCCTTCATCCTTTAGTAGAAAGCTTTTTGTATCTAAAATGGAGATCGTTATCACCATTTTTCTACAGTTCATTGGCATTACACATATGCTTTGTGTTTTGTCTCAACATGTTTACCTTCTCCCTGTTCAGCAAATACAGGATAATTGAATCCACCCTTAACGTATTCCTTAGCAGCTTTTGGATTTTTCTCATCTATTTTTCAATCTTTTGCATTGCAATACAGGTAATTGAAACATTTTATATCAATTCTTAAATGAAAGGGTTTCCACTTGTTCGCATTTAACAAAATGTTTTTGTTAAGGTTAAATTGACTTACCTCTGTAGCACAGAGCGTGGTCGTAATAGTTGATTTGCACTTGTGAGAGTCTTTAAAAATGTTATTAGTTTTATTTTAGTATTTAGCACGACACGAACACGAACAGACACTTTTGTTTTACATTGTCAAAGTCAGTACATTGTTTTTTTATGTCACATAGCATTCACAAAATATCCATCTCAAAAGAGTTCACTACACTTGATGCTATGCAACCTTTAACACTTTCCCTCATTAATTAAGTGTATGGCACTGTATACCCAGGGCATCTCGGATTGTAACGAGTCTTGGCCTAGGAACTGCCTTAGTCATAATATCTGCCAATTGAGTAGCAGTTCCAGTCTTCTGTACATCCACAAGTCCGTCTTGTACAGTTTCTCTTACGAAAAAATGTCTCACTCGGATGTGTTTGGTCTGCTTATGGAACTCTGGATTGTATGCAAGACGTATGGCTGCTTCATTATCAACTTTTAACGTGGGTACTACTCCGCCCATTGTAGTAAGTGAGGAGAATATTCTCTGGAGCCACACAAGTTCACGAGCGCCTTCACTTGCTGCTACTATTTCAGCTTCGGTAGTTGAAATCGCGACTGAAGATTGTCGTTGGCTTAGCCATGATACTATTCCTCCAGCAAAGAGACATGCAACTCCCGTTGTAGAGCGTCCTGTTTGTTGGTCTCCTCCATGATCCGCATCACTGTAGCCTTCTATTACGTTGGAATCATGTTCTGCTTTATATGTTATACCAAAAGAACATGTCCCTTTTATGTATCGCATTATCCGCTTAACACTTAGCCAATCTTCATGTGTCGGTTTTTCCAGATTTCTTGAAACTAATCCAACTGCATACGCTATATCAGGTCGCGTTCCTGTCATTAAGTACGCTAAAGCACCTACTGCCTCTCTATATGGAAACTTCTTCTCTTCCTCCTTGTTAACTTTCCCTGCTTGAGAAGTCATTTCTATTGGCGTTGAAACTGGATTACATTCTGACATTCTAAAACGTTCCAGTATCTTTTTGGCGTACGTCTCTTGTTTGATTGTAATGGAGCCATCTTTCGACTGAGTTATCTCAAGTCCAAGGTAATAAGACGCTGGCTTGCTTGTGATCTTTAGAGCATCCCCTAATTCTTTGAGGAATTGGTTCGCCAAATCTTTGTCAGAAGCGGCTACAAGCCCATCATCTACGTAGAGAGTTATCAAAAGTTTCTTGTCACCTATTTTCTTTGTGAATAGGCAACAATCAGCTGCATTTTGCTGAAAACCTTTCTCTAACAAGGTTTCCTCAAAGCATGAGTTCCAGCATCTGGGAGCTTGCTTGAGTCCGTATAAACTCCTTTTAAGTAGACATACATTTGAAGTTCCGTCATTGAATCCATCCGGCTGCTGCATGTAAATTTCTTCCTTTAGCTTGCCGTTGAGGAATGCTGTTGAAACATCAAACTGCGTCAAATATAATTTTTCTTTGGCTGCGACACTTAATAAGGCTCTGATGGTGGCCATTCTAGCAACTGGACTATAAGTCTGTTCGTAATCAATTCCTTTCCGTTGCTTAAAACCTTTTACTACGAGCCTAGCCTTATATTTGTCAATACTGCTGTCTGGGTTTCGCTTGATACGAAAGATCCACTTGCAAGGGAGTGGCTTTCTATCTTTAGGTAGCTTACAGAGTGTCCATACGTTATTTTCCTTTAGAGAGTTCATTTCACTCGTCATTGCCTTGACCCACTCTGCGCTATCATCCCTCGCAATAGCTTCTTTATATGTCTCGGGAAAATATTCTGTCCCTACGAAACACACGTAGTCTTCGAACTTCTTAGGACGTGAGAGGCAAGTTCGATCGCGTAAGTTGTATTGAGATCTCGCGTCCAACAACGGTGGTTCAACTATCTCTAACTCCTCGTCAGCGTCAACGAACTCTTCGTTAGCACTCTCATCCTCTCTGGTTTCGTTGCTATCTCCCAAAACTTCACCATGTATATGATCATCATTTTCTCCATCTCCCTCTGGAGCATATTCATGATTAGTTTCCTGCTGCTCTATAGCACTTTCTGGCATAGCTTCTTGCGTAATCGTTTGGTTATCACGCTCTGAACTTGATGTTGAAGGATTAAAAATCCGGAACTCGACGTCAGTTTGGAAGGTTATGTCCCTCGACCTTTGCGTTTTGTTTCCGTCCCATATACGATAACCGTCATCGTTTTCATAGCCTATAAGCTTGCCTTTTATTGCCTTTTTGGTGAGTTTTTTTCGTTTTTGTTTTGGAACGTGAGCAAAGCATTCACTTCCGATAACTCTCAAGTGACTTATCTTGGGTTTTTTCCCATGCCCAAGCTCGTAAGGTACCTGACCCTCAACTCTTGATGGACCTGTCCTGTTAAGTACGTACGCGGCAGTGTTGACAAGTTCTGCCCAGAGCACTTGTGGTAGTTCTCCTCTTGCATGTATCATAGATCTCGCAGCTTCAACTAAAGTACGGTTTTCGCGCTCACTACATCCATTCTGCTCAGGAGTGTAGGGCATTGTCAGCCGTTGTTGAATGCCATATTTGTGTAAAATATCTCGTACTTCTCTGTTGTCAAACTCTCCTCCGTTATCGCTAAGAATCGTCTTGATTATAAATCCAGCAGTCTTGGCTTCTTGCAACATTTAAAGAAGTTTATTCTTAACTTCAAACTTATTTCTGATGAAGTAGACCATGCGGCAGCCAGAGTAGTCATCCTTAAAGAGTACGTAATATTTGTATTTTGAGATGCTATCTGCGAAGGGACCGCAAACATCGGTGTGAATCAGCTCTCCTACAGCTGTTGCTCTTTCCCTTTTTCCGAACGGTTTTCTGTGTGACTTCCCATAAATACAGCCTTCACATTTGATGTTGTCAGGACTCAACTGTACTCCAAGCTCTCTCTTCACGAGGCGGATCACATGTTTCTTGTCCTGATGTGCAAATCGCTCATGATATAGCTGTAACATATTAGAGCCAGTCACAGCATTGACCTCTATGGTCCTAGGTTCAATTGGCATGACCGTCTTCATGTTCAACCTGTAAAGTCCTGCATAATGGACTCTCTTTCCAACAACTCTAGTTGTGCCTCCAATATCTAGCTTGCACTCTCTAGTCGTGGAACTGAAGATGCTGTCCTGCATCCTGTCTTGTGCTGCAAGCGGTGAGAACAGATTCTTTGTTAGTGATGGTACTAACCATACATCGTTGAGTGTTATTCGCTCCCTCTTGCCACTGACATTTGATTCCACCTCAACGGTGCCTTTTCCTATCGCAGGTATGATGCTCCCGTCCGCAGTCGATACGGTATGGTCTGAATCAAATTCGTGAAACTCCTGGAAATAAACTCTCTTTACTGCAATGTGAGTTGTGGCTCCATTGTCAACGAACCAGCTTTTCCTGTCTTGAGTTTGTCCTGTGGAACAGGCGTTCACTAACAGAGAAATATGTTGTACTTGCTTTGACGTTGAACCAGCTCCTGATGTGCCTGGCGTGGGTTTCGGTGGCCTCCCATCCTTTATCCACTTTTTGCACTTCCGAACTCTGTGTCCTTTGCCGGAACAGTAGTTACAGATGAGCTCTTTCTCACTGCTTTGCTTGCTCTTGTGTTCTGTGCGTGTTGCCGTTAAGGCCTCATGCTTTATGTGCTCTTTACTACCGAGTGCTCTTTCAAATGCGCACAAGTGACTCGTTAAATTGTCCACTGTCCGTTCACTTTGGTTCAGTAATAACCAGCTTGATTTGAAAGCAAAGTATTTTTCATTCAGTGTGTCTAGGATTTTGCAAATCAGGAATAATTCCGGCAGCTTGACATTGGCATCTTTCTTTGTTATTTCTGCGTTTAAATTTGTCCAAATGTTTTTCAGTTTTGACATGTGAGTAGAAACGTCATCCTCATTGTGACGTTGAAAACTGAAAAAATTCTGTACACAAATTGTATGCCCTGTCATCTGACTGTCCGTCAAATAATCTGTGCAGTTCCTGCCAGACCTCTTTAGTTGTCTCAAATCGCATTACTTTTTTAAGCGTATCTTCGGACATATTAGTAGTTAATATGAGCAGAGCGCTACATTCAGTCTTCCTATATCTAGCCATGGCCAAATTATAGGTGCCGACTTCAGCGTCACCAGCTCCTTGGGCGGGGGCAACGGGTTTTTCAAGGGTTCCTTCGGCTGCTTCCATTGCGCCATCTACACCTCGTAGCATTATGGAAATTTTGTATTTCCATGTGGCCCAATTGTCTTTCCCCTCTAGATTGCCTATTTGCAATTTTGAAGTAAAATTTTCCATTTCGACAAATCTCCTTATTTTTACTTTTCTGGGCCCATAACCTGTTAAGGTTAAATTGACTTACCTCTGTAGCACAGAGCGTGGTCGTAATAGTTGATTTGCACTTGTGAGAGTCTTTAAAAATGTTATTAGTTTTATTTTAGTATTTAGCACGACACGAACACGAACAGACACTTTTGTTTTACATTGTCAAAGTCAGTACATTGTTTTTTTATGTCACATAGCATTCACAAAATATCCATCTCAAAAGAGTTCACTACACTTGATGCTATGCAACCTTTAACAGTTTTCTGTTATCACTAGGATATCATCTTCATTAAAAAGAACGGCATAAGGTACCTTCAGTATTTGGAAACATGGTTAAGATTCTTGTCCACGATGCTGGCCTTTATCTTGCCTCTAATAGTGTCATGGGATTCAAGTTGTCAGGCAGAGTGGGTACGACTCTTCAGTGCAACCACAGTGTTCTTTAGCTGGATTAAATTAATGTTACTGCTCTCCGGATTCCCAAAAATTGGATATTATGTTCTGATGTATGAAAAAGTGGCAAAAAGAGTAATAATTGTGAGTTTTCTTTTGTTTTACATAAAACGAGTTGATTTTAGATTTGCATGAAAAAACAGTATTTTTATTGCTTTATCATGTAGTTAGTGCCTAAAATGGCGACAGAGCTTTTATACCGTCCATGGGCCTATGACTTGATAATAAAAATTAAAATCCATTTTCAAATTGCTTTTTTATCTTTGAATATTATCAAATTCATATAATATTATTTTCGTTCCTTATATTTGGCTTCTCTATGAGCTTCATGATGAAAATAATAAATAAAATAACTTATAGTATTTATGGGTAGTCGTGATATTTTTTTCTAATTATTATTTTTTCTTTACATTTCAGATACTTGTACCGCTTGGTCTTCTCGTTGTTGGCTTTTCCATAAGTTTCATGATACAGTTTCATGCACTGCCACCATTTGAAGGATTTTGGTCGTCTCTCCTGATGACGACGGTTATGATGTCATCAGAACCTGGGTATAAAGATACTTTCAATAAGGAACACGAATCAGCATCTCTCATCATGTTGCGATTAACATTTGCAGCTTTTCTGTTCCTCGTTACAATAGTTCTCATGAATCTGTTAGTTGGTGTGGCCGTTAACGACGTCAAAGATTTAGAAGATTTAGGTCACAGAAAGAAATTGGAAAAGCAGGTGGAATTTATAACAGCATTTGAAGATACTGCTTGGCGTAATTTTGTTAGAAAAATACTCCCAGAGGCACTATTTAAAAAATGGTATGAGGACATGAAATGGCAGAACATTATCGAGATGCGGTCGCGATGCTTTGATAAATGCATGCGCAGCAACTGGTATCATTTACCTGCTCGCATAAGAGAAGCTATTTTTGAAAAGGCTCAGTTGCAAAAGAAACAATCGGATGAAATACAAGACACAATGCTGTACTATATGAAATTGAATGAAATACATAAAGTGATTGTCAAAACTGACAACAGCGAGCCAACAACGACTCAGAGGCTGGCCACTCTAGAAACAACGGTTTACAAAATATTTGAAGAAATTTGTAAATCACGTACAGAAAATGCGGGCTAAGTTTCGCTTAGGGAAGAAACAGCAATTGTAGCGGCGCTAATGTCCGATTACGGCTAATTTTTGTATGCAAAATGAAAACATAGAATTACGTACAGGGAAACTTTCTTAAGAAAAGTTGTTTTTAGTAAATCAATTTTGGCATAGTTATTTCTTAGTTAATAATAAAATTTGTGGTTAGAGAAAGTATATAAAAATACGAAACAGGTGTATTTTTAAATAAGCTGCTGCAACCGGGAGAGGATCTGGAATCGAACTCATATGGGAAAATTATATTTTCCGATGAATTTCCCAATCTAGTTCTCAGCGTGTTGATGACAAATCTTTACTAAATAAATTAAATATATTTGGTTCAATATTCAACCATGTGAACCATGCAGGATGACCTTATTGTTATTATAAAGAAATGAAGAGTGTTTGGGTCAGAAAGTACTCGCAAGAACGAATTGAATGACATCGTCAGCAACTCAAAAGTATAGACATCACAGCATACTCATTGTTTTGAACACAGAACAGGGTTTTGAATAAGTTGCCATTTCAATTTCAGAGGTTGCAATTTCCCTTAAAAATTGTCTTTTACAATGACGATTAACAAATACCAGGCCAAAACCTTAAAAATGTATATTGTTGTGCAATTCCGTGGTTCTCATACGGACAATTTAGCAAGTGCCCAAAACTTGCACGTGCTGACGGAAAATATTATCTAAGTCATTTAATTTTGTATACTTTTGTATACATATAAAAATACAGTATGAAAATAAGTAAAGAAATATAACCTAACAAGCCTTTGATTTATTCACTTTGAAAAAATGAAGTTGTAAAGCGCTATAATGTTCCAGTTTTGAAGACATCATTTTCCAAGGCTCATTTGAACGAGGTTAGATGCACAAATTAAATTATTCTTCGAGAAAACAAAAAAATATGTGATTTTATTTCTGTTTAAAATACGACTTCGGTCTAGGTTACTGGCTACTTCAGTGAAAAATAGACTTCTATGTCTTCAAAACTATAACATTATGGCGCTTTACAACTGGGAATAAAGCGACAAAATGAGGCAACGATAATAACAAATTTTGTTCCCTCATTCACTATAATTTTATTAGAAAGAAAGAAAGAAAGAGAAAAAGAAAAAAGAAAGAAAAAGTACTTATTGGTTTTGGCAAAAAAAAAACAAAAAATAAAAAAGCTTAAAACATAAGAGAAACACTTATTATTAGGACATACATATTTTAAATTAAAATTAGTCCCGTATGAAGCCAAAAGGCCATTATCTCAGCATGGTGCATGCGTGTGTACATTGCTCATGCATGCATGCAAGCATGTTACTAAATTCTGCCTCAAAGAATTACAGCGCCCAAAGGGACGCCTTTTGTAGTCATTACCAACATTATCAATTTTACGAAATAACACTATGGCTCTAAAAGATCTGAAAAAAATGCGTTGTTCTATTTTTTCGTTTAATTATAGCTTTGACTTAGACGACAGCTGCTATACAAGGAAAATTGTTATAACCATATGATATAGGTACATGCAGTTAATGTTATTGTAGATGGACTACAGACAGAGATTTCACTATATGAATACTTCTTTTTATTCGTAATAAAGAGGGGAATTAGAACCAGTATCAACAATCATTAAGTAAATCTTCAAGATGAACTTGGACTGAGGACATCGAGTAGACCTAGTGTCCTCTATTTCGACTTCGGGAAGGCGTTCGAATGAGTTTGCAATGACACTCACCTGACGAAATAGTGTTTTTTCCTGCTCCTACGCTATTATTTTCTGATTAATTTCGTTGCGGGATCCAAGACAGTTAAATCATTTCTCCGGGACTTCGTCGAGCTTCATTGTCTCGGCACTTTTTTTGTGGTCGCCACTGTTGATTCTGGCTGACCGGAGTTACAGTGGTTTGGGAATAGTGTGGTGGGCTTGTCCCTTAAAAATACATAATATTACATCACGCCATGTAATACTCGATGGGAAAAAGAATCCACAAATCTAGACACCGTGATTGCTGCTGAAAGTCCCGATGGAAACTGATGATGAAGCGATAAAAATGTCGCGGTAGCGACAACTCGACGCATATCTACAATAGTAGAATTTATTATAATAATATGTTTTTTTTAGTTTTTTTATTATAAGTTTTGTACTAAATATTCAAAAATGTAAATTATATTTTGTATAATAAATAAAGGAAATAATAATATTATAAAGAGGAAAGACTTGTATTTTTGTGTGTATGTTTGTATTGCTCCATAATAAAACCGATTTGGACATATGGAATCCAACTGTGGTCGACAGCCAGCAAATCCAACATTATGAGGCTGCAGGAAGCCTAAAACAATACACTAAGTGTGCGTTCCTCGGCGCCCTGGTACTCGCTAAATTGGAAACTCATGAGTATCTGGAATTTCCGACCATTTTGGACGAAGCAAAACAATACTCAGCCAACTACAGGGACCGCTTGACAACTCATCCAAACCCGTTATCCAGTATGCTCCTCCAGCCAAATCCAATTAGAAGACTCAAGAGAGCCGATGTGCTGCAGCACTAAGAGGAAATGGAGCAGTGGCTCTACCGCTCCAAACTCCAACCTCCTCCAACACACCTCATTATAGTCTAGGCGACTGATCGCAGGTCTGCAATATATGAAAAAAAAAATGTTTGTAATGAATAAACTCAAAAACTTCTGCACCGATTTTAAAAATTATTTCACCATTACAAAGCTACATTCACCCGGAGTGACGTACGTCCACGTCCACGGGAACGGGAATTACGCGGGTGAAATCGCGTGACGTCCGCTAGTACCTATATATTTTTTTTTAAAAACATACCAATCGAATTGAGAACCTCCTCCTTTTTGGGAAGTCGGTTAAAAAGAAAAGTCCTGATTGACTGACTGGCTCATCAATACCCAGCCTAGAAAGCTAAAATGTTGCGCAGAGGTATTGTTTTCTGATGAAGCCAGAATCTCTTTGTGTGGAGAGGACCGACGCCGGCGAGTGCTGCGAAGACCACGGGAACGCTATGCAACCCTAACGGAGTTTAATTGGGAATGAAATTAAGTATGGATAATCGACATTTCTGTAGTATATCCGATATCCACGCGGATGAAGCCGCGGGCAAAAGCTAGTTTTGTTATTACATACGTTCAATGTAAACCAAGAAGGAGGAAAACTTATTAAATATTGGTTTATAATAGTCATCATTATTTGCACTGCTTACCCAAAACAGTATTCGTCTGTTTCTGGAGTGTTACACACGGATACTAAGGTCAGGAGCCATGGAAAATAACGACTATGAAAATGATGATCCCAAAGACGGTGATGGTGATGTTGATACATCCAAGATAGTTTTTTGCTCAGGTATTTTCTTTTTATTCTTTAAGTTTGTTAAGCCGGTGTTCCTGGTTGTCCTACTATATCCTACTAATATCATAAACGCGAAAGTTTGTTTGTTACTCTTTCACGCAAAAACTACTGAACGGATTTGGATAAAATTTGGCACAAAGATAGTTTAAAACCTGTGTTAACACAAAGGATACCATCTAAGGGTTTTTATCCCGGTAGTATGATTCCGCGGGACAAACTGTTATTAGTTTTATAATTAGTTTTTTTATCCAAACTAATATTATAAAGAAGAAAGATTTATTTGTTTGAACCGATTTAACTCAAAAACAAGTGTAAAAAAATGTACAACGTCTTTCATCGCATGCGCAGCGAAAACAATTTCATTTTTTTAAATAACACATCAATTTCTATAAAAAACAAGAATAACAAACGCCTATCTAGAACGTATAACTCACATTAAAGTAACTTCTTTTGCTATGGAAATCTAAACTAATTACTATCACTATACAGATTACAGAACAAAATCCTCCGCCGCGTCTGTAAGTCTGTCACCAATGGATGAAGTGGTTATCGAGGAAGGTTTTAGCATAATTTCATGATTTCTTTTGGTCGCGATAACTGACATACACGCGGGTGACGCCGCAGGCATCATATTCATTCAAAAATTAGACAAAATAGGAATGCGATAGCACCTCGGGCAGAAGGCCTCCACAGTTTTGCTACTACATAATAATACGCACTATTTTATCGCTTTCTATGATCATTTGGCATAAACATGACTCCTGATGGATTTATGATTGAAAAGAGTGTCCACGAAGTTTCTTGCCATTCTTCTCATGAGACATACGCTTTGGAATTGGCAACGACAGTGCACTGATAGTTATTATGCCTTGTGAGTGGGATTGTAGCTTGGTTTATTAGCTTATTAAAATTTAGTATTTGTTCGCCTATTCAAAAGAGCCTGAAGCTGGCCTACTTGAAATAAATGTTTTTGATTTTGTTTTTGGTGTGGTTCGTGCCTTACCTAGTATCAAAGTTAAAATGTTGCCCATAAGCCTATAACTCAGCTTTACATGTCGTAGAGAAAGAAAGAAATTATCTCTGAGGCATAAATATGGCTGAATCTCCTCGTCCAATGCTCTGGTAGTTTTGGCTCGTTGGCATAGACCTTTGTCTTGAAATAACCCCATTAAAGGAAATCGAGTGGTGTTAATTCACATGATCTAGGAGGTTAACTCAGATAAGAAGAAGTAAGTTTACGTAGAAGATAAAACAACGTTGTCAAAGGCCTTAACGCTCCCCGTTCTCTGATAGGTAACCATTTTAAGAGCAACCAAATGTGCGGATACGTTACCATACTTACGGAGATCAAATACGAATCAAATGAAGTTATTAAGAAGTCGGTCCAATTTTTTGAAAAGATTTGCATTCAAGTCTTACTGCCGCACTCAGAGAGCTTTAATGATTACTTAGGCCATCACTTAGTAAAGGTTTTGACAGTTTTGTCATACAAAAGTATGTCAAACCATTACTAAGTGACGGCTTAATTAATCATTAAATATCTCTGAGTACCACAGTTAGTAACATATACAGGGTTATTTCTAAAACACCGTTAACCTTGCAAGACTATTACTATCATCATAAAACAACAACTTTTGTTTTATGACTTTTTACAAAACATAATACATTTTTCAAAAACAAAAGTTCAAGATTTCGTTGTCCTATCCAACACATTTCAGCTCTGTATTTTGCTGTACCTACCTACGCCTGTCGCGCACTGTCGTAACTCGCTACGCTACGATTACCCCGCTGCCCTTACCCCGCTCCCCTCGCTATTGTGCCAAGACTTGGTAACATTTAGAGCGTACAATTTAAATATTTTTATTTTTGTAAGTAAATTTTTAAAAGTCATAGAACAAAAGTTGTTGATTATGATGTTAGCAACTTAGTACTGAGAGGTTAACGGTGTTTTACAAATAATCCTGTATAACAATCAATTAGTATGGGTAAGATAAGGGGCAAAACCACTGACAAAAAAAAGTAGTTAAAAAACTAAAAAACTCAACTGAAAAAACTGAAAAGCAAAAACAGGCACATTTTAAATTAAACAAAACTTAGAAGCAGGGGGGGTCCATTCTATTTTTAACCGACTGCGGCGAAGCTCAAAAAGAGGGTTATCATTTCATAATTTTATATTCAAATGAACCCCGCTTACTTATTATTATTGCTTATGCTTATTATTATAGTATTTCTTTTTTTGCTTTTCTTTTTTTTCAGTCGGGTTTTTTTACTTTTTCTTTTCATTTCTAACTTTTTAGTTGTTTTGTGTTTGTTCTTTCGTTGGTCGCGTAAAATTGACATGACATACACCAGTAAACAAAGCAATTTCCAAAGACAGAATTCAGGACCCGATGGAAGGGTAAATATTTATGAAATTATCGACAATGACGAATACTGCTGTTAAATTATCTTCAAATGTATGAGTCAAGATATTTTTTCCTTATACAGTCATTAGAAACACTGATGAATTGCGTAAGTTACACTTTTAACACAAGGAAAAATAATGTCATAATAAGATTTGTAGAAAACTTTACCGCTGAAAAACCGACTCCGACGACAAGACGCAATAAATTTCAAGAACTCTATTTGATATTATAGGCACCAAGGCATGATGAGCTTGGTTAAGTTGAGACTATTGTTTCATAATCACTATTCCCCTTATTTATATTTATAAAAAAATCTTAATTTTAATTTTAAAAAAAAAACTAATTCAAATTCCAATCCAAATCCAATCCAATTATTTTATTTTTTATTTTTTTTTCTAAACAGGGATGTTTACTGACTAAAAAAAAATATGATTCTAATTAGTCCATCCGTTAGATTATCGAAAAATATTGGATACGTATTTTTTGTTCTATCAAATCAATAAAAACTGACGGAGATAAAACGCGTCAAAGATTTGAGTGGGGGGTTGTTACGTCACTGACCGCTAAAAAATGTCATACTAATGTCTCAGAAAATGACGTGACACGAGTTTTCAAAGCACTGCATCGTCTTTACTGTGTGTTTACGTGAAAAAAGAAAAATACGTGTCCAATATTTTTTTTTGGAAATCTATCTGACGGACTAATTAGTTTACTATTTTTGTTAACTACTCTATTGTTTTGTACTGCCTTCGTCTTCCATACTTCTCTATTCTTCGTCATATTAATTCGTATCATATACATTAGTTCATCCAACGTTTATTTTAACGTTTAACCCACGTTTAACCTTACCAAAAGTTATCGTAATAAGTACCTGCACTAACTGGGTGAGAAGGTTAGATAGGCAGTCGCACCTTGTAACATACTGATATTCAGCTGCATTCAGTTAACCTGAAATACGATCCCAACATAGTTGTGTAAGGCTAGGATGATTGGGAACGGCAATGATGATGATGATGTTACCTAATATCTTCAAATATTTCTCATGCATCATTCATACGTCACAAATGCCCATAAATATAAAATTTAACCCCCATTAAACCGACTTAGCTTACAAACAGATATTACGGAACAAAATATTTGTATAACCTACAGATAGTTGTTTCGGGTCTGGGTATTTGCGTATGTGAGTGCATATTTTTGTGAACGCACCCACGATACAGGAGAAATTCCTAGTGCATAAACAGATTGTAGATACAACATTTAAATTAAATTATAACAACAGGTAACACAGAGTTGTAGTCTACAATTAATTGATTGAAGCTCTGTCCTCCTAGCTAGGCTACAAAATAGCCTGTGTTAAGGAGACACAGTTTCTTTCCCTCGGTACTAATTGTCTCTGGTACGTGTTACATGACTGTGCGGATTAGCAAAGAGATTTATTAACAGACAGTTATGCAAAATAATCTACAATGAGAAAAAAATATAAAAATTAAAAATTCATATGAAATTATTTGTCAGAATTCAAGTTGCTAAGTATAATATATAGTTATAGAGATTTCGTGATTAGTCAGTAAGTGAATAGGTGTTGCGCTATCATAAAAATATATCTAACTACAAAGGCATAATCATCACCAGCCATAAGACGTCTACTGCTTGACAAAAGCCTCCCCCATAGAACGGCAGCCTGTCGTTTGCATCCACCGGTTGCCCGCGACTCTCACGATGTCATCGATCCACCTGGTGGGACGCCTACCAACGCTGCATCTTCCGGTTCGTGGTCGCCACTCGAGAACCTTTCTTACCCATCGGTTATCGGTTCTTCGAGCGATGTGGCCTGCCCGTTGCAACTTCAACTTGCATGTTCTGAGAACTTTGTCGAAGTTAGATGTACCTAGTTTAACAGTTTGTCTGAGGTAGAAATAACTCCCAACAAATACCGGTATCACAAAGGTTTCCATAAAAGTATTCTATCCTTTTCTGTGAAGGCGTAAAAAATTATAATCGACAAAGAAAATTATTTTCGAACTGATAGTATTGGTATAGCATCTTCATCAGCCTAGCCATTTTCGTAACTATTTTGGGGTCAGCTTCCAGTCGGATGCAGCTGATTACCAGCATTTTACATAAAGCGACTTCTTATCTGACGTCCACAAGCCAGTAAGTAGGTACCTACTGGTTCAGGCTCACTCAGGGCCTTATCGGGCATGGTTGCTTCGGTGAGTACCTGAATAAGAATAGACGAGAGGCCACGGCGAATTACCATAATTACAGAGTTGGCCAGGACTCAGCACAGCACACGTTTGAGAAGTGTCCTGCGTGGTGCTTTGAGCAGTCGTGGTTGCCAGGATCGGCCAAGATCTGTCTCTGCCAGCAGTAGTTGGAGCTATTCCAGTGGATTCTGTCAATTAGAGATAGGGCAGATCGAGGTCATTCTGTGAGACCGTGATGGTCCAGAAAAAGGCTGACTAATGGGATCGTGAGAGGGCCGATCCTGGCAGGATAAAAATCGTTGGGGAGGCACCCGCCTCGTCAGTTAACATGCCGAAACCTCGCCTGCATTATTAAAAGGGACTTTGGGGTTACGGGCGTTAAGAGTGGGAACTCTGTGTGCTCATCGAGTGACCTCAATAACGAACAGCAGCATATCAGACGTGCTGTGCACAATTGCATAGCATGACTCAGGGGAGACCAGTAGTCACCGGGATGTGCCTAAACAGGCGTCGCACAGAGGAGGCTCCGGAAAGGTATTTTAAGAGGTGCCACCGGGAAGGTTTTAGTTGAAAAATCCACACACCCCGGTCTTCTCCCCAAAAACCGGCCGGCAAAAACATATTATGAAACAAAAGTCCTCCACCGCGTCTGTCTACTTGTCCGTCTGTCTATTTGTCTGTTCGCGATACACTCAAAAAATACTGTTTTGATTTTCATGTTCCACCAATGAATAGAGTGGTTCTCAAGAAATGGTTCAGTATAAAGGGTGTATAAGTAACCTTAACGCAAACGAAGGGCACTTATTCTCCCTACCACAGCAATATTTTTTTGTTCCAGACCATACCTGGGAAAGGGAGATATTGGGGGTCAAAGTTCGAAATTTTTCACAGTTGTTTTTGTAAATACTAGTTTTTCAGGTTATGACTTTACTTAAATTAGCTCCATGACCCGTTTACTATTTAAAGCTACTTGCACAATGTTTTAAGAGTGCTGCATTGAGTTTTACCTTAAAATGTGATTTTTTACCCGAAAAAAAAGCTGTTTCCCAGCAAAAATTTTTGCGTAGGGGTACTTAGTTTGATGTACAGAATGCTTGGTAAGACGGCTGCGTGAAGGGTTAATTTACATCCTGTATATTGTTACGTCGGTCATCTAGAATCATCGAGAAACCTCGCTAATAACTGAGAAGTACGCGTGAATTCTAGTAGGTACCTAATTCCATTCTGTAGGTAGTTAGTCCGCCGCCCGTCGTCGCGGTACTTGCATTTTAATTTCGACCGTATGCCTACGGCGTAAAGTAACTTCTTCTTTGTTGGATAATTTATCTTTAAGTTTATTTTTTTGTTAATGTTTTTTTCTGGATGCTTTATGGAATAGTAGCGAATTTTCTCGAATATCTTTTGTGTGTTTGGGGTATAAAAGGACCGGGAGAGGACGAAGCGAGTCAGTCTACTTTTAAGCGAGACAACGGAAGGTTCGAAGAGATTTCAAGTGCGACAAAGTGTTCAATAGTGTTTTGCGATTCTGTATTAGTGTTTTGCGAGTAATAAAGCTATTTCGTGTGTTCAATTGGTAGTGCTTTTATTTATCCCATACCCAGCTCGTAACAATTTGGTGTCAGAAGTGAGGGATAAATAATGCCGATCCTACCCAAGGACGACACGGATAGTATCCGTACAAGGAGTCAGCGACAACAAGGTATGGACCAAAGGCGATTTGGAGACTCCCCGACACAGACACCGGGCGGTGTCCAGCCTACGTCAGAGCCAGTCGCTGGCCTATCTGGATCTACTCCAGCACTAGCGGCGCCTGACTTGTCTGCCTTAATGGCGCTGCTGCAAGACCAGGCTCGTCAGTTGCAGGAACAGATGCAACGGGACAAGGAGGAACAGGCTCGCCGTCAGGAGGAGCAGGCTCGTCGTCAAGAGAAGCAGGCTCGTCGTCAAGAGAAGCAGGCTCGTCAGTTGCAGGAACAGATGCAACGGGACAAGGAGGAACAGGCTCGTCGTCAAGAGGAGCAGGCTCGTCGTCAAGAGGAGCAGGCTCGTCGTCAAAAGGAGCAGGCTCGCCAGTTACAGGAACAGCTGCAACGTGATAAGGACGAGCAGGCTCGCCGTCAAGAAGAACAGATGCTCCTGATAAAGGATCTTTACGCATCAGTGGGCAAAGAGCTGAGCGTGATGAAGGAGCAGGTACAGCAGCACGACAACCGTATCGCAAAGGCCGAAATTCAGATCGCCGATGTGAAGAGGGCCTTGAGTGAAATTAAGGTTGGAGACGGGACTGTGGCTTCAGTGATTGCTGCACCTTCGGTGCGCGGGTTTAAAGTGCCGCCATTTGACGGAACATCTTCGTGGTCGGCCTATAAAATCCAATTTGAGACCGTTATGAAGGCGAATGGGTGGACCAAAGCGCAAGCCATGACAGCGCTCACCTTGGGTCTCCGAGACCAGGCCCTTACCATTCTTGAGGCACTCGGCAAGGATGTGACGTACGAACAGCTGCTGGAGGCGTTAGAGTCTAGATACGGCGACGCGCACCTGGAGCACGTCTTCCGTGCCAAATTAAAGGATCGTGTTTAACGTAATGCCGAGAACCTACAGCAGTGGGCCCTGGAAGTTGAAAAGCTGGTTCGGAAAGCATACCAGTCCGCTCCTGCACTCATCGACGGAAATCTAGTACAGGCGTTCGTAGATGGAATTCGCGACTTGGAAGTTCGAGCTGCTGTGAGACTTGGGCACCACGAGACGCTGAAAGATGCCTTGGCCCATGCTTTAGAAGTGGAGGCAGTGAGGCAGGACCACCGTACGCACCGCGTCAGGGAGGTTGTCGCGTCACCTGTACGCGACCGCCCGCAAGGATACAGCCCTAGGTGCTTCACTTGTGGAGAAAAGGGTCATCTTCGGTCAAGCTGCCCTAAACGCAGCTCAGCAAGAGAAGATCAGCCCCAACAGGGAAGGGTGGCTGAAGTGACTACCCAGCCACAGCAGGGAAACGAGTAAATGCCAGGACTGGGGGGCGGGTGCTGGCTGGTTTTGAAAGAGCCCCGAGGATCTCGATCTCACAAGTACATGACGGGAACAGCTTGACCATCAACGGCGAAGTCAACGGAACTCCATGCAAACTGACGTTGGATACTGGAGCTTCTCACACGGTCGTCAATTCTCACCTCGCGATTCCGCTTCCATGTGGCTGTTCATTAACCGGTTACGCGGATGACGGCCTGCTGCTCGTTCAGTCAAGTACTCGGGCTGGACTCGAAAATTTGGCTGACACTTGCCTAAAATTAATATCCCAGTGGGGCGCTCGTAACCGTTTGACCTTTGCACCACACAAAACGTTTCAACTTCTTTTAAAAGGTAATCTTAAATCATGTCCTAGTATTAAATTTAATAACGTTCCCGTGAAAAGGAAGCAGTCCGTGTGTTACCTTGGGTTTGTCTTAGAGAGGAATTTTTCATTCATTGAACACATAAAAACCGTCGGTGAAAAAGCTAAAAAGAACTTTTATGCCTTAACGAGAATATCTAAATCTACGTGGGGTTTATCATTTTTAACTCTAAAGACGATCTATGGGGCTACTTACTTGGGGTGTATGTGCTATGGGGCACCAGTTTGGGCCGATAGGGCCACCATAGGAGCGGCACGACGTAAATTACTTCAAAGCCAGCGGTTGGCTTTGATTTTCTTGTGTAAAGCGTATAGGACGGTTAGTACTGAAGCCTTACCGGTACTGGCAGGGGTACTTCCAGTCGATCTTGAAGTGCAGCGCCGTGCTTCAATGTACTACTGCGCACGAGAGACCGCGGACGCAGACTTTTTATTGCATCGTGACCGTGCTAAAGTAGCTAGATTACTTAAACCACAGACTGACGTCTGGGAGGAACTTTTGTCTGAATGGCAATGTAGGTGGGATAATTCCATCAAAGGCCGACACCTCCACCAGTTCTTTCCATCCGTTCGTGAGCGGCTGGCCAGGACATGGCTGGAGGTGGATCACTGTGTTGCCCAATTTCTCACAGGTCATGGTAACTTTAAGAGTAAATTATTTTCCTTCAAGCTTGTTGCCTCGCCTTTCTGTCAATGTTCTACATCTGACTGCGAATATGAACAATCTGCACATCACATCTTATGGGAGTGTAGTCTTTGGGAGAATGAACGTAATATTATGTTAAATAGTGTACAGGTTACTTCCGGAGTTATTTATTACACGGACCTTGTAGAAACTAGAACAAATTTCCGTGCGTTCAAGCATTTTTGTCATACCTATTATTGGAATCAAATATAACAGCTCACAACTTAGGACCCAGTAATATTAATGACAATAATATCCGTGGTGGTAGGCAACTGGGCTTATCCCAGTTGTATACGTCCCTGTGTGCCTATTGGCCTTGTTCAGTTCTGTCTCCTGCTGATATGGAGGGAAGTGAAAATTATGTTTTTCCTACTCCTCCGCTATTCTTTTCTGATTAATTTCGTTGCGGGATCCAAGACAGTTAAATCATTTCTCTGGGACTTCGTCGGGCTTCATTGTCTCGGCGCTTTTCTTGTGGTCGCCACTGTTGATTCTGGCTTACAGGAGTTACAGTGGTTTGGGAATAGTGCGGCGGGCTTGTCTCACCTGGCGAATCGGTTTCTTGGGGACTACTTCAATAACCACGACCGTATACAATTGCTAACAGCTACCGGTCAGCACATAACCGTCCGAGGCAGGAAGGAGGTGGAGTTAAAATTGGGTGATAGAATTTACCGGCACAATGTCATCGTGGCTGACATAATGGACGATTGCATCTTGGGCTTGGACTTCATGCGGAAATATCGCTGTGAGATCGACATTGACCAAGGAGTGTTGAAATGTGGTTCCGAGGAAGTCTTCATGGAAGGTGCACCATCAGGGAAAGTGTACTGCTTGAAGGAAATTGTTCTTCCTCGCAGATCAGAAACGATCGTGCCAGTTAAGTTACCACGAAATTCTGGACACAAAGATCGAAGTGTTCTGATAGAGAGGGTGAACAATGAGTTTCCATGGAAGATGGCACGAACTCTGGTAAAGGCCAACAACATCTCAGCTGTACGCATCCTGAATCCAAGTGACAAGGAGCAGGTGATTAAGAAGGGCACCTTGGTCGGCACTTGCGAGGAAGTAGCTTGGATGCGTCAATTGCAAGATCTACCTACCGGAAATCAAAATCGTAGTGGAAAATTTGACGTGTCAACGCTTTTAGAAAACTGTCATTTGACTGAAGGAGAAATGGACAAGGCTAAGAAGATGTTACTTCAGTACGCCGGTATTTTCTCTACGAGTGATGCTGACATAGGGAGAACTGGACTGGTTCAGCACAGGATTAATACAGGCAACGAGTTACCTATCCGTCAGCGACCAAGGAGACTGCCAGTTGCACGGGAAAAAGAAGTGGAAACCATGATTAAGGGAATGGTGAAGGACGGTGTTATAGAGCCTTCATCCAGTCCATGGTGTTCTCCTGTGGTCCTGGTAAAGAAAAAGGACGGCAGTATGCGCTTCTGTGTGGACTATCGACGACTGAACAACGTCACGAAAAAGGACAGCTATCCACTGCCTAGGATCGATGACACACTGGATACGCTGACGGGAATGAAATGGTTTACCACACTTGACCTGAAAAGTGGTTACTGGCAGGTAGAAATAGACCCCAAGGATAAGGAGAAGACTGCATTCTCAACAGGAAAAGAGATCAGGAGGTTGTTATAGCTTACTTCAGCAAGTCTTTGTCCAAACCGGAAAGAAATTACTGCGTAACGAGACGAGAACTGCTCGCCGTAGTGAAGACATTGCAGCACTTCAGTAAATATTTGTTGGGACGGAAATTCCAGTTACGAACCGACCATGCTGCATTGAAGTGGTTATTACAATTCAAGAATCCAGAGGGGCAAGTGGCGAGATGGATTGAACTACTGCAAGAGTTTGACTTCGTAACTGAACATCGCAGTGGGAAAACTCACGGTAATGCAGACGCCCTGTCAAGAAGACCTTGTCCTGAAGACTGCAAGCACTGTGTCAGACAAGAGACTAAGGAAGTTGTGCCCGTGAGGATGCTTAGAACGGATCTCAGCGATGAATGGAAGGAGACCCTACAACAGGCACAACAAAATGACTCGGACATCAAGCCAATCTTCGACTGGATCAAAGCTGGTGCTTCGAAGCCCAAGTGGAGTGATGTGGCTGCGATGAGTTCCATCACTAAAAGTTATTGGGCACAATGGAACAGTTTGGAGATCCGGGATGGAGTCTTGTGCCGTAAATGGGAAAACGCTCGAGGAGACATCTGTCATCTGCAAATGGTTGTGCCTAAAGCTAAGGTACCGGATGTTTTACGGTTGTACCATGATGGATGCTCAGGAGGACATATGGGGGTAAAAAGGACTCTACTGAAGATCAGAGAGTGCTTTTACTGGATCCACTGTCGAGATGATGTGGAGGACTGGTGTCGCAAATGTACCAGCTGTGCGGCTGTGAAGGGACCCCACACACGAAGCAGAGGTGCGTTAAAAGTGTACAACGTTGGAGCCCCCTGGGAGCGGATAGCACTGGACGTTGCGGGACCATTTCCAGAAAGTGACAGTGGAAACAAGTACTTCATGGTTGTCATGGACTACTTTACAAAGTGGCCAGAAGTCTTCGCCATTCCCAACCAAGAAGCTACAACAGTCGCAGATAAATTGGTTCAGGAAGTCTTCTGTCGTTTTGGAGTACCCTTAGAAATTCACAGCGATCAAGGGAGGAATTTTGAATCACAAGTTTTTCAGGAGACTTGTCGATTGATGGGTACACACAAAACCAGAACCACTTCTTACCACCCACAATCTGATGGAATGGTGGAACGATTCAACCAAACGTTGGAGAGATATCTGGCAAAAGTTGTAGAAAGCAGGCAAAAGGATTGGGACAAGCACATACAGCCGTTTCTTCTGTCATATCGGAGTGCAGTTCACGAAAGTACGACTGTAACTCCAGCCTTCGCGAACTTTGGGAGAGAATTACGGTTGCCTGCAGATTTAATCACTGGAACTCCCCCTGATGTCCCACGCAGTGTAACGGATTACGCAAATGACCTGCGTAACAAGTTAAATGATGTGTATGAGCATATCAGACAATCCGGACAACAGATGTCTGAGAAGATGAAGACCCGTTATGATCGGAAGGCAAACAGTAGGGGTTTCGATGAAAGTTCTCTGGTGTGGTTGCATAACCCAGTGCGGAGCAAGGGAAAGTCCCCGAAATTGCAAGCAAAATGGGATGGACCATACCGAGTTGTGACCAGGATCAACGATGTCACCTACCGAATACAGAAGGGTCCGCGAGGTGCGCCTAAGGTTGTGCATGTAGACCGATTGGCGCGATATCACGGGACTAATGATGCTCGGGACGAGCATGTCTAAGGAGGGGGCAGTGTTACGTCGGTCATCTAGAATCATCGAGAAACCTCGCTAATAACTGAGAAGTACGCGTGAATTCTAGTAGGTACCTAATTCCATTCTGTAGGTAGTTAGTCCGCCGCCCGTCGTCGCGGTACTTGCATTTTAATTTCGACCGTATGCCTACGGCGTAAAGTAACTTCTTCTTTGTTGGATAATTTATCTTTAAGTTTATTTTTTTGTTAATGTTTTTTTCTGGATGCTTTATGGAATAGTAGCGAATTTTCTCGAATATCTTTTGTGTGTTTGGGGTATAAAAGGACCGGGAGAGGACGAAGCGAGTCAGTCTACTTTTAAGCGAGACAACGGAAGGTTCGAAGAGATTTCAAGTGCGACAAAGTGTTCAATAGTGTTTTGCGATTCTGTATTAGTGTTTTGCGAGTAATAAAGCTATTTCGTGTGTTCAATTGGTAGTGCTTTTATTTATCCCATACCCAGCTCGTAACAATATGTTTATCGAAATTTAGCCCTGGGAGTTAAAACTTTTAAGTAGTCTTGTGATCATGTATCGATAACCAGGTCGTCAAAAATGATTATTAACCAGCAGATTTTTTTTGTTTTTACTGCGTTAATATTTATTTAGTTCAACGTTAATCCCGATTATATTTTTTTTAGAATCATCAAATCATCAAATCAACATCTTTCATCCCTGCTACCCCTATTACCTACCATAATCGAGAGTTTTCGTTCAGAAATTGTTGGACGCTCATTAAAATAAAGCTACTCCTGTTGACTCTTGATTAAAACAGGCGTTTTAATGCTCGTCATCATCATCTGCCTAGCCTTTTCCCAACTATGTTGGGGTCGGCTTCCAGTCTAACCGGATGCAGCTGAATACCAGTATTTTACATGGAGCGACTGCCTATCTGACCTCCACAACCCAGTTAATACTAGGTAATACGATACCCTTTGGTGAGACTGGATGTCAGGCTTTCAGGTCACTGACTACCTGTAACGACTGCCAAAGATATATATATGGCAGCCGGGACCAACAGTTTAACGTGCTTTACGAGGCACGGAGGAAACTCGGTATGTAATGGGCGGTCACCCATCCACAGAGCGACCTAGGCAAGCGCGGCTTAACCTAAAGATCGACCCGAGGGGCAGTTCTTATTAAGCCACGAGCTAATGCTATAATTTTAATGTTAATGCTAATGCTATGTTATAATGCTCGTCATGACTGAAATATCAAACAATTATTTGACGACTCAGTTTCTAACATAATGCAATGTTGCTCACCCCCTTTAGCAAGTTGCGTAATAATATAGGGTGGAAATTATCAAATAATGATTCCCCCCGCTCTGGGCAGAGTGGTAGGGATTAATTACAGCCTAACAATTGAAGAAGCTTGTCCAGTATTTTTTGCGCCATCCTATAGCAGGGATATGGATTTATACGATTATGTTTAAAGATTATGTATATGGATATAATATGTTTATAGATTTCGAAAGGGGATTGGATCCAATGATTCTGATCAGTCTAAAGTCAAACACACAATTTTTGGAATCAATTCTGGACGGTGACATCACTTATATGAAGAGGTGAGTCACTTCTAAGGTTAAATTATTTTCGCAATTCACTTACGCATGTACTTCTATACGCTGAGATTCGGCTTAAGATAATAAAGGAACAAATTTCATTAAAGTTTAATGACAATGGGTGCCAACTTAAACGCGACGTCTCGTCTGTGTCGTGTGACAGCGTGCCACATCGCCGCCCTGCAAGACAACGACGCCCTAGACCTGCTGCTCAGTTCAGGTGCGGATAGGACCAGGATTGACCAACACGGCAGAACACCTCTTCACCTAGCCGCCTGGGCGGGGAACATGAAGCATATTGCTGTATTGCTGAATTTTCCGGAAGGTAAATTGATCTGTTGCGTTTGACTTAAAAAACACCATGTGTATCCTCTGGGGGTAAGAGAAAAAGTTGGTTTATTGAATCCTTGTCAAAATCAAAGACGTGGTTCATTATTTTCAGCACTTAGAAACAGCCTTGTTGATCATGCCACATTGTCACCTGAAACAATAGCAGAAGTGACAAGGCATAGTCTACCGGTCAATAAGTTGACAAACTTACCATGTTGCTGGAACGTCGCGTCTGTTCTGCCGGATGATTGGTGCAGTGGCGCGGATCACTACTGGCCCAGTCTTCAAAAAATTGTGGGTGCTAGTAACTATTGCATGCTTTACACATTTTTGTTAGTTTCGTACACTACTCCAATTCCACATCAGAAGTAATTTGGAACTCGTCATTAATTATTATTTTTGTGCGGCCAGCTCCCGGAGTATCAGGAAGCATGGACGGCGCTGCACGCTGCCAGCGCCCGCGCACACAACCATTGCGTGCAGTTACTGCTCGCCGCCGGCGCCGACGTGAGCGCGCCAGATTTTCATAGTAGGACACCACTAGACGTTGCTGGCTATGCACATAACATGGGGCACGGGATTGATGAGTACAAGTAGGTAAGGCATCCAAATAAAACTTGTGTTAAATGAAAGAAAATATTAAGTATACGACATTTATTTTCAGTTTCATGGAAACTGTATACTTGCTTCTAAAAGCTGGTGGCCAGTTCTCAAATAACGCTGACAGCGGCAAATACTTTGACACTCCACTACACACTGCGGTGCAGCTAGAGAGCGAGGCGGCCGTAAAATATTTGCTGCGTGTTGGTGTGTCTCCCACTGCGTGGAACAGTCAAGGACACACTGCCTTGCATGTGTGTGTAGAGAAGCGGAATGAAAAACTGTTGCAGGTACTTATTAATCGCCTGAAGCTTCAAAGGCACACTATTACGGAAGCTAGTCTTAAAAAAACTTTGCATAATAATTTTATCGTTCTGTTTTACTATATGTATACTGATAACACTCCGATTCATTTTTAGGGTTCCGTAGCCAAATGGCAAAAAACGGAACCCTTATAGATTCGTCATGTCTGTCTGTCTGTTTGTCTGTCTGTCTGTCTGTCTGTCTGTCTGTCTGTCTGTCTGTCCGTCTGTCCGTCTGTCCGTCCGTCTGTCCGTCTGTCCGTCCGTATGTCACAGCCATTTTATTCCGAGACTATAAGGATTACACAGTTGAAATTTGGCAGGTAGATGTATTCTGTAAACCGCTTTTTGATTTTTATATAAAAATAAAAAAATATAAGATTAAGAGGGGGCTCTCCATACATGGAATTGAAACTAAAAAAAGTTTTTTTCATCAAACCTACACATGAGGGGTATCTATGGATAGATATTCTCAAAGTCAATCGTTTCAAAGATAGACACATCCAAAATGGTAAAATGTGTGTCCCCGCCTTCCTATAACTTTTAAAGTAAGAGAGTGACAATTCTAAAAAAAATATATAATGTAGATCTCAACAAAAACTACCAACCAAAATTGGTTTGAACGAGATCTAGTAAGTATTTTTTTTTAATACGTTTTAAATCGTAAATCGCAATTTACCGTTCATTCAATCAACTCAATTATAAAAATAATTAAAAAACATTTAGTTTCATAAACTTAAACCTTATGCATAAACCGTGAACCATTATTTTCTAATAATAAATCTGTAATAGGTGCCTGAGTAAATAATAATTATAATTCGCGCGGGGCGTGGCTTGATCGGTAGCGGATTGCGGGGAGCGCGGGGGCAGGTTTCCGACTGCGCTAACCCGAACGGGCAGACACGTGAGGGCAGGCGTCGTTGACACTCGTGCGCGCGGAGCAAATTTTTCGATACATTTGCGAATGCTTAATATTGTACGTTTACGATTTGATACTGTTTTCGTTGGATAAAATTATTTTTTAATTACTTACATCGAAATTATTCTTTTAAACTCATTCACTGCCTAGAAATAGGTAAACACTTACCTACTATAAAACGTCAACCTAATAAAAGTTTGAGAATTTCTGTTCATTTCCTTACATATAAATACGTAATATAGGTACCTACCTACTTCGATAATACCTACTCATATTAGAATAAAACTTAAGTGTTATTTTAAGTATGAATTCCTTTATGCAAACAGTACTTTTTGGAGACCTCAACGAAGATTTTTTAAAAGACAATTGTATACTATCATTCATGCAGAACGCTGGATACAGGGCGTTATTACCGCCTTGTCCAACTACGCGTGGAGGCACACAAATTGATAATATTTTTGGAAACATTTCTTGTCAAACTGGAATATATGTATATTAGCTTGTTTAGCTATCACAAGCCTATATGGGCTCGAATATAGTTAGATCTAAATCCCATCATTTAGGAACCTCATTATAATGTTTACTTATCAATAACTTAATTTAAAAAAATACGCTGTTATTAAAACATCGTCAAAGTTACAACGAACTACAATAACTTTTATATTATGTTACTTGCTGCTACGGAACCCTTCATGGGCGAGTCTGACTCGCACTTGGCCGGTTTTTTTTTTACAACTAGTGTTCTGAACCTACCGCATTCAATAAGAACTGACACCACCGCGCCATCTCAAATAAATGTGAAAACAAAGCACATATGCCAAACTCAGAAATGTTTCTCTTTTTCGCGCATACCTATTCCATCATATTTCTAAATTTCAAATTAATGTCGAATAATGTCGTTTTATTTTCTAATCTACATTAATTTTATAAAGCTGAAGAGTTTGTTTGTTTGTTTGTTTGAACGCGATAAACTCAGGAACTACTGGTTGGAATTGCAAAAATCTTTTTATGTTGGGTATTATATTTATCGAGAAAGGCTTAAGGCTATATAACATCACGCTCCAACCAATAGGAGCGGAGCACAAATGAAAATTGTTTCAAAACAGTGCCGGCCCCGACTTACGAACAGTTGGTCGTGAGTTCGAACTAAGACAGGCGCATTCCTTTGTGTAATTTATTTCATCACCACTGCTCTCAAAACTGTGAAGGAAAACGTCGTGAAGAAATCGGCATATCTTAGAACCTAAAATTCAAAAATATCGTCTACCAATCCGCACTGGGCCCGCGTGGTGGATTTTAGCTCATCCCATTCCAAGAGAGGAGGCGTGAGTCCCTGCAGTGGGAACAATGTAGGCTGATGATGGTGATGATGATTGTGTATTTAATAGTAAGAGATAGGCACGTCCTATAGTAATTGCTGGTTGCTGCTCGAGGTTAATAATAAATCCGACTGCGAACGATTGCAGGATGATATAGATAGGATAGTCGAATGGAGTCAGCACAACAAGCTTTTCTTCAACGTGCTAAAGTGCTCGGTGATGAGTTTTACGCGCGCGCGTGTTCCTCTGGTACACGAGTACGTAGTGGGTGCCGCGCTTATGCAACGTGTCTCCGAGGTGCGGGATTTGGGGGTCACTGTCACTCCTGAACTCTCATTTCGCGACCATATTACGAGGATATGTAAAAGAGCGTTTAGAAACCTGGGATTTGTTCTGAGGCAGACACGACACTTTACTAACATCGCTTCAGTAAGAGTCCTATATGACGCACTAGTAAGGAGTCATTTGGAACATAGTGCTGTCATATGGGCTCCTCATGAGGCCAAGTACGTGGTAATGCTGGAACGCGTACAGAACAAGTTCACACGCCACTTATACAGGAAGCTATATGGGGTAAATCCGTTTTACCCGTTGATGTACCCCACTCTGTTTGTGCTAGGTATGGTCGGGTACAACCAACTGAGGGTGCGACGGGAATTCACGCTTGTTTCGTATTTAGTTAGGTTACTTCGTGGCATTGAGCATAACCCAGGAGTGCTGCAGCGCCTGAGTTTATGTGTACCGGACCGCTATGTGTGGAGGCGGCGTCGCCCGCCGCTGCTGGCCGTGCCGGTTGCCAGGACCAACCTCCTCGCTAAAACACCGTTGACCCGCGCAATTAGGGTTATTAACGATCTTCACGTCAAGATCGATGTATTTACATGTTATTTGAGTGAATTCGCTTAAATACTCTTGTTTATTTTATGTTATAATGTAGACTAAATGTTGTTGTTTTATTGTTTAAATATAGTGTTTTTTTAGTTAGGTTGCGATGTACAGAAGCTATGATTATATATTATTACTTAGATGTTAAGATTTGTAACTAGTGCTAATTCTTTTTCTTTTTAGTTTTTTACCATAGTTTTTATATTGTAAATAGTAAATTTAATTTTGAGACCGAGCTATCGCATTAGGAACATTCCTGTAATGATAGTTGTAAGGGAGATTTGAATAAAAAATAAATAAATAAATTCTAACTTTAATAATATAATCTAAGTTAATCTAAACTAATATTATAACGAGGAAAGATTAGATTTTTGTTTGTTACGATTTAACTCAAAAATGACTCTGACGACTTTAAAAATTCTTTTAACATTAGAAAGTTAATTAAAAAAATATTACTATGTTGGATAGTCGATCAATCGAGGAAGGTTGTAAGCTATATATTATTGTTACGCAGACGAAGTTGCGTGGGTCAGCTGGTATGAATAATATAGGTTCCCTATCAATTTGCATAAAATTTTAAGACCTAATATAACTTGGCACACTGTTGTTTCTCCTAATGATATTTTCCCATAACATTATTTATTTATTTATTTATTTATTTATTTATTTATTTATTTATTTATTTATTTATTTATTTATTTATTTATTTATTTATTTATTTATTTATTTATTTATTTATTTATTTATTTATTTATTTATTTATTTATTTATTTATTTATTTATTTATTTATTTATTTATTTATTTATTTATTTATTTATTTATTTATTTATTTACTATTTATGTACACACAGTAGACAGCACAGGAAAATAACATAAAATAATATATGAGTACAAAGGTACTGCTTATTTCTCACGAAATTTCTGCCAGCAGACCTGCTAAAGGAGAAATGAAGAAGAAATGTAGACAATAGTGTGCGAGAAAAGGAAAAGAATAATGTGTATATGTGTCTTAACTAACTTAACCTTAAATAATAAATATAAATATATATATATATATACAGGGTGTTTGGAAGGGAGCTGTACATACGCCTAGGGTAGAAACTAGGGATAGTCTGCTACCTACCCCCGCCCATTATATTGACCTTGGCCTCAAGGTTTTTTTTTAATTTATTATTATTTTTTATTTGACTTTTTTATGATTTTTTGACTAAAACTACCTGTAGCTCAAAATCTATCCATGGGACCGGTCGGCTAATGGTCTTGTTTTAATCGTTAGAGTCTTAGGGTCCTGCAAAAAATTATTTTACACCAGAAAATTGTGGAGAAGAAAAGTTATGGGGCCCCTCGCCCCCCCTAACGCCCCTCGGGACTGCATCTTTTGTTTGCCTGCATCCTTCACTGTTTCTCCATTCGATTCGGTGAGGTGTTTTTCGGTGGTTCGTGAACGCAGCCATGTTTTTATTTGGGCCTGAGGTATGGGCAGACAACAATTAAAATTTTCCCAAGGAAGACAACAATATCGTTCTTGTGATAATAGATGGCGCCATGTCTTTCGAATTATGTTTAAATTGCAAAATAAATACTAGCTGTTCCCTGCATGTGTCGCTTTGCGCCTTTTTCTACCTACCTTACCTTTAGTGTGTTTGTGGGTTAGGGTGAAAAGTACTTTACGACCTATTCTCAATCTACCTACTGAATAAACACACAAAATTTCATAAAAATCGGTAAAACCGTTTCGGAGGAGTATAGCAACTAACACTGTGACACGAGTAAATACACACATCAAAAGTGTCTAGGGATCAAGCATTTTTATGCGGATTTCTTGAGATTGAGATGTGGCTTTGTAATAAATTTATGATTTTATAAATTTATATGGATCCTTTTTGGTGCATTTCATAATTTGAATCAGGAACTGTGAATCAAATTCGAGTAAAAGATGAAAATCAGCTGTCAATATTTTCCCTATAAAACATACAACGCATTGAAGACATTATTAGTGCTACTGTTTCCCTACTACTGATTAAAACCAACGTTATTATGGAGCGGCGACGTCATTTAAGCAGGGAAGAAATGCTCAGAGCCGTGGGAATGATAGAAGCTGGTTCCCGGCAACGTACTGTGGCTTTAGCTCTGAATACAAGTCAGAGTGTTATCAGTCGACTTTGGACACGTTACCGAAGCACTGGTACCGTGGCTGAGCGCCATGGAGGACGGTATCGCTGCACCACACGGAGACAAGACCGATACATTCAAGTCTTAACTCGAAGAGCTCCAACAATAACCGCCATGATGTTAGCCGTGAGGCTTCATCACTCTTCAGGGAACTTAATTAGCGACCAAACAGTCAGAAACCGCTTGCATGAAGTGAACCTTCATTCCCGAAGACCGCTACGGGTACCACCTATAGCAATGCACAATCGTAGGATTCGATATCAATGGGCTCTTGAACACAGAAATTGGGCAGAAGAACAATGGCGTTTCGTGTGCTTTTCTGATGAGTCTCGTTTTGGTATGAGACCGGATACAAGACGTATACGACACTGGAGAACCCCTGGACGCCAACAGCGATTAAAATCCTGCCAGGAAGTCCATCCTTATAGTGGTGGAACCATCATGGTATGGGCGGGTATTTGGATCGGCGGAAGAACTGAGTTGATTTGGTTCAGAGGCAACCTCAACGCTCAAATTTATGCTGAGACGATTGTAATCGTCATCGTTCCTCTACAAGTGCAAATCGGTCCCTTATTTCAGTTAATGCATGATAATGCACGACCGCACACCGCAAGAGTTGTAAGACAGACTCTCGCCGCAGCTAACATCAATGTCCTGCCCTGGCCTGCTCAGTCGCCAGACTTGAACCCGATTGAGCATGCATGGGATATGCTACAGAGAAGAGCTCTGCCGAATATGGAGGGTATCCAGTCGCAAGAAGACCTTTTTTTGTTGTTGCAACGAACACGGGCGGCCATTCCACAGCGTGATTTGGATGAACTCATTTTGAGTATGCCAAACCGATGTTCTTGTGTTGTTAGTGTTCGCGGTAGAAACACGGATTATTAATTGTTTAAGTTACCCAATAAAATTTTAAAGAAAACTGTTATTTCAGTCTTTTTTTCGAACTTTAATGTTAGTGGTTCAAATGTCAAAAATCCCTTTATTAGGAAAATGGCAAATTTCTTTATTAATGCAAAGGTGACTTGGTTTATCGTTACTGTGACAAACGAAAACACTTTATTTGATGAATCCTTAAAGAAAATTTTAATTAATATCAATCAGGAGAAAAGTTATTGCAAAAATATATGTTGATCCCTAGACACTTTTGATGTGTGTAGATAGTAAATATATACACATGTAGATACGAGGGCGGGTCAATAAGTCCGCGACTTTTTGAATTTCTGACCTCTTTACTGAAACAGCAACACTGCTCCTGTCAACAGGCATCTGTCAGTTGACTCCTGTCAAAATTTAAACTTGCTGCGTCAGTTAGTTTGTGTTTGACAGCTATTTTTATCAGACTACTCACTAATTTGAGGAGAAAATGGAAAAAAAGTGAATTTCGTGTGCTTATTAAGCATTATTTCTTGCGAAAAAAAACCATTACCGAGACCAAGGCTAAGCTTGATAAATACTATGGGGACTCTGCACCATCGATTTCAATGGTAAAAAAGTGGTTTACTGAATCTCGTTGTGGCCGTACAAGCACTGAAGATGCCGAACGTCCTGGACGCCCAGTTGAGGTCTCTACACCCGAAACAATCGAAAAAAATCATGATATGGTGTTGGCCGACCGAAGATTGAAAGTGCGAGAGATAGTGGAAGCCGTAGGGATCTCGCATGGCTCAGTGGTTTCAATTTTGAATGATCACTTGGGCATGAGAAAGCTTTCTGCAAGATGGGTGCCGCGTTTGCTCACAGTCGACCACAAACGCAATCGTGTAACAACTTCACAGGAACGTTTGGCGTTGTTTAATCGCAATATGGAGGAGTTTTTGCGCCGTTTTGTAACCGTGGACGAAACATGGATCCATCACAACACACCAGAGACCAAACAACAGTCAAAACAGTGGGTTTCTAAGGGTGAATCGGCGCCAAAGAAGGCCAAGGTGGGTTTCTGTGGGTGGGTTTGTCAGCCAATAAAGTTATGGCGACTGTTTTTTGGGATGCACGCGGGATAATCCACATTGACTACCTTCAAAAGGGAAGAACAATCAATGGGGAATATTATGTCAACTTATTGGACCGATTCAATGACGATTTGAAAAAAAACCGACCTCATTTGGCCAAGAAAAAACTTCTTTTCCACCAAGACAATGCAAGGGTGCACACATGTGCAGTTGCCATGGCAAAAATTCATGAATTGGGCTATGAATTGCTCCCTCATCCGCCCTATTCTCCAGATTTGGCTCCGAGCAACTACTTCTTGTTCCCAAACCTGAAGAAATGGCTTGGTGGAAAAAGATTTGACTCCAATGATGAAGTCATCTCGCAAACAAAGGCCTATTTTGAGGACCTCGACAAATCATTTTTTTTGGAAGGGAAAAAAAAATTGGAGAAGCGTTGGACAAAGTGTATAGAGCTCAAGGGAGACTACGTTGAAAAATAAAATTATTTTTTTATCAAAAAATCTGTGTTTTATTCCAAAAGTCACGAAATTATTGACCCGCCCTCGTAGAAGAGAGATAGAATTTTTTGTAGTATTTTTATAATCATTTAACACGGACGAAGGTCACAGGTTCAGGGCACGCCACGATAGCGGCGGTATGTACCCTCTTTGAAGAGTGGCTGGAGAGACGCCACGGCGTCCTCACCGGACACGGTTGTTTCGGGAAGTACCTACACAGAATCAGGCGGGAGGGAAACGCCCGGGTGTCACCACTGTGAGGATCGGTCGGAGGACACGGTGGAGCACACCGTGGAGGTCTGCCCCGCTTGTGCTGAGCTCCGCCGTGTTCTCGTAGCGGCGATCGGCGGCGGCGACCTCTCGCGTCCGACCCTGTTGCAAGCCATGGTCCGGGGCGAGGAGGAATGGGACGCCGTCACCTCCTTCTGCGAAGCAGTGATGCTAGCGAAGGAGATGGCGTAACGTGAGAGGGAGAGAACCTCACGCCTCAGGCGCCGCGTGAGACTTTCCGGGCGTCGGGGGCCACGTGACGGCTTCCGGCCACCCGTAGACGCGGGCCTGTGGACGGTGAGTGATGGGCTAGCTCGCCATCTTATGACGATGACAGGCCGTGTTGACGGCGCGTTCGTGTTCCACGCGCGAGTTAAGGAACCCCAATCTACCAATATTAGCTTTGTCAGCTAATAAGTATTTATTAGATGTTTTATTTCCAAATATTCCATTGCTTTGTCAGCACTCGTAATTATCTAGGACATGCGTCATATCTGATCACGTCGTGGATGTACTACGTTAGCAATAAAGTTAGTATATAAGATCTAGATTTCATTATATCAATTTAATTACTGTTACGCTGTAACTCTGTCAGAATAAAGTTATTTTTTTAAATACTTCCGTTGTCGCTTACTTAATTCGCGCCTCAATGAGAAGTCAAGGACCGACGCCCGTCGGGGCTGCGGGATGTTATAAGAGATACCGCGGCCTTGACATATAGGGCTAAGAAAGAACATGGGTGGTTTTTAGTCAGTAGAAGTCTGACACTCCCTTTCGCTCTGCCCAAGAGCGGGAGGAGTTATTTGATGAATTCACACCACCAAAAAAAAAAAAATAAGTTATGGGCAGTAGTGGTTCCAGTCCAAATACTGTATCGCTTGAGCCTCTCTTGGCCAGCTCATCTGCTGCGTCGTTACCCAGGGAGTTGCTGTGTCCTTTTATCCATTGCAGGGTTACACAATTCGTGGTTGCAATGGATTCCAATCCATTTACTCATGCACTCCAGTGCATTGTGGCATTCCAGTATTAGGACAGAGGTAATTGTATTGTTTTTTAGGGCTTGAAGCACCGATGCACTGTCTGAGATGATCTTTATTTTAAGTCTTTGATGGCTCTGGCTGCAACTGCTTGTGCCGCTCTGGTGACACCGATACATTCGGCTTGGAAGATTTTGTTTAATTTATGGTATTTGATATTGAAATGTTGAGATCATTCGAGAAGACCTGTGCCATATGAGGTCTTGGAGCCATCCGTATAATAATATATCTTAACTTCATTGATCCCAGAGCTATCTACTGCTTCCGCAGAGAGTTGGATTTCTTAACTTCTATCGAACACATGGTGATATAAGGTTTTATCCATAGGCGCCTCAAGGAGTGGTATTTCCTTGAGATCCCCTGCAAAATTTTTGAGTGTGTTGGTTCTGTATTTACTTTTCATAGTCCATTTGATCTTAGTCTTAAAGCCGTTGTCTGAGCTTCCCCTCTTATGACCAGATCCAGAGGTCTTAAATTTAAAAGAAACTTTAACGCTGCTGATGATGTTGTTCTTATGCATCCAGTAGCTGCTACACTACCTAAGCGTTGCAGGCTCTGGAGTTTCGTCACACTTCACCGTGGTCAGATGAGTTCTGGGCCACCATACAACTGATTCGTAGGTAATAGAAGGTCTGATGACTGACGTGTATAGCCAGAGTGTGATCTTTGGGTTGGGTCTTACCAACTAGTTTTCTACACTGATTAAAAGCTATACAGGCCTTCTTTGTTTTAGCCCAGTTCAATTTGTTGTCAAGAATTGGCCATGACTTGATTTCTTTTTTTATTTTTTTTTTACAAAATATAGACCATTTCAAGGAACTAATTTGCTTATTTTATTTTTTTAGGGGTTGTACATTTTTTTAGGATTTTTTAAATTCGAGGTGCTCTCAATATCACTATGAGGCTGTATGTAGTGCGGTGTTGTGCCACAGACAAATTTAAAAAGAATACAATGTCAATCTAAATCCTGTGACATATCCTTGACAGTTGAGATTGATACAGTGATTCAAGAGGAAGGTTATAAGTATAATACATGCATAATATAGTAGAGAAAAACACCTGTGCGAAGCCGGGGCGGGTCGCTAGTATATAATAAGTTCATTGATGACAAGAGATAAACCAATCTTATATAAATCAAAACAATGATATAGAATACTTACATTAGAGCCTTTGCTCCTCGTATTTCCGCTATATTGTGTTGAGTGGACAACATCATATACTCAACAATCATAGCATTATTGAGTAGGTGTGTTAAGGGAATCCGCCTTAGTATAATTTAAAGAAGCCATTACAACAATTCACAATATTTCACAAAAACAAACTTCAACAAAGCTGGCTAAACATAACCTACAAAATGTTGACATTGACAGTCTCGCAACCGAATGTTTTTTTTTTCAAGAATGATAGAATGACAAAGGAATGTTCTATTATGCTTTGTTGGAGGGTCTGAAAGGTCAAATGAAAGTCATTCGTTAAAACACCTATAACTTTTGAAATAGTATGTATTTTTCAAATCTGGTAACAGGCATGAATTCACCTAAGCTATCCCTCGAAATGGTTTTAAGACAGCGCTTGAAAAAAAAAATTAGGCATGCCCAATTATGCCCAGATATTTCACTTGTGTTAATAGGGAGAGTCTGGTGTTGAAAAGCTTTGGTAGTTGTAATTCTGGTAACTTCCTTTTGTTGGTAAATAGGATAAGTTCTGTTTTCTTGGGATTTACTGAAAGTTCGTGTTCTTCACACCAATCTTCTACCATCTGCAGTGCAGATCGCATCACTTTGCACAGCATATCTTCAACATTCCCGTTTATCAGTATAGCAAGGTCGTCCGCATAACCAATAGTAGTATATCCTCTGTCATTCAGTTTCTTTATGAGGCTGTCCACTACTATGATCCATAGGAGTGGAGATAGTACGCCTCCTTGGGGGCATCCTCTTACTACCTTGGCTCTTGTATTTCCAGTGGGAAATACTACCACAAGACCACCACCATCACCACTAAATTAGTTGGCAAAAGGGCGGCACAGATAGTTATCTGTACCGCCCTTTTGCCAACCAATTTAGTGAACCAGTTTCTTAAATTTTTGCAGGGCGTGGTTAATGCTGTTGTGCATGGTTTTATCAAAAGCCCCTTCAATGTGACGGCACGGTTGTTTCAGTGGCTGAGCGATTGGACTGCTGCGCTGCGTATCGCGCGGGTTCGATCCCCGCACGGAATCATGTCACAAAATCATGCTATATTATATTTAGAGTGGCTCAGATTTATTTATTTATTTATTTATTTAGATAACATGGGAGACTTACAGCTAAAGCAAACAGATCAAGAACAGTACAATATTCTGAAAGCCAATTACAGGTCTCCACTTATAAAATACAGAGAAGAAAAAAAAAATTAAATTCTATGGACATTCACACCAAGTTACTAATAGGTACTACACTATAATTACTATGTTGCTCACACTGCATAAGAACCATCATAACAAATTAACTACATGAAAAAGCTTCGACTTAAGCACTTCCTGGCTGACGACACACTAATTTGGAATGGATCTATATCGTACTGTTTACAAAGCTTGTTTAAGTTTCTGCTTGCACGCACAATGTACGAATTTTGCCTATAATTGGTTGAAGCAAAAGGCGCACACAAAGGAGGATTGTATCGTTTAGACTTCACGGGAACGTTGAAATAAAATTTTGATAAAATATCGCTACAGTTTATGGTGTTATTAAAAATTTTCAACAAGCACACACAGTCAGAAATCTCGCGGCGTTTGACTAAAGGTAATATATGATATTTTTTACATAAGTTATGGTAGTTTTCCGAATGATACGGTACTTTTTGATGGTAACATAGATACCTTATGAACCTTCTTTGGATGCTCTCAATGCGATCAATGTATTTGTGGTAGCATGGGTTCCATATCTCAGACGCATACTCCAGGTGGCTTCTAACAAAAGTACAGTATAGTATTTTTAAAGTTTTGGCTTGAGTGAAGCACTTGGATAACCGCATTATGAAACCCAGTGATTTTGATGCCTTGGCGACTACTGCATCAACGTGTAATTCAAAACTAAGCTTGGAATCGTGATAAACCCCCAGATCACGGATAGAATTTGATCTAGGTAGAATTTGGTCGCCTAAGGTATACGATGTAGCAATGATTGAGCGCTTCCGAGAATAAGTAATAACCGAGCATTTAGCTGGATTTAGATCCAGCTTGTTTCTTTGACAATAGTCCTCCAGGCGACGTAGGTCATTCTGAAGTGCCGTTACGTCAATCTGGGATGATATTGTGGTATAAATTTTCATGTCATCGGCAAAACACAATAGTTTAGAAGAAGTCAAGCAAGAGTCGATGTCGTTTATGTAAATTATGAAAAGCAAAGGACCGAGTAATGAACCCTGCGGGACTCCACTAGGAACAGGAACCCAGCTAGATATATAATTATTAAGTACCACTGCTTGGGACCTGTTGACAAGGTAGGAAGAAAACCATCTGAGTAGATCGCCTCGAATTCCCATGCTATTTAATTTGGTTATCAGAATGCTATGATCGATTCGATCAAAGGCCTTGCTATAGTCGGTATAGACGACGTCAATCTGCTTACCGTTGCACATGGCATCGGTTATAAAGTCGTTAAGGAGAATCAGGTTCGTGGCAGTAGACCTTCCTTTTAGGAAACCGTGTTGGAACGAGCTAAATGAATTTTTCAGAGCCGAATAAACCTGATTATAAATGATCCTCTCAAAGACTTTTGCTATGATACATAATTTAGATATCGGCCTGTAATTTTCTATGTCTGTTTTAACACCTTTTTTGTGAATAGGCGTTATAAACGCAGATTTCCATATTTGTGGTACAACACAGGTATTCAAAGATTTTCTAAATAAAATTGAAATAGGTTGCGCTATCGATGGTGCACACCGAACAAGAAGTTTGGATGAGATGTTATCGGGACCTGCCGATTTGCATGTATCCAACTTACGAAGCAAGTTAGTAATTTCGTCAGTTTCAACAGTGATACTGCAGATGTCAGATGTTAGGCTCGACGAATCATTAAAAAGAGAAGAAGAGCTTGGATGACTTACACTGGGATTGAGGAAAGTAGAATGGAAGTATTCCGAAAAAGCCTGACATATAGATTCCCCCGTCCGCAAAGTATCGCTGTTATAGTTCAATGTGCTTGGGACTGCGTTAGAGTTATGACGTTTTTTTACAAAAGTCCAAAAGTATTTAGGGTTGTTTTTAATTGAACTTTCTGTAAGGTCCAAATAGTTACGGTAGCATTGGGATTCCATAGTTTTCACCCTTTCACGAAGAAGCTTGAATGTTGATTCGTCAGATAAGTTGCCATAAGTTTTAAATCTTTTTAAGTATTTATATTTTTCTTTAATTGTTCTAATAAGTGACGGACTATACCATGTTGGATACTTTTTATTCCGAAACAGTTTAAGTGGAATATGTTTTATTTGTAAATCACCAATAAACTGATTAAAGAAGCTGACTGCATCATCAATTGTCCGCGCGGAGAACTCAGTTTCCCAGTCAGTAGTACGAATTTCTCTGCTGATAGAATCATAGTCACCTTTATCGTACAAGAATTGAGTACGAAGCGCACATTCAAGCAGAGGTGTTACAGATAGGTCCAAATTAACCAATAAAGCTGGGTGATAGGCGTCAATAGGCACTAATGGGCTGGAACATTCGGTCACACTTACTTTTTCATTGGAAAGGACTAAATCTAGGATTCTACCATATCTATTTGTTACCGTGTTATACTGACCAAGATCGAGAGTGCATAATTCATCACAAAACAAAACTTCGTCGTTACTGTTAGGGTTCGATGGAACAAGCCATAGGTTATCAGATGGTACCCAGTTAATACCGCTCATGTTAAAGTCTCCTAATACGAGAAAGGTATCAGAAATATTATTAATAACTGATTGGTTTAGTTTAGCAAGAAAATTAGAAAGTTGTGAGGAAAAAGAACGGCCTAAGTTTTGTTGGCATAAGTAAATTTCACAAATATGCAAAGTTATATTTTTCCTCGTGATACGATTTTTTAGGTAAATGGATATCCAGAGGTCCTCTGCTGTAGAGTGAAAATTGGGTTGGCAACTAACAGATAATTCTCTACGAGTAGCAATGAGTATCCCCCCACCCCGCGATTGCCCGGTTAAAACATAGTCTCGATCACGGCGCCAAACAATGTACCGATCATCAAAGAACTCAGAATTCAAAACCCCATCCAATAACCAAGTCTCGGTAAGTACTATGACATCATAGGAATTTAGTGACATTTGACGATAAAAAGAATGAGTCTTAGTTCTAAGACCGCGAACGTTCTGATAATATATGTTTAAGTTATTAATGTTATTAGCCATTGAAAATGTAGTCAATCATTGAATATAAATCGGTATGATATACGAGTATTACAATGACAGCATTCGTTAAACAGTAATATTTAGAATTATTATGTATATTAAGGTACAATAAAAATATAAATACGCAAGGAAGGTAAGCTTTAAAAAAGTTTGCGCGTGAACATAAGTCATACGACAGGAAATAGCAAACAGCGGTGCGAAAGAGCAAGCAGTAATGCGTGGTGCGTACAAGCGAGAACGGGTCAAACATATTGGAATGTATTTGGGCTTTGAAGTAAACAGCGCGATAAGAGACGAGTGTTGAGCTCATAGGTGCGATTGAGGTGGTAAACCTTTTGTAAGCAAGTAATGCGATACTTAAGATCATGAAAAATATAAACAATTGAAATGTAATAAAAGAATGAAATATGACTAAGATTGAAAAATTACTAAGTAGAAGTAGGAAGCACTTTACACAATCTTGTTTAAATCAGATTCTTTACGTATAATAGCTACTTTACAATTAGCATTTTTCAATATATGGATTTTCCCATGCTTTACCCAAACAAATTCATAATATTTCTCCTTGGCCATGGTCTTAACTTTACTTAATAGCTTCTTATACTCAACGCTCAGGTGATCATTGACATATATACGCTGAGCTGTGCTCTGAAACCCGATGTGGGATGTGGATAGGTCTTTAACGGCACGTGCAGCTGCGATAAAATCTTCTTTAACATAGCGGTTCAAAAAACTCACAATGATCAGTTTTTCGTTAGAATTGAAAATAGGCACCCTTGAGATATAATTCACCTGTGATTTAGGGCAGTTGTAATTGACCGTCCGGCCAATCGCTTCAATAATCGAAAACAGATTTTCATCTTTTCTGATGGGAACTCCTTTGATTTCAACGTTGTTTAATCGGGATCGCTGTTCATATTTTGCGAGTTCGAATCTGGATTTCTCTAAATCAGTCTGCAAACAACTTACTGTTTCCTGAAGCTTGTCAAGTTCCGATGCTTTTGCTTCAACCTCCGCTATTCTAGTGTCGAATTCATCGAGCCTACCGCTAGTGCCCTCACAAGTAATTTTCAGCTCAGCCAACTCGTCCTTGATTACTCGAATATCATCAACCAGGGTCGGCAAATTCAGCAACTGGCGCTTCATGTCACGAATTTCACTTAATATGGTTTCGAGGGAGGCTGGTTCTGGAGTAACCAGAGCTGGTGATGACGTTCGACAGGTGGGGCACTTCCACTGCGCCATTCTGCTGGCACCGAGCTTTCTCCATCCGGCTTCAGAAATATTAGCACATCCAAAATCCAGATGTTTTTTGCAGCTCCCACATTGGACTCCGTCATTGAACTGCACGTTACAGGCTGCGCAAGTTTTCATTGTTGAAACTCAAGATAAATAAAATTTTAATTAAACAAAACTAGCAAAGTTTGAACTTGGTGTAAAAGTTAAAAAAGGTTGACGATCTATTATTTCGAGCGACGCGTACTGTACTTATGAATGTCCACAGTCGAGTGAGATAGAGGATAACAAGATTTAGAGGCTCGTTAATTGTGGCTGAGTTAGTAATTTAGAAGGCAATGTATATTTTTAGAGGCGAATAATGCTATTAAAAAGAAGCCGGTTTAATTAGCACCTATTTAAAATGTCCTTGTTTTTTGCTTTTCAGTTTTTTTATTGTAGGGTTTCGTAACTACTTTTTCCTTTAAATTCTGAGCATGACAATTAACAGTGTAATTTTTCTAGATTTTAGCTAGCCATGAGAGCAGCAATAAAGGTTCGAACTTAGCTGCTATAGACGTGGTATCTTGGAAGGGCCGTACAGTGCTATATGAGGCTGTCAAAAAAGAGTGGTTAGAAGGAGTCCGCACAGCTCTCAGCGCTGGGGCCACCAAAATAAAGGTATTTTGTTAAAATTAAAAATAAGCATACAAGTGTTTAAATAAACAGGCTGTTGTTTAGCATCTTCATTCAATTCAAGGAGGTACCTAATTATGCTTGGTTCTTGTTCCGAATCAATAATCAAATGAGTATTTTTTTTTTCTCAAATACTGAAATTGGTAAGTGTTAAAACGCGGCCTGTCTGATTCTTGCCCTATAATTACTTTCCCAGACACACAAACAAACGCTAACGTTTATTCTGGGACTGTCTCAACTCATGCATATTATGTAACTTTTGAGACTCAATAAACATGTTATTTTGTGATGCTTGGATTGCAATGCTGTGGTCTTATCACACATGTAAGTTGTTCTTAACATAGGTACTAACATCACGCCATGTCATTCACATTGTGCCAGTAATGTTTAAGTCCTATAATAACGCCGCTCGGCCACGGCGACTTAACGATGCTGTCGTGCATCGACGAAATGCACGACAACATCGCCACTGAAGCGTGTTTTTTTATGGGCAAGGGGAAACAGCTAGTGACCGCATCGCGACTGTATCGGTGCATACGTGCGACAGCATCGCTAAAAAACGTCACCATGTGCGATGGGCCTAAGAGATGAGCTTATTGGCATCAATCGGGCACAAATCCAGAGTCCATTGCTGGTACTGAGAAATTTCTGATGAAAAAACCTAATAACAATGTGCCTGACCTAATAATGGAACCCTGGACGTCATGCTCAGCCCCAACAAAGCAGTCATGGAAATGATACAGGTATGATTTGGCTTTACATGGCTGTTACCCCGTAGCTACCTTCAACTGAATCCTGACCCTGGTACATTTGTTCATCCTGTACACGGAGTGCAGAATCATGATGAAGGTACAACTTTCAGAATGCAGCAGTGGGCATACAATTATGAAAACTAAACGTGAAACGCGACTTATATTTTAAGAAATCTTTTATTTCTAAGAATAGATACTCCCCTTTGTAGAAAATTTGCCATTTTGAGTATTAGCCATTATGAGAATTGGGCTTTATGAGAATTAGGCCTTTTGAGAATTGGGCATTTTGCGCCTAAACCATAATAAGCAGTAAAATTTTAGTGGTATGAACGTCGGACTGCCATGACTACAGTCGAGCTGTAACCCGCAAGACACGGGGTTATTCCCAAAGTACTCCACTCTTTTGTCCAAAAAAGAAAAGAATCTCCTACATTCTCAAGTTACTCCAACGAATTATTATAATTTTTAAATACTTATTATTTTGTTCTCATTCTGCTCCATAGGTATGTGGAATTCAACCGATTATTCGTTATTAATTCTGAAACCGCTCTATCTACATAATTACCTATAAAATACATATTTCAGTATAGTCAGACACAAAAAATCTTCGAAGAAAGATTACAGTCTAAAATTTTGTTATAAAATTAAAAATATTATATTTTTCATGGGGTAGTTTGGGAACTCTTTTTGGAGTACTTTGGGAACAACCCAAGACACGCACCTCTGATTTTTGGGATTCGTGTGTGTATTGTATGATAGGGTAGATAACTACTGGCACAATTTTAAGAAAAAGTAATGTTATTCCAAAGATCTAACAGAAATAGTATGATGTGTAAAAAGAGTAATAACTTAGATAAAAAAATGCAGAAGCTACGTGCTTTAGAAATGTTTGGTGGCACTTTCAATTCTTGTCACGCGAAACGGCCATTTGTCCTACGTAACTATAATAATAATAATAATAAGATTTATTTCTCGCCACAATACACATAAAAATACACAATACATTTCAAGTGACAAAAAAATAAGTATATTGTGGGAGACTGGTGCCTAAACTAGGCTTGGGGCCTGTATTTCAGGACACCAGGTCCCCCCCTTAAGCTTTATAACATTAGAATGCTTCAGACAGTAGTAGCGAATTATTTAACAATTTTTATGGCAAATATCTATATAGTGTTAGTATGGTTAGTAATGTGTGGGGATGGAGGAATGTGTAGGGTTAGAAATGTTAAGTCGCAGCTATTTAAACAATCAATTCAATTAACTATGGTGTTATGGAAGGATGAAGTGCCTTCTTCATAACGCTGTCTTTGTTTAGCAAGTCATTTTAAATCGGTTAAAACTAAACCATTTTTAAGATATTCCACTACCTTTTTTACTTTTGCCTATCTTTTTATTTACTGTTTCAAAATCACTAGTAAATGTACCCTATTCTACCTCCTTTCGGTGAAGGAAACCAACATGCCTGACTGATAATATTTCCCAACGGCATGTCAAGCCTAATCAGAGGCAAATAGGTGGCATAAAGACTAGGCACTGACCACAGTATAAAGAAAGAAAGAAAAAAAAAATAAGCTTGACATTGTTTGATATTTTTTTTTATTCCTTACAGATAAGATATACTCACTCTATCAATGAAAGTACTGTTCTCCATTTAGCCGCTTATCAAGGCAGTGAAGATATTCTGAATCATTTACTTATGTTTTGTAATCAAGACGAAATAGAGAAATATATCAATACGCCTAACGAAAAATATGGTCTACCGTTATATAAAGCAGTAGAAAATGACCAATACGATAACGCATGTTTGCTTATCAATAGAGGTGCTAAAATGAATGTTATAAAGGCACAGACCTACGATACCACACTTTTGAACATGGCTGTAAGAAACAATAATACTAAAATGGCAGAAATGATTATACAACAAGATAAAGAAACTATCCATGCTGTTGATTGCATGGGTCAAACACCTATGTATGTAGCTTGTCTTAAGGAAAATAAAGAAATGATTGCATTATTACTTCACAACGGAGCTGGCATATTCTTGGATAATACGTTAACGGGTGAAACTACTGTGCTCCATTTAGCCGCTAAGCAATGCAGCGACGATATTCTAAACTATTTACTTACGATTTGTAATCAAGATGAAGTAGAGGAACATATTAACACGCCCAACGAAACATATGGTCTGCCGTTATACAAAGCGGTAGAACGTAACCATTATGAAAACGCATGTTTGCTTATAAATAGAGGTGCTAAAGTGAATATAATGGCAAGCGACTGCGATTCTACACTTTTGAACATAGCTGTAGGTTATAACAATACTAAAATGGCAGAAATTATTATCCAACAAGATAAGGAAACTGTTCATGCTGTTGATCGCACAGGTCGATCACCTATATACGAAGCTTGTCGTCGAGGAAACAAAGAAATGATTGCATTATTACTTCGCAATGGAGCCGACCTGTCTGGTGAAGAAAGTGAAAATGAAAGAAAGCTTCCCATAGAAATGTTGATGATTAATGTATCAAAACCAACCAAACTGTTGCGAGAAGTTTTTGACTCAAATATAATGAGATATCAGGAAACTGAAGACGAAGTATTTGTAGACTTTCGAGTGTTAGTACCTAAATGTGGAATGAAAAAAATGAAAGTGATCCAGACGCTACTTGATACCGGAAATACATACGATCAGCAAAGTCTACTCCTGCATCCTTTGGTGGAAAGCTTTTTGTATCTACAATGGAGATCATTATTACCATTCTTCTACATTATATTGGCATTACACGTGTGCTTCGTGTTGTCACTCAATGTGTTTACCTTGTCATTGTTCTGGTGTAAAGACAGAAACATTGAACCTGTGCCAATTATTTTTCATAGTCGTGCATGGGTTTATATCATTTATTCGACTGCCTTCTTACTTACTTTGCAGGTAATTGTCTCTATATTATCTTGCTCTTAATGTAATTGTTTATGTCAGATATATAACAAGATATAAAACAAATTTTTTGTCAACAGGAGGTCATCGTCATTAAAATTAAAACCATGAGGAACCTGCTAAGTTTCGAGGCGTCAGTGAAATGGTTGTCCACTATATTTGCAGTTGTCTTGCCTCAAGTTGTATCGTGGGATTCGAAATTCCATCCAGAGTGGGTGCGGCTCTTTGGATCAGCCACACTGCTCCTCACCTGGGTTCGAGTGATGTACCTGCTCTCCAGACTCCCAGGCTATGGCTATTATGTTCTGATGTACGGGAAAGTAGCGACCAAAGTATTTAAGGTGCGGTTTGTATGAATCAATGCAAAGGGAATGAAATCTACATCTCTCAAATATATTTTTCAATACACTTCCTCGAGAACTGGCTATAATGCACTACGATTAGGTTCGACATGCAATGTATATTGCACGCGTGCGTTTTTCTTATTTTTCGCAACCAAGGGGCGCCATTTTTTTTGGGGGGTGGAAAATCATGAAATAATCCCTCCCGCTCGAAGGCAGAGCGAAAGGGAGTGTCAGACTTCTACTGACTAAAACCAAGCATGTTCCTTCTTAGTCCGAAAATATGTCGAGGCCGCGGTAACTTGTGAACATCCCGCAGCCCCGACGGGGGATAACTATACCTTACAATAAGTCCAAATCGATTAAAACATAGAAAATTAAAAAAAAAAACAACAACCGACTATAGAGTAGGCGGTGCTTTTTTTTAATTTCGTCGTTTTGATTTATCACCTTTACTTCTTCTCCAACCTGGCGAAATCAAACCGAGGAAAACAGCAAATCAAATCATAATTTCCTAAAAATTTATGACAAGAGTATTTATCGTTCTAGTAGTTTATATCTTCGAAAGTTTATTGAGAAACGTCGTTTGATACACGTGGGAATATGTTATTGCATTCCTCGACCCCATGAACACCCTCCGCACGTGTATCAAAATGTAACATTTCTTTTGTCCATCATGCTTTTAAGAACACATTTGCAAATAAGCAATTTTTCGGTATATTATGCGGACAAATGAAACTAATAATTAACATATATAGATTAAACCTTCATCTTCAATAATTATTCATGTTTATTCGAAATGTTGATTAATAAAATATGTTAGCAATACCGTATTGACTTTAGGTACATTTCTCTTATATTTTATGACATCATTTATGTCATATCCAAAGTTTTATTATGGAAATAGGCATGTTCAACTCAAATAATTACTGCATTAACTGTAAAAATATTACAAGCAGCAATATTTTATCAGAGAATTAAAACTCGCTAAACAACGAAATAAAAGTAGACTCAAGAATCAAGTCGTGTCAGTTGGCTCATAATTTGCATTTGCATGATTCAGTACCTAAAAACCCGCGTTTATTCCTAAACGTGTCTTTAGGTGATTTAAAATATTTTTTTGCGAAATCAATTTATTTAAGGGTTTGCATATTTTATAATTATTCATTTCTCTTTGCCTTTCAGATACTTGCATCACTTGGTTTCCTCATCGTTGGCTTCTGCGTGAGCTTCATGATACAATTCCACGCACAACCACCATTTGAAGATCCTTTCTCTTCTCTCCTGACTACGATGGTCATGATGTCATCAGAGCTTGGTTATAATGAGGTTATAAATAAGGAAAACGTTGACCACGCATCAGCATCTCTTATTATGATACGCTTAATATTTGTTCCGTTTCTTATACTTGTCTCAATAATTCTTATGAATCTTTTAGTCGGTGTAGCTGTTAATGATGTTAATACCTTGGAAATTATCGGTAACATAAACCGATTGAAAAAACAGGTGCAGTTTATAAAATCTTTTGAAGATGCTGGCAGTTATAATTTCATTAAAGGAATACTCGAAAAATGGTTTGACAACCGTATATTCAAGACCTGGATCCCTTTAGAAACCCTTGAAAAGAATGGGTTACCGACTCGTTTAACTGACGCCATTTTTGAAAACGCCCAGTTACAGAAATGGCAACTGGATGAAAAGCAAAGCATAGAGCTTTTCCAAGCGAAACTGGATGATATGCATCAAATTATTGTAAACAAAAACACGTTTGTTCCACTCAAGCCAGATATACCAGATAATGAAGGAAAAGTATTACGTGTAGTGAGCGAAGTATTAGAAGAAATTGTAAAATTACGCGCTGATATGGAATTAATTAAAAACCGTATCGGTGAAAAATAGCGATGACCACAATTTGCAAATTCTTGAAGTGAAAACTCTTTAGCGGCGTTGTGCACTTTAATTTTGATGGGTAAAAACTGTTAAACTCGTGTCAGGAAGACACGTGACCTGATCGTAAGACGGCGCGCGGCGGCGCAGAGCGCTTGCGCAAACGTGTGTGTGTGGCAAATGTCAAACAAATAAAATGTCAAGTTGATTTTTCTGCGAGTTAAACTTTTAAGTTTAAAATTAATGTTTTAGTTCTGTATTGTTAATTTTTTTATGTTAAATAAATTGTCATGTTTGTGTACGATAGCGCAATAGATGATTATTGTACTGATAAATAAAGCAATTCGAAAAAAAAGATTCCCTAACTATTCCAAAACTTGCACGTGTTGATAGAAATTTTTAAGTTATTTAACTTTGTACACAAAACGATATTAGAATAAATAGATAAATATCGCCTAACAAGCCTTTGACTATTTACTTTGAAAAAAAAGGTGTTTGGTGGCATAATGTTCCGGTTTTAAAGACATAATAATCGTCGCCACATTTTGCCTGAGCCCATGAGCATAAGCATGCATGCATATGCATAAAGGGTGTAAAAGTTCTAGACCACACCTGGGAACCTCCTAGTTACGAAGATATTGGGGGTCAAAGTACCAAATTTTGCACAGCTGTTTTTGTAAATACTAGTTTTTCAGGTTATAACTTTACTTAAATTACATAATCAAAGCATCCGCTAGCACAATGTTTTAAGAGGGCTACATTGAGTTTTAATGTAAAATGAAATTTTATACCCCAAAAAAAAGTTTCCCAGCAAAATTTTTTGCGTAGGGGTACTTAGTTTGATGTACAGAATGCTTGGTTGACGTAAGTGTGAAGGGTTAATTTACACCCTGTATTTTTATCAAATGGTCAAAGTGACCTCACAAGACTGATTGCAGCAGCTCCATGTCATCAGCGTAGCTGTTATTAGTAAAAACATCATCCACTGAACAACCATCCCCGGCTCTGCTGAACTTCTCAATCAGTCCATTTACGTACCTACCTATACAGGGTTACTAGTAACTCGACGTATTCCTTGCAGGACGTCATAGTAGGACTAAAATTCAATAAATTAAGCCACTAAATGTTTCTCGAAATTCAGTAGTTTTTGAGTTATTTAGATTTTTAAGAGAAATCCCAGATTTACTTTCCATGACTTTGTATTACGTTTTATACTTTTTTAGATAGCTGAAAAGGCAAGAATATTTTGTAGCAATTTGTACATCTGGCGTAGATTTTTTTTGCGCCATACAATTTTTCTAAGAAGTAATGAAAAAAAAATGCCAAAAACAAAAAATAAAGAAATTTTAGTTGTTATCATAGTTGATGCCGTAGCAGACCTTAAGGTACTTATAATTTAACGTTTTAAAATGTCTACAACTTTGGCAAAAAAGAAAATTCTTGGTTCACCAACAATTCTTTAGACATTAAGTTTTATGCTAAACGTAAAATGCAAAATGTAACAGTGTAACAATCACTTAAAGGTAAAGGCTCATCTGTGTCAAGGCTCATCTTCCTCCAAAGAACATCACATGAAACCATGTGCAAGAACAAGGGGCAAAATGTCCCTACCCTTGTAACACTTTCTCCTATATGTATATCAAACGAAAGTGCGTAAAAAATACATCATTTTATTCTATAGAAGTAAATTTGTGAATAATGGCGGAAAAAAAAAATTCACCGATAAAGATTGAAAATACTTATATTTTAATGTTTTATTTCATCGAATAATAATAGGACCTATCAATAGATTGATAGGTCTTTTAAATAGACACTGAGGTTTCAAAAACCATTTTTTTCTTAAAGTCAATCGTTTGAAAGATAGACACTTCCAAAGTGCAATAATGTGTCCCTACCCCCTCTAACTTTAAACTAAGAGAGTGAAAAATCTAATTAAAATATATGCTGTAGATCGCAACGCTTCCAACCAAATTTAGTTTGAACGAGATATAGTTAGCAGTTTTTGAGATATAGCACATTTAAAAAACCACTAATATAACTTTGTCATTCATACAAACAATATGAACAAGACTGAAAAGCCAAAAACAAGCACATTTTAAGTTAAACAAAACTTGAAAGCAGGCGGGGTCCATTCTATGTTCATTTCATAATTTGATATTCAAAATACCCCGCCTGCTTCCGTTTAATTTAAAATGTGTTTGTTTTTTTGCTTTTCAGTCTTTTTAGTCGGGTTTTTTAGTTTTTAACTACTTTATTTCTAACTTTTTAGTTCTTTTGTTTTCGTTCTTTCTACTCGATGGTAATGGATTTTTTTATTTTTTGAAATCCACGATATGGCCCCCAAAACCAGCAATTTTTCTTTGTTTTTTTTATTTTTATTTTAATGTAGCCAGTGACACCCGCGTCATCAAGACAAATCTAACAATATATTTCATTCAAATCCCTTCTTCCGTTTAGGAGTTATGAGGGAACAAAGAAACAGACATACATACATACACGTCAAACACATAACCCTCCTTTTGGGCTTCGCCGCAGTCGGGTAAAAAACCAACTTATCACAAAATGTGTATTTCTGCTGCCGCTTTAACAACAAGTAATACAAATTAAAGGGGGCTTCCGTACGACGATGGTATGGGTTTTGGGACTTTTGATCAAAATACCGCGACTAGTGGTTTTGGCAGTCCTCTCGTGATGTTAACCTGACACTGCCTAAAGAATTCTGAAGAGACCGAAACAGGTGGAAATCTGAAGGTGCAAGGTCAGGACTATACGGCGGACGCATTTACACCTCCCAGCCAAACTCTCTTAATTTTTGCTGAGTGGCTAAAGATGTGTGAGGTCTAGCGTTTTCATGATGAAAAACCACACCCCTTCTGTTGATTAATTCCGGCCGCTTTCTCTCAACTTCTTGCTGTAATCTCATCAGTTGTTCGCAGTAGAGTTCAGAATCGATGGTTCTTCCTGATGGTAACAGCTGCAGCAATGAATAATGCCCTTCCAATCCCACCACACACAGCATCACCTTGTTGTAAATGTGTAATAAAACTGTGGATTTTTTTTTTGTACATCGAAAATATTTAAAAAAGGCATCGTGAGGGTGTTAAAGTATGCCTGTCGGGGCTGCGGGTAGTCCTCTGGTTATCGCGGCCTCGACATAGAGGGCGAAGAAGGAACATGGGTGGTTTTTAGTCAGTAGAAGTCTGACACTCCCTTTCGCTCTGCCCAAGAGCGGGAGGGGTTATTCGATGATTTTACACCCACCAAAAAAAAAAAAAAGGGTGTTAAAGTATAACCAACAGAACTCATTTCCAGCATTTTTGGAATTTTTGTCTGTCTGTTTCTATGACTAAGCATCACGTAAAATTTACGAAACTAATGTAGGTAACTTTAACTTTTATACATATATATTGTGCGTAACATGGGGTATTACTTAGCTTTGTTTCATCGTAATCGGTGCTATCTATCAAAAGATATTTGAATTTATAGTTTTCAAGAAAACTTTATCATTATGTCCAATAATGAGACACACAACGACATCTATTAAACAAATATGGTAGTTATTAATAAATGCCTTCATAATTAAGATAACTTTAAAAAAGTTATGATAGCAAAACGTACTCAGTGGGTAGGTATTACACTGAATGACGCTGCTTTCAAAATCTACATAGCCTAAACAATATAGTGTGTTTGATCGCTTTCCATGCATTAAATTTTAGTAGTTTATCTTCGTCTGCGATAGATGGCGTTGGTGCCATTTGCTGAAACGCGGTGTTAATTAAAAATATGTTCCGTGAATAGTCATCAAATAAAAATTGCTCAATTACACAGTATAGAATTGGGTTCCGTAGTCAACAAGGAACCCTTACAGTTTCGGCATGTCCGTCTGCCTGTCTGTCTGTCTGTCCGTCCGTCCGCACTATTGCGCAAGCACTCTTAGTACTAGAAAGCTGTAATTTAGCATGAACATATAGATGAGGTAGGCCGACAAAATGGTAAGATAAAAATGTCGTAAAATATATAATATCTCCGCTACACATAAATGGGATACGCAAGAAAAAAAATTATACCCTGATTGTTTTCTTCTTGCGAATCGCATAGTGTACCCCACACTATGCGATTCGCAAGAAGAAAACAATGTCGTTGGATAGGTCTTTGAAAAATATGGTGAGCTTGCTCATACACTTTTTCGATTAAGGGATTCGTTCGTGAAATATAAAGCTATGAAGTGAAAATTTTTGTTAGACTCAAGTCTTGCTTCCTAAACCACATAAAGGGTTGTGATGGGGGGGGTCTGTATTTATGCTTTTGCGGTTGCACAACGACATGCCTTGCTTATGCTTTGCTTGGTAGTATAGATGCAGGCCTACCTTACTGCCTCCCTCAGAGGCGGTAGGGTGGCGAGGTCTTGAGGGGGAGCGCTACAGTCGTGTAGATCCTCAAGGCAAGTCTGGGGGATTCACCTTCACGTGGTTGCCACCCTGTTCTCGGTCTAATTCCATAAGAAATAGACGCAACAAAAACCCCCAGGCGCCTTTTAGCATTTTACCCGAAGGTCAAAATACCAGGCCTAGGGTAACCCCACACCCCACTCCCATGATCCCACGACCAGTCCCTCCCTCCTTATTCCCCTTTTTCCTTTCGGTCCATGAGGACGGGTAACCTCAACTCCAAAAAAGCCCACAAACCCAATATGTCGCAGAAAGGAAAAAATAATATTCCCCAGGTGGGTCCCGGCAATGCCGGGGAATCCCACACCGACTCGTCGGTCTGCCTCCACCGTAATCTGGGGGGGGGCACCAATCTGCCTACTAGCGCCGCGCCTTCTGCGCGGCTGGCTGCTTCGGCGCCAACAGCATCGGCTGCGGCTCACGCGCCTTCCGACACGTCTACGGCTGCAATTTCTGCGCCTACTGACACTAAGACGGCTGCAAATCCTGCGCCAACTTCCCTGACTGTCACACCATCCACGAGTGCCTGGCAACAGTGCATCGTTAGGAACAGTGTGACAAATAACCCTGACAACGACGACAATAAAGCTCGAATCTCCAGTCTTAGCAGCGAACTCCGCGCGCTGGCACTCCAGCGCGAGAAGATCGAGGTAAGGCTGAGAGACATGAACTCTCTCGGGACGGGAAAGGAAGCGGAATCTGATGGTTCTGGTTTCATCTCTGTGGACGAAGTACGTATGCTCAGAACGAAGCGCGGAAAGATCCGGAACAGAGAAAGAGAACTCAACAACCGTTTGAGCAAGATCCGCGATGGCAATAGCCAGCGCGTAGCACAAACGGTCAGTTGTAAGGGAGTACGCGACCGGCTACAGACTCGCGAAGGGGAAACCCAGCGCGAGAAGCAGTCGGACGCGGAAACGTGCGGGCAGGGAACAGCACGCGAAGGGGAAACCCTGCGCGAGAGGTCACTGCCCGCACCAGGACCATCCGGAGGAAACGACCGGAACCGCGACGAGACCGTAGACCAACACCGCACAAAAAGGAAGCGGGGCAAACGGTCTGGGTTCCTACGCCGGGTGTCCCTGGCACAAAGCTCTGTGCCAGGCTCCTCAGAACCGCAACCCGGTCCAAGTGGACAGGGAGCGGCGAAGAGAGAGCGCCCGGACGACACGGCCTCACCTAGTGCGCTCCAGGGGGACGCCAAGCGTAGTAGAACCCAGGCCGCTCAAGGGGAGCAGAGAACCTACGCGCGGGCCACAAAGGATATTCCTGCGCGACTCGCCGTAGCGATCTGCCTCTCGCCTCCAACCCGAGACATGACGACTGATGAAGGTGAGCACATCAAGACCAGCCTTGAGAACCTCATCGTGGAGACGTGTCGAACCGACCCCACCAAAGTCCCGGCCTTCCGCGGTTACCCAAGGGTAGCGGATGGCACGGTACATATTTGGTGCGAGGACGACAACGCCCTGACTTGGCTGACCCAGAATGTACCCAGAATAAGACTGACGGACACTGACGCGACACTGAAAGTCATGAGACAGACCGACGTACCGACCCGGACTAGAGCGGCGCTCTTCGTACCTCGGTACAATGGGGACATAGCGCTGCTCCAGACGGTTCTGACCTGCCAGAACCCCTGGTATGACATCGGTAGGTGGTCCCTGTACAGGGCGACATCGGTCGGTGGCGATAACCATGGGACATACCTGACCCTGGGTATCCCACAGGACGAGGTCGTAAAGGTCTTGGGGAAGGAGCGACGGATATCGTATCTACTTGGGTCGATATACGTGCGTTTCTTCCCCAACACCCCTCCCTCCGACACACAGACTGAACAGACGAGACCGACCCCGACTGAAGCCGACCCGACGATGGCGCAACTGGAGGAGGAGATGGCCAGAACGGCGATGGCTGACACTGACGGTGTGAGGATGCCAGCCTCACCATCAAGGTGGACGGAGCAGCTGCTCTCATCCTCGCCATCAGCACCCAGCGAAGACCAGCATGGGCTGGAAGAGGGGGGTGTATTGTCCGATGGATCAATCTCCCCCTAATTCCACCCCACTGCCGCCCCCATCCCGTCCCCTACATATCATCCAGACCAACCTCCAGCATAGCCAGGCAGCTACTGCCTGCCTGCGCAGGACACTGGAGATGGAACCCCGAACCATAGCACTCATCCAAGAGCCGTGGATCCGCAATAACAGAATATGTGGCCTTGGCAACTCTGGAGGTAAGCTGATCCTCGACACACAAGGCACAGATAAACCACGAACCTGTGCCTTCATACCCAAAGATGTACCCACCACCACTCTTACGCAATTATGTTGCAGAGACGTAACAGCCGTCAGGCTTAAAACCGACGGCGACGCACCTGATATCGTCCTGGCCTCGGTATACATGCCTGGCGAGGATGAAGACTGCCCACCAAAAGGGATGGCCGACCTGGTAAGGTACTGCGAAGACACCAACCTGGGCCTGGTCATCTGCACGGATTCAAACGCCCATCACCCGCTTTGGGGTTGCAACAAAGCCAACACTAGAGGTGAGGTACTATGCACATATTTGTTCTCAACTAACCTTAACATCGCGAACCGTGGCTCAGAACCCACTTGGGTCACATCGCGCGGACAAACGATCATCGATCTAACACTGGCCTCGGAAAGTGCGGCGAAACTTATCTCTGACTGGCATGTATCCAACGAGCCTTCCTGCTCCGATCATAGAAGGATTCGCTTTTCACTAATAGCTAACATAAAAAAACCCGAACCTAGACGCAACCCACGCCGTACCAATGTACCCGGTTACAAACGGCTGTTGGCCTCCCTATTAACACAGCACCAAACGCCCCAAATTCTAATAGACCCCAAACAACTCGAAGACACCGTAATAAAACTCTCGGAATCTATAATTGAAGCCTACCACGCCTGCTGCAAACTAAAGGACCCAAACACCAAGAGCAAAGGTAACTCCTGGTGGAATGCGGAACTCAGTAAGCTTAGGCAAACCATGCGAAAACAATTTAACAGAGCCAAAAATTCCAGACTACCAGAAGACTGGGACGCATACAAGATGACACAATACTCCTTCAAAAAACAAGTCAGGAATGCCAGCAGAGCAGCCTGGCGGAAATTCTGTGAAGAAATTGAATCGAACAGCGAAGCCGCGCGTGTGAGAAAGATCCTATCTACCGATCAAGATCGCACCCTCGGGTCGCTGAAAACCCCAGACAACACATACACCAAGTCGGACCACGAAACTAGTAAAGTCCTTTTGGAAACGCACTTCCCAGACTGCAATCTCTCCGAGGACAGAACCTGGGCAAGTGAACCAACGCACACACCAAATGACCAAGACTGGGCCAGAGCCCGCACCATAGTAACTGTTGAAAGAATAGAATGGGCAATAAAGACTTTTAAACCATATAAATCCGCAGGCTTAGACAAAATTTTCCCCGCCCTGCTACAATGGGGAGTAGACGTTTTAACGCCATGGCTGACCATCATCTACCAAGCCTGTATAGCACAGAAATATATACCGCTTGCATGGCGAGAGGTGAAAGTCATTTTCATCCCCAAACCAGGCAAACCAGACTACACACAACCCAAGGCGTATAGGCCAATAAGCCTAACATCTTTTCTACTGAAAACCCTCGAGAGACTCTGTGATCGACACATTCGGGACGGACCTCTCCGGGAGCGGCCACTTCACAAACAACAACACGCGTATTCGACAGGCAAATCAACAGAATCTGCGCTGCATAGTGTGATCTCCAAGATCGAATGTGCAGTGGACCACAAATGCTCTTCACTAGCTGTCTTCATTGACATAGAAGGCGCTTTTGACAAAACCATCTTCCACAGCATCAACGCAGCCCTCGAGAAACACGGTGTGGACTCGACCCTGCGAGGATGGATCACAAACATGCTCAGACTGAGAGCCGTCCAAGTTACGGTAAACGGCACCACCAGAGCAATAGTGGCGAAGGGCTGCCCCCAAGGCGGTGTCCTCTCGCCGCTATTATGGAACCTCGTAGTAGACAGCCTCATCAAACGCCTCAATAGCAGAGGCTACTACACGGTAGGCTATGCTGATGATCTGACCATAATAATAAACGGCACACACGAAAACACGCTATGCAACCTTATGCACCAAGCCCTAAGAATAGTAGAAGACTGGTGCAAGGAGTACAAACTAGCAGTGAACCCTACCAAAACGGAACTCGTTCTCTTCACAAAGAAAAGGAAGCTAGCAACGTTACATTTGCCAAGCTTCTTTGGGACTACCCTAAGCCTATCGACTGAAACCAAATACCTGGGTATATTTTTGGACAAACAGCTGAACTGGGCAAAACACACTGATTACATCATCACGAAAGCCAGTATAGCCCTATGGCAATGCAACAGACTCCTCGGGAGAAATTGGGGCATAAGTCCCAAAATCACCTACTGGCTATACACCACAGTTATCCGACCAATTATTACATACGGGTCTTTGGTTTGGTGGCCCAGGACCAACCTAAGTACAGCCCAAAAAGACCTCGAGAAACTACAAAGATTTGCCTGCGTAGCAATCACCGGCAGCATGAGAACTTCCCCCACTGCCGCCTTACAGGTGATGCTGGGCCTACCTCCCCTACACCTCGTCGTAAGAGAGGAAGCGGCCATAGCGACCTTCAGACTTGAAGTATCCGGCACCCTAAGAAATGATTCTAGAATCAAACACACACGCATCAAAGAAGGTGCAATCAAAGAACAACCGTTGATGGCATCACCCATCGACAGAACCCTGAAGACCTACTGCTTTCAAAAACACTACAACATAGAGCTCATAGAGGAGTGGTGTGACTACTCAGGTACAAGAGAGCTAAGGATTTACACTGATGGATCAAAAACCGAAAATGGGACAGGCGTCGGGGTGTTCTCCGACGACCTAAACATTAAGATATCCAAACCACTTGGAACGCTCAACTCAGTTTATCAAGCAGAGTGTGTAGGTATTATCCAAGCGGCACACGCTATAGAGGCCAGGGAGGTTACGGATACTAATATTCGAATACTCTCCGACAGTGCCTCAGTCCTTCAATCCCTAAAGAGCAATCAGATCACGTCGAGACTGATACTAGAATGCCACAAGGCACTAGAACGTATCACGGTACTAAATCACAACACGGTAACACTACAATGGATAAGAGGTCACAGTGGATCACTTGGAAACGATGCGGCTGACGAACTTGCCAGAAGAGGATCCAGCACAAAACCGTACGGACCCGAACCCATTGTGCCCATCCCTTTCAAGCAGCTAAGAAGCTGGTTAAAAGACCATACTCGCATACAAGCGGAGGAACGGTGGACCTTGACACCAGGATGTAGGCAATCCAAGGATGCTATGCCATCCCTGGATACAAAGCTGACCAAGCGCCTTCTGCGCCTGGACAGAGACAGCCTGCGTCTGGTGGCAGGGACCATCACTGGACACTGTTCACTAAATAAACACTTCCACAACCTAGGTATCACTGACAGCCCCCTGTGCAGAGCATGCATGGAGGCAGAGGAAACGGTGGCGCATGTGCTCCTTGAGTGTACAGGCGTTACCAAGATTCGTGAGGAGACCCTTGGTACACCAAGATCCCTTGCGGATGCCCTGAGGAGACCGGGAAGTCTGATCTGCTTCTGGAGGGAGGTGGGCTGGTTGGAGTAATCGGCCACCATGGCTCACGCACAATGGTCCACTTCAAGGACTAAGTGCGGAAACCTGAACCCCATAAAGAAGGGTTGTGATTGGGCGTGTGAAAAAAATCCGGGTAGTATAATGAAATTACTATATATATAAATATATATATATATATATATATATATATATAGTAATTTCATTATACTAAAAACTATCACAGCTTGGTAGGCTTTACAAGTTTACGAGTAATAGTTGACCAACTTATAAAATGTACCTGCATAAAATATTTGCCTATACATAATGTATGAGAGCACAGGTCTTAAATCTGCAAATGTAAGTTCGGATCAATCATCGTTCGGAGGCAGGTAGGCTAGGTGGTTAATCCGTTTAGTAAATTCACATGTTTCTGATGGGCAACTACGGAACCCTACATTATGCGTGGTCCGACATGCACTTGGCCGGTTTTTAAAACTAAATTAAAATTTTATAAAACCCAACATATTTTTTTTTATTCCGTGTGGGAATCGAACCTGCGGCACGCAGTGCTACTGTCAATCGTCCAGCCACTGCACCAGCCATGCCCTCAATAGATGTGGTGTGGTGTTAGTCCTTTGTGTCGAGGCCACGGTATCTCTTTCGCACAACCCGCCGCCCGTCCCATTACTTACCGTCCACAGGCCCTCGCCTACGGTGGCCGGAAGCCATGACGTGGCCTCAGACGTCTACTTTTAAGTTTTAACCGACTTCTAAAAAAAGAAGGAGGAAGGAGGTTTTGGATGCTTTTTTATGTTTGTTCGGCCATAACTACGTCGCTTGCTAACCGATTTGAAAAATTATTTTTGTGTTCAATAGGGTTCCCAAGTAGTCCCGTTGTCACCAAATGATCTGATGATTGGATCCCTGAGAAATTGAGGGTATCCCTCAAATTTTATAGGCACATATGTTGTTTTTCATATATTTTTAAAAGTTGTTAAAGTATTTGCGCCTTTTCATCATAATATCATGTGGATTCACTGATGATGATAGAAGGTAAAACTCCTCAACGGTTAGGAGTTGAAAGAAAATTCTTTCAAAATTATACGTACTTATGGAGCGATAATTGTATTATTTCGGGGTATTAAGTTATCACTTCATGTTTATGAGCTGATGATGGAAAGTATGGGTAACTCCTTAACGGTTAAGAGTTGAAGGATAATTCCTTAATAACATATCATAGGGACGCATATATGGTTGTATTCTTTTTGGTTATCTAGGTGAGCCGAGTACCTGAATATGGAAAGTTTTACTCCTCAACGGTTAGGAGTTGAAATCAATTATAAGGGAATCTTAAAGGTTATGGGTTAGGTTTCTTGGTTGAATGTTAAATGCATAGTAAATATTTGTATAGGATTACAACTAAAAATGAAAAAATAAAAACCGACTTTCAAAATTTAAATAATTTAATTTAAACGATATCAAATAAACAATTGTCACCTAATTCAGAAGCTGTTTTTTTTTCTGAAGTAAAGTTTTCACTATTTGTAATTTTGTTTTTTTGAAGTCGGTTTTTTTATGAACATTTTTTTCGTTTATGTGTGTTCGCGAATATTTTCGTCGTAAAACTATTTGGATGATTCTTTTTTTTGGAAAGGAGAAATTTCAAGGGTTGTACCAGGATATGAAAACAAATACAAATATGTGTATGACCTACAGATAGTTGTTCCGGGTCTTGGTATTTGTGTATGTGAGTTTAAATGTTTATGAACGCACCCACGATACAGGAGAAATTCCTAGTGTGTTTTGTTTTTTTTTAAAAAAAAAAAAAAAAAAAAAAAAACGGACCTGGAAATCGAGGGCAACCCTCGAATTTCATAGGCACGTGTGTTCGTGCTTTTTCTGACGCTTTTCAAGTATTCGCATCTAGCAGTCATCACATATTGTTAATGAGCTGATTATCGAAGGTACTCCTGAACGGTTAGGAGTTGAAAGCAAAAATAAGGGAATCTTGAAGGATAAGGGTTAGGTTTCTTGGTTGAGTGTTAAATGCAAAGTAAATATTCGTATAGGATGTTATGACTAAAAATTAAAAACTTTTTTGCAAAAAAAAACAACCAACAACAACACAAAACTGAAGAATAAACTTCAGAAGAAAAATCAGCTTTTGAAGTCGGTGACATAATTATGTTTGTTTGATTTCATTTTATTGTCACCGACTTCAGAAGCTGATTTTTCTTCTGAAGTTTATTTTTCACTTTTTGGTGTTTTTACAGTCCATGGTCTACCAATTGTTTATACACATACTTCATGGTTATTCTTACAGTTATCCTAGTGCAAATGTAGCTGTCGTTAATACCACAAACTAAAAAATAAAACACAAGCATATTTTTTTCAAATTTTATAAAGCCATAGAGTATTTAGTACGTACAATGCAACTTAAACTAATGTAAGTATTGGAAAAAATCTAATTTTAACGTTTTCATGTGTCGAATGCAAACACTATAGATGCGTAGATTCCTGTATATTTAAAGGCTACGAGTTAAAACGCCCATCTTCGTTTGTAAATACATTACTGAAGTAAATACTAAATAAATCAAATATGTCTTCTTTTGGTAAAATGCGGCTAACTCAACAATGTTATGAAAAAAAAACTGTAAATTCCTTTGTTTACTACCTGAGATACAGATTTATTTCTAGTTCGGATAGAATCCAATAAGTTTGATACCTATAATCTTTAAGGCAATATGTATGCCAATTATTTCCATAAACCATTTTTAAAATTAAACTTTTTACTAGCACAACTTTCGTAGTCTGATTGTTTTTCATCTAAATTAAATATACCTACAATAATTATTGTAAACAGAACCGTCGCCCGATTTAACGACTTAAATGTTGGTTTTAAAAAAAAATAATATGCAAAACCCTTTTAAACTCATTTTAGCCTATACTGATAAGCGGTAAGCAAGCAAAAGTAACAAAAGTTTTAGCAGAGATCTTTTCAGATTAGTTTGACTATATGGAAAGTCATTATAAATTAGCCTGAGCTTATCCTACTTTCTACTAATATTATAAATGCGAAAGTTTGTGAGGATGTATGGAAAAACTACTGAACGGATGTAGATGAAATTTAGAACACAGATAGTTTATAACCTGGATTAACATATAGGATACTTCTTATCCGGTAGTATGATCCCGTGGGACAGTTATCAAACTCCACGCGGGCGAGGCCGCTGGCACAAGCTATAGTAATAGCATAATATGACAAGTATACAAAGAGAAAAACTTATCCTAATGAATGCAGTTAATAGACTTGATTGTATCTTAATTTTTGCAGAATTATAATGTGAATCTCAAACCTTACGCTATACCAATTTTCAGACTCATGTAAACCAGACAAGAATTGTAAATGACGAAGTTTCTGTTGTTCTCTTTTAAGCACGTATCTAAGTGTCTAAGTCTAAGTGCAATTACTCTTGATGTATGCTTTTATAAGAGTCTTGGGCCTATAATGGCCACCAAAACATGGTCTTATAAAAACAGGTACAACGTAAAATTATAGTAGAATGTATACTTAACAAAAATTAAATTAAAGCAGAATTTTTTATGCTGTTAAAATCGCAGTAGTTAATATTGATGCTATTTTCGGAGCTTGATAAGTCAAAATAACCCTATAAAGTATGTGTTCCAGCATAATTTTGGTTGTTGGATTTGTCTGCATTTTCTTTGTGTGATTTACAAATTTCTTCAAATATTTTGTAAACCGCTGTTTCTAGAGTGGTCAGCCTCTGATTCGTTGTTGCCTTGCTGTTGTCAGTTTTGACAATCACTTTATGTATTTCATTGAATTTCACATTGTACTGCATTAAGTCTTGCATTTCATCCAATTGCTTCTTTTGCAACTGAGCCTTTTCAAAAATTGCTTCTCTTATGCGAGCAGGTAATTTATACCAGTTCCTGCGCATGTGTTTATCATTGCTTCGAGGCCCAATCTCACCTACCAGCAAGTTCATGTCCTCAAACCATTTTTCAAATAGACTCGCTGGGAGATTTTTTTTAAAGAAACTACGCCACGCAGTGCTTTCAAATGCTGTTATAAATTCCACTTTTTTTTCCAATTTCTTTCTGTGACCTAAATCTTCTAAATCTTTGACATCGTTTACGGCCACACCAACTAACAGATTCATGAGAACTATTGTAACGAGGAACAGAAAAGCCGCAAATGTTAATCGCAACATGATGAGAGATGCTGATTCCTGTTTCTTATTGAAAGTATCTTTATACCCAGGTTCTGATGACATCATAACCATCGTCATCAGGAGAGAAGACCAAAATCCTTCAAATGGTGGTTGTGCATGAAACTGTATCATAAAACTTATGGAAAAGCCAAAGATGAGAAGACTGAGTGGTACAAGGATCTGAAAGGCAAAGAAAAATAAATAATTTAAAAAATAAATAATTAGAAAAATAAATCACGACTAAAATAAAATAATATGGGTAAACTAAAAAGTATTTTATTCATATCATATATTTCATTGTATTATGCATCTTATCTCATCTTGAGGAGCCAAACCAAAATATACCTACTATAACAATCAGGTGAAATTAAAAGATATTTTACACAAGAGCCATTCGAAATATACGAATTTTAATATAAGTCGCAACCCGTTTTTGTATTATAACAAAAAATGGAACTCACAATTATAACTCTTCTCGCCACCTTTTCATACATAAGAACGTAATATCCAATTTTCGGAAATCTGGATAGTAGTAACATTATTTTAATCCAGGTGAACAACAGTGTGGTTACGCTGAAGAGCCGCACCGATTCTGCTTGTGACTCAGAGTTACATGACACTATTAGAGGCAAGCTTAATGCAAGCGGTGTGGACAAGAATCTTAACCAGGTCTCCCAACACAGAAGGTGGTTCCTCATGCCGTTCCTTTTGATAAAGATGAAGTCCTAGTGAAAACAAAAAAAAACATTATTTAAAAAATTACAACCTATTGAAATGTTTATAATTATAATTAATTTAATGTGTTCAGTTACCTGCATTAAAATTAAAATGGTTGAAAAATATATGAGAAAAACCCAAAATTTTGGGGATATATTTGACATCGGCTCATTTTTTCTGTCTTTGTATTTGAACAAACAGAAGGCATACAAGTTGACTGACAGCACAAAGCACACATGTAATGCCAATGTTACGTAGAAAAATGGTGATATTGATCTCCACTGTCGAATCACAAAGCTTTCCACCAAAGGATGAAGGAGTAGCTTCTCCTGGTTGTGTGTATTTCCAGTGTCAAGCAAAGCCTGAATCACCCTCATTTGTTTCCTTTTAACCTGAACATCTTCAGCCACATCTTGAGCCTTAACCTGAACATCATCAGCCTTAACCTGAATATCCTCAGCTACATCCTCGACCTTAACCTGAACATCATCAGCCTTAACCTGACTATCCTCGGCTACATCCTCGACCTTAACCTGAACTTCCTCCGGCACATCCTTAGCCTTAACCTGAACATCCTCAGCCACATCCTTAGCACTATCCTCAGCCTCATACGAAGGGTTTAGCACTGTATAATCTACTGTAATCGTACATTTTACATCAACAGTCGAACTATTTTGGTAACTCTCATCTTGCTCAGATACTCGTATACATGAGTCGAATATTTCTTGAAGGAGTTCAGTTGGTTTTGACACGTATTTCATCAGCAGCTTAATAGGGGTATCCGTGTATGTATCGGTATCTCCAGAAAGGTCAGCTCCTTTACTAAGGAGTAATTTAATCATTTCTCTGTTTCCGGAATGGCAAGCCTCATGCAAAGGTGTCCACCCTAATTCATAACTAGTAACATGAACTGTTTTACTGTCCTTATCTATAATCATTGTTGCTATTTTGCAATGGTTTTTTCTAGCAGCTATATGCAAAAGTGTCGTTGGTTTTTCACGATGTTTCTCGCATTTGACATTTACTTTAGCTCCTTTCGAGATTAGCAATGCTGCACAATCGTCATGGTTATTTTCGACTGCGTAATACAATGGTGGACCAACGGGGTCACACATATTGATCAATTCTTCTCTAATGTTGCTATCATACGCAAGTAAATATTCCAGTATTTCTTTTCTGTCATGTTTAGTAGCGATATGAAAAACATTAACTTTATCTGAGTTGACCGTTTCAATGCTGAAACCGTTTTTCAGTAAAAACTCAAGGGCATCTTGGTGGTTGTGAGATATTGCTTTGAAAAGTGCATTTGCTCTTTCTTCACTGCTATAATTTATTTTCCTGTCTTGCGCAATATCTAACATCTTTTGAAGTAAAACTAGATTCCCCAATCGTGCTGCAATATCCATGGGAGATTCTCCGTTTGCCTGAAATGTAATTGATATTGTAATGAATCGAATGTTGATCTTGAATCTAGTTTTCAGTGCATATACTGCGTCAAACTGAATACTAAAAATTGTTTGAATTTAGAGCAAAAAAATGAAGCGTCACATTACCTGCGTGGCGATGCTAGCTCCTGCATTGAGAGCTATACTGACTCCTTGTATCCATTCTGCTTCCACTGCCGCACATAGCACATCGGAGAAGGTATGGCCTTTCACATCCACGGTCACCAAGGAAGGATCTTTAGTGTTACCCATATGATCTGCTAACAACTAGAATAACAATTAAAGGGCATTAATATATTAGCGGGCCACAACATGGCAGGCAGCGTTAAACGTTTAAAGCATGATGTACCGTGTGCAGAAGCCGACCATAAGTTTATTTGAGAGTCAACATTTTTCTTTCCTGAACGACAGACAGGTGAAACGTTGCTGGAATTATATAGTTATTATTCCAGCACCGTTTCACCTGTCTGTCACACTATCCATTACGTAGTCGTAATGGATAGTGTACATCCATGAGTTTCGCAGACAATTGTTGTAATCACGGGTAAATCTTGTATTAGGTTAGCGCGGCAACGTGAAGATTGGCAATTTGCTAGAGACACCCGTGCCTACGTAGACCTAGCAGTGAGTGAAATCTTGCAGCGGATGATGAAATTGGTTCCTCAGTTCAAAAGGTTCCATTTTTGGACCTTACTTTTTGTACCTTGTTTAGATGTTATTTCTAATCACATATTTAAACGCAAACCATCTCTTCAATCATTACGGACACAATGGAAAACGCAGTGTTTCAGGCGTTTCCACGGTAATAGAATCGCACCGATCGTTCTAGACATTTGCTTAGCTGTCCAGTGAACCGCTTTCATATAATATACTCATCATCGTTTCATCCGAAAGACGTCCACTGATGGACATTCACATAGGCCTCCCTCTTCCAAGTCTCGCCACATTGACTTACACATTGATACTACAATATTATATAAGAGGTGAAGAAACTTGTTGGGAAAACTTCACAAGTACTGACCGGATTCAAAATAATGTTCCTCTAATGGGAATCTACATGCTCCCCAAGTGTCTTGAGCTAATTTAACGCGAGCGTAGTCTCGGGCAAAAACTACATAACATAACATTTTACCAGTAATAGTAATAGGGGCGAACCTAAAAAAACGCAATAACACTTTGCCTTACCTAGAAATCGAACCCATTAGGTACCTCATTTACAGCAGTTGCGGTTGCGACTAGACCAACGAGTCGCATGCGAAGCCACGGGCAATATCTAGTCTATAAATACGATGATCGTCTGATTTGCATAAATTACCTGCAATAGTTTTTTATTCTTCTTCTCTACACACACATGCATGGCAGTAAGTCCCCGACTGTTCCACGCAGTGGTACAAGCTTCACCCTGCAGCAGCTGTTTTACGGCTGCCTCACTCTCTAGCTCAACCGCAGTGTGTAGCGGAGTTGCTAGAGGGTTACTTTGGTCAGAGCATTTGAGGAGCTTGCCTCCGGCTTTCAGTAGTACATCTACGGTTTCAACAAAACTGAAAATAAAGGTTACGGTCACGATTTTTCTTCTTATTCCAGTTTAAAAACATATAACACATGCCATTTTAGTAGAGTGACTTACTTGTTAACATCAATTTTGTGACCAGAATAATACGCACAGCCAGCAACGTCCAGTGGAGTCCTATGAAGATGATCTTGCGCACTCATGTCTGCGCCGGCGGCGAGCAGTAACTGCACGCAATGGTGGTGTGCGCGGGCACTGGCAGCGTGCAGCGCCGTCCAACCTTCCTGGAACACCGGCAACTGGCCGCAAGCAAAAATATTATTTAGAAACCAGAAAACTCCTGCCAGTAATCGAATCGGACAAAAACTGTTAGTCATTTAAACAGCTACGTAATTGACGAATATATTGAGATCATACACGTTCATTCGTTTTATTACAGTCTAAATGTTTGGACACAGGCCGCCTCCTCTCTGTGAGAGGTTGTGAGTCGCTACTACAACCCAACCCTCGGCTCCAGCGTGGGTCACCTTCTCCGAGACCAGTGGTGATGACATTATACACAAAGCACTCACAATTTCTTTAAGATTTTTGCAGTTGTGTTCCACGCCGTCGCTCCATTCAGGAAGCAGAGTAGACTCGACGTTCCGGCGACATGGTACGTTTGTCAGCTTATTCACCGGTCTATACCTCCTCACTTCTTTAATGGTTTCAGGAGACAACACATGATCTACCACTCTTTTTCTCAAAGCTGAAAATAAAAAAACCCATCATATATGCATTTTTTTGATTCCGACACACTAACAAAAAGAATGACGTTCTATGGGATTCATAGAGAGTTTAAAGCCTTGCGCATGATTAAATGTTCTGGCTTATAGAAAAGCCCTAAAAAGTACCTTCCGGAAAGTTCAGCAGTAAAGCAATGTGCTTCACGTTCCCTGTCCAAGCGGCTAGGTGGAGGGGTGTTCTGCCGTGACGATCACACCTGTAGCTATCAGCTTTTGAGGAGAGCAGCAGGTCTAGAGCGTCGTTGTCGTGCATGGCGGCAATGTGGCACGCTGACACGTATTCCAGACGGCACGTCGCGTTTGGTTTGGCACCCTTTGCCATAATACTAGAACAAACAATATCTCTTTACGATGTCAAGTCGAACTGTCTAGTTAACTACTTATGAACAAAAAACACTTCTTGTTCCCTGTGCAAATTGGTCTCAGAGACAGATTATTCACAGCCGATGCGGTTACGCCGATTTGGTGGTACCGATTATGTGTCAGAAGAGGAAAAAATAGGAAGCAGGTCCTAAGATTCTTCTCTGATTTAGCGATAGCCTTTGACACTTTCTCCGTTTCTTTCATAACAAATAGAGGCCATAGGAATAAAGGAAACGCCGCTGACACTTCTAACTGACTACTTAGAAAATCGATACCAAAGTGTTAGGATTGATAATTTTGCAAGCGATGATCATAATAGTACTGAGTTCGGAGTTCCTCAGGGGAGTATCTTGGGCCCTTCTTTATTGTTTATTTTTATTAACGACCCATGTAATTAAAGTTATTAAGCGCAGAAAATATGCTGACGACACGGCGTTCGTGCAGCTGAGACAAGACATGCGTGGCATGTATGTGGCCGGTAATACTTAAAGTTTCTACTACTGCCACGACTTGGTGAAAGGTACAGCAACGGTAGGTGTTCCACAAGGGGGACCGTTGACTTGGTTAAAGGTGGTGTTAATCCAGATACAACTTGCTGCTAACAACTTGTATCGCGGTTTCTTTTTCTAAACTGATTCTTTCATTTGCTTTTCCTGAAGTCGCTGTCACACGCGTGTCATTTGCGCGCATGTTCGTAGCTTAAGGCAAACGGGTTATATCTCACCTGCTCATTAAAGCAGTATCACCACTCGGAATCGATTCTATGAGCCGTGTGTTCAGTTTGGCGACGCGTGACGAAGTTCCTCTCAACCTAGACTTTGCATAGGCTGCCATCCATGGCGCGCCATTGCTGCTGGTTGTTGGAACGTCCAACCTGAAAATAAAAGCGCTTGAATATTTTGACGATTCTTTTTTAAGTAGAGACGAATCTATGAAACCGAGCCTTGTGTGCTTGTTCGCTACACGGGGTTTAAAAGTATTGGTGGTTTAGACTGTTGACCTAGAAATCAATGAGACTTAACACTGACACATACCTGTTTTTCAGTCCCTGTTGGAGTACTGGGTTCATATGATTTTTATCTTCATCCTTTGGAAGTTCCTGACCTAAAATTACATAAAAGTATCAATACAGTTTTTGACTTCATTGATATTTAAATGAGATCTTTTTAAGTTGTGTGCTTATGGAACGGAACACTTTGATTACGTTCCGTGATTAGACCGCACGAAAGATGTTCACGTTTCGTTGACATTTAGAATAGGGTATTTCACGAAAAAATTCTAATTATTCCGTTAGATAGATTTCCAAAAAATAAGGGACACATATCTTTTCTTTTTTCACGTAAACAAAACATGAATGCAGTGCTTCGAAAAGTCGTGTCAAGTCGTGTGACGTCACAAGGTTATTAGTTTTTTACCCACAAAGTAACGTCAAAACTCAAGATCTTTGACACGTTTTATTGTCGTCAATTTTTATAAATTTGATAAAACAAAAAACACGTATCCAATATCTTTCGATAATCTAACAGACGGACTAATTTGATATTTTTGGTGATATACCCTATAGAGTAGTATTGTCCCGCTCATACTGAGTCAATATACTACTTGACTCGACTGCGGCGTAGCCCAAAAGTAGGATTATTATTGACTTCGTGAAGACAAAGATGTTTATTATTTTCCTCTTCGGAGTATTTTCCTCTCAATGCCAAATCGGAAAGATATAAACCGCAAGTATTATTAATTATAGTAAATAAGTTATGCCACAATGATAACGATAATTACATTTTTCTCATAGAGGAATGGATAAAGTGGCAACGAGTGAAGGCCAGAGTATACCTAGGACGGCAGGGCAGATCCTTTTCCTGTCGGGGCCGCGGGACTGTTCGAAAGGAATACCGCGACCCCGGTAGACAAAGCTAACAAGGAACACAGTTTTAGTCAGTAGAAGTCTGACACTCCCTACTGTGGAGCGGTAGAGAGTGTGCGGTGCGGTAAGGGTCGTTTGATGATATCTCACCCATAAAAAAGGGACCGAACATTTCACCTTTACCCTTGGTGAACTTATTATACATACAAAGTGGTAACAAGATTTATATTTATACTAGCGACCCGCGCCGGCTTCGCACGGGTGCAATGCTGATACATAACGCAAAACGCTACGTCCCGCAATTTTTAAATCTGTAATATCTTCGAAAATATTAATTTAAATCAACAATGTATTTAAGGTATTTAATTGAATAAGGATTAATGCTGTATTGGTTAAAATCGCTTTGAAAATAAGCCAATATTTGTCGTAAAAAGTACTTAAATGACAAAAAAATTTTATTGTGGGATATTCTTAAGAGATAGACATATACCATCACGGAGTTTTCTGTAGGCCTTTTCAATGTGTCCAATACTAAGTACATTATTTTGATAAATCTCGTAGGGTCCAGCCTGTGTTTACAATGTAAGCGGAAAAATGAAATTATTTACGACATTAGAAACCTCAAAAAAAACAGTGTTTTCCACTATTTAATGGATGTTATTATACATATAAACCTTCCTCCTCAATCACTCTATCTATTAAAAAAAACCGCATCAAAATCCGTTGCGTAGTTTTAAAGATTTAAGCATACATAGTGATATAGGGACAGAGAAAGCGACTTTGTTTTATATTATGTAGTGATTGCATTTCTCGACCCCATGAACACCCTCGCCATACGGATCGCGTAGAATGCAATAACAAATTTTCCGCACCTGTATCAAAATTTACTATTTTGCACTTTTTTACGGTCACGGTTTTCAAGTGAAAGGACGGTGGCCTACGCCAATCTGGGCACGGAGCGCTTTTTGTTATAATTTTTATATTCTAAGGATAAACTATGTTTGCCGACACAATAATAACATTTTGCACAACTTATTTATGAGGCGACCATAACAAATGTGATTTTACTGAGTAATAATGATTTAAATCACCAATACAACCAAGTTCATTTAACTTCCTTGAATGCCATTTTCATCAAACAGTCACTCAATGGAATTAAATCAACTCAAGAGGATTATATTAATGATTTTAATGACTACCTATATCTTTATAAATACATACATACGCATCACGTGCGCGAATCATACGTATTTTAATCAACATAAAACCTGACACTGACCTGCAAATTGCAAGTGCTACCCTGGAGCATCCACCTTAAGCGACTGCTTATCTAACCTCCACAACATGTTAACACTGGATAATACGATACTCCTCCGCCTAGCGCCTCCCGCGGCGGCTGGGACGAGAGGTTCTTTCCCTCTCGCGTTCCGCCACCTCCTTCGCTTGCATCACTGCTTCGCAGAAGGAGGCGACAGCGTCCCATTCCTCCTCGCCCCGGACCATGGCTTGCACCAGGGCCGGGCGCGAGAGGTCGCCGCCGCCGATCGCCGCTACGAGACAAGACTATCCCTGCCATTTAATACTGCTAGATGATGTTGATGGGGAATGCTGGAAGGAAGCTTTTACCCAGCACTCGGAAACTAAGCAACATAACACCACGTTTATAAACTCTGAAGGGTTAGGCAGTGGAGTAATTAGTATACCCACATTTCGCCAATTGTAAAGAGGAAATATTTGTATTTTTGTGTGTGCACAAAAATACAAAAATACAAATCTTTGTCTAAACTAGTACGAGTATTATAAAGACGAAAGATTTGTTTGTTTGTAACGAATAGGCTCCGAAACTACTAGACCGATTTGAAAAATTCTTTCACCGTTGGAAAGCTACACTATCCCCGAGTGATATAGGCTACTTTTTATCCCTGTATTCCTACGGGAACGGGAACTGCGCGGCTGAAACCACCTGACGTCCGCTATAATGAATAAATGTAAAAACTATTGGACCGATTTGAAAAATTCTTTCTTTTTTTAGTCTTTAGTTTTTTCACGGGAACAAGAACTTCGCGGGTGAAACCGCGTGACGTCCGCTAGTCAGGCCCTAGGACCTCATGTAAAGCATTCGCGCTTCTGACTACTATACCGACGAGGCAGTCAACAGGGAATCGGACAAAAATAAACTAATTAGTCCGTCAGATAGATTTCCAAACGATATTGAACACATATATTTTTTTTTTTCAAATAAACAGAATATGAACACAAGACTAGAATAAGAAAACGTCACATGTCAGTACATTTTTTACCTACAAAAGACGTCACAACCCATCTTTGACGCGTTTTATCTTCGTCAATTTGTATTAATTTGATAAAACAAAAAACACGTATCCAATATTTTTCGACAACCTAACTGACGGACTAATTAGAATCATATTTTTTGACTCGGTCCAATCCCCTATTAAAAATGTGCATTGTTACCTGATTCGCGTGGAGAGTGATTTGTTACTAGACGATCTTGAGAACCGTCACTGGGATTTATTCGCACCATCTCCATCGTCGCTATTCGCGCTCCAGACTCACGAAAGTACTGATTTACTCTAATTATAATTTTACAGTTTTATATTATGGGGATCCACATAATTTTCCTCATTAAAAGCTCTATAAGAAAAGCAATTTCTGAATCATTTCCGTTTAACAATAGAAATAATCTTGCATAAACAAGCTAAATATGGAAATAGTATTATGTATTGCCATATTTAGATTGTTTGTTTCTCTCTTTCGTACTTAATTTATTTATTTTCTAATGATAAAACAGTCTAAAGTGATGTCATTGCTTCTAGTATACATGACATACACATATTAGGTAAGCATGCTGTGACTGTTTGTCACGTACTCCTATGTAGATATATGTGGGTTTTTATTTAAATAAAAGTTTAAGGTTAAAGTTTAAAAAACTTTTAACAAAAATAAAACACAAAAATGTAAAAAAATAATCTTTAGAACAAAAACTAGGTAATTTCTGAAGTCGGCGACTTTTGTTTGTTTGATTAATTTTTTGCCACCTACTTTAGAAACTGTTTTTTGTTCTAAAGTGTATTTTATACTTTTTTTGTTGAAATCGGTTTTAGTTTTTGTTTTCCACTTTTTAGTGGTTCACATGTGTTTACCTCTTCAAAACGTACGGGCGTGATATTATGTTAAGAACTGGTGTAAACAATAGACAGACATGAGATTTCAGCAATTCCAGTCCATTTGCTATCATGTATTGAGGAGTTCCGTTGCCTATCTCTAAAGTTCTTCATGAGATCTTCACCAAAGTGAAATGGGATCACCCCGAGAAGATACTCTTCCAGAAACTAATCAAATCGCTGCAAGTGTGCCTATAAAATTTTAAGAATTCTCTCTATTTCTCCAGAATTCCATCATCAGATCCTGGTTTGATGATCATGGAACCACCTGGGCAGTATACCCTTTCAAACAAGACAAAAAAAACGAAATCGGTCCAGCCATCTTCGAGTTTATTTATTTATTTATTTATTTAAACTTTATGCACAATAGTGATACATAGGCGGACTTAATGCCACAAGGCATTCTCTACCAGTCAACCTTGGGGTCAAATAAGACAACATTCTGGTAGGCTACAAACTAACTAAAAAAAAAACAATATCAATTAAAATATATATACATACTTATTTTAATACTAATACACATATAAAAATAACATAAACTAATAAATATTGCAAGAAATACCAAAACAAAACATAACTGGTAATTACCATGACTAACTTGTAAAATAGCTCTTTGGTCTGATTTAAATAGTGGGAACGTACTTTCCTTTTAAAAGTGAATTTGCTTTCAGCTTTTTTAATTCCCAGGGGTAGCGCGTTCCAGAGTTTAATAGTTCGAGTTATCGGGGAACATACATAAAAAAAAAGATCCGACTAATTGAGAACATTAATCGTACGACCGGCGGCGGCGTCGTCTCGACTCGTCGTTTCCCATGCGCGCCTCAAAGAGATTGCAAGTGCCAACGCCTGCCGGGGCTGCGAGATAGTTCGAAAGAGATTCTGCGGCCCCGGAACACAAAGGTCTAAGAATAAACATAGTCAGTAGAAGTCTGTCAGTCTCTTCCACCCAGAGGTAATTTTTGATGATTTCCTACCCACAAAAAGGCCGTGGTTCCGAACAAAAAAACCGGCCAAGTGCATGTTGGATCACGCACAATGTAGGGTTTCGTAGTTGCCCATCAAAATATGCGAACTTACTAGACTGATTAACCACCCTGCCTACCTGCCTCCGAACGATGATTCTGACTAAAAACCACCCATGTTCCTTCTTAGCCCTATACGTCAAGGCCGCGGTATCTCTTGCAACATCCCGCAGCCAACAACATCCCGCAGCCTGCAACATCCCGCAGCTCAGTTTTGAGACCTGCACTCCCATACATTATGAATAGAAAAATATTTCATACAAGTACATTTTATAAGTTGGTCGACTATTAGGTACTCGTAAACTTGTAATGCCGTGATAGTTTCCCTTTTATTTTTGTTACATGTGCTACTACCATAATTTTTTCCACAATCCTAACCACAACCCGTGTGGTTTAGGTTGGCACACTTGAGTCTAACAAAAACTTGCACTTTAAAGCTGAATATTTCACAAACGAATCCCTTTTTTTTTTTTTTGGCGAGTGTAAAATCATCGAATAACCCCTTCCGCTCTTGGGCAGAGCGAAAGGGAGTGTCAGACTTCTACTGACTAAAAACCACCCATGTTCCTTCTTCGCCCTCTATGTCGAGGCCGCGATAACTATAGTGTACAATCCGCGGCCCCGACGGGACAAACGAATCCCTTATTCGAAAAACTGTCTAAGCAAACTCGCAATATTTTTTAAAGACCTATCCAACGACATTCCACACAATGGACTTTGCGAGAAATAAAAAATCATCCTCACTTTAAGATTTAGCGGACTGAGTCTGTATCACCAACTGCTGGTTCTAAGACTTGAGACTAAGCTACATATCCAAACGCGCTAATGATCGTTGGTAGACTGGCATTTTAATACAGAATAACAAAAGAGTATGTATAAAAATAAACCTATTCTAAATTTAAAGAAACACTAGTTCAAAATATATTAAAAAGAAAATATCTATTCGTCCCCTCTTGAATTAGGATTGGGACGATCGGGAACAAATTAAATATTATTTTTGTAAATTCCCGTTCGTCCCCCTCGGGGGACGAAGTCGAGGGGACGAGCGGGAATACACCTATAAAAAAGATGCGTTGCGCACATTTAATGTGTATTGGAGAGACCCTAAAAAAAATATTTGCAATATTTTACTTTTGCACTTTGTCGGCGTAACTCATTTGTATATTCATGCCAATGGACAAATGCCATGCCTTTCGGCTTCACTAAGGTTCTTTTGACACCCAGAAACTTTTTACGTTAATAATTTCATAGGCATAACCAACAGGATCTCGCCGACGAGTTAGTTGCTTTTCGAAAGGTCAGTCGAGTGAATTAGCTCTTGATGGCTGCGGCGACTACGTGGATTGCCTGTGACATAAACAACATTGAGACAACGAACGAGATACTTATTCCTCACAAAGGTAAGTTTTCTATGTATGTAGGTTTATTTATTTATTTCAAAAAGTCTTAAATTAAAGTATTTTAAACATAACAACAAAATTTAGTGAACTAAACTAACAACAAACCCACTACTTACTACTTTTACTTTTTTTTTGTGTATTGTTTTATTTCCTGTATGCATGTATGTTTCTGTGACAAATAAACATTTTTTCTTTCTTTCTTTCTTTCTTTCAAACTTTATAAGGGCATCGTAAAGCTCCAACTGAAGGCTGTCAGCAGGTGCCCGTCGGGGCTGCGGGTTGTTCGCAAAAGGTACTCTATATAAAGGGCTAAGAAGGAACATGGGTGGTTTTTAGTCAGTAGATGTCTGACACTCCCTTTCGCTCTGCCCAAGAGTGGGATGGGTTGTTTAATTACCTTCCAACCCCAAAAAAAAAGCATAATAGGCTGTCAGCAGGTAAAGTGCCCGCAGCGTTTCACGTTGTATGGCAACACTTAACCTCTGCCCCAGGAAAAATACAAACCCTTGGGTCACAGGAAGCGTCAAGGCATAGGTAGGTTAGGGTCTAAATGAATCTGATACATGAAGGGAATAAATATTGTTTTTTTTTTAAATACTCTTGATGAAAAACAAATACACATTTGGCCTTGGAATCTTTTATTGAAATATTTGTAGAATGATATCACTGAACATTACTAAAATTCTTAGTTACATCCTGTGTCTGATCGCTCTACTTATTTTGAACATTCTCAAGTGCGAGTCGGAATCGCACACGAAGGCTTCCGTACCATCGTAGTAGAGAAGCCCCCTTTAATTTGTTTATAATTATTTATTGTAAAAGCGGCAACAGAAATACATATATTGTGCCCTATTTCGCATAATCAGCTTAAAATGGACTCAAGCTTCCTTCCTCTCTGTAGAGGACAGGTAGGTGCCCTGAGTCCCAGCATTGGGAGAACATTATTAAGTGATTGCTTTTTTGCGATGTTACAGAAAATTAGTCGTCGTTGTAATGAAGATAATAACTAATTTATTGAAAGATACGAGAGACGAATGGCTGGTGAGGACAGTAAGTAGCAGAAATACATAGTTATTAAATACACTAAGATGTGCATTTTAATGGTGACAAACCCTGGATAAGCTGCCTCTCTAACTATTAATATTAGTTTTTAAACTGACATGGTCAGTAACACCATTCTTAATACTGAAAACGGTATATTTACTACCTATGTTTAGGTACTTTTCTTGCTCTTTTCTTGGTCTAGTGGTCTGACCATAAGGTCCTGAGTTCGATTCCCGGCTCGGTCAGGCAAAGTGTTACTGAGTTTTTCCATCAGGAATTTCTCATTTATCACCACTGAGTCTGGACTCGTGCCCCTGTTCATGGCAACTTAATGGCTTACTGGCGAAATGTTAGTGTATTTTTAGGGACACCTCTGCCTGACTCTTCCGGTATTACAGGCGTGATGTTCTGTTTGTAGTTTAAGTTAACATAGTCCTACTGCAGGGCGAAAGCATCCTTTTATTTTTTATCGATCAATCGCCATTGCCGGCCAGCCCTTTAAATATAGTCCTTCCGTTATCTTCTTCTTGCTTCGTTATCGTTTTTTGTCCGTGTGGTTCCTAGTTATTGACTATGTGATCATCATCATTCATCATTTCAGCCAAAAGACGTCCACTGCTAGACTTAGGGCTCCCCCAGGTGTGGCCACATTGACCGGTCCCGTGCGTCTCGCTGGTGTCGCAACCTTCACCAGGTCATCGGTCCACCAAGTGGGAGGCCTTCCAACGCAACGTCTTTCAGTTCATGGTCCTCACTTCAGAACTTTTCGGCCCCATCGGCCATCCGTTTTGCGAGCAATGTGCCCTGCCCATTGCCACTTAAGTCTGCTGATTCTTCGGGCGACGTCGGTAACCTTGGTTCTCATGCGGATGTCCTCATTTCTGGTTCGATCACGTAAGGAAACTCCGCGTATAGCTTTCTCCTTTGCCCTTTAGGTGACTTTGAGCTTTCTGATGAGGCCCATTGTGAGCGACCACGTTTCGGTCCCGAATGTAATCACTGACAACACAGGCTGGTCTTCAGTATTATGTCACAATTTATTCCTAATTTCAGACAGCTACAATGAACACATCAAATGCAATCGTGGACAGAATTATGGATGACGATTCTGTTGAAGGAGTGATAATGACCAACAAAGAAGGTAATTGGATCAAGTACATCGCGCGCGTTGTTGGTAAAACTGTGTTACCATCACCAACCACACGCGCGATGCGACTAATCGCGAAGGCAAAAGTATGGATGAAGCCTGTGCATGTGGTAGGCCCATAAAACTCATAGCAAAGAGACACCGCAGCCACAGTATTACCGTGCCGCAGTGCTGCTAGGTGCGGTATTATTAGCTCTGCAAGAGCAGCGGTGGCTTAGTGATTGCGGCCCCGGCTTACGAACAGTAAGTCGTGGGTTCGAACATGGTTCGAACACAGTCACAACTCACACAATCAGTACTGGGCAAACGTTATAGTTTTTTTTTTTTTTTTTAGATTAAGTATAGCCCATTCCCTCTAAAAGATAGGAGGCCTTACAGGTGACCCGCAGAGATATTGCGTATCTTCTAAATGACAGTGGCTAAGGCTATCATATAGTGTCCATGGATTAACTGTCAAATTGGTTATGGTTTAGTACAAAATGGACCCATTTGACAGTTAATTGATGGACACTTAATGATAGCCACTGTCATTTAAAAGATACGCAATAAAAAACACGTCAGTGGGAACATTAAAGCCGGCTTTCGACTATGGAATGTAATATATATTCCATAGTCAAAAGCCGGCTTTATAGGCTGATGATGACAAAAAAACATTTTACATGTTTAGTGAGGTGTTCAAAAAATATAAAAATGCACATATGGAATTTGTCTGGCGCAGTGACGATCTTATTATTCGCCGATAGACAAAGGTATTCGTCGTGATTCGTCCTTGAGTTACATTTCGTCTCCGAGATTCACAGAGCACGGAATCGTTGATGGTGATGAAGTCTAGACACGGTGACCTGACAAAATTAGTTGTGGCCAGTTGTGACCGACTGAAGCTTCGGTCAAAACATCCGTCTTCGAGAAAAATGGACCATTATGGTGATAGATGATTAATCTTTTTTAGACAAAAATCGCCCATCGCTGATCTAATAGTCGATAGTCTAGCGCCGATAGTGCGTAACACGCAAAGCTTCCGTCAGGAACCGCTTTCAAAGTTGTCAGGATCTACTCATCATTTGTGTTGAAGTGCCAGTAAAAGATGACATGCTGATTCCCATTAAAAAAAAAACTAAATCAGCAAAAAAAAGGGTTTATATTCCATGGGAAAGTGACAAAATGTGTGTGGGAAGTGCGCTGGCGAAATGTAGGTGTACTATTACGTACACCTCTGCCTAAGGGCTCGTTTACGCAGACGCGGGGCGTGGCGCGGCGCGTGCAGAACGCTCGTCGCGTGCTTTTTTATTCCGTGCCTGTTCACATTCGAAAATTCTATCAGTGAATGAGAAGAACCGAGCATTACAAACAGAGTGCGCAACCTGTAACGACACATGTCATGTTGTAAGACCCACAATTGTTTGTCCATGGATTAACTGTCAAATTGGTTACGGTTTAGTAGATACAAAATGGAACCTTGTGACATTTAATTGATGGACACTATAAGATAGCCACTTTTACGTAAAAGATATAATATCGAATCTAGGATTGATACATTACAGGCGAATAATGTCAAAGGTTACAGACACACAGAGTTACTTTATATTTATCTGTGGTTGTATCAATGCCGCCTCTAACAGCTGCCGCCGTCTTCGTCTCCTATGCCGAGAACGATATCACGCCAATATCAGACAGAATAAACATTTCGCGAGTATTAATATTAATACGAAGTGCTTGCCACCAGGGGCGCCGATTTTGACGAATGTTAGCGTGACGGGTGCCACGAATTATGGAATGGCTCTTCACAAGTTTGGTGTGCTGTCGCAAATGTATATCAAGGAATTGGTACGTTTTTGTTATTATTTTAAAATAATACCGGCCCTGACTTAGGTACTACTTTTGCAGTGCGATTGAACCTAGGTTGACTAACGAGCAATAAAGAAGCCTTGTAAAGTCCCAGAGAAACAATTTAACTGTCTTGGATACCGTAAAGACATTAATAATAACCCTCCTTTTGGGCTTCGCCGCAGTGGGGTAAAAAGAATAGCTGAGGAGTGTTACATAATAATTTTCACTTATCTTTAGATCAGCAAGAGACAGACCAAAGGCCAATAGCCACAAAGGAACTTTTAATATTGGGATAAGCTCAGTTACGCAGCACCACAGATAAATAATATCATTGATATTGTCGGCACAGTTGACGCAGTGGCTGAGCGTTTGACTGCTGTGCTGCGTGTCGCTTGTTCGATCCCCGCTCGGAACAAATATTTGTATGGCCTACAGACAGTTGTTCTGGGTGTATGGTTTGTGTATGTGAGTTTAAATGTTTGTAAACGTTCCCACGATACATACAAGAGAAATTCCAAGTGGGCAACGTTAAAAAAAAAACAATAACCATTTCACAGTTTCTCGATGGACACTATGAAAGTGACTGACATTTAAATGCAGGCTATTGCGTTTCTTTTTAAATGACAGTGGCTATCATTAAGTGTCCATCAATTAACTGTCTGATGGTTTCATTTTGTACTAAACCGTAACCAATTTGACAGTTAATCGATGGAAACTATGATCGGATCGACTCTTGGTTTAGTAACAACTATTTGCTGCTCAGAAAATGATTTGGGTTTCGGATGCCCAGGACCCTAATACCGTTAGGTAATAAGTGTAAAAAAAAAGATATCCTTAAAGTTCAATCATTTTCAGGATCCACTGGAAGAAATAATGATAATACGAATCCATACAAAAAAGAACGAGATAATGGTGGCACCGGACAGCGAGTTCAACATTGTGGTGATACAACACGCGCGATCCCGTCACAAATTGAAGGAAAAGAAAGAAAAAGATAAATCATGAGCAGTTCAATGTCACAGGGGCAATATCCTTTATAGCCATAGATAATACACTTTACTTCACTATCACTATCACAACACAGTTTATAACAAAGTCTCTTTCTCTGTCCCTATATCCCTATGTATGCTTAAATCTTTAAAACTATATACGCAACGGATTTTGATGCGGTTTTTTTAATAGATAGAGTGATTCAAGAGGAAGGTTTTAGTATCTTTTTTGCACCCGTGCGAAGCCGGGGCGGGTCACTAGTAAAATATAAGAATATAAGCTCCTTTCACACATAATTTACCGCTTGCTATTAGGTTGGCTAATTTGAGGTTAGAATGATTCTCCTTTACAACATTGTTCTATATAAATTTCGCGGTCCTTGACTTTAAGAGCTAGCGGAAATGAAACAAGGACAATACACATATTCGGGCCGAATCGACCATATTTGTTGAATAGCAACGCAGACCTGAAGCAATACCATAAAGTAATATTTTCTCAATTATTCTCGGCCCGGTGAATTTTCCCTCAACAATGTATACAATTAGGCCAACCGGTTAAAGTCAATCTGTAGTTTCATCCAAGTTTGATGGCATTTTTTATATAGCCTGCAGCCAATATACAAGAATCCGAGGAACAATATTACTGTGGCTGAATTTTTGTCTCCACTGGCACTGTTTTGGTTTAAAAAGATTTTCTCACTTTGCACTTTAGATTGGCACATATGATAATTGTATTTTATGAAGTACGTAACTAGACGACTTTTACAAAGATTGACACAATCCGGACTAATAACAGCCATGATTAAGTCGATGCAAGATCAAATGTCACGGTCGCCATCTAAGGACGGGACTTAGACAAATTAAACATCTAATGCTGATTGAATACTGAATATATTTGGTCCATTAAACATTATTATAAGCACGCACACAAGCATACGTACATCAAATACATACTACATCACAGTCTATTTTTCAATATACCTACATTGCAATTGGTCACATTGTTTTCTTTCTCAGTCTCAATCAAAATCAAAATCAAAAACATGGGCACTTATAAAACGTCGGTAAAAAGGGGCACGGTTCGGTGCATCAGTCGATTCCTAAGGAGAAGAACCGGCAAGAAACTCCAAAATTTTAATCTTTTAAAATCGTTTCGTATATATCGCCAATATGGTATAATACACACATGAAGACCATGCAGATTAATGTCTGAGATGGTCTTTTGAAGAAAGCACCACACAGATTTGAGTGGACCCGTCCAGTCAGTGCAAGCATTTGTCAGTTATCGTGGAGCTCGACTTTTAACTCAAGGAGCTCAACGTCACAATCATCATTCAATCGCAGCCTTACGAATAATGGTTATAATTCGGTAACTTCATACGTCTTACAGTCGCAAATCAAATTTTCATAAACATACAACTAAGCACTGGCCTGCAAATTGCCAAAAACGTAAGAAAATTAGAATTTCGCGGGCCAGATGTGAGCTTCCACCTTAAATGGATTACTCGCTAACAGTTTTTTGTGTTGTCAGGAAGTGACATTCCAGCGGTGAAGTATGATTTTAATATATTTTTAATTTGTCGAGGCTTTTTGTTTTGCGGCTAGCTGTAAGGCCGCTTTCAAAGTCAAAGCATTTTTCGAGTGATTGTTCTTAGATAGGTAAGTCATTTCAGTTACTTGTAATAACAGGTAAAAGATTATTATTTTACAAACTACAATTTACAGAAATATTTGATAATGATTTACATTGGGTAACGCCCTCTGTCCGCAACAACAAGAACAAAACAAGCACTTTTTTCACGAAAGATTTTTTAGAGTCATTTGACATAGATGTCTCGTTAATTGGATAAAAGGTAGTTAACTACGCTGTGAAGAAGATTTTAATTAATAAACTAATATTTAATACTTGATTTTTTTACAACTTGGCTCTTGCCAGACCAACTGATTATTTTATTTTTATATATTGGTCGGATACTCCATAAAACAATAGACAATTAATTACACCACACACTGTACCAACATTCAGAAAATAATTCATCAGCCAATCGAAATTTCTTATTTTACCGGATGTTAGAGAAACCATAGACAAAAAGCACATTGTTTATTCCTTCTCCCGGTTTGCCGGCCTCCGCGTCCGCGTCAATCGATTTCTTTTTCATGGAAGACGCTGATTCTGTGTGATTGTGAAATATAATTGATAATTCTGTTGTAATAGTTTGTAGACTTTGTACCAGTAAAGCTATTTAAATATGGCTGAAAAATACGATAGTAAGAATGGATATAACAGTAGTGACTTTAAGCGTAATGCGCCGCAAGATCAAAGTATGGAAAACGAACAAGAACAAGATGGCGAAGATAATCCTAAAATAAACGAGAAAGCCGGTGAATACATGAGAGAGCTATTAAGCGAGAAGATTAAACTTAACAATGCTAAGTTTCCCATAATTACAAAACTTATTGACCAAGGTAAATACTTCGAGGATGTTTTATTTTAACTATCGATCGATATTAATCGATCTATTGAAACACCGATGGCATCCACTGAGAGATCTAACACTATAATATATTATTCGTAGCCAATATAACTGTGTACCTGATTTTTTGTTATTATCTAACGGTTCACTATGTATCCAATCGTTAACAGATCAATGATACCTTCTAATAAACAACACGAGTTTCATTACAAATTATTACTATATAATTAAGACGAAAATAATACTAGAAAGACTAACATTAACCAAATCAATAAACATTTACCATTTTTTTTGCCGATGTGTGATTCATGGCCATTGAACCCATTCGCGTGGTATGTTGCCAATCTTGTAATTCGAAGATGGCCTCTTCAGTGAATAAGCAGTAAATTACCATTATTTTTTACTATCAGTACTGTTTATTGTGCCACTTTACTTATACCTGTTCCTTTCAATAGGTCATTGACTCTAGTCATGTTAAATTGCAAACTTGACAGTCATATTACTCAGTATTCATGAATTATATGTGATTGAATAAAATGCCATCATCATCATGATTGACTGGCCTGTTGGTCTAGTGGTTAGTGACCCTAACTGCTATGCCGGAGGTCGTGGGTTCGATTCCCACTCAGGACAAATGTTTGTGTGATGAGCACGATCATTTGTTCTGTGTCTGGGTGTAATTTATCTATAATATGTATGTATTTAGAAATATATAAGTATGTTTATCAGTTGTCTAGTACCCATAACACAAGCTCTGCTTAGCTTGGGACTAGATGGCGTTGTGTGATAGTTGTGGAATATTATTATTATTATCATCCCGACTTTACCCTCTAGGCCCACTACCACTGGGCACTAGGGGTCTAGGCCTCTTTGCTTTTGTCAAGCGCCACGCACTTGTGCCAACCACATCCCAGGGTATTCACCTAATAGCAACATTATTGTCTGTCCATATTGCCACTGCTCAACCAACACTCCTCTTCCCATTCCTTGAATGCCTGTCAGTCACAGCTTTACTTCACTTGACATCATTGCACTGACAGAAAGTGACAAGGTAGAGGCTACGGTAGCCCGCATAATTCAATATTTCTAATATTTTCTTGCAATTTGCTTATCAGTGTCAAGTCGTATCTACACTAATATTATAAACAGGAAAGATTTGTTTGTTTGTAATGATGTCTTTTTATAGAGGTCACAAAAGTCCAAGCTTCTGGGAGGATACCTGGCAAGGACTCAAAATATCTTGATGTTTTCCGTGACAAGCCTACTAAGGTCACCGTTAAGGTCTTGGTACCTGTTAAGGAGCATCCTAAGGTAAGGCTTACCAATTTTTAACTCTTACTGAGGTAAATACAGGGTGAAAGCGACAACAACACAAATGGTTACCAAACAAAAACTCAAGAAAAAAAAATGCTGTTCATACATGTTGATCTTAGAGGTATTGCTTTTTTGTAGGAAACTTAGACCAAGAAAAAAAGATAGATAGCGCGCCGCAAACACCAAAAGTGAAGCCACAAAAACCACGCTACTATAAGTAAAAATGTGTATGTTTACTTGTAGTAGCGTGGTCTTTGTGGCTTCACTTTTGGTGTTCGCGGCGCGCTGTCTATCTTTTTTTTTTGTCTGAGGTAGGAAACAGCAGGAGGCAGGTTAGGTTAGGTTAGTGAGGCAGGTTTTTAAATATTATGATTCACTAGATAGCGAGAGGATTTTTATAAGGAACATTTCAGATAAACTGACTTGACTTGTTTAAAATGCCATTTAGTTTCGAGGTTATATTTTCTCGAAATATCTTGTTAACTATCTTTGTACCTGTTGAACAAAATTGTATTAAATTGCTAGTGATGCATTTCAAATACTATATGTTGGCTAAATGCCATTAAAAGTTTAGTCATGCTGCCTTTGTAACTGTAGAATACTAATTTAATTGTCTTGACATGAGAAAGTTGTTTTTTTGTTAATTTTTTTTTATATTATCCATCAGGAATGTATAATATTGGCTCAAAGTTGGTATGTAAGAAATTGTTAAGGTAGACTTCAGCCTGCTGCTTATAACAATATATTTATGCAGAGTCAAGAGAGAAATTTAACATTTTTTTTTATATTATGAGAAGCTTCTTGAACTATGCCATCATAGTATCAGAAGGACAGAAATCTGTGTTCTCTCCCACATTTAACCCCTCTGCCTTCAAAGTAACGGTGAACAGGGATTTTCTGGGTACACTTGTTCCAACATACGAGATCAAAGTCACGAGGTGGCCCATTTTGCAATAAAAATAAAGTAGTGTCCTTCACAATCACTACTTTACACACATAACATCAAGCCTGTTACTTGAAAGGGTTTGGCAGAGGTGTACCTAATAGTACACCCACAGACAACACCCCCACTTTACACAGTCTTACAAAAATACTTTTGTTTACAGTTCAATTTTGTTGGCAAGCTACTAGGACCTAAGGGTAACACAATGAAGCACCTGCAGGAAGAGACCATGTGCAAAATGGCTGTTCTTGGAAGAGGATCCATGAGGGACAGGTATTTATTAAAACTATTTATGCTTTAACTGTAGGGTCTTCAGAAAGCACAGGTGCGTAGTACTTGCAACCAGTGTGCATGTATGACTGGATGTATGAATGTGGACGAGGGAAAAGAAGTATGTAGGGATCATAGCAGGTTGCGTTCTGTTGTTTCTGCTTCTGCCTACCCCAATGGGAGAAGGGTGTGATTGTATATGTACCGTACAAACTATAACATCAAATCTTCCATTAGTTTCAGGCAGTTGCATTGCAGATAGGCAGGTTACTTGCCTATCTCATAAATATCCCATAAACTATTTTACTCACTTGGAACAACTATGATTGGTGATGATGACTGATATATTTCATTTATTGATAGTGTTACGTCGATCATCTAGAATCATCGAGAAAACTCGCTAATAACTGAGAAGTACGCGTGAATTCTAGTAGGTACCTAATTCCATTCTGTAGGTAGTTAGTCCGCCGCCCGTCGTCGCGGTACTTGCATTTTAATTTCGACCGTATGCCTACGGCGTAAAGTAACTTCTTCTTTGTTGGATAATTTATCTTTAAGTTTATATTTTTTGTTAATGTTTTTTTCTGGATTCTTTATGGAATAGTAGCGAATTTTCTCGAATATCTTTTGTGTGTTTGGGGTATAAAAGGACCGGGAGAGGACGAAGCGAGTCAGTCTACTTTTAAGCGAGACAACGGAAGGTTCTAAGAGAAATCAAGTGCGCTAAAGTGTTCAGTAGTGTTTTGCGATTGTCTATAAGTGTTTTGCAAGTAATAAAGTTATTTCGTGTGTTCAATTGGTAGTGTTTTTATTTATCCCATACCCAGCTCGTAACAATTTGGTGTCAGAAGTGAGGGATAAATAATGCCGATTCTACCCAAGGACGACACGGATAGTATCCGTACGAGGAGTCAGCGACAACAAGGTATGGACCAAAGGCGATTTGGAGACTCCCCGACACAGACACCGGGCGGTGTCCAGCCTACGTCAGAGCCAGTCGCTGGCCCATCTGTATCTACTCCAGCACTAGCGGCGCCTGACTTGTCTGCCTTAATGGCTCTGCTGCAAGACCAGGCTCGTCGTCAAGAGGAGCAGGCCCGTCAGTTGCAGGAACAGATGCAACGGGACAAGGAGGAACAGGCTCGCCGTCAGGAGGAGCAGGCCCGTCAGTTGCAGGAACAGATGCAACGGGACAAGGAGGAACAGGCTCGCCGTCAGGAGGAGCAGGCTCGTCGTCAAGAGGAGCAGGCTCGTCAGTTGCAGGAACAGATGCAACGGGACAAGGAGGAACAGGCTCGTCGTCAAGAGGAGCAGGCTCGTCGTCAAGAGGAGCAGGCTCGCCAGTTACAGGAACAGCTGCAACGTGATAAGGACGAGCAGGCTCGCCGTCAAGAAGAACAGATGCTCCTGATAAAGGATCTTCACGCATCAGTGGGCAAAGAGCTGAGCGTGATGAAGGAGCAGGTACAGCAGCACGACAACCGTATCGCAAAGGCCGAAATTCAGATCGCCGATGTGAAGAAGGCCTTGAGTGAAATTAAGGTTGGAGACGGGGCTGTGACTTCAGTGATTGCTGCACCTTCGGTGCGCGGGTTTAAAGTGCCGCCATTTGACGGAACATCTTCGTGGTCGGCCTATAAAATCCAATTTGAGGCCGTTATGAAGGCGAATGGGTGGACCAAAGCGCAAGCCATGACAGCGCTCACCTTGGGTCTCCGAGACCAGGCCCTTACCATTCTTGAGGCACTCGGCAAGGATGTGACCTACGAACAGCTGCTGGAGGCGTTAGAGTCTAGATACGGCGACGCGCACCTGGAGCACGTCTTTCGTGCCAAATTAAAGGATCGTGTTCAACGTAGTGCCGAGAACCTACAGCAGTGGGCCCTGGAAGTGGAAAAGCTGGTTCGCAAAGCATACCAGTCCGCCCCTGCACTTATTGATGGAAATCTGGTTCAGGCGTTTGTAGATGGAATACGCGACTTGGAAGTTAGAGCTGCTGTGAGACTTGGTCACCACGAGACGCTGAAAGACGCCTTGGCCCATGCTTTAGAAGTGGAGGCAGTGAGGCAAGACCACCGTACGCACCGCGTCAGGGAGGTTGTCGCGTCAACTGTACGCGACCGCCCGCAAGGTTACAGCCCTAGGTGCTTCACTTGTGGAGAAAAGGGTCATCTTCGGTCAAGCTGCCCTAAGCGCAGCTCAGCAAGAGAGGATCAGCCCCAACAAGGAAGGGTGGCTGAAGTGACTACCCAGCCACAGCAGGGAAACGAGTAAATGCCAGGACTGGGGGGCGGGTGCTGGCTGGTTTTGAAAGAGCCCCGAGGATCTCGATCTCACAAGCACATGACGGGAACAGCTTGACCATCAACGGCGAAGTCAACGGAACTCCATGCAAACTGACGTTGGATACTGGAGCTTCTCACACGGTCGTCAATTCTCACCTGGCAAATCGGTTTATTGGGGACTACTTCAATAACCACGACCGTATACAATTGCTAACAGCTACCGGTCAGCACATAACCGTCCGAGGCAAGAAGGAGATGGAGTTAAAATTGGGTGATAGAATTTACCGGCACAATGTCATCGTGGCCGACATAATGGACGATTGCATCTTAGGCTTGGACTTCATGCGGAAATATCGTTGTGAGATCGACATTGACCAAGGAGTGTTGAAATGTGGTTCCGAGGAAGTCTTCATGGAAGGTGCACCATCAGGGAATGTGTACTGCTTGAAGGAAATTGTTCTTCCTCGCAGATCAGAAACGATCGTGCCAGTCAAGTTACCACCGAATTCTAGACACAAAGATCGGAGTGTTGTGATAGAAAGGGTGAACAATGACTTTCCATGGAAGATGGCACGAACTCTGGTAAAGGCCAACAACATCTCAGCTGTACGCATCCTGAATCCAAGTGATAAGGAGCAAGTGATTAAGAAGGGTACCTTGATCGGGACTTGCGAGGAAGTAGCTTGGATGCGTCAATTGCAAGATCTACCTACCGGAAATCAAAATCGTAGTGGAAAATTTGACGTGTCAACGTTTTTAGAAAACTGTCATTTGACTAAAGGAGAAATGGACAAGGCTAAGAAGATGTTACTTCAGTACGCCGGTATTTTCTCAACGAGTGATGCTGACATAGGAAGAACTGGACTGGTTCAGCACAGGATTAATACAGGCAACGAGTTACCTATCCGTCAGCGACCAAGGAGACTGCCAGTTGCACGGGAAAAAGATGTGGAAACCATGATTGAGGGTATGGTGAAGGATGGTGTTATAGAGCCTTCATCTAGTCCATGGTGTTCTCCTGTGGTCCTGGTAAAGAAAAAGGACGGCAGTATGCGCTTCTGTGTGGACTATCGACGACTGAACAACGTCACGAAAAAGGACAGCTATCCACTGCCTAGGATCGATGACACACTGGATACGCTGACGGGAATGAAGTGGTTTACTACACTAGACCTGAAAAGTGGTTACTGGCAGGTAGAAATAGACCCAAAGGACAAGGAGAAGACTGCATTCTCAACAGGAAAAGGGTTGTGGCAGTTTAAAGTTATGCCTTTTGGATTGTGTAACGCTCCTGCAACGTTTGAAAGGCTGATGGAACAAGTACTTGCCGGATTGATTGGGGACGCTTGTCTTGTCTATCTAGACGACATAATCATTGTGGGCCGTACGTTTGAAGATCACCTTAGAAACCTCAACCGAGTGCTGTCAAAGATCCAAACAGCAAACCTGAAGTTGAGTCCGAAAAAGTGCTCATTTTTCAGAAAACAAGTAAACTTTTTAGGACACATAGTTTCGGGGGAAGGTGTTCAAACAGACCCAGAGAAAGTAGTCGCCGTCAAGGATTGGCCAGTTCCGAAAGACAAGACACAGGTCAGAGCATTTTTGGGTTTGTGCTCCTACTATCGCCGGTTTGTGAAGAATTTTGCTGACATTGCGAAACCTCTACACAAACTCACCGAGGAAAAGCAACAGTTTTGTTGGGACGAGAACTGCGACACCGCATTCCAAGAATTAAAGGGACGTCTGTGCAATACTCCTATTTTGAGATATCCTGACACTGAAAATGACTTTATAGTCGACACAGACGCAAGTAATACTGGAATTGGGGGCGTGTTATCTCAACGGAAAGGAGATCAGGAGGTTGTTATAGCTTACTTCAGCAAGTCTTTGTCTAAACCGGAAAGAAATTACTGCGTAACAAGACGGGAGCTGCTCGCCGTAGTAAAGACATTGCAGCACTTCAGTAAATATTTGTTGGGACGGAAATTCCAGTTACGTACCGACCATGCTGCATTGAAGTGGTTATTACAATTTAAGAATCCAGAGGGGCAAGTGGCGAGATGGATTGAACTACTGCAAGAGTTTGACTTCATAACCGAACATCGCAGTGGGAGAACTCACGGTAACGCAGACGCCTTGTCGAGAAGACCTTGTCCTGAAGACTGCAAGCACTGTGTCAGGCAAGAGACTAAGGAAGTAGTACCCGTGAGGATGCTTAGAACGGATCTCAGCGATGAATGGAAGGAGACCCTACAACAGGCACAACAAAATGACTCTGACATCAAACCGATCTTCGAGTGGATCAAAGCTGGTGCTCCGAAGCCCAAGTGGAGTGATGTGGCTGCGATGAGTTCTATCACTAAGAGTTATTGGGCACAATGGAACAGCTTGGTGATCCAGGATGGAGTGTTGTGCCGTAAATGGGAAAACGCTCGAGGGGACAGCTGTCATCTACAAATGGTTGTTCCTAAAGCTAAGGTACCGGATGTTTTACGGCTGTACCATGATGGATGCTCAGGAGGACATATGGGGGTAAAAAGGACTCTCCTGAAGATCAGAGAGCGCTTTTACTGGATCCACTGTCGAGATGATGTGGAGGACTGGTGTCGCAAATGTACCAGCTGTGCGGCTGTGAAGGGACCCCACACACGAAGCAGAGGTGCTTTAAAAGTGTACAACGTTGGAGCCCCCTGGGAGCGGATAGCACTGGACGTTGCGGGACCATTTCCAGAAAGTGACAGCGGAAACAAGTACTTCATGGTTGTCATGGACTACTTCACAAAGTGGCCAGAAGTCTTCGCCATTCCCAACCAAGAAGCTACAACAGTCGCAGATAAACTGGTTCAGGAAGTTTTCTGTCGTTTTGGAGTACCCTTAGAAATTCACAGCGATCAAGGGAGGAATTTTGAATCGCAAGTTTTTCAGGAGACTTGTCGATTGATGGGTACACACAAAACCAGAACCACCTCTTACCACCCACAATCTGATGGAATGGTGGAACGATTCAACCAGACGTTGGAGAGATATCTGGCAAAAGTTGTGGAAAGCAGGCAAAAGGATTGGGACAAGCACATACAGCCGTTTCTTCTGTCCTATCGGAGTGCAGTTCACGAAAGTACGACTGTAACTCCAGCCTTCGCGAACTTTGGAAGAGAATTACGGTTGCCTGCAGATTTAATCACCGGAACTCCCCCTGATGTCCCACGCAGTGTAACGGATTACGCAAATGACCTGCGTAACAAGTTAAATGATGTGTATGAGCATATCAGACAATCCGGACAACAGATGTCTGAGAAGATGAAGACCCGTTATGATCGGAAGGCAAACAGTAGGGGTTTCGATGAAAGTTCTCTGGTGTGGTTGCATAACCCAGTGCGGAGCAAGGGAAAGTCCCCGAAATTGCAAGCAAAATGGGATGGACCATACCGAGTTGTGACCAGGATCAACGATGTCACCTACCGAATACAGAAGGGTCCGCGAGGTGCGCCTAAGGTTGTGCATGTAGACCGATTAGCGCGATATCACGGGACTAATGATGCTCGGGACGAGCATGTCTAAGGAGGGGGCAGTGTTACGTCGATCATCTAGAATCATCGAGAAAACTCGCTAATAACTGAGAAGTACGCGTGAATTCTAGTAGGTACCTAATTCCATTCTGTAGGTAGTTAGTCCGCCGCCCGTCGTCGCGGTACTTGCATTTTAATTTCGACCGTATGCCTACGGCGTAAAGTAACTTCTTCTTTGTTGGATAATTTATCTTTAAGTTTATATTTTTTGTTAATGTTTTTTTCTGGATTCTTTATGGAATAGTAGCGAATTTTCTCGAATATCTTTTGTGTGTTTGGGGTATAAAAGGACCGGGAGAGGACGAAGCGAGTCAGTCTACTTTTAAGCGAGACAACGGAAGGTTCTAAGAGAAATCAAGTGCGCTAAAGTGTTCAGTAGTGTTTTGCGATTGTCTATAAGTGTTTTGCAAGTAATAAAGTTATTTCGTGTGTTCAATTGGTAGTGTTTTTATTTATCCCATACCCAGCTCGTAACAATAGTTTAATTGGATCTAACACAATATTGATAGATCTATAACACGCCAAGTTAAACCTATTACATTTCCATAGACAAAAAGAGGAAGAGCTCCGCAACTCTTTGGACCCGAAATACGCACATCTAACGGACGAGCTTCACGTGGAGATTAGTTCGTTGGGGCCGCCTGCTGAGGCGCACGCTCGCATCGCATACGCTCTCGCTGAGGTCAAGAAGTACCTCGTGCCTGACACAAACGATATGATCTGGCAGACGCAGATGAGAGATATTGAGAGGGGTGGTGAGTATGGTAATGAAATTTCTTTCTTACACTCACTTTACGTTCATATACATTCACTCATCTAACACTCTTAGTCTTTGACTTTCATTCAAAACTCCAAGCTCAAGGTTTGTCAATATGCAATCGAGCGCAGTATCCTAGGCGTTAAACTTGAAAACACAGTTGATGTGGGACTGGGCTGTTCATGTCTGCTGTATGTTTGAAGTGCTGTAGGCCACCATATTGTGGGGCCCTGACACAGACAGAAAGGTGACGAACGAACCAACACCTTGGCCCTGGATCGAAAAAATTGGAAGTGATGGGGGCGGCCTTTGCCTAGCAGTGGGATGTAACAGGCCAACAGTAACTCACTTTACAGAGGTTTTTTATAGCCCACTGAATTATCATCCTCCTCTGTATTAAGCAGAGACTTATTTACAAACGCCTCCATGCGATTTCGATTCAGAAAATCGTGTCTATCTCGCTCAGTTTTCTAATACGAAAAAGAGTTGGTTATACGACTTGACGAATCAAAGCATTTGTGAATACAGGTTGAATTTAATTTCAGCTCTGAAAAACTATGATGCGATAAAATAATCGTCCACTCGTAGTGTTAATACTTACTAATACTAATACTACGAAATAATAAGTTTAAAAAACTAAAACCTGACTACGCAAAAATCGCAGACTAATAAAACCGCGGTTTTAAAAGTAGAAAACAAGAAAATACCTTAAATTAATTTGAGTAATCCTATTGTTACACAAGATGTGAATTATGAGTTTCTTCTTGAACATTTCGGGAGTTTTTATGTTGATATTCAATACAAGTATGAACTGAACTAATGTTTTAAAATAAATGTCTTTTTATTATCAAATTGTAATGTGTCAAACTATTTAATATGGAAAAGTCTTATGAAGGAGCATAGCAGGAAGCAATTAAGTTGCAATTAAATGCATCCACAGTTTTCCCTCTTATAAATCCCATTCCCAAACTTGAGTAACACCTTTACAAGCTGTACCTCCTAAGTTAGAAAGATTATATTTTATTGCACCCCCACGATGTGAACCAGCGAGACGAGCAGGGCAACACTATGCACATAACCTCGCGTTTTGACAGGCTTTGCTCCCGGGCCGCGCGGCTCAGGCGGCTTCAACCGCTCGGTGACCCCGCGCTCGTTCTCGTTCGAGCCTCCAACTAGTGCTGACTCCGCAGGAGCCCCGCGTGGAGCCCGGCCTCCGCCCCGCATGCAGGCGCCGCCTCTGCAACGTCCTATGCCGCCCAAGAACAAGGTCATCAGCATTCTGGACCGCGCTCGCTCGGCTATGGAGACCTACCCGTACGAAGATGTGTATTCGCAGCCACCAGAGCCACCGGTAAGTAGTGTTTGTTTATATTTATAAAGCCGACGTTAAATAATTACAGAAACTTGAGCGTCTATTATGTAATCTGGATGAGTCATCACCTGTTACCACATCCTTTCATCAAATTGTATTCGGTTTTTTAATATTCGGTCGTGGTGAAACCGGCAATCAAAGCAAACTTCTAAGAGACCGCAATTTGAGTCCTCAGCTACATGTAACATGTATTATTCGTCACGCCAGAATATTCAGAAAGCATATTTTTCAAACAATCTCTGTCTTAACCTACATACACTTAAAAAAAAAACCTCACACAGATCCGCGGGCCGGTCCGCGCAGCGCCCGAACCGGACTTCTACTACGAGCGTAACCACGACCGCTACGGGTACGAGGACGAAGGTGGTTACGGTGGGGGCTACAAGGAGGACAACCGCGAGTACAAGACGGCTCGCTCGGTGGGCACGCGGCGCCAGAACCCGATGCACCAGCAACAGCATCACGCGCCGAGGCACTACGAGCGCCCGCAGCCCTACGCGCGCCCGCCCAAGTAGACCTACTTCCCGTTCGTACTTGTTTTAGTGCACGACGGCGCGATCCAATACTTTCGGTGTCCTGTGTCGTCTGTCCTATGAGGTGACAATCCTGCTGAGACAATCAACCTATACATGTCTCACTCCATTAAACTCGATCTTAGGATCTTCAGCTTCTTTTTTTATCATGTGGTTAGTGGGAAACCTGGTGTCAGTTTCAATGCCGCCCAGGGAGTTCTAACTTAGCTAAGGATCTTAAAAATAAGTGATGAAAACTGAAACAAACGGTTGAGCGTTATTGTCACCTTGTAGTTGTAATTCATTCATCATTATAACTTAGTGCCCCATTTAGCACTATGTTATTGTTGTCACAACCACGCATTTTTTATTTCAAGTAAATAAACTGTATCTCCCTAAAATTAACCAATTGGAAACGCGCCCGTGCACACCTTTTTAGTTCCGCTTTTATTAACAATTTGTTGGGGAGACATCATTATTTTTTTGTGGCATGTAACTTTTATTTTTATATCTTCTCTTGTGTGGATGTTTATAATAATATTCTTTCTTTCAATTTATAGGACAGCAAGAAAGCGCTCCCATTAAACTGGTGAGTAATAAAGTTGTATTGGATCTAAAACCACAGGATAAATTAAAAAAAAATACGGGACAAAATGAAGACTAAAAAGCTAAATTCTGCAGAAGAAAAACAATACAACTTTCACAACACGAAATGTTTCCCAGCTTACTAAAACTAATTATTTTATGGACCAAAAATAACACGGATTGTGTAACTTTCATTTGAAAAACAAATAGATATTGAGATGGTATAAATCATAAAATATTATGCTCCCAAAAGAATAACTTTTTTTGTTTTGTAATACAAACAGCATTTAAGCATGACAGTGCTGCCAACTTAAAAAATGTAAAATGCTTACACGCATTCAACCAGATGAATCGCAATAAAAGTATTTATATGTAAAATTCCAAAAAGCAATTTATACAAAAAAAAAACATCTTTGTTAGTAAGTAATTTTTAATAATATTAGTATTTTAAAACGACTTCAACATGTTTTGAATTAGTGAACGTTAAAGCACATAGACTCTAGACAAAAGAAAGTTGCTAACCATAAAAGTTACAAAAGTATCCAAAAAGGTTATGCACTTTCTTAAATAAATAAGGTATTTCATTGAAACATGTTGAACAGCAGTAAACATAATGATATGTATTCAATTTTTGTGTGACTATGAAATAAATAAAATAACAAAAACATAAATCTTTAATTTCTGTAATAGTTAATTGGTATGGCAACCCAAAAATGTAAAAGAAGCAGCTACAAACGTAAAATGAAGTTTAGAACTGATCAATAGTGTTAAACTCATTGGATTTACAGAGCAAAAGCTGTTTTTAATTACTTAATAAGGCATTTATATTTGATAAAGCGAAAACTATTCTAAAATACAAGAGGCAAATACAAAAATGCTCCAGGTGTAAGAAAAAGTGATTAGCCAATATTGTTCCCACTTCTGGTTACTGGGCCTGCTCTCTTAGAAGAGTGGGTCATAATCCTCCACGCGGGCCCAATGTGGGTTAGATTGTTTCAACATAAGAAAACTGCACTCGGTAACGACTATAATTATTAAAATCGTGGAGAGACAAAGAGAAGCTTATCGGCACTATTAAACAGGTGAATTTTTATCAAAAGGGTGTGAACAGTGAAATGCTTGAAATTGGACGAAAACTAAACTGCCAGTAATCTAAACCCTTTTTATTTCGTGATTTAGAGGGGGGATAACCATTATAAAGGAGATGTTTTAAAACGGGCCGTGTATTTACACAGTACTTCGAAAAATCGAGAATACAAATAAATTCATGAATGCAGATTTTGCGGGTAATAATTTGATATTTATCAAATATGCGCCTCGCCATTTAGTTGCTCTGTGGTTTAAAAACAATAACAGTACCTAAACCATCATCAAGGAACTTATTTACTAACTGGAATGTGCATGTGTATGTCATTTCTTTCTAATAGGGTGCCCAGCAGGGCTATTGCGTATCTTTTAAATGACAGTGGCTAACCTTTAGTGCCTATCAATTACTGTCAAATGGTTCCGTTTTGTACTAAACCATAACCAATTTGACAGTCAATCCATAGACAATATGATAGCCACTGTCATTTAAAAGATACGCAATAGCCCTACAGTTTACTCCCTATTAGAAAGAGTCGACATCCACTTTCGATGTTATCTCACTCGGAATGCTTTTGAGATGCACGTACACATTCCAGTCCTTGAATATGACAGAAATAAGCATGTCGAACGTCAATATTCCATCAAAATGACAGCTCACCGCCATGGCGGGTTGCAATTTCAAGTGAAAATTGTTGTGCTTTACTATCAAAAGCCAATTTAAAGTAATTGAATAATTGTTAACTATTTTGTTTCCTCATTTTTTAGTACGGTGTAGAAAGACGTGGCCGGGGCTCCAAACATTTAGAAACATCTCTTTTATAACACCATTTGATAGCGTCACAATTAAGGAACAAATTCAGATTTGACTAACCACACCCACTTGAAAAATTCACAACAAATTAAAGCTTCGTTAATATAACAGCTAATGAATTAAGGAAAAACTAGATTTATTAAATTAAGACTGGCAACACTGATTTCAATTAGTTAAAACATGTAAATCATTATATTTTTATATTCACTACGGCAATACAAAAACTTGAAGAATGTGGCTGTGAAGACTGAGAACTGGACTGATAAAATACTAAGTATTCATTAAACATTTTAATTCAAGTAGGAACTTAGTTCCAAAATGAAAAACTAAATCTGGGACTCAAATTCCACGGATGAAATCGACAAAGCGGTCATTAAGTAAGTCCTGTACCCAAAAACGTGTTTTCGTTTCTACTACGCTAGGAACACGAGAGTCTGAAATTGAATAGGGGATCGGACTGAATCAAGATCATGAGTCCCCGGGGGTTGTGACGTCATTTGTAAGTAAAAAAATTACTAACATGTGACGTTTTCGAGGGTTCACGAGTTTGTCGTTTGTTGTCTTCTTTTTTCGAAAATGTGATAAAACGAAAAATACAGTGTCCAATATTTTTTTTAATCTATCAGACGGACTAATTAGTTTTTTTTTGTCCGATCCCCTAATAAGCACTACAGCAAAAGGGAGGAAATGTGGACTACTGATAAACAACATCAAGCCTGTATTCCCAGGGTTAGGCAGAGCTGTACCTAATTATAGTACACCTAGATTTCGCCAGATAAGTTTATGTCCCATGTAATAGGGGGTGATCCTATTGCCAAACAACAGAAATCCAGACTCCATGGCTGCTACTGAAAAAATTATAATAGAAAAAACCTAGTCCAGACTCCATCTGGATTCGTGCCCGGTTGCTGTCAAAATGCTTGCCCACTCTATTAAATAAGACTTACGAAATCTGGGTGTGATAGTGTGTACAAGCCTGACCTTTCGGGGATTACAGGCGTGATGTGTTATGTTTTTTTTTAGAAAAACAGGTCTCGGCGTTGGCTCAAGACTGAGCTTTTATTCAAGCATTCATATGAGTATTTCGTGTTTGAAAACGGGCATTAGACAGTTTCTGTTTCAAGGTCTGGGCAACCCAAAGGCCTTGTGCACAACGCAGTTGCGTTACATCAAACTATTTACAGTTGTAATATAATTATATGGAAATTATTCAGCTGCTCTTGAATGAAAATGAGTAGTAGCATAGTACATATCAACATTTCTTGGGTAAGAATAAAAGATTTTTACAGTTATGCCATGGTTTTATTTTACCCATAACAAAGGTCCATAAAACCTACCTCTTGAACAGTGGGGGGGAGGGGCATGTCAGGAGTCAGGAGGAACGAGTGGGACTAAGCGACAGCGTCAGGTTATGGTCATCAGAACAAATAATTACTTACTGTAAAGACAAGCACAGCCAAGAAAAAAAAGTTACCTATCTTAGATGCTGAAAATTTTAGTTAAATAAATAAGATTTGTTCTAATGGAAAGAAAGAAAATCTGTTTTTGGATAAATCCGAGGCGAGATGCATTAATTAATATTAATTTTCAAGCTTGCTTCGCTCGCTCTTGCATCTTCCACTAATTGATTGATACATATAAAATAAAAAGAGAAGTCCTCACTAAATGACTTATCAACGCCCAGCCCAAACCCTTTCTTTTTATAATGTAGACGAGGAATAAGGATTTTTCGAAATTCAACCCCTAAGGGACTTTAATAGGGGATTGAAAGTTTGTATCCTATTTTTCTTGACGCACAAATAAATTATAAAGTCAGTCACTTTTATTTTTCATAAACCCCCCTTGTTGAGGGAGGGAAGTTGCTCGCGTCCGTAGGATTTACCATCTTTTCCTAGACCCACCCTACACGTCTCCCTCGGGTGGTGCTAAACGAGCAACAACGCCGAGCCTTGGGCGGCGGTTAAAAATCCTGACCAGATGGGCCTAACCAGTTCGTCAAGTTGAAAGGAGGAAATGCCTTTTAACACCCGTTACCTTGCGGACTTGTTTAGTGAGGCCGGGGTCCTTGGCTTCATCGCCCGGGACTAGAGGAAGAAACCCTTAATAATAAATCACCCCTAATCCCAAGGTGTGGACCGCGCCGAGGGGATGAATGACTGGGGGGCATTCCAGCCACTAGCGCCAACCATGATGAACATGGCAAACATCATGTGTGCGTTTCGACCGCGCGGCCACGACGTTTTTTTTTAAAAAAAACTGTACCAAGTTTATGTAAAAGTTTGTAAAAGTTGATTCCCAAAACCATAAATTTGTCAAAGTTATGGTTACAAAGTTATAAGGGTTTGAACGTGGCCGCGCCATCGAAACGCGGAGAACCGCGCGGCCACGGAGATCTTTAAAACTAAGCGTTGCAGAGACCTGCAATTTAGGTAAATAACAGATTCCAGATGTAAAAAATTTGTAAAAATATAGAAAAAAATCCTAGGTTTATATTTTAGGAGCTGTAACACTAAAACCCCATGGCCGCGCCATTGAAACGGTGAAAACCACGTTATCGCCGATATCTCGCTGAAAAAGCATCGTAGTGGTCTGGAGTTTCTTGTGATTCATAGATTTGAATTTGTCAAATCATGTAAAAATACAAAAAAAACCCTAGGTTTATATTTTAGGTGCTATAAGACTAAAACGCCATGGCCGCGCCATTGAAACGGTGAAAAATACGTTATCGCCGATATCTCGCTGAAAAAGCGTCGTAGAGGTCTGAATTTTCTTGTAAAACATAGATTTGAATTTGTCAAATCATGTAAAAATACAAAAAAAAACCATAGGTTAATATTTTAGGTGCTCTATGACTAAAACGCCATGGCCGCGCCATTGAAACGGTGAAAAATACGTTATCGCCGATATCTCGCTGAAAAAGCATCGTAGAGGTCTGAAGTTTCTTGTAAAACCTAGATTTAAATATGTCAAAACTTTTGGAAATACCCAAAAAGGACCTAGGTTTATATTTTAGGAGCTGTAAGACTAAAACCCCATGACCGCGCCATTGAAACGGTAAAAAACCACGTTATCGCCGATATCTCGCTGAAAAAGCATCGCAGAGGGCTGAAGTTGTTTGTAAAACAATGATTTGAATTTGTCAAAAATTGGAAAAATACACAATAAATTTCTAGGTTTATATTTTAGGAGCAGTAAGGCTAAAACCCTATGGCCGAAACGGTGAAAATCAAGTTATCGCCGATATCTCGCTGAAAAAGCATCGTAGAGGTCTGAAGTTTCTTGTAAAACCAAGATTTGAATTTATCAAACTTTTTAAAAATACACAAAATAATCCTAGCTTTGTATATCAGGAGCTGTAGTACGATATCATTTAGAACCTTTGTTGTTTCGATAGGGTGACCATGACTTTGTGTTTACAGAAAACTTTCCACCTATTGCATTTCCCTAGAAATTCCAAAACTAGGTTTACTAAAAAATGAAAAAGTATTACGACAGTAACTAGTATGTATTACTTACCTTGGTTATGAAGCATTAATTTGAAATCCAATCGTAAGGCGTAACAAAGTCCAAATTGTAAGAGCAGAACTTAGTTTTCCAAAGATAAAAAAAAATGTCCGAAACAGTGCTCAAATCAAAGTCCGTAGGAATGCCAAAATATAAAAACACCAAACAAACACCAACGAGTAGTCCCTACGAATTAACTGAAAGTAAAACGACGACTGCAACAAAAGGCTTTTGGCGGAGACTGCGCGACTACAGAATATCTCTTTTAGAGTGCACTTTGTTACGCCTTACGATTGGATTTCAAATTAATGCTTCATAATAACCAAGGTAAGTAATACATACTAGTTACTGTCGTAATACTTTTTCATTTTTTAGTAAACCTAGTTTTGGAATTTCTAGGGAAATGCAATAGGTGGAAAGTTTTCTGTAAACACAAAGTCATGGTCACCCTATCGAAACAACAAAGGTTCTAAACGATATCGTACTACAGCTCCTGATATACAAAGCTAGGATTATTTTGTGTATTTTTAAAAAAATTGATAAATTCAAATCTTGGTTTTACAAGAAACTTCAGACCTCTACGATGCTTTTTCAGCGAGATATCGGCGATAACGTATTTTTCACCGTTTCAATGGCGCGGCCATGGCGTTTTAGTCTTATAGCACCTAAAATATTAACCTATGGTTTTTTTTGTATTTTTACATGATTTGACAAATTCAAATCTATGTTTTACAAGAAAATTCAGACCTCTACGACGCTTTTGCAGCGAGATATCGGCGATAACGTATTTTTCACCGTTTCAATGGCGCGGCCATGGCGTTTTAGTCATATAGCACGTAAAATATAAACCTAGGGTTTTTTTTTGTATTTTTACATGATTTGACAAATTCAAATCTATGAATCACAAGAAACTCCAGACCACTACGATGCTTTTTCAGCGAGATATCGGCGATAACGTGGTTTTCACCGTTTCAATGGCGCGGCCATGGGGTTTTAGTGTTACAGCTCCTAAAATATAAACCTAGGTTTTTTTTCTATATTTTTACATTTTTTTTACATCTGGAATCTGTTATTTACCTAAATTGCAGGTCTCTGCAACGCTTAGTTTTAAAGATCTCCGTGGCCGCGCGGTTCTCCGCGTTTCGATGGCGCGGCCACGTTCAAACCCTTATAACTTTGTAACCATAACTTTGACAAATTTATGGTTTTGGGAATCAACTTTTACAAACTTTTACATAAACTTGGTACAGTTTTTTTTTAAAAAAAACGTCGTGGCCGCGCGGTCGAAACGCACACAACATCATGAGTATCGCCTTCAGGTGAGAATGGGCGTAACCTCACCTGCGACCTTATAAATCGACCCTTCTCGTGGGAACAAAAATGAGTGAACAATCAAATGAAATATTAAATATATCTTTATCTTCTTCGGAAGAACAACCTACTGCAGTGGGAAAGCTAGCTCCAGCTTTAGAAAATTCTACTGGCCGAAAAGTCCTTGTACAACAGGCATTTCATCCTGGCCTATTTTTACAAAGACCTAGATCTGCATCAATTGGAAGTTGTCCAACACAACCATCTACTGAAGACATGAAATCCAAAGATGCACCTTTGACACCTACAGATTCACCGCGTCCTCCTCCATGGCAGAAAGTGCCCTGTAATAGGAATAAAAAAAGAAAGTTGTCTACCAGCCCCCCTGTAGATACGACTAAAATTAAAAATCGCTATGATGGACTACCTGTTGATATAACTGATGAAACGGATAAATCACCGAAACAAGTTAAGCCTCCACCAATAATTCTCTATGGAAGACCTACAAGAGTTGACAAACCTCTTAGAAACAGCAGCCAACAAAGATCAGTTTACGTATAAAATTGTTAACAAAACACAACTTCGGATCAGTACTGCAGGTATAGACATCTACAAAAAACTTATCTCCCTGGTTAGAGAGAAGGGCCTGATAGGACACACCTTTAACAGGAAAGATACTAGATGTTTCCGAGTTGTAATAAAAAACTTACATCCATCTACACCACTGAACATAATAAAAGAAGATATAGAGGCAACGGGAAACATGGTATCTGGCGAGATAATAAATGCAAGGTATGGACCAAACAAGAACCCAACATCTACCTTCTTTGTTAATCTGGTTAGTGGTCCCAACAATAAGGCTATTAAAGATCTGAAATATATCTACCACCAAAGTGTCACTATAGAAGAACCAAGAAAAAGGAAAACAATTGTCCAATGCCAGAGATGCCAACAGTATGGTCACACCAAGAATTATTGCATGAGACCGTACAGGTGTGTGAAATGTGGGCAATCACACAAGACTTCCGAATGTCAAAAACTTGACCGTAACAGTCCAGCCATATGTGCCCTATGTAATGGACCACATCCAGCTAATTACAAGGGATGTGAAGTTTATAGAGAAATCCAAGCAAGGAAAGAAAAAAAAAGTTATATCCCTCCAATAGGAAACAAAACAGCATCAAGAACAACTATGAAGAATGAGATGAGTACTACGAGTAGTACGGAGCCAAAGAATCGAGGCCAGAGTTTGTCCTACGCAGAAACAGTAAAATCAGCCAAAATGAACACCGCTTCCCAGAACAGTTTTGATAATACACACATCTCAGGCCAAATAAACGCGACCCTAGAACAAGTAATCACAAAACAAACTGAAAAGTTTGATATCATCCTCCAACAAATGAGCACTCTTATGAGTCTTATAGCAAAACTCGTCGACAAACTGACAAAATGACCTCATTACGGATCGCGACCTGGAACATCAATGGTCTTGCTGCGAATAACCATGAAGTAAAACTGTTCATGTCTCAACATAAAGTGGACATACTCCTTATCTCTGAGGCCCACTGTAAGGTAAATTCCATAGTAAGGTTTCCAGACTACCGCTGCTACATTACAAACCACCCAGACGGTACAAGCCATGCGGGATCGGCCATCATTATAAAAAAGTCTATCAAACATCACCAAATGCCTAAATATGAAACTGAGCACATCCAGGCAACTACGATAACTGTGCATGACAAAACAGGGGACATCAATGTGGCGGCAGTATACTGCCCACCTAAACACAACATGACAGAATCAACGTACACCGACTTTTTTGCCACTCTGGGACATCGCTATATTGTGGGCGGAGATTGGAATGCCAAGCATACATCCTGGGGCTCCAGATTAACGAATACCAGAGGCAAACAGCTAAAACTGAGTGTAGAGGCAAACAAACTTAGCACCATATCCACAGGAGAACCTACTAATTGGCCAACTGACACCAAGAAGGTGCCAGATCTTATAGATTTCTTCATAGCGAAAGGTCTAACGAAATTGTATATGAAACCTGAGTCTTGTTATGACAGCTCCTCCGATCACACTCCAGTGCTCTTGACTATGAGTACCAACCTTATAGAGGTGTCAAGACCAATAAGGCTGAGTAATAAGCTTACAGACTGGAACACATTTCGAGAGCACATTGATGAATCAATATACATGAAAATGGCCCTTAAAACACCTGATGATATAGATGAAGCCGCTAAATATATAACGACGCTCATACAAGAAGCATGCTGGATAAGTACTCCTGAAATCCAAACCCGTAATAGTAGTGGAGTAAGTAACTATCCTCTAGAAATAAAAAAGGCTGTTCTAGAAAAGAGGCGACTTCGAAGAGTCTGGCATACAAGTAGGCTTAGTGTAGATAAAACAAATCTTAACAGAGCTGTAGAAAAACTGAAGACACTTTTGGAAAACTGGCATGATAACTCATTCCAAGAAAAGCTAGAAAACCTCACTGCTACAGCGGCTACAAACTATTCGCTCTGGAAAATAACCAAGTGTTTTGACAGACCGCAAGCTGTTAAACCGCCATTGAAGCATGATGGAAGATGGGTGAGAAAACCACAAGAAAAAGCAGACATATTTGCTGAACATCTAGCAAAAGTATTTCGCCCAAATGATTCTGCGAATGATGAGTTTGATGACCAAGTGGACGCAACTCTAAATCAAGACCTCCAAATGGACCTACCGCCAAGACCTGTATCGGTACGGGAAGTGTGGAGAGTAATACAGGAGCTAAAGGATAAAAAAGCACCGGGCTTTGACCTGATTACTAAAGAAATTGTTAGGAAATTGCCCCGAAAAGCTAATATCTACATCACTACATTATGTAATGGGATATTAAGAGTCCAGCATTTCCCTACAATATGGAAAGTATCCCAAATAATTATGATATACAAAGATGGAAAACCACCAAGTGACGTCACGTCCTATAGACCAATAAGTTTGCTCCCGATACTCTCCAAAATTTTTGAAAAGCTCCTCCTTCGCCGAATCCTACCAATTCTAATAGAAAATGGCATCATACCCAGCCATCAATTTGGCTTTAGGCAGCAACACTCCACTGTGGAACAAGTCCATAGAGTTTGTGACAAGATTAGAAAGACACTCGAAGAAAAAGAATACTGCTCTGCAGCTTTCTTAGATATACAACAGGCTTTTGATAGAGTCTGGCACAAAGGCCTGCTATGTAAAATTAAAAGCTGCCTTCCACATAGCTACTTTTTAATATTTGATTCCTACCTCTCAGAAAGACTGTTCCAGGTCAAAGAAGGAGAAACTACATCAAAATTCTTTGAAATTAAAGCTGGGGTACCACAGGGGTCAGTGTTGGGCCCCATACTCTACACTATCTTTACAGCTGATCTCCCTTGCTCGAATGTCATAACCACAGCTACGTTCGCCGATGATACCGCTATACTGGCGAGTCATAAAGACCCAAAAATAGCCTCCAAAATCCTACAGGACGGCCTAACCGAAACAACTAAATGGCTTCGAAACTGGCGGATTAAAGCTAGTGCTTCAAAATCAGTGCAGGTTACTTATGCCCTACGCAAAGGAAATTGCCCCTCGGTGAAGCTAGAGAACGTCACCCTTCCTCATCAGAACTCTGTCAGATATTTGGTCTCCATCTTGATAGGCGCATGACATGGAATGAGCACATCAAAAAGAAAAGAGATGAACTGAACATCAAATACAAAAGCTTCCTGTGGCTGATAGGCCGAAACAGCAAACTGTCAATGGACAATAAACTCCTAGTATATAAATCAATCCTAAAACCTGTATGGATGTATGGCCTTCAGCTGTGGGGTAGTGCTTCTAACTCCTCTATCATAAAGATACAAAGAATGCAGAACATAATCCTCAGAACAATCAGTAATGTCCCCTGGTATGTGACTAATGCTGAGATCCATGAACACCTGGAAATGCTCACAGTGAGAGAAGAAATGACCAACCTCAACATTAAATACAGGGAACGGCTAGAAGCCCACCCCAATACCCTTGCACGACAGCTCACAATTCGCAGCTATGTTAAACGCCTTAAAAGAAAAGACATATTAGGAAACTATGAGTAGATGTTCTTGCTGGAGGACACACTCAGAACGAGAAAATCCTACAACACATCTGCTAAAAGTGAATGCACTGATTGCAAATAAAAGAGGAAGAAAAAAAAAAAAAAAAAAAAAAAATAAACTCCCCCCAAACGCGGATTATTTACGGTAGGTAGGCAACTATTTTTCGTTGCCGACTACTCGTAGTCACACCAGTATGACAAACGGAATTTTTTTTCTCGTTTGTCACACCAATGATTTTTCCACATCATGTATATACGATAATTGCTAGTGCAGACTGCAGTAGCTTCATATTCTACTAAAGTCGATCTGCTGATCGGCGGCGTTTAAGAACCAACTTTCATTCTTTGCCGACTGTTTAGATTTTTTACTTTTTACCGACTTCCGAAAAGGAGGATTTCTATTCGTGTGTACGTTTTTTTAGCCTGCACTGTCCCGACGAAGATTTTATTCAAATGTGTTCATTCGTTCAGGGGTTGTGTTCTGAGGGAACAAAGAAATGGACATACATACATACGGGTCAAACACATAACGCTCCTTTTGGGCTACGCCGCAGTCGGGTAATAACGTAATTTTAAGGTTTTTAATTTCACCAAGTAATATAACTTGAACAACACTAGTTAAAAATAAATGGTGTGGAAAAATGATTGGTATGACAAACGTGAATAAAATTCCTGTTTGTCATATTGGTGTGTTATTCTGGTATGACGAGTCGGCAACGCTATTTTTTTTCAATTCTCACAGGATAGAGAATAAATAGAATTTTCTCATTGTTTACCTAGATTAACAAATGGGGAACTTTTAATCACGGTAGCTAGTACGTTACAGTGGGATATTTTCCGACATCCACGCGGGCAAAACCTAGTGGTTAAAATAAAAAATTACCTACCTACCCAATGTGCCAAAACTGCACATTTCAACCGCGCGCGGCCACCACATCAAAGATGTTTGCCAGGGTTGTAATTTGTAACTGTACACTTTTCCTGAATTTGTTGCAAAAAAACTAAAACGTTGGAAAATAGTTGGCCGGTAGAACCGCCACTCTCGCCGCAGCTGCATAGTATTGATCGCCAGTGATTACACTAACAAATAATGTAGAGAAAAGGTCAGCTTCAGGATGACCGGACCAAACGAGATATGTACATGGGACCCGATGCATAAAAAAGGCCTTTGTTTGTATTTGTTGCAAAAACAAAAAAAACATCAGAAAGCAAATAAAGAAATAGGCTTTAGTTTCCAGGTTATGGATAGTTAGTACTTATGGTGAAGGCGACGAGAGGTAGCCCGCGAAATTCAAATTTGCTTACGCTTATTGCAATTTCCCGGTCAGTGTTAAGTCGTATGTTAAATTATTTATTAATTAAAAATTGCAACAATTATCTATTTACCGAGCAAAAATGAATAAAAATATTGGACACATGATTTTTCTCTTTGCATCTAAAACAACAATGAAGACGAAACAGTGCTTTGAAACCTCTTTTGACGTCATTTAGACATAAGTATGACATTTTTACTAGCAAGTGACGTCACAAGCCCCCACTCAATATTTGACGCGTTTTATCTTTAATTTTTATTGATTTGATAAATTAAAAAAATACATATCCAATTTCTATAATGTAACAGAGCGACAAATTGGAATCCATACTTTTTTTTAGTAAGACATCTGTTACAACAGCCTGCTCACAGCGTGCCACCCTAGCCAGCCAATGACAGCTAACCATAACCATGCCACTCTAGCAAACCATAGCCATGCCACTCTAGCATACCATAGCCATGCCACTCTAGCCAGCCAATGACGGGCAACGACTCGCGAGCCAATCACAGTCAAGCGAAGACACCGCCATAACTACCGGATGCCTCCGGTGGGGATATCAGTCTATATAATGCCCTGTAAGCTCAGTTTCGAGGTCTTGTCATGCTCGATTGTGAAACCTGTAAGTCGAGACTCTGCCCGAATAAAATAATTAATCAGTTCCTGTCTATTTTTTTACCACTGTCGTTACACATCCCTGAGCGGAGGAGGTGCGATATTGCTATGAAAAAATGGTAGGCGTCAAAATTTGTTTTTCTCGTTAATTACTCGTCGCGATATATTTAATATTCAGACTCGCCCGTAATACTGACTGTCAGGACTGACTGCGGCTCACTTTATTATTTGTAAATTTCATGAAGGTACATTCAATACCTACATTGCTGGTACATTCCTTTTAAATATACCACAATCATTTCTGCAACAATACACCCGCCATTTTGACCCACACCTATAAGTAAATTGGTAACATCATTTTATCAAATTACCTAATTCAAAGTTAATATCCCTTTCAAAGTTTTGTCTGTATTCACCCCATTATACCGAAACTACTACGCACACGAACTGCATTATTCGAAACAGCATTATCATTGCTTCAATATAACACTTGAGTAGCTGTTAATTTTCGGAAAAACTCAAGTTCAATGGTGTATAAATGTTTATTAGTGTTCTTACATATAAAATAACTTACAATTAAGATTTTTGACTCAAAATACAAAGTGTGTGTGAGCTTAGAACAAAAATACAAAATTTGCAAACATTTTATAAAATAAAAATATTTTATCCCTACCACTAATAAAAATTGCAACTTAATTCAATACACTGTTAAATATTTTAATTCTTGAAGGTACTTATGCACCCTCTACATGAAACCTGCTACATACAACATGCAAAGATAAAATTGGAATGACAATCTGAATTCTTGATAGTAATTTCCACTGTTCAACTGACAAGGGCAAACTTTAAAAAAAAATAGGGCACACCAATTTTAACAGCAATGCTAGTTCTTGAAGTAAAAGTATGGATATGGGATCTGGCTGAGCAGTAAAGATTAGTTTAACTTGCTTATTCCTGTCTTCAGAAAGAAACAAGAACAAAACTGCACATTATTATCAATTTCAACTTTGGTTACAATGTTTTCAAAGCCACTATGTAGAGGTTTACAAAATACACATTACAAGAATGGCACTTTAGAAGTTATGTAGGCAGGCCAGAATGCTGTTAGTTTTTGCAATGTTATACTTACATTACTTTTGAAAGCTTAAAATTAAATGAGTCTTCAATCTAGCATCGGCACGGTTGGCGCAGTGGCTCAAGCAATGGACTGCTGGCTACGTGTCGCGGGTTCAATCCTGGCACAGAACAAATATTTGTATGACCTACAGATAGTTGTTTCGGGTCTGGGTATTTGTGTATGTGAAGTTTAAATGTTTGTGAATGCACCTACAATACAGGAGGAATTCCTAGTGTGGGGGCAACGTTTACTTATATAAAAAAAAAAAAAAACTCGGTGAAGTCTACTAGTGCAATGTGTCATTGGGCCACCACAGCAATGCCAAAATTATCAGCATAGTTTCTAATTGAATTCTTAATCAAATAAATAATTTAGGGCCTGAATTTTCCCATTTCGGTGTGTTAGTTTTTTTCCAAATTATAATGCTGTGTTTGTACTGACTAACTAGTCTGAAGTATTCTGTATGACAATAAGTATGAATTCGCGATCTGGCGCAATCAAGATCTCATGTCTCCTACTCCTCACGCGGAGGAATGTCAGCTCATTTGTGGTGTCCTGTAAAGGAAAAAATAAGAAAAGATAAATTAAAGGAACTAGCAAATGTTCAAGGTATTCAGATAATCTGACTATAAACATTATTTTTTTACTTGTGCATAAAGTTTTAGCTCTTAGCCAAAGCTGACTGCTGCACAGATGTATTAAAGCACACAGATATTTACCATTTCGCGCACAACATTTTTTGCTTTTTCAGTGAGTTGACCAATCAGTCCAGAATATAGCACAGATGTAGCATTGTCCAGTGAGCTTTTTATTGGTATGCCTGAAATTAGAAAGTGGAAATACAAACTTAAGAATCGGATAGCTTGTCTCTGCTGGTATTGATCGAGGTGCTTATAGGGGTAGAACGTTCCAAGTCTTGCATAATAAACCAATGTAACCATGGAAATACGAGAAAATCGAACAAACCTTCGTGATTCACAATGATGACTCCCATAACACCCTTATGGGCTTGAATCCTCTTGATTGTGTCCTCGACTTCGGTCGCCTGCAATAATACATAATAAACAGTATAACAATTGTTACACTATTAAACCCAAGTACAAGTCAAAACTAAATAAATACCATTTTGTAAATAATTAATCGCTGTTATCAAATTGATGACAAACCAAGCTAATGAATGAAATCAATGAAAGAAGACTGCTGTCAAATATATGACAGATAACAAATGTAAACCATAGACATACGAGTTACTTTGAGATCCTACAAAATACTATCAAGAGGGTCGCTAAATCGAACAAGCATGAAGCTAGTTCTACACAAATAGGCAACCAAACATCGTCTAAACCATAACAAAACAAACTAATCAATGACATTACAATTTCTAATCTGTATTCTGTGTTCTGTCAGCGGGCGGTATTGAATCAAGGAACCAAAGTTATTTGAGATTTCTTTTCTTTTTGTTTTCAGCGATGATAATGTTTATTTTACAAAAGAACAAAAGTAATAACAAGAGGAAGGGTTCTCTTGACTTTAACTATTGTTAAAATGCCTTCAACCTGAGGAAAAAATGAACGATAGCGCCGCCGAATGCTCCGAAGCATTAGATCCTCGCGTTCAGGTAAGGGTAATCGATATTTTCAAAGGTAATTTAGAAAGAAGATGACTGTATTCTGCATAAATACGTTTTAGTTTTATGTAGTCATGAATACCTATGGACTAAATACGACGACTCCATACATTTTCTATCAATGAAGTGTGAAAATATCTAGAATAATAGAGATTTTAAAATGAATCTGCGATTCGATCATATGTTTTTGTTATGCAACAGAATCGTAAGCAATCAAACAATGATAGAGTTGAGTAGATGTTGTCCTTGATAGGTATAATGAAATAAAACCTATAGCTTTGAGTACTTATTGATAAAATGGAAATAAATCAAACTTGTATCTGTCCAATCTTTCAGGTTTTTTTTTATTATTAGTGTCATGAACGTAAAACTTACAGCTTTATGAAGTTATTTATTAAATTCTTGAATGTTCATAATAACAGAAAACCTCTTAGTGATCAACAGGAACAGCCTAGTCACCAGAATAAAGGGTTCTTTATTCTTTAGAGTTTTTCATTAAAAAATATGCATCAGATAGTTACACCTGTATTGTGGGTGCGTTGACAAATATTTAAGCTTACATACACAAATACCCAGACCCGACACAACTATCTTTAGGCCATACAAATATTTGTTCCCTGCGGGGATCCGAACCCTGCATGGATCAAATATTTGTATACAACACCCGCAACATGTAGTGCAGCAGTCAACTGCTCGAGCCACTGCGCCAACCGTGCCGTCTAAATCTTAATTTGGTCTGTGCTATCTCTTAGGTATACACTGAAACATAAAAACCCTCTCAAATGATCTGTCCATATACTGCAAATAGCTGACACACTAGTAATAATGTATACCAGTGAATGGGCCTAAAAAAGCCTCTTTACATAGTTATATACAGGGTGTTTGGAAGGGAGCTGTACATACGCCTAGGGTAGAAACTAGGGATAGTCTGCTACCTACCCCCGCCCATTATATTGACCTTGGCCTCAAGGTTTTTTTTTAATTTATTATTATTTTTTATTTGACTTTTTGACTAAAACTACCTGTAGCTCAAAATCTATCCATGGGACCGGTCGGCTAATGGTCTTGTTTTAATCGTTAGAGTCTTAGGGTCCTGCAAAAAATTATTTTACACCAGAAAATTGTGGAGAAGAAAAGTTATGGGGCCTGAAGTACCGTAGTAAGGTAAAGAAATAATTTTAAATTAAAAAAAAACCTTGAGGCCAAGGTCAATATAATGGGCGGGGGTAGGTAGCAGACTATCCCTAGTTTCTACCCTAGGCGTATGTACAGCTCCCTTCCAAACACCCTGTATATTGACTGGCCTGTTGGTCTAGTGGTTAGTGACCCTAACTGCTATGCCGGAGGTCGTGGGTTCGATTCCCACCCAGGACAAATGTTTGTGTGATGAGCACGAACATTTGTTCTGTGTCTGGGTGTAATTTATCTATAATATGTATGTATTTAGAAATATATAAGTATGTTTATCAGTTGTCTAGTACCCATAACACAAGCTCTGCTTAGCTTGGGACTAGATGGCGTTGTGTGATAGTTGTGGAATATTATTTATTATTTATTTAGTACTGGCACCCAAAATCGGTGGAATGGGGTTTTTCTTTTTTTTTATTTCATTTTTCTTTTTTAATATTTTTCAAAACGAACATCTAAAATAAAAGAAATATGTAGTAGTCAATCAGTGAGATGATATTTGTAATAGGGAAGTATGCAAGAATAAGACTGTAACGCCAATAAAATATGTGGGTCAACGACAGACTGGTTTATTTGCCAAATGACACTAACTACCCACCACCATACAATTATTAGGAATGAGAACAACCAATATCACAAAAACATGTTGCACCAACCCTAATTAAATAAGGATAATGATGATGAAAAGTTCCAAAAACCTTTTTAGTTCCCAGCAACTGTTTGTTACACTAGTGCTGCAAAAAAGCAGCACTAGTGTAACAAACCAGACTCCTCTGGAGTCTAGTGTCTCTGGAGTCTGGGTCTCTCTCCTCTCCTCTCCTCTCTCTCTCCTCTCTCCCTCTCCTCATCTCTCCTCTCTCCTCTCCTCTTTTATCTTTTATAACAAATTCACATCCTTTTCCAGATTGAGCTGGAGCGTCTTAACACCGCAACAGATGAGATCAACCGTCTTGAGGTTGAGTTGGATGAGGCTCGGCTAGCCTTCCGTCGCCTGCTTGCTGAGGGACACCTGCGGATACAGCAGCTCACAAAGAAGTTGGGAACCAGTGTTCATAAAGCAAGGCCGTACTATGAAGCCAGATTTAGGAGTAACATTGTAAGTGGAAACTGGCCTGGTATTGGCCAAGTTATTTCCATCTTACTGTAATATTTATACTGAATCTTATCATTAGTGTGTTGCGTGTAGTACTTGGAATGTTAGGCAGTTGTGTACAACAAAATTTAACCAGTTATATTTTAAACTTAGTGTTTGAAGTCTGAAAACACAACATCCCATCTGGTAAAAGCCGCTGGGCTGATTGCAGATTAATATAAACAAGATTTCTTGTGTGACCACAACTTATAAATTAACACTGGAATCTAAAATGCCTGCAGGCGGTTGTGTTTTCACCAATCTTATCAGACAGCGCGCTGAATCCCCTCAATCCGAATTCCACTCGAAAAAAGGTAAATCTGAAGTTCTTCATCATCATCATCCGTTTAGTCGAAAGACGTCCACTGCTGGATAAAGGCCTTCAGGTGTCGCCACATTACCGTGCGTCTCGCATCCAGCCGATACCCGCAACCTTCACCAGGTCATCGGTCAAACGCAACGTCTTCCGGTTCGCGGTCGCCACTGCAGAACTTTTCGGCCCCATCGCCATCCGAAACAAAATCAACTAGCTACCATATTTACTTAACAAGTATTTTATATTTAGACAGGACAGGACCTGCAAACAGCAACGATCGCGTACGACAAAGCCAACAGTGCTCATGCAGCCGCTCGTGAGATGGTGTACCTGGCAGAGCAAGGACTGGCCCGACTGGCTGAAGGCAACGCGGGGCTCACGTTGGACCCAGCCTGGCAGGAGATGCTCAACCATGCCACGCACAGAGTCAACCAGGTCAGACTTAATAAGACTTACTGCAGTACTCAGAGATATTTAATGAGTACTTAAGCTGTCACTTAGTAAAGATCTGACATACTTTTGTATGACAAAACAGTGAAAACCTTCACTTAGTGATGACAAGTTATCATTAAAACTCTCTGAGTGCGGCAGTTAGTGTGTCAGCCGGCAATGCTGACCCTGTACAGTTAAATCAGCCCCTAAATAATCTCTATCAGATCCAACCTGTCCCCATCCTGTCTCCCCCAGTGATGGCCTAAGCCGAGACTCGTAGCCCACAAGGAGTGCCATTCTGTGCCATTAGCGTGTCGTCGCTTAGTTTGTAAGTTTGTTTGCCCTGGCTGGAGGCCTTAAATTCTAGGCATCCACAATAAAGCCCAGTTAAGTAGAGCAGTGGTGGCAGCCCCGAATTACGCACAGTGAGTCGTGGGTTCGAACCCTCGATTACTTTGTGTAATTTATTTCATCACCACTGCTCTCAAACGGTGAAGGAAAACATCGTGAGAAAACCGGCATGGCTAAGAACCAAAAAAATCTAAGGTATGAGACATCTACCAAGCCGCACTGGTCCCGCGTGGTGGATTATAGCCCATCCCTCTCTTAGAGAGGAGGCCTGAGTCCCTGCAGTGGGAACATTATAGGCTGAAGATGAAGTAGTAGCCAGCCTACTAGGTTGAACTGTGAGATGCCATTCACAATAAAAAAGTAATAAAATGTGCATTCAATTCTTGTCAATGCGTAAAACTTTTTCAGAGCCTGGAGCGAGATTTCAATCATAGATTCGCTGTCCTATCATAATTCTCTTGCCCTTAGGCCAATTTATGTGGGGTTGGCGCATCATGACGTCTTCTTCCATGCTTCCATGTCATCTCATCAGACACCTCCTTGCTTGCCATGTCATCCTTTACACTCCACAAATGAGATTTATCTCGTTCACTCAGTCTTCACATTGTGTCTATCATTTCACGCGGGATTACTCATCTGGACAGTCCATCCGTCATGTATTTGGTCCTCTAAAGCCGGCTTTTGAATATGGGATGTAATATATATTACATCTTGAGCTATACAGGGTGTAAATTAACCCTTCACACAGCCGTCAACCAAGCATTCTGTACATCAAACTAAGTAGGTACCCCTACCCAAATTTTTTTGCTGGGAAACGACCTTTTTTTTTGGATCAAAAATCACATTTTACGGTAAAACTCAATGATGCTTTGAATAGTGAACGGGTCATGGCAAACAGCTGTGAATTTTTTTAACTTTGACCTCCAATATCTCCGTAACTAGGGGGTTTCCAGGTATGGTCTAGAACAAAAAAAATATCGCCGTGGTGGGGAGAACAAGTGCCCTCCGTTTGCGTTAAGGGTACTTTTACACCCTTTATATTCCATCCCGCCTCTGAGATGTAATATATATTATAGCACAGTGTAGTGACCGTTCAGGTCACGTACAAAATGTATGACGAGCTATAAAATATTATATCCCAAGATGTAATATATATCCCATAGTCAAAAAACGGGTCTATAAGGTCGAGGTCCCATTAAAATAGATGGTATTTTTTTCTTTAATACAGCTCTCAGTGCGTCTAACCAACGCGTGATATCCAAGCAATAAAAACACTGATTAAAGTGATTTTATTTTGCCCTAAATTAATTAAAAGCAAACATTTTTAAGTAAGTTTTGTAAGTATCTAATACGTTTTGCTTATTTTTTTCACCTCTGTCTTTATTATGGTGGTCTGAATGATTTCCTAAAGTTGTTCCATCTATTTTAATGGGACCTTATGAGAATATCAATCCACATTTTTCTCACGACATTTGTCTACATTTCAGGCGGAATGCGACCGTGCAAGCGCCACGGTGACGCAACGCACGAAGGCGGCGTCACATCGCGCCGCGACTGCGCTAGTTCAGCAACTGCAGAACGGGCTCAAAAGACATATCGCCAAGTCGAGGTTAGTGGACTATAACATATAGCGGGGATTCTCAAACACTACCACATTTCCTCGCCTGGCCTCGTGGGGAATCACTCACTGAGTGTACCCGTTGTCAATACTGAAACATGAAATGACGTAAGAGACATTGAGCGTGCTGTACAATTTTTGACTTTAGTCGCTGATGCGAGCGGTGCAAATCCAACAGCAAGCTCATGTCCTTTACGGTAAAATACATGATGAATTTCCACGGTCGATATTCTTAGAAAAACTTTATAAATAAACAGACTCTCAACTAGAAATATCGTCAATTGGAAACAACTGTTGGAATCACAGATATAGATATACTTACGCGTACGTTATAATATATAGATACACTTATCGTGCTGGGGAGTTTGTTCCGCCACTTCTTCTTTCCAGCAAAAACACGAGGAAGTGTCGAAGGGGGGGCGTTTTGTGGGTCTGTCTCTTGTAAATAAGTAAATTAAAGTAAATTTTGACGTTTGAAAAGTGCCGATTATCAGCCTAGTTTGAATAAATGAGTTTTGATTTGATTTGATTTGACTTAGATAACGCAAGCATCACATCGAACGAAAACCAAGCGTAGTATTTTTTGACCACATACTATGACGTCATCAGCACTATTTAGTTAATAAACAAACAAGTTACAATTACAATACAAAATGGACTTCGGTTTTGTTCTTTGAATGTCAGGAATTGGCTACTTGACTCCTGTTCAAATTCAAATCACGAAAATGTTATGTTATTTCAAAGAAGTAACAGAAATAACACGATGTGTAAAAAAATGAGAATATCGATAAAAAAATGGATTACTTAAATACTTCGGAAGTTTTTGGGCATAAGTAGATACTATTGCGTTATTTATAGAGGTAGGTATATCTGGGGTTGGGATAGACTGTCTCATGATTAGTTGTTTTTATTTTGGTTTACGTTTTCACTAACATTAGGCGGCACTTAAATAATGGTTGTGTGTTTAACGCTCTTTGATAACTAATGGAAAATTGAATGAATTATATTGAATTTAATTAATTAATTAATGTTTTTAAAACTTATTTACAAAATAAACATCATTTATTTTTCATTATTTTCTTTAAGCCATACATTTAAGTGTGTCCTATTCCTAAGTAATTGAAAGAAGGTATTATTAAGTTAACTTATTTAGTTTGTCTCAATCTTATAATCCGTTAATACCTCACAATTAAAAAAGCTAAATTTATTTAGTACTTGCTTCACTGAATGCTTGCATTGCAAATACATTGATTTTCTTCTAATTGCAAGTTTTTCTTCTATTTCCATACTTTGTAGTTGAGAAGCTCATGCTAGCTTAGATTTAATTTCTTTAATACTAACAGTTGTAGTTTGTTTGAATAGTGTACAGGCAAATGCTTTATCTCTTTTTTTAAATCATTACTTCTCCCGCTCTGGGCGGAGCAGAAGGGAGTGTCACACTCTTACTAACTCTTCCGAACAGATTCCGCAACCGTGCCAAGATATGCTATAACTCCCTACGTAATCAACTATCCTTGAATTTATTTGTGAGTTATTTTTCATCAGTAGTTACCGATGACAAATCTGTATGTGGTTCAGCAGGGCTATTGCGCACCCATAGTGTCCATCAATTACTGTCAAATGGTTCCATTTTGTACTAAACCATAACCAATTTGATAGTTAATCCATGGACAATATGATAGCCACTGTCATTTAAAATATACGCAATAGCGCTGCAGATTGATGATACCATGCAATATACCGAAAGCCTTGAAATTTTTAAGATATCCGATTCTCCGAAACGGCTGGACCGATTATGGCGGAATTTTTACTGGCAGATAGCTGTATGTTATAAGAAGTAACTAACGCTACTTTTCATTTAGAAAAAAATATTAGGGATCCGTAGAAAAAGAAAACCATTGATATTGTTAACAAAATTCGATTCAAATCGGATAGTAATATTTCTTATTATAATTTCACTCTAACGAAGGAGGAGGAGGAGGAGCTCGTGGCTTAATAAGAACTGCCACTCGGGTCGATCTTTAGGTTAAGCTGCGCTTGCCTAGGTCGATCGGTGGATGGGTGACCGCCCATTACATACCGAGTTTCCTCCGTGCCTCGGAAAGCACGTTAAGCTGTTGGTCCCGGGTGCCATATATAGATCTTTGGCAGTCGTTACGGGTAGTCAGTGACCTGAAATTCTGACATCCAGTCTTACCAAAGGGTATCGTATTACCTAGTATTAACTGGGTTGTGGAGGTCAGATAGGCAGTCGCTCCATGTAAAATACTGGTATTCAGCTGCATCCGGTTAGACTGGAAGCCGACCCCAATATAGTTGGGAAAAGGCTAGGCAGATGATGAATTTCACTCGAACGAAGGTTGCGGGACTCAGCTAGTTTATTGTTTTAAAAAAGTCATTATATAAATAAGGTAAAAATGGTTCTTACATGTTAAGACCTTACCTTTAAAATGTCGTAATATAGCATTTGTCTGTCCTATTGACCACTAACCCCGCACTTTATCTTGCTTGACTAGTCGCACAGTGCTCTCTCTCTTTCAGACACGCGCCGGCGCAGCAAGCACTCGTATTGGTACTGCATTTTTTTTATTATTATAACGCATGATTTAACTTCAACAAATTAGCTTGCGGAACCCCGCATGTAGGCTGACTGGTAATTAGTGACCGATATTTAAACACGTGATTGAACTCATGATAACAAACAACTTCTACAATGGGACCAAACCTAAATTCGCGAATAAATCTGCGGTTCAGTACATTTATTTTCGCCTAACTTGTCTATGAGCAGCGGTAGCCCAGTGGTGGCGGCCCCGACTTACTTAACGGTCGTGGGTTCGAACCTAGGCAGGCACATTCCTTTGTGTACTATATCATCACCGCTGCTCTCAAAACGGTGAAGACACATCGTGAAGAAACAAAAAAATCCAAGACATGTGACATCTACCAACCCGCACTGGGCCCGCGTGGTAGTTTATAGCCCATTTTCTCTCAAAGAGAGGAGGCCTGTGTCCCAGCAGTGGGAAAATTAATAGGCTGTTGATGATGAACTGGTCAAAATGTACTGAACATCTGATTTTACCAGTCATCCTGTATAAGGATTCTAAACAACTGCAGAATATTAATCGTTAATTCAACTAACAAGAGTATCTTTTTGTTTAACTTGTATCAAGTATCATTATCAGAAACTGAAAGAAATGAGTCTGCAAAGTTTTGCTAGCTAATTTGCTGTCACCTTTTATTTTAGCAATACGGTAAGGGGAACTTCGAAAACTTTTCAGCAAGATTATACCACATGAAAACTGGATAGCTGGGTAAGCAGGACGTGGGACCTATGTCCAGCAGGTGACGTCTTTGGCCTGAAATAATGATGTTGATGATGATGGACGAGGCCGGCAGGGCTATTACGTATCTTTTAATTGTCAGTGACTATCATATTGTCCATGGATTAACTGTCCAATTGGTTATGGTTTAGTACAAAACGGAACCATGTGTATTAGTATTAATATAAGTATATATATATATATTAATTGATATTGTTTTTCTAGTTAGTTTGTAGCCTACCAGAATGTTGTCTTATTTGACCCCAAGGTTGACTGGTAGAGAATGCCTTGTGGCATTAAGTCCGCCTATGTATCACTATTGTGCATAAAGTTTAAATAAATAAATAAAACCATTTGACAGTTAATTGATGGACACTATATGTTAGCCACTGTCATTTATAAGATACGGAATAGCCCTGCTGAACTTTATTTGAACTGACCACAACTACAACATATAGTAAGCCTTTCATTAAACTGAAGAATCGGACCAACTCAGCTCTCAAGTTTTCATGCTGCATAATATGACTGAAAAACTATTCGGGCTCCTGTACCATTATTTCAATGTTTACTGGTAAAAAAAACATGATTACCTATATGAAATATATTTTGGTCACACCACTCGTTTGCGTCACGGATAACACACTGAAAAATTTAGATTATTAAATTTACTTCTAACTATTTTCTTATTATAAAATAAGAAAATAGTTAGAAGTAAATTTTGAAAATCTGGTCAAAATATCTCTCTTCACAAAAAATATTGAATTTCGGGGTATATGTCATTACTGTTGCAAACAAGCGACATTTGTGAAAGACCATATTAGTATCCAGAAAACGATATATTTTTCCCAGTAAACGCTTTAGTAAAAAAATAGTATTTGCATGTAATTAAAGTAGACTGGTTACTTCTTAAACTACACTTCAACAGTAGAAAGTAACTACAGGTTTGTTAGGGATGCCTTGCTTTTTATTAAGAACCCTCTTTATAGATCTCAACATAGTCTTAAATTAACTTTGCATTTGCAACAAGGCGTAAGTCTTCCAATCTTCAAAGCTTGGTCAAAATGAAGGTGGAAGCGCCGGTAGGCTTAACAACCCATTAAATTCCAGACCTTACTTCGAGGAGAAAGCTCGAATCAACACTGCTTTAGAAGCTCAAAAGGCGAGGATCCAAACTTTAGAGGAGCAAGTGACTGACGCGAAACAGCAGTACTCCTCAGCCCTGAGGAATTTGGAGAGGATCTCTGATGAAATACACAAGCATCGGTCGAGAAGACAATCGGCTAGAAATGGTGAGTTTAATTACCTTTCCAGTGTAGTTTTAAGCTCTCTGGAAATAACGTAATAAGGTATTTCCCCCAAAAAATCTAATTAGTCCTTCAGATAGATTTCCAAAAATTAATGGACACATATTTTTTCTTTTTTCACGTAAACTATAGATGAAGAAAAATCGTGTCAAATCGTGTGACGTCACGGTTTAGTACGTTTTTAACCCAGAAAGTGACGTCACAAGCTCAACTCATGATCTTTGACACATTTCGTAAATTTTTATTAATTTGATAAAACAATAAACACGTATCCGATGTTTTTCGATAATCTAACAGACTGACGCTGACGGCCGTTTACTGAAACGCTACTCAATTTTAAGTTGCCCTTAAATCTCGTTCTGTCTCTGTTACTACAGCATAGAGCGACCAAGACAGCACTAGATTTGAGGGTTACTTATATTTGAGTGGCGTTTCAGTATTCGGCCGTGACTCACTAGATTTTTTGGTGAAATAACCTATTAGGAGACAGATAAAAAGAAGCAACAGATTTCTTTGGTCACTTTCTACAAACGATTATTCAAAGGTTTTCACTTTTCGTTTCAACTTTCCCAAAACTCCAAAAGTATGGAAAAATACATGCTGCGTCGACCTCTAATAAATTGGGATAAGAGCAACGAAATGATGAATGATGTTTTAATGTTCTCAGACATAGACCGCTCAACGATCACAGACACAGCCAGCGACACAAACACGACCTCTAGCGACAAACTGGAGGAACTGTGTGAGACCAGCACGGAGGCGAACGTCAGGGAGTGGCTGCGACGAGCGGCCGATGCTCAGCGACCCAGGTGTCTGCCGGACAACGATACCTGGACTGAGATCGACCTGGATTACTCCAGTCCTGAGGAGGTAAGCTTGCTCTTACTTATACTTTAAGGTGGAAGCTCACATCTGGCCCGCGAAATTCTAATTTTCTTACGTTTTTGGCAATTTGCAGGCCAGTGCTTGGTTGTATGTTTATAAAAATTTGATTTGCGACTGTAAGACGTATGAAGTTACCGAATTATAACCATCAAAATTATCAATACAACCCTCCAAGTTCATTTTCATGTCAAGATTGATTTTTGCATGTAAAAGTCATTCTTTAGTAATTTAGTCGTCGTTCTTTAGTAGTTAGTAATTTTGATGGTTATAATTCGGTAACTTCATACGTCTTACAGTCGCAAATCAAATTTTCATAAACATACAACCAAGCACTGGCCTGCAAATTGCCAAAAACGTAAGAAAATTAGAATTTCGCGGGCCAGATGTGAGCTTCCACCTTAAAGCTTGCCCAAAAAGAAGAATTTCTTGGTGTAGGACCTCATCATGGTCTAGTTGCGTTAGTTTTAGGATTCGGAGTTATATTCTGGGGTAACAGTAATTATAATAGTCCCTCTCATTACTGTTAAAAAAGCAATGAGGATATTCAAGGTCTAAAAACGTTGTGTACGATCAATAATAATAAATAATAAAAATAAAAACGCCATAAATTTCTTACAAAAGACTACAGAAACAAAACTTATTTCTAATTACACTTAAACTTAATAATCCTAAAACTTATTTTTATTCTTAAGTATTATGATTAAACTTCTTCCTTATAATTATAGAGAATTATTATATTTTACTATTTATGTACGAACCCCTCGTTCTCGAAGGTGAAGGTACGATCTTATCTAGTCATAAAAACGCCGGCAGTTGTGCACTTTTTTTTTAAGTCTCTAAAATTATTCATTATCATTTTTTTTGCAATAAAATTGAATTCGTAACTTACTATTCTTGTCTCACATAATTTGCTCACTCCCACCCACTCAAAAACTTTCCGTTCACTTCTCAGGTAAGCTTCGAAAAATGCTCACTACGTGCCCGGTCTACCCCTGAAAAGTGGTCCCCGCCCAGTCCAGTGGAGTCCCGGGCTTCGGCCGCGGAGCCCCGCCGCATCATCCGGACTGCGCCGCGGACACACGTGCTAAGGGAAGACTTCGACCGTCCCCGCAGACAGAGCCTGGACGCTCTGCTGCATGATACTGGCGAGAAAATGAAGGAGATGTTCCAAGGTGAGTTCGGCTTATTATTGCACACACACGTGTTTACAGTATTTTTTTTTAATTTGGCACATTTTAGCAAAAAAAATAAAAGTACATTATTGTACATACATTATTGTAAATAAAAGTAAATCGCAAGACGAACCGAAAATGCCTGGAAGAGTTACTGGTCCATGAAAGAGTATTTTAAGGGCACTCTGCCCATGTCTCTGAAGCGAAAGCTAATGGACATGTGTATTCTCCCCATCTTGACCTACGGTGCACAAACTTGGTCTTTGACTAACATCCAAAAGTCCAAACTCAAGGTTTGCCAACATGCTATGGAGCGCAGTATCTTAGGTGTAAAATTAACCGATCGGGTTCGAAACACTACACTGCGCTCCAAAACGCAAATTGTTAACGTGGCTCAAAAGGCTGCCATACTTAAATGGGACTGGGCAAGACATGTCTGTCGCATGCCGAACGAGCTGTGGGCCCGTAAAGCTCAAGATTGGTGCCCTGAAACAGTGAGGCGAGGTCGTGGCAGACCACGAAGGAGATGGCGGGACGAACTGGATGTCTTCCTTAAGAATTGGAGAGACACTGTACTGAATCGTGACCGTTGGAAGGAATGGAGGGAGGCCTTTGCTCAGCAGTGGGACAACACAGGCTAGCTATAATAAAATTAAATATTGTACAAGTGTGTAATGTTGGTGATTACCGCTGAAGCGCGAGGACGGTAATCATCAATACACACGTGTATCATACGACGTTTTTCAACACACTTGTGAAGAAAATAATACTATACAAACATTTTCGTGAAAACGAGTTGTAAAAAATTTTTCGCAATGGCGGGAAAAAATATTTAGTTATCCTATGCGTGCGCATTTTACAATGGCGATCGGCCACAGACTAAAATAATGTGGTATCTTTTTTTGGCTTTTCGCGGATAGCATTTAAGCCGCATAAAAAAATGGGGGTTTCAAAGTTTTCTTTATTACAGAGAAAACAAAACTTATATTTGTGTGATTGTTTTATTTATTAAAAACGTACATGATTAATTATCTAGTTAAATACGAAGTTGCATAAAATAAGCAAATAATATATACATTAATTTATTTGTACTATTGAACACAATATTTTTGTATTGAAACATTTTTAAGAACAAAGTAACTTAACCAATAAAAAAAACCTATAACTCACTTGTGAGTAATAGCAATGAAAAAGTCGCAGTTTGATTACAGGTGTCATTATGTGCCTAATTGCGGTGAAATTAGAGCCATTTTATGAGCAAGTGTGTTGAAAAACACTTATACCAAGGTCCGATGTTATTTGGGGTTGCCGAAACACGTTTTTTTCTTCAATTCTTCGCTGTTAATCGTTACGCTATCATTTACTCCTTTTTTCTTCATATCATTTCTCACACACTCCTTCGATCTTTTGTTTGGTCTTCCTCTCCCTCTACATTTATGTCCATCACTCTTAGTTACATACGAGTCAACCCTCGTCATCACATGCCCATACCAGGCCATTCGAAGCACTTACAACTTTTCTCGAAAATGAAATCTTTATTTTTGTAAACATAGGTTTTAAAGTGGTGTTACAATTAAATATAGGAGTTCCGTCTATGTTTTGCAATTTAGCGTACAAATTAATAACATAACCACACATACACCACACACACGCCTCCTCATCTATATATGTATATAAAATCAATGCCACTTTTCGTTGTAATTTTATAACTCAAGAACGGGCTCACCTATCCAAACCAAATGTTTAGGCTTTGTTCGGACTATTTAGTAGATGGTATATGTGAAGTTTGCACAAAATCGGTCGAGCGGTTCTTCATTTATCACATTTTTTGTAACAAATGAATTTAATAAATGGCGGATCATTTTAGTAATGGGGATTTTGCTGTCTTGTACTCGGTAGGTGGCGCTGCTGTCCGGGCAGTACGACGTCTGCCAGGTCCGCTAGTGTTCTATAACTGACGCAACTTTGATACTTCCTCTAGTGTATATTGATAATGTCCAGGGTTATCATTGTTCGGTGAGCGCCGCGGCTCGACGTCAGCCCCCCGCACCCCGCGCCGCGCCGTGTCGCCCCGCGCCGCGTCCTCGGCCAGCGACGAACGATACTCCGACACTGATAGTCTAGCCAGGTAAATATTAAAACAAAAATATCATTTACTATACTTAACACTATACTATGTTATGACGGCACGGTTGGCGCAGTAGCTGAGCGATTGGACTGCTGCGCTGCGTGTCGCGGGTTCGATCCCCGCACGGAACAAGTATAAAGGGTGTAAAAGTACCCTTAACGCAAACGAAGGGCACTTGTTCTCCCCACCACTGCCATATTGTTATTTTGTTGTACACCATACCTGGGAACCCCCTAGTTACGGAGATATGGGGGGTCAAAGTTCCAAATTTTGCACAGCTGTTTTTGTAAATACTAGTTTTTCAGGTTATAACTTTAATTAAATTTCCTCCATGACCCGTTTACTATTCAAAGCATCCACTAGCACGATGTTTTAAGAGTGCTACATTGAGTTTACCGTAAAATGAGATTTTTGAGCCCAAAAAAAAAGTCGTTTCCCAGCAAACATTTTTGCGTAGGGGTACTTAGTTTGATGTACAGAATGCTTGGTTGACGTACTATGTGTGAAGGGTTAATGTATAGCCTGTTTGTACGGCCTACAGATAGTTGTTTCAGGTCTGGGTGTTTGTGTATGTGAGTTTATATGTTTGTAAACGCACCCACGATACAGGAGAAATTCCTAGTGTGGAGTAACGTTTTTTTTTAAAGAATAGAAGAATCCTATCCTTAATACTGAAAACTGCGGTTCGATTCCCATCGCAATCATACTTTGTAAAGTTGTTTCCAGTTTGGCTAGGACATTGCAGGATTGAATCACCTGATTGTCTGATAAAAAGATGATTCCGTGCTTCGGAAGGCACATTTATACCGGTGGTCCCGGCCGCTAAATGGCAGTCGTCAAACCATGTCAGAGGCCTTCGAGGCGGTTTAGAAACTCTGAAACTAGGGTGTGTGGGGTCGTTAGACCTTACTGCCCACAAAATAAGAAGAACACTGAAAACGGGATATTTGCTGACCGAAGGCCCGTGTAAATATTGCAGTTTTATAGAAAACACCTGTTTAAAGTCGGTGTCCCTTTCTTCTTGTATATTATAAATTTTCTTTAATTTTCAGCGTGGAAATGCTAACGGACGATCAAATAGCGTCGCTGATGTTGGACGCGCAATTGGAGGCTGTGTGCGAGCGACTGGCCGGTGTGGTCGTGCGACCGCGCGACCCGCACGAACCCGGCACGAGGTACTGACCAGGTAACTGACCTATGCTTATGTAGCGGCACTGCTAATACTACTATGGGAACAAAGTACGACAAAATACGACAGTGTACTACAGCACCATAGTACTAAATGTACTACAGAAACATAGTACTACGGCAACATAGTAAACAGCACCATAGTACAAAATGTACTACATCAACATCAGTACAACAGCAACATATACTATACTTCGCGCTACGAGTAGCTATACATTTTGTCAACAAAAAACTTCTACTAAGGGCGATGTTCACCAACAGTAAAATAACCGACTGTTTCGTAATCGGCCCACTAAACGTAAACAGTTGTTTGAATATGACGTGGGAATTTTGGTGTTCACCACAACTTATTCTAGCTCGGTTATATAAACAAGCGTTTAGGAATGAAAGACTGAATGATTATAATACAGTCAAATAGGGTGGGTTACAAAACACGTAAAAAACCCTAAAAATGCGAAACATCTTAAAATGGTTGCATTAAACCTGAGATGACAGTTCAGTTTTCAGTTTCAGTTTCAGTTCACAGTTATGAATACAAACGAGGAGTTCGCAAAAGTCTTTCAACGGTTTCAAACTCGTCCAAAACGTCATCCTCTTCCAAAATATAATTCAAAGCAGACTGCATGTTAAATTCTCACAATAATATCTGGATGTAACCTTAAAATTTGTTATATTTGCAATTTACATACGTCAAAATACACCGATTAACTACTAACCGGACTTTAAACAACCTCTCCCACCTAGGTTAGAGAAAACACTTGATTAGCGTGTTTGATCGGTTGATTTGCTTTGGTGAACATGAAAATGTGTTATAAACAGCTGTTTTTAGATAATCAGACTGTTATCTTTTCGGTGAACTTCGCCCTAATAAGTTACGTAGCGACAACTTAATCAACTAAATGTAACATACGTGTAATACGAAACTTATGAGCAATATCACTTGGACGGGTTATATTTTGGCGATAAATAACTACACTAGCACTTTATATCGCAATCGAATCGAATTTGTAATTATTTGATTAATTTATCACTACGTAACTTATTAAGAGTTATTTTTTACAAAATTGTAGAGCTTCTTCTTTCTCTTTTTCTTCATCTTCTTCTTTCTCTGTCTCTCCTTCTTTCTCTTCTTCTCCACATCTCTTTTCTTTCTCATATTCTTCTTCCTCTTCTTCTTAATTTCTTTTTCTCTTTTTCTCAACAACTGTTTTCTTTCTTTAATTCTTCTTTCCTCTTCTTCTCCATTTATCTTTTTCTTCGCCTTTCTCCTCTTCTTCTCCATTTCTCTTTCTTTTTGTCTTTCTCTTCTCCGTCTCTCTTTCTCTTCTGTTTCTTTAGTGAAAGCTCTTCTTTTTGTTTCACTTTCTCTCCTTCTTTCACTTCCTCTCCTTATTCCTCTTCTTTCACTTCTTCTTCTTCTGTCTCTTCTTCTTTAAATCAGAGGTGCTTGCGAACCCAATAGGTTTCAAGTTAATACCTATGACTTGGCAGTCCGACGGTCACAACACTAGGCTATCTATACTTACATAGATTTAAGGCAACTAATATCACTAAGAAATTCGTATATGTTGCGTAATGAATAATTATTTACTTATTTTTCAGATAATCTCTGCAGTGAAGACATCAATAGTTAGTATGAAATTAAAACAAGCACAGTTGAACAATTACGCTTAATAACCGTTTAGTACATCGATTAATGCATTCCATGTGACTACACAATTATAGTGTGGCACTAACACTTTTAGGTACCGATATTACACTCCATATGACAACCATTTCTTATTTATTTCAAGTCATAGTTTGAAAATTTTGTTTATTCAGGCAACAAGAAACGGTCTAGTTTTGTTTTTTTTTTATGATATTAAGTCGTAAATTCGATAAAAAAAATACTACTAACTTGAAAATAACTTAGTAGAAGTGAATAATGTGAATTTCGTATAATCCTAACTATAAATTCAAATTAAACCAATATTAAACGTGTTAGTGCCATAACTATGAAAGTAAATAATAAAATACTTATAAGTAAATGCGGAATAATTATGTTCTTATCCAAAATATCGCCATCTCTTTATTTCCTTCCAAAAGAAAAAGACAGCGATATATCTCTCACTCCATCTTACTCCTTTGTTTGCTGAACAACTAACGCCCTCTAGCGGCAAATAAAATAATAACAACAACACAAATTTAACTAGTCTGTAACTTGCGTTTGAGAATACTTTTTTTATGTATTGGCGAATTTCTGCAACGAATTTACATTATATAAAAGTTACAAGACACTTTTTGCCCACAATTCTTGCCCAAAAATAATTGGGCATGAAAACAGAATTATTCGTGGGCATTAATTATTTAGCAAAAGCTAAGTATCATTCATGTAGAAAGACGTGCTCATCAAAAATGTCCAGAGTAAAAAGATTAAATCAACATCAAAGTTAGTCAAAGTTAAACAAATGCAGGTGACCAGTTTTATTATGGAGCAACTGCCTATCTGACCTCGGTCAACTTAGGTACTGGGTAATACGATGCCCCTTGGTGAGACTAGTTGTAATACGATACCCCTTGGTAAGACTGGTTGTAATACGATACCCCTTGGTAAGACTGGTTGTAATACGATACCCCTTGGTAAGACTGGTTGTAATACGATACCCCTTGGTAAGACTGGTTGTCAGACTTTCGGGCTACTGACTACATGTAACGACTGTTAAAGCTTTACTTTGTTTTCATTCAAACAATGAAACCAACATGACATTATTATAATTATGATCTCACTTTTACAAAAAAAGCAAGACAGATCTCTTATTTTATTTTTTTAATATTATTTAAAATTAAAATTATTTTAAAATTTATATAGAAGCAGAAATACGCCAATACGTGAGAAGTTTCGTTTAATTCTAACTGCCGCACTCAGAGAGCTTTAATGATTACTTACGCCATCACTTAGTAAAGGTTTTGACAGTTTTGTCATACAAAAGTATGTCAAAAAATCTTTACTAAGTGACGGCTTAAGTAATCATAAAATGTCTCTGAGTACCGCAGTAAGATCGGTATATTTAACGTTAAATTAATAAAAAAGCTACTCAAAGGAACGCTTACTCGTCGATTAGAGCACATATCAGCGTGGAACTGTTTTCAATGGGCGACGGTACATGGGCCACACTTTTTTTTTAAACAGTGCTCTGCTAGGAATTTCTCCTGTATCGTGGGTGCGTTCACAGACATTTAAAGTCACATACACAAATACCGCCAAACAACTATCTGTAGGCCATACAAATATTTGCTCCGTGCGGGGATCGAACCCGCGACACGCAGCGCAGCAGTCCATTGCTTGAGCTACTGTGTTAACCGTGCCGTGCCGCGTTGTAGGCTTGTTTCCTCTACCTATGAAGCCTCTTTAGTAGAAATAGCGTGGCTGGAGGCCTTACACTCCAAAGGTGCGTACAGTTTATGTAACATGCTGTTATAACTTGTTTTGTTTATAACATTTGCAACATGACATTCAGGCTTTACATTACTGAAACATGTTATATAACAACGTTTTATAACATGTTATGTTCTATGATCTATTTGCACCTTTAGCCATCTACAGAGTAGTCCGGTTAAGCGGCTGATGTCCAACGCTGTATCGTTTGAAAACAGTCTCTAAATGCTGTGTAATCTTAAAATAGATGCAAGTTAGCGGACTGTATACTTAATATTAATAACTTGTTCGGCCATATACTTTAATTCTTATGTTTATCGACCGTTAACTTTTTCGCATGTAATATTACAAAAGAGATATTATTTTAGAATGTCAATTCTTCATTATCAGAATGAAATTACGTGTTGCCCGCGACTTTAGTTGCCCAAAAGTCGCCCAGTGAACACAGCTTACTCCTTATTCCTTTAATTTTCGTACAAAAAGTACATTTAGTTTAGAACAATATGAAAAATTAATTATTGTTTACATTCGTGTCGAGTTGTTTGTGAAATGCGTAGACTTAAGGGTTCCAGTGATGTTTTAAATTAATACGGGGAGGAGATATGTAACTATGTGATAAAAAATATGAAATAACGGCTTATTCTTGCCTTAGAAAGAAAAAATATTTATTGGTTAACGCACAGGACAAAACAAAAATAGTTAAATTAACAATAAAACAGAATTATATAAAAAAATAACAAAAATCAAAATAAAAGCAGAGAAGCGAAATTGGTCGTGTACAGTCAGCTGCACCAATATGTGAACACTTAACAACGTTTAGAAGCAAGTTTCGCTTACTGTAATAATTTCATTAACCGACTTCTTTTCATTATAGGTAACCAAACTCATATTATTACATTTACATATAATATTTTGGAACCCATGTTATCATAATCTAGGTCATATTCGTATCTCAAAGTTTCCATCGCTATTTCACGAGATATTCGCGTTTTAACTATGCAAAGTGTATACTTATTGTTGCTTGTGACGTACATCACGAAATCTCAAAACACAGTGTTAGCTGAAGAAAACACTTTACAAATGTATTTTTTCGATTCTGTATAACAACATAAAATCCCGCCTGTAATCCCGGAAGGGGTATATAGAGGTGTACCTAATATACCCTACCCTACCCTTAATAACTCTCTACATAATAAGTCTCTATAAATAAGTAACTCCTCCCCAACCTCTAGGTTAATAGTAAAATGTTGGTCGTTCGCAATAAGTGCAGAAAATAACGTGCAGTCATTGCCCATGATTACCTGACCTCTCATGTAAAGTGAAAAGAAGGCAATAGTGTTGTGCAAAGAGGGGTCAAGGAATGCTGGACGCTGACTGTTCTCCTAGCGTTAAGTGTCGCCTAACACAATGCCTATGAACTTGGTGTCCTAAATATATTAGTTGTGACGTAGTAACTTTAGTATGATTGTGGAATGACTGGAATTTGCAAGAGACTGCTACTGTAGGACTAAAATGTACTAAATATCCTGTTTGCAATAGGGTAGATGACAAAAAAAAACTAATTAGTCCGTCAAATAGATTTCCAAAAAATATTGGACACGTATTTTTTCTTTTTTCACGCTTTGAAAAGTCGCGCGACGTCACAGTTTGGTACATTTTTTACCAGAAAGTGACGTCACTAGCTACCCCACTAACGATATTTGACTTTTTTTATTTTCGTAATTTTTTATAAATTTTATAAAACATAAAACAGGTATCCAATATTTTTCGATAATCTAACAGGACTAAGCAAAATCATATTTTTTTTAGTCAGTCAACTACCCTATTTATATTATTTCCACTCAAACGGATATCGATCTTACGTTGCTGTAAATAAAGTTGGAAACAGAATATTGAAACAAGATAATAAGTCGGTGGGTCATCTTTGCTAATGAAAATTTTATATTATCGTTTTTTTTTACATTTAATGGTTTTTATATTTGATAACTTGATAGTCAGTGATATATACACCGTGTTCCGGACGATATACATAAACTTCGACCTCTTATTCAGACCACGGAAATAAGCATTTATCATTATGGACACATTAATGAATTCTTATTTTTTAATTTTTGTTAATTTTCATACAAACTAAATACCGTGACGTAAATCACCCGATATGCATGCCTCATAATCCGAATTGGCAACGTCGTATTTTCATTCATAACATTTGGCGGGCTGAAACTTATCAAAACTAAGTTTTTTGTTTTTTTTTATTCCCCTCAGACTTCAGATTAGTAGTACTGTCAATCAAATGCCCTACCTATCTAAAGAGAACGTATAAGGCTACCAAGCAGGTAGGTACGTATTTCGAATTGTGAAGGTTTAATTTAAAAAAAAAAAACCTATCCAGATCATGATAACCTCTGCCCACGATATGCAGCCTTCGCAAAACGTTTCTGTAGTCCTTATTTTTTATTGTAGGTTTAGAGCAACGCAGGACCTCCGACGACGGAAAGGGGAGTAGGCTACCACAATTACCCTAACCCACTCTACCGTTTCGGCGTAAGGTGGAAGCGTCGTGGTAGCTCGCGAAATTCAAATTTTCTTACGTTTATTTGCAATTTGTAGGTCAGTGTCAGGTTGTATTGTTGATTGTACAATTATCTCAAAACTATTGAATAAAAGAAGGGCAGTTCACCTCGCAATCTGGCGACCACACTTGAGGTCGCGTACATTCTTAAAAATACTCTCAAAAGATAGGTTTCGATCAAATTAAGATAAAAGGTAATCACAGCATATTTTTTTATATTGCATTTGGCTAGAATAACATAATTTATGACCACACTTGTCGCGCGGGCAACATCAGAACTAACGCCGCCATCCTATTTTTCAATACATTTCACAAATGTAATGTTTACCAACAGCGCTCTTCTGTCAACCTCAATGGACGTCAGCCGTAATGTCATTCAAAAATATTTTCACTATTTACATTGTATACAATCCAATAAACCTTATGTTTTATTACATGTATTTGGAATATTATTATTATTATTATTTAAAAACTGTCTACGTAGCCTACGGACTTGCACAACCCATCACATTGTCTTATGATTTTGGTCGGCTTATTAATGACATAATTACACTAGTCATCGCAATGGAATACATATAAGCTTACAATATTGCGAAAAAAACAAACTTTAAAGCTGGACGAGTTTGAAGACGGGCTTACTCGACCGCGTTCATTTACACTCGGTCGTTTGAGGAATTCCATAGGCAATCGGATTCGGGCGAACGACCATGTGTAATTGCGCCATGGAATAGGCAAAAATGAAACATTAATTACGAAGTTGAATAAAACATTTATTTTAAGCAGCACAACATTATAATCTCATGAGAACTTGTTTAAATAACTGACCGTGGGCATGCCATCATCATCGGCATTACTATAATCGTATGGTGAATATTCACCAAACGATGCTCCTGACACATGCTAGCAATATAAATAAGACTGGTAAACAAATAAAATATTTACAACAAAACCCCACATCAAGATTTATAAATCAATATTGATTAGGCAGGGAAGTGAAACTCATAATATTTATAACAATATTATGACATCTTCTGTTTTGTTTGATACATGACTTAGTTTTGAATATTGCCATTTAAATTAAATTCTCCAAAAAACGTTCCATACGTCCTTTACGTTTTTAATAACAGCAGTCACATATTTATTTAATAGTATGATTATTTAGTAACAAAAACATGTTGCGAAGGGAATAAGATTAATCAAGGAGTATATGATACCTACGTATGTATGGTTACGTTAAAAAAAAAAACTCTAAAAAGCAAAAATAAATAAATTTAATGTAAAAAGTTTTCGAAATGACCACCTTCTTTTTCGACACAAATATTTAAACGAGTCCTAATTTGGCCATTTAAATTCACAGACATTTGTCTCATTTGTTCAGCAGCCTGAGATATTCTTTCTAACAGCTGTTCACGGTTCTGAATTTGTATGGAGTACACCTTCTCCTTTAAGGTTCCCCAGACATAAAAATCTAAAGGAGTCAGGTCTGGGGACCTAGCTGGCCATGCGATATTTGGGCTACCTCGACCAATCCAGCGGCCAGGAAAGGTTGCATTTAAATATTCACGTACTTGTGTGCCATAATGTGCAGGAGCCCCATCATGCTGGAGCCACATGGTTCGCAGAGTTTGAAGATCCACTTCTTCGAAAAATTCCAAGCTAGTGACGTTTCTTAGAAACTCTAAGTAATTTTCAGCATTTAGGCGGTGGGGAATCTCAATAGGGCCGATCAGCTGATTGTTAAAAACACCAGCCCACATGTTTACAGAGAATTCAGTTTGATGTGACGCCTGCCAATGTAAATGCGGGTTGCTCTCATGCCACTGAACTTGATTTTTGGAATTGAATACTCCCGCCCTTGTAAATTGAGCTTCATCCATCCAAAGAATTTTTTGAAGCAGTATAGGATTATTTATTAGTTCTTGGTTCATTCTCTGGCAAAAAACAATTCTTGAGAAGTGATCAGGTGGTATAATGCCTTGGGATTTTCTGTAGTGGTGGGCATGTAAACCATATCTCTTCCACAGTTTCCACACTAGCTTATGGGATACACCCACGATTCTCCCAACGCGTCTAGTCGAGAGTGTAGGATCATGAATAATATGGTTCATTATTCTGTTTTCTTGAGCGACGCTCAAATTGATTGATCGTTCAGGGCGGCGTGGTCTAATTCCGATCTCACAAAATCTCCTGTGTATGCTGATAAATGTTCGTATATCAGGAACGCGCCGACCAGGGAATCGCCGTTGGTACTCTCGTACAGCCGCTGTAGCATTTCCGTCACAGAAACCGTAGACGAAGTGAATATCAGCTTGGTGTTGAGCCGAATACTCGTACGGTATAGTGAATGTTGAAATTATAATGATTGATTAAATTATTCGTAAACCCAAAAGCAAATTACAATAAACAACTAATCTGACAGTTAAAATCATGCATGACAAATAACAACTTGTGTATCCATAGAGACCAGTTTAATCTTTTTGATAGATTTGTTATCAAAAATGATCGTACTTCTTCGCTATCTCTCGGGTTCCTCTCGTACGTGCAAATGGAATGCAAGTAGTATTTGATAGATTTGTCATTTTAATTGCACTGAGCGGCAATATAGACCAAATTAAGACCCTTTCATACTGCATAGCTCGATTAAACTTCATTAAATGAAATTACAAATATCTTTGTAACGAAGCCTTTTTAAGTACTACTTCCTTTGTTAGATTTGATTTGTTAAAGCTATAGAAGCGTTTGCTAAAGTTTATGGATAACGTGAAGAACACGGTGTATATAAACTCTGTGTATTATATAAAATCACTTTTTTTTAATGAAATCTTGTTTTTAAAATTACGAATAAAATAAGCAAGCCCAAGTATTAATGAAATGAAAAAAATACAACTTCGTCTCATTGTTTCAACTAAGTACCCACAGTAGCACCCTCTACGTTACTAAGATCATTAATATGTCTCAATTTGTATTATTAATTAATGTTGTTATTTTTATCTCAACTAATTATTATTTGTATTATTATCGGCTGTGCAATCGCCAAGTGCAATTGTGAAATTTTGCAATCTTAACATTTTTGTTAATGATTTAATGTGTCTTGAGCTTAATATAATTCTTGCCACAAACGTATTTAGTTAAACTTTTATTTTTAAATTCGGGGCTTTACAGTCGCCATTTTTGGCGATGTGTCCTTTAAAAATTATATAATGTATTGGCAATTTGGCATAATTTATAGTAAATAATTTTATCCTAAAGTTAACAGTATTATATTTATTTTATAATTGATTTTATTTCTGATTAATTTTGTAATCTCAACAATATCGTATGTACCTACCGAGTACAATGACCCGCCAATTTTTATTTATAAGAAATGTTAGAAAGTAAAATTTATAATAAAATAGAGACATTAAAAATATTTTGATGTAATCATTCAAATACATTTTTATATCACGAGGTTCATTTTGGAAACAATTTTTTTTTTATTTCCAAAAACGTGTGTTCTTAATTGTATACCCAATTATATAAAGAGTTATATATTTGTAAATTATAAAATTTACGTAAAATATCATCAATTTTGTGTTCAAACTGTATACTACCTGCTTTAAATTATTTTCTCATATGCAATGTGTCTTTACCGTAGCAAAACTCACGTAGTGAACGGCACGCGCGACGAGTTCGATAAACTCTGTAGGCAAGTAAGAAGTACTGAACAGCAGGGCTATTGCGTATCTTTTAAATGACAGTGGCTAACCTATAGTGTCTATCAATTAACTGTCAAATGGTTCCATTTTGTACTAAACCTATAACCAATTTGACAGTTACTTCATGGACAATGTGTTAGCCACTGTCATTTAAAAGATGCACAATAGCCCTGCTAATTTCACGCGTCGTTTGCTAGGAGTATGTTTTGCAAAATTAATTGTTGGATTTTTTGTTTTGGTTGTATTATTTGCGTACAGAGAATGTAATTTTCTATGAAAATTAAACATTTTGCTTCGCGTAGATAAAGCATCCGTCTTCCATACCTGTTGGACTTGTTATAAAAATATATTGTTAAATGATTTTCATTACGTTTGAACACAAGTATATGTAATGTAATGTTTGAGATTGTGTAAATGAAGTTGTTATGTAATGTAAGTTGTGTCGGCAAGTAGTTTTAGTCTGCGACTCTAGTTGGTACGTTGTTAATTATTCTATTTAGCAATGCGTCAGTCAAAATTGTCTTTAAAGGCAAACTTTTAGAAGACGTTTAATGTAAGAAATTATTTACAAGGTAGAAGGGAATTTAAGAAATCGTACACAGACATACTCGTACAATCGGTTACCATGTACTCAGTACCTCAGGTTCCCAGGACGTCAGGAGTCGTGCTAGGGCATTGCAGGCTTGAATCAACTGATTATCTGATAAAAACATGATTCCGTGCTGCGGAAGGCACGTATAAGCCGGTGGTACCGGCCGCCAAATGGCAGTCGTCAAACCATATCAGAGGCCCTTGAGGCGATTTTTAAACTCTTGACAATAGGGTGTGTGGGGTCGTTAGACCTTACTATTTACATAATAAGAAAAAGCACTTCATTCTGAACTTCCCCACATACAAATATCAAACCAGGAATTTAAAAAAAAGCTATCTCCTTCAAAACACATACATGGTTAAAATGTATGGAACAGCTGCTCTTTTACGTGGTAACCTTTTGTGTGTCGATGTCCGTCTCATCTTGTTTTATTTAAATTATACATACCGTAATGGGAGTAGTTAATTAATTTATGTTAATGTTTACGCGATTTCATATGGTTGTTTCAAGTATCAAGTAAGAGATGATCCATGAGTTACGATCTTACAGGACCTAAGTATTGTTTTAAAAAACACTTACGTATTTTTTCATTGCCTATGTAAAACGTTAAATTAATAAATAAATCTAAATTCAAAGCCATGTTATTAAAATTTGACTTACGCATTGCTTAAAAACTAAACTTTAAAAAATATCGCAATAATAATATATTAAGCTCTAAACTAGGGTCGCCATTTTAGACGCTTGTAGCTAAAAAGACGCATAATATTATAATGTTTGCAGCACAAATACAAGAATAGCAATATTATGGTGAACAATACCTGGCGTGAAATATGGCGCATCGGAATTTAGAAAGAGACAAGTATGAGTGAGAGAGACGACGCCTATCGGGTGAAAAGGTTAACCTGTTGGGTTACCTATGTTTGATACGGGTTACCCCTTTTAATATGTTGGTTAACTATTTAAATATGGCTGATTACCCAATGAAAGAGATCAAGAGAGCCGCTAGCGCGGGTTATTTTGTTTAATTTTTTCTATGTACAGGCACATTAAGGTGCCACCTACTACACATTCAAATCGGTCAAATTACTTTAATAGATTTTCAACTCTAACTTACTTCAGCGTTCGATTCAAGTTTGATTGGGAAATGTTGACCATTTTGTGAAATTTTGACCATTTTAGGAATTTTTGATACCTTGATGTGCTAACGTCTGTACAAAGATGAATTTGTGCGTGAAACGGTTAATAAAGGCTTATTCAGCCGGTAATACACGTTAACCTTTACTTGATGTTACCTCAAAAAAATTACCCGATTGAAAACCGTTTACGGGTAACCTTTTCGGTCGCTGCACACACCTTATCTTTTTCTAAATCTTCATAGTCCTTAGTAACGCTCGAGTATAGTAGTAAACAGAACAATTCAATGTACAGTCACTATATTTTATAAGAAATATCAAATATGGCAGGTTGTTGAAGAAGAGAACTATATATTGCTACATAAAATAACCCTATTTTTATGAAATACTCAGAATTGCTGCTATTTTTAAAAGAAATAAGACATGTCACTTTATAAATAAATTTCTTTTCTGTTGGCAGCTAATAAAAATTCTTTATTTATTTTAGGGTTGCATTCTGAAAGTTCCTTACGTCGCAATTAGTTGTCAAATATTCTGATATTTTGATTACATACATAACATCACACCCGTCATTATAACCCCGAAGGTTTGGGCAGATATGTACCTTACAAAGCAGTTATGTTAAAGTCTCGTGTAATAGGAGGCAAACCTATTGCCATTTTGATTATTTGTTAATATTGTCAAATGAAATTATAAAATATTTTGCACAAAAAAATATTATGGATTGCATTAATAACATTTAATTAGGTATGACAAATATTCAAAACCGTTTCAAACTTAATATTCAGTATATCAAATCGCCAAAATAATTATTAACACCTATTTGTGGCATTGTCAACTTTCAGAATATTGCCGTAATGAAAATCAAACCTATTTTTGGCTTTAATTTATAAAAAAAATCATTGTCATTAATTTTAATAATAATTTTAACTAATCAATATCGTTCGACAACTGTTTTTTTTTTCTGAATTATTCCCAAAAATTTCAAAGTGCTACGCACTAAAGCTTCCTTTGTTATGCTTGCTAAGCTTCTAACATTCCTTCTTAATACTAAGCATTTGAGAACTAACTATTAAATGATAATATTTTTAAAGAAATGTAATAACGCGTGCAAGAGTTGCTGTATATGTTTTATATTAGCATATTAATGTTCACGTGGCGATGGTAGGTAGATGTTATGTTATCGTTTATCTGAATTACCTAGTTATAAAAAAAAAAAATACTTGTCTTTGTACAATTTCGTTCAACCATGCTCGTGGACTAATCTTCTGTCCCAGTTGTGGGAACACTATACTAAGGCTTATTGATTACTTCAGCCAGAAATTTGATTGTATTGAAAAACGTCTTTTGATACTGCAGTTTTTGGCTCCATAACAGCCTCGCCTTCGGCTCGGGTGTAAATTCCGCCTGGAATGCAATAACAAAGTTTCCCCACTTATATCAAAATGTAATATTATTTGCAATAGCAGAGATTTTTCAGAAAATAGATTATAGCTTCAATTCATTTAAATAAATCTCGTGCCTACGTTGTATGACCAGTTTTAATAATTAACAATAATCAGCCTTCTTAATGTTCCCGCTGCTGGGACTCCAGTCGTCCTCTTTTTGAGGGGGAATATTAAACCTTTTGAACGCCAAACGCATCGGAGCCCCTTCCACTTCATGGGTGGTTTGTTGGGCACGTTTTCATTTGTCGGCTATACCCGACCGTGGCGATCAAAAGGTTAACATAACATAAATATAAAAATATCTGTATACCATCAACCCGTGGATAAGCTTTAGTGATTATGTTGTCAGTTGTGATAAAATGTACAAAAGTTAGCTGTAACGTGTACGATGTACATACGAGGTGACGCCTTCACTTTATTATAATAAATTAATATTAATAAGTCTTTTGTGGTTTTATTTAATCTATCAATCTACGCCACCTCTTTTTGCGGATGGAAAATTATTAAATTACCCCTCCTGCTCTGGGCGGAACGCAAGGGGGAGTATTAGGGCGGTCGTACACGGACTGCTCGAGCAGTTTACGTCTGAGCGACGTACACGGACTGCTCGAGCGGTCGGTAGTTGACTGCTCGTGATGTCGCTACCAACCGCTCGAGCAGTTGATTTTTTTGTCAACTACATATAATACGAGTATACTTAGTCTAAAATTCCTGGTCAGTTTGTCGGCGTTCTATCGTACTCTCAGTCGGAGAGCTGTCGACTGCTCTATCGCAGTCAACGGCTCAAGCAGTCTGTGTATGCCTCGCGACCGCTCGCGAGCGGTCGACGGCATGATGGAATTTCGTCATGCAGTTGACGGCTTGAAGCGGTCGCGACTGCTCGAGCAATCGTGTGTACGGCAGCGAATAAATGACTATAGTTCACCGCGCGGTCGCTGTTTCAAGCAGTCGGTCTCACTCAACTGCTTGAAGCAGTCCGTGTACGGCAGCCTTAGACTAATAGGTACTGACTAAAACCCACCAATGTTCCTTCTTACCCCTTTTGTTCCAGGGCCGCGGTATTATTTCGTACAGTCGAAATCTACTCGGCTCGACGCAGTTTACTGCTAGACTTAGCCTCTTCTTGGATATACTTACACTACGGCATATTGCCCTCCGTCTTCTGCATTCGGGCTGTCCCAGCAAGCTTTCTGCCATTGTTCAGAGAGTACGCTTGCCAGATGATTTGGATTCCCCGTGTTAAGTTCATGCAATATTTCAATAATTTAAAACGTTCTAGGTCAAAACCAAAGAAATTTAAGTACCTAATATTTGAATGTCTTTGGTCAAAACAAAAACGGTTTAGCTCTCTTTAAGTGGCATTACATAATGTTTGCCCACAGATTTAAGTATATAACTTTATAGAGCAATTTCATACCAGATGAAATTAAATAAATAAATAATAATAAATATCCTTGGACATTTCACACAACGCCATCTAGTCCCAAGCTAAGCAACCTAATGCTTGTGTTATGGTAACGAGATGGCTGATAAACTACTTATATACATTTTTTTTTTTGTAAATACATACATATTATAGATAGAAAAACACCCAGACTCGGAACAAATACTTGTAGGTCGTACAATTATTTGTTCCGTGCGGGAATCGAACCCGCGACATGCTGCGCAGCAGTCAATCGCTCAAACACTGCGCCAACCGTGTCGTCGAAATGTTTTGAGTGCGCTGAGATTGAGGACTCAATCTAGCGCACTCAGCATTGGGAATTGGGGTGTCACTGTTTACCTACATCCCAAAAAAAGAGATACAAGCAGTAATTTTTGCGTAGCATTACTTGGTTTGATGTTTACAATTCTTGATTGACGGTTTCCAAGGGTCCGATCTCGCCTTGTAATGCGAAGAGAGCTATTCATAGAAAATAAATAAAAACACGAGATAATTTTCAATAATAACTTTATTCAGTACCAGTACAACAGAACAAAACTCACAGGACGGAAACAACACTGAACGCTAAACAAATAGGCGTAAAGAAACATTCAATACTTACTTAATAATATCAGAGATCTGTGGGGCTAATATGACGTCTTACCGCGGTACTCAGAGATATTTAATGAATACATAAGCCGTCACTTAGTAAAGATTTGACAAACTTTTGTATGACAAAACTGTCAAAAAATTTACTAAGTGATGGCTTATGTAATCATTAAAGGTCTCTGAGTGCGGCAGTTAGAGTAGTATTGTCATTTTAGTGTGGGAAAGCAACAGCGCTATACAGGGTGTCTAGCGCCATCTCTTTTCTGGATCACTAGAATAAAATTAAATAAATACTGGTTTTAAGACGTCTTGGTAACTTCACTGATACTATATTAATTGCTGTTAAACCTTAACCAGTTATGACCTTGAATATTTTACTTTTTTAATTTATAGGTACCTACTGGTGTAGGAGACATACCACAGATATAATAGTGTTAAGTATTGATGTGGAAGAAGCACTAAAATCAACAACGTATTAGTTATTTAGTTCTTAAAATTCCGGTATTGGTTTAAGTTACACAAAAAGAAACTATGGAATTCGAAGGAAGTAGATATTTCTCTTGAAGTTTTGGTTAATATAATCTACTGAATCCGATATCTCTGACCTTAATAAATATACACGAATCAGTTACAAAAATACGTCTTTTTGGTTACATTTTGGCTCCAAGAACTAATGATCTATTTCTGTTAAAAACATCGGTTATTTTATTTTGATTACAGGCAGTTTAGTTCCAAAATTCTTATCATATTAAATCAATAATTTGAGTGAATATTTGTCAGACGAGTTATTCTGAATCTTTCGCGAAAGTGCTGGAAAGGGCACAACAACAGTACAATAGAGTCACGAGTAATAAAATGTAAATACTTAGCAAAATCCAGAAGCAAATTTCTCGTAAAATAACTGTTACTACTTTGAGATAACACCTATTTCGTAATAGTATGGTTTCGTAGGAGAAAATCGTTTCTAATTTGGCTAAGCGTGTACATTTTATTGATCGCACTCGTGATTATAGCTAAACGCACACATTTGTTTGAACCAGCCACGCGAATACATTTTGCGAAAATTAATTTAGTATGCGAAATATTTGGATGTCGTTCAATTTCTGATTAGCCAAAAACATTATTTTTCAATTTTTGTCTGTCTGTTTGTTCTGGCTAAGCTCTGAAACAGCTGAACCGAATTTGACGGTACTTTTACAGGTAGTTGACATTACTTACTTTTATTTTGCAACACTTTTATCAGAAATAGACCCAAAATCAATTAAATTACTAATCATAAATAGCGATAGAATATAATAATAATAGATTAAAATTGAGCGAATATACAAAATATAATGTTTCCAATAGCTACGTTTCGATACATTTTGGTTAACATATTAAAACTCACTACTCGACTATTTGCTTATTACTAAATCGCTTCTCGTACGGCTAAATACTTTTCTTAGGCGCGTTGGGGGTGACAAACTTGATTCTTTATAAATATATTACAAGGGTAACATAAGACTAGACACCGACATTTAAATAATAAAATATATTTTAAAACGATACAGTAAATGTTTTTATTCAATTTTTTGTGGAAGGCTATAGGTAAGTTTACTTAAATAATTTATAATTTACGGCTCCCTTTTAAAAATATATTTTGCCAATTTTTTTATTTTATTTTAATTAACCAATCACAACGACTCTACTAGGCAGTTTTTTAACAAAACTTACAAGGTCACATCCGTGACCATCTATTATTATGAGCTCCTGTTGACGGTACATAAAATAAGATAAGCAAAGCATAGAATAATTGGTAATCACGGAAGATATTCATTATGTGGCAGTGTAAGTTTAATTATAAACCGTAAAAACTTAAAAGAGAGTTTTAAATTTTAATAAGTAGTCAAAATACTTGTTTATACTAACACAAGGCGACACGGGTACCTTGCTTACTGAATTTACAACTCTAAAGTCTAAACTCAACGCCAGGAATTGAAATTCAAACGGAACAATAATATTAAGTCATTCTTCAAAGGATCATGTTCATGGATATATGGAATCCCGTACCAAACTGCATCAACATCATACTTTGGTTTTTATTTGGTCTACATTTATCATATTAACTCCTACAACAGTTCTTTTTGTAAACGAAATCCGAGTTTCGAAGTAATTTTATAAAATCGAAAATAACCCCTTATCCAGGCCAAGTAGGTATTGTAAGGAAACCTCTACGATGTGAAGTTAGCCGAACTGTCAAAATCAACTGACAGATCTAACATAACGACTTTTGAGCTGGTTGTGAGAACGCTATGTATAAAGTAAAACAGTATTCATACTTTTATATTTTAAATTAAATTCCCCCTTCCAAAAGTCCCAACCGCATGTCGTAAAAAAAAATATGAAAATAATTACTATAACATTTTGATCTTGAAACGAGAGAATTCTTGGTACGAGTTTTGGTCATTGTCTTTTAGCTTAATGATAATTAGTTAAAACGAGCATAAGTTGCAGATACCGAGATTTTTCTCTGAAAAACCAGAGGAGGTGAAAAATAAGTCAGTAAATAAAAAAAAAAACGTGAAAGAATCTAGTTTATAACCCGTCCGCGTACCCTGTCCATCTATACAATATAATAACGCTACGTTACAACAAGGGAATGCAATGAACAACGTGTGTGAGCTATCACAATCATTTTGAGCACAAAACATCAACCATAAGTTATTTAAGTTGGAAAATGGTTTAAGTACAGTGTTATTGCTGGAGCGTGGTTTGAATGTAGCCTCTAAAATCTCAACAAATTTTGAGGAATATTTGTTCAAATTAATTGAGGAAACTTCACAAATATTGATAACAAAGTATTTACTTAATGAAAATCCTAAAATCACTCACTAACAGAAAATACACGACGTAAACCTCTTGTTTTTTTTTTTTAATTCATACCCTGAAGGTGACAAGCAGGAGTAATTATTAAACCTATAAGGTGAAGTTACTTCAGCTCTTCGTGGACGCCCCCATATTTAAAGGTTTAGGTTCAACAGCGTTCTGATACTTGACATTTAAAAAATTCAATTTCATCCAAACCCACACTTCAGCAAGCTCAACATTCAGTCACTAGAAATAATTAAAACATTTCAATAAATAAATAAACTAAAATAACAATAATTTATCAGCCTATATTCAAAACTTACGAGAGTTGAAGGCGACTCGTTTTTGCTAGCATTTTGTATATTAGGCCCGGAAGGAGATGGCGTGACGAGCTGGACTCTTATTAAGGTTCATGCGACAAGGTAGTCGAATTTTCTTACGGCCTCCTCTGTGTAAACGAAGGGCTGAGTGTGGGTCGAGGTCACAAGTACTCGATTATTTATTAAATTCTATAACAATCAACCGTTTTGAGAGTATTTGTGTTGAAGTTTTCTTTGTGAGATAAATTACTTGAGTGCAAATCTGAGAACCCGCGCTCTACGACAAAAAAGTCGAGTCCCAACTGCTGTGCCATCATCATTTTAAATTTAGGTAACTAAATATACAGTACGCTAACAACAACGAGTCTCGTATAACTGACGCATTTAAAAAAGGTATGTCGTTTACAAAGATCGCTCTCGTTCACCATTATATTGCAGTTATTGATAAACTTCAGAAATACATTAACAAGTATTTACAAAACAGCTGTGAAAAATTTGAAACTTTTACCCCTAATTAGGGGGTTCCCAGGTATGGTCTATCTCTAGAGCAAAAAAATGATCTTAGTGGTGCGGAGAACAAGTGCCCCTCGTTTGCGTTAAGGGTACGTTTACACCATTTATGCCTTAATACGACCGTTTTTTATGAACAATATTTGTCTTTAAAGAGGATAGACCAGGGTAGCCCGCGAAATAAAAAAAAATCCTACGTTTTTTGCAATTTGTCGGCCATCAGTATCTGGCTGTCTGTTGATTAAAATAAGATACTTCCGATGCTTCGCGAAAACATAACGCAACGATAATGGGCCTACCATACGCACAGGCAGACAGTCTTGCCTGCGCGATTACACGATGCACACAGTACATCGCGCGTGTGATTGGTAAAACTAAATTAGGATTACCAACCACACCCGTACTGTATGCACCCTGTAATCGTGCATGCAAAAGTGTGGTGAAGCTTGAGCGTGTGGTAGGCCCATTATCGTTGCGTTATGTTTTCGCGAAGCACGGTGTCAATCTCCGTAAACGTACTGAACAGGTTTAATGGGCATATTGGTGGCACACCACTTTACAATAATTGCATCATTTTTTGAAATAAATAACTTAAAACTAAGTTTACAGTATTTGGAATCAATCGTACAGTCGCTAGCTCATCAAATTACATCAAACTGTCAATTTTCTCAAATGATTTTGAACCACCGACGGTAAAGTTCCAAATCGAATGTGAAAATTTGACAGTTCGTGGTAACTTTATGCGGTAGTGACTGTAAACACGGCGACGAATCAACCTATACAAAACCAGTTTATGCGGATCTCTTATTGTATTAGAAATCTGTACAAAGCAAGGTCATGTTATACTGGAAATGTATAGTTAGGTGTTTTGCCGTTTGTACATACGGGAATTCATTGCATTTGAGAACCACATATAAGTTACGTAACCCTTAAAGTTAAATAAGCTTTTGCCCGCAACTCCGCCCGCCTGTTTTGGCGTCAATCCCACTAGAACATACCCTACAGGAATAAAACTGGGATCAATACTTTGCATCCTAAACTACCCATCAGTGTTCTTGAACCCGTTCAATTGTTAGTGCGTGAAACAGGTAACATACAGTTTTACAAAGGTTTCGATCTTGCCCTTTGATACGGATTCCTAAAGAGTACTAAGTTCCGATTTCATCGCAATACGACATTAAAAAGTCAATTTTAATTTTAATACATTTTTGACTAGAGATTTACGATCTAATTGTGCGATTTATTAAAAAAAAAATTAGATTAGACGAATATAACACAGAATTAAGATTATTTTATTATAATTTTGTTTCAATAACCTCCTCTTATAATATGAAATGCCGACAAACTGCAACTGTGCTGCAGTTTGGCAAGAGCTTTGTATTATATTCTTTATGAACTTACTAAAAAATAGTGTTTTTTTATGCAGAAATAAATCCACGTGACAGACGAACTAACCTCGTAAACTTTATAAAAATATTTCTACGTAACCCTGAAACGACACTATAAAGGGTTACGTAACTTTTAAGTGATCCCTAATAACTTTTGAAAAGGTTTCTCATTAAATGTTGAACAGTTAAAAATTTACAAAAACTGCATTGTAATATAAATTTATACACATTATATATTAATCCATAGGTACTAAATAATAATTGATTTTTAATAATTCGCTTACAATCTAAAACATACATTTTTTAATAATAATAAATTAGCTAAATATAATATCTTTTTTAATATAATACATTGTGGATCAACAATTTGGAATGCATACTTAATTTCTTTTCTCTTCTTCAAAAATTGGCACGAATTATAATACTTTTCTTTTACAAAGTCGACATTTTCTTGTTTTTTTTTTTAGTTGTTATTAAAAAATAACAATCATATTATGCGTTCGTTTATTTTTACAATTCAAACAATTTTTATGTCAGACAACTATTTGTAGATAATCTTTATTAACCTTTTTACTTAAATTTTAAGATACAAACATACTTAGCACGAAGCCATATTCGGTATTAACCGAAATAAGTGTGTTATATACCTTAAAATAAGTTAACAAGTGTGCATGGTAAACACTCTCTAAATTATCTATAAATTAAATTGCAAGTTTATTTCTCTGAGATCAGTAACGCATTTTACTAATACAATATTTTCATTTCAAATGTTCTAGCCATATTAAATACATCAACAATTTAGTCTATCAATCAATCAATATTTCAATCAAATTGATGATTGATGCCACTTATAACTTGGTCCTAACTATTCAACCGTTTCAAAAAATACAAAACTCCGACTTTTTCAATCATTCAATCACTTCTCTACCAATCATTTTGACGATTGATAAAAATAACACTTATTTGTCCTTGTTTCAATCAGTTACTAAGCTTACAATTTCAACACTGTTCTTTAATCAATTTGTCATTGTTTCAATCAGTTACTAAGCTTTCAATATCAACACTGTTCTTTAATCAATCTATCAATCACGGGGTTGATAGATAGCTGGCCCCTTTAAATGCATCGTGTAAGATTTTGCGTCAATCGAATCAATTGTCTGAGGCTTCATTTATTATGTTGTCACTTCCTGAAAAGATATTATGAATATGAGTACAATGATTAATTTCAGTTGTGGTCGTTTGCAATATCCTGCAATGAGGTCAATCGGTGTAAGTAGACCATGAATACTTTTTTATTTTGCCCCAACGGCAAAAGTAATCGTGTGAGGTTTGATCAAACGATCTGAACAAGCCGTTGATAGAAAGCTATGGACATAATGTTGCGAATAACGTTGACATTTCTGACAAAATATATTGGCTCTGGTAATGTATGCAAGCTATTTATTCGTCAAACTTACTTGGTGAAGGGTGCGGGTGTAGGCTGGATACGAGTAGCACAGAACCGACCCATGTAGCGACGCTCTTTTTGACGCTCATTCACGGATTCACGCCTTTTATTCGATCTAGGCTTGATTTTCTCGATCTTCATGGAAAGCTATAAACGGGGTCCAAGATATTTAAACCTGCCTTGGTGCAGCTAGCTGCAGGTGTCACAGGTGACAGAGCTAGGTACCGACCTGCCTAGGCGAGCGTGGTCAGATGTCAGAGCGTGTGGGCTGGCTGCAGGTGTCACAGGTGACAGAGCTAGGTACCGACCTGCCTAGGCGAGCGTGGTCAGATGTCAGGGCGTGTGGGCTGGCTGCAGGCTGCAGGTGTCACAGGTGACAGAGCTAGGTACCGACCTGCCTAGGCGAGCGTGGTCAGATGTCAGGGCGTGTGGGCTGGCTGCAGGCTGCAGGTGTCACAGGTGACAGAGTTAGGTACCGACCTGCCTAGGCGAGCGTGGTCAGATGTCAGGGCGTGTGGGCTGGCTGCAGGCTGCAGGTGTCACAGGTGACAGAGCTAGGTACCGACCTGCCTAGGCGAGCGTGGTCAGATGTCAGGGCGTGTGGGCTGGCTGCAGGCTGCAGGTGTCACAGGTGACAGAGTTAGGTACCGACCTGCCTAGGCGAGCGTGGTCAGATGTCAGGGCGTGTGGGCTGGCTGCAGGCTGCAGCTGTCACAGGTGACAGAGCTAGGTACCGACCTGCCTAGGCGAGCGTGGTCAGATGTCAGGGCGTGTGGGCTGGCTGCAGACTGCAGGTGTCACAGGTGACAGAGCTAGGTACCGACCTGCCTAGGCGAGCGTGGTCAGATGTCAGGGCGTGTGGGCTGGCTGCAGGCTGCAGGTGTCACAGGTGACAGAGCTAGGTACCGACCTGCCTAGGCGAGCGTGGTCAGATGTCAGGGCGTGTGGGCTGGCTGCAGGCTGCAGGTGTCACAGGTGACAGAGCTAGGTACCGACCTGCCTAGGCGAGCGTGGTCAGATGTCAGGGCGTGTGGGCTGGCTGCAGGCTGCAGGTGTCACAGGTGACAGAGCTAGGTACCGACCTGCCTAGGCGAGCGTGGTCAGATGTCAGGGCGTGTGGGCTGGCTGCAGGCTGCAGGTGTCACAGGTGACAGAGCTAGGTACCGACCTGCCTAGGCGAGCGTGGTCAGATGTCAGGGCGTGTGGGCTGGCTGCAGGCTGCAGGTGTCACAGGTGACAGAGTTAGGTACCGACCTGCCTAGGCGAGCGTGGTCAGATGTCAGGGCGTGTGGGCTGGCTGCAGGCTGCAGGTGTCACAGGTGACAGAGCTAGGTACCGACCTGCCTAGGCGAGCGTGGTCAGATGTCAGGGCGTGTGGGCTGGCTGCAGGCTGCAGGTGTCACAGGTGACAGAGTTAGGTACCGACCTGCCTAGGCGAGCGTGGTCAGATGTCAGGGCGTGTGGGCTGGCTGCAGGCTGCAGCTGTCACAGGTGACAGAGCTAGGTACCGACCTGCCTAGGCGAGCGTGGTCAGATGTCAGGGCGTGTGGGCTGGCTGCAGACTGCAGGTGTCACAGGTGACAGAGCTAGGTACCGACCTGCCTAGGCGAGCGTGGTCAGATGTCAGGGCGTGTGGGCTGGCTGCAGGCTGCAGGTGTCACAGGTGACAGAGCTAGGTACCGACCTGCCTAGGCGAGCGTGGTCAGATGTCAGGGCGTGTGGGCTGGCTGCAGGCTGCAGGTGTCACAGGTGACAGAGCTAGGTACCGACCTGCCTAGGCGAGCGTGGTCAGATGTCAGGGCGTGTGGGCTGGCTGCAGGCTGCAGGTGTCACAGGTGACAGAGCTAGGTACCGACCTGCCTAGGCGAGCGTGGTCAGATGTCAGGGCGTGTGGGCTGGCTGCAGGCTGCAGGTGTCACAGGTGACAGAGCTAGGTACCGACCTGCCTAGGCGAGCGTGGTCAGATGTCAGGGCGTGTGGGCTGGCTGCAGGCTGCAGGTGTCACAGGTGACAGAGTTAGGTACCGACCTGCCTAGGCGAGCGTGGTCAGATGTCAGGGCGTGTGGGCTGGCTGCAGGCTGCAGGTGTCACAGGTGACAGAGCTAGGTACCGACCTGCCTAGGCGAGCGTGGTCAGATGTCAGGGCGTGTGGGCTGGCTGCAAGCTGCAGGTGTCACAGGTGACAGAGCTAGGTACCGACCTGCCTAGGCGAGCGTGGTCAGATGTCAGGGCGTGTGGGCTGGCTGCAGGCTGCAGGTGTCACAGGTGACAGAGCTAGGTACCGACCTGCCTAGGCGAGCGTGGTCAGATGTCAGGGCGTGTGGGCTGGCTGCAGGCTGCAGGTGTCACAGGTGACAGAGCTAGGTACCGACCTGCCTAGGCGAGCGTGGTCAGATGTCAGGGCGTGTGGGCTGGCTGCAGGCTGCAGGTGTCACAGGTGACAGAGCTAGGTACCGACCTGCCTAGGCGAGCGTGGTCAGATGTCAGGGCGTGTGGGCTGGCTGCAGGCTGCAGGTGTCACAGGTGACAGAGCTAGGTACCGACCTGCCTAGGCGAGCGTGGTCAGATGTCAGGGCGTGTGGGCTGGCTGCAGGCTGCAGGTGTCACAGGTGACAGAGTTAGGTACCGACCTGCCTAGGCGAGCGTGGTCAGATGTCAGGGCGTGTGGGCTGGCTGCAGGCTGCAGGTGTCACAGGTGACAGAGCTAGGTACCGACCTGCCTAGGCGAGCGTGGTCAGATGTCAGGGCGTGTGGGCTGGCTGCAAGCTGCAGGTGTCACAGGTGACAGAGCTAGGTACCGACCTGCCTAGGCGAGCGTGGTCAGATGTCAGGGCGTGTGGGCTGGCTGCAGGCTGCAGGTGTCACAGGTGACAGAGCTAGGTACCGACCTGCCTAGGCGAGCGTGGTCAGATGTCAGGGCGTGTGGGCTGGCTGCAGGCTGCAGGTGTCACAGGTGACAGAGCTAGGTACCGACCTGCCTAGGCGAGCGTGGTCAGATGTCAGGGCGTGTGGGCTGGCTGCAGGCTGCAGGTGTCACAGGTGACAGAGCTAGGTACCGACCTGCCTAGGCGAGCGTGGTCAGATGTCAGGGCGTGTGGGCTGGCTGCAGGCTGCAGGTGTCACAGGTGACAGAGCTAGGTACCGACCTGCCTAGGCGAGCGTGGTCAGATGTCAGGGCGTGTGGGCTGGCTGCAGGCTGCAGGTGTCACAGGTGACAGAGCTAGGTACCGACCTGCCTAGGCGAGCGTGGTCAGATGTCAGGGCGTGTGGGCTGGCTGCAGGCTGCAGGTGTCACAGGTGACAGAGCTAGGTACCGACCTGCCTAGGCGAGCGTGGTCAGATGTCAGGGCGTGTGGGCTGGCTGCAGGCTGCAGGTGTCACAGGTGACAGAGCTAGGTACCGACCTGCCTAGGCGAGCGTGGTCAGATGTCAGGGCGTGTGGGCTGGCTGCAAGCTGCAGGTGTCACAGGTGACAGAGCTAGGTACCGACCTGCCTAGGCGAGCGTGGTCAGATGTCAGGGCGTGTGGGCTGGCTGCAGGCTGCAGGTGTCACAGGTGACAGAGCTAGGTACCGACCTGCCTAGGCGAGCGTGGTCAGATGTCAGGGCGTGTGGGCTGGCTGCAGGCTGCAGGTGTCACAGGTGACAGAGCTAGGTACCGACCTGCCTAGGCGAGCGTGGTCAGATGTCAGGGCGTGTGGGCTGGCTGCAGGCTGCAGGTGTCACAGGTGACAGAGCTAGGTACCGACCTGCCTAGGCGAGCGTGGTCAGATGTCAGGGCGTGTGGGCTGGCTGCAGGCTGCAGGTGTCACAGGTGACAGAGCTAGGTACCGACCTGCCTAGGCGAGCGTGGTCAGATGTCAGGGCGTGTGGGCTGGCTGCAGGCTGCAGGTGTCACAGGTGACAGAGTTAGGTACCGACCTGCCTAGGCGAGCGTGGTCAGATGTCAGGGCGTGTGGGCTGGCTGCAGGCTGCAGGTGTCACAGGTGACAGAGCTAGGTACCGACCTGCCTAGGCGAGCGTGGTCAGATGTCAGGGCGTGTGGGCTGGCTGCAAGCTGCAGGTGTCACAGGTGACAGAGCTAGGTACCGACCTGCCTAGGCGAGCGTGGTCAGATGTCAGGGCGTGTGGGCTGGCTGCAGGCTGCAGGTGTCACAGGTGACAGAGCTAGGTACCGACCTGCCTAGGCGAGCGTGGTCAGATGTCAGGGCGTGTGGGCTGGCTGCAGGTGTCACAGGTGACAGAGCTAGGTACCGACCTGCCTAGGCGAGCGTGGTCAGATGTCAGGGCGTGTGGGCTGGCTGCAGGCTGCAGGTGTCACAGGTGACAGAGCTAGGTACCGACCTGCCTAGGCGAGCGTGGTCAGATGTCAGGGCGTGTGGGCTGGCTGCAGGCTGCAGGTGTCACAGGTGACAGAGCTAGGTACCGACCTGCCTAGGCGAGCGTGGTCAAATGTCAGGGCGTGTGGGCTGGCTGCAGGCTGCAGGTGTCACAGGTGACAGAGCTAGGTACCGACCTGCCTAGGCGAGCGTGGTCAGATGTCAGGGCGTGTGGGCTGGCTGCAGGCTGCAGGTGTCACAGGTGACAGAGCTAGGTACCGACCTGCCTAGGCGAGCGTGGTCAGATGTCAGGGCGTGTGGGCTGGCTGCAGGCTGCAGGTGTCACAGGTGACAGAGCTAGGTACCGACCTGCCTAGGCGAGCGTGGTCAGATGTCAGGGCGTGTGGGCTGGCTGCAGGCTGCAGGTGTCACAGGTGACAGAGTTAGGTACCGACCTGCCTAGGCGAGCGTGGTCAGATGTCAGGGCGTGTGGGCTGGCTGCAGGCTGCAGGTGTCACAGGTGACAGAGCTAGGTACCGACCTGCCTAGGCGAGCGTGGTCAGATGTCAGGGCGTGTGGGCTGGCTGCAGGCTGCAGGTGTCACAGGTGACAGAGCTAGGTACCGACCTGCCTAGGCGAGCGTGGTCAGATGTCAGGGCGTGTGGGCTGGCTGCAGGCTGCAGGTGTCACAGGTGACAGAGCTAGGTACCGACCTGCCTAGGCGAGCGTGGTCAGATGTCAGGGCGTGTGGGCTGGCTGCAGGCTGCAGGTGTCACAGGTGACAGAGCTAGGTACCGACCTGCCTAGGCGAGCGTGGTCAGATGTCAGGGCGTGTGGGCTGGCTGCAGGCTGCAGGTGTCACAGGTGACAGAGCTAGGTACCGACCTGCCTAGGCGAGCGTGGTCAGATGTCAGGGCGTGTGGGCTGGCTGCAGGCTGCAGGTGTCACAGGTGACAGAGCTAGGTACCGACCTGCCTAGGCGAGCGTGGTCAAATGTCAGGGCGTGTGGGCTGGCTGCAGGCTGCAGGTGTCACAGGTGACAGAGCTAGGTACCGACCTGCCTAGGCGAGCGTGGTCAGATGTCAGGGCGTGTGGGCTGGCTGCAGGCTGCAGGTGTCACAGGTGACAGAGCTAGGTACCGACCTGCCTAGGCGAGCGTGGTCAAATGTCAGGGCGTGTGGGCTGGCTGCAGGCTGCAGGTGTCACAGGTGACAGAGCTAGGTACCGACCTGCCTAGGCGAGCGTGGTCAGATGTCAGGGCGTGTGGGCTGGCTGCAGGCTGCAGGTGTCACAGGTGACAGAGCTAGGTACCGACCTGCCTAGGCGAGCGTGGTCAGATGTCAGGGCGTGTGGGCTGGCTGCAGGCTGCAGGTGTCACAGGCCAGCATGCGCGCAGTGTATCGCTCAATCTGGAACGTTGCCGAGGCCACACCCCACTCCGTGCGCGCCATCTGCTGGCACGAGTGCAGCACTGCTTCGGGGTCGGTGAGCTCGTCTGTTGAAATGAAAAGAAATGAAAAATTATTGATGGATGGCTAACAAAGTAGTAGTGTGGCTAAAGTTTTTGCGCATTGCACATGCGGAATGTTTAGCGAGTGGATGATAAATCTGCTCGTATTGACAGACAGGTGTCCCTACATTAACAACTTTACACACCAGTGCACTATTACTGGTATTGTTAGTCGTAGACTGAATTTGAGTCTTTGTTGACACGCCTACATTCCATATTAGACATATTTATTTATTTATTTATTTAAACTTTATGCACAATAGTGATACATAGGCGGACTTAATGCCACAAGGCATTCTCTACCAGTCAACCTTAGGGTCAAACAAGACAATATTGTGGTAGGCTACAAACTAACTAGAAAAAAAAAAAAACAATATCAATTAAAATATATTACTTATATTAATACTAATACACATATAAAAATAACATAAACTAATAAATATTGCAACAAATACCAAAATAAAACATAACTGGTAATTACCATGACTAACTTGTAAAATAGCTATTTGGTCTGATTTAAATAGTGGGAACGTACTTTCCTTTTAAAAGTGAATTTGCTTTCAGCTTTTTTAATTCCCAGGGGTAGCGTGTTCCAGAGTTTAATAGATGAGATAGTGTAAGAATTGGACAAAAAACAGGTGTGGTGTGAAGGAATTTGGAGAATAAGATTTTTGGAAGCTCGAAGATTACGACTATGACAACTGCCCAACACTTTGAAATAACTTTTTAAATAATCGGGAGCTCGTGGATCGTTCATAATCGAGAAAAGCATGCAGAGAGATCTGAGGGACCTCCTGAGTCGGATAGGCAGCCATTTAAGCTGAGAACGGAAGGAAGAAATATGATCGTATTTACGAAGGCCAAAAACAAAACGAATACAATTATTGAGAAGTCGATCCAGTTTATTTAGAAGTTCTTGGGAAATATCAGAATAACAAACATCAGCATAGTCAATAATGGGGAGCACAAGGGACTGAACCAAAGTGAGTTTCGTGCTAGATGGGAGAAAATGCTTGAATCTATAGAGAGACCGCAGTGAGAACGTGACTTTCTGACTTACCTGAGCGACGTGTTTATCCCAACTCAAACTGCTGTCAATGTACAGACCCAAGTCCTTTACGTGGGGTGAAAGAGAAATGACGGAGTTCTCGTACATCAGTGGCACAAGTTGGCTAGTGCTCACATTCCTCAAATAGTACGAGCTACCAATGAGGATGGCCTGGCATTTTTCGACGTTAACAGACACCCCAAATTTGTCAGACCATTCCTTGATAGTACGAAGATCAGCATTGAGTGTTGTAATGCAATTATCAAGGTTGGCAATGTCTGATTGAGCGTACAGTTGCAAGTCATCAGCGTACAGATGGTAAGAGCATTTGAGGATAGCAGTAAGAGAGTTTATAAATAAAGAAAATAAGAGAGGAGAGAGTATACCGCCTTGTGGTACACCAGCTACCAGGTCGCACCAATCAGAGCAATTCTGATCAGTACGTACTGCCTGCTGGCGACCACGAAGATAAGTTGAAAACCAATCCCGTGACAACGATGAGACCCCAATTTGCGACAGAATGGCCAGAAGAATGTCGTGATCAACGGTATTAAAAGCATTGGAGAAGTCTATTAAAACCAACACCGTTAACCTCGAATTCTCTAAACCATCTCTAATATCTTCAGTGACTTTAAGTAGAGCTGTGGCTGTGCTGTGACCAGGCCGAAACCCGGATTGGAAATTGGACAATAGGTTATTTTTAAAAACGTAGGAGGATATTTGATTAAGGGCAACTGCTTCTAGGATTTTGGAAAGGAAAGGGAGAATGGAGATTGGCCTGAAGTGATTGGCTAAAGTAGGACTGGAAATTTTAGGAAGAGGAATAATGTAAGCCTTACGCAAAATTGCAGGAAATACACCAGTCTGTAGAGATGAATTGACGATGTGGGTAATAATTGGAATCAAGTTCTCAATCATATACGATAACATGGTACGACCGACACCATCACAACCCACAGCTTTAGATTTAATTGAATTAAAATATTTAAGGATCTCAGCGCTAGTCACGGGGGAGAATGAAAAAGAGTCGGGAGGAAACGTTGGCTTGGAAGTAATATCAAGGATAGTTGTATTCTTAACGCCAACCGCAAGTGTAGATGATGTTGAAAAGTGTTTATTAAGATCATTTAAAGGCAGATTAAGAGATACAACACTGGAGGGAGATTTCGCTATACCAAGTGACTTGAGAAACTTCCAAATATCGGCCGGAGAAGAATTGAGGACATTTTCACAAATGTATCGGCGTTTAGATGCTCTTACCATCTGGTTGCAGCGGTTTCTGTTCAACCTATACAGGTCCCAGTTCTCCCCACTGCGGTCCCGCCTATATTTTCTAAAAGCCCGGTCACGTCGCCTCATCGCCATCCGAACCTCAGGGGTTATCCATGGGGCAGGGGGGCGCTTGACACGAACAGCCTTCAGTGGCGCGTGCGTGTCAATGAGCTGGAGCACATATCTATTAAAAATATCCACTTTCTGATCCACCGAAGACGACTGGGCGATATTAACCCAATCAAGGGCTTGTGCATCACTATTGAGTAGATCTTTGTCCAATCTTGCGAAATTACGGAGAAAAATAATGGCAGGCCGCTGCTTAGGGGGTTTAATTTTATAAGATAAATAGATCAGATCGTGTCTGGATAAACCAGGCGCAGCGATCTGACCATGGTTGACAACGAGATCCGCAGAAGAAGCAAGCATAAGGTCGAGCCAGGAATCGCTTGAGCCAACATTATGATGAGTTGGACTAAGTTTAAGGAGTGACAGACTCAACGACTCCAGGATCGCACTCAGCCTACGTGATCTAGGGTTATCCTTCAAAAGGTCTGTGTTAAAATCACCCATGACTATGAGATGTTTGTGTTCTGAGGAAATAGATTCGAAGAGAGATTCCAAAGTGGAGAAGTAATCTATAGTAGGAGGGCAGTAAACTACTCCTAGAACGGCTTTAACCCCTGCAACAACGATTTCCAGAAATAAATACTCAGGGTTGCCATTATACATTGGAGACGAGGAATGTAAAATTTTGTAGATCTCACTTCGCAGATAAATGGCAACACCCCCGGCTCTTTTCCCAATACGATCGTTTCGAATTAAAGTAAAACCAGGTAGCTCGTAAAAATGTGAGAGAAGCTCGGGTTTTAACCAACTTTCAGACACCAAAACAGCATGTAAAGAGACGTCAGAAAATAAATCCAATATCTCAGAGTGGTGCTGAGGAATGCTCTGAGCATTGACATGGCATACATTAAAACATTTGTTAAATCGCTGGAACTCATTATTAAGAAAACTATTCACCGACAAAGGATCATCAAGACTTGAAAAAGACGTGGAAGAACAAGAATAAAAAGAGTCATCGTCAGACATAATTATTACCAAATTAAGTAAATAAATATAATATAAATATAGTAAAATAAAATAAATAATATATTGAATGGATTAGAAATAAAATTCACGTAAGAATTAATTGCATAACCTGCCGGCAGACCGTTCACAAAAAAGATCTAAAACAAAATAAAAAAGCGTTTCCGAACGAAACTGATACACGCCGTTGACAGTGACATGAGACATATCGTGATAATGTCTAAATACGTGCAAATACACACTATAATCTAACAAAGAAAATATAAAAAAAGTAAATAAAGCGTCGGTACTCAAGTAAAGTCACTGTGACGTGTTCATACCAATGTCGAATGAACAGAAAACTAGCACTAAAGATGTTAAACATACAAAAAGGAAACAGGATTGTGAGAGCAGACAAAACAAACCAAGTTACTTCTTCTTTGCTTGCCGCCTTGACCGAGTATGAGGCGTCTGAGCCTGCGTCGGCGCCGGGCTAGCGTTATTCGAGGCAAGGTTGGAGTCAGGAGGAACTACTGGATCCAGCGACTTGCCATTCTCCGCTCCCAGCGCGATGACTTCATCAGCGGTAAAGATCCGGCGAAGTTTACCGTTAGGAAGCTTGACGTTGATGTTTCCGTCCATAGTCCACACATTGGTCACACCGAACAATTTGCGAGCAGTTGTAAAAGCCGATTGCCGCTGACGAGTGAGGAACTCCGATACCACATAACAGGATCCCTTCAGTTTGGCTGAGGTTTTCCAGATCTGATCCCGTATGGTAGACTCCATAAAACGAAGCAGGATTGGTCTAGTGTGACCTTCTGAAGCCTTGCCCAGCCTGTGGCATACCGATAAGGAAGAAGGTGCCAAATCAGTAATACCCAGCTTATTTTGGACAATGGATACCACACTTTCTGAGAGATTTTCATCTTGTCTCTCAGGCACTCCACCTAGCAGCAAGAACTTCTTCCTGTGACGCATCTCAATAACATCAACACTCTTGCTCACCTCAGCAATCTGCAGCTGCAACGCACTGAGGACACACCACACATGCTCCTTGAAGGCAGAAAACTCCTTATGAAGTCCGCTCAAGTCTGCACCAGGTGATGACGCCCTCAGGTGCTCTTCAAAGTCTGCCATGCGCTGGTTGAGTGACGTCATTGCTAAACGCTGAGACTCCGCAATGTCAGCTATAGTGCTCATGATTGTGACTTTGTGTTCAAGTGCAGTGTTCAAAGAGGTCAAAGTACAAGTGACAGTTTAAGCCAGCAAGTAAATGCAATTAGCACAGTTTAGTACATGTGTAAATTACTGTCCACACAATATGTGCTTAATGGTAGGAAAGTCTAAGATATCCAATAGAAATATTCACTTAATTATTAAAAAATACTATTAAAATGCAAATAAAATTACAGGAACATATGTTTACTTTTTCTGCACCTACCCCAAAAAAAGACATACATACATATTGACTTCTGTTTATAATTTGACATAAACGCCCACTTTTCAGTATAGAATGACATTATAGATATCTTTAACATTGATTACAATTAATAAATCAATAAAAAAAAATCAATAAGGATGTTTACTGACTCAAAAAAATATGATTCTAATTAGTCCGTCTGTTAGATTATCGAAAAATATTGGATACGTATTTTTTGTTTTATCAAATCAATAAAAATTGACGAAGATAAAACGCGTCAAAGATTTGAGTGGGGGGTTGTGACGTCACTAACCGCTAAAGAATGTCATATTAACGTCTCAGAAAATGACGTCACACAACTTTTAAAAGCACTGTATCGTCTTCATTGTTTTTTTAAGTGAAAAAAGAAAAATGGTCTAATTAGATTTTTTTTGTTAACTATCCTATTGATTTTCTTTATCATTGACGATTAAAGCAGAATGCAACTATGGGTTTTACAAGGATAGCTGGTGTAGAAGGTAATGTACATACAATGTGGAGCAGGACGATTGACATTCCTCTAAACCACGTAAAGAAAGGCATGCTCTTGACCCGTATACAAAAAATCAATCAAATCCAATGACTACTTTAGCCACAGGAAATTATTTTTCATTTTCTTATTTTTCAACATGATGTAGATCGGAGTCCGTAATAATAGGTAAACATTGTAAGGTCAGGAACCTGTGCAAAAACCTACGATTCTATTCTCAACGTCTCAATACGCTTGAAAGACAGAGAAAGGTGTCATACGATCCCACTCTGACGCGCCCCGCACACTCCCACAAAATACTACAATTATAAAGAAAAAGTAATATTACTTACGCAAATAATGCATTAGTGGTGCATAGAAAATTGCGAGTGTGTGTGTGAGCGGAATTTTTTTCGGCAAAAAGTCCTTGACTCGGTAACTATGTCAGTCAGTGCATAGCGGCGCCCTTTGAGGAGAGCACACGCCTACTTTTTTTATCACAAGACGAGCCGCGCGCGCATTGTCGTGATTTTATGAAAAGTTTGTTGTTATTGTGATTAAAGACGATTTATGATATTTGGATTAGTGCATAGGTTACTGTGACTTATTGGTGTTAGTGTAATATTAGTTATTTAGGCATTTATTAGGTAGCTAGTTTTGTGATTTAGGTTAAGTTAGTAAGTTTTTTAGTTTAATTATGCCTCAAATAAGGTTTTAAGTGATTAATTATTCAATCAGTGATCTTTTATTAATTAACAACTCGCAACTTAGTGAGTTTATGCCGCTGATTTGTTGTTCTCCGATAAAAAGTACCTACGCCCAACATCGCCGCCGCTCGCTGCACCCCGCGCACTAGGTCAGTGACTTTTCGTAGTTAAAGCGTGTTTACTTTTTATGCAGTTGATTCTGCTATTTATTTTGTTTGAAAATTGCAATTTTTAAATTTTCCACTAACTACTAATCTTCGTGTTTTAAAATGTTTCGATGGACTAGTACAGTGCTAGTTTTAATTTAATGTCGTAGTTCCAGATCCACATTGTATATCAGAGGGAGTACTTCTTTTGAAGATCCGCCAATTGCGACCAAGAAATTCTAGTATTGATTTGGTGGGCGATGTTGTCATGAGAACGACAGTCGATCAAGTTCAAAAATGGACTTAAGTTGGCACTATAGACATGGGTGCATTGGCCGATGCCCGCGATGACGGTTATCGCGACCAAAAGTCATCCTTTCAACCCCTTTTTTTATTGGAGGTGAAAAATCAAATGACACGTCCCGCTCTGGGCAGAGCGGTAGGGATTGTCAGAATTCTACTGACTAAAAACCACCCATGTTCCTTCTTAGCCCTTGTGCCGAGGCCGCGGTATTTCTTTCGAAGAACGTACACGACAGACAGACAGAGTTACTTTTGCATTTATAATATTAGTAAGAATTGAGTAGTACAATAAACTCACCGATAGCCACATGCGCTGTGAGGATGACGTATTGGGTCGACAGCGCCCACACGTGCAGCGAGTGCACGTGGCGCACGCCGCTCAGCGATGACAGCATGGACACGCACTCGCGATACCTGTAGTACGAGCATTACATTACAAGGGAACTACTCGTAATACCAAAGGAACGATGGATGAACTGCGAGAAGAGAGGTGTGTAGACCATGTGGGTAGGCTTCTTTAATTTTAACGATTGTCTGGCAGTTTGAGTACTATAAGCGACCCAGCCAAATGTCCTTTCTTTGGTATTGTTCGTCGTGACATTGAGCTCCTTGAGTTAAAAGTCGAGCTCCACGATAACTGACAAATGCTTGCACTGACTGGACGGGTCTACTCAAATCTGTGTGGTGCTTTCTTCAAAAGACCATCTCAGACATTAATCTGCATAGTCTTCATGTGTGTGTTATACCAAGATTATGTCTGGACCTTATTGTTAACATAAACGATTTTAAAAGATTAAAAGAGTAACCTTTGGAGTTTCTTGCCGGTTCTTCTCCTTAGAAATCGACCAATGCACCGAACCGTGCACCTTTTTGTCGACGTTTTATAAGTGCCCATGTAGGCCTATGTGAAATATAAATATTTTGATTTTGATTTTGACGATTACAAGGGCACTATTATTTGCGACCTAAAAAAAGTTTTTTTTTAACAAATTCGTCTTCAGAAAACACAAAGCAGCGTCTGTTTAAGGTGAACGCGACGAGGTAGCCCGCGAAATTCGAATTTTCTTACGTTTTTTGCAATTTCCCGGTCAGTGTCAAGTCGTATGATAACAAGTGTCAAGAGTGATTATTTGATGAATAAGGCATTCTTGACACTTGTATGAACTGAGACGGTTGTTTTGGTGGTTTTAATCATTATTACTCTGTAAATAGACGATTGTTACTGCTGCGAATCCCATGTTATTTAACATACGACTTGACACTGACCGGGAAATTGCAAAAAAAACGTAAGGAAATTCTAATTACGCGGGCTACCTCGTCGCCTTCACCTTAAGGAAATTTCGAAATGCCTAGTAAACGCTTCCCGTGACCCAAGGGCTGGCTTTACCCTTGGTCAGAAGCTAAGTGCTGCCATACAACGTGGCAATGCCGCCAATCTCTTGGTCACTTTACCAGCTGACAGCGGTGACCAGCAGTTTTTGATGCCCTTTTATAGTTTATTGTTAGTTTTTTTAATAGTTTTAAATTAATAGTGTATAGGTACGAAAAATTTGTTAACTAAATAAACAGAATTCAGTTTATTACCCGGCCGACTTCTGAAGCTAAATCGGTTTTATATTTTATAATAAAGATTTTTAACCGACTTCTTTGAGAATATGTTTGTTTTGTATTTTATAATATTAAATGAGTCTACCCTTGACCACAATTTGCTGTACATTTATTTTACCCGCAGTTTATGGACACATGGTACATTTATCCATTTCTTGTTTTCTGAAAAGAAAATACGTTTTATTGACAACTAGGTCAAGTGCCGGGATGTTCTTATTAATCTTGCTTTCCTAAGTACCATACCCAACATTCACAAATCATTCCCAGCCCAAAATACAGCACAAACCTGAAGTTCTTGGGCACAGCTTGCATGAGCATGGCGAGAGCGTCCCGCACGACCTGCGCCGACGTGAGTAGTACCAGGAAACTGAACACGAACGTGCAGATAGGATCCACCACCTTCGCCTCCGGCTGGGTATAGAATCAATCATAATATATTAGCTTCTTGTAGACAACACCATCATCTGCCCTGCCTGTTCCCTAAGAAGCAGGTCAAAAGTCATTTATTTAAATTAGGCTGATAATCAGCACTTTTCAAACGTCAAAATTTACTTTACTCTACTTATTTACAAGAGACAGTCCCCCAAAACGCCCACTCTTCGGCACTTCCTAGTGTTTTAGCTGGAAAGAAGAAGTGGCGGAACAAACTCCCCAGCAACACATTGTCTGTTACGTTTGTTAGAAGAACCAGACTCGATACAATAGTAAGGCGTAAGTTCAATTTAGATTTACTACAGACACAAATCAATAATAAAAAAATATATATTACAAACAAAACAAAAAAAAGTGCACAACATATCGGTTAACTAATTTTTGTAATGTAGGTATAAGGCACAAATGTTGATATCAGTGCTGTAACTATTCGTACCAAAGGGCGTGTGGATGATTAAAAACACTTGAAAGAGACTTATTAAAGGAAGAGAAAAAATAAATAATAAAATTGAGAACTAGCGGGCGTCACGCGATTTCACCCGCGTAGTTCCCGTTCGGGAGGAGTACAGGGATAAAAAGTAGCTTATGTCACCCGGGGATAGTGTAGCTTCCCAACGGTAAAAGAATTTTTCAAATCGGTCCAGTAGTTTCGGAGCCTATTCGTTACAAACAAACAAACAAATCTTTCCTCTTTATAATATTAGTGTAGATAATAGGTGAAGGTGGTGTTAGTGTCGGGAACTTGAAACAAAAGTAAATATAGTAAATATCCCGTTTTCGGTATTAATTATAGAGTTAGTGACCATGTCAGTTTAAAAACTTATAGGTGAAGCATGGTGCAAAATATAATAATAATATAATAATAATAATATTCCACAACTATCACACAACGCCATCTAGTCCCAAGCTAAGCAGAGCTTGTGTTATGGGTACTAGACAACTGATAAACATACTTATATATTTCTAAATACATACATATTATAGATAAATTACACCCAGACACAGAACAAATGATCGTGCTCATCACACAAACATTTGTCCTGGGTGGGAATCGAACCCACGACCTCCGGCCTAGCAGTCAGGGTCACTAACCACTAGACCAACAGGCCAGTCTGAAGATGAAGTGTCTACTTAGCAGTGACAAGGCAGTTAATCTTGGTGACAATGGTCATAAAGATAATGGTATAAACAAGTCACTAAATAATAGGATATTTAACAAAAATTACCTAATTATTCCGTCAGATAGATTTCCAAAAAATATTGGACATGTATTTTTTTCTTTTTTCACGTTGAACAAAAAATGAAGACAGTGACTGCTTCGAAATCTCGTGTGACGACATTTTGGCAGTACATTTTCACCGGAAAGTGACGTCACATGCCCCACTCATGATCTTTGACGCGTTTTATTATAGTAAATTTGTATTTGATTATATGTGCAAAAACACGTATCTAACATTTTTTAATAGTCTAACTGACTATTTAAATCAGGTAACATCTGAATACTGTAGTACGAATTGTGACAATGACGCGACCCTTATAAAATATGCGCCACTAAAATTAGCCGCCATGCCATGCATCTACTCGTATTTATTTATTTACATTTTATCCAATAAAAAAGTACGCTACTAGAATTTCCGAGGGCAAAACCTTTAAAAATAAAATACTGTGCTATACTATAATAATATTATTATCATAGTGCAATTTTTAAAGCACATTTTATATCAGATCTAAATTTTAATAATACTAAATTGAAAATTAACTCACATTTCAATACGTTTTACCAACAAAAAATTAAATTAGATTACCACATGTCAAATAAACACGAGTATTCCGCATCCCTGGTGGGGATCGAACCCACGACCTTTGGATTAGAAGTCCAACGCGCTATCCTCTGCGCCACAGGGACAGTTGCAATCATTGTACAAATACCGGTGCTTATTCCTTAACGAGTTGCATTATTTTTTATACAAACGAGAAATTGACTACGAAAATAGCACACACAGATTATAATGAATTTTGTTTTAATGGAATATTGGATTGATTGATTGAATATTTTACTAGAATATTCAACATTTTACGTTATAAAGGGTGTAAAAGTACCCTTAACGCAAACGAAGTGTACTTGTTCTCCCCACCACTGCTATATTTTTTTGTTCTAGACCTTACGTGGGAACCCCATAGCTACGGAGATATTGGGGGTCAAAGTTCCAAATGTTGCACAGCTGTTTTTGTAAATACTAGTTTTCCAGGTTATAACTTTACTTAAATTACCTCCATGACCCTTTTACTATTCAAAATATCTACTAGCACAATGTTTTAAGAGTGCTACATTTCGTTTTACTGTAAATTGAGATTATTGACCCCAACAAAAAAAAGTCGTTTCCCAGCAAAAAGGGTACTTAGTTTGATGTTCAGAATGCTTGGTTGACGTATGTGTGAAGGGTTCATTTACTCCCTGTATAGCAATTTCGGGTAGCTTGGCGAGCTGGCGTCTTGGCGAGCTGGCGTGAATTTTGCGTAGGGGTACTTAGTTTGATGTTCAGAATGCTTGGTTGACGTATGTGTGAAGGGTTCATTTACTCCCTGTATAGCAATTTCGGGTAGCTTGGCGAGCTGGCGTCTTGGCGAGCTGGCGTGAATTTTGCGTAGGGGTACTTAGTTTGATGTTCAGAATGCTTGGTTGACGTATGTGTGAAGGGTTCATTTACTCCCTGTATAGCAATTTCGGGTAGCTTGGCGAGCTGGCGTCTTGGCGAGCTGGCGTGAATTTTGCGTAGGGGTACTTAGTTTGATGTTCAGAATGCTTGGTTGACGTATGTGTGAAGGGTTCATTTACTCCCTGTATAGCAATTTCGGGTAGCTTGGCGAACTGGCGTCTGTTGTACGTCACGAAATTTGGGTGTAGGTACTATTAGGTAGAACTCTGCCTTACCCTTCGGGTATTTACACACGTGATGTTGTGTGAACGTCTCGACGTTTTGGTAATCTTACTAGGGACTAAATTATAAATAATAAATGCAAAATTTTGGATGAACGGATGGATGTTTGTTAATCAAACAGGACAGAACGGCTGAACGGAAATGAATGTAATTTGGCACTGGTCAGAGTACTTACATAAAACTTAATAAGTATAGAGGCGAGTAGTACTCCACAGCTCTGAATGAGGTCACCTATGACGTGGATTAATGCTGCCCTGAGGTTGATGTTCCTGCAATAAGGAGCAATCTTAAAATGAATTCATAACGGGATACATTCTTATTTCTGTAAATGACTTAAAACATAACATCGAAGAACTTCTGTTCAATATTGTAAAGGCACAAAAAATATTTAATATAATTATTGTTTGGACGAAATATTATTGTTGGTCCGAATTAACAATGACATACTTTTAAGATGGCAGAATTTTATTTCATCAACTCATCATCACCAACAGCCTATTAATTTTCCTACTGCTGGGACACAGGCCTCCTCTCTTTGAGAGGGAATGGGCTATACACTACCATGCAGGCCCAGTGCGGATTGGTAGATGTCACATGTCTTCGAATTTTTTGGTTCGAAGACATGCCGGTTTCCTAACAATGTTTTCCTTCACCGTTTTGAGAGCAGCGGTGATGAAATAAATTACTCAAAGTAATGTGCTTGCCTGGGTTCGAACCCACGACCTACCGTTCGTAAGTCGGGGAAGTCACCACTGGGCCACCGCGCCCACCGCTGCTCTCTAATCTTTTATCAACTAAATTTATATTTATTATTAGAAGTTGGTGTATTATAATTATTTACTTTTTTTTCTGTCTTTCCTTACCTCGGCTGCGATCCTACGACGTTGGTCTCGACAGTAGCCAGGTCCTTCATGGTGTAGTCCCCGTTGACAAGAGAGCCGTTAGTCTGTTTGTGTTCGCGTGATCTCCGGAACAGGCGCCAGCCGCGGGAGGTGCCTCCATTGGAGTCGTGTGTATGGGCGTGAGAACAGGACGCGCCGCCGTGACTGTGGTGGTGGGCTGGACCGACACAAATTAGGTAAACTTAAATTCGAAACTCTATATATTTTTTTTTAAACGTTGCTTTACTCTAGGAGATTTTTCTGTATCGTGGGTGCGTTCACAAACATTTAAACTCACATACACAAATACCCATACTGAATAGGGGATCGGTCAAAAAAATATGATTCTAATTAGTCCGTCAGTTAGATTATCGAAAAATATTTGATACGTGTTTTTTGTTTTATCAAATTAATAAAAATTGACGAAGATAAGACTCGTCAAAGATCATGAGTGGGGGGTTGTGACGTCATCTGTTGGTGAAAAATGTACTACCATGTGACGTTTTCGAGGAATTCACGAGTTTTTGAAGCATTGTCTTCATTATGTGAAAATATAAAAAATACGTGTCCAATATTTTTTGAAAATCTATCTGACGGACTGGTCTAATTATTTTTTTTTGTCCGATCCCCTATTCATGTGTATGTATTCGTTGTTACGTGTAAGTAAGAGTTTCAACATGAATCCCGGTTAGAGCACGGTAACATAATAGATTGGACGAAACAAGCATTTAATGAGTAGGTATAGTGGATTGCAAGTTTGTGAAAGAAATTAAAACATTATTAACTAGTTATTTCATAGGTTATTTTGTATTGAGTAAAAAAAAACTATGATAAAACGGCTGAAAGGGAAGAAAAGAAGAAAAAAAAGCAGTCAAATGTAAAAAACGTATTTAACCAACTTCCCAAAAGGAGGAAGTTCTTTTGTTATGTAAGTACATCTATATTACATACCACAATATTAACTTGGCTAATTCCAGAACATTGCTCATGTAATAACAAAAATATACATAGGTTACCATTATTATTTCTATACCTAAAAAGGTAAATGTAATATGGACATTTGCATATAAAATAAAGCACTTTTTGAAATTATCACAATAACGGGTCATATTTTTTTAACATTGTTTTGAAGCGAAAGGATATTAATACTCTTCGTTATTGGCATTGGTAGGTATACACAGCTGGTCTGTGAGACAAATAAAATATGAGTACGAAGGGACACTGACGCTAACAGTTACTACGTATTTAGTACTTTATTAAACCCTACAAAATAAAACGGCTTTTTCCTATAAAACTGAGGTCAAAATGCATGGTTTAATTCAAGTTGAAACACAGGAGTCACTCCACATGTAATCACCTCGGCTTAAATTCACAGACACGATCATCATCACATCGGATCCGTTCGTAAACAGACCACGGTCTAGTACAGACTAGTACTCACCGATATAAGACGCGTATCCATGCAGTACACTCGTACTGCATGGATACGCTAGGATCACGTTGAAGCCGATCCCGCAGCCAACAACGATCATCATCATAACGGATCCTGTGAGATTCCTGTGTAAACGGATCATGGCCTAGTACTCACCGATATCAGACGCGCAGCCATGCAGCACAAGAGCCAGGATGACGTTGAAGCCTACCCCGCAACCCAACATGCACGTACATCATTACATCGGATCCGGGTTTAAACGGATCACGGTCTAGTACAGATTAGTACTCACCGATATCAGACGCGCAGTCATGCAGCACAAGAGCCAGGATGACGTTGAAGCCTACCCCGCAACCCGACACGATCATCATCATATCGGATCCGTGTGTAAACGGATCACGGCCTAGTACAGACTGGTACTCACCGATATCAGACGCGCATCCATGCAGTACAAGAGCCAGGATGACGTTGAAGCCGACCCCGCAACCCGACACGATCATCATCATATCGGGCTCGATGTTGTATTCGCCAGTGTGTAGTCGGACTATCGCGACGTACACGAATATGCCTGTCAGGATCCAGATTAGGAGGACTGATAGCATGGCGCCGAGGACCTCTGGAATGGAACGAAGAGTTTTGATGTTATTAACAGAATTTACGAAATATAGAATTTGGAGATAGATTGTTTGAAAAAGATTTTCACTTGATGAAATTATGTAAGTGAAAATTTACAGTAGACATAGTCAAAAATTTTAAGTTTACAACTAGTCTTAGGTCAAAGGCTCCTTGAGTAAGCCCTTTAAATGACAAACCTACAGTATGTGAAGTATATGACTTCAAAAATGAGAAGAAATCTTTATTTGCAGTTAGAAAGTGAATATCGACATTTAGGGCAGAAAACACAACAAAAAACCTACTTATCATCAGCCTTCAGCAGTACATCACCACTTACCAGCCCGCTTATACCCATAAGACATGGCGACGTCAGGGCGTCGCTTGGCGCAATGGAAGGCGAGGAGTGCCAGCGCAAACCCGCCGCAGTCACTCAGCATATGCGCCGCGTCACTCATCACTGATAGACTGCCGGCTAAGTAGCCTCCTATTAGCTCGCATACCTAGAAAGTACAACGGGTAATAGGTTATTTCCCAAAAAAAATCTAATTAGTCCGTCAGATAGATTTTCAAAAACTAATGGACAAGTATTTTTTTTTTCTTTTTTCACTTAAACAAAAGGTGAAGACGATACAGTGCTTCCAAAAGTCGCGTCAAGTCGTATGACGTCACAAGGTTAGTACTTTTTTACCCACAAAGTGACGTCAAAAGCCACTCATGATCTTTGACACGTTTTATTTTCGTCAATTTTTATTAATTTGATAAAACAAAAGACACGTATCCAATATTTTTCGATAATCTAACAGACGAGATTTTCTTGGTGAAATACCCTATTAGGACAACATAGTGTATTCCTCGAGTGAAGAGAAGGAGTAAATAATCTATCAGGGAAGACTGGAAGAAGAAAACGTGTTGCGCCGACCCCAAACAGAACGGGACAAGGGCAGCTAGGAAGATGGTGATGACGACAGTAAACATGGTAAAAGATCTTGTTCATGGATATATGGAATCCCGTACCAAACTGTGTCAACTGTGTGTTTTGATCTTGAAACTCGAGAATTCTCGGTACGAGTTTCCGTCATTGTATTTTCCCGTTTTCAGTGTTTATGGTAATATTCCTCAAAGGTTTAAAAGTGTGTTGAGCATACATTTTACGGGGCGTAAGGATGGTGAGAAATTGGTAACAAGTTTGCGTATATGAACAGATGTACGAACGTAAACGATTCAAATGAAATATAGTAAGGATCGTGGCAGATGGCAGTCTATGTGTTTCGGTTTCCACCTACCCCTAGGTGACCCATCCACAAACCTAGACAAGCGTGACTTAACCTGAAGTTTTGATTCTAGTGGCTATTATTACGTACGGTATGTATATCTAGCCACAACCTCTACCTAAGTATGTAAATATTCCTTCGGGTAAACACAGGCATGATATTAGGTTTAAATTAGCATACACTTCAGTTGAAATAAGTTGTGTGTTGATCTATAAACGACATTTACACTCTCCATGATTTTCTAAGAGCATTTTATAGGTCAGATGGATGGTTATCACAAAACACTAAAGTAGGTACGCTTACGGTATAATGTAGTTGTTCACTTTCTGAGACATCACATACAAGGTGTTGTACCCCTTTTTTTTTTTTGAGGGTGTGAAATCATCAAATAACCCCTTCCGCTTTTGGACAGAGCGAAAGGGTGTGTCTTAGCCCTATATGTCAAGGCCGCGGTATCTCTTACAACATCCCGCAGCCCCGACGGGCGTAGGTCTTGTACCCCTTGTTTTCCTATTTATTATATTACACCCTTATTGGTATTACATGTTAAATACAACAACCGCTGATACCCAAATCACAATAAGCCAAAATGAGACGTAGGTAAACGACAAAAGTATTCGTCTCCTTTGTCACCCCACCTTTAGATAAAAAAGACCCATTATTGGGCATGACTATACTAGAGTAAGAGAAGGTAGTACATGATTACCAAACATTTTCTTTTGTGAGACAGGCCTTTTACCGTCATTTACGGCGGCCCCATATATCCGGGCATTACCCATTGTCTGATACGATATAGGGTCGTGTCTAAGGTTGGCTCGTATAATTCTATAGACTGTCGTATTTTCGGTTCATGCAATCGGCTGAGCAAATCGGTAATTTTAGGAGTAACGAGCCGTATTTTTACTCATATCTAGCTCTTCTTGTTTTAATAGTAATTTTGTTGGTCTCAGAGAGGATGTTACTTTGTTAGGAATTAATACTAATATTACAATCTAGCTCATACTTCCGGGATAATAAAAATCCTGTGCGTTCATTCAGATAATACAACTTCTTCCCAGTTAAAACACTAGGGAGTGTCGAAGGGTGGGCGTTTTAGGAGACTATTTCTTGACGATCAAAAAGTGCTGATTATTAGGCCTAGCCTAATTTGAATGTAATACTTTTATTTTTGGTATAGTTGACTAGAAAGGATGATGCATAGTGACTTACCATAAAAATGGCACATAGGACGAGCGCGGTCAGCAGCTGTGGGATGGCACTGGGGGGCTCGGCCTGCGGCTTCCAGTGGCAGTGCTCCACGTCCGAAGACGGCGCCACGGGCACGTCCGTGTACGTCTCCTGAAGACAACACAAAAAGAGGGCTCAGTGGCTCGTCTTAGGGGCGGATAAGAGGTTATTTAGAGGCAGTTCTGTACATAGGTCTACATAATATCAGGTCTGTAATCTCCGAAGGGTTAAGCGGAGGTTTACCCATAAATACACCGACATTTCGTAAGTCACGTTCAAGTCCCTTGCAACCGGACAATACCAAGAAATTCCTGATGAAAAACTCAATTAACATAACTGGCGGTACGTGGGTAATATCGCCAGTTATGTTTTACTAGCTGACCCGCTCAACTTCGTCTGCGTCACTGTACAGGGTGTAAATGAACCCTTCACTCATACGTCAACCAAGCATTCTGTACATCAAACTAAGTACCCCTACGCTAAAAAATTTTACTGGGAAAACGCCTTTTTTTTTGGGTCAAAAATCACATATTACTTTAAAACTCAATGTAGCACTCTTAAAACATTGTTCTAGTGGATGCTTTGAATAGTGAACGGGTCATGGAGGTAATTTAAGTAAAGTTATCTGAAAAACTAGTATTTACAAAAACAGCTGTGCAAAATTTGGAACTTTGACCCCCAATATCTCCGTAACTAGGGGGTTCCCAGGTATGGTCTAGAACCAAAAAATTATCGCAGTGGTGGGGAGAACAAGTGCCTTTCGTTCGCATTAATGGTACTTTTACGCCCTTTATAGCTTACTAGGTGTTGCCAGCGGCTTCGCCCGCTACAACTCGAAAATTATCCCACGGGAAGATAAACTCGGGAAAAAAACTGTGTTTATCCAGGTTATAAACTATCTGTGTAGGTACCAAATTTTATCCACATCAGTTCAGTCGTTTTTGCGTGAAGAAGTAACAAACATACCTACTCACTCACAAACTCACAAACTTTCGCCTTTATAATATTAGTGTGATGTATATTTTTAGGTACACCTCTGCCTAAACCTGCAGGAATAACGAGCATGATATTATGTTATTTATGTATCAGAAACGGGGCACTCCCTATAGGTACCAAAAAACCCTATACCAAAAAAATGCAATATTAACTTCTCAAAATGTGTCATATTGTTAACGGTTTTCATGTTAAGGTATAAAAGTAAAATATACCGTAAACAGCAACACTTAAGGTCTTTTATTATGTAACAAGAACGCCGTTAAGTGATGCTGCGTAAAAAGTCCGTTAGATGGAACAAATATTCTAACACTGGTGGCGTTTCATCGTTAAAAACACAAACAAATTTAATTAAAATAAAAGCTGGGTGTTAAAATAGGAAAGGCTATTCATAGAAATAGGAAAATACATGAACCATTAAAACATATATTTTATTTTTTGGAAAGTCTGGAAAAAGTCTAAGGCGGCGATGATTTTGCTCCTAATAGCGTTCGTCGCTCGTCGCTACAAAAGATTTAAAAAAAAGGCAATCCAGTAAAAGAGGGCAATTGAGCCTTAATTTGGCCCATTAGGCCTAAAAACCATTAAGGCGACGCACTGACCTGTTAATGTAATAAACTCCCTAAGACCTAGAAACAGCTGTAAAAGACTACAAAAGGCTACGTTAATAAAACTGCGTGGAAGATCGAATCTACATCCAAAATTAGGCCGTAATACAAAAGAAATTGGCAAAGAAAACTAACTTACATCTAATTTCTCCATTTTGGCACAAAAATTCGTTTCTTTTACTTTAAAATCACAAGAGCTCATAGCTACTAAAACAATTTCGGTATAGACTAACACAATTTACTTGAAAAGAGAAGGATTCTAACTTTTTTTCACAAAGTGGGTAGGAAACGAAAATAAGGCGCCCCATTGGCGCTGCGTTCTTTGTGTGAACGTCAAAGAGATTGAAGATACTATTTACGGTGGAATGGTGGATGCACAAACTGTAGTAAACCCGATAGTTTGACAACCAGTCTTACCAAGGGGTTTGGTGCTCTAACTTGGCTGTGGCGGTCAGAGTTCATAAAATACTGGTATTCAGCTGAATCCGGTGAGATTGGAAGCCGACAACACAGTTGATAAAAAGTTAAAAACTAAAACCCGATAACGACAAAAAAAAACGTCGCTGAAAAAGTATGAAACAAGATTTTCAAGATACCGAAAAAGAAAAGCCGCAGTCACACGTTATAAAATAAACAATTTTGGTGTTAAATATTTTTTTAACACAGTCGGTTTTTTGTCTGCTAGAGGGCGTCACTTTAAATTTATATTTTGGAAATGTACAAGTGAAGCCCCCAAAAGATACACATCACGGCGTATTTATTCCTATTTTTGTTTTTAACCCATTACGTTTTGTCCGATAGAGGGCGCCACATCGATTGTTTGTGACACGTCACGTAGCCTATGTTGCCCCACCGGACAATTAAGACGGTTATATTGATACCTCATATGTCTAGTTCCGATAAGTAGATTAGAAGCTATAAGGGAACAGATGAACATACTCACATACATAACCAGTCAAAATCATAACCCTCCTTTGGCTTTAGTAGTCGGATAAAAAGGGAGGCAGATGACAAGAGGCTATCAGAAAATTACATAACTGCCAGGTTTGACAAATTACGCTTGTATCGACAGCACCCATTGTTCGCGTTGTCCCGTCTATGGTAACGTAAGTCTATTTGAATGTCTTTGGTGAGTCAATGCTTGACAATGTCAAGGTCGTCTTCTTTGTATTTGACAAAACAATGAGGTTTTCGTGTTATTGCTAAAGGCGCGTCCCCACTATGAGCTATCGTAGTGAAATGTTCCTGTTAGGCCGTGCGGCTCAGGCCTCGCTCACGTCCACACTCACGAGGCATGGCCACGCGGCTCGGCCTCGGGTCCTAGTGGGGACTCAATGTAAGTCAATGGTGACCGAATGATCAATGAGTCGGGACTTCGGGAGACTCTCGAAAAACAGTAAGAATTTGTTAAGATTTGTGTGCATTGTCCTGTGCACCTACTTAAATAATACATATTATTATTGCATAAAGTCCGAATTTCATCACAATGTAAAACCTAAACAAGTCGCACGCATAAAACCGTTTTCACACGTCAACAAAAGACATTCAATTTTCATTGACAAACCCAGATTGTGTCGCAGCGTGAATGGCCACGCTTTATTTCCCTATTATCTAAGAAAATAAAGTCTGAAGTGGGTAGGTCGGCGTTTTTACTTCCCACTTTCAGAGGGTTGTGGGTAGACCGTATGTTTTTGTAAATGGTTTAAAGAAATGTCGGTACAATGAACGGTTCTTTAGAAGTTCTGGTTTAGTTTCGGTGCTGTAGCAAAGTTACACAAAGGGAAATAAGTTTAGGAAGTTTAGGAATTTAGAAACTCGAAGAATTTCTTCATTTAGGCTTTAGCGTGGGTCAATGCTGGATTCGTTTTCTTAAAACGTTCCTAACATTTCTTAGAACGGTTGCAAGGGATACAACTTTTATGAAACGATAATAACTATCCCAAACATCCAAGGGTACAGGAGTTCACAGGACCTAAGCGGCGTAGCAAAATACTCAAGAATTTCTCAGTCGTAGCCACGGAGTTTGGATTAGTGCCCAGTTGATGGCAATAGGGTCGCCCCTTATTACATGGGACTTAAACATAACTGGCCAAATGTGAGTGTACTCCTCTATCTTACCCTTCAAGGATTATCTAAAGCTCACAACACAAAACATACTTCCACTCTAAAAAAAGAATATATGTAGACAAAATAGGACAGACCTATGCGCGATGTAGCTAAGATAGGTAGGTCTCTTATCTACAAAACGATTCTCTAGGTAATCGATTAGACCAACACAAGCTCTCCCAGCCAATATCATCATCATTTGGAGCTACTCAGCTACCATTGAGATATTCTGAAGCTAGCACTTCGCAGATTAGACCTGTCAGTGCCAATCAAGATGCGATCACGTTTAGAAATGGAACGTAGGTAGTTTTCAAAATTGAATAAGGATGTTTATGAATAAGGATGTCAACACTATGGAAGACGTCCACCTGGGCTGCGGGCCTGTACAAAAGAGATACCGCGACCCCGGAACACAAAGGGCTAAGAAGGAACATAGCTGGTTTTTAGTCAGTAGAAGTCTGACACTCCCTTTCGCTCGGCCCAGAGCGGGAGGGGTCATTAATTTGATAATTTCCCACTCACCAATAAAAAAAAACAATGACTAAAATATAATACTACCCAACTCGAATAATTACAGCAGGTCTGCATTGTCAATGATTACACACAAACTGCACCAGTTCCGAAATGAATTGGTGACCCCATTGTTTAACAAATAGGTCAGTTTGATTGCTATTGTTCTAGCTATGAATAATACACGGTACAGATGGAGAAGACAGTTCGAAGATTATTCTTAGACCACTCTGGTGCGCAGCAAAATTAGTTATTGAGTCCTGTCAATCCGGAGGTCGAAATACATGGTATTTGTGGTATTGAGGCCGAGTGAAGATGTTTTGTGTAGTTCTGTTGTCATTGTTGTCAAGCTGTCCGTTGAGATTTCTGTGCTAGTCTTGTGGTCTGTGACACTACCAAGCCAAGGGTCCGAGTTATATTATGACATCCAATTATTATGTACTTAATGAATATCAGTCGGTAAGTCTAGGGCTGATAATGTAGACGGGGCCCACTAGGACCAGTGCCTGCCAAGGTTACGGCACTTGTTCGAAAGAGTCATCGCAGTACTGGAACGCAAAGGTATAGAACGAACATGAATGGGTTTTAGTCTTAGTCAGTAAGGGTCTGACACTCCCTTAATTCTGCTCCACCCACAGCGGCAGGCGTCATTTGATAACTTTCTATCCTTAAAAAACAAAGGGCTGAGAATAAACGACCTTATGATCTTCACCTGTGTACAGGTGAAGTCGTGAAAGGTCAAAAGCGATTTCGAAAAAAAAGCGAATCACCAACTTATTTAAAAATGGTTCTGTATCTTGATTATTTTGCCATAATTCGAAATCTCCTTGATAAAAACAAAAACCACACACAGCCCCTCACCAGTTCCCGCCACAGTAATCAGTAGCGACAACGGAGTCTAGATTTGGGACCGGTTGATAGCTGGCTGGCGTCCCTGTGTACCTATTGGCTTTGTTCTGTTGTCTCCTGCTGATATGGAGGGAAGTGGAAATTATGTTTTTCCTACTCCTCCGCTATTCTTTTCAGATTTATTTCGTTGCGGGATCCAAGACAGTTAAATCGTTTCTCTGGGACTTCGTCGAGCTTCATTGTCTCGGCACTTTCTTGTGGTCGCCACTGTTGATTCTGGCTAACATGAGTTACAGTGGTTTGGGAATAGTGTGCGGGCCTGCCTCCATCTGCCCAGTATTACAGGCGTGATTTTATTTAGTAAAACACACACACACACAGGTCAGCGTTCATTGACAAAGCATATAAAACTAACGGTGAATGAAATGCCTGGGTGACTATCAGCACTGCTTACCGCGTCGAGGCAGTGAAGCGTGATACCGATTAGTTTCGTTAACAAGGTAATAGTTAACAGGTCGTAACTGCACTAACTGCTCATGCTTCATTACATTGATAACGACTTTTCCTGTTGTAAGTTTACGAGTTTTGCTTGATGATACCCTGGCGGTCTAAAATGGCCACTTTAGCAGATCATAATATGAATTGCGTAAAAAAGCGTAAAATGGACCTTACATATTATAGTAACTGCGTCTGTGAGTATTTTACGAACTTTAACGCAATTTCATAATATTTTCCTAAATTTATAATATATTTTGATATATTTTTTTCCTAAATGGTCACAGACGCAGTTACTATAATGAAAGGTCCATTTTACGCTTTTTAACGCAATACATATTATGATCTGCTAAAGTGGCCATTTTAGACCCCCTGGTATTTATCTCATATTAATTTTACTTTTCGAAAGGTGATCACTAACACACTAAAAACAGGATATTTATCATGTCCTTTCAATTCATTTTGAGTTAATTTTTCAGGCAAGAACCATGATCAGGGATCAATATCGTCTACTGGTTATCGTTATCTATTGCAATAGGGATATGTACTGACTTCAAAAAATATGATTCTAATTAGTCAGTCTGTTAGATTATCGAAAAATATTGGATAAGTACGTATTTTTTGTTTTATCAGATCAATAAAAATTGACGCAGATAAAACACGTCAAAGATTTGAGTGCAATGGGGTTGTGACGTCACTCACCGATAAGAAATGCCATACTAATGTTTTAGAATATGACGTCACACGAATTTTCAAAGTATCGTCAGTATCGTCTGTTTGTTTACGTAAAAAACTGAAAAAATATGTGTCAAATATTTTTTAGAAATATATTTATTTATTTATTTATTTACTTAACTATTTATGTACACACAGTAGACAACACAGGAAAATTATAAAATATAACATTAGAGTACAAAGGTACTGCTTATTTCTCAAGAAATATATCTGACGGCCTAATTAGATTTTTTTCGTTAACTACCCTATTTGCAATTCATGAAAGGGATCGCACTAATGATAATGATTTAAATATGCCTGGATAAGGGCTGCAGAACTTCCGTCGGGGCTGCGCAATGTTTTAAGAGATACCGCGGCCTCGACATAAAGGGCTAAGAAGGAGCATGGGTGGTTTTTAGTCAGTAGAATTTTGACACTCCCTTTGGCTCTGCCCAAGAGCGGGAGGGGTTATTTGATAATTTCCCACCCCAAAAAAAAAGAAAGAGCAGCAGAACTCGAAACACATAAAAACTAGCCCTTCTTCACCCCCAGCCCTATTACATAATATTACACTAAAACATACCAAGCGAAAAGTGGGTGTATTTATAAAGTAGGTAGGTAATCCTCTGCATAGAGTTTGTCTATTCAGCATGAATTTCGACCTGTGCTGCAATTTTCTACAAAATTTCTATAGTCGACAGATCCTCATAGACCTTCAAAGTACCCGTGCCAACGACCGCTTGGCAGCGCGACCTTTCATAAAGAAAGGCCAACGCGCCTACATGTTGTCAACGGTGCAGAAAGTGATGGCATGAAAACAACCTTAGAGGACATTGTCTACACAGGTCAATTGAGACAGCTTATTGATTTCGTCTGATATCTAAGGCACCCTTTGCATAACCTTTTATAGGAATAAAGCTTACCTTAAACCTTCTTAAGGGGTAATATATTCCCGTCGGGGCCGCGGGTTGTACACTAGTTATCGCGGCCTCGACATAGAGGGCTAAGAAGGAACATGGGTGGTTTTTAGTCAGTAGAAGTATGACACTCTCTTTCGCTCTGCCCAAGAGCGGGAGGGGTTATTCGATGATTTTACACACCAAAAAAAAAAAAAAAGGGATAGCTTTTAACACTACAAATGGTAATTATTCATCGTCATAACATATTAAATCCATACTTTCCATTATAAACGCGATTTCTGTTTGTTTAATACCTTTACACGACTTAAAGACTAAGCTGATCGTAATGAAATTTGGCAAGGAGATAGTATATATCCTGGGAAAGGGATTAAGCTATTTTATTTCTCTCTTATTTACACTATTAGGTACACCACACCTCCTGGACTAGGCACAGCCCAGGCGTGATGTTATGTTATGGACTCTTACCAATTTCTAGCTTGAATACAATTTTGAATTGTTGTCTTATTCTATTTACTACATAGATCTAGATTTCTTGCTTTTACTAAGCACTTTAAACCTCCTAATACTTTATCTCGCAAATCTAATTACTTTGGTCAGATTGATGGCTTATGCAAAGAACGAAAGCGAAGGGTCATGCTAATTCCACTCTCCCGAATAAAACTTTTTGTCTCTTACAAATTGCCAACTGTAGTCCAATAAGCTGGGCCTATAAATTCAAATTGAGCCACATTCAAATACGAAACAGACTTTGAATCCGTCGAGGAATATTCTATAGCTCTGGAGATTACAGCGATATAATATGGCTCAAATATAAAGAGGGGCTTAAATATTCTTTTGGGTAAGGGAATCACAGAAGCGTAAAGATGAAAATGGAGTCGTGATGGACAGATATTTATAAAAATAATATAGGTATTTGGGTTGAAATGAGAAGTCGTTAAAGTGGAAGCGCTGGGGTAGCCAACGAAATTAAAACTTTGTCACGTTTTTTGCAATTTGCAGGTCAATGTCAGGTTTTATGTTGATTAAAATATGATTCGCGACCATAACAATGTTTTTTTTAAGTCTTTGCCTCATAAACACACACCTAAAAACAAAACTTAATCTTCGCAGCGGATGTGAAAATCCTGCCGCTAAAAATATATAGTCAACTCTTATCAGACACGTATATTCGACAAAAACCCTTGATAACGCGTGACGACAATAAATATGTTTTCATAGCTTGCTCTGCGGGTGTTTGCATGGTTAGATAACTTCACAATTTTACATCGGCTGCAAGATTATTTATTGTTTAAAACTAGGTCATGGTGTGGTACAGTTATTGTGCCATGGTTTTGTGTGACATCGATAAAAATTTAAATTCTGTGGAAATGTGATGTAAATAATGTTGCTCTTGCTAAGTTCTGGGAGAAGTGTGGCGCCATTGAGACTGGTCCAGAAAGCGAGCGAGACGACCTGCCCCCGTATTCGGTTTAGATTTGATAAGTAGTATGTATATGTATGTATGTCTATGTATGTATGTATGTATGTAGGTATGTAGGTATGTCTATCTTTTATCTTTTGAGCTCGAAGGAATTTCGAGAGAATCTCCGATGAAATAAAATAAACTAGGTAGGTACCTACATAAAAATGCACTGATTTTGACAGATCGAAGTGTAAGTTTAAGATGACAATATCTCGAGATCGATCGAGATCTACACGTTACTAAGCACGTAATTTGGATAAGAGTTACCTGGCGCACAAATGTTATACAGTCTGCAAGTTGAAGATACTGACGCTCGGAAGATGTGAAGCCAAAACACGTGCCAAAGGGAAATAAATACCATGGTAGCTCGCGAATGACTACATCATGAAAAAGTCATTCAATGGGATTAAATGAACTTATAGGGGTGTAATAATGACTATAATGCAGCTAAGCCATATTTAATCAGCATGCAACCTAACTCTGACCGGCAGAGGGAAAAATAAAATCATTTCACGGTACACCCTGGCGCTTCCCCATAAGCACACTGTCTAGTTAGTCAACACCCCATGCTTCATTCCCTTGGGACGAAAATTGTTTTGAACACAGCCCAACTTGGACTGCGCCCAAAAAGGCCTTATTCAAGTATTTTCATTTAATAAACAACTTCGCCTTTGCTACACAAGTACACACACACACAGTTCTAATTAAAATCACGTGAAGCTTAAGTAAACAATGATTTACATTTTGCTGACGTTCATTTTCGTTACGCGAAAATAAGTTGAACGATGTTTTTTTCATAATAAACCAGTAGTTTTAATTAAAAATATTCGGTGAGAGATGAAATGAGTTAATTGAGCGCATAGCAGGGGATAAGAATGTTTAATCACCCCAAGACTAGTCCTACACCTTTCATTTAGATAACCTAATTTGATTTGGAACTTCAAAGTAAATCCAAATCAAGTTTACTATCGCTTACTCCAATATTTTATATTTAATTTGCTTCGGACACGATTGAGTAATAACCAAACAGGTATGTACCTAATGGCGAACTCTTGCGATACGCTTACGAGTAATTTAGCTCAACTCAGTCGATGCGACGATTGTATAATGTCATCTGGCTAGATAGAAACGTGGGAATCGATTTATCGCTCTAATTTAACACGTGGATTAACGTGTTTTAATTTGAGACGTACAACAAAATATCTAATCAACAGTAAGTGAGGCAACAGTTGAAGGATAGATGCAAAATGTACAATCGCAACTGGAGTAGATATCGCCAGAAACATATCACAGGATTCACAGGGTTTTTTTTAAATTGATGGTATTTCTTCAAATGACCTCCCGCTCTGGGCGGAGCGAAAGGGTGTGTCCGACTTCTACTGACTAAAAACCACCCATGTTCCTTCTTAGCCCTTTATGTTTTGAACAAGCGCAGCATCTCACTGGGCTTACGATATTGTTGTTTTTTTGGATTGGACCTACTCTTCATGTTGCCCTTATCACCATAATTGAGCATAGACCACCCCATAAGATTTAGGTACATACATTCAAGCAAGCTAACTAATTAGAAATCTAATTAGGTAGCCCGTCATTTAGATTACCAAAAAATTTTGGACACGTATTTTTTATTTTTTCACGTAACCAAACAATGAAGACGATAAAGTGCTTTGAAAACTGGTGTGACGTCATACTCTAAGACATTAGTATGACATTTTTTAGCGCTCAGTGACGTTACCAACCCCCACTCATATCTTTGACATTGATCTTCGTCAATTTTTATTGATTTGATAAAACAAAAAGTACGCATCCAATATTTTTAGATAATCTAACAGACGGACTAATTAGAATCACATTTTTTGAAGTCAGTAAACATCCCAATTCACCCTCTCCGTTCTGTTCCCTGCCAGGGACGCCCTGAGCCAAGGCTCGGTACCCCACAGAGCCTCTAGCGTGTAGTCGCTTAGTTTTTAAGTCTTGTTTTGACCCTGGCTGGAGCCTTACACTCAAGGCCCTCCAAGATGGTTGACCTGCGAGATGCTATTTATAAAAAATATATATCTATGGCCTGATGAAGTGACGTCGTCGACGTCGCGTTATAACGATGCATATTATTATAGTGACGTACTCATTGGTCATTTTTCGTTCGTTTAATTTTTGAGAAGCTACGTGTGTATTATTACGTTCAGCCACAGCACATAACTGCAGAGGTCGGACAATAAATGATGTTAGTCAAAAGCAAAATCAAATCGACCTCTGATTATTTCTAGATCTATGTTTATAGGCTTTAATTAAACTAGCTCAGCACAGACTATGATGGAAACACAATCGAAGTAAAAGCACGCATTCTGCGCACACTATATAATCACTCATCTCAAACAAGATGGAAAACCGAACTCCGAGTAGTGATGCAATGCACGATCTGAACGTCATATTATGATACTAAATATATCGATATAACATAAATAGTCAAAGTATTTATTTGTATGTTTTTTGGTGATGTGTGGTCTTGCAGTAAGGTTATGTACCAATAACATAATGTGTTACGCCGATATTTTGGACCGATACAAACGAATACGACACAATGCTTGGATTTATATAAAAATACCCGTATCGAAATGAATGTATCGAATTGTACCACATTGTCGTAAATTGCATTATCAGTTAATATAAAATAATACATGACAAACAACACAAGTGGGATACAAAAAGAAAACCTGTGATTTTGCCTAGATTTTTAAAGGATTTATAAACCATCATCATCTTCCTGCCCAAGTAATCCCATGTTACTTGGGGTGGGCGAAACATGTTTTTACTCCATTTTCTGTAGTAGGTACCATTCCTCACACAATTCACAAATCGTTTCCTTGGTCTTTGTCCATCCATCAAAATTTACATTCATCACTGTTTAGTCACATGCGGTTTGTCCCTCCTCGTCACATGTCCATACCAAGACATAATTAAGTATTATAAATATAGATCATATTATATTTTTATCGATCGTAAGTATCGATCCAAATGCAAGTACCGCGCATCCCTAGCTCCGAGAATCCATAATAAATATCTACGTTCACTCGTCTCAAGTTGTTTACCCATTTCGCAAGTTCGTAACATGAAAGAACTTATATTGTACCGTCAACAAAATGGATTATTACTAAGAGGGTATTGCCCTCGAGTATTCGATAAAAGGGTAATAGAATATTGGGATGTTCAAAGACTAGAGATATTTTTGCTGAATATCTCGTATAGTTTGTTACGAATGATTTTGGTGAGGTCTATTCAAATGATTGTTACCAATATTGATAAGTACTGGCTAGTTTTGCTGTAAATCCCATGTAATATTCACATCAATAAACAAATATAGGTACATGGGCCGTGGTGTCTGCCTGGGAAGCAAAAAGGAGTGAGTTTATGTACCTATAAAAAAAAACAAAAAACTGTTTGAAACTGTAGCTCATCGCGAAAATAAACTGTAAGTAGAGTTATGTGTATTAAAGTTGTTTTTCCAAAAACATAATCTGTTTACATGTTTAGAAACTAAATCGCGAACGTAGCGTAGTTTAGTCGATACTTGGGCAACATACATGAAAGTTTGGTGACCTCTTTTCTTTACGATACATCTTCAAGAGTTATGGATTCTCCTAAGAGCGTTTTATTTTTATTGCAGTTTCGACGATGTACACAGAATACAAGATAAACAGTGTATTTGGTTAACGATTATCGATACTTTAAGGGTGTATATTATACTCAGTAAATCTATGCAAATATATATATACTTCTATACTAATATTCTAAAGCTGAAGAGTTTGCTTGTTTGTTTGTTTGAACGCTAAGATCTCAGGATCAACTGATTGGAATTGAAAAAATCTTTTTGTTATATAGGTAGTCGCTTTACCGAGGAAGGCTTTAGGCTATATAACATCACGCTACAACCAAAAAGAGTGGAGCATAAATGAAATGTGTTGTTAAAAGGGGAAACGATATTCCATATTGAGAGCTTCCGGTGCGTGCGCTGCGAATATGGTTTAAGTTATGCAAATATGATTTATGAAAGAAATGTTCCTCTTTAAGGTGGAAGCTCACATCTGGCCCGCGAAATTCTAATTTTCTTACGTTTTTGGCAATTTGCAGGCCAGTGCTTGGTTGTATGTTTATGAAAATTTGATTTGCGACTGTAAGACGTATGAAGTTACCGAATTATAACTATCAAAATTGCTAACTACTAAAGAACGACGACTAAATTACTAAAGAATGACTTTTACATGCAAAAATCAATCTTGACATGAAAATGAACTTGGAGGGTTGTATTGATAATTTTGATGGTTATAATTCGGTAACTTCATACGTCTTACAGTCGCAAATCAAATTTTCATAAACATACAACCAAGCACTGGCCTGCAAATTGCCAAAAACGTAAGAAAATTAGAATTTCGCGGGCCAGATGTGAGCTTCCACCTTAAAAGTTCTACTAAAAAGTCCGCGACAGCTTAATATCTATATATTAAGATTAACACACTGTAACCATTTTTTACCATTAAAATGTTAGGTTCAATAGAGTTATTTTTTGCGAAGCTTATTTAACCCATATGGTATTAATCTATATCTAAATAAATGGGTTTATTAGAACGGAAATTTAATAAAGAATATTTGAGCTTTTTCCTTTATATAGTTTAAACAAATATCTTAGAAGATATCGCAATGTAAAAATGTCCGCGCGACTAAAATTCTATCACCATTGGAAAGCTACATTCACCCTGAGTAACATAGGCTACTTTTTATCCCTGTATTGCCACGGGAACTGGAACTACGCGGGTGAAACCGCGTAACGTCCGCTAGTAAAATTATAAAGCTGAAGAGTTTCAGCTATGACCAACAATAAATGAATTTGAGGTTGATTGAATGTTTGTTTGGTTGAACGGGCTAATCTCTTATGTGTTGGTTAGTCCATTTATATAATCTTGGCAGCTCAGCTTGGCGCCTACATTCATTAATTTAAGTTTAAACAAATGTACTTACATAATTATTTCTCTTTTAACACAACTCCACATAATGCTCAAAACTTCCTCATATGCAATGAGATAATTAAGTTAATTATCTTAATCTCAATTATTTTAAGCCAGGTTAAAATAACCCATGACTAATTATCATATTTATTTATACCCACTTTTCCTGTTTCTCTTTATTTGTAAACATTCCATTCAGTCATTATTTTGCGCCTAATTGTCGGTCTTTATTCATAAATAAATTAATTCATTTATTTATTAAATCCACGTGTGTCCTATTGACATAATTTTTATTGACCTACGTATGTTAATAATATTATTGCAAAGTTACCGTTTTCACCTATTCGAAATATATAAAATATAATAATAAGCAGTGGAAAATGCCTCTTTTTTGGGTTGGTGGGAAATCATCAAATAACCCCTCCCGCTCTGGGCAGAGTGGGAGGGAGTGTCAGACTTCTTCTGACTAAAAACCACCCATGTTCCTGCTTAACTCTTGTGCCAAGGCCGCGGTATCACTTTCGAACAACCCGCAGCCCTGACGGGCGTCGGCCCTTGCTGGCACCTTCCATGTTGCTGACATCTCTTTGAGGCGCGCGTGGAACACGTTCGCGCCGTGGCCATGCGTGGCTTGTTGTCGTCGTGAGGACGGACGGCGAGCTAGCCCATTACTCACCGTCCACAGGCCCGCGTCTACGGTGGCCGGAAGCCATCACGTGGCCCCCGACGCCCTGAGCGTATCCCACGGAGGCTGGGACAAGAGGTTCTCTCACGTTCCGCCACCTCACTGTTTCGCAGCTCTCTTGGCGCTTTGATGGAGACCGGGCTAAACACATAATACCGCACTTTTTTTTTTAAACTGCTGCCGCCTCGTTTGATTTTGGGATAACTCAATTTAAATTGTCATCGACACGGTAAGAAGAAGAACCACTAGGTGCAAAAACAAAATCGTCAAGATAGAACATGACGTACGAGTAGATAGAAGTGTCCGTACACTAAGTAGGGCCGACAAAGTTAGGCAGAACTTACGCTGTAGTTTGTCGATCTTAAACTTTAAGTTCGAATCTAGACGTAGACAACTTAAAAGTAGTTTGCTGGGTAGTCTCTTGAGCTTTTTCTACACAACTCAGTGGTAAAGGCTCTAGACAGTTTTTTTATTGTAGGAGGATGATATGCAAGGAAAGAAGCTCCTGAAGACAGCCTGGTACGGTTTTCTCTGACTAAGACCAATATTGATTACAGATTGGGAAATACGTGTTCTTGAGAGGAAATTCCAAGTCCAGCCACCATAGACCTTCAGATAGGGCAGCTGATAACAGCTGGATTTAAGTGGTCACTTTCATCTTGAGAAAACCCATCTGTTGACTGTTATTCAAAGATAAACTGAACAATGACATTGATTCACCTATGCATTTTCTGTCATACATGATCAAGCAACAATCGGTCATGACGGTCAACCTCTAGACGCAGGTAATATTACAGTGCACAAGTGAAGTGGGTGCGTGCAAACACAGATGTTCTCTTCTCTCACTATCATTAGTATGAGCATAGCTAGTGCTATGCTATGCACGTATTTAACAAAGTACTAGTAATGTAATGTACCAAAGAATGAGAACAATTAAAAAAATCATCTTCAATATTCGGGTTAGATCTACAAGGTCCATTGAATTGTGCTTTGGAATCGTGGGAATGAATAAATTCTATGAATTAGTTTCATTGTTCTGTCTTTAAGAGCATTTCAAGAATCTTGGAAAATCTGTCTAAATTATAAAAAAACACTGCCATGGTCTGTTTGCTGTCAAGTTAGAAAAAGCTAAGTGAAAATTATGCAGAAAAAATTTTCAATTACACAAAACCAAATGACGTGTATTATTTTAACAGATTTTAAAACATAGTCAGGTTATTTGTTAAATGTAAGGTCATGGTTATGGCCTGTTCCTTCTCAAAAAGAGAACACCCTACCCAAATCTCAAAAACTCAGGACCTTGTGTACAGTAGTTGCGACTACAAGACCGAGAAGGTCCACAGCAACTTAATATTATATAATTTATTTATAGTACAAGGTTCATTACATGAATATTCTTTATTTTTTAGAGTAGGTTACTGTTTAACATTTAGACCATAAAATCCGTACAACATGATCTAGATTAGATTTGGCCACTATAACATTTTATTTACCGATAAGATGTCTGTATTTTATCAGTTATTCTAAAACATTGATAACATTTTATCTAGTTCTATAAACTAATTTAATTGTGTGTAAAACAAATTATTCTTGGCTTCTGTCTGTGGCCTTGTGGACAGTAGAAAATAAAATCAATCAATCAATCAATTTATTCAATTCAGTTAACAGTGAAAAAGTAAACTGAGATAAAGCATACCAATTAGTTTAAAATAATTGGCACAACCTAATTTGGGCACTAACCACAACAGTATTTGCCAAGCACAGTGGTTGATTTTGGTCCATGACATATACATGATGATCATAATATGTGGACAGTCGGTTTCCGCACGCAAAATACGCGCATTGGGCTTGGAGGTGCGGACACCAGCCCGTTGTACTTATACTTATGTGGAGAGTCCCCATTGCTGTCGGTTTCCGCACGCAAAATACGCGCATTGGGCGTGGAGGTGCGGACACCAGCCCGTTGTACTTATACTTATGTGGAGAGTCCCCATTGCTGTAAGGGTACAGGGACAATGTCGGCAGACCTTCAGCCAGAACTGTGTATGACTTTTAGAAGATTGTGGAGACGACTTGGATGTAGACCTGTACAGACCAGGGGGTCTAAAATGGCCACTTTAGCAGATCATAATATGAATTGCGTTTATAAACGTAAATTGGATTTTTCATAATGGTAGCTGCGTCTGTGACCATTTTACGAATTTTGACGCAATTCATATTATTTTCCTAAAAGATCTATTTTCCTAAATTGTAAGAAAAGCAGTTACTATTATGAAAACTCCATTTTATGTTTTTTAACGCAATTCATATTGTGATCTACTAAAGTGGCCACTTTAGACCCCCAGGGAAGTATGGTGGAGTATCCAGTTACAATATTGATTTTCTTTTGTCTCTATCCTGAATATAAGTCAAGGAATTCAGATCAGGTTTCTATATTATACATAGGGTAGAGGGGACACTGAAGTGAAACTGGTTGCAACATACTCAGTATATAATATAATTCTTAGCTTAGAAATATTATATGGGTTTAGAAAAGCATGTAGTTACCATTTTCAGTTCTGTGAATAAGATTGTGTTTTTGAGAGCTCAGTCACAGTTGACAATAAATAATATATTATTATCATGGTCTACAAATAAAGCAATGTACACATATAATTAATGTAATGTGACTGATAATAATTTAAAAGAAAATTACCAAAACTAGATGGTAGTACATTTGGTTCCAGTATCTTATCATTATCAAACATTTGTTTTAGCAATATACAGTGTGATTCTTTATAATGTGCACATATCGAAATGAGGGAATCTATGCTTAATTTTATCGATGGAAAAAATATTTAAAAAAATCTAAATATTTTTTAATATTTTTTATGGAATTTTCAAAAATGTTGTCCGCTGTTGTGACCCCAATGTAAACAAAACGGTGTAACTTTTAAACTAAATTATCTATCGCGATGAAACAATTTTATGTAAAAAGTTATGAAAAAAAAAAGTTTTTTTGATCAAAAAACGTGTTTATTTTCAATTGAGGGTAGTTTTTTTCCACAATTTTCATTTTACGAGGACGCCTAATTGCTTCCAATCATTATGGAGTTTGTTTCATCGCGATAGATAATTTAGTTTAAAAGTTACACCGTTTTGTTTACACTGGGGTCACAGTAGCAGACAAAATTTTTAAAAATTCCATTTAAAATATTAAAAAATATTTAGATTTTTTTTAATAATTTTTCCGTCGATAAAATTAAGCATAGATTCCCCCATTTCGATATGTGCACATTATAAAGAATCACACAGTATGAATAGAACACCATCTTGAAATGTGGTGTTAATATAGTAATTATGATAAAATTCATGGAATGCCCTACTTATGTGAATTACTAGGCAAAGATCACTCCCCCCCCCATACTCTGCCTAACCAGGGTGTCTGCCTGACCAGTGTGCATATAATTATGTAGTTATGATTACCGCATTTATGCATTGCACTGGTAGTCCACAATTTATATTTTAGTTTTTTTTTTATATTGCCATGTTCAACATTACTTTAACATCTTCAAAATTTAAACTCAAATAAGATTTTATTCTTAACTTATTGTAAAATCTGTGTTTGTAAAATTCACAACTAAGACGTTGTAGAAAGCACTGCAGTTAAATAAACAGTTGGTGTAGTAAAATAATTAAGAACTTTCTAAATCTAAGAAAAAAATAATTAGATATCTCTGTAATACAATATTTTAGTTGGGAAATAGAAATTTAAACTTATAGCAAGCATGTAACAATATCAAACGATAAAGTAAAAAATATTATAAGCGCAATAAACGTGAAAGGCGATGAAAAAAATACATAAAAATTGTTTTACCTCAGACAACAAAGGGGCTCTGTCCAAATGTTCTGATGAGGCGAAGGCCGACTCGAAGTAAGGCCCGCGGCTTCTGGATTCGTATCGGGAGCCCCCATCGTCCCACATACGAGCTTCGAGCTCATCAGACATTCTGGCGCCGACAATCGCAAAAAAATAACAAGCAAAATCCTTCACTTGGTTTAACACATTTTTTCCCCGAACTACACACAAAACTCGCGCCCGTGTCACAGAATATCGAAGGCTATATAAATTTAAAAATATATTATCGTAGAAGTATTGTGTTTTATTAGCGTACGAGATAATACGGCGATAAATATCAGTGGACTCTGTTCGCGTATTCCTCTGGCGACGGAACTTGCGTTTTGAAACTAGAATCGGCGAGATAATTTATCAGTGACGTTTCTTGACAGCTTGTTTGTATCTCCGACTCTTTTGAAGGAAAAACTATATAACTGACCCAAGTATACTGAATTCACTGCAAAATCCTTATTTATTGAATTAGTTCAAATGAGATTTAAATAAACTATTTTTGATTTTGAATAGCCTAAAAAGGGTTTGGGATTTGGTTTCTGAACAGTCGTGGACAGTGCGGTGACAGCTTGACTGACAGCAATCGATATGAATGCGTTCACTGACGCATTCAAAACGAATACATTTGAATAAAATTCATTTACATTTTTTTACTACTTGCGAAGTTTATTGACGTTTTACTCATCAGTTTTATTTTTTAAGCACCTGCATGTACTACCTTGTACAGCCTTCGTCGTAACAATATTCAGGGTCATTTATCCGGTACTAATCTAACTCTACTTACAACATTATAATCATTATAATATTAACCCGTTGAACAAAGCCAAAGTAGTCTTTAAGGTATGATCGTAGTCCTAGGCTAAGAAGGAACATGTGTGGTTTTTAGTCAGTAGAAGTCTGTCACTCCCTTTCGCTCTGCCCAAGAGCGGGAGGGGTTATTTGATGATTCCCCCCCCCCCCCAAAAGGTAATCGTAGTAGATCTTTTTGAGTGCTGCCTTCAAAGAGTATATAATAATATAGATGGAAGCTGCCTTCTTCGTGGGCAAAATGAGGGCCTTTATGTAAACATCTATGTGTGTTAATTAAATATGTTTTCTACTTCTTTTTTTCTTTTCCTTTTGTAAGGCTAAGATGTAACCCAGCCGCTGCGGGAGACGCTCTGGGCATCGGGGTCACGTGATGGCTTTCGGCCACCGTAGGCGCGGGCCTGTGGACGGTGAGTAATGGGCTAGCTCGCCGTCCGTCCGTCTTATGACAACGACAAGCCGTGTCGACGCGCGACGGTGCGTTCGTGTTCCACGCGCACCTCAAAGAGACGTCAGCAACATACAAGGGCCGACGCCTGGGGCTGTGGGTTGTTCGAAAGAAATACCGCGGCCTCGGCCGGCACAAAGGGCAACGAAGAACATGGGTGTTTTTTAGTCAGTAGAAGTCTGACACTCCCTACCACTCCGCCCAGAGCGGGAGGAGTCATTTCATGGAATTCCCACCTTCCAAAAAAAAAACAGGCTAGGATGTAAAGTCAAGACAAAACAAACCAAAATTCGATTCATTGTTTATTGAAATATCTTCTCCATAAAAATTACAAGTTTAATTAAATTACACAAGATGACAAAATATAACAATATTATTACAACAACATGCCATTTCAAATAACACTGCGGAAATAAAAAATATTATATTCTTAACGAATTGCCGCTTATTTTTCGGAAGCGGTAGACGCTAAAGAGGTAGATAGAAAGGCAAAGTACTGCATGGTTCTTTAATTTACTACATTACACAGAAGGTATGCTTTGTTATGGCTTAATATCGTGAATATTTAGATAAAGTGAAAAAAGCCATAGACAAATCTACAAGGTTTAAAACAGCGCCTTCCTGTTAATGTCATTGAAACGAATCATGTGCAATAAAGAATAGCACATATCACATTAGACAAATCAATCACCTTCCTCTAAAAAAATAAAGTAAATTAAAAATAATATACATTTTTTTGTCAAAAGATTTACAAGATAAAAGAGTTGCGGCTTTAAATGCTATAACAGTTTATATTCGCAATGTTATTCCTATGGATATGGAGTATCCGGCCGTCTCGAGTCGTCGTTTAGAATCTGTACTGGAAACGGAACTATACATTAGCGATTGAGTTTCTGAGGATATAAGAGCAATTTTTGTATTCCCACCATGAAAAAACAATAATTAAAATCGGTTCAGTAGTTTTATAGCAAACTGCGGACACACATACATACAGTTCAAATACAGAACCTACTTTTATCAAAGTCGGTCTAAACTATAGACAAACTTGACCACAGAAGGATTTTAAACCATATATTAAAGACAAAAATTCAATATTGGCTGACACAACAATTAGTTTTTTTTAATAAAGCAGATCAAGGACCTGTTTTGTGTGACAATATCGTTGGACCGCTTGGTCTAGAGTGACAGCCAATGCAAGGGTCAATGTCACAACTGAATCAATTGTTGTAGCATTTATTACTGAGTAAAATATTTTAGTTGATGGCCAAAGAATAAATGATTACAATGTACGATTATAGAATTTATAAACAAATTCTGAAAGGGCCGCAGAAAGCAAAAATTAAACTGTTTAATTAATTCTGACCGTACATTTTGGTAATAGAGTTAGCAAAAGTTTTATAAATTCAATAACCCTCCTTTTTTCCTTCGCCGCAGTCGGGTAAAACCCCGTTTTTTAAAAACCCAAATACCAATGCAAACACACTTACAAACTTGTCAATTCCATGACCAGGAACATGGCATAGGATCACAGAAACAAACCATTCTCTTCTTAAACTATAGGGGCTAGAACTAAGCGTCTCGCGACTTTCTCACCAATACGTTTTGTTATGTCGCGAGCGCAAGTCGCTGCGATTTGTCGGACATTGTAGAAGTAGGTAATTGAGACAAAGAACCAGCTTTATTATAATAAGTTCACAAAATAGTTATGTAATCTCAATTGCTTTTTATTCTCGCTAACGTAACTGTTACTGCCGCACTCAGAGACCTTTAATGATAACTTAGGCCATCACTTAGTAAAGGTTTTGACAGTTTTGTCATACAAAAGTATGTCAAATATTTACTAAGTGACGGCTTAAGTAATCATCTCTGAGCACCGCAGTTAGACCATGGCATGGGTTAAGCAACACTTGTCGAGGTCATTCCATGGATGGGTGACCGTTGTTAAATGTCAAGACCACTCCCTGCCTCAGAAACCTCGTTATACCATCCCAGCTGTAAAAGCTCTAATCAGAAGCCAGAAAGTGTGACAAGAAATCTTATTTTGTTACCTATAATAATCGGAACATTGGTTTTTGGCAAAATTGGAAGACTTGCAAGTTGCCCAGCAGTGGGAACATAGTTGCATATTTTGCCAAAAAAACATAACTTCAGTTAAAAGTCTAAACGGTTTCCGTTTCTACTAAGGCGAAGGTCAAAACACAAATTAGAATAAAAAACCCAATTTGTTCTTGAGCATGTCTTATATGAATAACAAGAAGAGTCCGACAAATCGCATGCGTTAGTCATCAATGGAATGCTAATATATACTTTACATTAGTCAATCGTCAAATATACAGGCGCATACTAAAAACTAAGCTAGCCTTGAAAATCGTATGTGAATAGAATTAAGATCATAATGTTATCCTACATTTAATACTGCATGTATAGGACAAGTGCGGTAAGATTTTGACGATACAGTGCTTCGAAAACTCGTGTGACGTCACTTTTCAGTACATGTTTGAAGTGAAAACTTCTTTTGGGATAGGTAAAAAATGTTAAACTCGCGTCAGGAAGGATACTTTTTGACTATTGACCTGATCGAAAATTCGTAAGACGGCACAGGGCGCTTGCGATAGCGCAATAAACGAATATTTGTATTTAACCACATAAATGATAGTACTTTTATGCTGATAAATAAAGCAATTCGTACGAAATTTTTCCCTTTACATTTCAAAATATTTAAAAACACACAAAGTTAATGTTCAAGTTTTCACTTCTGTCGGCATTCCCGGAGTGCAACCTGTTGTTTTTTTTTTTTTTGGAAATCTGACGTCACAAAGCCCCCACATGATCTTTGGCGCGGTTTATCTTCGTTGTTTCTTATTAATTTGTAAAAACCATAAACACTCTCCAATATTTTTAACCGACTTCAAAAAGGAGGAGGTTCTCAATTCGTCGGAACCTTTTTTTATGTCGGTAATCTAACTGACGGACTAAACACAATCATTTTTCTTTAGTTAGGAAAGTACCCAATTCTTTAGTAATAAATTGAATTATTCAAACACAAGATTCAGGCTTACTTAGGTTCAAATACTCGCCTAATACTTAAACATCTTGATAGACACTAAGCAAAAATAGCATCGAGTTTGGTCTAACGAGTTGTCTTATGTACTTACATCATTATTTATATAGCCTGATAAATTACTTGATCGTCGGGCCGTTCATCAATAAAATAAAAAAGGAAACTTCAAGCCTGTATTCCTGAAGGGAACCGGCAGAGGTGTAAAGCAAATGCTCTGGCTGAATCAATTTAAACTTTGACTTTATTCAAGCGTTTAACAAAAATGAATCTTATGTGTTTAATTTTAATGTTCAAATTCGTACGGATCACAGTCGCTTATATGCATTTGCACGTTAACACGTTACGAATAAGGATCATTTTCGTATGAAATGCTACTGTGTATTTCTTGTGTAAAGTCTGTTTATTTATATATTTACTAGACTACATAAATAACCTCCATAAGACTTTAAATTTCATTATTAATTGTACAATTGGACATCTCATGTCTTTGTTCAAAGACTCAAAATGAACTCTATGTCAAAAGGAATAAAGTAAGATTTTAAACTGTGGTAGACTTGGATTGATGTGTCCTAATAGAAAAAAAGAGGTCGCATGTAAGATGTTATTAAGCAGGCGTCTTTATACTAGTGTTGTTTTTTAAAACTAAGTTATTTTAAATATAATATATTTCTACTGAAATATCTATGCTTTGCACTATATCGCGATACGTCACACAAATACTATATTTTTGGCCAATCAATAGTTACCATTCTTTTGAACTTTCATCAAATCCATTAATATACATCTCAAATTGTTTAAATATATTTAAGAGAGCTGAACACTTGAATAATAATTAATATATTATTACAATCAACTACATAATATATTGAAACAGTGATCATTTTAGAAATTCCCTATCTCATAGCTACCTCAACCATAAATATATTCACAATAAATATAATTTGACTACATATCTCTCAAAATATCAGTAAGTACATACTATATTAGACTCAAACAACAATCCAATATATATTTTATCACACATTTTACGAATAGAAATCTCTAAATGCATTTTAGTAACCTTTAAACTAATGGAAGCTTCTGATTGGTTGACCAAAAGAACTGCCAACCAATGGTCGGGCTCAGATTTGGTTGTCATAAGACGTTAACTTTGTCCGCCTGTGTACAATGTATGTATTAAATAAATAAAAAAATGATATTCGCAGGCTACCTTACCGTAAAATCCCTTACAAAAACAACACCAGTACAAGAACGCTGCAGCTAGTGTACCCATCTCAAGCAGACACGAGATGAGAGTGAGAGAAAGGAGCAGTTAGACGACGACTACGAGCGGCAGATCCCCGATCATAAAGACGACGGCGGCGGCAGGGCGCGCGCGGCCGCCAGACCTCCCGCGTCCAAGCGCGGCCAGTCGACGAACTCCTTGCCGTGTCTGAGGACAACGGAATACGATTAGTGCACATATCACCACAGTAATATATGACGGACTAGCTTTTGCCCGTGGCTTCGCCAGCGTGAATGTCGGAAATTTTGCATACAAACTTGCATCTCCTGTTTCACCCCCTTGGGGGTTAAATTTTGAAATAAGGGCAAGGCAGGGCAAGGGCGTCATAAGATATTGTAAGTGATACCGCGGCCTTGACATAAAGGGCTAAGAAGGAACACGGGTGGTTTTTAATCAGAAAAAGACTGACACTCCCTTTCGCTCTGCCCAAGAGCGAGAATAATCGCCTCTAACTAAGGGTGTGGCCTGTGCGTTGATCCTCAGTCAGTCAGCTTTGCCTTTTATATATACAGATTAACCTGAATTTATAGAAGAAGTCTGAAAGTGGCGCCGGTATGGACATGTAATGCGAGGGAATTAGGAAATTTCTGAATATGGGTAAATATGTAGGATTATGAATATGTATTATAAATACAGTGTGATTCTTTAAAATGTGCGCATATCGAAATGAGGGAATCTATGCTTAATTTTATCGATGGAAAAAATATTTTAAAAAATCTAAATATTTTTTAATATTTTTTATGGAATTTTCAAAAATGTTGTCCGCTGTTGTGACCCCAATGTAAACAAAACGGTGTAACTTTTAAACTAAATTATCTATCGCGATGAAACAATTTTATGTAAAAAGTTATGAAAAAAAAAAGTTTTTTTGATCAAAAAAAGTGTTTATTTTCAATTGAGGGTAGTTTTTTTCCACAATTTTCATTTTACGAGGACGCCTAATTGCTTCCAATCATTATGGAGTTTGTTTCATCGCGATAGATAATTTAGTTTAAAAGTTACACCGTTTTGTTTACACTGGGGTCACAGTAGCAGACAAAATTTTTAAAAATTCCATATAAAATATTAAAAAAAATTAGATTTTTTTTAATAATTTTTCCGTCGATAAAATTAAGCATAGATTCCCCCATTTCGATATGTGCACATTATAAAGAATCACACTGTATAAGTAGAGGAAGACAAAAGAAACGATGGATGGACTGTGTGAAGGATGATATGGCTAGGAAGGAGATGTCTCATGAGATGAAAAGTAATCGAGAGGTATGGAAGAAGAAAATATGCTGCGCCGACCTACCTGAATATACTGACACAGTAATATGTGACGTGTGTACCTGAATATAAAGGTGGGGGTCGCAGTGACGGCGGCTCCCCAGAACATGAGGTACAACAACACTTCGCTACAACTGATGCAACTATTTGACACAGTAATATGTGACGTGTGTACCTGAATATAAAGGTGGGGGTCGCAGTGACGGCGGCTCCCCAGAACATGAGGTACAACAACACTTCGCTACAACTGATGCAACTATTTGACACAGTAATATGTGACGTGTGTACCTGAATATAAAGGTGGGGGTCGCAGTGACGGCGGCTCCCCAGAACATGAGGTACAACAACACTTCGCTACAACTGATGCAACTATTTGACACAGTAATATGTGACGTGTGTACCTGAATATAAAGGTGGGGGTCGCAGTGACGGCGGCTCCCCAGAACATGAGGTACAACAACACTTCGCTACAACTGATGCAACTATTTGACACAGTAATATGTGACGTGTGTACCTGAATATAAAGGTGAGGGTCGCAGTGACGGCGGCTCCCCAGAACATGAGGTACAGCAACACTTCGCTGGTGTAACGTTGCGGCAGAGTTGCGCTTGCGCAGAACATTGACATCGCTACTAGCAGGACTGATGGGAACTAGAAGAAATGAAAAAAAAACATAGCTAGAAGTAACATAACATTTCGTTGGGTGTCTGTGACTGATGTTTCTGAGCGACAAATAGAGTGTGTTAAAATACCCTTCACGAAAGGCACTTGTTCTCCACGCCCCATTTCGATAATTTTATTGGTCTGGACCATGCTTGGGAACCTTCTAGTTACGGTCAGTTTGGAGGTCAAAGATTTAAATTTTGATCAATTTTTTTTTTTAATACTAGTTTTAAGTCTTTACTTAAATTGGCTACTTGTCTACTGTTAAAAATTCACGAAAATTTTATGTTATTTCAAATAACTAACAGAAATAACACGATGTGTGAAAAAAATAATTACATCGATAAAGAAATTGTACTATGCTTTAGTAGTTTTTGGTGGGGGCACTTCTTATCCTTGTAGCGGCTACTAGCGTAGTTCCCGTTTCCGTGGGAATACAGGGATAAAAAGTAGCCTATGTCACCCGGGGATAGAGTAGCTTCCCAACGGTGAAAGAATTTTTCAAACCAGTCCAGTAGTTTCGGAGCCTATTCGTTACAAACAAACAAACAAATCTTTCCTCTTTATAATATTAGTGTAAATAACAAAACCCTCCATCTCGTGCAAAAAGAGGTAAACAATCTAGTTTTAACTTACTGTAATATATTTCCAGTCTCTATCCCGGCGCAGTGGACACGGCAGCGTGTTGCCCTCACCGTCCGCTATCACGTATTTACCAAGGAACAGGTCGATGGAGTCCTGGGAATAAAATGTTATCATTGTTACTAATATAATATTAGGTACATAACTACACTATATTTTTATAAATATTGTTACGAGCTGGGTATGGGATAAATAAAAACACCACTACCAATTAAACACACGAATTAACTTTATTACTCACAAAACATTTATACACAATCACTTCAACACTACTGAATACTTTATCGTACTAGATTTCTCTTAGAACCTTTCGTTGTCTCGCTAAGCAAAGTAGACTGACTGCTCGACCTTTGTCGGTCCTTTTATACCCAAACGCACAAAATAAGTTCGAGAAAATTCCCTATTATTCCATAAAGCATTCACAAAACCATTAACAAAAAAATAAACTTAAAGATAAAAGAACCAACAAAAAAGAAGATACTTTACGCCCTCGGCCTACAGTCGAAATTACATGTCAATTGTCGCTGACGCCGCGCGCGGACTAACTACCTACAGAATGTAAGTAGGTACATACTAGAATTTACGGGTACTTCAGTTATTAGCGAGGTCTCCCGAAGATTCTAGATGACCGACGTAACAATATTTAACGTAAAAAACTGCTCCTCAACGCTGTCAGCCGGTAATGTGAACAAGAGACTGGTGTCATTGACACTTTGTATGGCAACACTTAGCCTAGAGCTGTCACGGGAAGAGTCAACTAGGCGTTTCGAAATTTCGTAAAACAGGCTGTGAGCACTCGGACCCCACTGTCCCAGAGTTTTAATCCCAAACGGCTCTAAAATTTAGTTTTTTTGTTCATTTTGTAAATTACCTGTTGCCTCTTTGAATCGCATTTTTTTTACACGGAACTCCAATCCTTTATACTTATAATATAAAAAAGTAGTAAGTTACTCATGAAAGCATCAGTTATCTGCCAACAAAAATCCAGTCAGAGCCGGTCCAGCCGTTTCAGAGATTAGCCGAATAAAACAGATGAACCAACAGACAAATAAAATGCTTTTCATTTTTCATAAGGACCTTCATACATCAGTAAAATCTGTTATACTGAAATTACAAAGTCTCAAAAGATATTTTTTTTGACATACCTGTCTGAATCCATCGCTGAAGTTATTCTTATAGTATCTGGTGAGCGAGTTTATCCCGTCTCGCATGAGTCCGAAATGTGTCCGCTTGCCTGTCCGCGTGAAGTCCGTCTTGAGCGCGCCGGTGCCCGAGTACTGCGTGGATATTGTGTCTGCGTGGTCTGCCCATACCTGCCGGGGTTACAACACAGCTTTAATTGGCGATATGAAAATCCTTAAACAGACTGCATGCTCAAGTACTTGTTCGGCCCGTCATCGTCATTGCGATATATTGGGGTTCAAGTTCTAAGTATATTTCAAACAAAATATGAATTGTTATGTGAATGAATAAATGAAATGTAGTTTTTTATAACACAAGTTTTCAATGTTATAACTTTTAAAACAAACCTCTTTGACCTCCCATACTATGAATAGTATGTATGGTATGGGAGGTGCATCTATCACCCCAATGTGTTGTGTGCGTTCAAGTTCAATTGAGTCCTACCGTTATACGTGATTTTTCACCCCCACAAAGAAACTCTTTTACCAGCCATATTTTTTTGCATAGAGTTACTTAATGTGATGTACAGAATGCTTGCTTGACAACTTCGTGAAAGGTCTGTTTGACCTTTGTTTTTGGATGATGAGAAATCATCAAACGACCCCTCCCGATCAGGAGCAGAAGGCAGTGTCAAGACTTCTACAGACTAAAAACCACCCATGTTCCTTCTTAGCCCTTTTTTGTCCTCGGGCCGCGGCATCTCTTTCGGCGGCTGGGACGTGAGGTTCTCTCTCTCTCATGTTCCAACACCTCTTTCGCTAGCTTATAATTTTTACATAAAGTTACTTAACGAATGCTTGGCAAAAAGGCCAGTTTACACCCTATACTTACATTATTAAACAGCTTATCCAGATAAGGATGCTTCTCCTCATCGCTAGTGGTGACTGCCAGCAGCCTGAGCGCCGCGTTCAGCTGCAACCTGGCGAACAGACTCTGCACCACGTTGGTCCTGTCCAAACAGTCCACACAGTTGGTCCGGAAGACGCCGCTCTGACGGAGTAGCACTGTGCCTCCTCGGGAGAGGAAGTAGCCGAATTCTGTCTGTTGGTGAAGAATTTGAATTACTATTTTTTGCCTAAAACTACTTTTAACTGCTGTCATATTAATTACTATTTACTGACTCTGTGGTTGAGTGGTTTAGGCGTTTGCCTTGAGACCCGGAGGTCGTGGGTTCGATTCCAACCGGAAGTAAACTTTGTAAAGATGTTTCTAGTTTGGCTAGGACATTACAGGCTTGAATCACCTGATTGTCTGATAAAAACATGGTTCCGTGCTTCGGAAGGCACTTAAAAGTCGGTGGTCCCGGCCGCCCAATGGTGGTCATCATACCATGTCAGAGGCCCTTGAAGCAGTTTAGAAGCCCTGACACTAGTGTGAGAGGGGTCGTTGGACCCTACTGCCCACACGATAAGAAGATTATTTCCTATGTTAAATTGTTAGTAGATGTCATATTTCTCTGAATTTTCGGCTCTAGGTCATTTTGACCAAATAATACTTATGAATCCCAAAATGTAATTTTTGAATGCCATTAAAGCGGATCTAGCGGATTCTAGATCCGCTAGATAATGTATTCGTTCGCATTTGTTGTGAATTAGTCAAGTATATAAGGTGATAAATAGCCTCGCTTCCTAATATGCCACTTAAAAACCTTCGCGGACATTCATACATGTGAGCCGGCAGCATGAGAATATCTCAAAGAGCAGTACTCCACATGAAAGTCAAACGATTCATATCTATCACCTAGTAAAGGCCCATTTTGGTGTTCCTCGGTAGCGCTCGGGAAACTTCGTCAAACATCGCATTAATGCCTCACCCACCGTCGGTATACCAACTCTGCGTGTTAGTTCGGCAGTGTTCGTACCTGTTCGTGTTAGTTCGGCAGTGTTCGTACCTGTTCGTGTTAGTTCGGCAGTGTTCGTACCTGTTCGTGTTAGTTCGGCAGTGTTCGTACCTGTTCGTGTTAGTTCGGCAGTGTTCGTACCTGTTCGTGCGCTATCCTATCGATGAGCACGTTGAGCCGGTAGTACCGCATAGAGCGGCACTCTGCGTGGAAGTCAAAGGGCTCGTATCTGACGCCTGGTAAAGCTGCTGCGGCGACTGCGGCACGGAAACCTCGCTCTAAGGCTTCTTCTTTGCCGTGTTGGTCGATCTGGAGAAAAAAAAGATGATTAAATGGCTTTTTATTTAGTTGTTTTTTTTTTATAATATTGCGTATAAACCCACTACTAACAAACCAACTCTTGTTTGAAGGCTTTCCAAGGCGCGGCGGGTATACCCGCCCGTGTAATTTCGTCTAGCACCAATGCACAATTAATTGTAAGATCTTCGTAGTCTAAAAAAGTTTAATTTTGTATTTCACCACTTTTTGGTTCTGAATAAAGATTTTTTAATTTGATTGTCCGCCAAAACGTCACTGGGTAACTATTTATTTATTAACTATGGAAGACTTACAGCTAAGATTAACAGATTACAAAATAGTATGTGAGACAGAAAGCCAATTTAAAACTATTTGATTTCTCTGGAACCACTCTATATTTCTAAGAATTTTACGAATCAACAAAATATAAAGTATTTTATGTTTCGCTCCTATTTATCACATACTACACAAGTTTTTTCATATCCTGGGTTGTTCCACTCACCAAGTTCACCAGCACCTGGTTCCCATATTTCTGTTGCTGGTCCCGCAAGTGCTTGGTATACGCAGTGACGTGATCCTCATGTGACAGCTGCATGGCGGGCTTGTACTTGATGTTGGGGTACTGGCTCCAGAACAGAGGAATGGAACCCCTGGTCTGGAGGAACGAAGACTTCTCTCCGCCCCGTTCTATGATCTGTTCTGTTTCTACGAAGTTCGCGACGTTGCCCTGTGGAGTAGTTTGTGTTATAGAGAAATCAACGTACTAACGGCTGTAGACCGCTTTTCAACCTTATTCCTAAGAACATAAGGGTAATAAGACGTGGACAGTCATTTAACTTGGGTCACGACGAGCACTAATATGTATACACTTTGCAACGGGAATATCTCATGAAATAATGATTGCAACTTTCAGATATGACCTACTTCATGGTACTATGGGTTTCAAAAAAATAGTTTTACTCAAAAATGCATGTAATGTTGTCATTATTTTGACAAACTTGTTTGAGCAAAGTCGACCTTGCCGGTCTGTTTCAAGGAGCGGCCGGCAAAGTTTTGCTGGCCGCTCTAACAGGCCGGCAATGTTTTGCCGGCCGCTATTTTGACGTTTCAACGTTTTAATAGTACATTACTGCCGCGGTCTATAATGACTACTTTGCTGGTCGCGCTGATGATGGCCGACAGCGCAGCGTAGCGCAGCTCCAGGCCGACACAGCGCGGTCAGCGTGCAGCACTTGATGGACGAGCTGAGATAAAGGCCGAGACCGTAGGCCGAGGCCTTTACAGCGAGGACAGCAAGGGCTGCAATGATGGCCAAGCTGTAAGGCCTAGAGCGTAGCTAGGCTAGCTCGAGGCAATCATAGCGTGACCAGCGAAGCAGTCATTGTGGGCCAAGGTTTGTATAGTGCTTTACTCAAAAATGCAAGTACCTAATCTAAATAAAACCAGCAAGTAATTTAAATAAAAAATATATTAATTAACTAGACTTTTAATTAAAATGACAATTATGAAAAGTACAGTTACTAAAATTCAACACCGACTTTCCCGGTTTGATATTACTGATAGTTTGCGATAATTCTAATGCGGTGTTTGACTGCTGGATTATTTCTTCATTTATTACTTCATTTAAATCTTTTTTTTTTTACCTTTAGACGTACAAACAGCTGTGTTTTAAATAAAATATTTTTGGAATTGATTTTTTAAAACGTTGAAACGTCAAAATAGCGGCCGGCAAAACATTGCCGGCCTGTTAGAGCGGCCAGCAAAACTTTGCCGGCCGCTCCTTGAAACAGACCGGCAAGGTCGACTTTGCTCAAACAAGTTTGTCAAAATAATGACAACATTACATGCATTTTTGAGTAAAAAATCAATTCCAAAAAGATTTTATTTAAAACACAGCTGTTTGTACGTCTAAAGGTAAAAAAAAAAAAGATTTAAATGAAGTAATAAATGAAGAAATAATCCAGCAGTCAAACACCGCATTAGAATTATCGCAAACTATCAGTAATATCAAACCGGGAAAGTCGGTGTTGAATTTTAGTAACTGTACTTTTCATAATTGTCATTTTAATTAAAAGTCTAGTTAATTAATATATTTTTTATTTAAATTACTTGCTGGTTTTATTTAGATTAGGTACTTGCATTTTTGAGTAAAGCACTATACAAACCTTGGCCCACAATGACTGCTTCGCTGGTCACGCTATGATTGCCTCGAGCTAGCCTAGCTACGCTCTAGGCCTTTCAGCTTGGCCATCATTGCAGCCCTTGCTGTCCTCGCTGTAAAGGCCTCGGCCTACGGTCTCGGCCTTTATCTCAGCTCGTCCATCAAGTGCTGCACGCTGACCGCGCTGTGTCGGCCTGGAGCTGCGCTACGCTGCGCTGTCGGCCATCATCAGCGCGACCAGCAAAGTAGTCATTATAGACCGCGGCAGTAATGTACTATTGTTACGTAATACGAAAATGAAATCAATACATTAAACAGTAGCATTTAGAATATTGCTTCTAAACGTTGCTAAGCGTATACATATTGGTGCTGTGTGCATACAAGGCAGGGCCGACGCCCATCGGGGCCGCGGGTTGTACACTAGTTACCGCGGCCTCGACATAGAGGGCGAAGAAGGAACATGGGTGGTTTTTAGTCAGTAGAAGTTTGACACTCCCTTTCGCTCTGCCCAAGAGCGGGAGGGGTTATTCGATGATTTTCCAGCCGCCAAAAAAAAAAAGGCAGGTCATAAAACTTTGGAGCGAGATGAAACGCATGTCCTGCTCGCACATTTTGTGACCGCTACGTAAAGTTTAAAGGTCACCTTTGCAGTTCATTCTTTACCGTTTAAAGAGACCTGCATTTCATACAAATACAGTATTTTGGTTATTTTTATGGCTATAGTGACTCACCTGAGCATCGACGCCCCTCATAAAGAAGCGAGTGCCGGCTCTGTCGACGCAGCGCCGCGACACCAGCGACCACGTCAGCTGGTGCCCATTTACTGTCACGTTGTTTATGGATACGACTGGGTACGAGTCAAGGAAAAACGTTAGTTTGATGGTAGGTAATTTAGTGAAGCAAGGGACATAAAATGGAACCCTGAGTGACGCCTGATCGTGTGTGAAAAATATGCTTGTGAGTTGTATGTGGCAAGGCGAATAAATTGCTGACGGTCCCTGAGAGTCAGAATTTAGAAGGAGTTTGAATGTAAATCCTATAGCACTTAAATTGCGTGACAAGATGTCGGTATTCATTCTATCAAAGGCTTTACAGAAAGCTTTGGGTTCGATAAGTAACCTTTAAGTTTTACAAAGGCTCTAAAATAGTATATTATTATCGTATTATGATTCTACTCAAGCAGTAATAATATTAGAATTTATAAGGTTTTTGGAATCATTCACATGACGTAAAACGGTCAACTGGCATATATCTCACCATTAACTAAGTTATATTTTCATTAATTGCAATTGTTGGACGTATAAAAAGGATACACCCTTGTATGAGTGGCAGTGTGAACCGTGAAAACTGATGATGTGAGAAGTCTCGCAGCAGGAATCCATTCCACAGGAACCGAGGGTCGGCTCGGCTTGTGATGGACATCTGGAGATAAAATACATTGGGATTAATTATGTTCGGGTTGGCTTCAAGCCTAACCGAATGCAGCTGAATACCAGTACTTCACATGAAAAGAGTGCCTATCCGACCTCCACAACCCAGTCTGGGTAAAGCGACACCCCTTCGTAAGCCTGGTTGTCAGACTTTTGGGTCACGAACTACCTGTAGCGATTGTCAAAGATCTACCAATAACAGCTGGAACCAATGGCTTAACTTGGTCAAAAGCGCTTTTGACTTTGGAGTTGCGGACACCAGCCCAACAATCACACGGATCGGTTGCTCAAGTTCATGCATTAAGCTTGCCAAAGTCAGTCTGTTGAAGGGTGATCAATGTGATCATCTATCTATCTATATAAAAAAAAGAAAAGTGCTGACTGACTGACTGCCTTCTCAACACCCAGCACAAACCCTTAGATCTATTTTAAAATTCCACCCCTAAGACAATGGAAAAGGGGGTTGAATTATCTATGAAACTTTATAATCTCTGGTTCGTCCAATTCTGGCTAAGTGCCGCGAGCAGAAGCTAGTCCATTATAAACCTAGGCAGATGATTTCGAGTCTTACCCTATGGAAGTCAGGCGTGACAGAGTGCAGCCTCTGCAGGCAGTGCGTGAGGTCGTAGCTGTAGGAGAAGTAGATGCCTGGTGTGTCAAGCGCGAGCCGGATCATGCGCTCGTATGTGTTGTTGTCTTCTATCTGTTGGCAAGAAAAATTAAACTTATTTGCAATGCAGAAAATACTCATAACTTAAATTGCTTCGTTGGTCTAGCAGTCGCAAACGCAACTGCTGGGCATGTGGTTCCATTCCTGGGTTGAAGGTGTCATTGGGTTTTTCCATCAGGAATTTCTCAGTAGCTGCCGCGAAGTATATATGCCGCGGTTGATGGTAATAGGTTCGGCAAATAAATTGCCGAAATGTAGGTGTAGAGTTAGGTTTACTTGCGAAATTCGATTTTTTTTTTTTCGCTTTTTTGCAATTTGCTGGTGGTGTCAAGTTAAATAAATTAGGATTCGCGACCGTATCAAATGTGACTTTACTGAGTAAGTACTAATGATTATAATCACCAATACAACTCTCTCAGTTCATTAAACTTCCTTGTCTAGGAACTTTAATCATAGTCACATTTGTTAAAAACGTAAGAAAATTCGAATTTCGCGGGCTACCCTGAACATCAACCTAACCCCTCCTCCCCTTCGGGGATTACGAGGCAGCATGTTATGTTAGGTAAAACTTTACCTCACAGCTGGCTTGTAGCCCTGAAGTGTGCTGTGATTGCGACGGCACCTGAGGCAGGTCTCCTTGTTGAGGACCTAGCGTGGATTGGTAAATGTAACTCGTCGATTTTTGTTTTGGTGTTGTTACATGCCATTTCCTCACAGATAACTTTAAAGGCTGTAAGGTTCCAGGTTCTCAGTAACACCTACCTGTTTGCTGGTAAGATGTGTGTGGGAGCGTGCATATGGTATGATGTCTGCGCCAGCCAACTGGAATATATCTTGACCATTCAGCTTGCCCATCTGAAATGTAAACAAGTCATATAATACATAATTATATTGATGGATTGTGATTTTCTCCTTCTAGGAGGCTAAAGAAAAGATGGATGGGTTTTGTGAGGGATGGTGTGAAAGAGAAACGCGTGAAACATGTCTGACAGGGAAGGAAGAATGGAACAAGAAATAGGAATGGTTCGTGACTAATAAAAATATGATTCTAATTAGTCCTTCTGTTAGATTTTTTGTTTTATCAAATCAATATAAATTGACGTAGATGAAACGCGTCAAAGATTACTTATGACGTCACTCACATAAAAATAAACACACATTTTTTTAAAGCACTGTATCGTCCTCATTGTTTGTTTACGTGAAAAAAGAAAAAATATGTGTCCAATGTTTTTTGGAAATCTATCTGATGGACTAATTAGATTTTTTTTTGTCAACTACTCTTTTGTGTTGCGCCAACCCCAAATAGTATAGGACTAAGGCAGGAACATGACAATTTATTAAATATACTGAGTTATACTACAATGAACAAAGTATTATATAAGATAGTACAGTCGGTGCATACCTAAAAACTACAGCAATTTACAAGTAACAAGTTTAGTGTAGCATTCTGGGAGACATGCCTTGTTTGCCTTTTATGGAAAAGATATCAAAATATTTTGTTACACTATTCTTTGTTCATATGGCTATTCATTTTAAAGTAGTAACTTTTAATTTCTATATCCTATAATCTGGCTACTGACTTCCAGTATTCTTTTAGAACGAGAAAACAACTACAAATGATGGTTTATGGAACCTTTCCTCAAACTAGGAATTTCTCCTGTATCATCGAATTTTTCCTGTAAACTCACATACAAATACATCCAAATCCGGAAAGAGTAGGCCATAATAATATAAATATGTATTTGCATGTGCGGGGATCAAACCTGCAACATCCAGTGCAGCAGTCAATCACTTAGCTAGTGGTTGGCGCTTTGGGTGTAGTTGATTAACTAAATTGATACTCACCGAAATTCTGTATTTCGCCACAACTAAATATAATCCAGATAGGAGCTTGATGGAGCCGAGAAAGCCACATACTGGTCGGTAAGCACTTGCCGGTATGGGGATTTTTACTTGGCTTAATTCTGAAAAAGAGATAATTGAATTTATGATTGTTAAAATTAATGTGTTTTGTTAAAAGTGAAATATTTTGTTCATATAATTATCATTATCATTTCAGCCAAAAGAACTCCACTGCTGGACATAGGACATCCCCTGTCACCACATTGACCAGTATGGTGCATCTTGCATTCAGCAGATCCCCGCAACCTTCACCAGTTATCTGCCCACCGAGTGGGAGGCCTTCCAACGCAATATCTTCCAGTTCGCAGTGGAACTCTTGAACTTATGTTATCTAAATAAATCAATGGTTATACCTTTAACAACGGCCTCTCCAGTGTTGCGGTCTATGATCAGAATCTCCGTGGGATTTATTGTGGGCTCGAAGTAAAACTTATCAGAAGTTGTGTATCTGCAAGTTAATTATTTCACAAAATTTACAGATAAGATATACCAGTGTGATAAGTGTTTGGATGGAAGGTTGATAACAAAATAACAAATGGTTTTTGGAGATTTTGAACGGTTTTGGGGGAAAATTACAACAACATTATCAAAAACTGAATCTAGAAAAAGACAACTCAACAAAATCTCAATCTTTAAAGAATCAGGATCAGTGTCCATGTTCTACTTAGACAGGCAGCACAATAACAGCTTTCTAATGTCTCTTAATTGGATGGCTGATTAATCTATTTTTGTATTTCTCTAGCTTCGCTTGGCTTCGTCTAGGATCATTGGAATTTCCAGGTGCTCAACAAAACGATAAAACAGTTATTCAGCTTCCAATTTTACTTTTAAAAGACCATTTAATCTGTTAGCTTGTTTTTGCTTTAGTAGTAGTTAAGATTTACATAACAACAATTTCACATTAGAAGAACTATTAAATAAGATTGCTGTTACATCAAACTGGTTTCAATAATTATTGCCCTTGACTTTTCCATTAAAATTTATTTATTTATTGTGAGGAACTGCTGTCTGTATCTTATTGTTGAGAAACAGATTTAGAAATAAAAAATAATAATAATAATATTCCACAACTATCACACAACGCCATCTAGTCCCAAGCTAAGCAGAGCTTGTGTTATGGGTACTAGACAACTGATAAACATACTTATATATTTCTAAATACATACATATTATAGATAAATTACACCCAGACACAGAACAAATGATCGTGCTCATCACACAAACATTTGTCCTGGGTGGGAATCGAACCCACGACCTCCGGCCTAGCAGTCAGGGTCACTAACCACTAGACCAACAGGCCAGTCGCCAAAATGTTTGATTCAATTTTAAATCCTCTTGAAAAAATGCTTTCAAGATGACAAAGGTCCCTGTCGGGGCTGCGGGTTGTCTAGACGTTATTGCGGCATATTTATATAGGGCTAAGGAGCATGGGTGGTTTTTAGTCAGTAGAAGTCTAACACTCCCCCCTCTAGCTCTGCCCAAGAGCAGGAGGGGTTATTTTATGATTTTCCACCCGCCAGAAAAAAAAAAGGTTGCTAAGGTTCATGATATTAGTGAGAAATAAGTAAGATAGACCACATTTGACTTGCAGGTGTTTAGGAAATATCCCAGTTTGAAAGTAGGCCTTTTTTTACAAGTATGTAGGTAGTATTTTTTATGCAATGAAATAATTTCTGCAGTCATCAAATGATTTGCATTACACGTGACGTAGTAATTAGACGCAGCTCGGATGTTTTTAAGAGCGTAGCTGGGATGAGCCATGTCATAGATGTGTTATTGGTCGCGATTAAACAAAGTAAATAAGAATAATAACTACTGCATTTTTAGTATACTATGGATTTTTGTGATATCTCTGCTAATTATAGATAATAAACATACAAGGGAATTGTACAAAATTTTATACGGCTTCAGGGAAAACATGAACGTAAGACATACGAATTGTGACGATTTCAGCAAACTGTTTTTACATACATGCTAATGTGGGATAGAACAATTTACTAGAGATAGAACAATTTACTTACAATTTAATATCGTCGTGAATACTTAGCACATCTGCCATTTTTAATGATTTATCGGCGAATTAAATAAAATTCTCTGCCATACACTGGCGAAAACTTGACATGTATGACAGTATGACATGGACATTGGACATGACAATAGTGATGTAATGATGTATGATGTACCGATTGGATCTTTATCTTTATGACCAAAATAAAATAAAAAACTTAGAACTTCACTATAAAATCGACTAATAGTACGTGGAATTCACAAATCTAACTAAAATAGACTAAGATCTCAGGGCAGCCAAACGTCACGTATTTTCTGACGAAGGAAATGTAAACGATTGAGTAGTGATATTATGTATTAAGAACGCATGCCTACCTGCTGGCTTGCTTTAGACGGCCAATTTTCAGGGATCAAATAATCAAGCTACATTATAAACATTACTTACCTCACGTAAATTCTCGAAGCAGAATTTTTACGAATATTTTAGGCAATATCTCTAAAAATAAGTCGTAAAATACGTGACGTCTGGTGGCCCTGGGATCTAGGACTAAAAGAATATACTGTACTGTATTTTTTCAGAAACACAAATTGATTTATTTTATTTGATTATTCATTTAGAGCCTTTGTATACGGTACGAACGAACGAACAAAAAGTCCATTACAAGCACTGTTCGTTTTCGGGATGGTTATTTTGACATTTAACGTCTAAGAAATGTAATAAATTACTTGAAACGGAGCGTGAGAGCAACATGTAATTTTGAGGGATAACCTAAAAATTTCATTTATTTACAAAAATAGTGTAAGCATGTCGCGTGAATAATTAAAATAATCATGCAGGTTTCCACAGAAGTACCAACATTTATCAAAACAATACATGATGGTGAAGAAGTTGAAGATTTCTCCGAGGAATCAGACGAAGAAATTGAGGTAAACCGCATTTGAAATTTATTTTAAAAATCAAGCCGTATATAAGTGTAAAGTATATTTACAACTACACCACCTTGTGCCTTTTATCAATAATGAAGATCTCACTGACTAAATTGTGTTTAAAGGTATCAATCAAATAAATTTTGGATACAAAAATGCGCTTTGAACTACTATAATTCAAACGTCGAACTATATTTGACGATTTTATAATTTCCAGCATCAACCATCAAAACAGAAAATCAAGCAGAAGGCAGATTTCAACCCTAAGTTCCAATTTGTTGGTTCTGTAGATGAATACAACAAGGTATTAACACTAATTTTTATAATTTTAATAAAAATGTTGATTTTTATACAAATAAACACATACTTACAAATCTGTGTATGGGTATCAGAGTAAGTACAGGGAAACCAAAGAAATTATGGATGAACTGTGTGAAAAAGAGGTGTGTGATGATAATATGGAATAAGAAAATATACTGCACCATCCCCAAATGAATTGAAATAAGGACAAGAAAATAATGATGGCATACTTACAGAAATTTTACATTTCTAACCCTATCTGGTCCATTTCACAATAAAAAACTAATGTGTCCGTCAGATAGATTTCCAAAAAATATTGAATGATTATTTTTCTTTTTTCACTTAAACAAAAAATGTAGATGATGCAGTTCTACCAAAACTCGTGAACTCCTCGAAAAGTCACATGTCAACGTCACAAGCCCCCACTCATGGTCTTCGACGCATTTTATTTTCGACAATTTTTAATAATTTGATAAAACAAAACACATATTATGCAATATTTTTCGATAATCATCATCATCATAATCATATTTTTTGACTCAATCCGGTCCCCTATTGTTTTGTTTTTATTCTGTGTGCCCTTTGGTAAAAGCCTCCTCCAACACTTTCCAATCATTTCTTTCCCACTATAAAGTGCAAATAAATAACCAAATCCTGTCTAGCCAAATGGAGTATCAGGGACTCACCACAAACTCAGTCTGAGTATGGAGCTCTATCATAAAAGTAAGCTATATTTTCTGTCAGTGTCCTGACCATTGTACACAACTACCTGCATCCTCTGGCACTTGAGTGAAGCAAAGATCCCCCTCAATTTAAGCCCTCAACGTTCACAAATTTGTTTTATTCCAACTACAAATAATGTCCTTTTCCAGAACACATGGGATGATCTTCAGAAGTATGTCAGACGTAATGTAAAACGGACTATTGACGAGAAGATTGAGAGGAGAAGAGCCGCTGTGAAAGTACACGGCAATGCTGACGATGTTGATACAGACTCTGATGTTGATAATAAAGGTAACAATAATTCAGTAGCCATTATCAGCCTGTAGTGGTGCTGAATAGCTGCTTTTTCATGGTTTCTGATTTTGTCCTATGATAAAAGTTTTTTTATTTTATTTTGAATGGGCTTACTCTTGACCTCAATCTTGCCCTAAGGGGGGCAGAGATGAGGTTCCCGGCCCTGGTGCAAGCCATGGTCCGGGGCGAGGAGGAATGGGACGCCGTCGCCTCCTTCTGCGAAGCAGTGATGCTAGCGAAGGAGGTGGCGGAACGTGAGAGGGAGAGAACCTCTCGTCCCAGCCGCTGCGGGAGGCGCTCCGGGCGTCGGGGTCCACGTGACGGCTTCCGGCCACCGTAGACGCGGGCCTGTGGCCAGTGGCCTGGACAGTGAGTGATGGGCCAGCTCGCCGTCCGTCCGTCTTACGAAGAAAACAGGCCGTGTCGACGGCGCGTTCGTGTTCCACGCGCGCCTCAAAGAGATGTCAGCGACATGGGAGGGGCCCGAAAGGGCCGACGCCCGTCGGGGCCGCGGGTTGTACACTAGTTATCGCGGCCTCGACATAGAGGGCTAAGAAGGAATATGGGTGGTTTTTAGTCAGTAGAAGTCTGTCGCTCCCTTTCGCTCTGCCCAAGAGAGAGCAGCAAAAATAAAAGGGCAGATTTGAGATCGACGATGGAAAGAGCTTACCCAAAAGAAACCTATTCACTCGCGACTTCAATAGACTGGGCTAAAAGAACTTGGGAAAACCGACGCAGGCAGGGAGTTCCACTCCTTGATTGTGTGCATAATAAAAGAGTTGTTTGTTATCAAATTGTTATATGCTTGAACAATCACATGTAGACTATCGGTAACTAATAGAGTAATTGAGTATTTTACCAAAAAAATCTACTTAGTCAGTCTGTTGATTATCAAAAAATATTGAATACGTGTTTTTTGTTTTATCAAATTAATATAAATTGACGAAAATAAAACGTGTCAAAGATCACGAGTGGGGTTTTTTGACGTCACTTTGTGGGTAAAAAGTACTAACCTTGTGACGTCACACGACTTGACGCGACTTTTCGAAGCACTGTATCGTCTTCATCCTTTGTTTACGCGAAAAAAGAACAAATACGTGGCCACTATTTTATGAAAATCTATCTGACGGACTAATTAAGTTTTTTTGAGGAAATATCCTATTACAGGTTGCATATAGACTCCTTTCTACTACATAGTTGTGTTAGAAGAACCTTTAATAGTTTTACTAAAATGTGCTGTCAAAAGATTTAACTAACATTTTCTTTAAAATTTCAGACAGCGATGTTGGTGATATAGAGTTATCAGATGATGAACTTGTAAGAGATGAAATCAAGACGAAACCTAAAAAAATCACCAAGAAACAAAAGTTGAAAGAGGTGAGACACTCAAGTACTTCAATGTTTTTATTAAAAATCTAGCTGAACCCGGCATGCCTTGCAATGCCCTTTTTCCTACCTACTACCTACCTACTACCTACCTACTACCTACCTACTTCCAACCTACCTACCTACAACCTAACTATCTACTCGTTATTAAAGTGCTGACATTGGTACCTATAAGTGTGACTGCGGCTTTCCTTTTTCCAGTCACCTTGTTATTTCAGCATCCTAAAAACCTTGTTTCATACTTTTTCAGGGTTGTTGTTTTTGTCGTAGTCGGGTTTTATCTATTCAGTTTTTTATTTAAACATTTTTGGTGTTAAATAATTTTTTTTAACACATGACTTCTTGTCCGCTTGAGGGTGTCATTTTAATTTTAAGCAACATTTTGGAAATGTACAAGTAAAGCCCTTTTAAATTAAACCTACACGGCGTATTTATCTCGATTTTTATTTTTTAACACATTACTTTTTGTCAGCTAGAGGGCGCCATGTCGAATTTTGTGACATGTCACGTTCAGCGGACAATTATGACACTTCTAACGATACCCCATATGCCGAGTTCCGATGATTAGGACAATGAGGGAACAGATGAACATACACACATAGCCTATCAAAAATCATAACCCTCCTTTGGCTATTCTACAAAGTCATATTTTATAGAATATTAAGGAAGTTTGATGGCAATAGGCACATCCTCTATGACATGAGAATAAAACATAACTGATAAAAATAAGTTTACTGTACATATGCACCTAACCCTTTGTACATTACTGGCATGATGGTGTGGACTGTGGATGTACAAAGTCTTCTTCTGTCCCCTAGGAACTAGAAGAAGATGTAGAAGAAGGCGCGCGCATAGAATACGACTCGGATTTTTTTGAGGAGCCTCCCCCGTACGACGAGAATGCATCCTTCTACATGATGAACCTGTCCCGGCCACTGCTGAAGGCTATTGGTGCGCTGAACTATGTGCATCCCACGCCTATACAGGCGGCCACTATACCTGTGGCTTTACTTGGTGAGTTTAATTGTTATAAACTATTTTGTTTAAATAATGTATGACCTAATTCCAAATCAAAGGTATGAGCTTTGTTAGGAAATTGGTTTCCGGTATTTTCCGGTATTTAATGTTCCTGTTAAATGTGGCTGGCAATAAAACATTTTATAGAAATAATAAATAAATAATAATAAATAATATTCCACAACTATCACACAACGCCATCTAGTCCCAAGCTAAGCAGAGCTTGTGTTATGGGTACTAGACAACTGATAAACATACTTATATATTTCTAAATACATACATATTATAGATATAAATAGGAATCATTATTCAGTTGACAACAATATTATCTTGAAAATTGTACACCATATTGGGAAAACATTACTTTGAGGCTGCTTTGGTTTTGAGGATCAATTTTGCAGCAGAATATTAATTGACACTACACAACACACAACTGTTTTGTAAAAAAAATTATATTAATACTAAAACAAAAAGGGATAAATGAAAAGCAATTGCATGTGGCTGAGATGAGAATGCTAAGGGGAATGTGTGGTGTGACGCGAATGGATAAAATAAGGAATGAGTACATAAGAGGAAGTCTGAAAGTGGCGCCGTTGAATGAAAAGTTGTGTGGTCATCGATTGGCGTGGTATGGACATGTGATACGAAGGAATGAAGAAAGTGTTGTGAGGAAAATGTTGAGTATGAATGTAGATGGGTATAAGAGTAGAGGAAGACCAAAGAAACGATGGATGGACTGTGTGAAGGATGATATGGCTAGGAAGGAGGTGACTACTGACATGACGAGAAATAGAGAAGTATGGAAGAAAAAGACATGTTGCGCCGACCCCAAATAAATTGGGATAAGGGCAGGAGAATGATGATGATGACTAAAACATAACATCCTTAAACAACAAAGTAAAAAGTAACAGTAAGGTCGCTGGGTTTTAACTATGAGTCAAGTTTTCCCCACAGTCTTTTACATGAGAATGTCACAAGTGAATTGTACAATTTACTATTTAAGGTTATGAACCAAGAACCAGCTGTTTAGGACTTCCAACACATAACAAACTGAAAAAATACCCTTATTTCTTCCTTCTACCCCTCAGGCAAGGACATATGCGCCTGCGCAGCGACGGGTACCGGTAAGACAGCGGCCTACATGCTGCCCATCCTGGAGCGCCTGCTGTACAAGACTGCCGGCGGGGAGAGGCTCACTCGCGTGCTGGTCTTGGTGCCTACCAGGGAGTTGGGGGCTCAGGTATGTCGGCCTTGTAAAACGGTAGTGGACTTAGGCCTGGCCCCTTATTCACAAATACCTACTTCGATTCGGAAAGTCTCGCTCGCTTTCGTAATTTCGAAAAAAGATAGCCATACGACTTGTCGAATCGAAATCGAATTGATGTATTTGTGTATATGGTAGCTGAATGGAAGCTTCATAACATATGAATTAATATTTATACTGAAAACGAGATATTTACCATATTTACTTATTGATTCAAGTTCTCGATATTTCGGCGCTGTAACAAGCACCATGATCACGGATAAACTGAAGTCATTGCGGGTGAATGTTTATTAGCAGACAAATCGGTTTACCCTCTTTCTTGTTAGTTTTTTTTTGTTTTCGGTACCACTACCATTGTCACTCACCACACGATTCTGTTCCACACAAAACTCACTGTGTTCACTCGCGAACTTTTATGAAATAATGGTTGACAAAGTCTGAGGCCTGAAAGGTTTTAGAGGCGGCTACAGTGGTTGGTTTTATTTACCCCGAACAAGAACTGGAGTGAGGGAAATGGGTTTTCACCTTTTTGACATTTTCAGCCCTTGCGAGTCCTGGCTAATTTTAATGACATATTTTTGTCCATGCAGGTACATCAAGTAACGCGACAGTTGTCACAGTTCACAGCAGTCACGGTCGGCTTGTCCATCGGTGGGCTGGACGTCAAATATCAGGTCAGTATCATTGCAATGCTTTCACGTTTACCAACTTACACCATAGTAATTGCTGTTTTTATCAATAAATTGTTGTTTTTTTTTCATTTTTGTATGTCTTTTGTTTATTTACCATTTTTTGTATGAATTCTCATCGCAAAGCGAATTCTCATCGCTTTGTTCAGCTTAAAAACACTATAATATGATATGCATTCATTTCATGAAAACGGGTACTACTGCTTTCGCGCAAATCTACCATATGGTCAGCCTTACAAATATCTAGACTAAAATACCTATAATTCAGCAAAAACATAAAACGGTTTAAATAAATAGGAAACAATGCTCCGCCGCAACCCAGACATAGTGATAGCGACGCCGGGTCGTCTCATCGACCATATTCGCAACACACCATCCTTCGGGCTCCACTCCATCGAGGTCTTGGTACTGGATGAGGCTGACAGGTAAGCATACTAACTGTCGCAGGCTCAATCCCCGCACGGAACAAATATTTGTGTGACCTATAAATAGTTGTTTCGTATCTAGCTGTTCGTGTATACATGTGAGTTGAAATGTTTGTGAGCGCATCCACAGTTCTGGAGATATTCAGAGGACCTGGTCAAGGTTGAAAAAAAATGGTGGATGTCATAGAAGTTGCAAAATATTGTCTATTTAAACGGAAAGCGTGTTTGAATATCAATTTAAGTTGAGTAGTCAATATTTTCTAGGAGGAGCTCGTGGCTTAATAAGAACTGCCACTCGGGTCGATCTTTAGGTTAAGCTGCGCTTGCCTAGGTCAAAATCAAAACTCATTTATTCAAACTAGGCTGATAATCAGCACTTTTCGAACGTCAAAATTTACTTTACTTTACTTATTTACAAGAGACAGTCCCCCAAAACGTCCCCCCTTCGACACTTCCTAGTGTTTTTGCTGGAAAGAAGAAGTGGCGGAACAAACTCCCCAGCACACATCTGTCTGTTAGGTTGGTTAGAAGAACCAGACTCGATACAATAGTAAGGCAAGTATAAAAAAGTATATAATAATAATAAAAAAAAGACATAACATATCAGTAAACTAATCTTGGAGAAAGAACATAAATAACAAACATTGTCTTGTGTTTAACTCAGCGACCAACTGTTCTTATCATTTAAGTAGTCGTTAATGGAATAGTACGCTTTTAAACAAAGATTAGATTTTACTTTGGCTTTAAACGCATTAAATGGCAAGTCTAGAAAAGAAGATGGCAGTTTGTTATAAAATGTTATTCCAAGCCCGACGAATGAATTATGAACTTTGTGAAGCCGGTGAAAAGGAGCGCGTAGTTTATGTCCTGCTGAATCTGATTTCCCTCCCTTTAAGGTGAATGCGACAAGTTAACCCGCGAATTTTGAATTCCTTTAGTCACTCAAGAGACTTATATGAACTGAGACGGTTGTATTGGTGATTTTAATCATTACTCAGTAAAGTCACATTTGCTACGGTCGCGAATCCTATTTTATATAACACTAGTGACCCGCCCCGGCTTCGCCAGGGTGCAAAAAAGATACAAAAACCTTCATCTTAAATCACTATCTATTAAAAAAAACCGCATCAAAATCCGTTGCGTAGTTTTAAAGATTTAAGCATACATAGGGATATAGAGACAGAGAAAGCGACTTTGTTTTATACCATGTAGTGATACAACCTGACACATTGCAAAAAACCTAAGAAAATTCGAATTTCGCGGGCATCAACTTTAAACCCCACTTTGATCATATCCTGTATCCGATAGAATGCTGGATGAGTACTTCGCGGAGCAAATGAAGGAGATCATCCGTCAATGCTCTCCCAAACGGCAGAGTATGCTGTTCTCTGCCACCATGAGCGAACAGGTCAAGGACCTTGCTGCCGTCTCGCTGAAGAAGCCCGTCAAACTGTTCGTTGACTCCAACAAGGATGTGGCTTTCAACTTGAGGCAGGAGTTTGTGAGGTGAGCCGTGATTTATTTGTTCGATGTGAGATAAATAATCTACTTATTGGGAAAATAAATGAAGACGGGAAGGAAAGTATCTAGGCACACTATTTTTGCGTTTTTATAGATTCAAACGCGCGTTCGAAACTCGTTTGAAGCGCGTATATACATGTATAGGGGATGCTGCGCGAATACGTGCCGACGACGCGCGTTCTACGATCTCCCCGTGTGCTTAGGTTACAAGGTTGCGTTCAAATCTCGTTTGAAGCGCGTATACACGCGTCATCAGCGCGCCGTGTGCCTTATTGGTACTTGGTACTAGTTGGCAGTAAACAGTAAAAAAATGTTGAAATAATAAACCTCATATCTGGATATAATATCTAAAAGTAGGTTTTAGTTTTATGTGACAAAGTGTTTCACTTGTGTGCTCTCTGTTCTTTGTTCTGTTAAACCTTTACCGGATGATAAACCGTTTATAAACTTTGTCTCGCATTAGTTATTTCCAACAAAAAAGAGAAAAATATGACCATTATTTTTGATAGTCTATATGACGGATTAATTAGATTTTTTTGATGAAATACCCTATTATTGGATACGTGTTATTTGCTTTATCAAATGAATAAAAATTGAATAAGATAAAACGCGTCAAAGATCATGAGTGGGGGCTTTTGACGTCACGTAAAAAATGCAGTGCGATGTGACGTCACACGAGGTTTCGAAACACTGTATCGTTTTCACGTTTTGGTTTACGTGAAAAAAGAAAAAAATGTGTCTAATATTTTTTGTAAATCTATCTGACGGACTAATTAGTTTTTTTGTCAACTACCCATTGTGAATTGATGAAAAAAGCACAAAAATATGCTTTAAAAACATAATATGAATGAAATATACACCCTGAAGTATAAAAATATTTCATTGTCATCCTAATTTAGATCCTATAGCTTTAAAAATACCATATATTTCAGGATCCGCCGGGACCGCGAGAGTGACCGCGAGGCAATGTTGGCGGCGCTAGTGTGTCGTACGTTCAGGGATAGAGCGGTCATATTTGTGCAGACCAAGAAACAGGCACATCGGTTACATGTCGCACTGGGCTTGCTGGGGGTTAAGGTAAGGTGTTTTATTGTTTCAATATTAAAAAAAATAACAATATTTTTATTTCACATAGGCCTACATGGGCACTTATAAAACGTCGGTAAAAAGGTGCACGGTTCGGTGCATTGGTCGATTCCTAAGGAGAAGAACCGGCAAGAAACTCCAAAGGTTACTCTTTTAATCTTTTAAAATCGTTTGGGTTAACAATAAGGTCCAGACATAATCTTGGTATAATACATGAAGACTATGCAGATTAATGTCTGAGATGGTCTTTTGAACAAAGCACCACATAGATTTGAGTGAACAGGTCCAGTCAGTGCAAGCATTTGTCAGTTATCGTGGAGCTCGACTTATAAGTCAAGGACCTCAACGTCACAACGAACAATACCAAAGAAAGGACATTTGGGTGGGTCGCGTATAGTACTCAAAATGCCAGCAATCGTTATAGTACATTACTGCCGCGGTCTATAATGACTACTTTGCTGGTCGCGCTGATGATGGCCGACAGCGCAGCGTAGCGCAGCTCCAGGCCGACACAGCGCGGTCAGCGTGCAGCACTTGATGGACGAGCTGAGATAAAGGCCGAGACCGTAGGCCGAGGCCTTTACAGCGAGGACAGCAAGGGCTGCAATGATGGCCAAGCTGAAAGGCCTAGAGCGTAGCTAGGCTAGCTCGAGGCAATCATAGCGTGACCAGCGAAGCAGTCATTGTGGGCCAAGGTTTGTATAGTGCTTTACTCAAAAATGCAAGTACCTAATCTAAATAAAACCAGCAAGTAATTTAAATAAAAAATATATTAATTAACTAGACTTTTAATTAAAATGACAATTATGAAAAGTACAGTTACTAAAATTCAACACCGACTTTCCCGGTTTGATATTACTGATAGTTTGCGATAATTCTAATGCGGTGTTTGACTGCTGGATTATTTCTTCATTTATTACTTCATTTAAATCTTTTTTTTTTTACCTTTAGACGTACAAACAGCTGTGTTTTAAATAAAATCTTTTTGGAATTGATTTTTTAAAACGTTGAAACGTCAAAATAGCGGCCGGCAAAACATTGCCGGCCTGTTAGAGCGGCCAGCAAAACTTTGCCGCCCGCTCCTTGAAACAGACCGGCAAGGTCGACTTTGCTCAAACAAGTTTGTCAAAATAATGACAACATTACATGCATTTTTGAGTAAAAATTATTTAAGTAAACATGACAATGTTGGGGTGGATGTTTGGTGTGACAAGAAGGGATAAGGTAGAGGTTAGAGGAAGTTTTATAGTTGCGCCAGTTAGAAAGGAAATCGACTGTCGTGGTATGGGCACGTGTTGTGAAGGGATAAGTCGCATGTAACTAAAATAGTGTTGAATATAACTTGTTGATGGATGAAGAGGGAGAGAAAGGTACATGTAGGTGCACACATATGTATGGCTATACACAACGGGTTTAGGCGGACTTTCACCATCATCATCATCATCATTTTAGCCAAAAGACGTCCAATGCTGGACGTAGGCCTCCCCCAGGTGTCGCCACATTAACTGGTTACATGCGTCTCGCATCCAGCGGATTCCCGCAACCTTCCCCAGGTGCACGGTCCACCTAGTGGGGCCGCGCAACGCGACGTCTTACGGTTCGCGGTCCCTACTCCAGAACTTTCCGGCCCCATCGGCCAACCGTTCTGCGAGCAATGTGCCCTGCTCATTGCCATTTAAGTCCGGCGATTCTTCGGGCTACGTCGCACTTTTCATTGTAGGGGAAATCTATAGCCTTGATGTGTCGCCATGTGTGGTTTTTCCGCTCTCACAGTTCCCCCGCCATTTCTTGCTTTGTATATCGATATTTTCCAGTGATACTTTTGTACTACTGAGCACGAGGTCTTTAGTTCGATTCGAAAATCGTGTAGGTATTATAAAACCACGACCTAAGTACCGGTGTACGTAATCATAACAAATAGATTTAAAATAAAACCTTATTTTCTCCATAGGTAGCAGAACTCCATGGCGCATTAAACCAGCCCCAACGATTAGACTCCCTCAAACGTTTCAAAGAGGAACAAGTGGACGTGCTAGTGGCTACCGACGTGGCTGCCCGAGGTCTAGACATACCCGGCGTGAAGACTGTACTCAACTTCACGCTCCCCGCCACGCTGGAGCATTACATACACAGGGTGAGTAGAGATGTATGGTATAAAAGTACCCTTGACGAAGCCAAAAGGCACTTGTTCTCCCCGTAATTTTTGTGATTATTTTTTTTTGTATTGGAACATATGTGAACCTTTCAGTTTCGGAAATATTTAGGGTCAAAGTGCCAACTGTTTTGAAAAAAAAAATTGATATATTTTTTTTAATACATGTTTGTAATGTTATAAAGTTTAAATACCTCCACGACCACGGGGTCGCACTCAAAACTTGTGACACGATGTTTTGAGTGCATTAACATTGAGTCCTACAGATATGTCATTAGCACATGAGGGGAGCTGATGAACGCAACTGAAAATGCCAAAATCGTCGCCTAATTTTGGTCAATTTGAATTGTCATTGACAGGCTAAGAACATAAAATGATATTTGAATTAACTCATGCCTCTACCCAACCTCGTAAGATTACAGGCGTAATGATATGTTATGTGTTACATCTACACTAATATTATAAAGAGGAAAGATTTGTTTGTTTGTTTGTAACGAATAGGCTCCGAAACTACTGGACCGATTTGAAAAATTCTGTCACCGTTGGGAAGCTACACTATCCCCGGGTAGCATAGGCTACTTTTTATCCCTGTATTCCCACGGGAACGGGAACTACGCGGATGAAACCGCGTGACGTCCGCTAGTCTCATATAAAAACCCCCTTTTACGCTCCACAGGTAGGTAGAACAGCCCGGGCGGGTCGCGCCGGTGTGTCAGTATCGCTAGCGGGTGAGGCAGAGCGTCTGCTAGTGAAGGCGATAGTGAAGCGCGCGAGGCGGCCCGTCAAGTCGCGACAGGTGCCGCCAGATATAGTCGGCAAATACCGCGACAGGCTGGCTAGGTTGGAGCCGGAAATTGGTAAGATATACTAGTTAATTTTGACTATAAAAACTAAGAACAAAAAAAAAGTAATTAAAAAACTAAAAAACCCGACTGAAAAAACTGAAACGTAAAAAACAAGCACATTTTAAATTAAACAAAACTTGGAAGCAGGCGGGGTCCATTCTATTTTCATTTCATAATTTAATATTCTTTCCTTTTATAATTATTAATAACTTTTTTTTATTTCCAACTTTTTAGTTCTTTTGTGTCTGTTCTTTCGTTGGTTGGTTTATTTTTTGAAATACGCTATATGGCTCCCAAATTCCGCAAATTTCTTTTCTTTTTTAATTTTAATGTAGCCTGTGACACTCGCGCCATCAAGACGAATCTAACGACGTTTATTTTATTCAAATCCTTTCATCCGTTTAGGAGTTATGAGGGAACAAAGAAACGGACATACATACATACATACACGCCAAACACATCACCCTCCTTTTGGGCTTCGCCGCAGTCGGGTAAAAAACGTAAACTCATCATCGAATCATCTGGCTAACTTTGTTTTGTTTGACTTTTTGTCGGTTCTATGGACACATCGTTGAATGAAACTAGGTGGCCTGTGAATTTAGTTTTTTGCAATTTACCAATCAATGTCAGGTTGTATCACACTAATATTATAAAGGCGAAAGTTTGTGTGTATGTTTGTTACTTACTAAAAACTACTGAACGAATTTGGATAAAATTTGACACAGTTTATAACCTGGATTAACCTGGGTGAGCGGGGTGGCACGGTTGGCGCAGTGCCTGAGCGATTGGACTGTTGCGCTGAGTGTCGCGGGTTCGATTCCCGCACGGAAGTATTTGTTTGTATGTCCTACAGATATATGTTACTGGTCTGGCTGTATTTGTGTACGTGAAGTTTTAATGTTTGTAAACGCACCCACGATACAGGAGAAATTCCTAGTGTGAGGCAACGTTTTAAAAATAAAAAATTAACACATTGGATAGATTTTATCCCGATTTTATCATCTTCCCATGGGATAATATTCGAGTTGTAGCGGGTGAAGCCGCTGGAAACAGCTAGTTTTAAATAAAATAGGATTCGCGACCATAAGAAATTTGACTTTAATGAGTTATAATGATTAAAATCACCTATACAACCTTCTCAGTTAGTATAAGTCTCTTGAGTGACTTTAGTCACAATTCGAATTTCCCAACCAAAGTTGTATTACAATATTTATATTTAAAATAGTGTCCATGGAGTTTCTTACCCGTTCTTGTCTTATATAGAATGATCCAAATCTACGCTTTGGAATAGACAACTACAGCACTATTATAGTTCTTATGCCTTGTGACTGTGTATGTATAATATTTGTGTCTGTGTGTTTATTTGTTTTTATGTGTATGTGTGCGTATTTCATTACTTTCTTTTTTCGACTATTCAAAATTACCCGTAACTAACCAACATGAAATAAATGCTTTGATTTTATATACTCCCCCTACTTTCTCCAGCCGCAATCCTCGACGAGGAATACGCAGAGAAGCAAATGAACAAGATGGAGAAACAGACAGCCAAGCTGGAGGGCGCTATCAACACGGAGGGGAGCGAACAGCAGGGGCCGAAGATCGAGCTGAAGAGACAACGCGATTGGTTCCAGTCGCCAAGGGAGAAACGGGAGGAGAAAGAGAGGCTGGCACTTACTAAGCATCCCGATAAAGGTAAATATAATACATAAAATATAATGCATACAAATTTCTCACTGCCGGGACACGATAAGGAGTCTGCCGTAATCTACTACGCGGGCTCTGTGCGGGTTCATAGATAAGTACTAACCGGAACTCGCTAGGCGGTTGAATCAAGGGCCAGATTCAGAAGCCCTTTGATACGGCATTTTGAGGAGGTTCTTGTCTCTGGAGCCATAACGACCGGTGGCTTGGATCCTACTTCCGACATCATGCGCGTAGCGAGGTACGGGCAAGGACCGCATCTGCATTAGAAGAGCGGTCGTATGCTGGTAAACTGTAATTCTGACAAGCTTCATAGCTTGCGACGCTTCTTATAAGACCTGAGAAACTAACAGGCTTGAAGGCTGGCTTGTGAAATTCATCAATCCGGGATGTGATCTCTAATATTATTTTTTTATGTGAAATGGTAGAGAGTAAAGTTATGAAAAGATTTTGTGAAGAGCCTCGTAGATTGATTCTGAAGTTCTTTAAATTTTTTATTATATTTTTTTTTTTAGTACAAACTATTAGAAACAAATTTTCCTATAGATTTTAAAGTAATAGGGGATCGGACAAAAAAAAACTAATTAGTCCGCCAGATAGATTTCCAAAAAATATTGGACACGTATATTTTCTTTTTTAACATAAACAAAAAATGAAGACAATACAGTGCTCCGAAAACTCGTGATCTTTTCGAAAACGTCATATGATAGTACATTTTACCTTCAAATGACGTCACAACCACATCTTATCTTCGTCAATTTTGATTAATTTGATAGAAAAAAAACAAGTATCCAATATTTTTCGATAATCTAACTGACGGACTAATTAGAATCATATTTTTTTGACTCAGTCCGATCCCCTATTAATGGATAATTTAATTCATCTAATAAATATAATAATCGTAAAGAAGGTAAAGCAATAAAAAATAAAGCAATTGCTGGTAAAATAGTTCAAATTAATTCAATTAATAAAGATATGTCCTAGTTTTTTACCTAAAGGTTCAAGTCATCCAGCAATATCATCCAGGATACTACAAAACAATACTAAAACATGCTCTTCTTTACTTCACAGACAAGCAAAAGGGTGGTCGAGGTAAGAAGCGCAAACACGACGATGACGACGACTCGGGCGACGACGGTGGCGGCAGGAAAAAAAAGAGGCCTTCAACGAAACACAAGCCTAAAGACACACCTGAGGAACGAGTCAACAGGGAGATGGAGAAGGTACAGACTAAACCATTACTTATGGTCTATGCGACAAGGTAACCCGCGAAATTCATATTACTTCCTTGAATGCCTTTTTCATCAAATAATCACTCAAGGAAGTAATATGAAATGAAAGGGTTGTATTGGTGATTTTAATCATTATTACTCAGTAAAGTCACATTTATTACGGTCGAAAATCCTATTTTATTTAACATACAACCTGACACTGATCGGCAAATTGCAAAAAAACCGTAAAATTAAATCGAATGGCTATCTTGAAGGTTTCACCTTAAACGAATTGACCACATTCATCGAAGCGGAAACGGTGTGTGTCAGAAAGAAGTTTGTGCATTTGCGTATAAATAGATAAAAAAAACTTGAATGCACAGTACCATACAAATGTTACAAAAGAAAACCAAACATTGGTCGCATTTGTCGTTAGTCAATGAGATTAACGACAAATGCGACCTTATGTAGACCACATAAACTTGGTTTTAAAACGCGACAAAAATACTTATCTCTAGAAAAAATACTAAAATCCTTTAAAAAAATTAACCATCTACAAACTAAATCAAATAATCAACCAACAGGTGGCGCTCTTACAATCTCGAATGGAAAAACGCAAGAAGAAGCAACGCAGAATCCGCGCCGTCGATGACAATGATGACCAACCACAAAATAGGCCCAATAAAAACTTCAATAAGAGCAAGAAAAAACAGAGCAACTTCGCTAACGACCTCACAGACACTTCCAGGGCCGCGGCTAAGCGACTCCGGTATGACGCCAATAAGGCCCAAAAAGGCAACAAAGGGATGCCCCAAAGAGGCAATAAGGGGGCGCCGAAAAAAGGAAAAGGGGGTCCGGGTAAGCCTGGCAAAGGACGACCCGGTGCAAAGACTTTTGGCAAGCCGCAAGCTGGGAAGAAAGGTGGACGTAGCAAAAAATAAATAAATATACTTTTGTATCATATTGGTTTTATTTGCAAATTCGGTCGTAAACACGACTCATAGTTCATTCAAACATTGTACTTTTATGGTAGAAAAAGAAAAAATGGCAACACTGCAATGAAATTTTGAAGGGTAAAGTGAAGTCCTGTAATTAAAACGATTATTATCATCGAATACATAAAATCGATTTGCATGAATTTACTTTTATTTTTCCAACTCGTCATTTGTGAAAAGCCGAACTATATGCCCAATTTTTTATGACCTTAACTGACGACTAGCCTTAAACTATCTCCAATTAAATTTCACAAACCCCCCGTACTGCTTACTTTCGTTATGGCTCTGGATTTGGGACATGAGTTGTTCAAGTTATGCGTCGTCTATTTAGTGAGTGAATTCCAGATTTTTAAGTCTAGATCACTTTCTGGGTTTTTCTTAATTGCTGTTGAGATTATAATTAACTTGCTTCAACGCACACATAATGTCATACATAATTATGTTAAACTATTCCAAATGAGGTTTAAGATCCAGTATAAAATCAGTCCAATATTATGTTTCGATCAGGTTTTCACAAAATAAAAATTAATAGAGAGTTACATTTTGGCAGAACTAGACTCAATTATAATTATCTATTTTAAATCTGCTAACTTCCCATTTCAATCACATCAAAAAAAGCTTGTGGTAAGTATTAACATCCCAACTCAACGACCTCTGACGTAAAACAAGCAAACGGCACAACGTCAACCATCGATCGCTAAAACTGGTAGTTTGGAGTAAGGACCGAACGTGTTCCAAGCACAGACGCTCCCGTATTATTATTAAACTCTTTGCACAGACGTTGTTTTAAACACGGCCGCTTCACTTCAACTTTACGGCGTATTTAGCTCCTAGCAAGCATGGTTTTGTCTCACTCACTCACATCACGATTATGCAAACCATCGCAACTTTGGTACTACGTACTACGCACTCGTACGTCATGCAATCTACCCATCCCTTTTACAAATGACAGCGCAAACTTATTCTGTCAAACAGATTTATTACCTGTAAAGGTAGGAAGATTGTTTATCAACCTAGCTACATCCGTACATCTGTCAGATTCCTGCACCGGCCAATGAGTAGCGAAGGGCAGGCGACAGAAGGGATAAAAATAAATGCATATTATATTGCTTCTATGTAGAGTAGGTAGGTAGTAATCAATCGCCCGGGCCATAAATCACAGCTCGCTTGACCACTTACCAAGTAAATTAAAGCGGTGTAACGCTTTTCTCGCGGAAAATCTTGGAAACATTCCTGAACTCTAACAAGTGGCTGGTGTCCACTTTTTGATCTTTTATGTCGTGAATAACTTATCTTTCTCCCCAAAATTGTGAAGGTGAGCCAGTGGGTGGTAGGTGGTTGGTGGGGTATCGATTGGTTTTAGGGAAGAAGACTGGTTGAGCTGCACAGTTTGGGAGTTGATACACGTTAGAGATGATTTGGAGGAGACTTTGTGAAATATTCTCTTCAGTCGGTGCAGAGCGGAAAGTTTTCAAAATGTTATCCATGATGCTGATGCCGCGGCCACGATGCCAGGAACTATTATTGTTTCCATTAATGTTGAAGTTGCCTATCTCACAATACGAAAAAGTCTTCAAAGATATTTTGAACTTCATTCGATTTGTCTGTTTTCCGTGGAGTCCTAGTGCGAGTAGGTACTTCGCAACGATATGATTAATTTGGACGCTGAGGACGATCATAAAACGTATCTTGACCTTGGCGTTGGAGGGTCGCGTATGACCACAGAGTACTTTTATTATTACGTGGTATGTCGGAAGTCACGAAAGGGTCGCGGCAAGACGCTGCGCAGCGCCTTTCGCAACGCCACGGTACACAGCACCTGGAGCGTTCCTTCATTTTGCGAATAAAATACGCGCAGGCGTTAAGCAAACTATTTATTAGAAGCGTCCACTTATTATGTCCTGTATAAAATATCTACCTACCTTATTTATATGATTAATTCTTTTCAGAAAAAATACTTTTAACCTTAATTCATATTCTTATTCTTTTTTAAGTTTAACCACTCACACAAAAACAACATATTAGTGGTAAAGTGACTTAGCGATTTTGCATCGGGTACTTGTCTTCTCGTGAATAGTTTGCAAGCAAACACACCACTAATCTTTGTGACTATTTTTAGGGTATTCCAGAAAAATGGAGGACGATCACGGAATGACGCTTTGCGATGAGGACATAGAGGTCGAGGAATTAGAAGAAACAGGTACTTCGGACGCAGACGAGAACGGCGCCGCAGTTCCTCTATACCAAGACGAGGAGCCACCAAAGAGTCCCTCGCCGGTATTAGCCGTTGTGATGCAGTGTCCATCGATGACGAGCACTGCCCGCCCATCTGTTAGCGACATAACACCTGGCATGTGGGCCTACGGAGCCGAGAGTTCTGACGAGGAAGAAGACGCCGAATTTAGTGACGACGAGGATATGACTGTAACATTTAGGTCTGGAGAAATTGTCACGGGCACGCTGATACTGAAAGCCCACGACTCCGTCGATAAGTTCCTGCCGTTCGTAGGATCGACACTGCGAAGCATTGGAAATGAACAATTGAAGTTGAAGCTCATGAAGATATTTCACAGATTCTTATTCATGCTAAAAATACGGAAATAGATAGGTATCGCGAAACTCGCACACAGTATATCATGGTTTTATTTACCATCCCCTGAATCGCAACCCTAACGATAAAATCAGTATTAAACTTACACTAAGGCCCGGTTTCCACCAAAGCGGAGCAGCGGATATTGAGCGACGACGTGCAGCGGTCGTCTTTCGTGTTAGATCGCGTTTAGCTGAGTATATATACTACTATGCAGCACACGTCTCTGCTTCAGGGTAACCAGTAACGCATCTCCTCTCTATGGTGGAATATTTACCAGAAAGTTTTGGTTCTATTTTAATAGGATTAATTGGTGATATCGCTTCTTTGTTTTCTACATAACGAGCAGCCGGTTCAATCCCTGGGCACAATACGAAGCTTTTGTGCATGCTTTGAGCTCACAAATTGGGTCGACGAGCTGGTGGAGGTCGCGAGAAAGTGCTGTGTGCGGGAAGTGCAAGTCCAGTCGTTATTGATGCAATGTTTGAGTAAGGCCCATGTCCAGCAGTGACCATCTATCGGCAGAAAAGCTAATGTGGTGTACTGGTGTATCATCCTCTGCCTGCGATTTATCTTGGGGTCTGCTTTCAGTGGCACCAGATGCAGATGGTTTTCTAAATTTACACAGAGTAACTGCTTATCAGACCTTCGCAAGCAAGTTACCTATCATAATACCTAAATAAGATATTCCTTGGTAAGACAGATATAGGATATTTGGATGTAACTCATGCATGTAAAAGCCAGGGACAGGACACACAAAAAAGGGGAGTATAAAATAAAACAGCACATTTGTCGGCAACCATTTATTCACAAGGCGCCCCTGCTTACCAGCAAAGTTGTCTTTAACCTATACATAACCTAATTATAATAGATCCTGCATCTCCACAGCGTCAACAAACACGTCTGGAAACAACCTTGTGTTAACTTTACGATATTCTTTGTTTCTGAACGAGCTTCAGAAACCTGTTACCGAGCCTGTCAAGTTGTCGGACTGTTGAAAACTGAACTTAAAATAATCGATTTGCTAGATTATAAACCCTTTATCCTTTATTTTAAACCTAAATTCAAATAAACAAGTTTTCAAGCGTCTAATTCATTCAAATCCAGGCTCGAACAGCAGTACCGTAATACATAACACAAAATTCTTTCCACAACAATATATTGTAAGCAAGTCATTTACATTTTTTACATAACCAAAGGAAACTCGACAGAGATATATAAACTAGAATACAAGAAGCATCAGAGATTATAAACAATAGACTATTAAGTCTAAATTATATTAAAAAGCTATGCTTTAACACAAGTCATGGAGATAATGATAAATCAATGTTTGGATTTTGGGCTTCGAAGCATATTTCTTAATATTATCAGAGGAATACGGTCTCTATTCTAGAGCATAATAAACCTGCAACATGTCCATTGTTGGGTACAAGTTTCCTGGAATTGGGAGTGGGCTGCATTCCACTATGCGGGTCCAGTTGATGGCTCCCACATGTCTTAAGACTTTTACCCTACTGCCAAGGTAGGGGTATGTTTTTGGTGCTATGACAAACATCACGCTGTAGTATTCTTGAAATAGTCAAATGAACGACAGACAAAATGAATAAGAAGAAAGAAAAGAGATATATCTATACTTAACATACAAAATAAGTTAAAAATGAATGTTTTAAGTAATTGCCTTGAATGCTTCGAAGCCAAAAAAATTCAATTTTAAAACGACATTGAATGAATATAGAAGAACGAAATAAGGACCATTAGAAAACATAGGGCCAATACAATTTATTTTCAAATCAACATTTGATCAAACAATATCAGGTTTTCACACCCTATGTGACAATAATTTAGCAATTTATAAAATTGTGAGATCGTATGATTTTGGCTCCCAGACGTAATGATTAAAAAAAGATAAAGAGTACAATATTTAATATGAATCCCGAAAATAATATAGAAATAGGTATAGTTTTCATAGCCCACACAATTGTCCCGAAAACCGAGCAATCTGCTTTGGTGCCTCGCTCGAACAAAAATGATAAATATACCTCGTAGGTAGGAACACACTCTACAAGAGGCTATTAATAAAATGCTTTATATCTTCACTTATTACTGTTAAGATTTACATGTAAAAGCCTGTTAAGATGTTATACTTTGTTAAAAACCTGGTTCTTGATAACCTAAGCGTTTGGTGGACCAAAGGCTTATCAATGAGAAGCCTCATGCTTTCAGAATCCAGGAGTAAAGAATAAAAATACATTCTTTTAACTAAATATTAAATACATACAACATTTCCATGTATGTCTGTCCGTTCGAGAAACCGAGGCGCCCTCTACCGTCACTCAAGCCCTTGTACTTCATGGTACAAGTCTAAAAAAATAATAATATTATATTCAAACATTGCCACATAATTTTACTGCTAATTTTATAATATGTTTAAAGAAAACTTACGTTTATATCTGAACCGATCACAACAATCATTGTAAAAATATGTTTTTTTTGTTGTTTATAGGGTCTTGTATTGCTTGGGTTTCTTATATTGCTAGAAAAGCTTTTCATTTGTGTTTGGTTCAAAGCTAAACGACCCTTAACAGTTTGTAAGTAGACGAAATCGCTATTTCTTGGCTGCATGATAATGCGACTTCTCCTGAATTCAAACAGTATGTTAGTATTACTTGCATATCTACAGTTTTATTGCTAACTGAGACGGGGCCTGAGGTAGCTGCTTGGTTCGGGAGGCGCGGACACTTCACCCCCCTACCTCGCGTAGCTACTTTAGATAGCGCATCAATTAAATGCAGTCCTCTATTTTCATCCCTTCTGTATTATTATCAAACTGACTCTTTAATACTCTTAATTTATAGCCTTTAATAGTGATTCAGTCTTTTTTCCTTACACTTTTCATTCGTTTACATTTGGTTATTGTTTTGGTAAAATAAGAAAATCGGAATATGGAATCACTTGCGCTTTTCAAGACGAGTGCGTAAGTCACACTTGGTAGGTAAAACCTGATACACAAATTAGTGTAAAAACTGCTGTGACTGACTAAAATAACATCAGACCATTAATATCCCAGGTTATAACTCCGCTGAGAAACGTAATGCTGCAAAATAACCAATTCCTGATATCTGTTGATAGCATTAAAGTTTTTTGTGTTTAGAAAAAGTTGATGGCTTCAAATGATCTTCAGACAAGTTTAACGGGTTATAACACCATTGAGAAGATCAATGTCAAAATAGTCAGATACTGTTGTACATGATCTATATTATTGACAATATATCTAGTTGCTGCCGTCTAGATTGACTTTGCTTGGGAGAGCCGTCTCTCACTTTCGGAGAACTGCATTCACATTCATACCCAAGTCTAATGTCAACGGTTTACCTTGCATAGTGTTGGTTACTTGGCGGTAGACCTGTCTAAGCCACTCGAAGGCTTTGTTATTTCTCGTGGCTGATTTTATATAAGTCAGCTATCATTCTTCATGCATTGGCATGTTCTGTACTGATTTCATTATAATTTATGTTGTCTATCAGCAACTTTGCCAAGTCTGTTTACAGAGTGCTTAGTTTGTTTTTTGTAGCTTTTGGATTTGGGTTGCTTACATGATTTTGATAGTTGTTTAATATTGCGTTATTTGACTATCACAAACCAAATGTGAGATTTTTACAAAAAATTAACTTCAGATATGCAAGTAATCTAACTAAAATAAAAAATTCACACTGAACCTTAACATGGCCTGTAAGTAAAGACCACGTAAAAATCAAATAGGCACTGAAAAATTAATTTATCTTAAAAAATATTTACAAGTCTTAACATTAAAACTTTTTTATATAATATTTAATATTTCTATGTTTTCGTAATAAAACTAATAACTTTTCAATCATAATATTATGTATTACATTCTAGTACTTCATTTACAATATTGTAAGACCGATTTGTGGAAGAAACAGAGGTTGTTACAAAAATATATCTTTATTAATCACCATAACTGCATTACCGGATTTGAATCGTTGCGTTTCAGCTGTCACATGGAAAAATAGACCCTGACCTCCAGAAGAGTAAGTGACTTTTCGTTCTTGAGCAGTAAGGCAATTATGAAGTAGGTTATACCAAAGTATATAAATATGCGCTCTGTATGTTTATTAGCAACTGTTGTTGCGACATAAGACACTATTGAATTTGTATCGCTTGGTGAACATTATGGGCTCTAGAATGGTGTAACATACATAGCATCAAGCATGTAATCCACGAAAGGGTAAAGGAAACCTGTACCCATATTTCGCCAGTTCTGTTTAAGGCATTTATAACAATTTTGATTCAATCTCGTTTAATAATTTATTTCGATAATCGTCAAATAAACTTTAATTGGCAATGTTCTGTGTTCATATTAAATTGAATCCTAGAGGAAAACGTCGCAGTTGCGGCTAGGACGTTATAGTGGCTAACAGCTTAGGAAGATTGATTGACTTGAAGCCGCTTCGACTATACCTCAAGTTTGTAACAATACTGTAAAAAATATCTTTGGACTCGTTCTTTCATAGCTTGTTTGTGAAAATCAGTAATATTTCCAAATCAAACTCAAAATACTAGTTTATTTCAAAATTGAAGTACCGGTCAGAAGTGAAGCAAAGGACTAAACTTTAGACCGGTAACCCACTTTCTAAGCCCACTGTATGTTCATTTTTTGTGATTTCGTTTTAAACAAGTTATGCAGGCAGTTAACGTAACAATCACTTTTCTCCCAGCCCGCGTTTATTGTAAATACTACACTACCACAAAATAGAAAGGGACTGAAGTCTTACTCCATGCAAGGAATCAAAACGGACGCACACCTAGCCACGTTTCACGTACAGCGAGTGCAAGCGCTATTGGGACCAACATTTGTTTGAGATTGCTGAACGTACGCATTTTTGACGGTCGCTACACCAGTCTTACAGTAACATATTAATCTAGGTTGTAGAGGTCAGACAGGCAGCTCCATGTAAAATACTGGTATTCAGCGTTAGTATAGATGTCGACGTCGACATACTTAACAAAACGCTAGGCAGATGATGTCCTACATGCGTGTCTATGTGTGTGTGAGTTTCCACTCGTTGTATAGATTTCTGAACCTATCTACTTAGTGAAATAACACTGTAACATTTTAGTACCATATGGTATCAACGTCATTGTTTTATCTAAAGCGTCTTTCTTTTCTCGATTCATCTCGTAAACAAATATGGCGTGTGAAAATGTATTTCAATATTTAGGTTTGAAGACCCCTTACATGGTTAGTCGCCAAATACTTTTATTGCTGAACGAATTTAAAACATTGATAATTATGTTTGTAGATTATAGAAGGGGAATCCTATAATATACAACATATTGAATGAGCAATATTTGTAATCACAAACTCGAAAACGGCTCAAGTTTGGGGGTTTACGAAAAATCGATCGATCTAGAGGTTTCCCAGATATAAATCTGGGAAACCTCACCAAAGCTGCCCTCGGTCTCCTAGTTATATTTTAAATAGGTTCAGCGTATGCATTTAGTGGTTATGGTGTAAGCGAGTATGTGTGGTTGAAGGGTAATCTTTCTTACCGTATTTGTTTACTAAATCTAGAGATGTAAGGAAGTACGCATTATACCTATTCACAGTCACAATACGTGCATTCTGAAAGTTGACAACGTCTTCTTTATCGTCTGATTAGTGCCTGACCTGGCGGAGCTTTCAGCTGTTAACGGGCCTCTGACTAGGCTTTACATGCCGTCGAGGAATGTCTCTTAGGCAGGCTGATTTCCACACGTTTTCCTTTACCAAAGCCAGTCATAATTTTACAATACGAACATGACTCCAAAAAATCTGAGTTGCGTGTGTGTCTTGGGGCTGAACTAGAGACCTATGACTTGGCAGTCCGACATTCACATCACTAGGCTATCAGTGCTTTGTTGTCAAATATTTAATCGTTTATCAAAGGACGCTGTCAACTTTCCGATAACATCGCATTCACTAGGTACTGAAGTACCTGTTAAGTAGACGCATTAACTAAATATGCAATTATTATAACCTATGTAAACAAATATATAATAAAATATAATATACTACTATTTAGTATGTATGAATTGAATATGTACCGTGATCCCATATTCACATTTATATACATTATTATATAATAACAATATAACTCTCCTCTAATCCTAATGTATTTGATAAGACGACATTTTGTTAAGGCGTTACATTTGCTATTATGATATCTAGTGTTTCGCAAAATATTGTAAATTTAAATATGTATTTTATTTATTTTTGTAAAGCTAATATGGAGTTAAGTTTTATTGCTTGCTTTAGACCTTAAAACAGGTATATATTTATTTAAATTATCTGTTTGCTACAAAATATATAACAGATATGGGCTAGACTATATGCTGGAGGTTCTATTAATCTTAGTTTTGGTGTTAGATGACAAGAATTTAATTTCTGTTTTATGTATGATGTTTTATCAGCTTGTATGTGATGCTGTGTGATAGATTTCTCTTCTCATGGCGGGTTTACAGCTCAGATTGTGCACTCTACTTATGGCTACTATTTACGAGCATGCTATTTAGTACGCAAGTTTCAGAAGGATAAACCGATTGTACATAAAACAGATCATAGATAAGGTAAAGTAAATGCTTGTCTAAGGCATTGTTTCGGTAATTTAACGATCAATTCCATAGAGTAATTTTATCGAATCAATTTTGTCATAATTATTTTTTTTTTCCTAATAATCATCATGAGCTGTTTCTATGTTATATACACTATATTTTTCCGTATATAATAATATATATCTAAAATCTCTACCGATATAAATATGTACATGTAAATATATAATATATGTTCACATTGGCAGTTGACGGTAAGCGCTTACGTTAACTAATGATAGTGTAGCTATAAATGTATCACGACGTTTTCCGTAAGAAAATGTTACAATGCTTGTTTAGCGTACTTTACACACGTGTACAGTCACGACCACTAATATGTATATTGCCCTTTTAGTTTATTGATTGCAATTTTATTTTGTAGTACTTTGAATCCATATTCTTATAAAACAGGTCCATTCAAAAGTTGTAATCGCTTTAGAGTGAAGGGTCGTGTGTATATGTACCTGGTCCTACTGAAAGTCGGCGAGCGACTGGCGCCACGTGGCGTGGAACGGGATGCGCAGCAGCTTGAGCTTGGTGTGCGGCAGCTGCTGCGACAGCAGGCGCTGCAGTGTGGGCAGCGGCAGGATCTCCACCTGTGGGGGCCCGGCACCGGCCGGGCCGGGCGGCGGCCGGCAGCCCGGCACCGGCTTCAGCACCGGGATGCACTCGCCCACGTCGCGCCGGGCGGGCGACCCGGCGCGCTCGCACTGGTCGATGAACAGCTCCGTGACGCGCAGCAGCTCGATGGTGACGCCCCACATGAGGTGCGTGAGCGAGTCCTTCAGGCGCAGCACGCCGGACAGCACCTGCTTGTTGGTGGTAGCGGACTGCGACACGTAGGTGGGGATGATGAGCAGGCGCCGCACGTTGGTGCAGGCCGCCAGCGCGTCGTCGAAGCCCAGCTTGACGTCGATGTTGACGAGCTCCAGGCGCGTCAGCAGCGGCAGCGTGGCCAGTGCGCGCAGGATGTCGGGCGCGGCGCAGTGCGGCGTGCCGCGCTCCAGGCGCAGGCGCCGCAAGCGCGCCAGCCGCGCCAGCACGCCGGCGAACTCGGCGCGGAACGTGCACTCGCCCAGCTCCAGCGACTCCAGCATGGGTAGGGACCCTATCACGTCGCACGCGCACCAACCCAATTCCTGATGACAAACACGAAGTATTAGATAGAGCCCTTATTGATTTTTATACTTTTTATGACGTCTTTCCTAAATACAGATTCATAATAATAGTCGACCAAATATAAGATACGAGTAACTTCTATATTGAGCAAGTGACAATCCATGATTACTGATCAGATTAAAACTTACCTTTACCAAAAATAATCTTCATTCAGTATAAAAACGAGTTTATAACAAAATGAAAAACTAGGATAACCCCAAGTTAGAAGCTCGAACAATATACTTATTAGAATGTCAGCTTAAGTTTATTGAAGCAATCACAAAAATTCAGTAGACATACCTTGATGCTAGTAAGCGAGAGATGCTGCAACTTGGTGAGTGCCGACAGATGTCTGAGGTCGTGCGACAGCGACAGGCCCGCCATGCTCTTGAGCCGCAGCTCGTGCAGCAGTGGCAGCGCCGCCAGCGGGGTGGGGTCCAGCGTGGCGTCGCGGATGGCCAGCGCCGACAGAGCGCGCAGGCCCGGCAGTCCGCGACACACTGACTCTACTGCGCGAGCTGGACAGCGGCACATCTCTATCCTGTGGGGAGATTTTATACTTAGTAAAAATAAAGAAAGCGGGTCGTTAATAGAGACAGTGATGCACGCACAATGACCTAATCAAGAGGATAAGTGCGGATCAAAGCTCAGAGGCAGTGGTGTGCTTAATGTTAATTCTATAAGGCAAATAGCAGACGGTTCGGAAATCATCATGAAGAGTGGAAGGCAAGTTAATCTTGTACTTTTATACAAGCAGTGTGAAAGTACCGCCACTAATAGAGCGCGTTTTATTTATAATATGCTATAAAAGTGAGCACTCATAACAGGGCACATAGGACTTATTTGCTTTTGATATAAGGGCATTTTCAAAGATTAGTAATTAATCACAATTGAATTGGCAATATTTTGACAGCTTCAATAGTGTCAATCAGTTCTTGTACTTGTATCACACAGAAAACCTGATATACCCCTCCGTGTCATGACAGAAAAACTAAAAAACCCAACTGAAAAAACTGAAAAACAAAAAAACAAGCTCATTTTAATTTAAACAAAACTTGGAAGCAGGCGGGGTCCATTCTATTTTCATTTCATAATTTAATCTTCACTAATGTTATAAAAAGGAAAGATTTGTTTGTTAGTAACGAATAGGCTCCGAAACTACTGGACCGATTTGAAAAAATCTTTCACGGTTATGAAGCTACACTATCCCCGGGTGACATAGGCTACTTTTTATCCCTGTATTCCCACGGGAACGGGAACTACGTGGGTGAAAACGCGCGACGTACGCTAGTTTTCAAATAAAGCCCTGCCTGCTTCCAAGTTTTGTTTAATTTAAAATGTGCGAGACAGACATACATACATACACACACGCCAAACACATAACCCTCCTTTTGGGCAACACGTATGATACAATATTGAAAAGATCTGAAATCATCAAATAACCCTTCCCGCTCTTGGGCAGATCGAAAGGGAGTGCCAGACTTCTACTGACTAAAAACCACCCATGTTCCTTCTTAGCCCTATATGTTAACAAATCTCTTACAACATCCCGCAGCCCCGACGGGCGTCGGTCCTTACGGGCCCCTCCCATGTTGCTGACATTTCTTAGAAGCGCGCGTGGAACACAAACGAGCCGTCGACACGGCCTGTCGTCGTCGTAAGATGGAGGGACGGCGAGCTAGCCCATCACTCGCCGTCCACAGGCCCGCGTCTAAGGTGGCCGGAAGCTGTCACGTGGCCCCCGACGCCCGAAGCGACTTCCGCGGCGGCTGGAACGTGAGGTTCTCTGCCTCTCACGTTCCGCCACCTCCTTCGCTAGCATCACTGCTTCGCAGAAGGAGGCGACGGCGTCCTATTTCTCCCCGCCCCGGGCCATGGCTTGCACCAGGGCCGGACGCGAGGTCGCCGCCGCCAATCGCCGCTACAAGAACACGGCGGAGCTCAGCCTAAGCTGGGCAGACCTCCACGGTGTGCTCCGTGTCCTCCATATACCTAAGGCCTAAGGCATCAAGGTAACAACTGGCAGACCTCAGTAAACTAGATCACACATTACAATATTGAACATGAAACTGACCTTTCTAAGGTGTCGACAGTAGATATGTGTTCGGCGAACTGTTCCCAGAACACGGTGTCGTTCTGTGGTAGCAACATCTTGCGCAGATCCAGTCTCTTGGTCCCGTGACGTTTGAGCGCCGCGCACAGCCCTCCCCAGTCGCTTACCTGTATAGTTAAGGGAAACACTTTACAATATTTCAACAAGTATGTGAAAATCGCAAAGATTTATCGGCAGGCTTGCACTAGAAACTTCTTCTAGAAGGTTCTGAATCGAATAGGTTTTCCATAACTCCAGTCCTCCGCCGCGTCAATCTGTCTGTTTGAGATAAACTTAAGAACCACTGTACCGATTTTCATGCTGTTCTTGAGGAAGGTTTTAAGTATATATTTTTGTTCTAAATTGGATCTCCTTTAGGAGCTAAACAGGGGATGAAAGTTTGGTGGGATATTATTCGACATCCAAGCGGACGAAGCCGCGGGCCAAAGCTAGTTATTATTATTAATCGAATAAGCTTAGTCAAGTAAATATTAAGTATTATAAATAGTAGTAATGTTAAAGTGTCAGGTAAAAGGACGCGAGCGTGTTGCCACATCGCAACGTGGCATGTCGTCGTCTCATTATCCTACTAATCACACTAATATTATAAAGGCGAAAGTTTGTGAGTGTGTGTGTGTGTTTGTTACTTCTTCACGCAAAAACTACTGCACGGATTTGGATGAAATTTGGTACACAGATAGTTTATAACCTGGATTAACAAATAGGATACTTTTTATCCCGATTTTATATTCCCGTGGGTTATATCGGGTGAAGCCGCTGGCAACAGTTAGTAATATTATAAACGCGAAATTTTGTAAGTATGGATGTTTGTTACTCTTTCACGCAAAAACCACTGAACGGATTTGGATAAAATTTGGTACACAGATAGTTTATAACCTGGATTGACACGAAGGATAGTTTTTATCCCGATTTTCTCTTCCCGTGGGATAATTTTAGAGTTGTAGCGGGCAAAGCCGCTGGCAACAGCTGGTTATTTTAATATTTTGTAGAAGTATGTTATTTATTTCATTTTGCTTGTGCTCTTGCCACCATCTTGTTTATTAAATTACTAGCAGACGTCACGCGGTTTCAGCCGCGTAGTTCCCGTTCCCGTGGGAATACAGGGATAAATAGTGTTACTCAGGGTGAATGGAGCTTTACAATGGTGAGAGAATTTTAGAAATCGGCGCCGTAGTTTTTGAGTTTATTCATTACAAACATACATACACACACACACACACAAAAATACAAATCTTTCCTCTTTATGATATTAGTGTAGATAATGTAGTGAACTTACATGTGAATTCTTCATCCTGACGTGTCTCCAGAGCGCAGGCGTGGCGGACAGTTGTCTCCACAGTTTACAGACGCGCGCACAATGCGCCAAGTCACGCATGCCTAGGTATTGGAATATCTGGAACCAGTCGATGGACTGTTAAGAATTGAGCATCAACCAAGGGTTTATGGTTGCCTTTACCTAAAAAGTTTATACACAAAGCACAGGGATGTTTCTTGACAAAAAAAAAAATCTGATTCTGTTTAATCCGTCTGTGAGATTGTCGAAAAATTAAAAAAAAAAACGAATCATAGATCATGAGTGGCTGTGACGTCACTTCGTGGTAAAAAAAATGTACCAAAATGTGACGTCACACGACTTTTCGAACCAGTCTTCATTTTTCGTTTACGTAAAAAAATAAAAATGATGTGTTCAATATTTTTTGGAAATCTGTCTGACGGACTAATCAGATTTTTTCTACTCTATTGAAGTTTCTAATGGGTGTAAAAGATGAAGAAACCTTGAACGAAGAAGTTCTCTCCATAATTGCGATTTCCCCCATCACAGGGTTTTTAAGTCAGTCAGAAGTCAGATATCATACGTATTTTTTTTTTAAACGTTGTCCCACGCTAGGAATTTCTGCTGTATCGTGGGTGCGTTCACAAACATTTAAACTCACATACACAAATACCCAGACCCGGAACAACTATCTGTAGGTCATCATACACATATTTGTTCCGTGCGGGGATCGAACCCGCGACACGCAGCGCAACAGTCCATTGCCTGAGCCACTGGGCCAACCGTGTCGTCGTATTATAACATAACATCACGCCTATACTCCCTGAAGGATAATATTCACTCACAACTCAGCAGTTATGTTTAAGTCTCACGAAAGTCTAACGGTCACAAATCCAGACTCTGCTGTTATTAAAGAATAGGAATGTTTACCGACTTAAAAAAATGTGATACTAATTAGTCCGTCTGTTCGATTATCGAAAAATATTGGATGCGTTTTTTTGTTTTATGAAATCAATAGAAATTGACGAAGATAAAACGCGTCAAAGATTTGAGTGGGGGTTGGTGACGTCACTAACCGCTAAAAATGTCATAATGTCTTGGAGTATGACGTCACAAGAGTTTTGACAACTTATTCATGATGGGAAAACCCAATAACTCTTGGCTTGAACTGGGAAAATCGAATCAAGTACCCCATGCGCAGCAGTCGCACTTGCAACCACTAGACCAACGAGGCAGTTTAGGTAGCGTTCAAATATTATGTAACGCAATTTTTCTAGTTTTGATCCCCCTCCCCCCCATGTAACGCGCCGTAACGTTTTTCCGATTCCGCATTTAAAAAAAAAAACATTTGCAAAAAGCATAAGTAATCTCTCTACGCGATCCTCCTGAAGGGTTAAAAAAATGTTACGTAACGTGTACTTCAAACCGTCCGTAACGTTAGCCAAGCCCCTCCCCTTCCCCCAAATTCGTTACGTAATACTTGAACGCTCCCTTATCTACTGGCATAATAATATAAGTGACGTTTATTTCTTACCTGTACTACAACATTATAGCTGGTCTCCTGGGCCTTGTTATAAAATGCGGTGAAGTGGTCAGTATCGTCGACACGCTGTCGCCCGCGACGTCGCGGCGACATCGTGGCAGTGGGTGGCGACGCCGCGCCGTTGACCGCGCGACCTCTTCGCTTGTCATCGCTGTAGACAAACGTGGGGTCAACTATATGAGATTATGACCCTAAAAGTCAACGTGGTTCTACAAGGTGGGAGTGAGATGGCACGCGACTAATCTCTTGCTGATTATTCGTCGTCCTACTCGCACGTTTTATGACCGCGTTTGAGATTTTTTTATTTTTGAAGAGCTAACTTTAAGTGATGCTAACCCATTTTAGAACAAACCGAAATTAGTATCATAAATAATCATAATATTATGTTCAGGACATTTTATTATTTCAAGGCGACGACGAAGCGCGTTTCGAATTATTCGAGCAAATATGGAACATTATATCGCGATACGTCTTGAGATACGCTAGCATACCATATCATAGTAATGTAAAAAATATTATTTGGAAGTGAGCGACTTGCATAAACTTTCCAAAAAAGAAAAACAAGAGGATTATGTCAGATTAAAGACAGACAAACTATGAAAGTTAAAATAAAAACTAAAAAATACATACCTTTTTCGCGAATAAAATCATTCCAGTGTACCGTTCAAATCAAAATGTGAAACGCATTCCGACTATTTTATTTTGCACTTTCTTTTTAAAGTTTGATACATTCCTTTACAAGATAAAAAATTATTTAGAATAAATTAGAAATAATTATTTTAAACAAGGTAAGGTAAAATTATGACCACAACTAAGGTGAGTACATATAAATAAAGTAGTAGTTATAACTTAAGTTACCAAAAGAACCGATTTGTAACAGTTCACAAACTAACGCATAAATTAAAGTATTGCTATCTCTTATTATAAAACAGTGCTAGAAAGAGACAATAAAAGATAAGACCTGTCAAACCATTTGGCAATTCTATTTTTAAATTTTTCAAACTACCTACATACTCAACATTGCTGAGATTCTAGTTCAACATAATTTGACACCCTCTTTAGTCTCATTCTTTTTATATCTGCGGAAAAGACATAGCAATAGTTTAAGTGAAGTCTGATTGGAAGACGACAGAGTCGCGAGTTTACTGAAATGACCACATAATTTCCACACATCGGGTAACAAAATATGTCTAATTCATCTCCTCCTTTAGAAGTCGGTTAAAAAATAGGCGACAAGCAAATTATGTTTCTTTACTAAAAAATAAAGTATAAAAAAACATAGGGCTAGCTTAATTGACCACCGTCAGAGCGGTTTTTAAATTGATGGTCATTCTAAACGGACATTAAAGTTATTTCATGTTTATGTAGTGTGGTAAGTATTTTTTGTCACAAAACACTGGTTCTAATTAATTCATACAAGATAAAACACAAACAAGAGGAATATTATAAAATCAGTCTGTTTCACAATGTTTTTTACTTACTAATACCAATTTATTTAACACTGTTTAATGTACAAAAAAAGGCTTATATTAATTTTGTTTCGTGTTGGTTAAGGCCGTAGACAGACCCACGCGGTGCGTTCTCTATCAAATCAAAGGTTCTAGTTCTCCCAAGCCATATTTGTTAATAATTCAATATATTTTTATGATTACATTCCGAGGGATACATATTAGCGTATAGTCGAACCTATGTTCTAACAAGGATCTACTATAGCTTAACATTATCTATTTTTTATTTAGGTCCCACGTGAGTGTGACTAAAGCTTTACAAGATTCGCCCGTCTAATAAGCGTCTAAAAATATCATATTTCGTTCTACATATGCAAAGTGAAAAAAAGTAACAATACAAACACATAATAGCACCTGTTTTCACTAATGTATGGTTTATTTTATATTTATTTTTGTGGAAGCCTGATTTTCTTATTCAAGGCATCAGCAGACAATCGACTATGTAAACCAAACAAACTGATATTAGTAATAGTCAAGAGCAAGTTTTTCGGGAGTTTTGAAAATAAGTAATTTTATAGATTTAAATATTGGAGTTTCCTTTGGAGTTTCTTGCCGGTTCTTCTCTTTAGGAATCGACCAATGCACCGAACCGTGCACCTTTTTGTCGACGTTTTATAAGTGCCCATGTAGGCCTATGTGAAATAAAAATATATTGGTTTTGTTTTTATAGGTTTCCGACTTTCAATTTTGCCATCAATACATGTATTTATAAGTCAATAGTTTTTATTTTTACATACGTTTTGGCCTAAAAACTATTTTTTTTTCACAATTTTCAAGGGTCGATTAGAGTTGGTAGGTAATAAACTGTTTTGTTGTACATCATCTGCCTAGCCTTTTCCCAAATATCTTGGGATTGGCTTCCAGTCTAGCTGGATGCAGCTGAATACCAGTACACAGTTATATGGAGCGACTGCTTATCTGACCTTCATAACCCAGTTAGTATTTGGTAATACAATAACCCTTGGTAAGACTGGTTGTCAGACTTTCAAGTCACTGACTACCTGTAACGACTGCCAAAGTTCTACAAATCACAGCAGGTTAGGAAGCATAGTATGTCATGGCTGTTCACCTGAACATTGATTCGCAATTCTGAAAGGATTGTAAAAAAAATGCTTTTAGGCCCCAGTTTTTAATGAAGAGGCGCATTCAGTTCAGCAGCATCAGCAAAGTTGAAATTCTAGAATACATCGAAATCTATAAATATACCCCTTTATCAACCTAACTTCTTTTTTAGAACCAAATGACTGTTCTTTAAGTTAAGATGGATTCCCAGAAGAAAAATCACTTCGTCAAATGTGTCATTGCCAATGTGAACATACGAATTTTCGCCGGAAGAATCGACTGTCTGCAGACACCCTTTGTGTAAAGCTATTTCATTATCGTGTTCACAGTCTTATAATTAGCTATTCGACTAGTTACAAACTAATTGTGATTACATACGTAGAAATAGTTATATCTATTTAATGTTTATCTCTGTGAACTAGTGTAAGTTGTAGGCACTTTTAAGCGTAAAAATGAATGCCTGCCATAAATGCATGCATGGATATTTTATTAATGGTTGTTTCTACAATAAAACGTGATATCATGGGTATTTCGTACAATTATCACTTGATTCGCTGAAGTAAAACTTTGTGAGGAAACCAGCATCATCATCATCATCAACAGCCTATTAATGTTCCCACTGCTGGGACAGGCCTCCCCTCTTTTTGAGGGGGAATGGGCTACAATCTACCACGCGGGCCCTGTGCGGATTGGTAGATGTTACTTGTGTTCGAATTTCTTGGTTCTAAGTTATGCCGGTTTCCTCACGATGTTTTCCTTCACCGTTTTAAGAGCAGCGGTGACGAAATAAATTACACAAAGTAATGTGCCTGCCTGGGTTCGAACCCACGAGCTACTGTTCGTAAGCCGGGGCCACCACCACTGGGCTAGTGCTGCTCTCCTAGTATTAGTAAAAACCAGCGTGCCTGAGGGTTATTTCTTGATGGCGTATTAAGTCAAGTCAGAGGTCCATGATCAGCATAAAAACTCTGACACCAAGTGCCTACTCGTTTAAAAAAATACCAGTTCTGACTAGAACTGGTATTTTTTTAAACGAGTAGGCAGTTAATACAACTCGCAATGCATCAGTATGAAGTCCCATATACTAGATGAGTCTATTGCTTTAAGTGTACTGCAGTAACCTCAAAACGGGTCTGCTAAGAATTTTTCAACAATTCTATTAGATAACATCGCCTGCAATTTCCGAAGGGTTAGTCAGAGGTACCTAATATTACAACCACATTTTGGCAGATATGTTCAAGTCCCATTTAATAGGAGGGCGAGCCTTTAGCCATCGACTGGCAACAACTAAATTCGTTGGCCAAATTTAAAATATAACGGTGTTCATGAGTGATTTAAATAACTAGCTTCTGCCCGCGGCTTTACCCGAGGGCCACGAAATGCGACGCTCCAAGCGAATTCGCCTTGTGCTGCAAGCGTATGCGTGGAGCGTCAAAAAACAAATGCGTCCCGGCCACGAAAAAACCGCTACGCTTGTGGCGTCAATAAGCTAAAACTTGTGGCCTTGTAGATATAATAGACATTCAAATGTTTTTGACGCTCGACGCTCACGCTTGCAACACAAGCCGAATTGTGCTTGTGGTAGTCTGACATAAACCCACGAGAACTTGCCGAATTTCCTCTACATGAAACAAGCTCACTTTCACTAGATTTGAACATAAAATAAATAGTTATTTAGCTGCGTCTCCCGCGGCAGGCACTTGCACCAGGTTCCTGGGCACGACCACGAAGCGCCTCCCGTTGAGTACGGCCAGGCTCTGCGGCAGCTCAGCGCACGGCGCGTCAGCTCGCGCCGCCACCGCTGCGGGGAGCGGGGCCAGCCGGGGGGCGGGCGCGGGGGCGGGGGCGGGGGCGGGCGCGGGGGCGGGGGCGGCAGGGGGGGCGGGGGTGCCGGCCACTGCCCACACGCGCTCGCCGTCTGGCGTGCTGTGGTGCTGGGGGAGAAATGTACGGTCACTTTTTGTATCAGACGTGCTATACTATTGGAAGAATCTTTACATAATTATTATAAAACAAAGTCGCTCTCAGTGTTTGTACGATAAGATCTTTTGAACTACGCAACGTGATTCACTAGGCAAGTTTATGTGTAAATGTCACTTTGCCTCCGTACGAAGGTGGGGCGGGTCGCTAGACAACATTAAGTTTCCATTACTAGTGACTTAGTATCAACTATGAAGCGATACGGACACAATTTAGCTTGCGTCAATTGACTGAAATCTTATTTTTCAACTAAGCAAATGCTCTGGACTAATTTTTAAGATTTTATTCTAGGAATATGTTTTACGTTGTTTTTTAAAGTGGATATTTCTTGACGTCGATCACGCCTGATAGAAAGCGATGGATATTGTCTGATCAAGTCGAAGTTAAGTAATCTTTTAGTCTCACCTTCACGGTCAGCTTGGGCACCTTAACGGGTACCGGCAGAGGTCCGGGGATTCGTCTCGGTACGGGCGCGACTACCGGGACCAGCACGGGAACTGGTATCGGGACCGGTATGCTGGTCGTCGTTACTGACTTGTGTTCAATGGGAGATGATGACGATTTGCGGCAATTCTTTAGATGAAAAGTTGTTGTTATAGAAACAAACATATTTATTATAATAATTTAATATGACGTGTATATAAAATGATAAAAATAGATAGTCACAACAAACGTTACGTATCGTTCATACGTTTCAAAGCAACTTTTTTTTAATAAAAACTGCTCAGATATTACTTGTTACTAACAAGTTATTAAAGAATAATCTTCTAAAACACCAAAAATAATAACTCGACTCATGTACATCAAATAAATAATATTCCAAAATGTTAAGCTACTTCCGTTGCTGACCGTAAATACTTTTTTACTTTTAGTTTTTGCATAAAAGAGTAATTTACAAAAGGGTATAATATTACCCAGTATTAACTGGGTTGGGGAAATCAGATAAAACATGCCATGTAAAATACTGATATCAGCTGCATCCCTTTAGACGAGCAAGCCGGCCCCAACATAGTTGTAAAAAGGCTAGGCAGATGATTAACTAAAGAGCTTACCTTGCAAAAGAAGGGGTAGGGCGGCGGCGCGAGGTGGTAGCCGGCGCAGGCGGGGTGGTACAGGCACAGGCACGCCGCGCACGACAGCGACGGCACCGCGCCGCGCCCGCACGACATGGAGCACGGCTGCAGCGGCGCGCCCGCCTGGACACCGCGTGACCTTACAGGTGATGTCGCTACTCTCCACATCGCACGCATAAGGCTCAGTTCACACGGACCAAGGGAGCTTTCGTTTTTTGCAATTTCCCGGTCAGTGTCAAGTCATAAGTTAAATAAAATAGGATTCGTGGCAATGAAAATAACAATTTTTTACAATGTCTATTTACTGAGTAATAATAATTAAAATCACCAATACAACCGTCTCAGTTCATATAAGTCTCAAGATAGGCATTCTAGGGCTCAACAGAGTTTTGAATAACTCTATTGCTCTCTCTCTAAGGTCGGATGTACAAAACTCTCCGTATACTATAAGAGAAATTGCAATCATGAGAAGCTATAATTTTTTTAAACAAACAACTTCTACTAATTTAGTTAGCGACAACTCAATCAACAATAAATAATTCCTAATACGATTCGATTGCGATGTAAAGTGCCGTCCTCTGTTGCGTTGTGGCGTCATGAAACGTTCCAGTACCACATAACATTAGACGACAGTGCTTTATAACTCGACCAAGTGGAATTGAGATCATTGAATTTAAAATTGTTTGTTGTTGCGTTGTCGGTACGTAACTTAGTAGAAGTTCTTTATTTACAAGAAGTCTGTATACAGGATACAGGGTGTAATGGCCAACCCTCCCCGCAGGGGTGAATCTAAATTTTATATACTACGGTGACAATTGCATACAAGATATTATTTGAGGAACGTCATGGGAATCCAATTTTGATTTTGTTTTATTTCCCCATACGCAATATATCGTTACCGTGGTAAAACGTACATAGCGAACGGCAAACGCGACCATGAGCTAGACTTGCTAGGCAAGAAGTGAATAGCTGACTTCAACCGTTGTTCGTTGGAGAATTTCTACATCCATTGTTTTTTAATTTGTATTTTAGCCGTATTATTTACTTATATGGAGTAAGAAAGAATAAGGAATAGTAAAGGAAAATAATATTTAAAACAAAAAATAAAATTCCGGTGAATTATGATTCAAAATAAATAATTCTGATTTGACTTACGTTGAATGTTGATGATGATGATGATGAATGCACCCTGTCCGTCTGCGGTGAGCTGTCCCTTACACCCTGTACAATGTAAAGTGATGTGAAAACAACGAGAAAGCTGTGAATGACATTGAGAGAATGCGATACCACCTTGAAGGTAGGAGCTCCAGGGAAGCCCGCCGAAATTCGAATTTCCTTACGTTTTTTGACATTTGCAGGTCAGTGTCAAGTTTTATGTTGATTAAAATATGATTCTCGCACATAATGCGTATGTATTTATAGAGATATAATCATCAAAATCATGAATACAATACTCTTGAGTTGATTTAATTTCATTGAGTGACAATTTGATGAAAAAGGCCAGGAAGTTAAATATACTGAGAGGGTTGTATTCGTGATTTTAATCATGATTACTCAGTGAAGTCCCATTTGTTACGGTCGCAAATCCTTTAACATACAACGTGAAACTGACCGGCAAATTGCATAAACGTAAGAAAATTCGAATTTTGCGGGATACCCTGGAGTTTCCACCTTAAGGTACTCCAAATTGGATTCAAAGTTTAATTAAACGACTACTTCATTGGTCTAGTAACATTCGTAAGCACTACTGCTAAGAGTAATGGGTTTATCCATCTTTTATTACTTTTTAGTGGCCCGGTGTCTGAAAGTGCATTGTGCAGGTCGATTGCTGGCTGGTACAAAATAGTTATTGTATATTTTTTAAAACGTTGCCCCGCACTAGAAATTTCTCCCGTATCGTGCGTGCGTTCACAAACATTTAAACTCACATACACAAATACCCAGACCCGAAACAACTATCAGTAGGCCATACAAATATTTGTTCCGTGCGGAGATCGAACCCGCAACATGTAGCGCAGCAGTCAACTGTTTGAACCACTGCGTCAACATGTTACGTTTACTTTTGCACTAAACCAATGCAGCAGGTAACGAAATCACATAATACTTAGTAAAAATGATTTGAGTGTTTATAACACATGCCTTATTGGCGGCTAAATTTGTGAATAATTGAATATAGGAAATGTCTCATTTGAATAAAAGACATTTAATCAAATCAATCAAAGAGATGTGCCTACCCGTCATATTAAATAACTTTCCCGAAGAAATGATATCCCATTCTTGAAAAAAAAATGCATGATTATAATATTATTAGCTACTAGCTGTTGCCAGCGGCTTCACCCGCTACAACTCGAAAGTGATCCCACGGGAAGATAAAATCGGGATAAAAAGTAGCCTATATGTTAATCCAGGGTATAACCTATCTACATACCAAATTTCAACCAAATCGGTCCAGCCGTTTATGCGTGAAAGAGTAACAAACATCCACACATCCATTCTCACAAACTTTCACATTTATAATATTAGTAGGATTTTTTTTACGAATCATGTATGAAAGTGTTTTAATATAGCAAGGAAAACCTCATGTTCAGGAGATTCATAGAGGAGTGTAAATGTTGACTTTGCCCTACACGCTATGTGGCACTTGATATTGTGTCCTGCCTGTTCTCGTATTTGCACATCACAGGAGCTTATGGAGGCTACCTAAAGTGCCAAACTCGTCGCAAAATTTTGGTCTGAAATTAGTTTGAGTCGTCTTCGACAAGCTAAGAAGAATATGACGAGTAGAATCACCTCGTTGAATAAAGCAGGTGACTAAATCGTCACCCTGAACATACCAGATTTAAAAATGCATATAATTAGTGTTTCATACTCACAGTGGCGACGGGCTCGGGCTGCGGCGCAGACTGGGGCGACGGGCGCGGCGGGGGCGGGGTGGGCGGGGGCCTGCCCGGGGACGCACTACACTGGCCTCCGCTCAGTACCCGCAGAGGGGGGGTTAATTGCAGCTAGTCAATTAACCCCCCGCAAACATCGGGACACGGGTGATGTAATCTCATGCTTTATATCAACTTTGATTTGATTCTCAGATTTAAATCACAAAAGAGGCCAGATATTACCTTTTTGTGGCAATGTTCTTCTTTTATGCTAAGGTAACACTAATGTCAGTTTTAATGTACGAGAAGCCACAATAAAAACATGCTTTTCAAACGGTGTTAGCCAATGTAAAATTAATGTGGCCCCAGCGTAAAGGACATTTCTAATTGTATTATATGAGAGTACGTCGGAAGGGCATACAATATAATGACATATAATATTACATTTAAAATAAGAGACTTATGAAAGATAAAAAATAGCATGGATTATATCACATTAAAACACTTAATAGAACAGTAAGAAAAAAACTTTGAAAACTGATAACAAAATCAGTAATCAGAGTTTATCTAAAAATAACATAAGGACAGTACAGAACAAAAAATAAAAACACCCTAACATTTATTTATTTGTTTTTTATTTCGTAAAGGAATGTATCAGACGTTTTTTCGGAATCGTGCATAATTGACGTAATAATGAACGAACTTACAAACTAACATGACATAATTTTAGTCTTTCTTAAGCAGTGTTAGCAAAATAATGTTGGAAATTAATTATTAATTACTAGCTAATTATATTCATAGGAACAGAAATATTGCCTACTACTGGTTATAAAAAAAAACTAGAAAGTAGGCGACAGCTGAGATGTCAAGAAATAGAGAAGTACGGAAGAACTCATGTTGCACCGAGACCAAATTAAATTGGGATATGAGAAGAATATAATGATATGAATAGGGGATCGGACTGAGTCAAAAAAAATATATATTCTAATTAGTCCGTCAGTTAGATTATCGAAAAATATTAGATACCTGTTTTTTCTTTTATCAAATTAATAATAACTGACGAAGATAAAACGCGTCAAAGAACATGAGTCGGGTTGTGACGTCATTTGTAGGCAAAAATTGTACTGAAATGCGACGTTTTCAAGGAGTTCACGAGATTTCGAAGCATTCTATCGTCTTAATTTTTTGTTTATGTGAAAAAAGAAAAAATACGTGTTTAATATTTTTTGGAAATCTATCTGACAGACATTTAGTTTCTTTTTTGTATATCCCATAGGGGAATATTGTCCGGGAAATAAGTATTCTTATTTCTCTCAATATTTAGTTTAGTACATAGACATCATAATAAACCCCAGCATTTATTACATTCACTCATGATTTGTTTCTCAACTTTTTGTGACGTTTCATTTATTATTTCCCATTTTTGAATAATAAATAAAAAACTGGACACGGGCGTTCTTCTGTATTTAATTTTGGGATGACATTACATTATTTTGTTTTTATTCATATGCACATTGGGTTACGTGGTTGACGCGTGATCCTAAATTATAACTGCCAAATTTTTATGATTATTCATTTTAAAATTATGGGAAATATATGACTTATTTACTTCATGTACAATAGTGATACATAGGACTCCACAAGACATACTCTATGGGTCAGTCAGTCGTCATTCTCTAGTTTATGCCTACCTCCTATCAAAGTAAGTTTAAAAACAATCGTCCAACATAATTTTGTTAACATTTCATAACAACATTGTTATAAATGTCATATAATATGTATTGGTACCTCGGTTTCTTCCACGCGGCAGAATTATTGTTGTCAGTGTTGCTGGCCGAAGTTGGCGGCGGTTGTGGTTGCGGCTCTGGTTGCTGTTGTTTTGGTTGTTGCGCGGGTTCCTTTGTTGTTGGCACGGGTTCTTTTTCTTTTGTTGGTGGCGGCTTCTTTTGTTGTTTCGGGGGCGGCGTGGGTGCAGCTGGTGGCGCGCTGTTGCTTAGTCGGGAACCCATTGATTTGACCTGCTTGGGAAGTTATTGGATGTTTTAAGGCTTACAAGAAACTTAAGTACAGCGAAGCAGTGCTTTGTCTTATAGTTGATCGACCATTGAAGAAGACACATCTAGTTCCTGCCAAAGCGATTCCACTGCTTAGTTTGGTTATGGGTAACATATAATTTTCTTCTGCCACTTTTTGTACTACCTCAATTAAAGACAACTTAGCTTATACATATAAAGGGTGTAAAAGTACTCTTAACGCAAACGAAGGGCACTTGTTCTCCCCACCACTGCGATATTTTTTTTGTTCTAGACCATACCTGGGAACCCTCTAGTTACGGAGATATTGGGGGTCAAAGTTCCAAATTTTTGTAAATACTGGTTTTTCAGGTTATAACTTTACTTAAATTACCTCCATGGCCCTTTTACTATTCAAAGCATCCACTAGCACAATGTTTTGAGAGTGCTACATTGAGTTTTACCGTAAAATGAAATTTTTGACCCCAAAAAAAAATGTAATTTCCTAGCAAAAAAAAATGCGTAGGGGTACTTAGTTCGATGTACAGAACGCTTGGTTGACGTATGTGTGAAGGGTTATTTTACACCCTTTATAGTTAAGAAAATCTGGGCAGATTATGATGATGAATAGCATAAATCATGAGATCTTCTGAAAGGATGTTATTTACCTTAATTTTCGCCGGAGGAGACTTGTTGGCTGGGGCAGCAGTGGCAGGAGGGAGGGGCTCAGGACTGGCTCCTTTAGGAGCCTTGGGTTTAGGTGTCCTCTTCCCCTCCACCTGTGTGGGTGCTACTGTCGCCGCTACAGGGGAGTCTATACGACGGATTAATTTTGCGTCTCTGTGAACAAATAAAGTCTGAATTAAGTATGCTGACAAGCATTATTCAGTGGTTGATGAACAATGTTCTGGGCGCGGTTGAATAAAACTGTGCAAGTGCGAATCAGACTCGAGCATGATGGGTTTCCATACCATCGTAGTAGGGGGGCCTCTATTTTTATTATTTTTTGTTACAGTGGCAATAGAAATACACTTTATGTGAATGTCTAGCTATTATGGATCACATACAGCCCACTGGCGCTGACAAGTAGACAGGCGGACAGACACTTAGTAATAAGGTCGCCCTTCAAGTATCCTAGTAAACTTCTCTCATTCCCCACTTCTTGACTGTTATTTGTAAAGCATTAACTAACCTTATGATTTCCTTTTCAGGGTCATCGACTCCGAGTGGTTCTTTGAAGAAGGAGAAGTTTTCTACGGTCAGCCCTGTGCCAGCAAGGTGTTCCGATACCTGCAAAAAAACAAACATTATTACTATTATATTCCATAGAACAATGCCACTTGTAAAGTTAGGAGAATCATAGCCTAGCAATATTAAGGACAGTTTCGGTGTACAGGTAGTCAGAGTTACAGTTGATAGTTGCATGGCTTTTTTAACTGGTACAGATGCCAGTACATCAAACCACTACAGTCTGTCAAATATCTTATCCTACTAATAACACTTCACACTAATAATTATAAAGGCGAAAGTTTGTGAGTGTGTATGTTTGTTACTCTTTCACGCAAAAACTACTGAACGGAGTTGGATGAAATTTGGTACACAGATAGTTTATAACCTGGATTAACACATAAGATAATTTTTATCCCGATTTTATCTTCTCGTGGGATAATTTCGAGTTGTAGCGAGCGAAGCGAAATGCGAAAGTTTGTGAGGATGTTTGTTACTCTTTCACGCAAAAAAAAACTACTTAATCGTTAGCATAGGGTTTAGGCAATAGGAATGTTTTCGTGACTAAAAAAATATTATTCTAATCAGTCCGTTTGTTAAATATACGTTTGTTATAGAAACGTATTTTTTGTTTTATCAAATCAATAAAAATTAACATTCGTCAAAATGAACATTTCGTCGGCAAGGGCCGACGTCCGTCGGGGCTGCGGGATGTTGTAAGAGATACCGCGGCGTCGACATAAAGGGCTAAGAAGGAACATGGGTCGTTTTTAATCAGTAGAAGTCTGACACTCCCTTTCGCTCTGACCAAGAGCGGGAGAGGTTATATCAAATAACCCCTCCCGCTCCTGGGCTGCCCCTCCCCCCCCAAAAGGGCAAAACAATGTTGATGATGTCTTTACAACTGTGACCATTGATTTGGATAACGAGAACGGTTCTGACTTTTGTCACGCTTCCAGAGGTACTTGCAGTAACGACGGACAACATACCTCTCTAGTCGACCTGAGCTTCTTTCCATACGGCGTATAGTAATAGATGTCAGCATTACGCCTCGAGTGGGCGTCGAGGGCTGCACGGAATACCAGCTCCCTTTTCCAGCCTCGCTCCAGAGGTACCCGAAGCAACGGTGAAGATATTTCTGTTGTTGCTCTGCGACCTCCCCGTTGCGCAGGCGACGATGTTGCACTGGCCTATGGTTGAGGGAATTTAGGTTAGTTTTGAGAGAAAAATAGGTGGAGAAAGAATTTAAATTTTTGACTACTGTTACATTTATAAAAACGAGACATTGAATAGATAGCATGCTATAAATTCATGACCTTTTTCTAGGGCTTAGCCACAGTCGGGTCAAGTATTTGGGGAGTTTTAGGTTTAGCCGAAAAGTATTATTTTGGAATTATAGCAACAGCAATTTTTAAGCGCAGGCAAAATTACGTTTCCATTAAAATGACAAATTTAAATATCATTCAATACAAGATATTATTATCAGGCAGCCATTACCGATAAACAAATAATCATTATTCCAGTAATTACATGCATGCTGATATTTTTTTTTAAACCATCCAGACAATCACATACTATGTACTTGCTTTTTAATTTTCCTAAAATGAAAGTTTAACACTTAATAGTGAATAACCAGCTGAAAAGATTTCAATGAAACTTGATACACAGATAGAAAGAATACATTTAATCTGAATGCATGCAGTAGTTCTTCTAGAACGCGACCGAAACCGCAGACATCAGCTAAAAATAAAACATTAACTAAATCAACTATGAAGACACACTTATTTGAATTTAGTGAGATATCATCACCAATCTTCCACCTACTAAATCCTACATGAAAGCATGCATCAAATATACAAGTATAGGACGAAGTCCTAACCTTTCTGCGTTTGATTTGAACTTCAATACGGAATGCTGGCTAGATAAAAAAAAAATACGTGTAAAAGTGTTAGTAACAATACAGTAGGGGCCTACAAAGTTTGCTCGGCTTTTGTCGATAGTCGTAATAACTTTAGTTTCGTTTTGTATATTTTGAACTATAATCTAACTAGCGTTAAGTTCATAATACAAAAGTTATGTATATTAGATTAGGCCCGTGTTCCACTTGTTGAACGTGTTCTTACTACAACTCGAGTCATGGTAATTACCAGATATAGAAAAATAGGTAATAAAAATTGGTTACAATCTTATTCTAGACTCTATATAGCTATTTTACAAACAGTTTAAATAGTTTATCTACCTATCTATCAACAAAATCGAGCAAAAATGTAGGCGCCTGAAGCCTTGTATCCACTGGGAAGGTTGGATGTAACCGGAAACAATGTTGGGCAACAGTTGCTCAACTTGATTTCCCAATGTATATGAGGCTTTACTGAGTACAGAATGGTATTAAAGTCCTCTGTTATGAATAGGCCCTTTCCTTTCTTGTGAGAGATGTTAAGTTTAAACATATTATTATGGCAAACACACAAAGCAAGATGAAGTCAGAAAAATAAACATTGATTTTTTTCAATGCTCAATATGATACTTGGAATTCATCAATAGCCTAATAATGTTCCCACTGCTGGCACACAGGCCTCCTCTCTTTTAGAGGGAATGGACTAAGATCTACCACTCGGGCCCAGTGCGGATTGGTCGATGTCACATGTCTTCGAATTTTTGGTTCTAAGACATCATGCCGGTTTCCTCACGATGTTTTCCTTCACCGTTTTGAGAATAGCGGTGATGAAATAAATTACACAAAGTAAAGTGCCTGCCTGGGCTCGAACCTACGACCTACTGTTCATAAGTCGGGGCCGCCACCACTGGGCCACCGCTGCTAGATATCTGAGATTAAATCGAATTTAATAAGTAGAGGGCGTGCGCCCTTTACTTGGCCATAGTTACGAACTCAAATATCTGAAAGAAAGAACATAGCCTGATGTTTGTCAGTATGGCAAATGATATTTACCATTTGAAAATGAACTATTTGCTCTCTAGCATGTTCTACAATCAAAATACAACTTTCAAATCAACATTTTTTTTTTCTTTTTCTAGCTGGATTATAAGTAACATTTACTTTTTTTAATGGCCTGTTAGCCATATTACTTAATTTGTAATGAATTAACTTCTTCATACAGATTGAAGTTATACTTTTCTGTAATGTTATTTTGTATCTCAGGATGGAGGAAGTAGGAGTAAGTAGTAGTCCAAACTTATAATCTCTGCAATAGATCGCTTTGAATAGTTAATAGCAATAGGTCACTTTGAATAGTACCCATATCAATGCCTCATTAATCATCCTCTTCACTGTCTTGAACAACAGGTGGCATCTAACTCTCATAGCATATGTGATTTTAAATAGAACCATGTATATACTACTTATGCCGGTGATGGATATAAACTGTTCATTCTGAGCTTAATAAATACACTTTTTAAAACGAGATTTTTGTGTTTTTTTTTTTATATTACAGTAAAGTACAATTATGTTTCTAATACCTTACATACGAAAAGTATTGCGATAATTAAATCATACAACACAGTAAATATTTCACTCTCCAAATAGTAGAATAGTTGTGTGTGTGTTTACACGTTGTTTTCGGTTCTTATCAGAAACTGTGTGGAATTGCATGTAAATGTGGTTAATATTGTTTTTCACACCAGCTTACAATAGTGCTTGCTCTCTTACACACAATTTAAAAACTCCAATGGGCCTATTTCATGGTGTCAAAAAATGGAACAAACATTGTAGGATAACTTAATCATAGGTGGTGAAACGGGCCTGTTTATAATTATGTATTTCATCTAAATATTTATTTCTATTTATATTTTCTTTACAACATAAAATGGCATCTATTGTAGCTGATGAAAGAAAGGGCCGTGCTCAACAGAGGACACATGAAAATGTTAGTAAAAGCGTGGTTATAGAGAGAATGAAAGAACTCACATCAGTAGCTCCATCACCGTCAGATCTTGAAGATAATGCTGATGATGGCCTCGACCCTTCTGTAACAACAATATATTTCTTATTAAGCTGATGAAAAAACCGAATAACCCTGCGCGATCTGGAAATGGACTTCATGCTCACAATCACCGATAATGCAGTAGCAATTATCAATCTGGATTTCTGTCCAGTTTACAGTGGGGGACCCCCACTATGAAATAGGGCTTAAACATGGCGAAATGTGGGTGTGATATCTTACACTATTATGCAATAATAACACTATTTAGCTTACTATTTCTTGGGAAAACAGTTAATATTGTATTTATCAATGCCTGGGCAACAGAACAAAAAAAGAATAAAATGAAAGAAGAAAATGTTCAAGGCAGTAAAGTCACCCGTCGGGGATGCGAGTTGTTTAAAAGAGATACCGCAGTCTCGACATAAAGGGCTAAGAAGGAACATGGGTGGTTTTTAGTCAGTAAAAGCTTGACACTCTCTACCCCTTTGCCCAGAGCGAAGGAGTCATTTGATTATTTCCCAAACTCCAAAAGGCATTAAACACACTATCTTTATTGTTGTACAGTGAGATTATAATTATGGTTTAATACCCTGCTGGACCCTCATATAGGACACTTATTATATGTTTATACTAGAAGTGCAAGAGAAAACAATGACTATGTTGTTATGCAATTAAACTGATTATTAACGTTATACCCCTGTACGTGCCCTTGACTGCTAGTACATGTGTTAAGTGAAGATGGAAGAAAATGATATTCATGTTAATTTCTTGCTAAATTGTTTATAGGTGTTTACAATAAAACGGACGAAATCGTACTCAAATATATTTTCATAATTGCTATACAATAAAGAAAAAATGCTTATGCTAGCGACCACAATAACAACAATGTAATCGTACAACCTTCAAAAATATTTTATTTGTGAGCGAACCTATTCATATAATACAGTGACCTGAAGGCAAATTAAATAACTGTTTTGTAAGTATTGATTCTTGAATTTTCGGAATATTTTATTGCAGTTAAGCTGTAAGGGTCATAAGAAGCAAAAGTAGAGAAAGTGTTAGTGGACCAACAGCCAGTTAGGTGGGAGATATGCAGAATAATGCAGGAAATGCCTGGATAAAACTCTCAGATACCAGGGAAACATGGTACTCAAGGCTGCTAGTGATGAGTCAAATCAAATGGCCATTGCTAGTGTTATTCCTATTCTTTTGAGAATAAAATGCTTGTTTGTTATAGTTATAAGTTTTCTTGCTAATAAAAAACCTGTTTCCATAAACAAGTCAATGACTCTTACTGCCGCACACAGAGAGCTTTAATGATTACTTAGGCCATAACTTAGTAATGCTTTTGACAGTTTTCTCATACAAAGATATTATGTCAAACCTTTACTAAGTGACGGCTTAAGTAATCATTAAATATCTCTGAGTACAGCAGTTAACTAACCTTTCTGATCTAGGACTAAATCATTTTCAGTAAACGTAAACTGCAGTTGTTTCACAACGCTATAAAACAATTATTTTACTCTCGGTTTGGTTGGTAAAAGGATCTTGCAACACTGGTGCAGATTGCAGTTAGCACGCTATTAAAGAATCAAGGTTGTCTGTGGTGAGAAGTGCTTATTGCATACAGATTTGAGATTCGTTTGAAGACAATTTAACCGTTTTTTAAACTCATTTATAAAGTACTAACTTATGTTGGTATCTTTGACTGCTTACAGTTAAGTAATTGCTCCACAGGATCATACTACTTGGATAAAAGTATCATTTATGAAAGATTTCAGGTTATAAGTAATTTCTGTGTGAAAGATTAACAAATATTCATACTTCATTACAAACATTCGCATTTATAATAGTAGTAATTCTATGCATGTTTCTTGATGAGGGAATCCAATGATTTCTCTTAAAATTTAAAATCTTGGAAATTGTATGCTACAAGTATGCTGTGATAGTGATGGATATGTGTGACAGCTTCCCTTGTATTTAAGTATTTGTAGAAGTTAAATGTTTAGCTTTGTAAATGTTATTAATCATACCAGTTTGACTAAGTTTATAATGTGTGTTCAAGTACTCTATTTATGCTTTTGTGTATAACAATGTACTTACCAGTGTCTTTACGTGGCCTTTTGGAAGCTCTGCCGGGTGCAGCAGGCGTAGCCATCACAGTTCTCAGAGGCACCAGGTCCTTGCTAGCTGCTGTCACCTCCGCCTCCAGTCGATCTGAACATAAACATTACGTCTTATTAGGTCAGTCAATCATGCAATTCAATCAATACATCAAGCAGAAAGTAATATTAGACCTTAACGAAGTTGGTCGGCTCTAAGTTTAAACGTTTAACACAACAAGCCTCACGGATCACATCTGCTTATAGTTGGTGACTGATTGCGGATTCACCAGAAAAGAACAGTATCAATCAATCAACACCATATGTTCTGGCTACATTTAATATGAACAAGTCACTTTGTAAAGGTCATTGGTACATCAACCTGTGAGCGTCCCCCACTATCTTTGAAGATAGCCTATTCCTTTAGTACAGGGGGGTAATGTTGAACCAAGTTATTTAATTTTTGTAAGCATGTTTCTTTATTTGGTGCATAATCCTAGAACGCTATAAGTATCTATTGCAATTGCTGTAACCAAAATCGGTTAGATGGCATCATTATTATCACCTACCCAAAATACGAGAATAGTCTTCAGCCTTAATTTCCACTTTGATGTCATCAAAGCCTTTAAAGTCCTCATCGCCAGGATCGCTGAATGCTGATGAAGCTCTGCGCTTTATTCCTCGCTTAAGGTCTTCCTCAATGTTATGTTCAAACGTCTCAATTTCATCCTTTACTTCATCCTTCAATTCATCCTTGACGTCTACCTCGTGTTTAATCAGTACGTCAACTTCTGGGGTCTCTAGAGCTACTTCTATGTCGTCAAATGGTGGTTCTTCTTTCACTTCTGGTTTATCTATGGTATTTACTTCTACTTCTGGTCCTGGGTCTTCTGAAAACGAGAGTTTGGTTAGTTCAATCTTTAGGGTATAATCCTAATAATGGAAAGCATCATCAAAGACACTGTTCATTTAAATTAGTTCTGGGTAATGCTAATATATAGAAATAATTAAATTAAAAAAGGCAATGAAACCATTTCAAATACATTCAGCATTCAAATCAAAAGGAAAGGAACCAAACCAATTATGGATGGTTGATGTGAAAGGCAATATGTATAACCAAACCAAAAAGAGGAGAGAAAAGTATAAAATTGACACAGCGGCATTAACAAATAGTCAGTGAGACCTTAGTGTAATTATTCATGTAAAATTTATATAATATGTTGAATCTATTTCAAGGGAATATTTTGATTTGTATCTTGTCGGCATTTTGGATAACTACAGGTCACTTGGCATCAATCAAACCATGACCCACCACAAGTACTGGTAATATTTCATTATATAGCATACAGGTTGTAAAACATACTTATTGAACATTAACAGTTTGCCGGCTGACATACACATTTTAAGTACATTTAAGTATGTCGAGAGACTCATCGACCCCACAGTCAAACCATTGCAACGGTTTGTGGGGCTTAGCTTCTAAGTTAATTACCTTTGAAGATAAATAAATAATAAAAAAATAATACTTTATACAGTAATTATAATGTTTTTAATGTAAATCTGAACATATTTGTCTATCTATGACAATATTATGTTAAGAAGCTTCTAATATGGCTTTATAATCAAAAAGCTGTGTATGTTAAACATAAATCTGTTCAGAAATATTGAACCAGAATCCCAGACGCATCACTGACCTAAAATAAATGCTGCAGTCATTCTCATTTTTAGAAAACTGTATTTAGTTAACTTGTTAACTATAAATATCAAAACTGTAGGTGTGCGCTAAAGATATTTGAAACAAAAAAAGAGCTTACCGATATATGCCAAGCTCGGAAATCATCTCAAGAGCATACACAATTCACAAATTATGTTCATTATAACTATCCATATTATACAAATGAATTTAAAAGATAGTTGCCTTTTAGTGCAATGCAGCAAAGTTATGATGTCACCATCTTGTATTCACCGATACCAACCCGATCATGGATTTTAATATAAAAACACTGAAAATGAGTTCACTGCTGCATTACAAATACATAAGTGAGTCTGTCTGTTAATTACTATCTAATTACCACTAAAATCATGGCCTGTTGCCATTATAAACTGATAACTAACTACCAAGTTAGACAATAATTGTCAACTACTTGTGTTCTAACAAAATAAGTTGAAGAAGTGCGATTATTTGACCTCAATTTACAAACTTATGGTAACAACTGCAGTTAAGCATGAATAAAAGTCAAAAAAATACAATCCATTTCACGAAAAAGTATGTCGTGATGTTGGCACTTAGGTTATGTGAAAGTTTTTGTATTACCTTCCGCCAAAGCTGGGGGCTCTTCGACAACAGGAACTACAGGCTCGGCCGACGTCTCCACCGCCGCCTCCTCGGGCTCCACCACCGCCGCCGTCGATCCCTCATCGTTGCTAACTTTAGCTTCGTCCCCTGTTGTGTTATCAGACACCGCCATTTCCTCCGACATTGTCAAATAAAACAAATTTTATCACGAGTCCACTGTCAAAATATATATGGCCACATAACCAGGCTGTTACGACACTCCGCCAGTGCTCGCGACGAATAATCACGGTTAGTGCGCGTCACAACGTAGATTTCCCGCTATAATGGTCGCGAAAAAAACTTTAGCCTAACTGGCATACACATAACTTTCATAAGTTACTTAACAATGTGACTTGGAGCAGTTTTAGCAATTGTATCAAAAACACGGAAGTTTTCACAAAAACTGCACCAAATAGACGAAATTTCGATAAAAATTACGTCTGCTATCTAATTCCAAAAGATTCAGCAAAACGTCGTCGAGCATAAACAATATCCGCTCGAAGCTCGAACTCGAACGACGCCACAGTAATTGTCTATGGTTTTGACTCTTTTGTTCATTCATTTTCGTTCGTCGCTGCGTGCGATCTAAGCATTAGATTTTGTGATAACTATTTACAATAAAGAAATCAATGGAGTAACAATTAAGAAATCAATGGAATAACTTGGTCTAGCATTTTTTTTTTTTGGTTTGTATTAGAACCTCTGACTTTAGGGAACTGTAGACGACCAATTGTCGGACAGTCAAGCACATCTACCTAGCAACATAAAAGTACTCTGTGCTACAACTTCCCTACCATGTTGGGGTCGGATGCCAGCCAGTCTTACCCACAGACGTAGAGTAGACTACTCTTTATACGTCTGTGGTCTTACCGGATGCAACCAAAGATGCAACTGAATTAGCAATTCACATGGAGTGACTATCTATCTAACCTCCACATCCCAGTTTGTAATGGGTACTATGATACCCCTTGGTAAGACTGGCTGTCTGATTTTCGGGTCACTGACTGTACCAACGGCTTTACGTGCATTTCGAGGCCCGGATTGGTTACTGGCGAGATTCACCAATTCATAGTAGGAAAATTAAAATGTTCCAAACATTTGAATTCAATGTTTAGCCGAGAGAACGCTTTGCAAAGCAAATCATGACCTTGGTGGCATCAGAATAAAGTCAGTGTCGTGTCTGTATAATCTAGCTTAAACCAATCTAATCAAAACCCCTGGTTGATGTATTACTAAGAGTAAATACACTATTTCTTCAGTATTCAGTTCTGACTTATGTTTTGGTCTATTTATTATATAAACAATAAATACTGTATTTTAATTAAACTTGGTTTATTAACAGAGAAAGACGTTTTTACATCTTAGAGTTCTGGTCGTTCGGACGCCATGTTGGCTCTCTCGTTGGTTGGCTAGTGATGCGCCATTACACTAGTGACGTAACATCATAACATCCTTCTTATTCGAAAAAATGAAATTATTATAATTTTACAACTTAAAGACAGTTTAACGAAACTTAACAAAAACCCTTAACAATAACTTTCGTCAACAATTATAGTTTAAATAAATAAAAAAAAAGAAACAGTTTGTTGAACTAAGTATCCATCTATATATAATCTAGAATTAACTAAAAAAAATCAGTCCTTCACAGTCATTGTTACAACGTTTACTTGGTTATCAAAAAATAAAATTATTTTAATACTAACTTATAAATCTAACCGTCTTGGTGGTCTTATGACTCTTCCACACCTAGTGCGCATTTCAACTGGAGTTGTACACTCTTTAATAGACGGTGCTACTGTATGGCACGTTGGAGATGTCTCGATATTTGGACTTTTTTGTAACAAATCTTGAGATACCATTTGAGGTGACTGCGGAGGCTTCAAAATATGTTGCCTGTTTCTCCTTCCTATAAATCCATCAGATCCTTCAACAGTATATGACCTAGGCTGATCACATTTGGACCTTACTGTGCCTGTAATCCATGGAGTATCTGGCATTTTCTTAAAATAGATTTTATCACCTTCTTGTAGTTCTGGTAATGATTTAGTCTTGCCGTCATAGTACTCCTTCATTTTATTTTTATTTTCTTTCTTAGCTTTGACATATTCTTGAAATTTGACTGTTTTTGGTATCAAGTTTTTTGTGACTGTTGGTAATTGTGTTCTAAGCGATCGTGACATTAATAATTGTGCTGGAGACGGAAGATTTCCTCTAGGTGTATTCCTGAATTGAAGCAGAGCTAGGTAGGGATCTGTCCCTGACTCCTCTGACTTGGTAAGAAAACGTTTACATATTTTTACTGCTGACTCTACCAACCCATTTGACCTTGGTATGTAGGGACTTGACGTATTATGATGTATTCCCCAGTCCCACATGAAGTTCTTAAACTCTGCCGAATTAAATGGTGGTCCATTGTCAGAGAATAACTCAACAGGAATACCATGTCTGCTGAAGATACTTTTAAGACAAACAATTACTGTTTTGGCGTTAGTACTTGCCACTGTCATTAATTCAATATAATTTGAGTAATAATCTTGTACTACTATGTATTTTTTTGATTTATAATCCATAAAATCAACACCAACTTTTTCCCATGGAAGTAATGTAACATCATGTGGAAGAAGTGGTTCTGGAGCATTTGAGCTTCTATGTGACAAGCAAATATGACAAGACTGAACAATGTTTTTTATGTCAGTTGACATAAATGGCCAAAATACATGTCCTCTAGCAAACGCTTTTGACCTTTCAATTCCAAGATGACCACTGTGTATTATTTTTAAAATCTCTGGCCTTAATTTTTTAGGTATGACTATACTGTTACTTCTGAAAATTAAATCATTTTCTGTATGTAAATCAAATCTATACTGCCAATACTCTTGCAGATCTTTGTGAACTTCAGTTTTACTTGATGGCCATGCTTCTTTACAGTATATTTTCAAGATCTGCAAACTTTCATCTTCATTAGTGGCTCTGATTAACCACTGTAGGCGTTCTGATGAGACAGGTAATGACTTAATCAGTAAATTTACATGTACAATGACATCATCATCTAATTCATCTGAACTTGTTTCAGCGAGTGCTGCTCTTGACAAGGTATCTGCAATGTACATGTGACTACCTTTCTTGTAAACTACATTTAGGCTATAGAGTTGTATTTTTAACATCATTCTTTGGAGACGTGTTGGAACCTCGACTAAGGACTTTTTAAACAATGTTATTAAAGGAGCATGGTCTGTCTCTACAGTTACAGTTTGTCCATATATAAATTGATGGAACTTGATGCAGGCAAAAACTATTGAATAGAGTTCTTTCTCTATCTGAGCCATTTTTTGTTGTGTTTCTGTTAAAGTTTTTGAAGCATAATATATTGGATGTTGATTTTGTAACAACACTGCCCCAACAGCACTTTTACTAGCATCACTTTGTATTACAATAGGATCACGTACATTAAAATGTGATAACACTGGAACTTGACATATTAATTGTTTCAAACGACAAAATGTTGTTTCATGATTGGCAGTCCACTGCCAATCAATAGTTTTTTTTAATAATTGGCGTAGAATTTCTGTCTCGCCAGCCATATTTTTAATAAATGGACTTAAATAATTAAGTAGGCCTAGAAATCTTTGTAAATCTTTTAGACAGGTAGGAGAGGGCATCTCTTTTATTGCTCTGACTTTGTCCGGGTCGACTGTGATTCCATCTGCTGAAAAAAAATGACCCAGATATTTAATACTCTCCTTGGTGAATAAACATTTTTCTTTATTAAACTTGACATTATATTCCTTTGCTCTTTTAAATACTAAATTAAGACACTCATTGTGCTCTTGTAGCGTTCGACCACTTACTAAAATATCATCGCTGTATACTGCTACCCCTGGTATGTCACCAAACATTTCAGTCATAACTCTGTGAAAATACTCGGGAGCACAGCTGACTCCAAACGGCAGACGTTTAAAGCGGTATCGGCCAAAAGGTGTATTAAAAGTTGTAAGGTAAGAACTCTTCTCACTCAATTTACACATCCAAAATCCACTACATGCATCCAAGGTGGAGTAAAATTTTGCACCAGCCACCTTGGCGCGGACCATATCTACTGATGGAATAGGATAATGAGTCCTTTTAATTGCCTGATTTAAATTGCGGGGGTCTAGGCATACCCTTAATTGTCCATTTTTCTTTTCTATTAAAATTAAAGAACTCACCCACTCAGTAGGCTCTGTGACCTTGGTAATGACATCCATTTTTTCCATCTTCTCTAGTTCTTGTTGAAGTCTATGATGTAATGCAAATGGTACCTTCCTCGGAGCATCAACTTTTGGCTGGACGTCAGGATTAGTACTTATGTGACACTCACCAGGAAGACAACCAAGACCGATAAAAAGAGAATTATTACATTCAATCAGTTCATTTAAATTTATATTTTGTGACTGACTTGACTTTAATTGAAATGACTGTGCTTGACTTGAATGAGACTCATTTAGACTCATTTCAGAGATTAATTTACTGATATCATTTTCTGACGATTGCATGTTAGTAGTGTCTACACAGAAAACTCTTTTAACTAGTCCAATTTCTGAGCAAGTAAGTTTACCTAATACAGTTGGAGAATTCACATTTGCAATTATAAAATTAATTTGTTTTGTCATGTAGTGGTCATTAAATTGAAATACACACTGTAAGCTTTGTTGACCTAGTACTTCTAGACTATTACCAGTGTATGACTTTATTTTTACATCAGTTTTAGACAGTAAATTTTTATTATTCAATGAATCATAAACACTTTTTGACATAATATTGACATCACTGCCTGTATCAATAATACAGTTTATTTGTGAATTGTTTATACATAAAATAATTGTCCATTCACTTGACAATGACTTGGATGACTGAATATGACCTATAAACAATTCATCTTTTTCTGAATGTACCTGTTGCTCATTACTATCTGATTGCACATATCTTATTGACTTTGACTGAGATGACCGACAACAGATTGCAAAATGACCGACTTTTTCACATTTGTTGCACTTTACACCTAATGCTGGACATTTAAAACGATGCACCTGACCACATCTTGTACAAACTTCCTGTCTTGACTGCTGACTATTATGACTGACATTCCTTGAGTTAGACTTTGATCTTGAGTGTGACTGACTCGTATTATACAAGACTGTACTTTGTTCTGCTGTCAATTCATCCGTTTGATGTCTGGAAGCATGCATGGCCTTTGCCATCTCTAAGGCCTTATCAAGATCCAACTTATCTTCAAGTAATAACTTTTCTCTAATATAGTTGTATTTTTGATGCATGTTACATATAAACATTATTTTTACTAGGCGTTCTTGCAGTTGTCCTAGCTCACAGTTTTGTGACCTTAATTTCAATGTGCAGGCAAAATCTTCTAAGGTTTCATTTTCACATTGTTTATATGTGAAAAAATTATGACATTCATACGTAAGGTTGGTTTTTGGAGCAAAATGATTTTGAAACAACCTTATCAGCTCGTTGTATGCAATTTCATCCTCATCTTTTCCAAATGTGTTGAATACATCTACGCCCTTTTCACCAATGGCATGTAAAAATAACGCCACTTTTCTGCCATCACTCTCTTCGTCCAAGCCAGACGCGCGTAAATAAAATTTGAATAACTGTACCCATTTTTTCCACTGTTGAGCCAAGTTTCCACTCATCACCATGGGCTGCGGACTGGACATTCCCGAAATTTTCTTTGGCTTTTGTTTTTCTTCAGACATGACGCCGACCTTTACACGTGACTTTGATAATGGCTCGAGTCAAGGTGTAGGTTACGAGACCAATTCTGACACCATGTTTTGGTCTATTTATTATATAAACAATAAATACTGTATTTTAATTAAACTTGGTTTATTAACAGAGAAAGACGTTTTTACATCTTAGAGTTCTGGTCGTTCGGACGCCATGTTGGCTCTCTCGTTGGTTGGCTAGTGATGCGCCATTACACTAGTGACGTAACATCATAACAACTTAATCAACTACAAAATGTTAATAGTCCCATTCTAGGTTGCAGTGGGACAAAGACATGGAAAATGGATAGAACCTGCCCGCCATTTTTTTTTTTTTTCGAAATCACCTCCCACGATCCAAGTGGTATACCGTATGGATTGAGGACATTTCTATTACACAAACAAAAAATGCCCGGTAACACGATACCCCTAAGTGTCACGTTACCGAGATATTTGAAGGTAGAGAGATAAAGATAAAGATTCTAAAGATCAACAAATGAGTACAACCACAATCATTAAAAATAAATTAAAAAAATACCTATCAAACAAGGTTGATTATTATTATGCGCACGAGAAAATCGATTCGTATCGGAATGAAACGCTATATTATGCTAATGAATAGTTTTCCCGTGCTCTTAGTAGTATATGTATGTATCTACTCTCTTTCAAATATTAATAACAATCAACGCCTAAAGACACGTAAAAGGTCTATTTTGTAAGTGGTCACTGTACTCTGTCGATCTTTACCTTCAAATATCTCGATAACGTGACACTTTGGTTAGGTGCCGTGTTACTTGATATTTTTTGATTGTCTAGGTCAATGATCATATTATAAACTAGGTATCCTCCCATACATACTAATTTCATAGTGGGACGTGATTACTAAAAAAAAATCAAAATGGCGGTGGGTCGAAATGCCAGCTTCCATACAAAAAAGGTCAAACCCCTTTCATATTCCACTATGTTTGTTACCCTAGTGACTTAACTTAGGGCACAGTGGAACATAATATACAAGATGATTTTTTAGTCACCGTAACGCGCAAGCGTACTAGATAAAACAAAGTAACATTCAGAGGACCATAACATGACCATAACTCGGAAACGGTGCGTCGTAGGACTATGGTTTTTAGAACCGAAATAATTTCTATGGTCAAGGTCAACCCGAAACTGCAAAAAAAAAGTTGAATTTCTGAAAAAAAAAACAGAAACATAAACGAAATGTTTTTTAAGTCCTCGCTCCATAGCGCCCCTAAGGCTACACCACTCCTCTCACTCCCGCCTTTTTTCAGATTTTATCCAATTTGATTTTCGGTAGTGCCAACCCAAAACCTCATTTTCAGCAGTCGCATTTTTTTTTTTTTTTTTTTTGGGACAAGCCCGTCACACTATTCCCAAACCACTGTAACTCCTGTAAGCCAGAATCAACAGTGGCGACCACAAGAAAAGCGCCGAGACATTGAAGCCCGACGAAGTCCCATAGAAACGATTTAACTGTTGTGGCGACAGCGCCATCTATCGCAACAGATGCGAACTAACATTGGCAATTCTGCATCGCGCTATCAAAGTTATCCGCCACATTAGCCTATTTAGAAAATCCCGACTTACATTGTCGGGCAGTTAGCCCACCAGACACAACACCCGTCTGGTCTGGTCGGAGGATCCTCCCTTTTCTATGGGGGATGTGGAACTTTACACCCTGTTTCTCATTCTTGGATCCTGTGCAACGAAATTAATCAGAAAAGAATAGCGGAGGAGTAGGAAAAGCAGTCGCACTTGTGACCACAACGCAACGTACCAAGTACCTACAAGAAATTATAAAAAAAACAAACTCAAAATCGGTTCATGCGTTCGGGAGGACCCGAAGTCGATTAGCTTAATAGTTATTACCCATACCTTCGAAAATATACGAATATCTAATATCGCGCCGACTGATACCATTGATAGAACAGCGCTAATTGATCCCCAAACATCAATTTGGATTTCGTCGAAAGCACGCCACCATCGAACAAGGTACACAGGCTCATAAGCGAAATTGACAATGCCTTTGAGACTAAAAAGTACAGTGCAAGTGCTTTTTTGGGCATATCGCAAGCATTTGATAGGGTATGGCATGAAGGCCTGTTTTTTTAAATTAAATCTATACTCCCTACCTACATGTACAACCACCTAAAATCATTTTTGGAAAACAGACACTTTCTAGTCCTATTAATGCAGGAGTTCCACAGGGCAGCGTGCCAGGCCCGACGTTATACCTTATCTACACATCTGACCTACCAACTTCAGACAGTATCACCACCGGTACTTTTGCTGACGACACCGCGATCTTGGCAGCCCACTCAGACTCAGTTGAGGCGGCGGAACTCTTACAGTGTGGGCTTAATGATATTTCCATCTGGTTACAAAAATGAAGAATCAAGGCTGACGAAACAAAATCTGTAAATGTTACCTTTACTCTTAGAATTTAAGAGGCACTTGTCCACCTGTCAAACTAAATAACTTAGAAGTCCCACAATCAGTCCATGTCAGGTATTTAGGATTACACCTTGATAAGCGATTCACCTGGCAAAAACATATTTTCACAAAAGGAAAACAATTAGGTTTATAATTACGTAAGCTGTATTGGTTAGTGGGTCGCCAGTCACGTCTATCGCTAAGTAACAAGCTGCTACCGTACAAAACAATCCTTATGCCGATCTGGACTTATTGAATACAGCTCTGGGGGACAGCCTGCCATTCCAACATCGAAATTGCGCAAAGATTCCAAAACAAAATCTTGAGGACAATAACCGGCGCCCCCCTGGTTCGTCACAAATGAACAACTTCATAACGACCTGCACATGACCACAGTCAAACAGGAAATACTCTCCTATACAAACAAGTACAAGGAAAGAATTAAATACCACATGAACAGCCTGGCCAATGTCTTGATGGAAGATAACACTACAACCCGCAGACTGAAAAGGAAGATGCCGCAAGACACACTTAAATCGCAACAGTGAAGTAAAGTAGGATGCGACAAAGGTCGCATACCGAGCATGCGCAATAATAAACCCAACCAACCCACTGATAAATGTCCCCGCGGCGACAGATCGCAGTGTAATGAGACAAAAAAAAATGCGTTCGGGAGCTACGATGCCACACACAAACACACACACAGACAGACAAACATGTCACACCTAAAACACCCCGTCATATTGCGTTGAGGGTTAAAAACCGGGGCTTTTACTCGCGTGGATGTCAGAACTTGTCAAATTATATGCTAAAACCTTCCCCGAGAAACCACTCAATCCATTGGTGAAAACAGCAGGTGTGTGTGTCAGGTGTTTTTGAGTTTATCGCGGACAGACAGACGCGGCGGAAGACTTTGCTTTATTATACATATGTAGTGAAGATGCAAGTAATCACTTTTAATCATCATCAGCCTATAATGTCCCCACTGCAGGGAGTCGGGCCTCCTCTCTAGGAGAGGGATGGGCTATATCCAATAAATAAAGATAATGTTAGTTATCTTCGAATATTTTGGTTTCCTCACGATGTTTTCCTTCACCATTTTGAGAGCATAGGTGATGAAATATATTACAAAGTAATGCGCCTGACTTTGTTGTGGGTTCGAACCAGTTCGAACTCACAACTCACTGTTCGTAAGCCGGGGCTGCTTCCACTAGGCCACCACTGCTCACTCAATCAATTTTAATATTTTAGCGCAATATGGACACAAATTAACGTACCCAGTTACGTATTTATTACCCAGTACTAAAACTGGGTTGTGGAGGTTAGACAGGCAGTCGCTCCATGAAATAGACTGGAAGCCGACCCCAACAACATCCTTGAGAAAAGGCTAGTCAGATAAAGATGATGGATAAAATAACAACGATACAAATATAGTTTTCGAATCAATTTTAATAACAACAGTAAATCATCAGATATATAATGTACTCTTAAAACTAATGATTATGAAATAAATATCAGGACATCGGACCTTACACACACGCTATCAAACTAATAGATTACAGGACAAATTATACGAAACTAAATATATATAAAATGTATCCGTTTGTACATTTGTATAAAAATAGTTTTACTTACATTTTTTTTAACAGAATTTTGTCTTTGAATATACTTAGACTTCGCAAGTTCACCAGTATTAATAACTGGAAGTTAGATTTTGTCTTATTTTTAAGGGATTTACATTTTAATTCAGACATTACTAATTATTCTTTTGATTGTACATTCTTTCATTTACGCGATTACATTCTCTTACTAGTTATAGTGCAATGACAGCATTTTTTTGGTCTTAATTTACATTTGCATGAGTTACGTGGCAATTTTATAGACTGACATTAAGTTAAGAGTTGACAATTGAGTACTTTTTCATGCTCCCTACTTTCGTGCTTTCCTCGCCTGGAACTTTTTAAATAAATTAACTTTTTAAACGACTTCCACAAAGTAGGAGGTTCTATGGTTAACTAATGCAAATGTAAATGAATATTAAGACGTAGCCAGGGGTGTACTAGGGCACTTTCTCCCTTGTGAGTAAGAAATTCGGCTTATTAATTAAAATAGAGACTCGATATTTCTTGAATGTCACAAAGCAAACACATTTTAAACCGACTTTAGATAATTAGGAGATTATGTATACGACGCGTAAAATTTTTATAAAGTTGTTTTCAGTGTTGCCATGTCACGATATTTTGTTTTGTTTTGTGTTGCCATATCAATTCCTACACATTTTTTATCTCTGCAATTCAGGATTTTTGCTGCCATTTTCTTCTTCCTGGCTACGTCTGTGCTATGATGGTTTAGTTGCAGGTGGCATCGGGATGTCTCTCAAGAATCATGGCAACACCCTGACCGCCGGCGGCGCAGGCTGAGATGACTCCGAACTGACCATCTTCACGTACCAGACGGTGAGCGGTGTGCATGGCTAGACGTACCTGTGAATGAAGAAATTTTGTACCTGTTAGACCTAAAAATAAGGATACAATCCAAATTTTTAGGTCTCAGAAATAATGCGAATGAGCAATATAAAACATGACATGGTGACACATCAAAGTCCACATTTTCCTGTATAACATGACCTATCTTTGTATAGATATCCCATATGTACATAGAGAGATCCGCATAAACTGATTTGTATACGTTGATTAATGATTGGTTGTCGTGCGTAAAACTTGATGTTGTGGCAGAAAGGGTAAGCTTGTTTAGAAGTCTACAAATGTTCAGTAGCAAAAATTCTAGACATAGCTTGAATAAGTGAATATAATTATTAACATATTTTTATTTTACAGTTCATTTATACATTAAGGCAGACTAAACCTTGATATTAATTGAATAGTTCATATAAATGTAAGTTTAGATAGATGTGCGAGACTCACCCCAGTAGCGGCGAAGGGATGTCCGATAGAGAGTGATCCTCCCCACTTGTTCCACTTGTCAAGGTCCGGAGATCCCACCTGTAAACAACAAATATGCAACATGATAATGTGTCTCAACATTGAGGTGACAACTAGCATGTAGACTGGAGACGAGGTCGGGGCCAGTCATTTTGGTGTAGATATTTATTATTTTGCCATAGCGTTTTTGTATGTTTTCCTTCCTTTCTCATTTGTTTAGGCTAGGATGATGATGATTTAATATTTTGCCATACCAGCCAGCAATAGACAAAAGGCAGTCAAGCAGTGTTATAGTGTCGTGTGAGGAGTGTAGGTTCTATTTTACTATTAATATTCAATGTTCACATTTGTTAATAAAATGGGTACCACAATGTTCAGTTCTGTACAGCATTGAGAATTTAGAATAATTGTAATAAGCGTTTGGCAATGGTTTGAAGTGCATGCTCCGACGGTCTATCAATTCATTTTTCGTTGGAGTTATAAGTACTCTCTAAATATGGACACTTTATCTGGACTATGGGCAATTTATCTTACCTTAGACTGACGGCCAAGATAGGTCTGCGCGAACCAGTCAGAGTCCATGGCCTTCAAGTTAGCCAAGATTTGTCCCTGAAAACAAACACACATTTATTATATTGACATTGTTTTTTATTCAGATTTTTACTAATCAACAGTTTTAGACCGGCCAGATTGAATTTGGTTTTGAATACACTGTCACAAAACAACTAAAACAGTAGTTCTTTGGCAGAGTTATAAATGTTCGTATAGGCCATGGATCTCTCTTCATATTTGACGTTTTTCTTCTAATGTATCAAGTAGGTTTTTTCGAACGTTATTATTCGTGGAGGACACGAAATTTCATCGTTATTTCGGTGATAATACTTACAGCAAAAGCCTCGTGGATCTCCCAGGTGTCAATGTCGCTCATCTTAAGTCCAGCTTTGTCCAAGATCTTGGGGATACCATACGTGGGTCCGAGCAACAGCTGGTCAACGGGATCCTATGCACATGGAAAATACATTAGCATCTGAATTATTTCATCGGATGATTGGTTTGTTGGTCAACTGAGCTTGATAGCCTATAGATTTACTGATAAAAAAACAAACTGTTAGGCAAGTTTAACTAATAGTACGGCCACATTTAACCAGTTATGTTTAAGTACCATGTAATAGGGGGCGTGCCTATTGCCATCAACCGGGCACACTACTGATATCATCATCATCAGCCTATAATGTTCCCACTGCAGGGACTCAGGCCTCCTCTTTAGGAGAGGGATGGGCTATAATCCACCACACGGGCCCAGTGCAGATGGGTAGATGTCACATATCTTCGAATATTTTGGTTCTAAGACATCCCGGTTTCCTCACGATGTTTTACTTCACGTTTTGAGAGCATAATAATAATTGATTGTCATTGTACTCATTTGTCGATCTTTACCTTCAAATATCTCGATATCGTGACACTTTGGGGTACCGTGTTTCTGGACATTTTTTGTTCGTCAAAATGTCCTCTATCCATACATACCACTTTTATCTTGAGCCGCAATTTCGAAGAAAAAACAAAATGGCGGGCAGGTTGATATGGCACATCGATTCTATCCCCTTTTCTATATTATTTTATTTGTTTTCTTGTAAGTGGTACGTTTTTTTTAAACACAAAAATGTGCATGTTGCTCACTAGATAGTTACGACGATATTGGGGATCAAAGTTCAAAATAGTCCCAGCTGTTTTGTTAATACTAGTTTTTCAGGTCACACACTTTACTTAATTACCTCCATGACCCGATTACTATTGAAAGCATTCGCACAATGTTTTAAGAGTGCTAACATTGAGTTTTACCGTAAAATGAGATATTTCACCCCAAACAAAAAAGCCGTTTTGCATACTTAGTTTGATGTACATAATGCTTGATTGACGCCTCCACGAAGAGTTCGTTTAAACCTTGTATAGAGTGAGTGAGTGTTTTCCTTACCTGAGCCACATACGTGAAGTCACGCAGGTAAGCCTTGGGTTTCAGGCCCAGCTCCTTGGCCTTGGCTTCAGACATCACCAGACAAGCAGATGCTCCGTCAGTCTGTAGGGGCAAGTGGAACTATTACTTCTTGTGCCAATGGAAATCTGGCAAACATATCTCCGGTTTTTTCATCTTTTAAAGAACAGCAGCAGGTAGGTCTGTATATCCCCGCAGACGGTTAGGCAGAGGTGTCATCCCGTAAAGGTGGGGGGGGTGTGGCAACTACAGTACTGTCCCAATTTTTATGCGGGGACACAGGCCTCCACTCATTGAGAGGGAATGGGCTCTATAATCTACCACAAGGTCTCAGTACGGATTGGTAGATGTCACTCTTCGAATTTATGGTTCTAGGACTTGCCGGTTTCCTCACGATGTTTTCCTTCACCGTTTTTGAGAGCAGCCGTTTTTTATTTATTTACTTTGAATAGTGTTTTATTGTACAGTTGTTGGTCCCGTCTGCCATATATGAATCTTTGGCTATCGTTACAGGTAGTCAGTGACCTGAAAGTCTGACAGCCAGTCTTACCATAGGGTATCATATTACCCAGTATAAACAGGGTTATGGAGGTCAGGTGGAAAATAAAATACTGATATTCAGCTGCATCTGGTTAGACTGGGAGCCGAAAAAGGCTAGGCAGATAATGATGTTTTTTTACATACCAAGAACGAAGCGTTAGCAGCGGTGACGGTGCCATGAGGCTTGATGAACGCCGGCTTGAGCTTGGCGAGCTGTTCCGGAGTGGACACACGGATGCCGTTGTCCTTGTCTACCACGCCGTCCTTGCCGTCAACTGTGGGAACGAATATGTTAGTTAGAAAGAGACAATAGAGTGAAATGGTACTGTGAACTATTTTCCTACAACAACTACCGGGGTATCTATTCAACGACGAGTTAACCCCAACAGATACGAAGTAGGACACGTACGTAACTTCGGGCGAACCTACGGGGTTTGCAAGAGGCTCGCTTTGAAGTCAGTTTTCAGGTCCACATACCTTTAACAGGGATCAGGTCAGTGAAGTAGCCCTTCTGCTGAGCCTCCGCGGCCAGTTTGTGCGACCTCAGCGAGTAGTCGTCCTGCTCCTGACGAGAGGCCCCGAAGGCGGCGGCCAGACGGTCAGCACTGTGGCCCATGGTTTCTCCAGAAGAGAACTCCGCGACGGCTGGTAACTAAAGGGAGCAAGAGGACTGTGATTATTTTTCAACTTTTTGTTGTACACCACACAGATAAATAAGGATAAACATGTTTTAAAGGAGTGTACACGAGCATTAACATGTATACACACAGCGACTTCTAAAAGTGATTTCCTCCGAATCTCTTGATTGTAATTTATTGTAGAAACTAACATCTACATTGTTAGTTTTTGTTCTGGACTGTCGACAACGATCCGGAAGTCATTGCCTTGGAAAGCCTCCCACTAGTTGAACCATGACCTGCAGGGCTATTGCGTATCTTATATATGACAGTGGCTAACATAATATAGTGTCCATCAATTAGCTGTCAAATGGTTCCATATTGTACTAAACCATAACCAATTGGACAGTTATTCCATGGACAATATGATAGCCACCGACATTTAAGTCTTTTCATTTGATCTTATAAATTGGTTAATTGATTATGGTTTAATACAAAATGGAACCATTTGACAGTTAATTGATGTACACTATGATATCCACTGACATTTAAAAAGATACGCAATAGCCCTGCTGGTGAGCGTTGCGGGGATCCGCTGGATGCGGGACTCACGGGACTGGTCAATGTGGCGACACGTAGGTACTTGGGAGGCCTATGTAAATTCCAATGCAAAATATACATAATTATTACACTTTACTAATAGTAACGTGTCACACTGCAGACTTACATATGGCTATAAGCCATTGAAATTGGGACACGATTTAAGTCAAACGACAATCGCGAGACGCCAGTCTACTGGCATGTTCTAAGCCTACCTAAAGGAGTTAAAGGTTATTTTTTTTTAGAGCAAGACCTCTTCATAATTTTATGTACCAACTCACCTCAGGTGCAAAGAAGTCAGGCCTGATGGTCGCGATGAGCGACAGACGTTGCGCCGGGGTCTTGGCGCGGTTCAGACGCAGCAGCAGGGATCGCATCTTGCGTGAGTGACGGATGGGCACGTCGGACATGAACTCGACGCCTCCCGCGACGATTACGTCGTAGGCACCCGCGGCTATCATGCCCACGCCTGGGAAAGAGACAGACAGTTATGGCTTGTTTACGGACACGCAGGGCTTCGCGCGGTGCGTGCAGAAGGCTCCTCGCGTGCTATTTTATCCATTTGCTGAGAGGCAGATTTGATCCATGCGTCATGCTCGTGAACGGGTGCTGTCAGTTGTGACTGGTCACCTCTTAGTTGCCACGGCTTGTTTGAATTATTATATTATTTTTAAATCGTCGTTTTGGCTTTACTGTCTACACTTATCGTGCATAACTTGCTACATCGTTCTCACATGATAATATACCAATCTCGATATGAATGATGTAACCAAAGTTTTGTAACAATATTATGATTTAAAAGAGTATCCATGAAGTTTCTTGCCATTCTTCTCATGAGACCAACGCTTTGGAATCGGCAACTACAGTACACTGACAGTTATTATGCCTTGTGAGTGGGACTGTAGCTTAGTTTATTAGCTTATTAAAATTTAGTATTTGTTCGACTATTCAAAAGAGCCTGTAACTGGCCAACTTGAAATAAATGATTTTGATTTTGATGATTTTGCAGGTCCACCGCAAAAATCGCTTCTCGTAAAATCGTCGTTTGACATTGTTACTGCTTTCATACATCGCCATGTGCTTGAATTAAAAACACACAACGCGCCGCGCGACGCACCGCGCATGTAAATGAAGCCTAACAGTTTCATCTAGAGTGGAGATAAAACAGCATGCATCATTAGCATAATCAGCCTACAATTTTCCCACTGCTGGGCACAGCCCTACTCCCTATGAGATCGAATGGGCTATTATATAATCCACCAAGTGTGGGTTGGTAGATGTCATGTCTTCGAATTTTTGGTTCCAGGAGATGACGGTTTGTTCACGACGTGCCGGTGTACGTGTGTGTTGTATGTAGTGTACATAAAAAACAAGTCGCTCAAGTCAGTTGCTAAAAATTATGTTTGCCAAAGCGCATACTTTTTCTCATAGATCTATGCTTCTAGTAATGAACAGCAGGGCTATTGCGTATCTTTAAAATGTCAGTGGCTATCATATTGCCCATGGATTAACTGTGAAATTGGTTATGGTTTAGTACAAAATGGAACCATTTGACAGCTAATTGATGGACAGTATATGATAGCCACTGTCATTTATAAGATACGCAATAGCCCTGCTGGTTGTACTTGAAGCTATAGGATCATTGCCGAAGCTCGTACTTTTCCTGAAAGATCTTTACCTGTGGTAATGGCCTGGTTGGATGAGATACACGCCATGGTGACGGTGTGCGCGGGCGTCTTATCGCTGAACCCAGCGGCCAGGGCTGCCTCGCGGCCGATGTTGGAAGTCTTTACCTCCTGGATAACCGTGCCATATACGATGTAGTCGATCACATCCTTTGATATGCCGGTTTTTTGGAGGAGACCCCTAGGGAAGTTAAAAATTAAGTTTTGAGTGGACGTTTGCCCACTGCTGGGCAAACGTCTCCCTCCATTCCTTCCAACAGCCAAAGACAGAGATAAATGGAAAGAGAGAAGGGAGGCCTTTGCCATGCATTGGGACACATCAGGCTCATAAAATTGTTTGTAATCTTATTAACTTGTAGTTTTCTGTCGGAAAATCTATTTTTTTTAAACGTTGCCCCACACTAGGAATTTCTCCTGTATCGTGGGTGCGTTCACAAACATTTAAACTCACACACACAAATACCCAGACCCGGAACAACTACCTGTAGGTCATACCGTCATACAAATATTTGTTCCGTGCGGGGATCGAACCCGCGACACGAAGCGCAGCGGTCCATTGTTTGAGCCACTGCGCTAACCGTGTACTTTTTACCCGACTGCGGCAAAGCCCAAAAGGAGGGTTATGTGTTTGGCGTGTATGTATGTATGTCCGTTTCTTTGTTCCCTCATAACTCCTAAACGGATGAAGGGATTTTAAAAAACAAAGATAATTGCTGGTTTTGGGGGCCAAATCGTGGATTTGAAAAAATAAAAATAGTCCATTGCCATCGAGTAGGGTATCAAAATGAAGGGTTTTAAAAGGAGATTACAAAAATATATGACACCTATATGTTTAAAATAAATTCAAAGTCACAAATTCTATAAACAAACACAAAAGTTAAATCATCTGCGAAGTATTTCACGCGACCAACGAAAGAACAAACACCAAAGAACTAAAAATTAAGAAATAAAAAAAGTAGTTAAAAAACTAAAAAACCCGACTGAAAAGCAAAAAACAAGCACATTTTAAATTAAACAAAACTTGGAAGCAGGCGGGGTTAATTTGAATATTAAATTATGAAATGAAATGAAAATAGAATGGACCCCGCCTGCTTCCAAGTTTTGTTTATTTAAATTGTGCTTGATTTTTGCTTTTCAGTCTTTTCAGTCAGGTTTTTTAGTTTTTTAACTACTTTTTTTTAAATTATGCTTTAGAAAAAGTTGGTGTTAGTCTGCTACTCCTTGGTAAATACAATCGTCATGTTATGTACATTGATCCGCGACGTACCTTCTTCATTCATCAATATTATAAAATGTGCTTGCAGTATATTTAGGTAGATACCTTAGTAACAGCTAGTGCCAAAATACGTTACTAAATTGTATACATATTTGGCATGAACATCAATAATATAATCAAATGTGATGACGACAATCAATGGAAAGATTACATGGATTGAACTAGTACTTCACCCGGGACTTTGCACTCACAAAATGTAATAGCTCGGCTAAATTATGTGTGTTAACACACTAATATTATAAAGGCGAAAATTTGTGAGTGTGTATGTTTGTTACTCGTTCACGCAAAAAACGACTGAACGGATTTGGATAAAATTTGGCACGCAGATAGTTTATAACCTGGATTAACACATAGGATAGGTTTTATCCCGATTTTATCATCCCGTGGGATTATTTTCGAGTTGTAGCGGGCGAAGCCGCTGGCAACAGCTAGTATAATATTATTTATAGCTTAGTAGTATCCACAAATAATGTACCATAGAAAAATTAATAAGTCATTTACTTATCTATCCTATCAGTAATAAAAAATATAAATTAGATCATAAGTTCCTTACATCATATAGATAATTTTGATGCTCATTTGCTGAGCAAATGCAAAGTGCTGTAAATTTTGTTTGTTGGTGTATCACTAAATAAGAAAAAATATGATTAATTACATTACATTAAAATTCAATTTTGGTTTCAGATTTACTTAAAAATGTTGTTGTTGTTTCTAAGATAATTTGTATTTATTTAAGACTTACATTTGCATAAAAAAAGAAAAAAACTTGTTATTTTCACTTCATTAAAATTCAAGATTATTTCTTTGTTTTAAAAGTCGTCATAGTTAATGTACTTACAAAATATTAAGCAGCATTTCTTGTTGAATAAATTAAATTAAAAAGATGATTGAATCAATATTTGTAGGTATTTCTTTATCTAAGTATTTTAAATTCTCAGAATATTATTGTTAAAAATTATATTTAATTTCCTTAAATGTTTGTAAAAGTTGTAACTAGGTATCTAAATAATGTGTTCATTATACTAGGTATTTTAAGTTTGCATGCTAAATAAAGTAAGTGAAATCTGTGAAACCTTTTAATTATTAAGGCACTAATGTACTTCATGCAATCAATCAATTTAATCTGGAATACTTTATTCTTTTATAACCTTTTCTTTTTACAATTATAAACATAAACAAACTATGTCATATCACTCAAATATAATCAGTTAACAACTAGGAAGTATCTTACAAGTTGGACTTTGATTATTTAATTAAAGCTACCTTACTGATGTTTGTTTGTGTTGTCATTTATGTTGGTTCGGTTAGTCATGATCCAGATATTATTGAACAAACATAATAACCACATATTTTCTTTAGAATCAACCTTAAAGATCTGAGAGCATAATTTGACCAGATAAATCCAATAAATCTTTAAAACAGAAATCAGGTGTGAGGAGAATTAAAAAGTTATTTAATATAGAGCTGTTTACTTCTATAAGTACTTGTGAAAAAGTTGGACCTTTGAACCTTAAATATCTCCATCACTAAAAGGTGGTATAGTGAAAAAAATATTGCAATAATGGGGACAATACATGCACAATGGGGCTTCTTTAAGGGTACTTTTATCCACACTTTCTAAAACAAGTAGAACTAGTAAAATCATTATACTAGGATAGTAACATAAGTTTTGTATGCATTTTTTTTTTATATGCCAGACTAGACAGCCTAGAATAAACTAGGTAAGATGTCAAGGTCAAATTTATTTATAAACATTGGTAGGTAATCTTTATCTTAGCAATGTCTGGAATAAGTTATTATTTCAGTAATATCTGATGTTAGTAAAACGTTTCAAGACCCTAATTATGAACTTGTACAGTTATGTAGGCTGTTATTAACTAGGTAATACAACTGACTGTAAGAAAATCTGGAATATGTTATGGCTTTTCACAATTTTTGTGGACATTTTTTTATAAATTATTTTTAAGCATAAGCATTTTCTCAAAATTTTGTAGTGATTAACTAGAGATTGTAAAAAATATGTGAAATTAATAATTATTTTGATGGAAATACCAAAATGATTGTTTACATAATATAATTGAATTTGACTGTATGTATTTCTTAAACAAATATACAGAAAAGCATCCAGTTATCAGTAATACTTACAACAAGGAATGTCTGGCAAGTTCATGGGGCATCATCTTGGCATAATCAGTGAAGGAAACCAAGAAGGGTGTTCGTACTCCGTCAACAAGGACCACATTATGGCCAGTGCGGTCCGGCAGCGACTTCCTTTTCTGCTGTAATGCTGCTCCTACACTGAGAGCTCGCCTGGCCGTGTCTATAAGCAAATTTTTCGAAATTTACAATAGTTTCAAACACAACATGTCCGTAAAATCATATAAAAGCAGGAACTGTGTATATTTAGAGCACAGAATATCTTCCTGTATGTATATAGTAAGAACCTTGCAATCAAATTTGGCACGAAACTGAACAAAATTATTTGCCAACAATGCCAATAAAAAATTCTCACAAAAGTCCAAAGTTTACATCCAAATACAAATTATCGGAAAACGCTCAATATTTAACTGATATATATATATTTCAGTTTGAAAAATGGTTTATCAAAGAAAATATTACTTTTGTTACGGTTAGAAAACTCGTAAAGTAGTTTAAAACTAACGAGGAACTGCAAAACCTACCGAATTTAGCCGTGGAGCCGACGTGGGAAACTTTTAATAAAGATTTTGATATTTGAGATGCCATGGCTGCCGGAAAACTTATACCGATTAACACTGGACACGACGGAGACTTCTAAAACAATTAATGTAAATTAAAACTACAGAAAATTCTAATTTATAACTTCTACTAAACTTATAAGAAAGTTGGACTCTGACCTGTCTAGTGTCAACCACAGAGTAAAAATGGGGTGGCTAAGATCAAATTATAAACTGCACTGCTCCAATAAAATAATATTTCAAGATGTCAATTTTATTTTTTGTTTTTTTTTTATTTTTCAGCATAAACATTTTTTTATTCATTTTTGAGACACAACCCATTTGATAAGAAGGGTCGCAAGTAAATATATGGTGCAGCTATTTGCGGGAATGTACATTTACCATTCTCTAGTCTATTCTATTCTATTCTATTTTTGTTTGGCAATTAAAGTCGATGTCGACTATTCTGCCAATGACCAGTGAATTGGAAATTTACCATTCTCAGAAAAATTGAAAAGTAATTGGCAACTGTATACGGCAGCTGTCAACGTTGCGTTTCGGTACTGATTTTGCCTCTGATTGCAAAATTAACATTGCAAATACTATTTTGTAAATAATGAATCTTATATTTTTCTCCTTTTGACTTAAGACTAACTAGCTGAATCATAAAATATATCTACAATTTGGTAAGATTTTATTTTATTTGTAATTAATATCCAATCAACGTTTTGTTGTGTTTTTATGAAATGAAATGGCGGGTAGGTGAAAAATATTTTCAACTGCTTGATCTTCATCATCAATTTCCGTTCTGTTGGCCTTCCGCTTTGCTTGCAGCCACGTGAATTCGTTAATATTATTATTCAAAATTTATTTATATTTACGTACCAGTGATTAATTTATACCTTTGTTGTTATTTTAATGAAGAAACTATAGAAAACCGTTAGGTAAGTTTATTTTTGCATTTTTTTCTGTTCTTGATCATTCTACTGAACCGAAAGATATTCACTGCTGGAAATTGAATTCCCTATAAAAACACATCACCATAGCGCGGCGTCTTCTTCGATTTAATACATTTTAAAGCTCGAGTTAGGTACTCGAGTAACTTTTTCAAATGAATGTTTCTTTAGGACACGTGTTTCACGATAGCTATGCAGTTGCGGCCAAAAATATGAAAACCATTTCCTTTTCAACTTCTATTCCTGATCAGCTTTTGCTCGCGACTTTGATGGACGTAGAAAAATGTGTACCTACTTATTTCCACTAAAAAATCGTCCTATAACGTCCTAATCGAGTTATATATACTTAATAAAAATAAAGTAACATTCACATATCTTTTATGTTCGGATTTGGACTAGTAACACAATCCATAATTCAAGAATATGTTCGGTTAGGAGTAACCGAACATATTTTTGTATCAAGTAATACACATACGCAAACAGACATAATGTGTTAAAATGGGGTAGGCACAACCTCTAAAGAACGTTACGACACACCTTAATTAATATTAATTTAGGTTGAATTAACATTTCTCTCTTTTCCCCAGAATGAAATACCAAATTGTAATATTTGTAATATATCTCGCGTGGTGTGAGGCGGCGTTTTCGGACTCAATGCAGGAGTTTGAGGCAGAATGTATGGGCGAAGATAAGTTCCCGTGCATGGGAGGAGGCTGTATATCTCAGGAACAGTACTGCGACGGTTTAATAGACTGTGATGATGGCACCGATGAGAACTTTTGCAGTAAGTGCTGATTTATCTACCTACCTACTTGTTTAATTTTGTAAGTGTGATCAAATCATGACTCAAAATTACTGTCTTTTATTTTTGAGGGCAGTTAAAAAGGTAAACTTTGGGTCAGTTGGTCGTGTTAGTAGCGGAGACAGTAGGTCTTTAATTTTGTAGTATTTTAGGGAGGTAGATTTAAAAAGGCATACGTAACGCAAAACCAGGGAACCGCTATGTCAGACCTGGGTGCTTACTCTCGAATATAATTCCGATAGATCGACATTGGAATTGTCAGTCAAACGTCAGGGATTGGCTGGACTCACTGAGTCTAGCCAATCCCTGACGTTTAACTCAACCAACTGACGTTTGACCAATGTCGATCTGTCGGAATTATATTCGAGAGTAAGCACCCTGGTCATACCGCCGCGACATGACTGGTTTTCTAATGGCGAGGTTGCCTTCGAAATAGTACCTACCTACCTAATGCAGTTATCACACCGCACTGCTCGTTCACGTCACATTGGAAATCCGTGGATGCCTAACACTCGCCCGTCGCGCACACCGCCCGACGCGCGGACTAGTGGCACTCACTATACCTCTCCGCGCGGACGGAATCAGCCGCAAAGAGCGTGAGATGGAGATGACTTGCAAATAACACACACACCTATACGTACACATCTTTATCACACATTATGGTAACACTAGCTTATGCCCGCGGCTTCGCCCGCGTGAAAACGTCGATTTGCTATTCAAACTTTCCCCCCTTATTTCAGCCCCTTGGGGATTGAATTTTGAAAAATCATTCCTTAGTGGAGGCTACGTCGTTAGAAGTGTGGCGACAGCGCCATCTATCGCAACAGATGCGAACTAACATTGGCAATTCTGCATCGCGCTATCAAAGTTATCCGCCACATTAGCCTATATAGAAAATCCCGACTTACAGATGTTGGGCAGTTAGCCCACCAGACACAACACCCGTCTGGTCGGAGGATCCTCCCTTTTCTATGGGGGATGAGGAACTTTACACCCTGTTCCTCATCACCCCCAAACTGGTGACCCCGAGCATGAACATCAGCGCAGCCTTCGTGCAACTACTTCATCATCACTTCCTCGAGCCTTCGAGCAGCGAGTCATACCGTCAGCCAGCAACTACGGCTTCACCGGGTATCCTGACCACCAGCATGCAGCGGAAGCGCATTCCTGGTCATCACCCTCAGCCTCATCAGCGACCTTGGCACAGCACACTGCACTTCGGCCGGTCAACAAAGCAGAGACGCTCTTCTCTCCTGGTCGACGCAGCAGCCAGCCACTACGCAGCACTGCACACTCCGACTCACTGGAGCACACGCAGCATCACCCCGACTCACTGGGGTATCACCGCAGACAGTTCCGACTCACCGTGAACTATGCGGCATCCGGTTCCGACTCACTGGAACCCTCTACTGGCCTGGCAAGCATCAAGACTCAGCCTGCAATCGACCTCCGGTCTCGGAGGGGAGTGATGTGGCGACAGCGCCATCTATCGCAACAGATGCGAACTAACATTGGCAATTCTGCATCGCGCTATCAAAGTTATCCGCCACATTAGCCTATATAGAAAATCCCGACTTACATATGTCGGGCAGTTAGCCCACCAGACACAACACCCGTCTGGTCGGAGGATCCTCCCTTTTCTATGGGGGATGAGGAACTTTACACCCTGTTCCTCGTGCACCCCAAACTGGTGACCCCGAGCATGAACGTCAGCGCAGCCTTCGTGCAACTACTTCATCATCACTTCCTCGAGCCTTCGAGCAGCGAGTCATACCGTCAGCCAGCAACTACGGCTTCATCGGGTATCCTGACCACCAGCATGCAGCGGAAGCGCATACCTGGTCATCACCCTCAGCCTCATCAGCGACCTTGGCACAGCACACTGCACTTCGGCCGGTCAACAAGCAGAGACGCCCTTCTCTCCTGGTCGACGCAGCAGCCAGCCACTACGCAGCACTGCACCACTCCGACTCACTGGAGCATATATGTGCAGCATCACCCCGACTCACTGGGGTACCACCGCAGACAGTTCCGACTCACCGTGAACTATGCGGCATCCGGTTCCGACTCACTGGAACCCCCTACTGGCCTGGCAAGCATCAAGACTCAGCCTGCAATCGACCTCCGGTCTCGGAGGGGAGTGATGTGGCGACAGCGCCATCTATCGCAACAGATGCGAACTAACATTAGCAATTCTGCATCGCGCTATCAAAGTTATCCGCCACATTAGCGTATATAGAAAATCCCGACTTACAGATGTCGGGCAGTTAGCCCACCAGACACAACACCCGTCTGGTCGGAGGATCCTCCCTTTTCTATGGGGGATGAGGAACTTTACACCCTGTTCCTCATGCCCCCAAAGAAGAATACGTTTTAAGTTTCTAGTTCTGAGGGTTTGGCCTGTGCGTGGATCCTCAGTCAGTCAGCTTTGCCTTATGTATACAATATGTAACCGGAAATGTATGAAACCTAGGAATTGTACACAATTCCTAGGAAATGTGTAAAATAATGTTTCAAAGATTCCTTAATACACAGATTTCCTGTGAAATGTATGTATTTCCTACGAATTGTATGCAATTCCGAGATGATTCTTATTCATATTTTTCTTTCACCCAATTATTATTATTATTATTTTTACTTACAAACTCTGCAACAACATGCAAAGAACTCCGCCTGCAACCGGTTTGAGTCAGGGACAATCTCTTTCCGAGCCAGACATCCCGAGTGCTACAGCTGGAAAAGCAGACGCGGTTAACATCACAGTACGGAACAAACGGCAGCGCCTTGCCGACTCCCCGAATAACGTGGAGTGTACCGAACGATCTGGAGCATTCTCCGCATTTAAGCTGGAATTAACGGATTTGCTAACAACTTGGAAATCCGAACAGGAAAAGCTGCTCACGTCATGGAAAGACGAACAGGCTGTCATTTTATCCAAGCTGGTCAGGGACGTTACCGAACTCAAACAAAAATGTCTCTCGATTGAAAAATCCAACGCCGAAATCGACAACAGCTTGTCTTTTATAAATGAAAAATTTGAAAGCCTAAATTCTAAAGTTTCGTTACTGGAAAAAGAGAAACTTGACAACGAAGACCATATTAACCGTCTAAAAAGGCAGGTACAAGATCTGAACTTCCTGTCCCGACAAGCTACTATCGAAGTGCGCAATATTCCAACTAAGGAAAAAGAAACGCCTACAGATCTCATTTCTGCAGTTTCAAGCGTAGGGAAGACTGTTAACATGGAGGTCCAGCCATCTGCTTTCCGGGATGTATATCGTATACCCGGAAAGGCGGGTTTATGCAGACCAATTGTTGCTGAATTTAGCTGTGTCAATAAGAGGAATGAATTCCTTGCTAAAGTGAGGAAGTTTAATAAAGAACGCTCCGTCAATGACAAGCTAAACACACAATTAATCGGAATTGCCGGGGAAAAGAAGCCAGTTTACGTCGACGAACACTTGCCTCCCGCAACCAAAAAACTGTTGTATGACGCTCGCCAGTTTGCTAAGGCAAGGAGCTACAGCAGCTGGTATTCCAACGGAAAAATTCTTCTGAAGAAAGACCCAGCAGACAAACCACTTGAAATTAAATCCGAGAAATGCCTTACCATGTTAGCAATATCAGTGCCAGTACCAGCAGCCCCAGCACGAGTTAAACCATGACTATTTTCACTTTCGCTTAAAGTTAATCGCATTTATGTATGTTTTCGAAGGTATTTTATAAATCTGTTTAACTTCTATATTATTAACTATTTTAATTATTTATCAATGTATGTAACACTCAAACTAAAAACACAACACACACACCTTATAGACAGTTTCACTCAAGCTGGTATTTTTGTTTACAATTACTCCATCAAGCTACATTACAGTATGATGATGTTGAAAATACGCTTTCATGCCGTTATTCCTCCTCACAGACATCGGCCACACTCACTTAACGTTTACTATTTTCATACTTTTATGAATATGATATTTTTTGTCCCACCAATGCATGATGCACAAAGAAATGTCATAAACAAGTCTCACTTTGCTGATGACCACGACGTCATTTTATATTTTTGCCCTTTCTGCCTACCGTTACTTACCCTTTTTTATATCATTCGATAATTTAGAAGATATTCAAATTGACCTGGATAATATTTCAGTAGCTCACTCTGCCACCTGTATGATTGAGGATTGTGGACAGATTGCTAGCTTACACAAAAAATCCATTTCCCTGCTCTGTCAAAACATACGAAGTATAAATAAGAACTTTGACAGCCTGACAACACTTCTCGAAAGAAGTAGAACATGCTGGGATTTAATTATACTCACCGAATGTTGGCTATACAATTCCCCCCCTCTTCCCTTAATGCATGAGTATACTTCCGCTTCCACTAACCAGCATAGGTCGCAAAATGAGGGCGTTGTGATATTTTTTCGTTCCCACCTTCAGGCTTCTGTTTCTGAGCCCTTAGTCCAGGACGCTAACTGCTTATTGCTAAAACTAAATAATGATACCGTTGTAATTACAATTTACCGCTCGCCTGCTGTTCGGAATGTCGCCGCATTCCTGGATTCACTAAATGAACTCCTGAAATCTATCTCCAACTATAGAAATATTATTTTAACCGGCGACATAAATATTAATATACATGAAACCAGCGATGATTCTCGGGCAACGGAGTATTTAACTATTTTAGCTTGTCACGGCATGCTACCGGCACACACCCTTCCTACACGACATCGCAACTCTTGTTTGGACCACCTAATCCTAAAAACGCGGCATCCTGCTTTTTGTTTCGTCGCTAATACCTCAATTACCGATCATGACACAGTGTTGTTGTTTCTGGAGAACTATACCACATCCAGTTATTCTACGCATAAAACTAGAACTACTCGGATATTGGACTACGAAAAAATTGAATTGGACCTCCTCGAGGCAGATTTTAGCCCCTTGTATACCTCCCCAGATGTTAATGAAGCCACCGAATTCTTTATCTCTACTCTCAAACAAATTCTACTTCAAAATTCTACATTTAGAGTAGTATCCAACCGTAAAAGATTGAGCAAACCCTGGATGACCCCAGGGCTTCTTAGATGCTTACGGAACCGCGACAATTTGCATTTGAAATCTAAAAAAAATCCCGATAATGAAATATTACAAATCACTTTTCAAAGGTACAGAAATTACTGTTCAAAGATACTTAAAACTACCAAATCTAACTATAATAAAGCTCAAATAAATAATGCACAAAATAACAGTAAAAAGCTCTGGGAGGCTATAAAATCAATCACTCACACTGCAAAAGTCAAGACACACGCCGACGCTCTTTTGTCTTACTCCGATCCAGAGAGCTCCGTAAATGAAGCGAACGCTTATTTTGCTAATATTGGACGTGCCTTAGCTGAAAACATACCTGCCGTTGCAACCATACCTCCACAAACCGATGTTCTCCAAGCGCGCCAAAATTCCCTTGTCCTCTTAGAAACAGATGAAGCTGAATTGGATCGTCTAATTATGAATCTAAGGAGCGATTGTGCGATAGGTTCCGACGATATATCAGGCACTTTTCTTAAAAAAAACAAAAACATACTCCTTCCCCACTTAACTTACATATGTAACCTTGCTTTTAGTTCAGGCACTTTTCCAAATGCTTTCAAGCTGGCAGTTGTACACCCAATTCATAAAGGAGGGGACAGAGATTGTTTGAACAATTATAGACCTATCTCAATTTTACCTACACTATCAAAATTACTTGAGAGGCTAATGAACAACAGATTAGTCAAATATTTAAATCAAAATCAAATACTCTCATCTTCTCAATACGGTTTTCGCTCCGGAATTTCCACTAACAATGCTGTATTAGACCTAACAAATACTATCGTCACCAAACTAGATGAAAAACAGAAGGTCATAGGCGTTTTCTTAGATTTAGCGAAAGCCTTCGATACTATTTCTGTCCCCTCCCTCATTGCCAAGCTTGAGAAAATTGGTATAAGAGGTACTCAACTGTCCCTTTTTATTAGTTACCTCACAGGCAGACGGCAATGTCTCAGGATAGGAGATTGGACCAGCGATGAACTCCCAATAACACACGGAGTTCCCCAGGGCAGCATTATCGGTCCCACGCTTTTTCTCATTTATATAAATGACCTTTGCCAGCTACAGCTTCCTAACGCTTCCATCTTTACATATGCCGATGATACTGCTCTAATATTCTCCGGGGATTCGTGGGATCTGGTGTTTCAATATGCACAGTCTGGACTTGCCTTTGTCACCAGTTGGTTGGCACAAAACCTGCTCACTCTGAACGTTGATAAAACGAATTACCTCACTTTCTCGTCTACAGCCGCTGGAAAGCCTTCCTCGTTTTCACTTGCCTTAATCGCTCACTCCTGTAATTCAACTCACAATATAGGCTGCGATTGCCCCCACCTAAATCGCGTAAGTTGCATTAAGTATCTAGGAGTGCAAATAGACGACTGCCTTACATTTAGTACTCACATAGATACACTTACTACACGGTTGCGCAGGTTAATTTATGTTTTTAAGAACCTCTGCTCCGTTGCTGACTCCAAGGTGATTAAACTGGTGTATCTGGCTCTCTGTCAATCCCTCATCCAATATTGTATAGTTACTTGGGGTGGTTCAGGGAGGTCCCACATGTTGAAAATAGAACGCGCCCAAAGGGCACTTTTGAAAGTTGGTTGGAAGTTACCCTATCGCTTTCCTACCACAGACCTTTACAAAACTTGTAAGGTTCTGACTGTCCGTAAATTATATATACTTAACCTCTTAATGACAACTCACGGTCACACTCCCTACGATCCCTCTGTGATCTCCCAACGACGTAAGCATTCGGTCTGTCCCTCTATTCGTACAAATTTTGCTTTGGCCCAACGCTTCTTTCGCTTCCTTAGCAGTCATGTGTATAACAACACTAACAAAATTTTAAACATATACCCCTTGTGCAAATCCAAATGTAAAGCAAAAATAATAAATTGGCTTCTTGATTTGGATTATTCTGAGACGGAAAATATTCTAGCTGTTTTAAGATAAATTAGATAGTAAATTTGTAGACAACTTTTCAAGACACATACCTACACTCACTCTTACAAATATACCTTCACACACACACACACGCACTACACACACACACACACACACACACACACACAACATACACACACACACACACAACACACACCATACACTCTCAGGTACACCATTCACTACAAACTCGCAGATTTTGCCTTGATGTGTTCAAATTAGTACCTACTTAACACTATTGCTTAAGAGGGTGAGAGCCTGGAGATCTGTCATACAGGTCCCGAACCCACTATAGACTCCAGCTCTCACAAAGGTTACAAATTCAATTTGATTTGATATAATACGAACCATTGTCTGTACCTTTTTGAGAGAAATAAATCATTATTATTATATTATTATTATTATTCTAGGAAATATATAAAAAGTAATGCTTTCTGTGACTACAATAAATAAAACATGTTTGTCAATCAGACTTTTTATTCAGGCTCTCGTTGACATCTGGCTCTGCAACAATCACATCGTAACATAAGATGTGATTGTTCCAGCTAATTATGTCATATTTTATGTTTTAGTTTGCGCAATATTAATTTAGTTGTTTATGGTTTACCAAAGCAAACTATTGGAATCTAAGCCCTTTAGGCCAAGTCGACGGAGCCCCGCTTCGCGGGGCTCCTACTTTTGGGTGGTTTAAAAAAAATAACCCTTGGGGTGCCCGTCCCAAGCTCGCTTCGCTTACTCTTGCATCCAAGTTTTCCTAGTAGTGGGTTTGCAGGGTATGTCGGTGTCTCAGTACATACTCAGAGGAAGGAGGATGGCTATCCCCGCGATACTTACAAACAGCAAGAATGTAATACATTTCCGATTGCTATTTAGGAAATGTATAGATTTCGGAAAAGTGCACTTTTACAATCAATATCATAGATTTCCTTTCTATTTTAAAAATTGTACACATTTCCTAGGAATTGTATACAATGGCGGATTACGCACTTTTCCGTTAACAAATAATATATATATATATATCTAGAGATAGATAGATACGTTAGATCATGTAGGAAGACATGATATTCTTGCACTGTAAAGTTGCTTGTTCTTAATATTTTACGCATTATATTTTGTTGATAAAGTTAGTGAAACCGGACATAGCAGTCTTAACGGCACTATTTTTCATACACTTAAAAATAAACTCCCTTGCTTCTGCAGTAGACCACAGTCCAAACGAAGAGTTCTGCAACGAGACACATCAGTACATCTGTCAGGACACAAAGAGATGCATCCCATTGACGTGGATATGTAATAATGAGGCCGACTGTGATGATGGAAGCGATGAGGTCAACTGCACTGCGTTGCCGACCGCTAATAATAATAATGTAAGTACTTACATTTTTTTATTGACCCGCTGAATGCGAGACGCACGGGACCGATCAATGTGCAAGCTTATTATTTTTAGTTTATATAAATGACCTCCCTAAAGAAATTGACGCTCAAAGTATTCTATTTGCTGACGATATATCTATAATTTTTCCTTATACTGACCAAGAAAACTTAAACTCAAGTCTAGACGATAAGCTCTCCAAAATAATAGAATGGTTAAACGATCATAACTTAGAATTAAATTTTGACAAAACAAAGCTAATGCAATATAGACCATACCAAAAACGCAAACTGGACATAAACTATTCATATAACAACATAAAACTGCAATGCATTGACGAGTTTAAACTGTTAGGATTGACTATAGATACCAATATAAACTGGAAAGCCCATGTAGACACATTGGCCAACAAACTAGCCAGCTTTACATATGCCTTGGGGGAGCTTAAAAGAGCTACCGATTTTAAAACTGCTCTAACAGCATACTATGCTTATGCATACTCCTGGCTAAATTATGGAATCGTGGTGTGGGGAAATGGCGTAGACAGAGATAGAATTTTTATTCTACAAAAGAAATGTTTGCGAATTCTTGCCAATATAGATAGCACAGAAAGCTGCAAGCCATTCTTTGTACAATATAATATCCTTACACTAACTGGTATCTACATTTTAGAAGTTAGTCAATTCGTTAGAAAACACCCGTCACTGTTTCCACTCACTAAGGACCTTCGCCCACAACAACGCAGTGTAAGGCGTCAAAACAAGAATGAATTAGCCTTACCAAGCTCAAAACTAACTATGTTTCATTCAGGACCTTTGGCCATGTGTGTGAAAATATATAATCAGCTTCCAAATTCAATTAAGGACTTAGAGTACGAAAACAAATTTAAAACACTCTCCAGAAATTCCTTACATTAAAGTCATATTACAATTTAAAGGAATTTTTTGACGATAAGTAAATTTTTTGACATTCATCTGACATTCATATTCACACCTACACACAACACCTACAAACTTGACTATTTAATGTAAGTTATTTTTGATCTTGATTATTATTATTATCGCTATTTGTTTAAATTGTTATTCCAAATTTATGAATGGACATGTTGACTATCTAATTGTATCCTTATTATTTCATGACGTTCACCTATTTAAATAACAAATGATGGACATATTATGATGAACATGTTAAAATTGATATTTTCGTAAATTTTTGGTTATTATGTGACACTCCTTAAATTAAACTAGTATATTGCTGTGCCCTAGCAGGGTTCATGTATGAATCCTAATAAGTACCCTGTAACAACCTGTAAATACATGAATGCAATAAATGATGATGATGATTATGATTATGTGGCGACACCTGGGGGAGGCCTATGTCCAGCAGTGGACGTCTTTTGGCTGAAATGATGATGATGATGATATATTTCTTCTGTACGTGTGTTTGTCACTGAACTCCTCCTAAACGGCTGGACCGTTTTTGATGTTTTTTTTTTGTAAGTGTGTTATATGATGTAGTCAGAAATAGAGTGACTTTTGAGATGTCGTAGCTGGGTAATCAAACTAATATTATAAAGGTGAAAGTTTGTGAGTGTGTGAGTGTGTATGCACGCAAAAACCTGGATTAACAAATAGGATAGTTTTTATCCCGATTTTATATTCCCGTGGGTTGTAGCGGGTGAACCCGCTTGCAACAGCTAGTAAATATAATGTTTCGTTTGTGAACAGTCAACCTGCAACGGTTTCACATGCGGTGACGGTAAGTGTATCTCGGTCCTGTGGGTGTGCGATGGCGTGTATGACTGCGAAGACAAGAGCGACGAGTACACACTGGATCTGTGCCGTAAGTATCAACTTGTTAATTTAATAAATACCCTTTTTTTAGGAGTTTGGCAAATCTTCAAAGGACTCCTCCCGCTCTGGGCAGAGCGGTAGTGATTGTCAGACTTCTACTGCCTATAAACCACACATGTTCCTTCTTAGCCCTTTGTGTCGAGGCCGCGGTATCTCTATCGAACAAAACAATACCGAGAATACCGATTACAGCCTGTACATGAGTACTGCCAAATTATATACTTTGGTTAGCTTTCTTCTACATTATTGCCAGAGAATAATTATGCTCAAAATCTGGCGTAATTCACGCCTTATTTTATGCCTTCTGTTGTTTCTGCCAACCTTCGTCCTTCAATATGAAGGCTTACAATCGTACGCACGATGACCAGTCAAGCTATACATAAACGGTTTAAATGCGGATTTCTCATTTTACAGGAAATCTATATCAAAGTGATGTCATGTTATAGGCCTGTACTGAAACGTCTAGCTTGATTTGTCACCGTGCGTACTACTTATGTTTTGTACGAATGGTGCAATAAAAAATCTGATGAAAAGAATAGGGTAGTTGACAAAAAAAAAACTAAGAAAAAATACGTGTCCAATGTTTTTTTGAAAATCTTTCTGACGTACTAAACGTCAGAAAGATTTTCAAAAAAACATTGGACACGTATTTTTTCTTTTCTCACGTAAACAATAAAATAAAGACGACACAGTGCTTCGAAAAGTTGGGCGACGTCACAGTTTCGTACGTTTTTTACCAGAAAGTGACGTCACCAGTCCCCCCACTCACGATCTTTGGCACGCTTTATTTTCGTCAATTTTTTATGATTTGATAAAACAAAAAAAAACAGGTTTCCAATACTTTTCGATAATCTAACAGACAGACTAAACAGAATCATATTTTTTTTAGTCAGTCAACTACCCTATTCGTTTAGTCTAACTTCTAACTAAACATCGCTCCATCACATTTATCGGGCATCAAATTAATTTTAATAATTTCTGCAGGACAGTTCTCCCTCCCGCACGATATCATAGACGGCACCTTCTGCCAGGAGCTGCCCAGTCTAGGAGAACGCAACTACAAGTGCCTGGACTCCTCCTACTGCCTGCCGAGCAGGTTCATGTGCGACGGCATCCAGGACTGCCGCGATGGTAGCGATGAGGGTATCTTCTGCAAGAATTGTGAGTTCTTTTTCTTCATCATTATCATTGAAAGACGTCGACTGCTGGACATAGACCTCCTCCAAGTGTCGCCACATTGACCGGTCTCGCGCGTCTCGCATTCAACGGATCTCTGCAATCTTCAGGTCATCGGTCCACCTAGTCGTATCATCATCATTTTGGCCATTTTTAGTGTAGCTTTGAGGTAGAAACGACCTGCTGTTACATTGTGAACTTTTTACAATCGAATATGGTATTACAGGCACTCAGGCACCTACTCGTAATTTGTAAAGCAGCTAACAGCAGCTAGTAGGTTTTTTTGGCAGCAATCAGCTTATGTGACTCTGCTGAGAAGTCAGATGTTTTACAACGCTCTTCTTGCCAACGTACCGATGGCAATATAAGAAGCAGTTGCGTAAAAAGTTTTGACGTACACAATAGTTCAAATGTATTTTGGGTTTAGAGTTCAAATTCAAATTCATTTTGTTAGATAGTAACACAACAGAAAACTGACATGATTAACAGCGGAAGACAGAGTAAGTTCGTTTAAGAGGTAGAGCAGTAGTGGCTCAAAAGTAACGACTCTGACTTCCGAGTTGTATGTGATGGGTTTTTGAACCCAGGTTGGCGCTTTACTTTATGACATTTAAGTTATCATCACTACTACAATGATATTTGATATTGATATTGATATTTTTTTTTTTTTTTTTGTTATGGATATTTGTACAATCGGATCAATAACTTATTACATATATTTAATCTTACAAATGTGACTTGCAAAAAGAAGCTAATTGACTGGTTATTAAACTTAAATTATGATGACACTGAACAAACTATTACTAATATTTCATAAGCATACTCTCTTTTAATTATTTCCCAAACCAAAACATATTTACCATGCTCACACACATATCTACTTAAACACACGCACACAAACATAACTTTCATCATACACAAACACAATCCACATATACAGTCGGACACACATGCCAAACACACGCATTAACATGGATACATACTTGTAACACATATTACGAGTACATGATATACTAACACTATATCTAACTAGTTCTATACTTTGTTCCTTACTGCACTTGTCAGCGCTAGAGTATAAGTTTGAGGTATTGTCAACGATAATGGGTGGGAACCTGGTGTCCTGAAACACAGGCTACGAGCCTAGCTTAGGCACCAGTCTCCCACAATATATGACATAAACTATATTTAATGTTCTGTCTCAAAACTGTCGTTCTGAATACTGTATATTGTGGTGAGAAATAAACAATTTATTATTATTATTATTATTACTTTACCGAAAATTCGAAGACATGTTTGTGGCATCCGCAAACTCGTAAACCGAAGTGGAAATCATGTTATACTTTCCTCCGCAGGCCTCCGCTATTCTTTTCTAATTCATTTCGTTGCGGGATTCAAGACACTTACATAATTATATTGTTTCTCTGGGACTTCGTCATACTTCATGGTCGCGGCGCTTTTCTGGATGTCGACAAAAAAACCACTGTTGGCGACAAAAAAAATCGCTAAGGGCCCGCGTGGTAGCTTGCAAAGTCGCGCAGCAGTGCAAATATTACTGGTTGTCTGATATTCTAACCATTTGTTTAGCCATCATAAAGATCACCGTCACCACTCATCATCTTAATTCCACAGGGCACACAATGTGCACAAACTACACCTGCTCAGGCAACGGCACGGAATGTTCTCCTGAGCGCTACGGGCCCACCTGTCTCTGTCTACCCTCGCTGGCCATGCGACAATACAACTACGTCACTAAACAATGCGATGACGTCAACGAATGTCTGATGGAAAGACCGCAGTGCTCCCATAGCTGTGTTAACGGTGATGGTCACTTTACTTGCCGATGTGATCAAGGTTATAGGAGGGATGAGTTTGGGTACCTCTGTTATGCTAACGGTAAGTACTTTTTTTAACCGACTTCCAAAAAATAGGAGGTTCTCTAACCGTTTGTACACACATCAAAAGTGTCTAGGGATCAACATATATTTTTGCAATAACTTTTCTCCTGATTGATATTAATTAAAATTTTCTTTAAGGATTCATCAAATAAAGTGTTTTCGTTTGTCACAGTAACGATAAACCAAGTCACCTTTGCATTAATAAAGAAATTTGCCATTTTTCTAATAAAGGGATTTTTGACATTTGAACCACTAACATTAAAGTTCGAAAAAAAGACTGAAATAACAGTTTTCTTTAAAATTTTATTGGGTAACTTAAACAATTAATAATCCGTGTTTCTACCGCGAACACTAACAACACAAGAACATCGGTTTGGCATACTCAAAATGAGTTCATCCAAATCACGCTGTGGAATGGCCGCCCATGTTCGTTGCAACAACAAAAAAAGGTCTTCTTGCGACTGGATACCCTCCATATTCGGCAGAGCTCTTCTCTGTAGCATATCCCATGCATGCTCAATCGGATTCAAGTCTGGCGACTGAGCAGGCCAGGGCAGGACATTGATGTTAGCTGCGGCGAGAGTCTGTCTTACAACTCTTGCGGTGTGCGGTCGTGCATTATCATGCATTAACTGAAATAAGGGACCGATTTGCACTTGTAGAGGAACGATGACGTCTGATACAATCGTCTCAGCATAAATTTGAGCGTTGAGGTTGCCTCTGATCCAAATCAACACAGTTCTTCCGCCGATCCAAATACCCGCCCATACCATGATGGTTCCACCACTATAAGGATGGACTTCCTGGCAGGATTTTAATCGCTGTTGGCGTCCAGGGGTTCTCCAGTGTCGTATACGTCTTGTATCCGGTCTCATACCAAAACGAGACTCATCAGAAAAGCACACGAAACGCCATTGTTCTTCTGCCCAATTTCTGTGTTCAAGAGCCCATTGATATCGAATCCTACGATTGTGCATTGCTATAGGTGGTACCCGTAGCGGTCTTCGGGAATGAAGGTTCACTTCATGCAAGCGGTTTCTGACTGTTTGGTCGCTAATTAAGTTCCCTGAAGAGTGATGAAGCCTCACGGCTAACATCATGGCGGTTATTGTTGGAGCTCTTCGAGTTAAGATTTGAATGTATCGGTCTTGTCTCCGTGTGGTGCAGCGATACCGTCCTCCATGGCGCTCAGCCACGGTACCAGTGCTTCGGTAACGTGTCCAAAGTCGACTGATAACACTCTGACTTGTATTCAGAGCTAAAGCCACAGTACGTTGCCGGGAACCAGCTTCTATCATTCCCACGGCTCTGAGCATTTCTTCCCTGCTTAAATGACGTCGCCGCTCCATAATAACGTTGGTTTTAATCAGTAGTAGGGAAACAGTAGCACTAATAATGTCTTCAATGCGTTGTATGTTTTTATAGGGAAAATATTGACAGCTGATTTTCATCTTTTACTCGAATTTGATTCACAGTTCCTGATTCAAATTATGAAATGCACCAAAAAGGATCCATATAAATTTATAAAATCATAAATTTATTACAAAGCCACATCTCAATCTCAAGAAATCCGCATAAAAATGCTTGATCCCTAGACACTTTTGATGTGTGTATGTTTGTTTCCGGATATCTCCGTCATTAATTAACCGATTTTCAAAATTATTTTTGCATTCGAAAGAGTATACTCCCGAGGTGGACCCATTTGATTGTCACCAAGTTAGGATCTGATCATGCGATTTCAGGGAAAAGAGCAACCCTCAAAATAAGCACTATTGTAACGTTTTCCAAATTTTCTGAAGTTGTACATGTATTTTTTGTTTATAAGTATGTTTGTTTATGAGATTATAAGTACTTAGCTGTGTATGCTCGAATAACTTCTGAAAAAGCCGCAGTATACTTACCTTGATGCAAAATGTCTTTGCTTTTTCAGTTTTGTTTTCGATCCACAGATCAGACGTGTATTAGTTGGTTTTCCGTATGGGAATTCTCAGGCCGTAGGCTGAATTTGCACAAGGTTGTTAATGAGAATTTAACACCCTAGCACTGTAGTAGGCAGGGTATATATTTATGAAGAACCTTTACTTGTGTTATGCAAAACGCTATCTAGTTTCTTGGATGCTTCCACCAGTGAGGCATGTTTTCGAAATGTAGGTATAGTTTTGTACTGTATACCCCTTTATGGCCCAGGTAGGCGTCGTGGTCGCAAAGCGCGACTGCTGAGCGTGGGAACCTTTTTTTTGGGGGGTGGGAAATCATCAAATGACTCCTCCCGCTCTGGGCAGAGCTGTAGGGAGTGTAGTGGAGGAGTAGAGTTTGGAAGCTGTCAGTATAATACTCCTGTGCCTCGGAAAGCACGTTACACCGATGGTCCTGCGCCCGATCTGTCTCCGGTTGTGTCGGATGGCCGTCCCGAGAAAAAGGAACAGAGAGTGCACCTGTGCCTGCGCACACACTTGTGCACAATAATACCTCCCGCGCCGATGGCTAATCTCGGCTAAGATTGTCCGCAGTGACCGAAAACAGTCAAGAGTAGTATTATAATGTTGTGTTTATATTAGGACCCGAAGCGATGCTGTTCTTCAGTACCCGTAACGACATCAGATACTTGAAGATCAATTCCAAACAGATGGTAACTGTTGCTACAGGTATCAAGCAGGTAAGTAGGATATTTTGATCCCTTTTTTTTGGGGGTGTGGGAAATAATCAGATAACCTCTCCCGCTCTTGGGCAGAGCGAAAGGGAGTGTCAGACTTCTACCGACTAAAAATCACCCGTGTAAGGAACACGGGTGGCTTAGCCTTTTATGTCGAGGCCGCGGTATCTCTTGCGAACAACCCACAGCCACGACGGGTAAGATATTTGAACTCTATTTGATTTCTATAATGGGTGTAAAAATACCCTTAACTAAGTCGAAAGGTTCTACCGGTCGTTGCGATTTGCGAACTTTGTTTCTTTTTGTATTTGGGGTCAAAGGTTTTTTGTTTTTTTTCATGACCTTAGGGTCTTAGGCCTTAGTTGTGTGTGTGCACATACATTCGATCCAGATCACCTCGCAGGAGCAGGACCAAAAATTAGCGCCAGTTAAAAGCAGCGTCGAGTCAATCACCCTAGCGACAAGCTTTGCTTAAAAATTCATTAGTACTTAATATTTATGAGTAATGATTTTGGCAGTCTATGTTGTATGTTCCACCTTAGCGCCTAAATTACTAAACGGATTTTGATGAATGAGGTGTTAATAGATACGTAAGAATAGCTCGGGTGACATAGGCTATATTTTTTTTTTGTGACGGAATTTAATAACCATATTCTAAGCGCGTTCCATAGAGTCCCACCGTTTTAAAAAGTGATTTTGCACCCAAAACAAGTCGTTTTCCAGAAATATTTTAGTCCGATTACAAATTGTATAAAAGATACGTATTTTTCACAGGCGCACGGCGTTTCATTCGACGGAACTTACATCTACTGGGTGGAGACCGCACAGGGCCACCAGTCCATTTACAAGGCACAACTCGATGACGTCAAAGAGACAAAACAGGTGATTACTTTCTTCTTACATTTTGACCTTCGTCTTCTTATGAACCAACTAGGTGTTGCCAGCGGCTCCACCCGCTACAACTCGAAAGTTATCCCACGGGAAGATAATCGGGATAAAACTATCCTATGTATTAATCCAGGTTATAAACTATCTGCGCACCAAATTTTATCCAAATCCGTTCAGTAGTTTCAGTGTGAAAGAGTAACATACACACTCACAAACTTTCGCCTTTAAAATATTAGTGTGATAGGATCCTGGGGGGCTACTCTCTAAGTCCGTCAACGAAAATACGGGCCCATTATTACTCTGTATAATATTCGGATTCACGAGTTTTAAAAATACACGCGAAGTAGTAGTAGTTCGCGTACCTTTAATTAAATCTATGTTCGTAAGTGATAGAGATCAGGAAACGTAGGATTAGTGCAATAGGCTCCCTCCCCCCTTTTTTTTTTTTGGCGGGTGGAAAATCATCAATTTGGGCAGAGCGAGAGGGAGTGTCAGACTTCTACTGACTAAAAACCACCCATGTTCCTTCTTAGCCCTTTATGTCAAGGCCACGGTATCTTTTACAACATCCCGCAGCCCCGACGGGGGCTCGCTCCCCCTCACATGGACTTCAATTTTTTTTTTTTTATAAAAACGTAGACACACTAGGAATTTCTCCTGTATCGTGGGTGCGTTCACAAACATTTAAACTCACATACACAAATACCCAGACCCGGAACAACAAAAAGTAATCATTATACAAAATGTAGGGGTGGGGAGCAGCGTTGGCCCAGTGGTGGCGGCCCCGACTTACGAACAGTAGTTCGTGGGTTCGAACCCAGGCAGGCACATTACTTTGTGTAATTTATTTCATCACCGATGCTCTCAAAACGGTGTAGGAAAACATCGTGAGAAAACGGGCATGTCTTAGAACCAAAAAATTCGAAGACATGTGACATACCAATCCGTACTGGGCCCGCGTGGTAGCTTATAACCAGAGGAGGCATGTGTCCCAGCAGTGGGAACATTAATAGGCTGTTGATGATGATGATGATGATACAATATGCACATGACTCCGAGAGCATGTCTTGGGTTCGAACTCGACACCTATGAAGACTGACAAGTCATAGGTTATGACGTCTTGTCAACCTAGCGGTCACACCAGTATAGACTATCACTGCTTTGTTATCGCTGCTGCGTGGCGTTATGTTATAGTATTTTTTAGTTAGCTGTTTGCTTTTTTTCCTGCTCTGTCATCATCATTCGGGGTCGGCGCAACATGTCTTTTTCAATTCAATTCAATTTATTTTTCAAAAACACGTGTAGGTTCACAATCAGTTGCGAGTTATTACATAAACATAAAGGGTTTCAACATGTTTTGCCTATAGAGGCGTACAAATACAATAATAATCGTCAAACAAAAATTTGTTAAAAAGTTACGTGAAAATTAATTAATAAGAAATATATTAACAAAAATTATTAAAAAAAACCGGGACCGGTCAATGTGGCGACACTTAGGGGAGGCCTATGTCCAGCAGTGGACGTCTTTCGGCTGAAATGATGATGATGATGATTAAAAAAAAATGTAAAGTGATCAAAAATAAAATTAAAAAAAATAACATAAGAAATTAATGCAAAAAATTAATTTAATTTTAATATTCTTCTTCCCTAATTCTGTATTTCTCGTCATCTCACCAGTCACCTCCTTTTTGTATTAAATATTTGAGCGTTGTATATGTTTATTGTATGTTTATTTGTGTCATTTTGTATGTCATGACGAGTCACGTCATGTATCTGCGACTAAAGATTTTTATATTTAACTTACTTTCTATCTTTTTTATCTTTATTTCTTTCTATCTGCCGAAACCTGCCGAAATTTGTTCAAAGGGCGCATCATCATAATTGAATAACCCTTCTTTTGGGCTTCGCCGAAGTCGGGTAAAAACGAGTGCACTTATCAACTATGTCATGCTAAGGGATCATATAATTATGTTGTATTTTGTTTAGCTATAGTTTCATTTAATTTTACTTTTTTATATTATCCTGTGTTTTGTGTCTTAAAAAATCGATTGGATCTAATCTGTAATGTTGTTTTAATGAGTGGTAAATAAATATATAAAAAATAAATAAATATTTTTTACTCTTTCTTTTTAATTTAATTAATTTATTTAGTTCAGACCATAGATCCAGAGTGTTAGTATACAGGGTGTTTGGAAGGGAGCTGTACATACGCCTAGGGTAGAAACTAGGGATAGTCTGCTACCTACCCCCGCCCATTATATTGACCTTGGCCTCAAGGTTTTTTTTTAATTTAAAATTATTTCTTTACCTTACTACGGTACTTCAGGCCCCATAACTTTTCTTCTCCACAATTTTCTGGTGTAAAATAATTTTTTGCAGGACCCTAAGACTCTAACGATTAAAACAAGACCATTAGCCGACCGGTCCCATGGATAGATTTTGAGCTACAGGTAGTTTTAGTCAAAAAGTCAAATAAAAAATAATAATAAATTAAAAAAAAACCTTGAGGCCAAGGTCAATATAATGGGCGGGGGTAGGTAGCAGACTATCCCTAGTTTCTACCCTAGGCGTATGTACAGCTCCCTTCCAAACACCCTGTATATTGTTAGTGAATAATAAATTACAAATTATTTTAATTGGCGACATACACGTCTTTTTTTTTTTTTTTTTTTTTTTTTGGTGGGTGTAAAATCATCGAATAACCCCTCCCGCTCTTGGGCAGAGCGAAAGGGAGTGTCAGACTTCTACTGACTAAAAACCACCCATGTTCCTTCTTCGCCCTCTATGTCGAGGCCGCGATAACCAGAGGACTACCCGCGGCCCCGACAGGCGACATACACGTCTGCGCGCACATGTTTACCCGCCCAATGCCTGATAAATGACCCATGAAATGTTGTCCGCCAGTGTAGCTAAAATGTTGTTATTGTATTGTTGTTTGTTTTTCTCTTTCCTTTTACCTTTCTTTCTGCTTCATTCTTTCTATCCCAGGTGCTTGTCGGCCTCGGTCTAGAGGACCCGGGTGATATAGCAGTGGACTACTTGGGCGGTAACATCTACTTCAGTGACGCTGAGCGTGGCATCATCTCCGCGTGCAAGCCGGACGGGTCCATCTGTGCTACCATCAATACCGATACTAAACATCCCAGATTTGTCACCCTTGATGCCAGGAACGGGTAAGTTGTCTAGTTTTCTTTCTGAAGCTACTGTTTAATTTAATTGGCACAATGAGCTATCATAAATGCACTACTAGTGATATATATGTGGTAGTGGACGCGTTCTAGCTCATTGATGATGGTATCCTGCAACAAATTGTTTTTATGTGAAGGAAGAGGTAGAGTGTTATGTAAAATTGTGTCTATTATTTCTGGTTTGTCGCAAAACACTATTTGCAAGACAACTGCCAGTTTTTTAAGTAGTCTGTATTTCGGAGCAAGCTTATTTATGACGTTATTAAATAACGAAAAAGTTGTGAACTGTCATGGCCGAAAAATAACAATTAAAGTCCTCAAACTGATTCTCCTTCTACAGTAAGATGTACTGGGCAGACTGGCACGGCCGCTCCGTGATAATGTCAGCGCGCATGGACGGGAGTCGCCCAGACGTGTTGGTAGACCATATGGAGGTGTTCGCGACTGGCCTGGCCATTGATGCACCCAATGGACGTCTCTACTTCGTCGATAGGACCGTCAAAGTCGTCATGATTAATGGGAAGCATGTTTATGTGAGTTCTTCTATTCTTTTCTGGTTTTTTTTTGACGTAGGTTTGAAGAAACAATTTATATAGCATCCACCTGCATTCTCCACACACAAAGACTGTTCGAATAAACTATTTACTTCTAGAGAAAGAAATCTTTCATAATTTGTGAGCAGTCCTGGGTTTGGCAAAATTGCTGAAGGATTCCTTAATGAATCTGGAGTACATAACGTACTCCTGAGACTTGGTATGTAGACGGTGTTTAAAACTCCCGAACTTTTGCAAAGGAACCGTGATAGCTATTTTTAATTTACTGTGATTTATTAAATTCAAATGTAAACACTAAGATAGAAGTAAATACAACAAGCTAGCTCAAAGTCAAAGTGTTACCACTTTCGTGGGATCAACAGAGCTCTCATACGTTCCATCTCTTGATTTCCCAATAGTCACTCTTTGAAGAGCCGTTCCACCACCCTTACTCCATCGCGGTGTTCGAGAACACCGTGTTCTGGAGTGACTGGGTCTCCAACAGCATCCAAACGACGGATAAGCTGCACGGCAGTGCCATGAAGAGGAATGTGCTGCTTACGCTTGACACTCCAGTGTTTGGTGAGTCGGCTCTTACAAGGAGATACTTTATTACCTCCCCTGTCTTCTTTCGAACCATGACGCTGATCAACTTTAGTTCTACGAGTTTGTGGCAACTGCGCTATCTTGACATCTATTAAAAAAAAGTTATGATTTTCCAGAAGTGCTTAGAAGTAGCTCAGAAGTTGTTAGTTTCCATAATCGGAGACACTACTTGAGAGGGCTTGCGTGTGGTATGTTACATCCTGTAAAGTTCGATAATGGACATAACTTAATTAAAACTGAACTACCATCGAGTATCAGAGTCCACAAAAAGCAACCTTGTGCACAGTTAGTTATCAGTTCACCTTTCTCCCAATGGCTTTTGTGGATCTCACTTATGTTAATAAGTGATGGCTTTCTGCAACCGCGAACATCGCGCGAGTATCGTAAATTAATGTCTTTACGCAAAGTATTTTTATAGCCCACTAGCTGGTGACAGCGGCTTAGCCCGCGAAAAATTAAATACTAAAACCGTTCTATCCATTGGTGAAAACAGCATGAAAATCGGTGCAGTAGTTTTTGAGTTTATCGCGAACAGACAGACCGATAGACGTAACGGAGGACTTTCTCTTATAATATGTAGTGATACGTTTTTCTCGTATCGTAGGCATGCATATGTACCACCCGGTGCTGATGAACTCGAGCTCGAACCCCTGCAGCAACAACAACTGCTCGCACCTCTGCCTCGTCAGCTCCAACGTGACCCACGTGTGCGCCTGTCCCGATGGCATGGATATCCACAACAATGCGTGTCATCGTAAGTATTACTATTAAAGGTGGAAGGGACCGCGATATAAAAAGAGATACCGCGGCCTCGAAACAAAGGGCTAAGACAAATACTGCCTAAAAACCACCCATATTATGTTCTATATAAACGGTTATCCGTTTCCGGTGAGTTTGTTTTAAATTCAGGTTAAGAATGATTTCCTAACCTGAATTTTAAAAAAACTCAGGCCTCCCTGCAGTGGGAACATTATAGGGTGATGGTGATGATTGCAGTTTTGTTAACTGACGAAAAAAATCTATGTAATGTCCGGGATTCAGTTCCCTGCACTTTCTTCTCATACAAAAATTATTGCAACACGAAAAATAAAGTATTGAAACACCATTTTATTGTTATAATTTTCCGCTTAAAACGCCTGCTTTCGCTAAATAACTTATCAGCATTTGCAACTACAGACAGTTAAACAATTGTCAAGAATTCTTTACAATTATTTCTGATGAAAAGCTGTGTCATAAGTTTTAGCAATATTATAATAATAACTCGTAAAAAAAACAGGAAACGCATACAGAAAATTCATCAGTTTCCTCTACGAAAAAGAGGAGCTATGGATTATGCTATCCCTTTCCCTCTTGATGCTACTTTTGCGTAATCACCAGATGTAGGCGACTACCGTGCCAAGTACCTGGTGGTAGCTGGAGGTCAGCTATTCACGAAGATCCAATACGACGCGCTCGGCAACCCGGAGTGCCACGCCACGCAGTTCGACATAGGACGCGTGCAGGCCATGGCCTATGACCAGTTTAGAGGTAAGACTGGGTATTATCATTACAGTAAGTAAGACTAGTCGCCTTAGATGGCAGGAGATGAGCACAGCATCTAGAGACGTGGGAGGAATAGAGCCTTTCCTCGGGGCAAGTCTTTTATTAAGAAAATTGGGACCAGGTCAAAGAAATCTGAAAGTTTTGTACGCGGTTTGGGCTGATGACATCTTCAAACGACGTAAGAAATCGTGTAGACGATAGGAAAGGAAGAGGTATATAACAGTGAGTGCTTTTTTTAATCTATATTTCTATTTGTGTCGCAGGTTTAATCCCATCACGAAGAAATATTTATAAGGGCTACAGATAGTTGTTCCGAGAAAAACGTTTTGCTATTTTGCTCTCAACCTAGCCTGAATTCTTCCAATCCTACCGATCAGTTGTCGGCCTCAACGTTGTACTAAATCATTATAAGGTTTTTTTCAACAATATTTCTTTAATTTCAGATTCGTTGTTCTTATTCGACGGACAGCGCAGGACTATAAACTACATCAACATGACCGACTTCTCTCTGGGGATCACTCATCTGCTGGTCTACAACGGGTTGGATAACGTCGTTGACATGGATTACGGTAAGAGGAATACTAGTTTTAGCATTGAAACCTTCATCGAAGCCTGTTGGTTCAGTGGTTGATAACGCAATTAGTTTGTGGTCCAGCTGGGTTATTGCGCAACACACACAATCCCAAATGGTCTTCATTTTTCGAGTTCAACACCACACCACTGTTTTAGAATTTTGGTATTTCTGAAATTCTGCTTGAGGACTACTAAATTTGAACCCAGTTAACAACGGCAACAGATTCGTTCCCTGTGACATAAAACTAAAAACAATAAGGGGAGACCTCTGCCTACCCTTCTTTAACATGCCTAACCTAACCCCTCCTGAACAGACTACGCCACAGATAACCTATACGTGCTCGACGCTGGCCGTCGGCTTATAGAAGCAGTGTCCCTCAGGAGTCAGAAGCGCACCGTGGTGTACAGGTTCCAAGACCAGGAGGTGCCTATCAGCTTGTGTGTGCTGCCGGACTATGGGTATGTCTATATTTTTCGTCAACTATGCCACAGATGTACGAGAAACGGACAATTAAACAAAACTTGGAAGCAGGCGGGTTCCATTCTATTTTCATTTCATAATTTAATATTCAAATGCCTGCCCCTACCCCGCCTGCTTCCAAGTTTTGTTTAATTTAAAATGTTATTTGCTTTTTAGTCTTTTCAGTCGGGTTTTTTAGTTTTTAACTACTTTTTTTTATTCCTAACTTTTTAGTTCTTTTGTGTTAGTTCTTTCGTTGGTCGTGTAAAATACTTCGCAGATAATTTAACTTTTGTGTTTGTTTATAGAATTATTTGTAACTTTGAATTTATTTTAAACATTTAAGTGTCATATATTTTTGTAATCTCCTTTTAAAAGCCTTCATTTTGATACCCTATTCTACGGTAATGGTTTTTTTTTTATTTTTTTAAATCCACGATATGGCCCCCAAAACCAGCCATTTTTATTTGACACTCGCGCCATCAAGACGAATCTAACGACGTATATTTCATTCCAATCCCTTCATCCGTTTAGGAGTTATGAGGGAACAAAGAAACGGACATACATACATACATACGTACATACACGTCAAACACATAACCCTCGTTTTGGGCTTCGCCGCAGTCGGGTAAAAAGGAGCATAATAGGGATGTTTACTGACTTTAAAAATATGATTCTAATTAGTCCGTCTGTTAGATTATCGAAAAATATTGGACACGTATTTTTTGTTTTATCAAATCAATAAAAATTGTTGAAGATAAAACTCGTCAAAGATTTAAGTGGGGGTTGGTGACGTCACTGACCGCAAAAAATTGTCATACTAATGTCTTAGAGTATGACGTCACACTAGTTTTCAAAGCACTGTATCGTCTTCATTGTTTGTTTACGTGAAAAAAGTAAAAATACGTGTTCAATATTTTTTGGTAATCTATAATATGACGGACTCATTACATTTTTTTTGTTAACTACCATATTGGCGAAATGTGGGTATACTGTTAGGTACTTCTTTGCGTAATACTTTGAGGATTACAGACGTGATGGTATGTTATGTGTGTTAATAACGAAAAGACTGCACTGTTCCTTAGGGGTAGGTCTTTAACTGGTTCGTAAGAAATTTAGAAGGTTTTAGACTGCTCTGGTTTGATTGTCATTTGGCAGACACCGTAGACGGCAGCTTTGCATTCCCCGATTGATCCGTACTTGGACGTGCCTTTAGATTGTAGGTGATAGGTCCTCGCTGGCTCACTTAGTGGTGCACAGGTTCCAAGACCAGGAGCTGCCTAATGCCTATCAGTTTCTAAACCACAAGATCCTTATGTTTAGCAGTAGAGATCAATTGGGTAATTTCGTATTCAGAGGATGAAGACTTGACTTTTTTTATTTTACTTTTTTTTAAAACGTTGCCCCACACTAGCCCCACGTTGTCCTTTTATTCAGGCGGATGATGGTAGCTGTGGTGGAGAGTGAGATGCATAACAAAATACACATCGACAGCATCGGACTTGACGGTACGGACCGAAGACACGTCGTCTTGAACAACTTGAAAGGTAAACGCCTTTTTTTTGCAATATCACTTACCGAGCCTTTTCTCAACCAAACCATGTTTGTTGAGATCGACTTCCAGCATTACTGGACTCCGCAATTCAGTTGGTACTGCGTAATACGATACCCCTTGGTAAAACGGGATGTCAGATTTTCAGGTAAGGGCTGTCATTTGGCAGATATCCCAGATTACCAGGATCTTTTCCAAGTTTTTGTGCAACATTATACTTTAAATACCTTGCGAAACGAAACCGGTTAATAAGATACCTGAGGCTTCCTCCAGCCATTTTTTTTACTTTTTAATTATCGCTTAAAATTTGTGTCTGTAGTCATTAACTTGCCTTACTATTGTATCGAGTCTGGTTCTTCTAACCAACCTAACCGACAGATGTGTTGCTGGGGACATTGTTCCGCCACTTCTTTTTTCCAGCAAAAACACTAGGAAGTGTCGAAGGGGTCGTTTTGGGGGACTGCCTCTTGTAAATAAGTAAAGTAAAGTAAATTTTGACGTTCGAAAAGTGCTGATTATCAGCCTAGTTTGAATAAATGAGTTTTGATTTTGATTTGAGCCTTTGATTTAAATAACATTGGTTAGCTCGATTCTTTTCAATGCTGTGTAATCAGTGTAATAAATAGCCTCCTAATATTTCGAGCTCTTTTCGTCCCGGGTAAATGAAGACCACTCACGGGTGATTTAAATACCTGCCTACTTTTGAAAAACCACCTGTATCTCCGTTACTCTAGTTATCAAGCACAAAAAGGTTTGGCAACTATAGCAACGATGAAGCTGGCAGTTCGTGGGGCTGCGGTTAGTTCGAAAGAGATACCGCGGCCTCAGTACATGGGGCTAAGAAGGAACATGGGTGGTTTTTAGTCAGTAGAAGTTTAACACTCCCTACCTACCGCTCTTCCCAGAGCGGGAGGAGTCATTGGATGAATTCCAACAATTCAAAAAAATAATCTGGCGTTTCTAAAGATCAGAAAATTTATTTAAATTGATTTGAGTTGAGTTGTTCTAAAATACTTTAATATCCCCAGGACCTCACGTGCGTCTTCGCTACGTCCAGCACATGGACCAAGTTTACATATCGGACGAGAGCAACGGCGTCATCGACTATGTTCATCCTGAAGGTAAGTGCATGGGTCTGCAATATTCTGTGCAATTTCGAACACTTCTTCCATTTATATTTTATTCTGTTATCGATATGAACTGATGTAATCCAGGGATTATTAATCGGGTTATAGGTTGGACCTTTACCCTCATAAAGTAAATACCGCCATTATCTTGCATATTATGCCTATTTCCTTTGCTCTAGGTTTATCACCCAACCTTAAAAATAACGTACTGAACCTCGTCTGATCGTAATTCATCTGATTTCTTTTACTAGATCAAGGCTAGGCTGAGATTCCCATCAAGGCTGCGGGTCCCGTCGGGGCTGCAGGTTGTTCAGAAGTTACTGCGGCCTCGACATATAGGGCTAAGAAGGAACATGGGTGGTTTTTAGTCACTAGAAGTCTCACACACCCTTTCGCTCTGCCCAAGAGCGGGAGGGGTTATTTGATGATTTTCCAACCGCCAAAAAAAAAAACTAGGCTGAGATTGTTTCAAGTTTTTTTCTACACGTTGACTCTCTCACAAATGCTTTTCTACCAGGTACGGGTCGAGAGAACTACCGCGAGCTATCAACGACGGTAACAAGCCTGGCCATCGCAGACAACTACGTGTTCTGGACAGACAGACGCACCCCGCGCCTTTTCTGGTCTGATGTCCACCAGACCTCCCACAAGATACGCAGGATTGACCTCGGTAAGTGAGCCATGCTAAACTGCGCACTGGGTCCGCGTGGTAGATCATAGCCCATTCCCTCTCAAAGAGAGGAGGCCTGTGTCCCAGCAGTGGGAACATTAATAGGCTGTTGTTGGTGAAGTATAGGATATTGTGTGAAACTACTTTTTTGATTAGACGTATGCAAGTTCCGTATCTTTGACTGCTTCAACATAACTGGTAAAATGTGGTGCGTAATATTAGCTACACTTCTCCTTAACCCTTGGGGATTACATGCGTGATGTTATGTAACGTCTTTAGGTGGTACTAATTGCGCTTGGTGTAATAACCAAAATGTTAAAGGAATCCACTTTCGATTCAAAAATCGTTTGCATTTAAATAACGTTTTCGTCACGCGTGTGGACCTTGTTATGTTTGATTTTTGTTGCTCGCCGTCCGGGAAAATTAAATAAAACAACTCAATGTGTTTAAATACTGTCCTTCAGACAGTAAAGTACAAATTGTGTGGTTGCGTTAGTTCTTAATCCTTATTCTCTTTTTACAGCCCTCTTGCCAAACAACACGCAACTCCTAATCCAAGCGACCTCCTCCCTTCCTGATCACAAAGACCCTCTCATGAACCATCCCTGTCTGAAGAACCCATGTTCCGACGTCTGCGTTCAACAACCCCACGGGACCCCACACGAGGACCCCATACACTTTCAAATGGGGTACAAATGTTTGTGCCCCCCTGGCTTGTTGGTGAAGGACGGCCAATGCACCAAGTTGGCCGTCTGCGATGTGCATGAGCTCCTTTGTCATAAGAGCAATATTTGCGTGGCAGAATCTGGTAGATGTGACGGTAAGGTAGACTGTCCAAAGGCTGAAGATGAGGAAGGCTGTTTGGGTGAGTTGACACTATTTTATTTATTGGATTATAGTAGTGCTCATTACTTCTGCTGCGTACGTAACGTATTCTGTGCTACGGCGTAGCAGTCCCTGTGCTACACCGTAGCAGTGTCTGTGCTACACCGCAGCAGTCTCTGTGCTACACCGCAGCAGTCTCTGTGCTACGTCGTAGCAGTCCCTGTGCTACACCGCAGCAGTCTGTGCTACGTCGTAGCAGTCCCTGTGCTACGTCGTAGCAGTCCCTGTGCTACACCGTAGCAGACCCTGTGTCACACCGTAACCAGTCCCTGTGCTACACCGTAGCTCTCCCTGTACTACACAGTAGCAGTCCCTGTGCTACACAGTAGCTCTCCCTGTATTACACAGTAGCAGTCACTGTGCATCACCGTAGCAGTCCCTGTGCTACACCGCAGCAGTCTGTGCTACGTCGTAGCAGTCCCTGTGCTACACCGTAGCAGACCCTGTGTCACACCGTAGCCAGTCCCTGTGCTACACCGTAGCTCTCCCTGTACTACACAGTAGCAGTCACTGTGCTACACCGTAGCAGTCCCTGTGCTACACCGTAGCTCTCCCTGTACTACACAGTAGCAGTCACTGTGCTACACCGTAGCAGTCCCTGTGCTACACCGCAGCAGTCTGTGCTACGTCGTAGCAGTCCCAGTGCTACACCGTAGCTCTCCCTGTACTACACAGTAGCAGTCCCTGTGCTACACAGTAGCTCTCCCTGTATTACACAGTAGCAGTCACTGTGCTACACCGTAGCAGTCCCTGTGCTACACCGCAGCAGTCTGTGCTACGTCGTAGCAGTCCCAGTGCTACACCGTAGCAGACCCTGTGTCACACCGTAGCCAGTCCCTGTGCTACACCGTAGCTCTCCCTGTACTACACAGTAGCAGTCCCTGTGCTAAACAGTAGCTCTCCCTGTACTACACAGTAGCAGTCACTGTGCTACACCGTAGCAGTCCCTGTGCTACACCGCAGCAGTCTGTGCTACGTCGTAGCAGTCCCAGTGCTACACCGTAGCAGACCCTGTGTCACACCGTAGCCAGTCCCTGTGCTACACCGTAGCTCTCCCTGTACAACACAGTAGCAGTCCCTGTGCTACACCGTAGCTCTCCCTGTACTAGACAGTAGCAGTCACTGTGCTACACCGCAGCAGTCTCTGTGCTACACCGCAGCAGTCTCTGTGCTACACCGCAGCAGTCTGTGCTACGTCGTAGCAGTCCCAGTGCTACACCGTAGCAGACCCTGTGTCACACCGTAGCCAGTCCCTGTGCTACACCGTAGCTCTCCCTGTACTACACAGTAGCAGTCCCTGTGCTACTCCGTAGCAGTCCGTGTTAAACCGTAGCTGTCCCTGTTCTACAGTCATAGCAGCCACGGTGCTACAGTCATAGCTGACCCCGAACTACGTCGTAGCAGACCGTGAGCTACGTCGTAGTATACCCTGAGCTACGGCTTAGCAGTCCCTGTGCTACACCGTAGCAGTCCTTGTGTTACCGTAGCTGTCCTTGTGCTATGCCTTCATACTGCAGGTTAATTTGCTCATGCCGCAGCGTAGTTTGTTCTGAGCTACGGCATACCTTGGTCTAAAGCGGCCTAGCTACAGAAGTATAGCGAAGCTTGCTTTGGTTATAGCATAAAATATCTTGAAACATATTATAATGTAGGTTTAGCTTGGTATATGCTCCAGTGGAATACCTTGCTAAGGCGTAGCATGAATAGTAACTCCTTGCTATGGCGTAACTTACTGCCGTACTCAGAGATATTTAATGATTACTTAAGCCGTTACTTAGTAAAGGTTTGACATGTTTTTGTATGACAAAACTGTCAAAACCGTTACTAAGGGATGGCCTAAGTGATCATTAAAGCTCTGAATACGGCAGTAACTGCTGTACTCAGAGATATTCAATGATTACTTAAGCCGTCACTTAGTAAAGATTTGACATACTTTTGTATGACATAACTGTCAAAACCTTTACTAAGTAACGACCTAAGTAATCATTAAAGCTCTCTGAGTACGGCAATAAGTGTGATAATTTTAATTTTTAGTGGAGCCTACAAACATATGTACGTCCGAGGAGGTATTCTGCCACGGTGTGTGCTTAAACAAACACTTGGCTTCATTGTGTCCTACTGAAAAACCAATCCATATAGGTAAGCGTCATAACTTTACTCTATCTTTTGTTATAAAAGAAAAGGGTTGATATCCTCCTTTTATCCTTAGTATTTACGATAAAGGGTGTAAAAGTACCCTTAACGCAAACGAAGGGCACTTGTTCTCTCCACCACTGCGATCATTTTACGGAGATATTGGGAGTCAAAGATCCAAATTTTTCACAGCTGTTTTTGTAAATACTAGTTTATCAGGTTATAACTTTAGTTAAATTACCTCCATGACTCTTTTACTATTCAAAGCATCCACTAGCACAATGTGTTAAAGAGTTCTACATTGTGTTTTACCGTAAAATGAGATTTCAGACCCCAAAAAAAAAAGTCGTTACTCAGCAAAAACATCGCAAATTTATTACCTGCTTCGGTGAAAAAAACACGTGAAATGCCAAGTCGGAGGCTCCTGGGTGGTATTAGAGCTCTGACACCACGTTAAACACTAACCACATGTGGAAATAACAGGATAGGCAGGACACGGTATTTAGTGCCCCATAGCAGTGATTAATAAACTTATCTGCAAAAGTAGTAATACAAAAAAAAAATGTGTGGTTTTATGAAACCACGGTATTTAAGTGCTACTTTTTTTCGCATTGTAGACATTTAACTAAAGCATTTACTTATAACACTGCTAAAAACAAACAATTAGCGTGGAGCACTGGCACAAATGAGTAATATTCTAAACACAACACGGTCAGCTGATGCAAACCATAGGCGCCGCCATATTGGCTTCGGCTGCTCTGTCGAGCGCCTTTCACTTTACCCCTACTCCGCCGTCGACCGTCACGCGACATGCAATAGATCGACGAAAAAGTTTGAGGCGATGGAATAAAATCTTCACTTTGAAAATTGACAACAGTATCATCCTATGTTCTAGGTTCCGGGACCAGTCTGGCATTTTAAAGCACTACATCAATAGCCCTTCAGAACCACCTTTCTAAAATTCTCTTCTCGCCCACCAGCCCCCGTGTCAACCATATGCAGCGACACAGAGTTCGAGTGCGTCAACTCTTCGATCTGCGTGTCGCGGTCACAGCTGTGTGATGGCCGGCCTGACTGCCCTGGTGGAGCGGATGAGCAGGACGCACTGTGCGACGCGCCTTCGTGCTATGACACCGAGTTTATGTAAGTACTCTTATAAAGGTAGCCGAGAGGTACTTTGTCCTCCCCGTCAATTCCCCCTAGTTACGGAGATATTGGGGTTAAAAGTTCCAATTCACAGCTGTTTTTCAGGTTATAACTTTACTTAAAATACCTCCATGACCAGTTTACTATTCAAAGCATCCACTAGCACAATGTTTTATGAGTGCTACATTTAGTTTTACAGTAATATGTGACGTTTCACCTCAAAAAAAAAAGTCGTATCCCAGCGATAGTTTTTACGTAGGGGTACTTAGTTTGAACACCTTCGAAAAGGGAGAGACACAGGGCGTAAACTAATTACGCCCTGTGTCTGAGTGAGGAGCTCGTTAATAAAGTATAATAATCCGTGGTGCCATTGGACTTATCCCAGTTATTTAAACGTCTCTTTGTGCCTAATGGTCTCCTGCTGATTTTCAGGGCAGAGGAAATTATTTCTTTCCTACTCATTCGCTATTCTTTTCTGATTAAATTCAATGTGAATTCCAAGACAAAATAGTTTGCCTGAGACTTCATCGAGATTCATTGTCTCGGCACTTTTATTGTGGTCGCCACTGTTGATTCTGGCGCACAGAGGTTGCAGTGGTTTGGGAATAGTGTGGCTGGTTTGTCCCAATTAAAAATGCCTCTATCTTTAAGGTTAAGCTTCGCTTGCCTAGATTTGAATAAGTGACTATAATTACGTACCGAGTTTCCATAGTGATCAATTTGGTACTAAAACAATTAATATCCAGATTTCTGACAGATTGATTTACCGAGTATTGCTCAGTTGACTGGCTGACTCGTAAGATTGAATGACTGCATAAATGAGTCACACATCCTACTGTTAATACGTTACCGTAGTGTCAGAAAATACGATACCCGTTTGTTTTAACTTAGCACGCTGTAAGTGAACGACTGTCAAAGATATTGTAGGCGACGCGAGTACCTACTTACTTTTAAGGTGGAAGCTCACATCTGGCCCGCGAAATTCTAATTTTCTTACGTTTTTGGCAATTTGCAGGCCAGTGCTTGGTTGTATGTTTATGAAAGTTTGATTTGCGACTGTAAGACGTATGAAGTTACCGAATTATAACCATCAAAATTATCAATACAACCCTCCAAGTTCATTTTCATGTCAAGATTGATTTTTGCATGTAAAAGTCATTCTTTAGTAATTTAGTCGTCGTTCTTTAGTAGTTAGTAATTTTGATGGTTATAATTCGGTAACTTCATACGTCTTACAGTCGCAAATCAAATTTTCATAAACATACAACCAAGCACTGGCCTGCAAATTGCCAAAAACGTAAGAAAATTAGAATTTCGCGGACCAGAGGTGAGCTTCCACCTTAATGTTTCTATCTTAGTTCGTTAACTGGAAACGCGGCCGGATAGAAACTGTTCTGCGGTTAGAAACCTGTCAAATGAGAGCACGTACGCGCCTCCTTCACCCCGCTTGCACGAAATAAAGCTTGATCATTCGTTTTACTGGTCCACCCTCCACAGATATATAATATTTGAAATATCATCGTCTGCCTATCCTAACTACCTATGTTGGCTACCATTATTTTTCAAAGATATTCAACAAATAACACGTGAATTATCTCCAGGTGTGCGTCAGGCTCCTGTATACTAAAGACGTGGACTTGCGACGGTGATGAGGACTGCAACGATGGGTCTGATGAAGTCAACTGTGGTAAGTAGATGTTGTTTTCAATATGCACATAAGAGTGCGAGTCAGCCCGTCGGGGCTGCGGGTTGTTTGAAAGAGATACCGCGGCCTCGGCACAAGGGCTAACAGGGACATGGATGGTTTTTAGTCATTAGAAGTCTGACACTCCCTTTCGCTTTGCCCAAGAGCGGGAAGGGGTTATTTGATGACTTCCGCGGGCTGTCTATGAGCAGCTAATGAATCAAACTGGATTGTGACAGGATACGTTTCGTTCCTTCGTCGTTCTCGGACTGCTGAGTTTGGGGTCATGGATTTGATCCCGGGACGGCTAAAGACTGCTAATGTTTTGCCAGTTGGCGGTATGATACTTCCGTGCCTCGGAAAGCACATTCGTGTTCATACAAGTGTCAAATGTGAGCTCTTGACACTTGTATGAACTGAGACGGTTGTTTTGGTGGTTTTAATCATTATTACTCAGTAAATAGACATTACTGCCGCGAATCCCATTTTATTTAACTTACGACTTGACACTGACCGGGAAATTGCAAAAAACGTAAGGAAATCCGAATTTTGCGGGCTACCTCGTCGTCTTTACCTTAAGCCGTTGGTCCTGCGCCTGGTGTCTCTCAGGTCGTGTCGGAATGTCGTCCCATTGGACTATCAGAGTTAAGGAACAGACACAATCCATCAGATACAACACCCATCCGACCAGACGATCCTCACTTTTCTTTCCAGATTGAGGAACTTTCCACCCTGTTCCTCGAACCCCAAGGTTAAGTTTCAAACGCCATTGTTACCATGATCTACTAAACCTTTTGCAGTGAACATGACATGCAGTCCAGGGTTCTATCAATGTAGGAACAGGGATTGCGTGGAGCTGAAGAAAAGATGTGACGGCCATCAGGACTGCTTGGATTTCTCCGACGAGGAGGATTGTGAAGAGGATCCCATTGTGATTACCACGGTTAGTGTTTAATGGAGACTGGAAGCCTTATTTTTATGAACTCCTTAAAATGTTTTGATTATATTACACTGAGTTTTAAAAATATAAAATTTCATAAAATGTAAGTCTTTTTCCAGCCATAATTAATGCGTAGGGTTACTTAGTTTGATGTACACACGGCTACACATCAAGCTATACATTTCCAGTATAAGCTGGTCTCGCATCGTTTAGGATTTCCGTACAGTGCGAGATCAGCGTAAACTGGAATGCGTAGCTTGATGTGTAGACGTGTGTACAGAATGCTTGGTTTTGGCAGCTTTTATTTAAAGACTTTGGCTTCACTACGTTACGACAATAAATGGATACACTTGCTATAATAGGAATATTTTTCCTATCAAATAAGTCCTAACATTGCAATTGAAAAAAATGTGTGACAAAGTTGGAGAAGTTTGGTCCTACAATATGTATATATTTTTTTTGTAGTTTTGTATCTGAACATTCTGAACCATTTCATTCACTCCATGTAAAATACTGGTATTCGGCTGGTAAAGGCTGGGTAAATGATGATCTGAACCATTTCACAGGAAGAGACTCCAAGCTGCGCCGCCTGGGAGTACACTTGCGAACACAACACTAGCATTTGCTTACCGCACACCGCTCGGTTAGAAATGCTTACAGCGATATTTAGATATTGGTGAATTGTGGTTTGGGGAACTAACTCTGGCAGTTGTTGTTATTTGTGTTGTTCAACATTAATGATTTAGATCATTGGTTTGGCGGTTATCACTGCAGGACACCGCACACCGCTCGGTTAGAAAAGCTTATAGCGACTCAAGATAGTGGTGAATTGTGGTTTGAGGAACTAACTGTGGCAGTTGTGAGTTTGTGACGTCCAGAAACTACTGCTTGTCAACCTAATGATTAGATCGTGTGATTTGCATTGACTTGTATGGAAACCGCGATGCTTCCCGTTGTCCACTATCGGCTTGTCAACCACTGGTGAATAGCGAAATGCGACAGTGTTATGTCTCATTTTTAATATCCCCGCTGGTCACCGTTTACTTGTCCACTTCAGATAAAGTCGTAACAATAGGGGATCGGACAAAAAAAAACAAGTTAGTCTGTCAGATAGATATCCAAAAAATATTGAACACATATGTTTTCTTTTTTCACATAAACAAAAAATGAAGACGATACAGTGCTTCGAAAACTCGTGAACTCCTCGAAAACGTCGCATGTTAGTACATTTTTCACCTACAAATTACGTCACAGCACACTCACGATCTTTGAGGCGTTTTATCTCCGTAAATTTTTATTTATTTGACAAAACAAAAAACACGTATCCAATATTTTTCGATAATCTAACTGACGGACTAATTAGAATTATATTTTTTTTGACCCAGTCCGATCCCCTATTAGAACGTGGTGGTTACTTGGAATAATATTATTGAGTCATTATCCGTAATTGGTGGACAACTATGTAAGTTTATAATTTAAAAAAACATCCAAAAAAGAACCAAAAGCCGAAAATTCATAAAAAAGTCATGTCACTGTCTACCACTGGTGGAATAACCGGCAGTAGACATCGAGAAGCATCGAAAATCCGTTGATGCCTAGACACGTAAGTCGTACACCGATCGCGTGGACTATTTATTGGCGGTTACCACCTCTTCGCGCGGCTCTCGGACGAGGTGTGTCATGTAAAAGTCGCCTAAGATCTGTCTGATTTATTTAATGGTGATGGGTTTAGTGTCTCAATGTCGTGTTGTTTGTTGAGCAAATATCTACAGAAAGCTGTAGATAGATGTAGATTGTTGGTGAAGGAATAATTGAACTGCCCAGTTTCGACACAAGTGGTGATGAGCGGAGTTGAGAGAAGACCAATCACATTGGTTGAAATCAAATGGCGTTTTTTGTTTCTCCTGTTATCGAATCTTGCACTTCTATCTACTCTCCGCTCTGCTCGTTCCCACTTAAGTAATTTTTTGGAACTTCGTCGAACTTCATTGTGACGGTGGTTGTCTGACGGTCTCCACTGTTGATTCTGGCGCACGGGAGTTGTATTAATTTTGGGAATGGTTACTCAAGCTTGTCCCTGAACGGTGTCGTCTGAGAATCTTCTAAAAGTTTTTCATTACAGCTGCAACATGAAGATCGACTGCCCCGGCGGTACGGACGAGCACGACTGCGACGTCCGCTGCTCCCCGCACGGGCTGTTCTCGTGTCGCCAGCAACTCAACTGCATCTCTATGCACAGAGTGTGCAACGGGCGTCTGGACTGCGTCGATGGGTCAGACGAGACCCCTGATGCTTGTGGCAGAGGTAAACTTAAACATTAATGTTTGTATTCAGAATCTAAGCGTCCAGTTTTCCTGCCGGGGTTGCGGGTGGTTCAAAATAAATACCGCGGTTCCGGACACAAAGGGCTAAGAAGGAAAGTGGGTGGTTTTTATTCAGTAGAAGTCTGACACTCCCTTCCACTCTGCCCAGAACGGGAGGAGTTATTCGATGATTTCCAAAAAAAACACGTCCAGTTTTGGAAATCGATGACCTGGTGAAGATTGCAGGGTGAATGCGAAGAAACACAGAACCATTCGCTGTAGCAATAGGTAATTAAGTGGTAGATTCCTATTGTCCAGCTAGAACTCGTAGTTTGGTTGTATGTTGGTAAGAAAACGTCCATTCACATTAGTTATGAATTAATGAGAAACTAACTTTGTCTGCCTGTCTACTAAAATCTTTCTGAAAGTTACATGCTTTCTATAGACAATTATGTCCTACAAAGGTACCTACTTTTAATATACCGTATGGGAGGCTAGACCTTGGTAATCATAGAATACTTATCTCAGTAGTACCACAGCACCTTCCCGTGAGATTAGGTACTTGATTTTGTAGCTCATGCGTCGGAACGCACATTAAGTCATCAGGTCATCGCATCTTATCAAGGGATATCAGATAATATGGAGTGTCTCGGACTCAATTTATAAATTGATCTAACCGCCCATTTTTGCAAAACAAAGATGGTCTGGATATCAGCGGCATTCCCCCACAGCAAAATGCCGTATGACATTAAGCTATGAAAATAACAGAAGTATTATATTAACTGGGTTTTGGAGGTCAGATACGCTCCATGTAAAATACTTGAATTTAGCTGCTGCCAGTAAGACTAATTGGGAAACGGCTAGGCAGATGACGACTTAATTTTGTAAGAAAAAGCTAGTTATTAACAAAACTTCCCAATTTCAGTGAACAGGACCTCCCATTTGTATCCTGTCATTCATCCCTTCTACTCGAAATGCGAAGATGGCTACCTCTGCGGCAACGGACAGTGTATCGAGTGGAAACAACTCTGTGACAAGAAGACTGACTGCGCTGATGGCACAGACGAGAATGGACTCTGTGGTATGTGGATATAATGGTGATAATTGTTTGTTTGGAGTTTTGGAGGCTCGTGTCTTTGAGCAGGTGAGGAAGTTAGCTGGTCTGTTTAAATAGATAAAGGATACAGTATGTTGCTAGCCCTTATGTATTATGGTTGCAAACGCGACTGTTGAATTTGGGGTTCTTTGTTTTGATGCCCATGTAACATTTTTGTTATTTTCTAGTTAGACTGGACTGCGTCGTTGGTCTAGTGTTCGCAAGCGCGACTGCTGTGAATCATTGTGAATGAGGTCTTAGATTCAATTCCCAGATCGGGTAAAGTTTTTCTGTCAGTAATTTCTCAATAGCAGCCACGGAGTCTGGATTTGTGTTTGGTTGATAGCAATAGGCTATCCCCCGATTACGCTTGCGAAATGTGGATGTATTATTAGTTACACCTCTGCGTAACCCTTCGTGAATAACACGCTCAACCGTGTCGTGGAAGTGGCAAAATTCTGAGCTAACAAAATTTAAATACTTTCGTGCCAGCGTCATGAAGAAGAAAAAGGAGAAGATTCTTCTATGAAGCTTTATATCTCCTCTTCAGAAACGGCCTGCTCCAACAGCACATGCTCGTTCCTGTGCCAGCCCACTCCTCTAGGAGGGCGCTGCCTCTGTCCCTTCGGTTTCCGTCTGTCACCGGACCAGAGCACGTGTGAGGACATCGACGAGTGCCAGCAGGAGGTCTGCTCGCAAGGGTGCATCAACGTCCGCGGGTCTTTCTTGTGTTCGTGTCATCATGGATATGCGCTCCGGTAAGAAATTTAATTTTTAACCGACTTCAAAAAGAAGGATGAAGGATGTTACTAGCTGTTACCCGGACCTTCACTCGCGTGTAATTATTATAAAAAGGTAACTTCCCTTTTCGAACCGAATTTTGTTATAAGCACACTAAGTACTGTTTATAACAGACACTCCAATTTTATTTATTTGTGTTGTTTTATGTAAATAAAATTTACTTCCCTATGTTATTCCTCAATCAGGTCAGACCGTCGCTCATGCAAGGCGACCCGCGGCAACATGTCCGTTCTATACGTGTCCGGTAACACTGTCCGGTCCATCTCGGCCGACGGCTACGGCGCCATCGAGTATACGGACACTGACGAGCCGGCTATCACGGATATGGATTATAATATCAGGTTAGTGAGCAATAACGTGATGAAGGAGTCATTCTTGGGTTTCGCAGGAATACAAGATGTTAACAAAACATTTTAAATAAAAGAGTAACTATGAAGTTTCTTGCCGGTACTTCTCAATAGGAAACGATCAATCGGGACCGTGCCCCGTTTCTCGACGCTCTAAAAGTGAAATAAAATATTTTAATTTTATCTGATTTATGGAGCACGTGGCCTCACGAGTCACATCTGTTGTTGCGTGCGTGCCTCAAAAAGCACGTTAAACCGTTCAATTAGGTTCTGAATAATAAAAAAATACTATTTTTAATAACTATTTAATAGTATTTTAAAACTTGAACACAAAATGTGTAAAAAGTTTTTTTACACTGAATAGTTCTCCAATTAATTTTGTTAGAAGAACCACATGACTTCGAACGCGCCACGATTGGTTGTGACGTCATAATGTTAAAGCAATTTTACGTTATTACATTGACTAAAAATATCCGAAAACAAAACACTGCAGCACATGTTTGCTATTAAGACGAATTTAATATTGTGACGTCACACGCGCTCAGGTTTATTCGGGAACCGTCGGCATGTTTTCGGTACTGCAATCAAAAACTTCTTTTCAATTTGATATAACTTTTAAATGAAAGCGAATAAATAAAAACTTATGGAAGTGAAAGTGTTATGAAAGTTATGATCATCTCGTAATAAAAAAAAATATTCAAAGACCTAATTGTACTCGTAGATCTTTGACAGTCGTTAGGAAATCAGTGGTCCGTGAAGTCTGACACCCAGCCAGGTCGGGTAGGCAGTCTCTCTATGAAAAACACTAGTTCTCAGCTGCATCCCACTTGAAGCCGACCCCAATATAGTGCGGAAAGGGCTTACCAGATGATGATGAAGGAAGATCTAATTGACAATGGTTTTTAGAGGATAGGGGATCGGACTGAGTCAAAAAACAATGATTCTAATTAGTCCGTCAGTTAGATTATCGAAAAATATTGGATACGTGTTTTTTGTTTTATCAAATTAATCAAAATTGACGAAGATAAGATGTGGTTGTGAGACGTCACAGCCACATCTTCGTCAATTTTGATTAATACGATTTGTAGGTAAAAAATGTACTATCGTAAGACGTTTTCGAAGAGTTCACGAGTTTTCGAAGCACTGTATTGACTTCATTTTTTGTTTATGTGAAAAAAAAAAATACGTCTCCAATATTTTTTGGAAATCTATCTGACGGACTAATTAGTTTTTTTTTGTCCGATTTACAAAAATGATTGATTACACAAAAAACAATATTTACTTATAATAATATGTATCTACACAGTGTGTTTTGTACACCTTGCATTTACATGTTCTCTAGGCAAAAGAAGCTGTACGTGACTTCAGCGGACGCCGGCAAGCTGGTTGAAGTGAACAGTACGCAGAACATCGTCGTAGTCACCAACATTGGAAGGCCGACACGGGTAAATCTTATTGTGAACTTTATTTCATAAGTTACAAGGTTGTCTTTTGGTCAATCGATGACCAGTATACGGTGGTATGGGATTGGACGATGAAGGCAGTTCCGCAGTGTGTGGTAAGACCACTAAGAACGTGGGATTTTAGTCGGTAGGACTCCGTTTTATCGAGCGTATCCATGACGATTTCCTTAAAGAAAATAAAAGTTGAAAATCATGGATGGAATGACAGTATTCATGATCAGAACTGGCACAAGCACGTCTGAAGCACGTCTTCAGAACGTCTTTTGGCTGAATTGATAATGAAGATGAGCGCCAGCACTAATAAAGCTTAAGTTTCCAGGTGGCAGTAGACTGGGTGACCGGTAACGTGTACTTCGTGGATACGACGCCCACGAACAGTCGCGTGCGAGTGTGTCACGTCGGGACCAAGCGCTGCGCTAACCTACAGAAGCTGCCTTCTGATGCTAAGGTATGTAATACGTTACGTACCTAGGTCTGCCTGCAGTGTGAGATCAACTGGCTGATTTGTCAAATATGGATGATAAAGGCGTGGTAGTCATGAAAATGAACAAGTTTAACTGTTGGACCAACCATGAAATGCCACGTAACACCCCTTAACCTGTTTTGCAAATGAAGAAGTTGCTTTCAGGATAACTTTTTTCCGTTAAAAAGAGCATTAGTGGGAAGTCGATGCTCTGAAATCGCCTAACTTTAGGGATTACGGAAGCTAATTATTTGGCCATAGAACGGGAAGTATTCAAAAAGACGCACTTCACAATTTGAGCATATCTTTCCTAACAGCTAGAAACGGTGTCAAGTTAATAATGTTTCCTACAAGAGATTATTTACGTAAGCAACCTCCATTCCTCAGATAACAGCCCTCATAGTAGACCCAAGTTCGGGCCGCATGTTCTACTGCGTGACCCGGGAGCTGGAGTCAGTGGTCTGGTCAGCAACCCTGGCCGGGAGACACGTGACCGACCTGACCACTGTCCGCAACTGCACCGGACTAGCCGTGGACCCGTTCACGAAGAAGCTCTATGTGGCGGAGACCGGACCTGCGCATATCATCAGGATGGACTATGAAGGGGAAAGACAGTGAGTTTTAGACAGTTACACTTTTCCCAAAGATTGATAGAGATGGCGAAACATCGTCAGGAAAAAAATTTTTTCAATGGTGGATCAAGACCCTCAATAATGAGGAGTAGGAATTGAGGAATAGAAATGCTAAAATTACACACGCCACATTCTCAACTACGATCCTTACATTTCTACTCGATTTGCTTCGTCCGTACTCCTTCAACGGGTCATATTATACGCACGATGGCGCTTCAAGGCCATATGTATGGTGGTAACAAGGTCTATATTACAATACATTATAATGTTTCTATATTGGACACTGCTGCTTCAACTCACTGACGAGCAAAATGTAAGACTTTAACGTCATCTAGCACAACGGGATCAGACTTTTCCATGCTCCTATCCTTTGACCTCACTCGGAACCGTCATTTACTAAAGTGTGAAACAAAGCGCGATGCCGAGCGCAAGTATTCCCGCTGTTTTTTGCTGTAATGCATAAAATGGTCCCATCAGATAAAAGCAGCATGGAAGAGTGCGATTCCGTGCCATCAGATGAGGTTCAACCGTTGGTACATAATATATGAAAGGTAGATATAGTAATCTAGTGGGTACTTCCTATTCTTCTTTGCAAGAGCGTCAAGTAATGCAGGACTCTGACTGTACTTCTACTACCCACGAATTACTTTCTCATTTTTTTTTATTCAACATCAACAGCCTATTAATGTTCCCACTGCTGGGACACTGGCCTCCTCTCTTTGAGATGGAATGGGCTAAAAACTACCACGCGGGCCCAGTGCGGGTTGGTAGATGTCACATGTCTTCGATTTTTTTGGTTCTAAGACATGCCGGTATCCTCACGATGTTTTCCTTCACCGTTTTGAGAGCAGCGGTGATGAAATAAATTACACAAAGTAATGTGCCTGCCTGGGTTCGAAGTCTGGGTGCTAGTGTTCGTAAGTCGAGGCCGCCGCCACTGGGCCACCGCTGCTCATTTTTTTTTATTTTCCAGCAAAAAGATCCTAGCAGACCACCCCCACTTACAAGCCCCCCACGGCCTCGCGATCTTCGAAGACCATATCTACTATTTAGTAGCGAATTCCTTCCGCCTCAGCCGTTGCTTACTATTCGGGCCCAAATACTGCGAGACCTACATCTACAGAGTATTCGACGCCAACACTTTTGTCCTACGCCATGAGAGCGTCCAAAGAGATGACTTGGTGAACGAGTGCGAGGGAGTCACTTGTGCCAATGTTTGTGCGCTGGACGAAGATGGACCCAAATGTTTGTGCGATGATGGCGAGTTGGCGAAGAACGGAGAGTGTCCTACGATGGAAAAGAAAGAGGTGAGTAGATTATTATGGTTGTATTGTTGTACGATTTTAAAACTCGGGATGAAGCTATACTTACGTCCTGCATAGTCCTATCTAATTTCCAGATATACAGTAGAATCCCGATTATCCGAACCCCGATTATCCGGACTCATTGTTCACGACTCTAATTACCGTATTGTATACCCTAAATGACGTATGTGAAACACCACACTAATATTATAAAGGCGAAAGTTTGTGAGTGTGTGTGTGTATGTTTGTTACTTCTTCACGCAAACACAACTGAACGGATTTGGATAAAATTTGGTACTCAGATAGTTTATAACCTGGATTAACACATAGGATATATTTTTATCCCGATTTTATCTACCCGTGGGATAATTTTCGAGTTGTAGCTGGTGAAGCCGCTGGCAACAGCTAGTTTATCATAAAAAGTTATGAATATTGTTTGATTTGACTTAGAAATCGATTATCCGGATTTTCGATACGATTCCTGGTTTTTATTGATTCGGATAATCGGGATTCTACTGTAGTTGATAAGTTCCCAAGCTTGATGATACGTGAAACGTCAAACTCCTAAATATTCCTCCTTCAGTTGCCACTGTTCAACGGCTGGTCATACGAGGAGCTGGTGACGGCTCACAATGTGTCGTTCACCGTCATCACCGCAGTGTTGGCGCTAGTCGTCATCTACCTGTGCGTGTTCGTGTATTACCACTTCGTTTACGTGCCCAAGAGGAATAGGACCGCTGCTTATACTGAGTGAGTATCATTTTGCTTTATAAAGGGTGTAAAAGTACCCTTAACGCAAACGAATGGCACTTGTTCTCCCCACCACTGCAAAGCTTTTTTTTTGTTCTGGACCATACCTGGGAACCCCCTAGTTACGGAGATATTGGGGGTCAAAGTTCCAAATTTTGCACAGCTGTTTTTGTAAATACTAGTTTCTCTGGTTGTAACTTTACTTAATGAAACAGGATAGCGAAATACAAGTTTCTTGATTGTAGATATTTATTGTATAAATTATAATTGAACAGAGTTTCGGCTTAGGCTAGGTTCTAGAACAGAATAATGCTTTAAAATGCGCTGCGCGACCTATTTATAAGCTTACCCCCCACTCTAAATCGAGGAGGGGATCGCCGCTCGGTAACGCCCATCGCGTTAGGTTGACAAGCGCACGTGACGTGCTAGTCAATTGACTTACTCTTTGCTGTGGCTGCCGTGGCGTACTTGGTTGTCATGACTATGGCTTTGGCTGAGGCTGTGGCTGTGGCTCTGGCTGCACCAAGACGACACGGCATGGCATGGCATGGCTTTGGCATGGCTGGCAATCAGGTGACCGTTACAGTCGGCCATCCTGAAACAATTGCTCCCGGGAGCAATGGGAAAAGGGAACACAATTAGCTTTCCAGTAAATCAATTAGGTCCTCTGTCTCTAACTGCTCATCAGAGCTGCTGGCACTGTCAGATGCAGGAGCTACGCTTTGATAGGGTCGCAAGGAGTCAGCAGATACTAAACCTATGAAGTTCTTATATCCTCTCAGACCTTTTATACTCCTGATCCTGTATCTGTCCTTACCAACAACTTTTGTGACAATATACGGCCCCGAATAGAGATCATCTAGTTTAGTACTGACTTTAGCCGCGCTACTTGTAGGAGCCTGTTTCCAAAGTACTAAATCACCTTTCTTATATGTGTTACATGGCTTACGACGCTTATCAAAATGGTGTTTCATTTTAGCGCTAGCTTTTTCAATGCGCTGCCCAGCTTTGGTGCGTTTTACGTGAGTCGATTCGTCTACCCGCCCCGGAATAGAAACATCACATGCGGGCCTAGGTACTACTCCGTGAAAACATCAAGTCGTAAGGTTTATATCCGGTTGTGTCGTTTAAAGTATTGTTTATACCCCATATTACGTCAGGTAAATTATTAGACCAATTGTTCGAGGCTTCACTAGGGTCGGTAGCTCGTAACGCGTTCAAAATTGTTCTGTTGGTACGTTCAACTTGGCCGTTAGCTCGAGGACAAGCTATAGCAGTTAAAGTATGCTTGAACTGTTTGTCTGTAGAAAACTTCTTAAAATATCTACTAGTAAAGGCTTTTCCGTGATCCGACACTACTCTATCCGGGTATCCAAACAAAGCGAAAATACGTTTTAATAACCTGACCGTCTCGATTGAGTTTACTGTCCGAGTTGGTTCCGCAACCACAAACTTTGTAAATGCATCGGTTATCACTAGCATGTACACATAGCCTTTCTTCGTCTTACAGAACGGTCCGAAGTGATCTACATGTACTGTTCTGAACGGTTCGGTTGGTTTGGGAATAGGATGCAACATACCCTCCTTTTTCCCGTGCTCCCCTTTTCCGTAAGCGCAATGTAAACACGCCGCAACATATTTCCGAATAAACCGCGTCATTCTCGGAAACCAGTAGTCATTTTTAATAAGCTCGAAGCAGCGCTTGAACCCTACATGGCCTATTTCATCATGGTGCATTTGAACAATTTTCCACCTAGCTGGACCCGGCACTACAAGACGATTACCGCACACAGTTTTCCGGTATAACCTATCATCTATCAGTACGAAATCTTTTGTTAAGTCGCTCTCTGCTGAACCAGATTTTAATCGATCAACTATGTTTTTGACTTTGTCATCTTGATACTGAACTGTAAAGAACCAATCAGATACTTCTAGGCGATTAACATTAAGCGCGTCAACAGGATTTCGACTCAGTGCATCGACATGTCTCATGCGGTCACCCGGCCGGTATTCTACACTTATATCGTAGTCTTGAATCATCAACCACCATCTGGCTATCCGCGGGATAATGTCACGTTTTGTCAAAGTGGAACGCACCGCGGTACAATCCGTAACAATTTTTACATGTTTACCAATCACATAAACGCGGAATTTTTTTAAAGATTCTACGACCGCTAGTGTTTCGAGTTCGTAGCTGTGATATACGCTTTCTTGTTTACAAGTTACGCGACTGAAATTCATTACCGGTCTTAAAGTACCATCAATTTGTTTTTGAAATAATATACCCGCTATGCCTAACTTACAAGCGTCCGTATGTATTTCTATTTCTAGCTCGGGATCGTATATCGCTAACACCGGTTTGGAGCACAAACACTTTTTTAATTCGTTAAAATTCTCCGATTGTTCACTTCCCCAATCCCATGCAACGTTTTTCTTTGTTAAATTTGTTAAGGCACAAGCAATTTGAGCAAATTTATAAATAAACTTACGGAAATAGCTACATAACCCGATAAACTGTCGAACTTCGTGTACATTTTTGGGCACTGGAAACTGTGACACGGCGGTTAATTTTGACTCTGCCGGTTGCACACCACTTTCGGAAATTTCATGTCCTAAATACGTTACTCGAGTTTCTAAAAACGTACACTTTTTCATATTTAATTTCAGATTCTCGGTTTCGAATTTATTTAACACAACCTCTAACATGTCAAGACCCGATTTAACGTCGACTGAGGGTAGCAATATGTCATCTAGAAAAGCTAAAATCTCGCGTGAATCGCTACTACCGCCATTTTGGGAAAAATGGATGGAGTTTACTATTTTGTTAATTAAACGCATGAAAACTGACGGAGAATTAGCTAAACCGAACGGAACACGGACATATTCAAATTGACCGGCCTGACAAATAAATGCACTTTTATGAGTATCTTCGGGTTTTAGCGCCAATTGATGGTAACCTTGAGACATATCTAAGCACGTAAAATATTTTTTACCGGCTAACTTAGATATATGATCTTCAATATTAGGTAACGGATATCTGTCTTTAACGGTTATGGCGTTAAGTGCGTGATAATCTATGCACAGTCTGCTATCCCCGTTCTTTTTTTTCACTAATATCACTGGAGAAGCATAATTGGACTCTGATTCTTTAATAATACCGGCTTCTAATAATTCAGAGACTTTAGATTTTACTATTTCTTGTTCACAGTGCGATAGTCTATATGGTTGTCGATAAACGGGCTTATTGGTAGTCAAAGTAATTGGCATTTGAATTAAATTTGTGCAGCCGAGATCTTTAGTGCTGTCTGCGAAACTTTGTTTGAATTTAATTAGCAATTTGATTAAATCTTTACGTTCCATTTCACTCAAATTGCCTATTTTTATGTCGTCCAACAAAACTCCACCTATGCTCAGATTTGAATCTTTATCCACAGACAAAACAAAAGGCATATTTTTCGGCACAGTTAATTTAGGCAAATCAGAAGGCTTTAAAGGCAAATATGGCTTGGCTTGGCTAACCTGACTTATGGTGGGTGATGTGTCGCAGCTCTCGGCGCGTGTGAGGACCTGGCCAGACTCCCACACGATATCCTCAGCCCCGGTGTTGATGACCTTGATGTGTCCACTGTCGCCTCGAAGGAGAGTGGCGGGCAGGGAGTAGGAAAGTCCTTGAAGCTCGTAGTGGCGTGCAGCGGTACAGATATCGTTGTTCTGGCGGTTGCCCAATATCAGGACCTTGATGATGGAAGCTCCTGGTGGCAACGTTTCTCGCATAGTCGTTACAATCTTGAACTTGTGGAGCTCTTCAACCACATCTTCCTTTGGCATGGAGTCAGATTCGCGCGTCAGTGTGGCTGTTCCGTTGCTTACGATGAGTGCAATGTCACTGGCATTGATGACGGGTTGACCGATGAGTAATTGAATGTCACCCATCTCGATGTCTGTCAGATACGCATCACAAGTAACTTGAATACCGTCTATTTCCAGAATAAATTTTACTTCTCCACGGGAAGTAATTAACCCGCCGGCAAAGCCTTTTAGGATCGTACTCGTAGGTGTGACGTCGAGAGATAATAATTTGGAGATCCGACTGGTCATGACGTTCACCTGGCTTCCGGTATCGATGTAGGCCTTCACGTGGACTCCGTTGATCTTGGCTATTTTCTTGTAGGTGTCATTGTAGTTTTGGATCATCTTAATGTCCCTGACGCTGTTGTTCACATCCAACGTAGATTTTTGAAGGGTGGTTGCAGATGAATTATTGCAGCGGGTAGCGATGTGGCCTTGCTTACCACATTTAAAGCACACACGTTGATCGGGAAGCGTACAATTTCGCAACATGTGACCAGTCCTCTTACAGCGTGGGCACGGATCATTCTCCGTAAAAATCTTCTTTTCGGAAGGTATTGGGCGAGGATCCTTACTCGGTAGGCGAATTTCTGGTGCGGGTCCGCGGTAGTCATCAAGGGCACAGAGAAATGCTTCATATAGTTCATCAGGGCGTTCACATTGGAAAGCACGTGCATTTGGTTGCAAAGATGAGGGTAGTCCGCGAATGATGCACGAGACACTGGCGCTGTCTGATAGCTTACAACGGAAGCACATGGATACTTTATCTTGGTAGTACTTCGTCATTGTTTCATTAGTCATCTTCCGTCTTTGCATCATCTCGTCTAACAATGCACTGTAGTCCCGATGTTTTGGAAAAGCACGCAGCAGCATCTGTTTCCACTCGTTCCACGAGTAATTTATACTCGTCGAGTCGGTTGTACCATTTGCGAGCTTGTCCCCGTAGTTTGTCTTGCAGATGGAATGCCTTTATCTCATCGCTCCAACGATGTATGTCGCCGAGTTGGTCGATTTTTCTTAACCATACTGATACTGTGCAATCTTCGCCATCCGGGTCGAATTCAGGAATGAGAGACGCAGCACGATGATTTTTGGATGTACCGATGTCTGAATCCAGTTCGTGGACGGCCTTGTCGACCTCATTTTGCAGGAGGTATTTCAGAATTTTTCTAGCGGGCGGTGGTGTAGAATCGCCGTCTTTATCTTGCTCGGTGTCGCTCGAGGGGTCCCATCCGGGTGGACGCACCCCACGTCCATGAAGTTCACGGCTTTCTTCACGGCGATTTCGCTTCATCCCACTTCTGAGTGAAACACAGGATAGCGAAATACAAGTTTCTTGATTGTAGATATTTATTGTATAAATTATAATTGAACAGAGTTTCGGCTTAGGCTAGGTTCTAGAACAGAATAATGCTTTAAAATGCGCTGCGCGACCTATTTATAAGCTTACCCCCCACTCTAAATCGAGGAGGGGATCGCCGCTCGGTAACGCCCATCGCGTTAGGTTGACAAGCGCACGTGACGTGCTAGTCAATTGACTTACTCTTTGCTGTGGCTGCCGTGGCGTACTTGGTTGTCATGACTATGGCTTTGGCTGAGGCTGTGGCTGTGGCTCTGGCTGCACCAAGACGACACGGCATGGCATGGCATGGCTTTGGCATGGCTGGCAATCAGGTGACCCCGTTACATTAAATTACTTTCATAGCCCCTTTACTATTCAAAGCACCCACTAGCACAATGTTTCAAGAGTGCAACATTGAGTTTTACCGTAAAATGAGATTTTTGACCCCAAAAAAAAAGTAGTTTCCCAGCAAAAATGTTTGCGTAGGGGTACTTAGTTTGATGTACAGAATGGTTGGTTGACGTATGTGTGAAGGGTTACTTTACACCTTGTATTTAGAATTACCTGTATCCTTTTTTTGTTTGTAAGAAATTATTCTACTTTGAGAGTAGCGGTGGCCCAGTGATGGCGACCCCGACTTACGAACAGTAGGTCGTGGGTTCGAACCCAGGCAGGAACATTACTTTGTGTAATTTATTTCATCACCGCTGCTATCAAAACGGTGAAGGAAAACATCGTGAGGAAACCATGTCTAAGAACCAAAAAAATCGAAGACATGTGACATCTACCAATCCGTACTGGGCCCGCGTGGTAGATTATAGCCCATTCCCTCTCAAAGAGAGAAGGCTGTGTCCCAGCAGTGGGAACATTAATAGGCTGATGATGATTCTTCTGTAACCCACCAAGCCGTGCGGCAAAGTGGAATGCTTAAGGTGGAAGCTCACATCTGGCCCGCGAAATTCTAATTTTCTTACGTTTTTGGCAATTTGCAGGCCAGTGCTTGGTTGTATGTTTATGAAAATTTGATTTGCGACTGTAAGACGTATGAAGTTACCGAATTATAACCATCAAAATTATCAATACAACCCTCCAAGTTCATTTTCATGTCAAGATTGATTTTTGCATGTAAAAGTCATTCTTTAGTAATTTAGTCGTCGTTCTTTAGTAGTTAGTAATTTTGATGGTTATAATTCGGTAACTTCATACGTCTTACAGTCGCAAATCAAATTTTCATAAACATACAACCAAGCACTGGCCTGCAAATTGCCAAAAACGTAAGAAAATTAGAATTTCGCGGGCCAGATGTGAGCTTCCACCTTAAGTTTGCAGTGGAATAGATCTACCCCACTACTAGTGGAATTGTGTATAGTTTCCACAATTCCACTAGTTTAAAAGTTTGTGTAATCTGCCCCATTAGAGATGGTGTTAGTTAACGATGTCCCACAGTAGGTATTCTCTTCCATCGTGGTTGTGTTAAGAAACATTTAAACTCACATAGGTACACAAACAACCAGACATTTGTAGGTCATTTAAATATTTATTCCGTTCGGGGAATCGAATCGCGCTATCAAAGTTATCCGCGACATTAGCCTTTAAAGAAAATCCCGACTTACATAATTAATATGTCGGGCAGTTCGCCCACCAGACACAACCCCGTCTGGTCGGAGGATCCTCTCTTTTTTAAGGGGGGTGAAGAACTTTACACCCTGTTCCTCATACCCGCCAAACTTCTATATCTCTTACTGACCGGCTGAAGGGAATAAGTTCATTCACTCGACTCGCATCTCTTCTCTGCTTTACTAACATCATGTTTTTTTTCCAGAGTCCGATTCCAGAACACATCGTTAGACGTTTCGCCCTTTCCTGCAGATCCTACAATTCAGATGAACACATCAAGGCAAGTTTCTTTCTCTTTTCTTTGGTAGCAATCCATTGAAATCATGACTAGAGTGTAGTAAAGATCCACGTCCATTTAGTGAACCCATGAACCCTTAATTTTTTTTTATTTTTTGGCGGGTGGAAAATCATCAAATATCCCCTCCCGCTCTTAGGCAGGGCGAAAGGGAGTGTCAGACTTCTACTGACTAAAAACCACCCATATTCTTAGCCCTTTATGTCGAGGCGGCCTTTACGCGGTATCTCTTACAACAACCCGCAGCAATTCAAATACAATTCCACTCGAGCAATGGCTTTTAATAGGGTAGCTGATAAAAAATCTATCCGTCAGATAGAGTTATATTGGACACATTTTTTTATTTTTTCACGTAAACAAAAAATTAAGAAGATACAATGCTGCAATGCTTCGAAAAGTAGACGTCACAGTTTGGTACTTTGTTTACCAGAAAGTTTTACCTTCGTCATTTTTTATTAATTTGATAAAACAAATAACCCATCCTTTTGGGCTCCGCCGCAGTCGGGTAAAAACACTTAAACACTTTAGAATACCGGTACGGAATCATATTTTTTTAGTCAGGATTAGTCAGGAAACACCCCTAATGTGTCTAAATGCCGCACTTAGAGAGCTTTAATGATTACTTAGGCCATCACTTAGTAATGGGTTGACAGTTTTGTCATACAAAAATGTGTCAAACCTTTACTAAGTGACGGCTTAAGTAATCATTAAATATCTCTGAGTGCGGCAGTTAATAGGTGTAGGTACTCTAGATACGATGACTTATTAACTCTTGTTTTTTTCAGTACCATGTCGCAAGAGTTTGTGAACCCGCTTCAGTACGTGAGGAATATGTGGTACAGCTCGTTCCGCAAGCACACGCGACCTAATGTAAGTTGAAATGCATAATAATGAGCCGATTTAAACTTTAAAGAAAGTAAAGTCTGAGGAATTAATTGTTTATTAAATTAAGTCTCATCATCATCTTCAGCCTATAATGTTCCCACTGCAGGGACTCAGGCCTCCTCTCTAGGAGAGGAGAGATGGGCTATGATCTACCACGCGGGCCCAGTGCGGATTGGTAGACGTCTATGAATTTTTATTTTGGTTTTATGACATGTTTCCTCACGGTTTTGAGAGCAGTGTCGATGAAATAAATTACACAAAGTAAAGCGCCTGCCTGGGTTCGAACCCACGACTCTCTGTTCGTACGTCGGGGCCGCTACCACTGAGCCACCACTGCTCTTATTATAATCTACGATACAAGTTACGAGAACTTGTATCGTAGATTCTCTGGGTTGTTGGTTGGATGAACTGATCAATCGGAAACTAGCAGTGGACTTATTATTAAAGTTATAGTGTTAAGTGGTGGCTTTTTTTACAGAATACTGGAGGTCTACCTTTCACCATGCCAGAGTCATCACCACAACAAGACTTGTCCGACACAGAATCAGATTTAGATGATAAAGAAAATAAAAGATTTATACATTAGAAGTAACCAAAAATTATTCTTATTTAAAATTGAAATTATAAGTTTTATTTTATTTCGTTTTTATTAGGCTTCAACTAAATAAGCCTGGCTATTGTTATTAATTGAATTTGATAATATTAATGATTTAATTATGATTAAGCATAATTAATGTATATTTAAGATTTTATTGAAGTTATGATTGTATTATTGAAGTGTTCAAGTCGAATAATAATTGTTAATCATGGAATATTGCTTGTTTTATTTTCCTTTAGAGAATTTTGTGTACCTACCTATTTTAGTATTTTGTTTTTAGCAGTGATTCAGCAAATAAAATGTCGCCTGGTAATTAAATAAGACCTGTTGACCAGTGATTCAGACGTCCACATCAATGGTTAGATGAACAGAGTACTGACTCCTGTACCTACGTTAGAACTGTGCAGGTGGCTACCTGGTCAAAACACAATTTGGGCTTTATGAACACAAAGAGCCTAATTTAAGTCTAGTATAATAATATTACTTTATTGTCACATTGTTATGACTTTATTGTCTATAAACAGCCTGTAACATTCCCACATCTGGGACACAGGACTCCTCGTGAGCAGAGCAGGCTAAATTCACAATGTAGGTCCAGCGTGTATACAAATTTTTAGATTCAATTCTGTCATGCTACATTTTCAACTTTATGAATATATAGTATTAGGTTCTATTCTATTCTATTTTTAACGAATGGCAATTGAAGCCGATGTCGACTATTCTGCCAATGTCGAAAGTGAAATGAAACGGCAAGTGAGTGTTTTAAGAAATAAAAATCAATAAAAACTGTAAAAATAAATAAAAAATCTTCGGTTGATACAGTTGCGACTTGTTGGGTTAGTAGCAGACTGAAACAAACAAAAAATAAATAATAAATATATATTATAATTGTTAAAAACATACATATACCACAACCACATAGACAGAGTATTTTGATGTAACAGCTTATAGTTTTATACTGTTGTGGCGGATGAAAATCATCAACGCCACAAGCAGTTCGGAGGAAGGATGTGTTAAAAGAGAAGGGAAATTAATCGGGAGAGGAATTTTGAGTTTAGGAAGGCGGCCATATAAATCAAGAGATGGGACGTTGCTTGAGCATTCAAAGAAAATGTGGTCTAAAGTACCCTCTCCCAACCCACACTCGCAGAGAGAGGAGTCACGTGCATGGATTTTGTGTAGAAACACGGGAGTACAACAGAAACCTAGTCTGATTCTACATAGGACGGATGTAACGGTTTTAGAGACCTTTTTGTACCCGTAGAACCAAGGTTTTGGTCTAATGGTTGGTTGGACTGCGTAGTAAAACTTGCCTTTCTTCCTAGAACTGATGTTCCACTGTTCCTGCCATGAAGATTGGAGCTTAATTTTTGGCAAGTTTAGCAAGTCATATCCCTGATGAGTGTTGTAGGAGAGATCAGCTGCTGCTGAAGAACAAGCGTCTTTGGCTAAAGCATCAGCACATTCATTGCCCTTGATACCACAATGACTAGGAATCCAAACTAACTGAACGTCTTTCTGATTACCCGCACAAGTAAATAAGGACTTTTTAATTTTTAAAATAAGTGAGCTGTGCAATTTACTTTTGAAGGGGTTTTGGACTAAGGCTTGTAAACTACTTAGAGAGTCACTGAAAATAACGGCTTTGTCAATATTGTGGTGTGATTCTATGAAAATGCATGCTTCTAATAAAGCCACACATTCGCCCGTGAACACAGATGACTCTTTAGGGCATTTGTATTGTAGAATTATTTTGGAGTTTTGGTAGTAAACCGCGGCTCCAGTGTAACTAAGGTCACTAAACTTAGAGGCATCTGTAAAAAATCTTTGAAACCCAGACCATCGTTCTCCCACCACCGCATTGAAGGCCGAGCTTGCCGAGGACGATTTTTTAGATATACCAATGTCAAAAATAATTTTTGGGGTAAAACTTATGACATCATAAGCAAAGTTAAAAAGAGGTAGTTTGGGATACTGTACGATTGGGCACTCTAAATTTTGTAGTTGACGAAATGTTTTTAATATTAAAGGTAATTCTTTGTGTTTCCAGTAGTTTGAGCTTCTGCATAAGGCATCTAACTCATTTAATCTAGCTATAAGGGGGTGACGAGATCTAGATAAAACCCTAGACAGAAAACGAGAAGCAAGATACTGCCGTCTTAGTGCTAAGGGGGGTTCAGCACACTCAACCTGCAATGCATTAACGGGAGAGGACTTCATACACCCAAGGATGATCCGAAGGCATTTTGACTGAAGCCTATCCAGCCCAGCCAAAGCACCCTTGTTGCATGGGACTAAATGGAATGTGCCATAATCCAGAACGCTACGAACTACGGCATTGTAGACCAATTTCATGGTATAAGGGTGGGCACCCCACCATACACCCGCAAGAACTTTTAAAATCGAAATGACTCTTTCACATTTTTGGATTAATGAGTTTAAATGATGTTTACCGGATAGTTTTGTGTCTAGAACAACGCCTAAAAATTTTACTTTACTGACTATCGGAATATTGTTACCTAAGATACCCACTGAGATAGGAGGAATCTGTCTTTTACGAGAGAAAATTATTGCCGAACTTTTTGGTGCGGACAGAGAGAGACCATGGTCCAAAAGCCACTGGTTCAAAGAGTCCAGAGAGAGGCATAGAGATGTCGCAGCGTCTATGATGGAAGAATCTGTCACATACAAGACTATGTCATCGGCATATTGAAGAATGTGACAGTTCCTATTTACACAGGTTCCTATGTCCGCTGTATATAAATTATAAAGAAGGGGACTGAGAACGAAGCCCTGCGGAAGACCTTTCCAGGTCTGCCTTTTATCGAAATCCTCCCCTTGGACTCTCAGAACCAATGACCGAGACAGAAGTAGTCCACATATGCATTCGATCATCTTGACCGGAAGACTCAGCTGGTGCAGTTTCTGCCTGAGAACGGGAAGAAGAACGTTGTCGTATGCGGAGGAGATGTCTAGGAAGGCAGCAACAACGGATTCGTTTTTGGAGAACGCCAGGCGAATGTCCGTAATTAATAGTATTAGGTTGATGGTTGATTGAGAAAATTTGACAGTTTCAGGTATTATTATTTTATACAACCACCATCAATAGATGTTGCCACTGCTGGGACACAGGCTCATCTCTCTTTGAAAGGGAATGGGCTATAATCTACCACGCAGGCATGTACGTCAGGCTGGCCCGGCCCCATGGAATTTAATAATGAGATTGTTATCAATCCAATGTACCCGGGTATACTAATATATGTAACACCTTCATTTTCAATGTAACTCTTTTTAAAAGAAATTACGTGCACTTCTTAGTGGCCGGGCCAGCCTGACGTTTTCAGCCCGGCCACCTTGTTTCCCACTAATCTACAAAAAATACTGGCAATATTGTGCTACAGATGAAATGTACCCTATAATTTATGCATATGTAACACAAAATCGAATCCTAAAATGCAATAGCATACGAAATATTAGCGGTTGCAGGTGGCCGGGCTGAAATTATTTCGTTACTATAAAACAGTAAAACTGCAACACCTACCAAAAAATAATACCAGTACATAATGAGATATAGAGATATAGAATACATGTAACGCTTTCATTTTAAATTATAATACATATTTAGAAAGAATAATCACTTGAAATTATATTTCAGCCCGGCCACCTAAAAGCGGTAATATTCCCTAAAATCTTATGCTAATTTGTACAGTAAAACCTGATACAGCTATGAAATGAAAGTTACATTCGTTTTGTTTTAGTCGTATACCTTTAAGCCTTCTGTTTGACTAGATTATCAAAATCTGAGAAACTTTCCGAAGAGTGACTATCATTTATTAACTAATTTCAGGACATTTGGTTTGTTGAGTGAAACAAAATTGGTAATTGTCATATTTTTTTAATAATCATTTTTGAAATTAGTTAGACAACATTTGTACTTATATTAATTAGGTACTATAACAATTGTTAATTATAAATAATGTAAAAAAAGGTTACACATTAATAATAACACAGTTATCAAAAAATTATAGTAATATCAATATTACCTTAACATCGAACATTCATTCATTCAGAATATTAGAAGATAATTTTTGGTTAAATACTTATTATACCTTGGTAAAAAATCACAGATTTTCATAATGATTCACCGTCGACGGTTGCCTGATTACAATGAATAATTCACTAAAATCCAATATATAAATCTTACAGTAATTAATAAGAAACTGATTAATTATTGATTTCACGAAATAAATAAGTACACAATAATAATAAGTAAATACATAGGGTAGGTACACAACAATAAGATTCACAAAAACTAAACACTTACTGTTAGTAAATCACCAAAATTATTACCTATTGACTATAAACGAAAGGATAAAATATATTTAGTTGATGGCATTGTATGGAGTTTTATTATTAAGTAAATGAGTGTTTAGATTTACTTTACTTTACCTGTATATTTTTTTAAATAATTACTTAGCTACCCATTAACATTGTTTGTCGATATATTTTAATTTATCAAAACTATGACTTACCTTAAAAACATCACATCACAAACAACTACACTGCAACAACTGATCAAATTTTACACTCACAGTAATATTAAAACGTAAAATATTATGTCAGAAGTGTTGATAACTACACGGCTCTTGCGCATCTATTCTGTCTACTCGGGGAAAATATCTTACGACTTAGGTTGGGACGCGACACAGGCGCCGTCTAAAAATCGGTGGTAGCGTCTGTGAACTATTATCTTTGTATGGTTATGTTGTGAAGCCAAAAACGGAGAAAATATATATAGGTTTAGGTATTATGTATCCAACAATTATTATGTGTGATTTATACTACTTAGTTTATTAATAAAAATATCATAGTAACGCATTTTGTTTCACTCAACAAACCAAATGTCCTGAAATTAGTTAATAAATGATAGTCACTCTTCGGAAAGTTTCTCAGATTTTGATAATCTAGTCAAACAGAAGGCTTAAAGGTATACGACTAAAACGAAACGAATGTAACTTTCATTTCATAGCTGTATCAGGTTTTACTGTACAAATTGGCATAAGATTTGTGTCCAGTTCGACCGCGCGGCCATAGCGTTTTTTTTTAAAAAAAACCATGTCAATTTTTTGTAAAAATTTGTCAAAGTTGATTCCCAAAACCATAAATTTGTCAAAGATACGGTTAAAAAGTTATAAGGGTTTGAACATGGCCGCGCCATTGAAACGCGGCGAACCGCGCGGCCACTGAGATCTTTAAAACTAAGCCTTGTAGAGACCTGAAATTTACGCAAATGCAAGATTTAATTTGTAAAAAATTTGTAAAAATATAAAAAAAATACTCAGGTTTATAGTTTAAGAGCTATAACACTAAAACCGAATGGCCGCGCCATTGAAACGGTGGAGAAAACGCTATCGCCTGTATCTCGCTGAAAAAAAATCGCAGAGGTGTGTAGTTTATTGTAATTACCCAGATTTGAATTTGTCGAAACTAGGAAAAATACAACAAAAATTCCTAGGTTTATATTTCAGGAGCTATAAGACTAAAACGATATGGCCACGCCATCGAAACGGTGAATAAAACGTTATTTCGCCTGTATCTCGCTGAAAAAGCATCGCAGAGGTCTGGAGTTTTTTGTAATACCTAGATTTTAATTTGTCAAAACTAGTAAAAATACAATAAAAATTCTTAAGGTTATATTTCAGAAGCTGTAGAACATTATCAGTATGTGGTGCGATAGGGTGACCATGTCTTATTGTTTACAGAATACTTTCTACTTATTGTTACAGAAATTATAATTCAAGGATTCTAAATAAAATTAAAATGAAACCATAAATATAAAAACAATTATGTTTATTGCTTGAAAAGTCAATAATACAGTTACAGTTCGCGTGGACTTACGAAAAACTAGCCCTAAGATTGGTTTAAATGACGCAACTCCGCCCCTAAGCTATGTGATTGGTAATGCACACTATTGCATCTCACACGCGCCACCCCCGCGCGCCTCCGCAGGTCAGTGCGACGCGTACAGCCGTTAGTACTTATTATTCTGTGGTACAGCGACGTAAGCGTAAGAGTTTCGTTATCAGTGTGTCGTTGTGATGTTAACACGATAAAAAAGTGATCTACTGATTATTAAAATGTTCAGTTCGTGTGTAATTACGATTAAATGTTGTACTGTGGTGTAACGTCAGTTCGGTAAATTATGTAAACAATTCAGCAGAAGTGATTAAGGTATGTTGCATTTAAATATTTTATGATTATGTTAGAGCTCTCTCTTTATTTGTATGGATGACCGTGTAGTTAAGATATTTTACTATGAAATATTTACAATCTTATGTATATGAACTTATATGAAATACTAAAAACTATCTAATAACTAACAAAAATAATAATAATATATAATGTTTGCCCTGCAGTGGGACAATAATAGGCTGGATTATTATTATTTAATGTTTTATTAAATCATATAGGTAATTAGAACTTAACTTAGAACATTTGAAATGATTGTAAATCATTTTGATTCCACATTTTTAAATAAGTACAATCATAACTAGCAGGGATGTAGATATTTGTTTTTACTTTAAGCGTAATATTATATGAATGGAAAAATTACTAAAAAAAACTAAAGTCAATCATTTGAAGGATATACACTTCCAAAGTCGTAAAATGAGTCCCCCCCGCCTCTAACTTTTGAAATAATAAAGTTGGAAAAAAAAATTGATGTAAATGTCAATAAAAACTTTCAATGAAAACTGGTTTGAACAAGATACAATCATAAGTTTTTGAGATATAGCACAATTTCAAAAATATTTTTTCTATTTTTCATTTTATATCTGACTTAGTGTAAGTAAACAATCTGTGATTTTTGATTATATCTTAGTGTAAGTAAATCTGTGATTTTTGATTATATCTTAGTGTAAGTAAACAATCTGTGATTTCTGATTATATCTTGGTGTAAGTAAACAATCTGTGATTTTTGATTATATTTTAGTGTAAGTAAATAATCTGTGATTTTTGATTATATCTTAGTGTAAGTAAAATATCTGTGATTTTTTATTATATTTTAGTGTAAGTAAACAATTTGTGATTTTTGATTATATCTTAGTGTAAGTAAACAATCTGTGATTTTTGAGTTTTTTTTTTTAATTTGTAACATTCTGTGATTTATGTGACTTTTAAACCAATAAACATAATTGTTTTTATATTTATGGTTTCATTTTAATTTTATTTAGAATCCTTGAATTATAATTTCTGTAACAATAAGTAGAAAGTATTCTGTAAACAATAAGACATGGTCACCCTATCGCACCACATACTGATAATGTTCTACAGCTTCTGAAATATAACCTTAAGAATTTTTATTGTATTTTTACTAGTTTTGACAAATTAAAATCTAGGTATTACAAAAAACTCCAGACCTCTGCGATGCTTTTTCAGCGAGATACAGGCGAAATAACGTTTTATTCACCGTTTCGATGGCGTGGCCATATCGTTTTAGTCTTATAGCTCCTGAAATATAAACCTAGGAATTTTTGTTGTATTTTTCCTAGTTTCGACAAATTCAAATCTGGGTAATTACAATAAACTACACACCTCTGCGATTTTTTTTCAGCGAGATACAGGCGATAGCGTTTTCTCCACCGTTTCAATGGCGCGGCCATTCGGTTTTAGTGTTATAGCTCTTAAACTATAAACCTGAGTATTTTTTTTATATTTTTACAAATTTTTTACAAATTAAATCTTGCATTTGCGTAAATTTCAGGTCTCTACAAGGCTTAGTTTTAAAGATCTCAGTGGCCGCGCGGTTCGCCGCGTTTCAATGGCGCGGCCATGTTCAAACCCTTATAACTTTTTAACCGTATCTTTGACAAATTTATGGTTTTGGGAATCAACTTTGACAAATTTTTACAAAAAATTGACATGGTTTTTTTTAAAAAAAAACGCTATGGCCGCGCGGTCGAACTGGACACTAAGATTTTAGGGAATATTACCGCTTTTAGGTGGCCGGGCTGAAATATAATTTCAAGTGATTATTCTTTCTAAATATGTATTATAATTTAAAATGAAAGCGTTACATGTATTCTATATCTCTATATCTCATTATGTACTGGTATTAGTTTTTGGTAGGTGTTGCAGTTTTACTGTTTTATATTAACGAAATAATTTCAGCCCGGCCACCTGCAACCGCTAATATTTCGTATGCTATTGCATTTTAGGATTCGATTTTGTGTTACATATGCATAAATTATAGGGTACATTTCATCTGTAGCACAATATTGCCAGTATTTTTTGTAGATTAGTGGGAAACAAGGTGGCCGGGCTGAAAACGTCAGGCTGGCCCGGCCACTAAGAAGTGCACGTAATTTCTTTTAAAAAGAGTTACATTGAAAATGAAGGTGTTACATATATTAGTATACCCGGGTACATTGGATTGATAACAATCTCATTATTAAATTCCATGGGGCCGGGCCAGCCTGACGTACATACGCAGGCCCAGTACAGATTGGTAGATGTCACATGTCTTTAAATGTTTAGTCCTAAGCCGTGCCAGTTTCCTCACTATGTTTTCCTTCACCGTTTTGATTTTATACAAATGAGTGGGAAATTCAAACAAACATTTTGATTACAAAAGAGTTATTTAATTTCCTAAAACATAAAATACCAGTTAAAATATTACAATTACTTCCAGAGTTTCTTGATAGACATATTCTTCTCGGAATCCTTTTGCATAACCTTAGCAACAGCCATTTCAAAATCTTCCTGGGTAACGTGGACTCTGCGCTCACGGAGAGCATACATACCAGCTTCAGTGCACACACCCTTGACCTCAGCACCTGACGCACCCGGCATTAGCTCCGCAATCTTACGTAGATTGATACCTCTGGTTAAGTTCATTTTCCTAGAGTGAATCTTCAAGATATCAAGACGAGCCTCCTCATTTGGTGGGGGGAACTCAATCTTCCTGTCAATACGTCCAGGTCTTAGAAGGGCAGGGTCCAGAATATCAATCCTGTTAGTTGCCATGATGACTTTGATGTTCTTTGTAGCCTCAAAACCATCAAGCTGATTCAGCAACTCCAACATAGTTCTCTGTACCTCAGAGTCTCCACCGCTGCCTGACTCAATACGAGATGAACCAATAGAATCAATTTCGTCCATGAAGATGATAGAGGGTGCATGTTCACGGGCCATGACAAAGAGTTCTCGGACCATGCGACTACCCTCACCAATGAATTTCTGCACCAGCTCGGAACCTGAGACTCGGATGAAGGTACACTCAGTGTGGTGAGCGACTGCACGCGCGAGAAGGGTCTTACCGGTACCAGGGGGTCCGTACAACAACACACCCTTTGGTTGAGCAATACCTAGAGCATCAAACAGCTCAGGATGTTTGACTGGAAGCTCAATAACCTCTTTAATTTCCTTGATCTGCTTGTCTAGACCTCCCACCATCTCGTAAGTAGAATCAGGAACTTTTTCCACCATCATGAGTGACACCAAAGGATCGACTTTGTTTGGAAGTATTTTGTGTAGCGTGTAGCTCTCGTTGCGGAGCGCGACGCGGCAGTTCGCGGTCACATCGTTGATATCTACGTTCTTGTCTAAATCTACCACGAATTTACCTTCAGGGTGCACCTTGACTAGGACTTTCTTCTTATCCATAGGTTTGACAACCTCGCCCACATACGAGCCCTGTTCTTGCAAGAGTTGAAGCTCTTCACGCAACATACGTACTTTAGCGTTGAGCTCATTACGCTGGGCTTGCAAACGTCGAAGATTTTGAGATTTCTCAGCGACGATTAACTGCAGCTCTTCAATCTTTGTGATGTAGTACGGCCGGAATCCTTCTCCTTTTCCGGAGTCCACCTCCATTTTAGTGAGTGTCATTTTGTTGATTTATTTTTACCACATTCAAGTAGCACTATTGCAATGCAAACTCAACACAACAATTTCGGCCTCACAATAATTTTCCGAGTCACGATGACGTGTGACGGTCAAATAAAAAAAAACTACTATGATGATGTTCATAAAATATTTTCTGTTCAGTTACTTTGCTATAGGATGGTAGTTATGTAATTACTATGTACCACCCACTATTTTAGGTAATTAACATTACTAAAACATTATTTTTTAACACTTCATGAAAAAATGGCATCTTGGAAATCTACTAAAATCACTACTAATTTATTAAGCTTGCTACACTGTAAATTTACAGCGTTCAAAATCTATACAAAAAACTACGTTCAAATAACAGTAACTAATTAACAGGATAGCGCCAGATTTAAAACGATAATTTTATCAAAATAATGTAGGTATAATCTGTTCACAAATGTTAATGTAAATACGATGAAATCTGAAAGAAAACGCAAACTATGAATAGGGTGGCGCTGCTTAGTTAGTTAGTTAGTTTAACTGGGCTTTTATCCTTTCAGCCTTCCCAGACTACTGCAGGCTTCCGGGAGAGTTAATGGGGATCGTAAAGTTTGTGCCCGGTGATCTGCCACGCTCCTGCACTCTAGGAGTACCTACGTGCCGTGGCGTTTCTTCCGCCTCCATGCATACTCTGCACAATGGGCTATCAGTTACACCTACTATGATAAGTAGATGTTTGTTTAAGGAACAGTGACCCGTTAAAATTCCTATGATTTCACGGAGTTTGTCTCTTTTGAGTTTAATGAGATTGCGAGTAAACTTCATTGACGCGTCCGGAACTGCATCTTTTGTTTGCCTGCATCCTTCAATGTTTCTCCATTCGGCGAGGTGTTTTTCGGTGGTTTGTGAACGCAGCCATGTTTTTATTTGGGCCTGAGGTATAGGCAGTAGTGGTTCCGGTCCAAATACTGTATCGCTCGAGCCTCTCTTGGCCAGCTCGTCTGCTGCGTCGTTACCCAGCGAGTTGCTGTGTCCTTTTATCCATTGCAGGGTTACACTATTCGTGGTTGCAATGAATTGAAGTGCATTATGGCATTCCAGTATTAGGACAGAGGTAATTGTGTTGTTTTTCAGGGCTTGAAGCACCGATGCACAGCACTGTCTGAGATGATCTTTATTTTAAAGTCTCTGACGTCTCTGGCTGCAACTGCTTGTGCCGCTCTGGTGATACCGATACATTCGGCTTGGAAGATTGTGTTTAATTTATCTAGGGTATTTGCTATTGAAATGTTAAGATCATTCGAGAAGACGCCGGCTCCTGTACCATGTGAGGTCTTGGAGCCGTCCGTATATATCCTAACTTCATTGATGCCAGAGCTATCTTCTACTTCCGCAGTGAGTTGGATGTTGTAACTTCTATCGAACACATGGTGACATAAAGTTTTATCCATGGGCGCCTCAAGGAGTGGTATTTCCTTGAAAATCCCCTGCAAAACTTTTGAGTGTGTTGTTTCTGTATTTACTTTCCATAGTCCGTTTGATCTTAGTCTTAAGGCCGTTGCCTGAGCTTCCTCTTTTATGACCAGACCCAGAGGTCTTAAATTTAAAGGAAACTCTAACGCTGCTGATGGAGTTGTTCTCATGCATCCAGTAGCTGCTACACTAGCTAAGCGTTGCAGGCTCTGGAGTTTCGTTTTCATTGTGGTCAGCTGAGTTCTAGGCCACCATACAACTGATCCGTAGGTAATAGAAGGTCTGATGACTGACGTGTATAGCCAGAGTGTGATCTTTGGGTTAAGACCCCATCTTTTACCGACTAGTCTTCTGCACTGATTAAAAGCTATACAGGCCTTCTTTATTTTAGCCTCTAAGTGACTCGCCCAGTTAAATTTGTTATCAAGAATTATGCCCAGATATTTCACTTGTGTTGATAGGGAGAGTCTGGTGTTGAAAAGCTTTGGTAGTTGTAATTCTGGTAACTTCCTTTTGTTGGTAAAAAGGATAACTTCTGTTTTATTGGGATTTACTGAGAGTTCTTGTTCTTCACACCACTCCTCTACTATTTGCAGTGCAGAGCGCATCACTTTGCACAGCATATCTTCAGCATTCCCGTTTATCAGTATAGCAAGGTCGTCTGCATAACCAATAGTGGTGTATCCTCTGTCATTCAGCTTCTTTATGAGGCTGTCTACTACTATGTTCCAGAGGAGTGGAGATAGAACGCCTCCTTGGGGGCATCCTCGTACTACCTTGGATCTTGTGGTAGTATTTCCCGCTATCTGTACCGCCCTTTTGCTAACCAATTCAGTGATCCAGTTTCTTATGACCGGTTTTACACTAAATTTCTGCAGGGCGTGGTTAAAGCTGTTGTGTATGGTTTTATCAAAAGCACCTTCAATGTCTATGAAAGCAGCAAGTGTTGAGGGTTTGTTTGTTATGGCCGTTTCTATTTTATGCACTACCATGTGTAATGCCGACTCTGTTGATCTGCCTTTCCTGTACGCATGTTGTTGGGGATGCAGTGGTTTGCTTTTTAGAGCTCCATCCCTTAGGTGTCGATCTACTAGTCTTTCCAGTGTTTTCAGAAGAAAAGATGTTAGACTGATGGGCCTGAAGGATTTGGCGTGTGTGTAGTCCTCTTTTCCTGGTTTAGGTAGGAAGACTACTTTTGCCTCTCTCCAAAGTGTGGGGATATAGTTGAAAGCTATGCAGGCCCGGTAGATTGGTAGTAGGTGCTTGGTTACCTGTTTAAGTTGCCATTGTAGTAGGGCCGGGAATATCCCATCCAGCCCTGCGGATTTGAAAGGCTTGAAGCTCCGTATAGCCCATTCTATTCTATCCGCGGTTACTAGCTTGTTAGCCACATCCCATTCGCTAGTTGTTGGTGCGCTGTGGTGGTCACTAGGCCACTCTGAGTCAGATGTGATTTGGCATCCCGGAAAATGGGTTTCCAGCAGTACTGCGCTGGTTTCATCGTCCGAGGTTGTATAAGTTCCGTCGTCCTTTTTAAGGGAGCCCAAGAGGTTGAGGTCGCCTTTAGCTAGGACTTTCTTTATTCTTCCGGCTTGGTTTGTCGAGTTTATACTACTACAGAAATTACGCCAGGACTCTGTCCTTCGATACCTAATCCGTTTTTTGTAATGTTTCTGTGCTGTTTTATACGTGTCCCAGTCCTCGGTGGTCATGGAATTTTTAGCTAGGTTGAAGAGTTTCCTAAGTCCCTTGCGCAATCTCTCTAGTTCCGGCCCCCACCATGAACTCTTATCAGAGCTTTTAGGAGTTATGACAGGACATGCCAGCTCGTAACTGTTCCGAAGAGTGTCAGTTAGGAACTGTGCGCTACGTTCTATGTTGTCTGTACTAAGTAATGCATCAGATGTGCGAGCATCACTTAGTGCATCGTTCGATAACTTGGTATACCTTGTTATATCTGTTTTTCTGGGGTTACGATATGGAACAGGGTTTGTAATCTTATGCCGTAAATTAAAACACACACGGCGGTGGTCCGCGAAGGATGGTTCGCTCGACACGTGCCACTCCTCGATAAGGTTTGCCGCCGCATGTGTAGCTTAAGGTTATATCTATAATACACACATCAAAAGTGTCTAGGGATCAAGCATTTTTATGCGGATTTCTTGAGATTGAGATGTAGCTTTGTAATAAATTTATGATTTTATAAATTTATATGGATCCTTTTTGGTGCATTTCATAATTTGAATCAGGAACTGTGAATCAAATTCGAGTAAAAGATGAAAATCAGCTGTCAATATTTTCCCTATAAAAACATTCAACGCATTGAAGACATTATTAGTGCTACTGTTTCCCTACTACTGATTAAAACCAACGTTATTATGGAGCGGCGACGTCATTTAAGCAGGGAAGAAATGCTCAGAGCCGTGGGAATGATAGAAGCTGGTTCCCGGCAACGTACTGTGGCTTTAGCTCTGAATACAAGTCAGAGTGTTATCAGTCGACTTTGGACACGTTACCGAAGCACTGGTACCGTGGCTGAGCGCCATGGAGGACGGTATCGCTGCACCACACGGAGACAAGACCGATACATTCAAATCTTAACTCGAAGAGCTCCAACAATAACCGCCATGATGTTAGCCGTGAGGCTTCATCACTCTTCAGGGAACTTAATTAGCGACCAAACAGTCAGAAACCGCTTGCATGAAGTGAACCTTCATTCCCGAAGACCGCTACGGGTACCACCTATAGCAATGCACAATCGTAGGATTCGATATCAATGGGCTCTTGAACACAGAAATTGGGCAGAAGAACAATGGCGTTTCGTGTGCTTTTCTGATGAGTCTCGTTTTGGTATGAGACCGGATACAAGACGTATACGACACTGGAGAACCCCTGGACGCCAACAGCGATTAAAATCCTGCCAGGAAGTCCATCCTTATAGTGGTGGAACCATCATGGTATGGGCGGGTATTTGGATCGGCGGAAGAACTGAGTTGATTTGGATCAGAGGCAACCTCAACGCTCAAATTTATGCTGAGACGATTGTATCAGACGTCATCGTTCCTCTACAAGTGCAAATCGGTCCCTTATTTCAGTTAATGCATGATAATGCACGACCGCACACCGCAAGAGTTGTAAGACAGACTCTCGCCGCAGCTAACATCAATGTCCTGCCCTGGCCTGCTCAGTCGCCAGACTTGAACCCGATTGAGCATGCATGGGATATGCTACAGAGAAGAGCTCTGCCGAATATGGAGGGTATCCAGTCGCAAGAAGACCTTTTTTTGTTGTTGCAACGAACATGGGCGGCCATTCCACAGCGTGATTTGGATGAACTCATTTTGAGTATGCCAAACCGATGTTCTTGTGTTGTTAGTGTTCGTTCGAATTGTTTAAGTTACCCAATAAAATTTTAAAGAAAACTGTTATTTCAGTCTTTTTTTCGAACTTTAATGTTAGTGGTTCAAATGTCAAAAATCCCTTTATTAGGAAAATGGCAAATTTCTTTATTAATGCAAAGGTGACTTGGTTTATCGTTACTGTGACAAACGAAAACACTTTATTTGATGAATCCTTAAAGAAAATTTTAATTAATATCAATCAGGAGAAAAGTTATTGCAAAAATATATGTTGATCCCTAGACACTTTTGATGTGTGTAGTTTGGTACCTGGAGCTTACAAAAGTCGGTTCTCTGCCCTTATTCATGATGTTTAGGTTTGTTTGGAATAAATATTCGGTTAGTAACTCACCCCTTCTGTTTGCATCCTTACTTCCCCATAGCGGATGATGTGCGTTGCAGTCAGCCGAGATGATGAGTTCCCAGTTCGATGCCTCACAGTGTTGCACCAGTTCGACGAGTTCGTTTGGTGGAATGTCGCCGTCGCTCGGCATATACACTGAGGCTAGAACTAGGATGGTTTGCGTTTCTGTTACTAGTTTCACAGCAGTGAGGTCTCTGGAACAGAATTGGTTAAGCAGTGTGGCTGCTATAGTATTAGGCATGTAAATACAGGTTCTCGGTTTGTCAATTGCTGTGTTCAACAGTAACTTACCACCGGTGTTGTTTAAACCGCAGATTCTGTTGTTTCTTATCCAGGGTTCCTGGATAAGGGCGACGGTTTTGTTGTTTGCCTCCAGCACTCTGCGTAAGGTCGCCGCCGCTATCTGTTTGTGCTGGAGGTTCGTCTGTATAAGGTTGAGGGACGAGCTATGGGCTACACAGGACGGCATCTTCGTCACTGGTGTGTCCGTCGCTCTGCAGCGATGAGTCCATGTCTCCCTCACTCGTACCCTGTCGGGGATCTGAGGTAGATGGCGTCGTGGCTGTCGCCCCGCTCGTCGCTGCTGGTGCTGTTTCAGCCGTACTCACCTCGTCCGGAGTAAAGAAGCGGATGTACCCACTTCCCGACATGTGGGCTACACGTCGGTCTCGGTCGAGGATGGCCTGCTTTTGGTCTTCGGGGATGCCCAGAGTCAGGTGGACCACCTTTTCCTTGGATCCGGGTTCTTGGAGTTTATCGTCTAGCGTCATGTCGTACAGCTGCCAGGTGTCGACTTTGTACCACGGGTTCTGGGCGCAAAGGACCCTGTGCAGCGTCGCAGCTTCCGTGATACGAGTGTGGATGAGGAGCCCTGCCTTGATCTTCTTCTTCAGCTCCGACTGCATAATGACGGCCAGACTGGTATTGGGAATGGGTGACTGGATGTTTTTGACTGACCTTTCAAGCCAGCTGCGAGCGTTTGCGTCTTCACACCACATCGCTAGAACCCCGTCCATGAGGAAAGGGCGACCGCGGAAAGATGGAGCCGGCGTGCTCGGAGACTGCGGAGACAAAACAGCTTGCAGAATACTATCGTCGATAGCTTCCCGCAACTGCTCTGCCTGACTGGTCGAGAGGTCCCTCGGCGGGACGGTGATAACCGCTACCATCAGATGCGATTGAGTCGCATCCGCGTAACTTACCGTCCGCTTCGGTTTTGCTCCGGTCTTTGCGCGTTTGGCATCCCCTCTAGGAGTTTGGGTTTCATCTAGGCGAGCACGCTTCGAAGAAGCGCGCCCGTCCAGACTTCCCCCATCCCCAGACTGTTCCTTTTCAGGAGCAGTGGGAGCCGCCGCAGCTGGCCGCCGTCCGCGATTACCTCTCGGTCTGCGCCTCCTAACCTGCTGACCTGGTGGTGGTGGTAAAGGTGGTGGGTTTTGGGACTCCGTTCCCTTGGGTACCGTTGCCGGTTCCGTCGGGTTGGACTGATCAGGCTCGCGCTGCATTTCTGCGGCTGCAGTAACCGTCACAGGTGGAGAGGGTTTAGGGTGAGGTAAGGTTTGGGGCTTTAGGGCTTCCCTTCTCGCGCGCCTGTTGGGGCGACCACGTTCAGGTAGGCCCTTCTGCCCTTTGGTATTTTCTTGTTTACCGCGCGAGCTCCTTTTGCAGGGTCGCTTGTGTGCGGTAACAGTGGTCCACTGTGACTTGATGTTGGCGTCACATGGTATGGCCTCTGCGAGGCCCGACAAATCTAAATTTGAGCACGTTTTGTCCCCCCCAGAATACGTGGGACAGACTGAGCTAGACTCAGTGAGGGATTCTCCGCTACCTGAGGCAGTGGTACCCCCCTGGGGTAGTTTACTTTTTAACTGTGCTTCCGTGGCGCTGCTTATTGGACGCACTGACAATTTTTATATCATTAAATCATTATTTTATTTTATTTCAAGAAACGCGGTTGGGTTCAGAGTAAATTAGTTCCAATTTACACCACGGACCAAAAGATCCTTCTTCCTATTTTTCAACGTCAATACTACTGACGCGACGGGCGACAACAGTGGCACAAGTTATTTAGAAAATATAAAATACTAGCGGACCTAGCAGACGTCGTCCTGCCCGGACAGTGGCGCGACCTACCGGGTCCAATTGTGTTTTTAAACTATCCAAGATGCCATTGAAATATCCCCAGAAAGTTTCATCCAAATCGGTCCAACCGTTTAGGAGTTTAGTGACACATACACACGTACAGTAGAGTTATATAGGGTGTAAAAGTACCCATAACGCAAACGAGGGACACTTGTTCTCCCCACCACTGTGATTTTTTTTTATTCTAGACCATACCTGGGAATCAAAATATTGGGGGCCAAAGTTCCAATTTTTTCACAGCTGTTTTTGTAAATACTAGTTTGTCAGGTTATATTTTTACTATTAACTCCATGACCCGTTTATTATTAAAAGCATCTACAGAGTGCTACATCTGGGGGCACGGCAGTGCCGATAATGTTTTAAATAAATAGATTGACTTGGCCATCGTGATGCAGTGGCCATCTATTAATTTAAAACATCAAAGATTTTTAATTGAGGACTGAATAAATTAGGTAACTGACTTGGTATTACATGTATCTCACTACTTTTTACGGTAAAAGAACTGAGTTGCGCGACTTGCCTTTTTTTACAAGTTTTGTTTAAGTATTGAGTTTTATCATAAATTACCATAAAATATAAATTTTGACCCAAAAAAAAGTCGTTCACCAGCCAAAGTTTTTGCGTGGGGGTACTTAGTTTGATATACCGAATGCTTGGTTGACGGCTGTGTGATGGGTTGATTAACACCCTGTATTTAAAGAACTTATTCATACAAAAAATACTTTGCACAGAGTCCTTTCTTAGAAACGGAATTTGGACTCTGTGACTATTGTCACGTCATTTTAACATTGCCGTCAAAATGAATGTTATATCTTTGTAAAATCACATCTAATTAAAAGGTAGTAAAATTACATTATCATCGGGATATTGAACCCAAAAATAATTACGTGATTAAGTTAAATATTTTGTACAAATTTTACAGTTCTCTAGTATTTCATGTGTACGTAAAAAAGATTGAGAGAATGTTATAATAAAAAATGAGTGACTTTGTAGAAGTCCTCAGTTCAGTCGTTTGGAACTCATTGTGGTTTATAAGAATGGCCGAATTGGCACATTGGAGTTACCTAGTTGGCTCTGCAGTGCAGTCAGTAATGTACCCAGATGGAGGCGGCGGCAGAGTTTTAGTATTCGGTGGCGGCGTGTTCACCTTCATAACAGTCGGTACTTTAGCGCCCTCGTGCCTTTGTCCAGGATTTAGTGGTCTTGCAACTGCGTTGACACTACCACCTCAGCTTCATTTGTTGCTAATATTAAATAGACACGTGGCGCAAAGTATTGATAACCAATTGGTTAAGAAAACTGTTATTACTTACACGGTGATCAATTTAGTTACGACTGCATGGACAATTTGGTCTCTACTGATGTGAATAGCTAATACCCAACTGGCAGCAACTACTCTGAAAAGAGAATTGATTTCAATTTAACTAAATCTTTCAATGTACAATTATGAAGCGATGTAGAAGAAATGTGTCTCGTCCTGTCCTACGTACCGATGGATGTTTACATTGAAAACAATGAATCCTCCTACACGAATTAAAAAACAACAAAATTAAAACAAAACGAATGTTCAACAGTTACCTATGATTGTTTGCTGCATCTGAAATTACATTATTTTGTAAAAAAAAAAACTATAGCCTAAAATAAAGCGATGACTCTCGTGTTATTTATTCATTGTTATTCATATTTCCATTACTAATTAAAGTCAATGTGTGAGTTAATTTTTCGTGTTGTAAGTACTCCCCTAGCACAACCATGAGTGAATTCAATAAAACTTTCGATGGTAATCCTTTTATTTTTTTAATAAAAATGTGAATTTTATTACCATCGAAAGTTGTATACCACAATTTAAAAATTGTATACCTCTCAATTATCGTTGCTCCCCACCACGACATGATATATCTCTAGTACCACCATGGATTTTCAACCGGCATAGAAATTGAAGACATTACTGGTAAATTGTCGTAAGTTGTTGCAAAAGTGAAAAGTCTTTGCTATCTGTAAGCCTGTAGCCAAATTGATGGCTGGTTATGATGCCATTTTCTGCTAGAATGGTAGGAGTCGCCGAAAGAGGACCTTTTCATAAATTTTGGATAGTGTCGGGAGCAAACGTATTGGTCTATAGGCTGTTACGTCACTTGGTGGTTCTCTATCTTTATAAATCATGATTATTTTTGATATTTCCATACTGTAGGGAAATGCTGGACTCTTAATATCCCATTACAAACTGTAGTGATGTAAATAATGGATATTCCGGGCAATTTCCTAACAATTTCTTTAGTTATTTAGTCAATGCACTCATGGTCGTGCTAGAGAGTACAAAACAAATTTCCAGATCAAAGCAAGTAAGTCTCGTGATAAAAGTTTATTTACACAACAGATTCACGCTAATGGATCGTCATGATCATGAATGAACGAAATGGATTTAGTGGACCAAACGTATCCTAAATTATTTTCAGATACTGTGAATTACATCACAATTACATGCACAAACTAGACAACAACATAGAATTATTGCTATCGGATAAAGAATGTTTAATGGATCAATAAATAAAACCACAAATATTTGTATTCTCTTTTGCGCTCGTGCGCACTTTTGTCGGTTAACTAGTGTCGGCGTTATGGGAATCGCAAAATAAGTACTGAAGTTACTAGGTGATGGAGTCGGTTTATTAAAATAAATTACACGGAGGGAGATTGCCGACCGACCGATCCCAGAGATGAGGCGGTTTATTTCCAATATCCAAACCAAAATTCGCGATAAGGCAGTCATAGTGGCAGTCGCTGTGACGCGACGACCAGCGCTAGTCGTTTCGCGCGTGGATTTTGAAACGCCTTTCAATCTACTGTCCCGTACGGTATAGACTTAAAAAAAAACAAGTGACATTGACGTTGACAACTTGACAGGTAACCTGTTTTTGTATTTGTAATTTTGTGGAAAAAATATTGATTTATTACGTTCAATATTTTCAGCAAAAATATATACCTATACGGGATTTGGTTTAACAATATGATTGGTTCTCGAGATTATGTGTAATAAAAGTTATCAGTCGATACAAACAATCATTCCGTGTGCAGTGTATTCGTAGTTTCAGTCACTATTGTTTTTATCGGTAAAAAGGTAATGTTTATGTTATGTTTACGATATGAATCGTGTTTAAAAAGTTTTAGTACAACCTTCATTAAGAACTATTTACCATTTTACATTAAAATTTTAGATAAACAATAAAGTCGCTAAAATAGAGGCAATACTTAAAAAAAAAAATATTTAAACGTAAGTCTGTTGGCAATGACATTAATATTAGTGTAGGTAAGGTTGTTATAAATAAATAAATAAATAAATAAAATAAATACAAGTTATAATAAAAAGGTTGTGGATAGATATCCTAATGAAGACATGATTGGTTAACCTACTACATACTGGTGTCTTCCTGTTATTCAAGGTAGTTTAGTAAGTAGTGTGACAAGGTTTACTCTATGTCATGTTAATGATGTGCTAAAACAAACAGAATCACATGATTCTCGTGGCAATAAAAGCTATTTTTGGACAGATAAATAATATTGACCCCCATTCTTGTAGTTTTTTTTGTATTATAATTTTTTCCTGTTTTTATAATCCTGTGGGAATTATACACGAAATTAAAGATTTAATTGTTATAAAAAACTAATAGTTCAATGTTAGTATGATTGTGACATTACCACTAATCTAATTATTCTTTATCATGCTAGCATTAGAAAAAGTTTTTTAAATGGGGAAATATATAGTATTATATCCAGTACACACCTTGAATACTTTGTGATATTAGGAGATAAAGAATGTTGTAGTTTTTCCATTAATTTGGTGGATTACATTTCCTATGAATTGTAACAAATAATATAAGGAGTTACAAAGTAAATATATACATATATTTTATGGAATTACAAATTTGTTCAGATCAATTTCAGAAGAATCTGCAGACAAAGTAATGATTGATACAAAAACAACAATACAATTCAATTTTTGTCTCCAATGTGGACTACATTGTCATACTCTTGCTTGTATCCCAATTTATTTGGGGTAGTTTTAGAATGTCTTTTTCCGTAGGTACTTCTGTATAAGTCTCTAATCTCTGTAACTGCAAAGTTTCCGTTTGAGCTAAAATCTATACTTATATGATAAGGTGTATTCCCTATTTAGTTTGTATGTAGGAACTTTGGAACTAATGATCCAATGCAATTTTGTTTTCATTGATAGAAAGATACATTAGTTAGTGTGCTACTATGCTATAAATTATATTTATATCATGCATATTAACCAATCTTTTACAATTTATGTAGACAAAGTCGCAGGCGAAGTGCTAGTAAAATAATGTGAAACATTATACACAATACACTACAATTATACATATTTTAAATGAAACTAATAATGAAAATCATGAAAAACTAAGTAAAAATGATAATGTTGAGCAATTTCTAAAAATATTTTAGAAAAGTTTAAAAAATTTATTTCTGTCTGTTACATCTGGTGTTACAAACTGTCCAAGTAACTTAGCTGGACTAAATCACAATAAAACTTATCAAGAGCCTTATTATGAAGTCCTTTGAGAACTAACCGCTACCACCCACAGATAAAACTTACAATCAATACTCCACGAAAAAAACATATTAGAATTGTGTTTCTGACTGTACTAAGGTCTGTTGAAGGAAATTCGGTTTCCCTTTCCTTCCTGCTCTGCGAAATCCTATATAGGATATCATATTTAATAGTAAATGCGTCAAATCATAATAGATTCTTATCAGCAATAATCTAAGAGCTATATAAGTTGTGGGTTCGAACCCAGGCAAGTGTTGTTAACTTTGTATAATTTATTTCACCTCCACTGGTCTCAAAACGGTGAAGGAAATCATTGTGAGGGAACCGGCATGTCCTAGAACCAAAAATTCGAAGACATGTGACATCTAGCAACCTGCATTGGGGCCGTATGGTGGTTTATAGTCCATACCCTCTCATAGATAGGAGGCCTGGAGTCCCATCAGTGGGAACATTATAGGCTGATTATGCTATGCTATGCTAAGGCTAAGACTCTAACATAGCAACAGCCTCTTCTCTGAAATCACGTTACCCAAGGTGATAATTCGGTCAAGTTGGTAAAACAGTGACTCATCGTGAGTTCGACAGTTAACTTTTATTTTTCACCGTGTGACTAATCACACGATGAAGACGACGAGTTCCACCCAAGAGACCAAGTTAACTTGGTGTCTTGGCTTTACATGCTGTCAAGAAATATCTCTCAGGCATGCTGGTTTGGGCTGCGGGTTGTTCGAGAGGCACCGCGGCCTCGAACTCAAAGGGCTAAGAAAGAACATGGGTGGCTTTTAATCTGTAGAAGTCTGACACTCCCTACCGCTCCGTCCAGAACGGGAGGAGTCATCTGTTGATTTCCCACCCTACAAATCTAATACTAATTAAAAAAAAAGTTTCCTCACGACGTTTTATTTCACCGAAGCAAGTGCAAAAAATTAGAGGTGCGTGTCTCGGGATCGAACTCGAGTCCTATGACTTGGCAGTCAGACGGTCACATCACTAGCCTATCGCTGCTCAAATGGTTGTCAAATATGTCATCGTTTATCAAAGGACGTTGTCAATTTTTCGATAGCATCCTATTCATTAGGTACTGAAGTACCAGTTAAGTAGGTGCATTACTAAATATGCTATTATAACTTATGTAAACAAATATATAGTAGTACTAAAAGGTATAGTAATGAATATGTCGGCCTCGTTGGTATAGCGGTTGCATGCAAACAAATGCAGAGAATCATGGATTGGATTCCGAGGTCGGCCAAAGTGTTATTGGGTTTTTCCTTCAGGAATTTCTCAATGGTAGCCACAGTGGGTTAATAATTCCCCAGAATTTGAAAAACACCACTGGATCTCATTATAAGATCAATAAGCTGCACGCTGCGTTGTCGATCCGCACGGCTCCACAACGTACCGTTAACGCATCGGGAGGCATCTGTTTCTTCCCGTCGGGGCTGCGGGTTGTTCGAAAGAGATACCGCAGTCTCGGACACAAAGGACATCTGTTTCTTCAACTGGGTTTGCCAATAAGGCATGTCTTGTTTTTGCAAATAGTGCATAATCCTTTTTCGTAGTGTCGTAAATTCTCTCGATTAAATTCTAATAGGCTTCAACCGGAACTCTGCCAACTCGACGGCGTTGATGGTGGTGGTGCTTTTAACCCTCGAAGTCATTTTCTACGAAGTGTACCGCGACGGTCTCTGGCTATGACAGGGCTCCACATAGTAGCTATTTAGACCTCGACTCATTGCGCATACGGCGGATGTGGCTAGTCCCTCTATAACTTAACGGCTTTTTGAGCAACGTCAGTTATTTGTGTTTTGGTGCGCATTAACATAACGACTCGGATACTACGGTCCATTGCCTGTTGGTAAACTCCTGTGTGGACTTTTCACGTTTGAAGAGAACGAATAGTAGCCAGCTGGACTAAACCCAGTGGTTCCCATTACTCCTGGGTCAAAAGAAATGGTAGACATAGGGAGAGGTCTTGCCCAGCTGTGTGATGTCGCAGGTTTACAATAATCAGTTAAAAATCAAGTGTACTTTACTCAAATTAAGAGGAGAAGTAAAAAAGTAAGTCCCAAAAAGACAGTCCCCAAAAGCCAGACCTTCGCCAGTAACCGTCAAACCAAGAAGCATACTAATAAACATAACCCTAGACCGAATCTAATAGTCTGAATTTAATACAGTTACAGCAATTTTCAATTCTTTGACCCGTCGCCGATTACCATAATATTAATGGTACGGTTGCCCCATATCCACAAATTATGTGCAGTTTTTGGATGGCGCCCAACAGCATTGCTTATGAAATATATTTGATTTTGATCCTTCCTCTAAAGGCATTTTTCACATAACACACTCAATAGAGCAGGAATACAGAGTACCGGGCTCGGCCGACATTAGTGGCAAGTCCAGTTGGCCTCTTATTCTATTAAAACTGCGTCCGCTAGGTCAGCTCAAGATTGAAAATGGTACAACCGACGCGGCTTGCAGCTGACTGTACTTAAACCCCAAAATATTTTTTTTATAAATTGTATTATTTTTGCACAGCATAAGCATAGCATAATCATATCATCCCACTATTGGGACACAGGTGTCAGGTGGCTGTTGTGCCTTCTCTCTCTAGGAGTGGGCAGTATTCCACGAAGACGCATGTCTTCGAATTTTTGCTTCTGGGACATGTACATCACGATGTTTCAAAATTGTGTGTTTGTGAACATTGAAAGATATTTATTATTTTTCAGCATGGGCAACACAAGTAAAAAGTTGGCGGCAAAATGCACGCTCCTTACGAAAGAGGAGCAAAAAGACGTGGCGGTGACTTTCCGAGCGGCCAGCAAGAATTCCGACAAAATAAAAGAGGAGGACCTCATCGTGAGTGGCAAATTAGACGCAGTGTTGCTAGAAGTGTGTTCATTTTCCTTTATTATTTTTGGTTTAGTACCCGTTTGGTTGGTGATTAGACTGACAGTGTTGCCATTGTAACGGCAATGGTTTCTACTCTAAATACCTATAGAAACGTTGATGCATATTCGGAAGAATTCCGGGTGGAAGAACTATTAAAAGCGAGCCACAAATTAAAATTAAGTATTTACGACAATCTTCTAATACTTTTCGGAACTTAAACTCACTTAAAACCATGTTTCGATACGTATCGTAGAAAGCGGTCTCAATATTTTTTTAAAAGAGATTTTTCATAATATTATCTCATCACCAACCAAACCTCTTTTTACATACAAGAAGTCTGTGAGTAAAAAGTTTTTACACAAACTTTTATACGTATTACATTCGTAATGTATTTAATCAGATCATCAATGTACCCATACGGTCCAAAAATATTCACATAAACTAAGCTTTATCTTAGGTGTGAAAAGCCTGAGTCAGCTTACTGAAGAGAAACTTGAGTCTTTCGTTGATATAGTGCTGGACCTGGTTCTTTTGGCGCGTTGCTTTAGTCGGCCATCTTACTTTTTCGATTTTCTGATTTAATTGCCAAAGACAACTTTTTTTTTTTGGCTGGTGGAAAATCATCATATTACCCCTCCCGCTCTTGGGCAGAGCGAAAGGGAGTGTCAGACTTCTACTGACTAAAACCACCAATGTTCCTTCTTAGCCCTATATGTCGTGGCCGCGGTAACTTATGAACAACCCGCAGCCCCTACGGGCGCCACAGACAACTTTACAATCTTTTACCAGCAAGCGCCAAAATAACCACTATAGCTGACGGTGATAGATTCAGTCATAGTGACTAATATTTTGTTTTTGTCCAATAATATTTGACTAACAAATACTCGTATTTATTAAAAATACTAATTCGATGTAGGTAAACTTCTTTGGATGATTTACGTCTCCGGGCGAATATTTTTAAGATTGCTATATGACTCTCCGTCCGTTTTATTGTCCATGCTGATACAAATGCTTCGACAGGTGAACTCAAATCTGTGAGATACTTTCCTCAGAAGTCCACCTCGGACACTTATCTGCAAGGTCTTGGTTATGGTTTAGTACTAGACCATTTGACAGTTAATTGATGGACACTATGATAGCCACTGACATTTAAAAAGATACGCAATAGCCCTTCATAAAATCACGCCTACGTTTCTTGGGCCTGCCTCGGTTACGAAATTAAATTGTGATGGCCGTCTTCAGGCACCGTACTGTGTGACTATCTTTGCACACCCTGTCCAGCCTCATCCTAGAAACGTGATTTATTTCGTTATAAAAATCTTAAAATTTTTATAACCCCCGTATGAGTACATTGGTCGTAAGAAAATACAATACTTCAAGTAACTTCATGTAGTAAAAATTTAAGAATAAGTTATAGTTTTGTCCCATGTTGTATTCATAATAATAACAAAGTTTTTAATTTCGTTTATTTGTCCCATTTTAGTAGCTTTTGATTTTTTTGTATGGTGATGGTATAATTTTGTTACTAGTAATATTATATTTTATTTTATTTCAGATTTTTATATTTAATTTTGAGAATAGGCCTTGCCTGTTTTAAACTATTTTGCGAGCACTTTAGTCTATTTTTTAAGTTTATCTATGTTATATTATGTCAAACTAGGACCTAATTTTTTAAATTTTTTTAATTAAAAATTTAACGTCTTACTTTTTTAAAGTCAGTTTTAAAATTATATGCATGTATTTTAGCACGTTTTTTTACACCATTAATTTGTCTGCTTGTTAAATTGTTAAGCACATAGCACATGTTTGAGTTTCGTCTCTTTTATTTTGATTTTCATGTCATGAAAACTTACCTCTTATTCTATTTAATAGCTTCCGTCTATTAGAACAATTATATTTAAACATTTTAGACTAAGGGCCTATTTAACGATGTCCAAATAGCTACTATTTGCCGAATAAATTAAAAAATGGAACAGAATTTGTATGAAATTAATAATATAATAATAATAATATTCCACAACTATCACACAACGCCATCTAGTCCCAAGCTAAGCAGAGCTTGTGTTATGGGTACTAGACAACTGATAAACATACTTATATGTATATTTCTAAATACATACATATTATAGATAAATTACACCCAGACACAGAACAAATGATCGTGCTCATCACACAAACATTTGTCCTGGGTGGGAATCGAACCCACGACCTCCGGCATAGCAGTTAGGGTCACTAACCACTAGACCAACAGGCCAATCAAATTACCTGCCAAGTAAGTTAACGGGAACTTAATCGTAGGTGGTGAAGCAGGCCTTTACTTTAAAAAAGTGTCGACTAGCCTATTGATACGGCTAAGTGAAGATTTCTTTAAATCAGAAATTATCTTTGAGACGACAATCTTTGATAATGCATAATTGATCGTGCTACTTGCAAAACCGAGTCTTAAGGACCATTTTTGGTCTTATTAGGCCGACGAGACATCTTAAACAAACAAAATATATTCTCAATCTTAATCAGAAGTCTGGCAACTTTAATTTGCTGCTAAATTCTCTTAGTTTTCTATTATTAATCTCAGAAACCGGGCACAGGACTTCGTTTCATACGTTCTCTATATCAATATCAACTATACTCACATACTCAAAACGTACCTACTCCACATTTCAATGGCCCAATAATCACGAGTGTATGGTCTCGCAGTCTAATTCCGTTGGTCAACCATTAAGTGAACGAGCTGGCGACCTGTCAAAACTGTAATTATTAGTTATTGTGCTACTGTTTATCGCTTGGTGACTGTGGTTAAGTAGTTGTACTCACGTCGTTGTAAGTGTGTAGGTAGGGAAATAGTAAGTGTTTTGGTTATTTTAGACAGTATGTACCAACAGGTATAAACCTCTACATGTTACGCCAAAACACCTGCAGGGCTATTGCGTATCTTTTACATGACAGTGGCTATCATATAGTGTACATCAATTAATGTCAAATGGTTCCATTTTGTACTAACCCATAACCAATTTGACAGTTAATCCATGGACAATATGATAGCCACTGTCATATAAAAGATACGCAATAGCTCTGCTGGTCCTCAACCTTTGTTTCTTAATTTTATGTGTCTTATAGACAATCTAATTTTCATAGACCTTTCAAGAGGAAATAGGTCCAAAAATAATACAGGCTAAAAATGGGTCATCTTTTGCCATTTTTAGAGAGTGATATTTTCTTTACATATTAGTTGCTGAAAAAAATAATAGGGTCGTGTCTACAATAGGGATGTTAACAAAAAAAATCTAATAGGTTCGTCATATAGATTACCAAAAAAATATTGCACACTTATTTTTTTCTTTTTTCACGTAAGCAAACAATGCCGACGATACAGCGCTTTGAAAACTCGTGTGACGGCATACTCTAAGACATAAGTATGACATTTTTTAGCGGTCAGTAACGTCACCTACACCCACTCAAATCTTTGACGCGTTTTATCTTCGTCAATTTTTATTGATTTGATAAAACAAAAATACGTATCCAATGTTTTTCGATAACCTAACAGACGGACTAAATTAGGATCACCTTTTTTTAAGTCAGTAAACATCCCTATAGACCAGCTTGGTTATATAAAAACAAAGATTGCTCTGGAGACATTATTCGGGAAGAAAAAGAAGAGGAATATATTTGTATGGGGAATTCGCAGCTCATGTTCCTCAAATACTTCAGCTACCATGACTTAAATTGTCTTAAATCTATTTCCCGGATGCACCAACAATATTTACTGCACAATAATTCGTATCAATGCAACGTTCCGATTCACGCCCACCCCCAGTTGGCTTATGTCGTCAATTTATCAGTCAGTCGTACAAACAAACCGTCTCGATTTATAGACGAAATAGTGGGAAACAATAATTTAACTGTTTACGTAATTTAAGGATTATTTAGCGTTGAATATACCTACGGATAGTTGTACATTCAAGCTTAAGGTGGAAGCTCACATCTGGCCCGCGAAATTCTAATTTTCTTACGTTTTTGGCAATTTGCAGGCCAGTGCTTGGTTGTATGTTTATGAAAATTTGATTTGCGACTGTAAGACGTATGAAGTTACCGAATTATAACCATCAAAATTATCAATACAACCCTCCAAGTTCATTTTCATGTCAAGATTGATTTTTGCATGTAAAAGTCATTCTTTAGTAATTTAGTCGTCGTTCTTTAGTAGTTAGTAATTTTGATGGCCTACCCTTAACGCAAACGAAGGGCACTTGATCTTCCCACCACTGCGATCATTTTTTAATTCTAGATTATACCTGGGAACCCCCTAGTTACGGAGGTTCAAAGTTCCAAATTTTGCACAGCTGTTTTTGTAAATACTAGTTTTTCAGGTTATAACGTTACTTAAATTACCTCCATGACCCGTTTACTATTCAAAGCATCCACTGGCACAATGTTTTAAGAGTGCTACCAAGAGTTTAAAAAAAAAAATGCGTAGGCGTACTTAGTTTGATGTACGTTAATTTACACCCTGTATAGATCATTGGCAGTCGTTACAGCCTTTTTTTTTTTTTTGGCGGGTTTAAAATCATCGAATAACCCCTTCCGCTCTTGGGCAGAGCGAAAGGGACTGTCAGACTTCTACTGACTAAAAACCACCCATGTTCCTTCTTCGCCTATGTCGAGGCCGCGATAACCAGTGTACAACCCGCGGCCCAGTCGTTACAGCCTTTTTTTTTTTTTTTTTTGGTGGGTGTAAAATCATCGAATAACCCCTCCCGCTCTTGGGTAGAGCGAAAGGGGTGTCAGACTTCTACTGACTAAAAACCACCCATGTTCCTTCTTCGCCCTCTATGTCGAGGCTGCGATAACCGTTGGACTACCCGCGGCCCCGACAGGCGTCGGCCCTTTCGGGCCCCTCCCATGTTGCTGACATCTCTTTGAGGCGCGCGTGGAACACGAACGCGCCGTCGACACGGCCTGTTTTCGTCGTCAGACGGACGGACGGCGAGTTAGCCCATCACTCACCGTCCACAGGCCCGCGTCTACGGCGGCCGGAGGTCATCGCGGGACCCCCGACGCCCGGAGCGCCTCCCGCGGCGGCTGGGACGAGAGGTTCTCTCCCTCTCGCGTTCCGCCACCTCCCTCGCCAGCATCACTGCTTCGCAGAAGGAGGCGACGGCGTCCCATTCCTCCTCGCCCCGGACCATGGCTTGCACCAGGGCCGGGCGCGAGAGGTCGCCGCCGCCGATCGCCGCTACGAGAACACGGCGGGGCTCCGCCCAAGCGGGGCACACCTCCACTGTGTGCTCCACCGTGTCCTCCGGCCGATCCTCACAATGGTGGCATCCGGGCGTTTCCTCCCGCCTGATTCGGTGCCTCCCGAAACAACCGTGTCCGGTGAGGACCTGCGTCAGACGGAAGGTAAGGGCGCCGTGGCGCCTCTCAAGCCACTCCTCAAAGAGGGGCTTACCGCCACTATCATGGCGTGCCCTGCACGGGGTTGCGACAGTCGCTGTCTCCATGTCGCCATGAGGTCGCACCGGAGGTCTGTCCGCCGCGCAGCAATTTGCCGCGGCAGCGGAGTGACCCCCCGGCGCAGCGCCTCCGCGCGCCATTGATGCAGGCGTAACCCCAATGGGTTACCTGTCTAAAGTAACGGCCACGGAGATTGGATGATGGCAATAGGAGAGAGCATTGAGAGCAGCGGTGGCCCAGTGGTGGCGGCCCTGACTTAGGAACAGTAAGTCGTGGGTTCGACCCAGGCAGACGGATTAGGTACTTTGTGTAATTTATTTCATCACCACTGCTCTAAAAACGGTGAAGGAAAACATCGTGAGGAAAACGGCATGTCTTAGAATAAAAAAAAATCGAAGACGTGACATCTACCAATCCGCACTGGGCCCGCGTGGTAGACTATAGCCGATCCTTCTCATAGAGAGGAGGCCAGAGTCCCTGCAGTGGGAACATTTATAGGCCGATGATGAGGATGGCAATAGGCCTGCTTATATGGCATAATGGCCATGATGGGACTAAAACATAACTGGCAATTTTTTTTTGTTTTAAACGTTTCCCCACACTAGGAATTTCTCCTGTATCGTGGGTGCGTTCACAAACACTTAAACTCACATACACAAATACCCAGACCCGGAACAACTATCTATAGGTCGTGCAAATATTTGTTCCGTGCGGGGATCGAACCCGCGACACGCAGCGCAGCAGTCCATTGCTTGAGCCACTGCGACAACCGTGCCGTCAAAATGTCGGTTTCCTTGTAGTTGACTTATTTCGCCAGTTATATGGTGGTTAGGCAAAGGTGTATGTTGGTAGGTGTGGGTGGGTTTGGTGCTTTGCCTAAAACTACGTGGCGTGGCTGGCGGGATGTTAGGAAGGAAAATTTCTTGAATGAATAGTATTTTTAATCTAGTCATTCTACTCTTGTGAGCTGAAGATAAGAATTATAATAATAACTATCAAGATATGAGATGTACTTACTCTCTTATCAACTTGTGCAATGTGTGTGAGTCACTCTATTGAGCAAAATCGGCTGTTTTTGGTAACAGTGCTTCTAATAAAAACCAGTATAAGCTGATCTCTTATTGTACGGGAAATCTATGCAAAGCAAGGCTATTTTAAACTGGTTAGGTATCCATGTGTACAACCAACAGCACCAATACTTATGTATACACTAAGCAACGTTTAGAAGCAATTTTTGTTCACTATATTGATTTAATTTTCATTTTACGTTACGAAACTAACATTTTGAAACTCATGTTAACATTGAGTAGGTCACATATCAAAGTTACAATCGTAATTTCACCAGAAATTCGCGTTTTTACTTTGCCTAGTATTTACATATTTTACGTACAAGCTTTTGCCTGAGGCGTGTATGTTGGAAATATCCCTTAGGGGTTAGTATCCCTTAGGGGTTGAGTATCGAAAAATCCTTGCCTACATTTTAAAGGGAACCGCTGTTCAATTCCCGCTTTCTAAGTCCAAGGGTTTGCGCTGGGCATGAGCATGAGTCTGTCAGTCACGACTTCTAGCTGTTGCCAGCGGTTTCGCCCGCTACTTACAACTCGAAAATTACCCCACGGGAAAATAAAATCGGGATAAAAACTATCCTATGTGTTAATACAGGTTATAAACTATCTGTGTACCAAATTTTATCCAAATCCGTTCAGTAGTTTTTGCGTGAAAGAGTAACAAACATACACACTCACACACTTTCGCCTTTATAATGTTAGTGTGATATGTGATAGATAATGCTTGTACCTACATACCCTTATTTAAACCAAGATAAGCGGTACTGAAGAACATAAGGTCATGTTTTAGATTCGGACCAGGGCCTGCAGTCTGTACAAAGATAGCGATCGCTTTACGACAAAATTCGGTCGCAAAGCTATAACGATGCGGATTTAAGTTGGTAGCTAATACCGGCGGGCCGCGTCCGGCTCACGTCCACCTTTAATCCGCATCGTTATAGCTTTGCGACCGAATTTTGTCGTAAAGCGATCGCTATCTTTGTACAGACTGCAGGCCCAGGAAGGCAGTGTTATTTGGCTGCCATCAGGTATTTCTCAGAAGTGGATCGGAGTCAGTAGGTACCTGATTGATAGCACCAGGCTGTCTGCTGATGTGGATGTTTTAAATAATAGGAATGTTTACTGACATAAAAAAAATCGATTCTAATTAGTCCGTCTTTTAGATTATCGAAAAATATTGAAAACGTATTATTTTGTTTTATCAAATCAATAAAAATTGGCGAAGATAAAACACGTCAAAGATTTGAGTGGGGTTTTGTAACGTCACTGACCGGTAAAAAATGCCATAGTAATGTCTTAGAAAATGACGTCACACGACTTTTCAAAGCACTGTATCGTCTTCATTGTTTGTTTACGTGAAAAAAGAAAAAATACGTGGCCAATATTTTTTGGAAATCTATCTGACGGCCTAATATTTTTTTGTTGTTAACTACCGTATTCTGCATATCCCCTTGGGGATTACAGGCGTGATGGTGGACAGGTATTATGTTAGGTTAGATCAGGATATTTTACAGAAGTGTAGAAGGACAGGTCCCTAGTACTAGCAACCCACGTGCGTGTATGACCAGATGTAAGATTGTGGACGAGACAAAAGGAGTACCGTATTTAAGTATCGTAGCAGGTGGCGTTCTGTGGTTTCTGCCTACCCCCATGAGAAAAGGGCGTGAGTTTATGTATGTAGAGCTGCTTACAATGTATAAAGGGTGTAAAAGTACCCTTAACGCAAACGAAGGGCACTTGTTCTTCCGACCACTGCGATTTTTTTGTTCTAGACCATACCTGGGAACCCCCTAGTTACGGAGATATTGGGGGTCAAAGTTCCATATTTTGCACAGCTGTTTTTTGTAAATACTAGTTTTTTCAGGTAACTTTACTTAAATTACCTCCATGGCCCTTTTACTATTCAAAGCATCCACTAGCATAATGTTTTAAGAGTGCTACATTGAGTTTTACCGTAAAATAAGGTTTTTGACCCAAAAAAAAAGTCGTTTCCCAAAAACATTTTGCGTAGAGGTACTTAGTTTGATGTACAGAATGCTTGGTTGACGTATGTGTGAAGGGTTAATTTACACCCTGTATGCAAGTCTTTCTTTTTATAAATAAATGCAGCTCGAAAACAACAACTTCCAGCATTTCGTATAATACTTAGAAACATTAAATATTTTGTAATATTTACACTAACGCCCCACGTGTTGATTTATTTCGCGTTACAAGTTTACATTATATTTTATCGATATTTTGAGTCGTAAGTCACGAGCTTATTGTTATGTTTTATTTATTTTACTGCCAAGAAATAAAACTGGCTAAGTGCAAGTCGGAGTTGCACATGAAGGGTTCCGTACCATCGTAGTAGGGAAGCCCCCACACAGATTGGGCAAAAAATTATAAACTTAATTACTTATATCCTTATAACTTACTAGCGAACGTCACGCGGTTTCACCCGCGTAGTTCTTGTTCCCGTGGGAATACAGGGATAAAAAGAAGCCTATGTCACCCGGGGAAAGTGTAGCTTCCCAACGGTGAAAAAATTTTTCAAATCGGTCCAGTAGTTTCGGAGCCTATTCGTTACAAACAAAAAAACAAATCTTTATAATATTAGTGTAGATTTTTACAGACTTTGATACAGCATCGATAAAAACATTTTAATTATTACACGCGCTTTATATTAAAAACAAATGAATAGCAAAAACAATTACGAGTTCTTCCTCTTTGTTTTTCGCGTGGCTAGTTCCTAAACTGGTACAGACTTTTCTAGGTGCCTTTAGGCGCCTGTCATCCTTTCGGGGTTGCAGTTTGTCCGAAAGAGATACCGCGGCCCGGGACACAAAGGCTTAAGAAGGAACATGAGCGGTCTTAGTCGTTAGAAGTCTGACACTCCCTTCCGCTTTGCCCAGAGCGGAAGGAGTCATTTTAATGATTTCTCAAACATCCAAATAAAAAGGTATGCGCCATTTAATTACGAGTTCACACTTCTTCAAACCCAGATAACATAGTTTTAGGTAAGTAGTCAATAAATCATCACACCATATTAATAAGGAAGCAGTAAACTTACTCTGGCAGCCAAAAGCGTGTTGTATTCGAAATAGTAACGTAACTACGTAAACAAAGAATTGTAAATAGCCTAATGGCTAAGTCGGACGGGTGAGTCGTAAATGAGTTTGGGCCAGTGAAATAGCAGCATGTTTGGCGAAATTTAGTGAGAACGTTATGAAATGAGTAGCCGTTTAGGATACCGAGGCGTGCCCTAGTTCATTGGTTATAATCAGGTTGGAGATCCTTTCACGATTGTAATACAATAAAACAGAGCGACAAAAAAAATACCTTGTTGAAAAGACTATAAAACCCGTCTGAAAAAACTGAAAAGCAACAAACAATTGTATTAACAAGTATTACTATGTCGTGCTAGAGATCCGCCATTTTGGGCAATTTTTCAAAGGTTTTGGCCGTCTACGAAACCGTAGTTTCGTAACTGGTTTCGATGAAAGAATGATTTGTCCTTGTATGTAACTAGTTTCGATGGAGGATATATTTGTCTTTGTACGAAACCACGGTTACGTACAAGGAATTTTTGCAAAAATATGAAATTTTACTAGTTACGAACAAGGAATAATAGTTCTTTTATCGAAACTAGCGATTTATGTCATATGTTATTGACAAATGTCAATCTGCAAATTTCCAAAAAAAATACTGGGTGTAAACCGACCCTTTACGAAGGTGCCAACCAAGCATTATGAACATCATACTGAGTACTCCTACGAAAAATGATTGCTGGGATACGACATTTTTTTTGGGCCAAAAATCACATTTTAGAGTAAAAAAAAATTGGAAGCATCCAGACCAATCGGAGAGGTCGATCATCTTCCCAGACACACACAACGTGTAGCTACGTATGAGTAATAAGATCATAACTCTGTCAATTATGAACCGATTTTCAAAATTATTTTATTATTCGACAGAGTATAATCCGCGTTCTCACTAGGGCCGCGTGGCTACTTGAGACGCGGCCGTGCCCCGTGAGTGTGGGACGGTTGTCGGTCTACTTCAAAGAAAGCTGTGTGGCTCTGGGTAATCGGTCAGTGCACTAGTGCCATAACATAATGTACTTAAAAAAAAAACTATGAAATTATTTTTTTATGTATTTTAATACAGACTTACCTACTTTCAATAATTACAAGGAGAAGGTCAGTTCAGTAGACAGCCAACGCTCTACTGAACTACCTCAATCCCCAAAATAATTCCTCCATGGAAACTAGCTACGTACAAGGACAAATCATTCCTTCATCGAAACCTTAACTGTAAATTCTTTGTACGTAACCATTGTACATAACCGTGGTTTCGTACAAAGACAAATATATCCTCCATCGAAACTAGTTACGTACAAGGACAAATCATTCCTTCATCGAAACCAGTTACGAAACTACGGTTTCGTAGACGGCCGAAACCTTACTGTCGAAATCCATTCACTACAGAATGGATTTCGACAGTTAAGTTACCGAGGTAATAAATAAATTCTCAAATAAATATACATTCATACAAAATACGCGCGTAAACAAAGCCCTTCCTTGGCAGTCAGGTAAAAAATAAACTACATTTATTGCGCTAAGCTGTATTGCTCTAAAAAAACACGAAATGTAGAGGGAAAAATATGCGTCATAAGTAACAACGCAAAACGGCTATTGCTCAGCAAAATGCTGGAATATCCCCGTTCTGAAACTATATCCATCGCAATCAAGCAAACATTCCTCTTCACAAAACAGGCTTATCTAGATATTTTTTACTAAACATTCATAAAGAGTGTGCATGTTCTACTAAGTTTATAGGTAATAGCCGGTAACGTTCAGAAATGATTTACACCTCACTAACCCGCTGTTTACGTGTAAACTGTTAGAAATAGAAGTTGTATAGTGTTCGTGTTGAATGGCTTGTGAAATGGTTGGACCTAGTCGGGTTTATTTGTTTGTTGTCTGGTTTGGTGAACTCGGTAATGGAGTTGAGGAAAACACACGTTACATAATGGTGTAACCGTCCGAAATGTAACCGTCTGGCTAACGTCTAGTTAACTTTCCCGTCTCAATTTGCTGTGCCAATGTCTTTTTGTTTGCACTGAATTTTGCTTCCCTTGGCCGCAACTCAAATGATACAGAGGAGGCAGATTGTAGGAGAGAGGCAGGAGGAACCTCGTGGTTAAATTATAACAGCATTATATTACTAAGTTTTCTCCGCGCAACTGAAAAAAAATAATTAAAAAACCGTTGGCACCGAATATCAGTTGCAGATCTTTGACAGTCGGAGGTTGCGTGGCGCCGGATGTTACCGGCGGCGAGTGCTGTGGTGGCGTGGTGGCGAGTGCGCGGGGCTCCGGGTCGCGGGGCGGCGGTTGCGCGTTGCGGCGTGCATTCGTTGTTCCGTGATTCGAAGTCTCATGCATTCGTTGTTGCGGTGTGCGTCGCTGCGTGATTTTTTGCTTGCAGTGTTCGTCGTTGCGGGCATTCGGCGGCGGCGTGTGGTTCGGCGTGGTGGCTTTCGGAATGACGTATTGCACTCGTAGTTTTTCGTAGTTTTGTTTTATGAATTGTTCTTATGACATTCAAAAGTGCCAGTAATGGTTTAATTAAAATAAATGCTTTGAGTTTGAGTCGTTCAAGTAGACAGTAATCATAAAGTCAGAAAATCAGCCTTACGAAATGGTATCGTATTAACCTGTACCAACTGGTTTGTGGATGTCAAATGGACAGTCTCTCCATGTAAAATACTGGTATTCAGCTGCATTCTATTAGACTGGAAACCGAACCTAACATAGTTTCGAAAAGGATACTCACATGAGTTTTGTTAGTGTAAATTGGCTGAATAGGGGATCGGACAAAAAAAAAGTAATTAGTCCGTCAGATAGATCTCCAAAAAATATTGGAGACATATTTTTTCTTTTTTCACATAAAGAAAAATTGAAGTCAATAGGTACAGTGCTTCGAAAACTCGTTAACTCTTCGAAAACGTTATATGATAGTACATTTTTAACTACAAATGACGTCACAACCACATCTTATCTTCGTCAATTTTGATTAATTTGATAAAACAAAAAACACGTATCCAATATTTTTCGATATCTAACTGACGGACTAATTAGAATCATTGTTTTTTGGCTCAGTCCGATCCCCTATTAACAGCGCCACAAAAAAAAATACCAAACATCTAAAATGTGTGATTCAAAGATGCATTTGTGATTTTGTCCTTGATAGTTGCTATTAATATTTAAAACTCAACTTTTTTTGTATAGAACAAGCTTTCAAGTAATTAGGTTAGGTAAACCTTGGTGCGCGGGTGTGAGTAAACAATCTTTTGTTTCCTTTCAATAAACCGTTTCAAGTAAACTCCCTCGCACTACCATCAGCTAAGATAACTCTAAGTACAACTACATCTTACCCGAAGTAACATAACATCACGCCTGTAATCCCCATAGACTTAGGAAGAGGTGTACCCATTAGTAAACTCACAATTTTATGTATCGAGAAGATTAGTTGTATAATGTTTTCTACACACTATGTCAAAATCAAAATCAAAATATTTTTATTTCACATAGGCCTACATGGGCACTTTTAAAACGTCGGTAAAAAGGGGCACGGTTCGGTGCATTGGTCGATTCCTAAGAAGAAGAACCGGCAAGAAACTCCAAAGGTTACTCTTTTAATCTTTTAAAATCGTTTAGGTTAACAATAAGGTATAATACACACATGAAGACCATGCAGATTAATGTCTGAGATGGTCAAAGAAAGCACCACACAGATTTGAGTGGACCCGTCCAGTCAGTGCAAACATTTGTCAGTTATCGTGGAGCTCGACTTATAACTCAAGGAGCCCAACGTCACGACGAACAATACCAAAGAAAGGACATTTGGGTGGGTCACTTAAAGTATTCAAACTGCCAGACAATCGTTAAAATTTAAGAAAGACCCACATAGTCCTCACATTCACAATATCATTTTTTGAAATATTTGTCATATTAAATAATCATTTTACATTATTAAATGTAAAAAAAAACACAAACACACAAAAAAAAAAAAAATTTAACAAGTAAATATTGGTCAAAAAAAAAATATCATACTTGAAAAAGTAAACAAAGTCAGTGTATAAAAAAAAAAAACATAAAATGTCAAATTGTAAAAAAATAAAATGAATATGTATTAATTCAATAGCGTATATCCTGAAGAATATCATAAATATTTTTCTGTTTTTGTTTACTGCAGTGATTCATATACTTTAACGCATTATAAAACTCACGTTTAGCTCCTGTTATCCCCTTAAGTCCCTACACGGGATTTAAGGGGATAACAGAAGCTAGGAAGGGGTCGAGAATATTGCCATTAACCGGGCCCAAATCCAGAATCCGCGGCTGCGACTGATAAATTTCTAATGAAAAACTCAATAACACTTTACCCAATCTGGGAATCGACCCCAGGACCTCATGCATAGCAGTCGCACTTGCAACCACTAGACAAAACAGGGCAGTCTTACCCGAACGTTGCAAAAATAACCCAGCAATAGTAAATGGTGTTTTACTGGCGAATCCAGCGAGGTATTTTTGTAAATACGCGAATTCGGTTCCCTTTTAGTTTTTTTTTTGGCGGGTGGAAAATCATCAAATAACCCCTACCGCTCTTGGGCAGAGCGAAAAGGAGTGTCAGTCTTCTACTGATTAAAAACCACCCATGTTCCTTCTTAGCCCTATATGTCGAGGCCGCAGTGACTTTTGAACAAATTCATTTACGTTCAACAACATTCCTTGTATTATTAGTTATTACGTTTGCGCTGAGCTGACGAATTTTCCAATCATAGGAAGTAATGGATGAGCAGTTTCCACAAATGTGATTCAGATTGATAGAAAGGAGGTGACTTCGGAGATGACGAGCAAGTATGCAAGAAAAGCATATGCTGCACCGACCCCAAATAAATTGGACTTAGGTTTCAGTCATTAGGATTTGCCCTCCAAGTGCGGTGTCTATTAGGTTCTGTCTCTTTGTTTGATCCTATGATCCACTCAAAACGGTGAAGGAAAACATAGTGAGAAAACCGGCATGTCTTAGAACCAAAAGCTTCAAAGACATGTGACATCTACCAACCCGCACAGGGGACGCGTGCTGGATTATTGCCCATCCCTATCCTAGAGAGGAGGCCGAATGCCTGCAGTGGAAACATTAAAGGCTGATGATGATTATCCAACAAGGCTTATATGTGACGAGACGTTGGTTGGTGGCTATACGCTTTACAGTCTTGCTCATCGGCCTGAATGTCGGTCTTCTACCAATCGGTCCAAGGTCGGTACTAAGCTCCTGCGTACACTCTCTGAGAGAGAGTACAGAGAGTGAATTCTTCTTCTTCACGAAATGATCCCACCACACTGAGTACCAAATGTACGGCATACTATCCACATTTGATTGATATCCCGACGAGTCGTACTCAGCAATTCACCATGTTTATTCTGCGCATAGCCAAAGCAACTCTTTGCTGCCAGAATCTGTGTTCCCTCCCTCCTACATTTAACCCGTCTGCCTTAAAACCAAGAGTGGGCAGGCATTTTCTGGACACGCTCGTTCCATCATAAACGGATTTCGAAATAAAAAAAAACACTTTGGATCTTTTTTTCAAACCATTTCAAACACATTTAAATATCTCCATTAAACGGTAATACAAAATAAAAGCTCAGGAACAGAGCATCCCAACAATATTTAGACGCACATTTCAGCCTCATTGTTTGTAGGGCGAGTTCTTTTGACGTCACCAATCTGTTTGTCTGTCCCGAGTAATTTATTGGCAATGTCTGGGGGCGCGGCACGTGTTAGCTTCAATTTGTGATATTGATTCCTAGGGTACGAAGTCTTACTTTGTAGGTTTTCATTCTTGTTTCGTAGAGTGATTTTGGTAGATGACTCTCGTGTTGTAGGTGAGAATAGATTTAAGATTAAATTGTATGCAGGGCAATGTTTTACTTTCAATCGTGAAGGAGTGATATGGAAAATTCAATACGCAGGTCGGTGATTGCTATGTGATAACTAACTGATCAACTTTTTTAGTGATGATCTTCAGAAAAGTCATTGCGTAGCACTCGCAATCGGTGTGTGTAATATGACCAGATTCATGAATTTGGACGAGTCTAATGGAGTATGTAAGGATCGTGGCGTTCTGTGGTTTCTGCCTACCCCATGGGAAGAAGGCGTATGTTAACATACCGGTACTTCCCAAAGGGTTGGACAGGTCTCCCGTCGGGGCCGCGGGTTGTACACTAGTTACCTCGGTCTCGACATATAGGGCTAAGAAGGAACATGGGTGGTCTTTAGTCAGTAGAAGTCTGACACTCCCTTTCGCTCTGCCCAAGAGAGGGAGGGGTTATTTGATGATTTTCCACCAGCAAAAAAAAACAGGTTGGACAGGTCTATAGTAGGTGCCCCCACATTTGACCAGTTTTGTGGTGCATAATAAATTAATAATATACTCTGCACTATTTTTCATTTCTCAGAAATTTCAAATTGAAAATTACACGAACACTTAACGTTTTTATATTTGAATGTCTGGAATCTATTAACAAAGCGAACTGATGCAATTATCCGATAAACAAGAAAGTCATTATTATTAATAGCACTATTTTTCTGGCATCCATCGAGAACGTAATCATAACACGGCAAAATGTGTTTTTCCAGAATCTAGAGGAAATTTTCAATAGTTTATTTAGTAAGTAGATGAGCCAGTGCCTGGATCAATTTTCAAGTTAAGCCGCTCTACCTTAGGTTGACTGTGGATGGGTGACCACCTATTACATACCGAGTTTCCTCCGTGCTCGGAAAGCACGTTAAGCTGTAGCCAAACTCCGGGCTACTAATAAGACATTTCTAATGGAAAAACCCAAAAACACTTCCTTTTTAATTGATCAAGCGACCTAAGTAGAGTTCTTAAGGAATTTCTCAAATATATCAAGAGTCTGGGTCACAGTACGCTAGTACTGTCCCGACATTTTAATTGCCTTAATGTGGACGCCGTAAACATCACTGGCTAGCCTCGTGGTTAGTGTTGCTTATTACAGATGACTTGTTTTCAATCTGTTGTGATCAATTCTCGTTTGTATTGAGCATGAGATGAGGTCTTTGTCTCTTAATGGGGCAGTTAAAGCCATGAGTGACTGTGATAGCTACATACTTAAGGAAAGGCATAGTCGATGCTTTTTCTATCTCCATAAGACATAATATCGTTATCGTTTTCCGTTTTAATTTTAATTTGTTTCTGTTATTTATGTGATGTAATTATTATTATTGTGTTTGCTTAACTAGTGACACTCATTATCATATTATCAGTTGTTAATATGCGGATAATGTAGTGGGCTGCAATATTGTTAATTTTTTTTTTAAATTATTTTTGGTATGTCTCAACACATATTGTAGCTGTTTATTGTCCCTAAATAAATAAAATAAATATCGTTTCTCAAATCACTGATGAAGGAAGATAGATATAATATCTACTCGATTTGTTACGGAGTTCTGTACTTAATATAATAATACTAGCTGTTGCCAGCGGCTTCACCCGCTACAACTCGAAAATTATCCCACGGATCATAAAATTGGGATAAAAACTATCCTATATGTTAATCCAGGGTATAAACCTATCTACATACCAAATTTCAACCAAATCGGTCCAGCCGTTTATGCGTGAAAGAGTAACAAACATCCACACATCCATTCTCACAAACTTTCACATTTATAATATTAGTAGGATATTATAATAAAGTAGGATCTACGCTAATCGTATAAAATGAAAGATTTTTATGTTTGTAACGAATAAACTCAAAAGCTATAATATCAAAAAACCGGCCAAGTGCGAGTCAGACTCGCCCATGAAGGGTTCCGTAGCAGCAAGTAACATAATGTTAACATAATTTTTATAATTGAGTTGATTGAATGAACGGTAAATTGCGATTTACGATTTATGACGTATTAAAAAAAAATACTTACTAGATCTCGTTCAAACCAATTTTGGTTGGTAGTTTTTGTTGAGATCTACATTATATTTTTTTTTTAGAATTGTCACTCTCTTACTTTAAAAGTTAGAGGGGGGGGGACACACATTTTACCACTTTGGATGTGTCTATCTTTGAAACGATTGACTTTGAGAAAAAATGATTTTAAGAACCTCAATGTCGTTTTTGAAGACCTATCCATAGATACCCCTCATGTGTAGGTTTGATGAAAAAAAGTTTTTTTAGTTTCAATTCCATGTATGGAGAGCCCCCTCTTAATCTTATATTTTTTTATTTATATATAAAAATCAAAAAGCGGTTTACAGAATACATCTACCTGCCAAATTTCGACTGTGTAATCCTTATAGTCTCGGAATAAAATGGCTGTGACATACGGACGGACAGACGGACAGACAGACAGGCAGACAGACAGACATGACGAATCTATAAGGGTTCCGTTTTTTGCCATTTGGCTACGGAACCCTAAAAAACCGTGTGAAGCCGGGACGAGTCGCTGACGCTATACGCTAGCGGCTAGTCTATACTAATATTATAAAGAGGTACAGTTTGTGTGGTTTTAGGGGGTAATCTTTGGATTTACTGAAGTTATTTTGAAAATTCTTTCACTAATGGGAAGCTACTCTTTGCCCGACTGCTATAGGTCACAAAAACGCCTCCATGTGTTAATTTCCGTACATAAATGGAGCGAAGCCGCGGGCATCACGAATATTACTTAGGGGTGTTTGTTTCTAAGTTTGTATGTAAGAGGTAAGCTCCGGAACGAATGATCCAATGCTAAAAATTCTTTCACTGGCAGAAAGCTACATTATTCGTGCGTGCTATACCTACGCTATAAAATATATTTTTTGTCATTCATATTAGCCTTAATTAGTACAAGTGGATACTTGGCAATATTTTTTTACTAGTGATCTAGAAACAGTAAATAAAAAGATAGGCAAAAGTAAAAAAACTAGTATAATATCTTAAAAATTACCTAGTTTTAACCGATTTAAAATGACTTGCTAGACAAAGACAGCGCTATGGAAATGTGACGTCATAACTCATACCACCATTGCATAGTTACGTAGGTAGTACAAATGGTCGTTTTACGCGACAAGGATAGAAAGTGCCCCAACCAAAAACTTCTAAAGCGTGTAGCTATTACATTTTTTGATCGATTTTACTACTTTTTTGATACATCGTATTCTGTTAGTTGAAATAACATAACACTTTCGTAAATTTTTAACAGTGGTCAAGTACACAATTATTGCAGGCGAATTTGAGGGCGAGCTGCTAGTACATTCAGTGCCTAGCCTTATCTGACCCCTCATATGTATAGAGAAAAAGAGAGGAAGTGGTTTCAGAAGAGGGGTCAGGTAATGCTGAAAACTGATTGTACCTACCATATAAAACCTAGACCACATTAGCTGATTGCCCACAGATAGAGATCGAATGCGGTCATTCAATTTACAGCCAACCTCTATTAACGTAATTACTAAATAGCCACACAGTAAGAGGCCAATAAAACCTTATTTGTGTGTCGTAGAGGTACCTCTAGCTCCGTCGGGGCTGCGGGTTCTTCGGAAGAGATACCGCGGCCTTGACTCAAAGGGCTGTGGGTGGTTTTTAATCAGTAGAAGTCTGACACTCCCTACCGCTCTGCCCATAGCGGGAGGAGTTATTTGTTGATTTCCTAACCTACAAAAACCTCTAGCTAGATGATTATGCTTTACTAGTTGTTGTCTGCAGCGACCCTCGCGTATTGGCCGGAAATTAACCGACGTAAACGTTTTAAACCAACGCCTCCCAGATTGACTGATTCTATATTAGGTTTTTCCATCTGGATTTTTTTTCAGTAACAGCCATGGAGTCTGGAATTGTGCCCAGTTGATGGCAATAGACAGCCTCTTTCTAAATTTTGATGTACCACGTAACATCAGAGAACTCGACTTCCAGTCTTACCGGGTGCACCTAATAATAATAATAGGAGTCATCCTAAAGCTGTTTGGCAGCTTCATCAGTCCCTGAGTTCCCTTAACCTACCAGCTACCACCTACCACCTACTGCTGAAGGCAGTGATTCTAAAACACCTGCAGAAATTACAATGAGTCTGACAATATTATACAGTCTGCGCACAATCGTGTGAAACCTTATTTGTCCACACCCGCACTTAACCCATCTGATGAACACTTCGCTTGTGTAATCAGCAATTCCCGGCTAGCCGGAGGAACAAAAATGTCAAAACAAAAATAATAATAATAAAGTTTTTCAATTCTTAAAAAGCAACTGAATACCAGTTTCTTTTTTCAACCAAGTCCAAGGAACTCAGAAAGGCAGACGCCTTTCTGACTTCCACAGCTCAGTTGCTGGGTAGCACGATACCCCACTTGTCATGTTTACCAAGGTACCGGGAGATGTCAGTCTCGGTATGGTTACCCACCCATCGACTGACCTCGGCAAGCGTTGCTTAACCTTAAACATCGACCCGAATGGCAGTTATTATCTAGCTACGAACCCCTTCACAACTCCATATTATTATGTCTTCCCAAATTATTCGCTCAGTGTAGCGGATTTCATTAATCGGCTAAACACATCCTGATTGGTGCTCCCGTATCAAGATGTAGCGATAAATCCGGGTAGGCAGACACTGATCGAATGCCCGCCACCGATGAACGTCATCCGTGTTTATATTGTTCGACAATATGGAGGAATCTGGTAGGTGTCTGTGGGGCTGTGAAGTGGGCGGGTTGGGTAGCGGAGCGGGTTGTGGTTCTCTTCCAACGCTGCTCTGTTGCAATGACATACTTCAACGATCATGATCATCATCATTTCACCCGCAAGACGTCCACTGCTGAATATAGGCCTCTCCCAGGTGTAGGCACAGTAACCGGTCCCGTGCGTCTAGCATCCAGCGGGTCCCCGCAACCTTAACTATGTCGTCGGTCCACCTAGTGGGACGCCTTGTGCAACGCAACGTTGGAGGTCGCCACCCTAGAACTTTTCGGCCCCATACCTCAGACCTCAACGATACGACTGGTATGTTCTATAGTTTCGTTTATGAAGACTTTGCCGCATGTTACCCTTATCATAGAGTTACATAGAAACTTGTTGTTGTAGCACGGAATAAAGACCTATACCAAACACTACTTTACTGTACTTTTTATACCATTACATTATAAAATATGAAAATGGTCCGTCCATTTCCATATTTTATTAAGTAAATTGCGATGACATTCATTAAAACTCTGTTTTACACACTAATTTAATTAACAAACTAGCAATTGAGATATTACGTTCACGGTCGCTCACGCTCATAGTCCCGCGAGTTTCGTGGCCCCAAATCTAAACAATGGTAAGTATAACCATAGACTGTGCTTGAAGAAAACCATGCACAGACCATAAATATCAGATACCGACCTTAAATATTGTGAGAAAAAAATATAATGAGAATCTATGGACGCACTGATTGATCGGTTTATTTTCGCGAACAGATTTGGAATTTTTGGACATAATGTACTCTTTTCTATTTTTGGTGTTGAAAGGGGAGACGTGGAGCCCGTTTATTAATATTATTTTTATGTACCATATGTTAGCTTATCAGAAAAGTTGCCTGTGTGCAGGTTGCTCCTAAATTATCATCTTTTTCTCGTCCACAGCTGGACTTAGGCCATTTGGCATTGCCATTGGTATACCTATATGCCCCGTTTGGATCGGACAGGGGTTTTTTAAACATTGTATAGTTAAAACATCATCCAGGAATTTGTAGTAAAACTATTAAATTATATTTGCGTTGCAAGTCTCAATAAAAAAAAAACACATCAAATGTTACATGAAAGCAAGCTCGACCTGCCGATCTTTTATGAATGCGTTAAAAATGTAAGCGTCATAGTTTTTGATACTTACTATACTATAGAGCAGCAAATTATAATTCTATTCAAATTATAATTTTTAACTTGGCCAAGTGTCTACATATTTTTGCTCGCGACTGTAAATTTCAATCTCATTTACCGTTATTTTCACTGTTTCTCCACTAAAATAGCTTTCGTTAATTAGAAGTTGCGGTATGTACGACTACGAATATGTATCTTCACTCACATACTGAGGTTTGAGGAATTTTGTTTATGTTTGTTAACATCTCTGCTACGGCTTGATCGATTCGCACCGGACTTTGTTGAAAGTATCGGTGGATACCGAGTTCATCTTTTGCTTTTCAAATTCAATTAAGCAGTCAAAATTGAATCGTGTAAACAGAAGAGTGATTAGTCTTTCAATGTCGTCCATTTTTGCGTTTTTGTAATCAAGGTAAATCGGTTTCTTTGAACCGAGAAATATTCATAGTCGATCTAATTACTACTATTTCCAACATTTCCCGTGCAATTGAATCTTCATTACGATTGAAGTTAATGCTTAAGGTGAAGGCCACGAGGTAGCCCACGAAATTTGAATTTTCTTACGACGACACTGACCAGCAAATTGCAAAAAACGTAAGAATATTCGAATTTTCAATTAAGAGAACTGTATTTATATACTTTTCGCACGTAACATCCGAATAGACTGCAAGCCGGCCCCAGAATTAAAATCAAAGGGCTAATAAGGAACATGGGTGGTATTTAGTCAGTAGAAGTTTGACACTCCCTGTCGCCCAAGAGCGGGAGGGGTTATTTGATGATTTTTAACACGCCAAAAATAAAAAAAAAGAGTAGCCATCGGCGTTGGCGATATTAAAGTGGACAAGTGTGTGCGGTCGATACAGATTCAATCTCTGTTCCTTTTCTCTCATATTCCGATGGAATGGCAATCCGACACAACTGGAGAGAGATCAGACTTACGACCAACGGCTTAACGTGCTTTTTAAAGCAAGTGATATCATACCTCCAACTTTCAAACTCCGTGCTACAAAGAAAAAAGAATGTAGATACAAGTTCCGAACATTAACTGCATCAATGAAATATTTGAAGCGTTTGTTTATTTTCAATAAAAGCTGATTTTAGGCGGAACGTTATAAAATCAGTCCCACACGCATTTCTCGGTCAGTCTCGTTTTAAAATATCACAACTGGTGTAAAACAAGATGATTGGTCGAGCATTCTGTCTACTACATAATACGGCCTGCTCTCTGTCTCACTCACTCTCTCTCATAGAGGAGTACGTGTTCCAGTACTCCTAACAGTGATAACGATAAACACTTTATGCTAGGTATCTAGTTGAAAAACCTTCACTCTATACTTAAGCATCTACACCCTGAACGAAGCAAACATGAAAACCACAATAAACACACCATAAACTCTTGAAATTGTTAACATAATCCGATTCAAACCATCATCATCATCAGTAGGTATTTAATGTTCCCACTGCAGGGACTCAGGCCTCCTTTCTAGGAGAGGGATGGGCTATAATCCACCACGCGGGCCCAGTGCGGATTGGTAGATGTCACAAATCTTCGAATGTTTGGTTCTAGGACATGCCGGTTTCCTCACGATGTTTTCCTTCACCGGGGGCAAGAGCTACTCGAGGATAAATCTCTCTATTTACCGATTAATATTATTGATTGTTACGCCAACGTCTATTATATATACTTTACTGTGAGTAGGTAGGTAGGTAGTCTAAACGTTTCATAGCCCTGTTTGTAAACATTTACGATCGTAGCAATGGCTTTGCTAATAGAATAACAAACAGTGCGTAGAATGCGGAGTGGATTGCGCAGGCGTGGTCAATGGTTTTAGTTGTGGAGCGTGGCGTAGCCTATTAAATTTGTTTTAAAGGAATTTTTAGATGTTGCATAGCAGGAATTCTTAAATGGCCAAGAGAGGTGCACCCATTACTTGCCGAGTTTCTGCCGTGCCTCGGGAATCACGTTAAGCCTTTGGTCGTGGCTAGTATTTGCAGTTCTTTGACAGTCAAACATATAGCCAGTGACCCGAAAGTCTGACGACCAGTCTTACCAAGGTGTACCCAATACTAATTGGATCAGATAGGCAGTAGCTCCATGTAAAATACTGGTATTCAGCTGCTTCCGGTTAGACTGGAAACTCACCGATAGTTGGGAAAAGTCTAGACAAATGATGATGATATCTCAAATTCGCCATTTACCTGTTTTGTCACAGGACACAGAGCCATAATAAAATATATATGTATGTGCGTTCGCAGTGTTTTCTAAACACACGCGACGTATATATTCACACATAAAGTGAGGGTTAATACACTAGTCGCGACGTCAAAAAATAAAATAGCCTCTAAACTCCTCCAGGATTATCTGCATTCCTAATATATGTCCTCTAGTGTCTGCACATGTTATTCAAAGCGTTAGATATTTTAATGTAGTGACGCGTCTACCGCTACCGTCTACCGCAACATCGCGAATTAAATCATTATCCACTAGCAAGAGCCTAGGAGGAAAGTCACCAAATATGAAATAGTATCTTAATATGGAATACCTTCATTTCTCTAAGACTATAAGTATGAAACGCAACACTCGACCATCTTCTGTTCCATTCGGTCTACTAACACGTACGTGGTGCAATAGACCGAATGGAACAGAAGATGGTCGAGTGTTGCGTTTCATACTTATAGTCTTAGAGAAATGAAGGTATTCCATATTAAGATACTATTTCATATTTGGTGACTTTCCTCTACTGGCTGTCGTCTGGCTGCTATCGGTACAAGCGTAAAGATGTTATCAGAGGGAATTGACGAGGCTCCAAACTGGACTGTTGGTATCGGACTAACACGAGCGAAATTTCCCTTAAGCCCGGTTTCCACCGCAAGCGGAACGGGCGGATTAATTTATTCTCTCCCTAAGAGAAAACTGCCTACAAATGTGTTTCTAACAACACAGAGTCGAGCGGAAATGAGATCAGCTTGCAAAAATATGTAAAATGAGGTCGCTCTGCTCTTCTTTTTTCATTTCTCTTTTGTGGTGGAAATGAGACGACTAAAATTTCTTGTGGAAACGCAAACCTATTTCATGAAAACGAAGGCCGCTTCGCTTAGCCATATCCGCCTCATAACTCTTTGGAGGTCGAAACCGTACTTTACCATTGGTATAGTATCTCACCTCTTTACTCAATTCGGATCGATAGGACGGAGTAGGAACCCCACCCAGGACATTTTTATGCACTTTTTTAATGTATTTTTTTGTGTATATTTCCAGGGTTTATGGGGTCCTCGAATAGACCCCCGGTTAGCTCAGTACCTGGCTAACTACCTGTTTGGTTTCGGGCCCACCAAGGCAGCTTCCTGCGACTTCAACAAATTCGCAGAGTTGTACGTTTATAATGTAAGAGGTGAGTCTTATTCGTTTTAGAAAAAACTTTTTTTTTCATATTTGCAATAACATTGTTTTGGGGAACTATCCTATGACTTATTAAAGTCATTCTAAAATCAATTTAATTAACAGCAGCATAGACTTGGTGCTGTTTTTAACCGACTTTCAAAAAGGAGGAGGTTCTCGATTTCGTCTGTACCAATGTTAATTTTTTTGTTTTTTTTGTTATCGGATATCTCCCTCATTATGCTTTTGAACGCCAGAAGCGTAAACGCATCGCGCCCCTCCCACGCCATGACACAAAAATAATAAATAAAAATATTTTATCTTAATTGACACTTTTTTGTCGGCTGTAGCCGACGACGGTGACGTGTTGAGCACGTATTCATGTGTCGGCTATACCCGACCGTGGCGTTCAAAAGGTTAATAAACCGATTTTCAACATTATTTTTGTATTCGAATGAGTATACTTCCAAGGTGGTCCGATTGACACCAAGTCGGGATTTGAAATCGAGGGCAACTCTCAAATTTTATAGGCACTTGTTACGTTTTCCATAAATTCTAAAGCTGTTCATGTATATTATATGCGTCTGATGATAATAATCTCATGTGGATGCGCTGATGATGGAAGGTCCAACTCCTCAATGGTTAGGAGTTGAAATAAAATTATGGACCGATAGTTGTATTCTTTCAGTCTATTATGTTAACCTGATGATGATGGCATCCTAGACAAATCTAGCGCATCCCTCAAATTTTATAGTCACGTATACGTGACGTGCTTCACGTGCTTTTTCTAAAGCTTTTCAACTATTCGCATCTAGCAGTTATCACTTCATGTTGACGAGCTGATGATGGAAGGTACAACTCCTTAACGGTTAGGAGTTGGAGGATAATTTTTTAATAAAATATTATAATAATAATAATAATAATAATTTAATTAAATTAATTAATTAATAATATTAATAATAATAATTATTATTATTATTATATTATTATTATTATTATTATTATTCCCTTTATTTATTTTGTTACAAACTTATTACATTATTATTATTATTATTATTATATTATGATTTAATAATTATTAATTTTTTAATTTAATTTAATTCGCTCGAGCGACGAGTATTTCTCACTGTCCCCGACACCACCACCTGCTCGGCGACGGAGAGGACGCCGGCCGCCGGACGGCTTAGGACCTCGAGGCCCACCGGCTTCTGATAGGGTCCCAGCTCCCGGCGGAAGTGTGCAGCGCATGCGATGGACGCAATCCATCAACGAGAACGTCATGCGCTCATACTATGGGGCTACAGAGGGAGGAAACAACCTGACCGCGTACCGTGTTCGGATGCTCTCTCTGTTTCAGGTACTTGAGCCGGCTGTCAACGTATCGGCACAACGACTGTCGGATCAGGTGCGAGTCATCCAGCGTAATCGTATGTTGGATGACACCGTACTTGATCGCTTGCGGACTGAAATGCAGAGTAACCATGTCATTGCTACGCCGTCGCAGGTTGTGGTACAACCACAGTCTACCACGCCACTTATTTGTGAAAACGACGTGAGTAATGACATGGTTGCTAACGTAAGTATCCAGTGCAGTGAGGAAATGAGGAGTACTTTGGAGGGTGCGATCAGAGAATATAAGTTCATGACACCCGAACTTAGACCACGCTTACCTCGTTTGCCCATGCATAACAGAAATAGGGCGCTGGTGGCTGTTCTGGATTCGCAGTTGTCAAGCTATTTTGATAACTGCGATAACCTCAGTGATGCTCATTCAATCCTCTATTGCGCGGCTGTAACGGCATGTCGTGTAGCTCATGTCAAATTTCCGGATGACAGAGCTACACGACCGAAACCAGCAGTATAGGATTGAACGACGCATTGCTGGGGCCAGGGCGTTCATCGGCAAACTAATCTGCTTCCGGGAGGGCAACAATCGCCCTCGAGTGATGCGCTTTGTGAGACGGGCGTTTACGGAGACTGATATCAGTCCTCAAGACTACATGTCCCGTGTCACAGAGCGCATCGACTTCTGGAAGCAGAAAGTGTATGCATGGGCAAACCGTATTCGTAGGTATAAGCGTCGGGTGGAACGGTACACTCTAAATCGCACCTTCCAAAGCGATGAAAGGTGGGTTTACAGAGCATGGGAGCGACCGGACCAAGGTGTGACTGACACGTGCCTACCGGATGATAACGCCATGTGTTCATTTTGGCGTAACATCTGGTCGGTACCTGTCAGTCATACCGAGGGTGAGTGGACTCGGGACGTCGAGCGAGCATGCGATCCAATAACAGAAATGGGGGCAATAACGATCAGCCCCCAAGATGTAGGTTGTGCAGTTCGTCCGTTGCCAAATTGGAAATCACCAGGGCCGGACGGACTGCACAACTTCTGGATTAAATGGTTCACAAGATCGCATGCTTGCTTGGCAACCCTATTCCAGTTAGCCTTAGAGTCAGGGTCGCTACCAGAGTTCCTGACGACTGGAATAACTCACCTGCTCCATAAATCGGGTAGTACTGCGGAACCCAAAAATTATAGACCGATTACGTGTCTTCCAACGGTCTATAAAGTTCTTACCTCCATTTTGAGAGCTAAAATAAATAAACATATTAACGAGAATTCTATTATGTCTGCTTCTCAAAATGGATGTAAGAACGGGTCCCGTGGTACTAAGGAGTTACTCCTCATTGATATGGCCATTAGTCAACAGGTTCGCCGTTTCCGAAAGGATCTGTCGACATGTTGGATAGACTATAAGAAGGCCTATGACTCGGTGCCACATACATGGCTCATAAGGGTGCTAGAGTTGTATAAAATTGATACAACCCTGCGCACCTTCCTGATGTCGTGTATGAGGCAATGGAGAACAGTCCTTCGCTATCCAGGATGTCGGCAAATCCATAGGAATAGTGAGCCGGTAAGAATAGAGCGGGGTATATTTCAGGGCGACAGTTTGAGTCCACTTTGGTTCTGCTTAGCCTTGAATCCTCTTAGCACGCTGCTGGAGGATTCAGGTCTAGGCTATCGGTTGAAAAGAGGTGGTCAGGTTATATCTCACCTCCTTTACATGGATGACCTGAAACTCTTTGCCCCCAACGATTTGCAACTGATGGAGCTATTGAAGGTCACTGAAACTTTCAGTAACGCCATCAGGATGGAATTCGGTGTGGACAAATGTGCGGTCATGCATGTAAAGCGAGGGGGGATTGTGGAATCTGTGGGAACCCAGCTCACAGATTCCATAAATCTTAGATCCCTCTCAGCAACCGAAACCTATAAGTATTTGGGTATGTCGGAAGCACTGGGCATCAACGTTACCGACATGAAACAATCGTTGAAGGAGCGCTTCTTTGGCCGCCTGAGAAAAGTATTTAATAGTCTTTTATCAGGCGGAAATAAAGTGCGAGCCTTCAACGGTTGGGTCATGCCGGTTTTGATGTACTCTTTCGGTATACTCAAATGGACTCAAACAGAGCTAGACGCCCTGGATAGGCGGGTCCGTACATTGTTGACGACATATCGAATGCATCACCCACGTTCTTCGGTTATGAGACTGTATATCCCACGGAAGTGTGGAGGTCGAGGCTTTTTAAATGCTAAGACTCTTCATAATCGTGAGATATGCAGTCTCAGGGAATATTTCCTAGAAACCGACGTGGGGATGCATCAAGATGTTGTAGCAGTGGACAGGGGCCTTACCGCGCTCTCCTTGGCTAAAGAGAATTGGCGCAAACCTGTAGTGCTTGACACTAACGACCGCATGGAGGTATGGCAGAGTAAGGAGCTTCACGGACGCTTTTTCCGGGCCCTACACGGGCCTGATGTAGACTTCCTAGCGTCCGTGGCCTGGCTACGTTCCGGGGAACTCTTCGGAGAAACCGAAGGTTTTGTCTGTGCAATTATGGACGAAGTTATGATGACCAATAACTACCGGAGATTTATTGTGAAGGACGGTACGGTTGACATATGTCGGGCATGCCACCGTCCGGGTGAATCAATCCGTCACATTATCTCCGGGTGTTCTCGTCTGGCTAACGGAGAATATTTACATAGACACAACCTTGTAGCCAGGATTATCCATCAGCAACTTGCTCTGCAGTACAACCTTGTGGAATCAGAAGTGCCGTACTACAGATATGTGCCCGACCCAGTTCTCGAAAATGGCCATATCACACTGTACTGGGATCAATCCATCATCACTGACAGGACTATTATAGCTAATAAACCTGATATAGTGGTGGTGGATCGATCAGAGCGGCGCGCAATGATCGTTGACATAACCGTCCCGCATGACGAGAACCTCGTGAAAGCCGAGAAAGATAAGCAAATCAAGTATCTTGACTTGGCTCACGAGGTTGTCGACATGTGGGATGTGGACTCAGCGATCATTGTACCGATAGTCGTTTCAGCCAATGGCTTAATAGCCAAGAGCCTCGACCAACACCTGAGGAGGCTCTCGTTAGGCAGCTGGATCAAGGGCTTGATACAGAGAGCGGTACTCCTGGACACGGCACGCATTGTTAGGAGGTTCCTTTCTCTGGAGCCCTGACCGCCGGTAGCTTGGACCCTGTTCCCGATACCGGTGGGATACAATTTTTTATATTTTTAAATGTTTTTTTTTTGTAAAGAATATTTAAAAATGTAATAAGTTTGTGACAAAATAAATAAAGGGAATAATAATAATAATATATAATAATATTCCACAACTATCACACAACGCCATCTAGTCCCAAGCTAAGCAGAGCTTGTGTTATGGGTACTAGACAACTGATAAACATACATATATTTCTAAATACACACATCAAAAGTGTCTAGGGATCAAGCATTTTTATGCGGATTTCTTGAGATTGAGATGTGGCTTTGTAATAAATTTATGATTTTATAAATTTATATGGATCCTTTTTGGTGCATTTCATAATTTGAATCAGGAACTGTGAATCAAATTCGAGTAAAAGATGAAAATCAGCTGTCAATATTTTCCCTATAAAAACATACAACGCATTGAAGACATTATTAGTGCTACTGTTTCCCTACTACTGATTAAAACCAACGTTATTATGGAGCGGCGACGTCATTTAAGCAGGGAAGAAATGCTCAGAGCCGTGGGAATGATAGAAGCTGGTTCCCGGCAACGGACTGTGGCTTTAGCTCTGAATACAAGTCAGAGTGTTATCAGTCGACTTTGGACACGTTACCGAAGCACTGGTACCGTGGCTGAGCGCCATGGAGGACGGTATCGCTGCACCACACGGAGACAAGACCGATACATTCAAATCTTAACTCGAAGAGCTCCAACAATAACCGCCATGATGTTAGCCGTGAGGCTTCATCACTCTTCAAGGAACTTAATTAGCGACCAAACAGTCAGAAACCGCTTGCATGAAGTGAACCTTCATTCCCGAAGACCGCTACGGGTACCACCTATAGCAATGCACAATCGTAGGATTCGATATCAATGGGCTCTTGAACACAGAAATTGGGCAGAAGAACAATGGCGTTTCGTGTGCTTTTCTGATGAGTCTCGTTTTGGTATGAGACCGGATACAAGACGTATACGACACTGGAGAACCCCTGGACGCCAACAGCGATTAAAATCCTGCCAGGAAGTCCATCCTTATAGTGGTGGAACCATCATGGTATGGGCGGGTATTTGGATCGGCGGAAGAACTGAGTTGATTTGGATCAGAGGCAACCTCAACGCTCAAATTTATGCTGAGACGATTGTATCAGACGTCATCGTTCCTCTACAAGTGCAAATCGGTCCCTTATTTCAGTTAATGCATGATAATGCACGACCGCACACCGCAAGAGTTGTAAGACAGACTCTCGCCGCAGCTAACATCAATGTCCTGCCCTGGCCTGCTCAGTCGCCAGACTTGAACCCGATTGAGCATGCATGGGATATGCTACAGAGAAGAGCTCTGCCGAATATGGAGGGTATCCAGTCGCAAGAAGACCTTTTTTTGTTGTTGCAACGAACATGGGCGGCCATTCCACAGCGTGATTTGGATGAACTCATTTTGAGTATGCCAAACCGATGTTCTTGTGTTGTTAGTGTTCGCGGTAGAAACACGGATTATTAATTGTTTAAGTTACGCAATAAAATTTTAAAGAAAACTGTTATTTCAGTCTTTTTTTCGAACTTTAATGTTAGTGGTTCAAATGTCAAAAATCCCTTTATTAGGAAAATGGCAAATTTCTTTATTAATGCAAACTTTTCTCCTGATTGATATTAATTAACCAAGTCATGGTTTATCGTTACTGTGACAAACGAAAACACTTTATTTGATGAACCTTAAAGAAAATTTTAATTAATATCAATCAGGAGAAAAGTTATTGCAAAAATATATGTTGATCCCTAGACACTTTTGATGTGTGTACATACATATTATAGATAAATTACACCCAGACACAGAACAAATGATCGTGCTCATCACACAAACATTTGTCCTGGGTGGGAATCGAACCCACGACCTCCGGCCTAGCAGTTAGGGTCACTAACCACTAGACCAACAGGCCAGTCAGAGTCATTATGGGGACGTATACATGGTTGTATTCTTTCAGGTTATCTAGATGAGCTGATTATGGAAGGTACTACTCCTCAATAGTTAGGAGTTGAAAGCAATAATAAGGGAACTTCGAAGGTTGAGGGTTTGGTTTCTAGATTGAACCTATTACAACTAAATATGGAAAAATAAAAGTATTTTTTTGCAAAAAAAAAACCGACTTCAAAAATACATAAAAGTGAAAAATAAACTTCACAAGTAAAATCAGCTTCTGAAATCAGTGGCAAAAAAATCGAACAAACAAGTGTCACCGACTTCAGAAGATGATATTTCTTCTGAAGTTGTGCTCTTTTCCTGCACCTCGAATCAGCCTTTGTGGTACGCGTTCAGATCGTCTCGCCACCTCTTTATTTATTTCTCTCTCTCTCTCTCTCTCTCAAGTGTAAAGGGTGTAAAAATACCTTAAACGAAGCCCAAACGCACTTATTGTTACCATCTTTACATTTTTCTTTTTGTTCTGGATCTTACCTGTGAATATTCTAGTTATGGAGATATCGAAGGTCAAAGTTCCAAGAGGTTGCGCGAAAACTTGTAAGTACCAGAATATACCTTAATACCCAACTTTTTTAATTTCTCCCCCCCTCCCCCCTCCTTGCTAAGCCACTGGCTGATAGATTGGAGAGGCTGTCAGAGTAGCATTGGATGATTTGAGTAGTAAACAGGTTATGGAGGTATGGCTGCAGGTTGTACACAAGTTGTGTTACCGCGGCTTCGACACATAGGGCTAAGAAGGAACATGGGTGGTTTTTAGTCAGTAGAAGTCTGACACTCCCTTTCGGTCTGCCCAAGAGCGGGATAATTTACCACCAAAAATAAAAAAGGGGGGAAGTATTTTAAGTAGAGTTATAGGTGCTAATACAAATTTTCTTGCAGGTACAGCAGATGAACGGGTGAAGGTGCTATACAACAGTCTTGGTATGGCCTATGATACTACTGAGGTGCCCTACCAGCTGTTGAGAGAGGTATGCCACGATTTATGTATCTTTAATCACCCTGGCGGGGCTGCGGGTCTGTTCGAAAGAGATACCGCGGTCCTGGAACATAAAGGGCTAAGAAGAAACATGGGCGGGTTTTAGTCTTTACGAGTCTGACCCTTAGTCAGGTCAGTTGATGATTTCTCATCCGCAAAAACAAACCTGAGGATTGACTTGAGTAGCCGCAATTATTTAGCTTCGAGCAAAAACCTTCAATACCTACCCGACCCAAATGTTAAATCAGCTGATAATATTTTTGCGATTACTGTGTGTCAAAAGGACACGTGCACAACCCTCACCACCAGCCGCCAAATTAAAATGGAACTGGGCAGGCCACATCTACCGCATGTCGCATCAAAATTGAACCAAAGTGGCCACAAATTGGGTTCCTTACAACAAAACCAAACGACGCGGTAGGCCCAGAAGGAGAAGGCGTGACAAGCTGGGCTATTATCAAAAGGATTGGGCCCAAACATCCAAAGACAGATATCAACATCCAAACAAGGAAGGGAGGCCTTTACCCTGCAGTGGGGCACATCAGGCTCATAGTAAAATAGATCCTACTCCTTCGTTATTCTTTTCTGATTAATTTCGGCAGTTCAATTGTTTCTCTGGGACTTCGTCAACCTTCATTATCTCGGCGCTTTCCTGGGGTCGCCACAGTTGAGTTTGGCTTTCAAGAGCAGCAGTGCTTATTTTTTGGGACAAGCCCGCCACTATATTCGAAAACCACTGTACCAGAAAGGCACCGAGACAATGAAGCTCAAAAAAGCCCCAGAGAAACCATTTAACTGTCTTGGAGCCCACGACGACCTTAATAAGAAAATAATAGCAGTGGTTTGGGAATAGTGTGGCGGTTTTCACACAATAAAAAAAATACTATGCTGTCCCTAGGAGAAAAATGTTCTATCCCACCATTAAACATGACCATACCATCCATTATTGTCTACAGTACTGTGAAAGCATAGCATCGACGTACGTAAAGCTGTTGAAAGCGTCAACGTCCCCTCGGCCGGTGACGTGGATCAGCAAAGGATTTAACGGGCGAGCCTCCCATGTGCAGGCGTTGGGCGAAGCTGTCGCGGCCACTGTGGAGGCTGACGCTAATAACACTGTCAACGCTTGTACGGCGCAGCAGATACAGAAGTGGTGAGTGGTGGAGGTCCCTGCTTTACTATCTCCCTAAAAATGTCGCCTTATAGGCGTCTGGGACGGTGTTTGAAACTGGTGTTTAATTCTTCGGCCACCGTGGAGGTCGTCAACACTGTCAATGCCTGCACATCACAGCAGATTCAGAAGTGGTAAGTGGTGCAAGTTCCCGCTTTACTGTGTCCCAATATAATGTTGTCTTATAGGTGGTAGAAACGGTTTTTAAAGCCTGCAACCAGGATACCATCTTGGGTCCAGGACAGTAAAAACGAACCTCGGCTTTTGGACGAAACGACCCCTCAAGGAGTCTTGAAGCTGGTGGTTTTTAGGGTTCCGTACCTCAAAAGGCAAAAACGGTCTCTTATAGGATCACTCGTGTGTCTCTGTTTGTCTGTCCCACGCTAAATAGTCTTTGGTCCTACCATTCTCCCTCCCCCCCTTATCTCCGAAACTACTGAGCCTAAAATTTTGAAAAAATACAGATGTTAGTTTACCACTTACAGATTACAGGAAAACCTATAAGTATAAGTCTATGGTACTAAAATAACATGTAAAATCTCTCAATATCCACTACAATGGTACGGAACCCTTCATGTGCAACGACTTGCACTGCACTTTTATATTACCCGCTCATCACAAACAATCGATTACTAGGTACTTTTCTCTGACGACATCATCATCATTTCAACCTAAAGACGTTCATTACTGGACATAGGTCTCTCCAAAGTGTCGCCACATTGACCGGTCCCGAGCGTCTCACATCCAGCTGATCCCACTCAATTAAATAAAAGACATTGTAGGATGACCCAAAAGACTAATGTCATTATTTCCATTACAGGATCCAAAGCAACACACTGTTTCAGCAAATGGTAAACATGGTGTTCGTAAACTTGTACGGTATCAACAACTCTGGGGGCGATAGTCCTGTAACACCGGCGCGACATGATCTGAGCTTGCTGCCTATGCCCCATGGTAAGACACCTCGAGATTTTACATCCGTACACCTCTACCTAACCCCTCGGGGAGCAATGAGTGGTCACCCATCCACGGACCAACCTAGGCTAGCACATCATAACCAAAAGATTGACCGGAGTGGCAGTTACTATTTGGCCACAGCGATGACATACATAAATATTAAACTTGCTAAAAGCAGGTATTATAAAGGAAGCTTCGAATTTTTGATTGTAGAATATTACATAAAAACATATATTTGGTTCTTCACGATGTTTTCCTTCACCGTTTTGAGAGCATCAACGTTAAAATAAGTTACACAAAGTAATGGGCCTACCTGTGTTCAAACCCATGAATTACTTCCCGTAAGTCGAGGCCACTATCACTGAGCCAGTACTGCTTTCAGCAGCGCAATAGCGGCCGTGTAAGAAAAACATAATTTTCACTTTTGCAACGTTGTCATATTTCAGAATACCCTCGCATTCTATGACAACGTAATTCTTAAATGTATATCTTCCTCTATTAGGTCTAGAAGCGATGCCGGACTACCCAGCCTTCATAGACTTGTCGCATATAACGTGGCTAAACAACCACATACCCCAGGTGCACCAGAAGAAGTGGAGGTTCCTGTTCTCCTCGCATATACACGGGGAATCGTTCTCTACTATGACAGGTAAGTCAAAGTATTTATTGCGAACCAAGTGTACGGTCAGCAACAGAAGTAGCTTAACTTTTCGGAATTTTAATTATTCTATGTACAGGACTCCAGCTTTTTAGTTTTTTGATGTTTTAGAAGATTATGCTTTAAAATATTCCTTTCAATAACTTGTTAGTAACGAGTAGCATCCTCAGACCAAATAAAAAGTATAGACGGAACTCTGCGAACAGCATAGTGAGGCCGGTCAAACTACGCCTCGCCGTGTACATACAAAATACACGCACACACGTACAACATAAACTATGCCTTGGTCTTAAACTTTTTATTTGGTCTGAGACGTGTGTGCGTGTATGCGAGGCGTAACTTGACCGGCCTCACTTTGCTGGTCGCAGAGTTCCGTCTTTACTTTTCATTTGGTCTGAGGTAGCATCTAACAAGTTTTTATTGAAAAACCTGCTTTGATTTTTTGAGTAATGTTAATCTACTTCTGACGATGACTGTACATAGAGATGTTATATAATGTTTTGTTTAGTATGTAATCCAGCTCATTACGTTGTGCCAGGTAATCATTTTTATTCGCAGAGATACGAGATCTTTCCTAGTTCGGCATTAGAGGATTCCATGTTTTAAACAAACCTAGTCAAAGTATTTGTTTGTGTTGTTTTTGGTGACACAGTATACGTTATAGTTAGGTTATGGTAACTCATAAACTACCAGTTTCAAACGCCATGACACAATATCAGTGTCGAAATATAGCGTAAACTCAAAATAAGTGTTATTCACAGAAAACACGCGTTCGTACACAATATTTTAGGCGCACCCGCACACCATCGAATTTTTAACCATATTTTCATTATATGCCTATGAGTAATGAATTTGAATAGAGTAGTTAACTAAAAAATCTAATTAGTCCGTCAGATAGATTTCCAAAAAATATTGGACACGTATTTTTTCTCTTTTTACGTTAGCAAACAATGAAGACGATAGTACTTTGAAAACTCGTGTGACGTCATAATCTAAGACATTACTATGACTTTTTTTGCGGTTAGTTACGTCACAAACCCCCCACTCAAATCTTTGACGCGTTTTAACTTCGTCATTTTTTTAGTCAGTAAACATCCATATTATACGTAGAATTAAAACATTATAGATTATAGGTCAAGTTTTTTTTGTTGGTAGTAAATAAAGAGTTTTTAGTTTCTCTGCCAATAAAGACTATACAATATTATTGGACGGCACGTGGAAGGTCTCAATAAACATTGCTTTAAGACCAGGCACTCTAAAATAATTTCCACGCAAGCTCCGCCCCATTCACCCCGCCACTCCGCGCGATGTGCTAGACGCTAGCACATCAGTAATAAAGTCGAATACCGCGTGCGCTCTTTGATCGCGTTCGAGCACGAAACTAAATGTCGTAAGTCTCAATTCTTATTTCGTTTATAACTAAAGTAGTAATTGATCTGGAGAAAAAATATCTTGTGGCTGGATAGTAAACTATATTTTCTTACAGTGAACATTTATTTTAGACATAAAGGCGGAGCAATCTTGAGGAATAATGTAATAATCGTTAAAAAAGACATGATTTTCGAATAAAAAATGAATCGAGCAAATATGCTACAATTACGTAACTGTCTTGTACATGGAAAGAAAAAGATCCAATAAATCATATACTAAAGTTCCATTTTGATTGTATGTACGACTGTTTCAGAATATTAATGCAAATTAACATACAATTTAGGGAGCCTCCTCTTAAGAACAATGACACGTTGATCCATAAAGGTTCGCCATTTCTGTCCTAGAATGACATACACTTATTTCATTAGTGCCGTTCTTCAGAAAGGACAGATGCGTAGGTAGTACTCGTAACCAGCGTGCGTGTATGAATGTGGACGAGGTAAAAGAAGGTATGTAAGTATCGTAGCAGGTGGCGTTCTGTGGTTTCTGCCTACCCCCATGAGAAAAGGGCGTGAGTTTATGTATGTAGAGCTGCTTACAATGTATATGCAAGTCTTTCTTTTTATAAATAAGTGCAGCTCGAAAACATCAACTTTCAGCATTTCGTATAATACTTAGAAACATTAAATATTTTGTAATATTTACACTAACGCCCCACAAGCTACAAGTTTACATTATATTTTGTCGATATTTTGAGTCGTAAGTCACGAGCTTATTGTTATGTTTTATTTATTTTACTGCCAAGAAATAAAACTGGCTAAGTGCAAGTCGGAGTTGCACATGAAGGGTTCCATACCATCGTAGTAGGGAAGCCCCCTTTACTTGTTATTAGATGTAAATTGTGAAAGGTAAAAACAGTGGTATTTCCTGACAGTAAAATTTGTTTTATTCATAAAACAAACAATAGGCATGTTTCCTGATAAAAAAAATAAGATTATGTTTAGTTCGTCAGTTAGATTATTGAAAAATATTGGATATGCGCCTTGTTTTGTGTTAATCCCTGGGGCTTGTACCGTCTATATCCGGTAAAAATATACTGAAATGTGACGTCAAACGAGTTTTCAGAGCACTGGCTTCATTTTATGTTTACGTGAAAAAGAAAATATAAAAAAAATGTGTCCAAAATTTTTTGGAAATCTATCTGACGGACTTATTAGATTTTTTGTCATGATCTACCCTATTCAATTATTATTATTCAATTCAATTATTTATTGCATATCACATTATGTGTTTTACAAGATCTTAGAATAATAATATAGTTCGCATGTACCAACCAAGCACCAAATTCTGTCAAAATAATTTTTTTTTTTTTTTTTAATAAATTTTTTATTTCATAATTTCAGGCCGCATCATAGACCAAGGTCCCTCCCTGTTTATAGTCGAGGACAACTCGGGCTTTATCTTCGGAGGCTACGCTTCCGAGTCGTGGTCGTTCGGCCCCAACTTCGTGGGTACCTCAGACTCGTTCCTGTTCACACTAGCACCCAAGATGCGGGTGTACCCAGCTTCGGGGTTCAACCAGCATTTCCAGTACATCAATCATCATACTAAGACGCTTCCAAACGGGATAGTGAGTAACTTTCCTCTTTTTAGCGTTTCGATGAAAATATGGATGTTTCCTCCTGACTAAAAAAATATGATTCTAATTAGTTCGTCTGTTAGGTTATCGAAAAATATTGGAAACGTATTTTTTGTTTTAACAAATCAATAAAAAATTACGAAGATAAAACATGCTTTAGAAGTTTTTAGGGGGGGGGTACTTTCTATCCTTGTCAAGCGAAACGGCCATTTGTACTACGTAACTATGGCGGTATAAAATATGACGTCACATTTTGTAGCGCTGTCTTTGTCTAGCAAGTCATTTAAAGTCAGATTAACTAAGCCATTTTTTTAACGTTTTTTTCCTCAACAGTAGTCAAATAGCCAATAGGGGATCGGACTGAGTCAAAAAAGGATGATTCTGATTAGTCCGTCAGTTAGATTATCGAAAAATATTGGATACGTATTTTTTGTTTTATCAAATCAATAAAAAATGACGAAGATAAAATGCGTCAAAGATCATGAGTGGGGGGTTGTGACGTCATTTGTAGGTAAAAAATGTACTAACATGTGACGTTTTAGAGGAGTTCACGAAAAAAGAAAAAAATACGTATCCAATATTTTTTGCAAATCTATCTGACGGACTATTTAGTTTTTTTTGTCCGATCCTCTATTACAGCTAAATTAAATGTAAATGTGGTGTTGCTTACAAACTTTCAGTCACGGTGTCCAGATTTGTCCCGGTTGATCGGCCCTTTTACATAGGACTTAAACATAACGGCCTCCAGCTGCCGGCTGTATACCCCATACAGCCGGCAGCTAAGGTCATAACTGGGGAACTTTGCTGCCCAAAGGGACAGGCTGGATCGAGTGAGATCATTGTAAATTGACTTATGAGCTTTAAAAATATTGTTAAAATATTGTTCGATGCTACGGTACGGTTTTGGTTTAAAAAAAATAAAAAGCTACTGTACCCTTTATGTGCGATTCCGACTCGCATTTGACCGGTTTTTAAATACTTTAATGTGAATATTGGTGAACTTTGGGGGAGCCCTATGTTCAGCAGTAAATATTGCTGGACATAGGGCTCCCCGAAAGTTCACCACATTGAGTGGCCCCGTGCGTCTCGCATTCACCGGATCCCCGCAACCTTTACTAAGTCTTCGGTCCACCTAGTGAGAGGCCGCACAACGTAACGTCTTCCCGCCACTCTAGAACTTTATTATGTTAAATATTAATAACTAGCTGATGTCCGCGGTTCCACCCGTGTGAATGTCGGTTTTCGCGACTGTGGTCCGCTATCGCGATCAAAACTAATCTTTTTATCCCCCCCTTTTCAAACCGTTTTTCACATTAAAAAGTAGCCTATGTCCTTTCTCAGGTTCTAGACTATCTATTTACCAAATTTCATTTAAATCGGCTCAGTAGTTTTGACGTGAAAGCGCAACAGACAGACACAGTTACTTTAAAATCCCCAGATAATGGGCGGGCAGTTCAACTTCGGCGGTATCTGGGTTGACGCTGACCCGTTCGGTGTGGGCTCCTCAGCGGAGTCCTGCAGCACCTTCCGCGGGTACAAGCGGCTCAGCAAAGAGCCCAACTTTCATATCAAGAGCCTGGAGGTGTGGGGCGTCGGTGACAAACCGCTCTTGGAAAAGGATGTAAGTACACTTTTTTTGGAAGGTCGGAAACCACCAAATGATCCCTCCCGTGGCGGAGCGGAAAGAAGTGTCAGACTTCAACTGACTAAAACCCACCCATGTTCCTTCTTAGCGTTTTGTGTTTCGGGCCGTGGTGTCTCTTTCGAACACCCCGCAGCCCGGGTTTTAATAGGAGCTTAAATTCGTGATGTGAGCAAGCAACGCTTTGAGAGGACGCCCTAGAAGGACTTTTGACCTTGTTGGTGAGGATCTTAGACGAAGTAGGTACATACGGCGTCACATCAAGTTATACACGTCCAGTATAATATCTTGAGCTTCCCGTACAATGAGAGATCAGCGTATACTGGTTTTGCATAAGCCATCGTGCATACTCGCAAACAGCGTCGGTTTATGTGTCCTCTCAATGTTATTTAACCTTTTGAACGCCAGAGCGTACACGTATCGGAGCCCCTCCCACACCAAGGGACAAATACCTACAAAACTATTATTTTATTTGACACTAGTTTATATTAAACAGCAGTTAATAAGTTAAAGAAAATGATGTTTTTTTGTGTCGGCTGTAGCCGGCGGTGGCGTGTTGGGCACGTTTTCATTTGTCGGCTATACCCAACCGTGGCGATCAAATGGTTAATTCATATACAGTAGGGACTCCCTGGTTACGGTTAGCCACGGAGTATGAATTTGTGCCCGTTTGATGGCAATAGGCACGCCCCCAATTACAACTGGTAAAATGTGGGTGTACGAGTCACGAGCAATAATATGAATACACTTGGCAAAGTTCAGACCCGAATTTCTCGTGAAATAAAAATTACAACTTAGAGATAATTATGACCTTCTTTATGATAATATGGGTTCCATAATATCAGTTTCGTTATGCTACATCAAAAACAAATTAATACAGTAGAAAAAAAATGCTTTTAAACGTTGGTAAGTGTAAACATATTGGCGTTGCTGACTGTACCTGTTAGTTACACCTTTGCCTAAACTTCTGGGTTTACGAGACGTGATTTTATGTATGTTGCAGTAGTGACCTTTATCCCCGTTGTCATAAGGTTTATATTAAAGGTAAAATAAATCTTTAAGCTAGGACTGCATCGTCCTAGGCTCAGTTATCCTTAATCCTATTCTATCCTGTTTAGGACGCCTTGGGCTCAGTTGGAATATCCGTCGACCCTGTTCTCGGAATAAATCGATACTTACTCCTCGAGAGTCAATCAATAACACGTACAAAGAAGTTATTATCAGACGTCCAAGGTTGCTCAATGAGAAAATAGATGTATTGGAATATTATATGACCATGATTTCACAATAAGATTTCGTTTGAGCAAAGAAGCAACTTTGTTTTTGCTGACGAAAATTGGAATACATTTCCGACCGGTAACTTATTTTTTTATTTATCTTTGTATGTAAAACGAAGGTAGTTCAACTATTCCGGGTACATCGTTGTCAGAGTCCAAGTTCGACATGGTGGAGGTACGAAATAATAGTCTCAACACTGATTATAACCGCCTATTTATTCACTTCCGATAACAAATTAACAAAACCTCAAACAATCAAGCCGATGGAAATGGATTTAGTACAGAAACGCGGTAAGTTCGATACAGGCGGGCAGAACGACCGTTCGCGCTCGTGTCTCAACAAAAAGTAACGTCCCTCAAGTCAAATGCGTCCAATGTCAACGACAACCGACAATTGACATCTGATATCTGACAGCTGTTAAACCCCGCCCTGCCACGCTCTGTATCGACTGTATCGTCCTCACCCAAGCACACTGCTTGACATTTCCGACAGGTCCGCTAGTCTTTTATATATTTTTGGTTTTGTATAAGAATCGACGTCTGCCAGGTCCGCTAGTGCGCAATAAATGAATATTGTATTTACTGTACTACTTAAATGAAATTCAAGTATTCACTTCTGCCGGCACTACGTTTTTATTTTCGATTTCATCATTGCTGCGACAATCTATGATTCTATGGTGATATTTTAAGAGTTGTCTATAAATGGTTGCGCATTGAGAGCAGGAAAACATCGTGAGGAAACCGGCAAAGTTGAACTGTGACGTAGAAAGTTAGACAGTGAAGTCAGAAAGTAAGACAACACTTAGACGTGACGTTAAAACTTGGAAGTTCGATAATCAGATTAGAAGGTCACAAATTTAGACCATGACGTCAAAATAAGAACTTAAATTCAGAAAGTCAAACTATGAAATCAGAAAGTCAGATCATGAAGTCTTGTTTAGAAAAGTATAAAATATAAGTGAAGAAAAGACTTATCTTGTACCTTTAAATGAGCTAATATTGAGTATCGATTTGGCCTAAATATGGCTGAAAAATATATTGAAGTAAGGAGGCAATTTAAATTTTCAGCTTGGTAGAGTATTTAGTAATCAATGTAGAATTTTAGAATGTAGGGTATTTCAAATGCGGTATTTAAAGATACCTAGCACATTTCGGTTGCACTGTTAAGTATACTTCTGCCTAATAGGGGATCGGACTGAGTCAAAAAACAATGATTCTAATTAGTCCGTCAGTTAGATTATCGAAAAATATTTGATACGTGTTTTTTGTTTTATCAAATTAATCAAAATTGACGAAGATAAGATGTGGTTGTGACGTCATTTGAAGGTAAAAATGTACTATCATATGACGTTTTCGAAGAGTTCACGAGTTTTCGAAGCACTGTATTGACTTCATTTTTTGTTTATGTGAAAATAGAAAAAATACGTCTCCAATATTTTCTGGAAATCTATCTGACGGACTAATTAGTTTTTTTTTTGTCCGATCCCCTATTCTGTACAGTACAAAGCGTGATGTTAAGTAAATTTAGAAAAAAACGTCTTTAATTTATATCCTATCAAAATCAGTAGTATTTTGGTAAAGTAAAAAAGTAGTACAAGTATTTAGTGGAAGAAAAAAAAAGAAAATTATAAAGTTTGTGTCAGAAGAGTTGGGTTACTATGGTGTGATTCAAACCATCAAAGTATGCCTCACTACGTATGTACGGTCAGCATCAGAAGTAGCTTAAAATTTTTGAATTTTAATTATTTTGTGTACATGATTTTACCTATTATTTTTAATGTTTCAGAAAATTATTCTTAAAACTTTTCCTTACTTTTCAATAACTTGTTAGTAACAAGTAATATCTAGCATTTTTTTAATTAAAAACCTTCTTAGTAAGTTTGTGTAGTGTTAATCTACTTCTGATGCTGTACGGCGCAAACCAGAGACGTGTAAAAAAAACGAGTAAGGCGCCTATTCAACAATGTTTTTAGGAAGATTTTTTATATTCAAATATCGTACTTTTCTACCATAATGCAGGACAGTTTGTCGGCAGTGTTCTAGTAAATACAGCTCTTACTTAAAAGAACATTAAATATTACATCAAAAAGTTTAGGGTATAACTAGTCTCAACAAGTGCATTATTGGTCAACTTTTTTCAGCAGCCTCCGAAAATTATGATCGAGTTGTCATCATTCGATTTGGAATGACATCTAGATGATTTTTGAAAAAAAAAAAATAAGTCCCGCTTGCAAAAGCTATTAACAATCCGTACTGGGCACGCGTAGTGGATTATAGCCCATCCACTGCAGGGACTCAGGTCTCCTCTCTAGGCTCTCCTAGAGAGTAGACTTGAGTCCTTGCAGTGGTAACATTATACGGTGATGATGGTGTTTAGCGAAGTAGACAAGTACAGTTGGTAACGACAGTAGTATAAACCGTTGGAACAGTAGCGAGTCAACAGTCATTGTCACAGCTTTGGACCCGAGAAGTGGTTTCGTTTAAGCCGGAGCGGATAGCTAGTCTTTGATATACAAAAAACCCTTTAAATATGTTAATTTTTCCAGGAGGAGGGACGGGAACTAAGTGTGTTGGACGTGAACCCTGAAGCCAAAGCGATCCTGGACATGGCAGGACGCACGCGACACAGTGAGGGCATCCGTGAACCGCCGCCATTATAATGTAAATAACTAGGCCAATTTAATATACATTTCTGTAACAAGCCCTAATTATTTTGTATAGAGTCTAACTTTTATCAAAACTTTGTGCGAAACGTCTAAAATTAGTTTTGCATAAAGATATTGTTGCATAAATTTCGTTTCGCATAAAGTTAACCTCGCATAAAGTCGATTTCGCATAAAGTAGTTTCATATACCAACACACAGATAGACAGATGATACAGACTTACATACAGATGTTCCGGCTCTGGCTGTTTGTGTATGTGAGTCCAAATGGTTATAAACGGATCCACGATACAGGAGAAGTTCCTAGTGTGGGGCAAAGTTTAAAAAAGAGGAAAATTGTTTGTTAAAGAAGTTTGTTGATAATTTTATGCCAAATGAGTACTAATAAATCTCTCGCGAGTGTAACTTATTTACACAGTAACTTACAAAAGTTCAGACTTTATACAAAAACAATTAATATTAAAATCGAAATATAAACTTTATACCAAACTAGATTTATGCCAGTCACTATGTAAGGTAGAGTTTATACTATGCAAAGTAAGAGTTTCGATTTGTGTCAACGTATTGATTGAAGTGAATAGTGTATGTATTTATTTAACCTTATTATATTTATCTAACTTTACCTTTAGAAAAGATATCGAATGAGAAGCAAAGCAGAACAGAAAGTGAAGGTTAAACGTCTGAATTGGCTTAAGGGCGGTTGCAGACTAGCGTGTTATCAGCGAGTATTTAAGAGTGGTAATGGAAGCGCGGTTTAGGCGCGTCTTATGCCTCGCGTACAGTTTGTAGGTGGGTTGACGTGCTTATAAACTAAAGCGATCATAGTGTGAACACGTGATTCGCTTCCAATTTGTTCCGACAGCCTTCTATTTTACGATCACGTATTCGCGTGTCCAATCGCTTTAGTTAGGACGCAAGTATGTCCCTTTTTGACATGGGTACCGATTTACAAGGTCAAAATCTGTGCTATTAAACTTATAGACTCTTTATAGTAAAATGAACAATGATTTATGCAAAAGCGTTGCTTAAAATTAAGAACTTGACTCAAGATTTTTTTTTTGAATCATCAATTATTTTAAGGAACGTTTATGAATAAACCACGTTATAAGTATAGTTATTTAGTCACTTATATTCTGGTGACAAAAATATTCAATCTATTTTAAAACATCACCTTATGTATTCCATTGGTTGTAATATTGAATCGATTTTTAAATAACGTTTGATCCTGATAGATTACCTTCTTTTCATTCAAAATCAAAAATAAAATCAAAAATTAAAAATCAAAAATTAAAAATCAAAAATCAGAAATCAAAAATTAAAATCAAAAACCAAAATCAAAATTAAAACTCATTTATTCAAACTAGGCTGATAATCAGCACTTTTCGAACGTCAAAATTTATTTTACTTTATTTTACTTATTTACAAGAGACAGCCCCCTTACAAGAGACAGTCCCCGAAAACGCCCCCCCTTCGACACTTCCTAGTGTTTTTGCTGGAAAGAAGAAGTGGCGGAACAAACTCTCCAGCCAACACATCTGTCTGTTAGGCTGGTTAGAAGAACCAGACTCGATACAATAGTAAGGCAAGTTAATGACTACAATATAAGATTAATAATTCAAATATAAGTATTGACTGTTTTACCTTCTCGATGTGTATCGCACAATTTTGTAGGTACTTTATAACCTTTGTGTACGATCCATTGTCTTATGATATTCATATCGATGTTAATTTGTATAGCTTTTGTGTGTGACTTCGCTTATTTATTTTGTGTGTTGTAAAATATGAATTTGTGATGGGTTAAGTGCGGTAAGTATTCAAGATTACTTAATTATTGTAAAACATCTGGTCTCCCTTTAACATGCGACTTTAGCAGATTTCCAAAGGGATTATCTTACTAAATTTAGCAGATCATAATAGGAAAATAATATGAACTGCGTTAAAATTCGTAAAATGGAACTATCATAATAGTAACTGCGTCTGTGACCATTTTAGGAATGTAAACGCCCTTCAAATTATTTTCGTGTTGCGTAATCTGCTAAAGTGTTCATTTTAGACCCCCTGTTTCGTAATAGTATGGCTTCCAAAATAAAACAAAACACCGTAAAATTATAAAGATCCAACAGACACTGTAGGAGAAAATAATTTATAAAGATGAACGTCAAATTGTAACGTGTAACTGTTTTTGTCCCTAAATATATAAAATAAATTAGTGGACGTACCTGTACATATCTGACTATACTGTGATATACTAGACTATACGAGGATTACAAACGTGATGTTTGGTCAGTTTAGCATTGAAACTCTCCCAAACAGATTCAGTTTTTCCATAATAAAGGGTGTAAAAGTACCCTTAACACAAACGAAGGGCACTTGTTCTCCCCACTATTGCAATCATTTTTTAGTTATAGACCATACCTGGGAACCCCCTAGTTACGGAGATATTAGGGGTCAAAGTTCCAAATTTTGCACAACTTCACTTAAATTAGCTCCATGACCCGTTTACTATTCAAAGCATCCACTAGCACAATGTTTTAAGAGTGCTACATTGAGTTTTACCGTAACATGTGATTTTTTACCCCAAAAAAAAGTCGTTTCCCAGCAAAAATTTGTGCGTAGGGGTACTTAGTTGCGGCGACCTCTCGCGCCCGGCCCTGGTGCAAGCCATGGTCCGGGGCGAGGAGGAATGGGACGCCGTCGCCTCCTTCTGCGAAGCAGTGATGCTGGCGAAGGAGGTGGCGGAACGCGAGAGGGAGAGAACCTCTCGTCCCAGCCGCCGCGGGAGGCGCTCCGGGCGTCGGGGGTCCCGCGATGACCTCCGGCCACCGTAGACGCGGGCCTATGGACGGTGAGTGATGGGCTAACTCGCCGTCCGTCCGTCTCACGACGAAAACAGGCCGTGTCGACGGCGCGTTCGTGTTCCACGCGCGCCTCAAAGAGATGTCAGCAACATGGGAGGGGCCAGAAAGGGCCGACGCCTGTCGGGGCCGCGGGTAGTCCAACGGTTATCGCGGCCTCGACATAGAGGGCAAAGAAGGAACATGGGTGGTTTTTAGTCAGTAGAAGTCTGACACTCCCTTTCGCTCTGCCCAAGAGCGGGAGGGGTTATTCGATGATTTTACACCCACCAAAAAAAAAAAAAAAAAAAAAAAAAAAGGGTACTTAGTTTGATGTACAGAATGCCTGGCGTATGACGTATGCGTGAAGGGTTAATTTACAGCCCTGTAAAATTAACGTGAATACTTATTGGACTTAGCCCATGTAATTTATGATCTGCTGTTATAAAGTATATATATATGTATAGTCGGCAATAAAAAGTGCATTTATTGATAGTGAGGTGCCTTTGTATTTGTGTCTGGTTTATTGTAGTTTTAATATTCGTTGTAAAGTCGGCCACAAAGCGTTTTCACAAAATACGTAGATAAACTTTAGTCTTTACTATGATTTGGTGGGTTCCGGAATTGTTCCTTATTAGGGATGTTAACTGACTTTAAAAAATGTGATTCTAATTAGTCCCGTCTGTTAGATTATCGAAAAAGATTGAATACGTATTTTTTGTTTTATCTTCGTCAATCTTTGTTAAAGATTTGAGTAGGTGTTGGTGACGTCTCTGACCGCTAAAAAATTTCATACTAATGTTTTAGTGTATGACGTCACACGAGTTTTCAAAGCAATGTATCGTCTTCATTGTTTGTTTACGTGAAAAAATAAAAAATATGTGTCCAATATTTTTTGGTAATCTATATGACGGACTAATTAGATTTTTTTGTTAACATCCCTATTCTCACATCATCATGATGTGCCTGTCTTTTCCCATCATCATGATGTGCCTGTCTTTTCCCTTGAGGTCGACTTCCAATCTCCACTTCCAATGTCTTCTAATCCTGGGTATTAGGATACCCCTTGGTAAGACTAGTTGTCAGACTTTCGACAGCCGAGACCAATGTGCTTTTCGTGGCACGCAGAAAACTCGGTATGTAATCGGTGGGCATCCATGCACAAAATACAGCACGTTCCCCACGGTCCTTCAGTCAAATAATAAAAATATTCTTGGTATATTATATAATAAACTCTCCCAGACCATAAATAAATGGATATAATCCCTTCAAAAAAAAATCTGGCGAGTTTGTGGCCGACAAAAAAAACATTCTAAATATTTGTAGGCGTTAGTCGTATTTGTATAATTATTTGCTGTTGCGTTGCTTTTTAAATAATGTGTCATGTGTACAGGGTGTTGTTTTTTACTACCCAGACTAGAACAAGGAAATTGTGGGAATTTTACTGTATTTCCCGTCAATATATTTTAAGAATATTTTAAATCAAATTACTGCATTGAAATTGATGATCACAGTGTATAGTCGCCAGCACTAATATGTATACACTTATCAAACTTGTAACGCGATTATCTCACGGGAAAACGATTACACCTTTGAGTAAAACCTATCTCGTAAAGATACAACAAACAGAAGGGAGAAAATCACTTTTGAAAGTTTCTTTGTGTATACATATTAGTGCTCGTGAGTGTACGTTGCTGGGTTAAACAACACCTTTTATTTATATATAGTTAGTTCCAAATTGTCTCATAATAACATACTAGTCATTGCTGATGTGAATTCATACATTACCTACATAGAATAATATATTTACATTACATATTATTTACGTAAGTTGTGTTGCTTAAACAAATATCATTCCAGTCGAGAAAACCTTTTAAATCATAGAACAATCAAATAACCTAGGGCTTATTTCACGATTCTGTATAATCACTACTTACGGAATAAATTCAAAGATGTAACTGAATTTGTATGAAAATATATGCTAAGTAAGTTAACGGTGAAACACCACCTGGGTCATCAACAGCGTATTAATGTCCCCACTGCTGAGACACAGGCTTCCACTCTTTGAGGGAATGGGCTATAATCTACCACGCGGGCCCAGTGCGAATTGGTAGATGTCACAAGTCTTCAAATTTTTGGTTCTAGAATATCCTCACGATGTTTTCCTTCACCGTTTTTGAGAGCAGTGGTATTGTAATTAATTAATTCATAATATGCGCTTGCCTGGGTTCGAACCCACGACTTACTGTTCGTAAGTCGGGGCCGCCACCACTGCTCTCGCCACCACCTGGGTAACAGTCAGTGTGACCTTAACTAGAACTTTATCGTAGGTGAAATAGGCCCTAATAGTCATATTTTGTTTGAGCATTATTAATCATTCTGTTCCTAAAATATAATAAAGTATTTCACCGAAAAAATCGAATTAGTCCGTCTGCTAGATTATCGAAAAATATTGGATACGTGTATTTTGTTTTATCAAATTAATAAAAATTGACGAAAATAAAACGTGTCAAAGATCATGAGTGGCTTTTGACGTCACTTTGTGGGTAAAAAAGTACTAACCTTGTGACGTCATACGACTTGACACGACTTTTCGAAGGACTGTATCGTCTTCATCTTTTGTTTACGTGAGAAAAGAAAAAATACGTGTCCATTATTTTTTGAAAATCTATCTGACGGACTAATTAGATTTTTTTGGTAAAATACCCTATTGAAAGGTTCCTATCTGTTGCTTTTCCAATCGTTTCGCCATTATCTGAAGATGCTGAAATATATCCAATCGGTACTATTCAAGCTAGAAAAATGGTGAAATTGGCAAGATATTTTGACCATTATTTTTTCTTCTACATCATCTCAATCAAAATCATGATATTTATTATGCCGTTAGTGATAAAAGCACATAAGCAAAGTTTACTATCATATGTTTTAATTGTTGTTTCGATATTTCAATCGAAATAAAATCGAAACCATACCAGATAAAAGTGTCAACTATTAACTGTTAGTGCCAAAGCAGTCTAAATAATATTTACGTACTTATTTTGCATTATATACCTACCAATGTATCTGCAAAGAATCATCGCCATACTGAATTGATTTGTCAAATGGCTGCTCTGACCGTGATTTTTCCAATATATTAGCTATTAAAGTTAAAATGCATTCAACACCATTTTGATTTGATTAGCCAATAAAACCTATATTAATCGATAGCTGGTATCAATACAAACAAGTTTTGTTTTTGACAAAATGTTCGTAAGTGTCACGTTTCCGACATATACGCTATCAAACTTGAAGCCCATTCACTGACTGTATCTTCAGTACAACTCTGATTTATTTTCATGCAAATTTTGTTTGTATTGATACCAACTATCGATTAATATAGGGTTTATGAGTGACCACAACTTTGGAAAAAAAATGGCTAGCCATTTAATTCAAACTCCTTTAGCGGTTAGACTACTTACGATCCTTTTTCCAACATAAAATAGAGGATTTTTGTTGTTTAATTTCACAAACGATGCACCGAACACACTGTATGTCTTTCCTCTGGGCAGCCAAGATATTTGAAACCTATTCGTGTCTTAAATTTATGCAGCGATCTGATTAATAAATATGTTGTGAACAAAAACCTCCTTTTTCAGTGTGCTATGTGAATTTTATGGTTAGAACTATGTTTTTAGACTCTATTTAGCAAGTAGGCATATACTAGGCAAGACAGTTCTATAGAGATATCTTTGTCTAGTTTATAAGTACATAAATGTTTGCATGCTAAATAGTAGAATGTGCCAGGAACGAAAATTATTTATTATAACCCGCGATATTCCGGTAGCCCGCGAAATTCAAAGCAGCACAGCTCGTCTCCGCTCTGCTCCGCTCCGCCTCAGTGAAACCGCAGCGTAAGGCCCGGTATCCACCAAAGCGGAGACGAGCAGAGCGGAGAGGAGATGTGCGGAAATCAGCCAATCACAGTTAAAATTTACATCTGGTCTTTCACCCTTCCTGTGTGGTCGAATTTGGCACATCTCCTCTCCGCTTTGCTCGTCTCCGCTTTGGTGGTGGATACCGGGCGTTACACTGTGCAAGTTTGATGCGACAAAATCTTACAAGAGTTGCAAAAGTTCCTTCTGGTGTTCTAAAACCATAGTTCTGGCTTAAAATGAAAGCTTCTAAGTAATAACAATGTGAAACTAAGTTGTACAAATTGTATTTATTTATGAATGTAATAAAACATTATTTCAATTACTATTTAGTTTTTTTTTTCTAATTTACTATTGTTAGTAATAACATATTACTACTTCTCGTCTTTTGCAAGCTTCTGTCAGTAATTTTTCAGTTACTTGGATAGAGTAAAAAAAAATGTAAAACTACACAACGTACACAAGGCAACACATCAAGCTACACATTTTCAGTATAACATGGCCTCACTTTTGTACCTTTAGTTTGGATTTGTGCGTGGATGATGGAAATAGGCACACCCCTGATGAATTGTGGGTTTACTTACTACTCTGCCAAACCCTACTGAGATTATAGGCGTGGTGTAATGTATCTAGGTGTATTTGCTTCGAAGCAGACTGTGTATCAAACGTTCTTTGTTACAAGATTTAAATTGCGCCATAAAATAAAATCAAAAATCATGCTTTCGCACATTTTTTATTAATTTTTTTTTCTTAACCTATTACTCCTCCGTCCTCCGTTTTCCTATAGACAGGTCTATAGGACCCTCACATTCACCGGTTAAGTCTATAGGCTGCTTGGAGTCAGGGTTATGTCTTATGATACCATACATTGGAACTGGCGCTGTGAGTTCTGGTTTTGCTACAGCTTTTATTGTGATGCATTTTGAGGAGTTCCTTGTGTGCATTCTGGAGACAAAAAAGGTGCAGTTATTTTTACGGAATATCTAGATTCTAGTGGTAAAGCAGTAGTAACGGCCAGATAAACACGCTACGATCCATTGCGATTGTTGATACAACCTAGCTCCTATGTATCTCCTAAAATTTAGATTGAAATTTCAGATAGAAATACGACATAATTATTCGATTCGATTGTTTGCGAAAAGCTATGCAGGTTCAGGCAGAATCTTACTTGTACTTGCGGCATGCTTCGTCCCTGTGGCGCTCCAAGTAACGTCGCTGACTGAACGCCTTGTCGCAGGTGGAACAGCGCCATTGCCAGGTGTGGTGGCCGCGAGTGCGCTGGTGAGCACGGAGGTTTGATCTGGAAATGGCAAAACATCCTAGGAATCTTGGAATGCTCATTCCAAGATTCTCATTCCACTGAGCTTGTGAGGTCGATTGCGGTCCACTTAGTAATAGTAGATATATGAATGTCCTTTATTCTTGCCACCATAAACGTATCATTTCACACTTTTAATACACTATGACGAGACATGAATTCACAAACTGTAACGACCATATGACCTCAATTCTATACATATAATAAATGTATAGTAAAAGTAAAAAAAAACAACGTAGCTATGGGTCGTGACTTCGTTCACGAGGAAACTTTGATGTGTCAGAGTGAGAGAAAAAATAGCCTAAGATATGCTATTTCAGGCTAGAATCTACTTCTTTACGACACACTACATCCATTCTGCGGTTCTGGCGTGCTTGAGTTACAATCAGCCATCCATGATGACCATATAAGTAATAATGTGGTGTACTTACCGATCAGCAAATGTCCTGCCACAATGCAGATGAGGACAGGGAAAGGGTCTCTCGCCTGTGTGCAGTCGCAAGTGTCCCTTTAGAACCCAGGGACGGTCAAAACCCTTGCCGCAGTACGAGCAGTTGTGAGTGTCGCGCGTGGCCCGGCGGGGCTCCGGCCACGCGCGGGGCTCGCGGGGTTCTGTACGAATAGGTATGGCTTATTAGAACTGAAGAAAATAATGAAGATTGTATAAGAGCGTATTTAGAAGCAAAAAGCAGATTGTATCGATTCAAATGCAACACAAACGTGCGCGAAAAGCGTGTTCGGAATTTCGTATATCGTCTGCGTTGCCTCATCTGCGCGTACGTCCAGTTTATTAATTTGTGCGGTTTCACGAATGCGCGTTTACTGGGTTCATTCCCACTAGTTCTTCTTAACAGTTTTACGGTGGAACGAATGGGATTTATATATTTATTTTATTCTCTTTGGGAAACTTATAGCTAATACAGACAATGTACCCCCAAGAACCCGCTCTCCTGTACCTATCTTCTTTATTTGTTTCTACTAGTCCTATGACTAGGGTGCTATAAAAATACTTTTCATTAATTCTACAGTAGAACTGTTTAGTAAAACTATTGGGAACAAACCGTTTACGGCACGTATGATTAGGCGACAACACTTGTATAAAGGGTGTAAAAGTACCTTTAACGCAAACGAAAGCACTTGTTCTCGTTCTCCCCACCACTACGATCATTTTTTTATTCTAGACCATACCTGGGAACCCCCTAGTTAGTGAGATATTGGGGGTTAAAGTTACAAATTTAGTACAGCTGTTTTTGTAAATACTAGTTTTTCAGGTTATAACTTTCCTTAAATTATCTCCATGACCCGTTTATTATTCAAAGCATCCACTAGCACAATGTTTTAAGAGTGATACTTTGAGTGTTACCGTAAAATGAGATTTTTGACCCCAAAATAAAGTCGTTTCCCAGCAAAAATTTTTGCGTAGGGGTACTTACTTTGATGTACAGAATGCTTGGTTGACGTATGTGTGAAGGGTTAATTTACATCCTGTATAGGGAAAGTGGTTGGACCTCTCGTTAACAATTGAATACAGGCAGCATGGATTCGAATTTTGTCAATTAGCCAGAAAAAGAACTTAGCCAGAAACATTGCAAACCGTTACTTTCATAGATTGATTGATTAAAACCGACTTTATACTTTATGCAACGACGCGCGACGGAGAATATATTATTCTTGCTTTCCGCAGAAACGCGACTACACACGGCCAGCTATTTTATTACCCGACTGCGGCGAAGCCCAAAAGGAGGGTTATTCTATAGATTTGCGTATACATGATATATGTGTCACAAGAAAGGATAAATTCTATTCTAGAGTTCCGTTTCCCGTTATTTATTCAGATTTACTTCTATCTATACTATCCAGAGGTTTTCGACAGGGAATATCTTTTCTCAATAGAATCCCAGGGGAATTTACGAAGACAAAACCTTTTCTATTTTTGGACAGAATTCAAGTTTTCATAGAGGTCGGTTGGAAACAAATAAAGTTGGACTATAGAAATGGAACACAACAAGGTACATAGGTTGTAAACGGAACATTCAAGAAGCCGTCAGCCGAGCATTCTGTGCAAAAATAATTTCTGGGAAACGTTTTTTTTTTGTTTGAGGAGAACAATCACTTTCAGTTTTAGGGTGAGGCCAAACGAGCGTAATTTTGTGAGTCCTTTGTCGCAGAAATTGTATGTGTTGTGTTGTGTGAGTCGGCAGACAACTCATTTTGCGTCGCCGTGTGAATTATTGTGTGTATGAAATCTATTGCAGCAGAAATTCGGCGACTCACGGCTTACAAAATTACGCTCGTTTGTCCTCACACTTAAGGTCCTGGATTCCATTTCCAAAGCGTTATTGGGTGTTTCCGTTAGGAATTTGTAAGTAACAGCCACGTAATCCGAATTTGTGCCTGAGTGATACTCATAGCAATGGACTCGGCTCCTATTGCATGGCACTTAAAACAAAACGTTGGTATACTAGAGTGGGTGTACGTACTGTTAGGTACAGTCAACATCAGAAGTAGATTAACACTACTCAAACTTTCAACGCAGCTCTTTAAATGTAAACTTGTTAGTTATTACTCGTTACTAGCAAGTTATTAAGGCGCACCGAAACTAGCGCAACATCTTATTTCTTTTACTCTAAAATCACATCAAATTTGAAAAATCCAAAACACTATCATTAGTAAATAACCTGCAGTATAAAAAAAATATAAAAAAGTTAAAATAAAAAATAAATAAAAAAGTATAAAATCACTTTTCTTGATTCTAGACTTGATAAATTATGAGAATTACTGATTAAAGATGAAAATGACCACTTTTGATGGTAATAAGTAATTCTTACTAAGATACTTCTTTAAATAAGATGTGGGTGGCGCTAGTTTCGGTGCTGTTAGCGCCTTAATAAAAATAAGGAATATTTTCAAAAATAATCTTCTAAAACATCAAAAATAATAGCTGGTGTTCTGTACATCAAATAATTTAAATTCTGAATTGCTACGCTACTACTGGACTACTGTTGCCGACGGTATAGGTACCTCTGCCTAACGTTTCAGGCATTACTAAGCGTGATGTTATGACCTTATCACTCACCATTCTCTTTACCCTCGCCATTTTTATCCGCACCATCCAGGCAGTCCTTATCAAAAGACTCTGTGCACGTGAGCAGTTCCTTGTCCAGCTTCTCATTGGCGCTGGCCTTCACCAGGCTCTTCAACTTCTCCGCTATCTTGTCGATCTCTGAACCTCCTGGTGGCTGCGATGCTGTGACGTGATTAGGTTGTGATTAAGTTCAAGGTACCTCGTTGATTTTGTGACAAACTTTCACCATGGATCCAGTTCATAATACTAAGCCTAAACTCGTGAGTTGAATAATATTTTACATCTGTTAGAAAAAAGCCGTTAAGCTGAAGTGGGACTGGGCTGGCTATGTCTGCCGAATGCCCGATAAGAGCCTTTTTGCATACACTGGCCTTCACACTGGCTCCTGGATCGGATTTCGAGGTCATGGGAGAAGGCCTTTGCCCAGCAAGTTGGCACAGGCTAAAAGTATAAAAAAGCGGTGTTTAATACACTTTGGATTTGTGTGTAGTTAATTTAGAAACTTATTATGACGGGACCTAGCAAAGGCGCGCAGTGTAAACGTAACGAAAATACATCTAGATTATTCCGCGCGTGCTAGGGCTCAGTAGAGCAATCGAACCAGAGCAGTTTTTTTTTTAAACCAACGAAAAATAACACTCGGCACCCCGGCCCAAGGTAGTCGAAGAACACCGTGTCGTATTAGGCAGTACAAGTTTAACAGGAGACCCCTTCATCTACCCTAGGGCAGAAAAGAGGATGAGGATTTCCATAAGCAAAAATTAAGCTTAAAACTGGAGGGCTGGTTGGTAGATGTCACGTGTCTTCGAATTTTGTGTGTTTAGAATCATAAACTGGAACTATAGAAAAAGTTTGCCGTTATATTTCTTACGCCGTGGTTAACATTTAATTACGTGGGAAAATGCACAGACTGGAAAGACTCTGGTAAAATAAATTAGCTACACGTGTCAATTACAGGTTGTCAATTTATGAATGACAACGTGTTGTTTCATAATATGCAATGTTATCAGCCAAGTTGCTGGTATAAATACTTTTTGTTAGTAAAGCTTTTTGAAGACATGAAACTTTTTGGAAAGTTAACTTTAAAACACATGGTTTGTTGCTGTAGTTACTTCTCCAAATATCTACAGCTACATAATAGATGTACTTTTTTTTGAGGGGTGGGAAATCATCAAATAACGCCTCCAGCTCTTGGGCAGAGCGAAAGAGAGTGTCAGACTTCTACTGACTAAAATCCACCCATGTTCCTTCTCAGCCCTTTATGTCGAGGCCGCGGTATCTCTTGTGAACAACCCGCAGCCCCGACGGGCGTCGGTCCTTGAAAAGAGATGTCAGCAACATAAGCCCCCCCCCCGCTTCCATGTTGCTAACATCTCTTTGAGGCGCGCGTGGAACACGAACGCGCCGTCGACACGGCCTGTCCGTCCAAAGGCCCGCGTCTACGGTGGCCGGAAGCCGTCACGTGGCCCCCGACGGTTCTCTCCCTCTCACGTTCCACCACCTCCTTCCCTAGCATCACTGCTTCGCAGAAGGAGGCGACGGCGTCCCATTCCATCTCGCCCCGGACCATGGCTCACACACCTGCAGGGCTATTGCGTATCTTTTAAATGACAGTGGCTAACCTATAGTGCCTTTCAATTACTGTCAAATGGTTTCAGTTTTGTACTAAACCATAACCAATTTGACAGTTAATCCATAGACAATATGATTATAGTGCCTATCAATTACTGTCAAATGGTTCCATTTTGTACTAAACCATAACCAATTTGACAGTTAATACATAGATAATATTATAGCCACTGTCATTTAAAAGATACGCAATAGCCCTGCTGGACCGGATAATAGGTATACTTAAGTAATGTTTCTCCATATAGAGATCTACGACCATTCTTCTCCATAGAGACTTATGCTTTGGAATGGGCAACTACAGCACTTTCATATGTTATTAAGCCTTGTGAGTGTAGCTTCGCTTTTTTTGCTTTCAAAAGTGCATTGAAGTACATGCTTTGAGATTTTTAATAATAATACCTTACTGCCACATGCCTAATTTTTTTTCTTTGGCCGTCCCAATAATAATCAAAAACAAAACGCACTCTACTACGCAAAATATACCAAGTACAAGTAAACAGCAAGAGCAAACCTTTGTTACTGAATTTCAACGGCTCCCTGCTTTTAATTTCCTCAATAATTGGCGCCAATGGTTCCTTCCCCACCTTCCGTTTCCTGTTGACGTCCTGTATCAGTTCGGAAATGGATTGCGTTTTGTTGTCGCAGCCATTACGTTTCCTTCTATGCGTCTTGTCATACGTTTTGCGTTCCGTTTTTGCTTCGGAAGACCTCAAGTTGTAAGATTTTTCATTATCTTTTTTTATGAAAACCTTGTTTTTTACGGTTATTTCGGGAGATTTTACTGGTTTTTCATTTTCTGAAGCGTATTCGTAAGGTTCGGTATCTTGAAATTGTTGTAAGAATTGACTTTTCTTCAGTAATTGAAGGTAGAATCGTGTAGAAATTGGCACTTTGTCATGGTATATCGTTTCGTTGGCTTTTAAAAGATGCTTTTGTCTTTTATTGTTTGGCTTTAGTACTCTCGTCGATTTCATTTCGTCTGAAAGTGTTGAAGTAGCTATAAAATTTACCCATTAAAATAAAGATGGAAATGAGCACATAAAAATAGGTAGGTATCTAAGTGGTTACTAGAATATGTAATTCGGAGTTTCCCAAATCTAGATTTAACAGTGTAAAAAAACTTTGCTCATAAAAATGCTTTTAAATTCGCTTTAGATGTAACAATAATAGTTTGATGGGCTGTATAATATTTTTAGTTATAGGGATCAGAGGGTAAAACCTAGAGATACTTTATTAATAAATCAATGATAAAACGAACAACGCCCCTAGACTAGACAACGTTTTTTGTTTGGTGTGTGGTATATCATCAAATAACCCCTGCCGCTCTTGGGCAGAGCGAAAGGGAGTGTCAGATTTCTACTGAAAACCACCCATGTTCCTTCTCATCTCATCATTTCGAGGCCGCAATATCTCTTGCGAACAACCCGCAGCTAGACCAGACCCCTAGATTCTATGGCGACTTCTATCTATTTAAGGATAAGCAGGCTCTGCCGTCATCTACGAAGACATCCGTTTCCTGTGTCATCAGCTTCCGATAAGGAAGCGTTACCTACTTATCCGAAACACATGCCCATGTCTCATTAATTACTGTATCTAAATACTAGCGGACGTCACGCAGTTTCACCCGCGTAGTACCCGTTCCCGTTCCCGTGGAAATACAGGGATAAAAAGTAGTCACCCAGGGATAGTGAAGCTTCCCAACGGTGAAAGAATTTTTCAAATCGGTCCAGTAGTTTCGGAGCCTATTCGTTACAAACAAACAAACAAATCTTTTCTGTTTATAATATTAGTGTAAATTACACTTTTTGGTTAGACTCAAGCGCGTCTTTTGAACGTGGAGCAAAACGCTAGTTTAGATTCACAGGTCGAACAAAACGTTGTTAAAATCCATGTCACATTCAAAGCGTGTTTATGATAAAACAGAAATTGTTTGTAATGATTATGACCATTTTAACAAGTCATATGTAGCTATTACAGTAGTAGTAGTACTTAGTTATTAGGAAAAATGTTACAGATTTGTCGCTAGGTACCCCACATAATATTGCGAGCAATGCACGACAAAATTCAAAGAATCGTAAAAATTCCATCGGTCTTCGACCGTGACCGTAGCGAATTTTCAGGAAATTCTTAGTCTAGGCTTAGCGGAAATAATAAAAAACATAATTCATGATACAATTATGTTTTCACGCGTAACATTTTCATATAAATTGGCAATGATAAAAATATTTTCATTGAAAAAAATGTCGTGACACTGTCAATCTGGTTCGAAAGATAAGGTTTGGAAAATAGCGGAAAAAAAGCTGAAAATTCTGTAAAATCACGGAAAACGCCATAAGCATTGTAGAAGGACGTATTCCCTATCTTGTTGGCCCACAAACTGCCCCTCGGTAACATAGCTTACAAAAATATTTGCAAGAATTCTTCGAATACAAAGAGACTTACTTTCGACCGAAAATTCACCAAATTCCTGTATGAAACTCCTCTTCAGCCGTCGCACAGAGTTTATGAAACACTTGGGCATGATGCCAACAGTAGAAAAATATATTATTATACTACACTTTACTTAAAATTATAAATCAAAATATGAGAAGTTCATAGTACTTGTGAGCACTTGCTGCAGGGAAAGATAGAAACAAACGACATTTATTTTTATTTTAAGAATATTCTAAATTCGAATGTAGCGCCGCGTTCATTGCTTGCCAGTCGGTGAAGGTTTTATACATTACTGGAGTTTCTATCAAACCTCTGTGGCTATATTTGCAATTATTTGAGAATGTTTTCACTATACTTATATCTTTAATATAATCATAAATAACGCTGTGTTGTGTCGTGTTAGTGGCGAAAAGTGTTTGAGTGTTTCTGATGCAGCGTGCCCAATCTTTTGATCTCCCGCCAAGATGTCATTAACTTCAGTGAAGGATCTGTGAATCTATTGATGACTAAGTGGTAAAAATTGAACTCGACGTGATCAATTTAAAGTTAAGTGGATTTAACAGCACCAGAAAATGTAATATTTTAACACGCAACAGAGAGCAGCAGAATTAAAAGATTGCCAATATAGAAAATGGGGAAACCTCTACGGTTGAAAAAGCTCTCATCGCGGCATGTGTCGTGAAAAGCGTAGATAATGAGCAGGCGCGCGAGAGGCGCGTGCGGGTGTGGCGGGGGGAGACTGCGCATCGATTATTCGGCGGCGAGCGCGCGTCGTGACTGCACGCGCGCACTCACGCTCGCGTTTACCGCCCGAAACGATCGCGACGCCGGGAAATGTTAAATTATCACAAGAAAATTGATATTAGTTGGTTCGGACGCGTGTGTACGTGTGTCGACTGAGTGTAGTGTATGAGGTGAGGGTGCGGGTGATGCCAAGCTAAGGGCGGCGCGGCCGAGCCGGCGACGAGATGGGGAACTCTTGCAGCTCGGGGCAAGCACACAAGGACAAGGATAATGTGTCACAACAATCTGAGGAGTGAGTACCAAGTATAGACGGACTATGGATTGACGCGTGAAGGTCGACACGCTGACAATACTATCGTTAAATAAATGGTTCGAAAGAAAACAACGTACTTATTTATGTATAATATTAATTGTCGTACGCTGAGATAAGCGCACTGTTGTGAATTCGTCAAAGTAAATCAATACATCGACTGCGCTCGCCTACAGGTTGTCTAGATTTGCAAAGAAACCAGAGCATTAAGAAAATGCGCAAAACAACCTTGGATAATGTCGAGAAAATGCCAAAATTTTGTATGAATACTGAACTCATTGAATCGGTAATAATTACTGTGCCAACACAGACACACATACACAGAAACAGATAAGTAGTAGGATGAATGAACACATTAATTATGATTACAACGGTAGTGTATATTTCCAGGTACCATCTGTTAATACATAATTATTATAATCATTTGAATATAGTACTTAACACATCCTCATAAACTGCTCCTTTTCGGTCGACACAATAGTGAATTCCTCAATGATGGAAGTCTAGAAAATATTGAAATTGCCGAAGATTACAAATAAAATATTGACATAAATAATTAAAATGCATAAATTCATCCAATTTCTGCACCAGAATAATCAAATAATAAAATGCAAGTTTATCTAAAGCCACGAATAACCATGTTTGAGATTTATAACAGAATTAAAGATGTCTTATTGTAGGTATACTTACGGTTCCCGAAGTGCCCATTTTCAAAATAACCAAAGATGAATTAAGCATAGACAATAAGCTTGAAGACTATAGATCCTCATCATACCCTCCTTTTTCCAAATTTCTCTATTATGTGTCATGTCATCAGACATCTGTCTTGCCAAATCATCCTTAACAATCAATTCATCGTATCAATGAACTTCCACAACTACACAACAGATTCTTTTCTATATTTTATTAGCTAATATTCCCTACAATTTTACATGATAAGGGATTTAAAGTTATCTTTCGAAATAATGGTGCAGTAGACATATTCTTCTGCCCAAACTTTAGGGAACGTGCGTGATGGCTAGAAAGACTCTTGAGGTGATGATTTATAAGAGGAAGACAATATGCTGCCCCGATCCCAAGTAAATTGGGATAAGGGCAAAGGTGACTCTTGAGCTGATGATTTATAAGAGGAAGACAATATGCTGCCCCGATCCCAAGTAAATTGGGATAAGGGCAACGGTGACTCTTGAGGTGATGATTTATAAGAGGAAGACAATATGCTGCCCCGATCCCAAGTAAATTGGGATAAGGGCAACGGTGACTCTTGAGGTGATGATTTATAAGAGGAAGACAATATGCTGCCCCGATCCCAGGTAAATTGGGATAAGGGCAACGGTGACTCTTGAGGTGATGATTTATAAGAGGAAGACAATATGCTGCCCCGATCCCAGGTAAATTGGGATAAGGGCAACGGTGACTCTTGAGGTGATGATTTATAAGAGGAAGACAATATGCTGCCCCGATCCCAAGTAAATTGGGATAAGGGCAACGGTGACTCTTGAGGTGATGATTTATAAGAGGAAGACAATATGCTGCCCCGATCCCAAGTAAATTGGGATAAGGGCACAGCCAAGAGATGACAGGCGTGATATTATGTTTTTCACATCAGCTTTATTCAAATAAATAGCCAGCTCGACGATCTTTAGTCTTCTTTAACGTATGGTTATTACCTACCTCTTGTCAGAATCTTTATGCCGCCCAAGGGTCTCTGACTCCCCGTCGGGGCTTCGGGTTGTTGCAAGAGATACCGCGGCCTCGGCACAAGGGCTAAGAAGGAACATGAGTGGTTTTTAGTCAGTGGAAGTCTGACACTCCCTTTCGCTCTCCCAAAGGCGGAATGGGTTATTTGATGATTTCCTACCCTCCCCGAAAAAAAAGGGTCTTGACATATACCATCGAGAAAAATCTCTCAGGCAAGCTGGTTTCTTTACGATGTTTTCCCCGAGACAAGTGATAATAGGGATGTTGCCTGACTAATAACCCTCCTTTTGGGCTTCGCCGCAGTCGGGTACAAAAAATATGATTCTAATTAGTCCGTCTGTTAGATTATCGAAAATCTTGGATACGTACTCGTATTTTTTGTTTTATCAATTCAATAAAAATTTACCAAGATAAAATGCGTCAAACATTATTGAGTGGAGGGTTGTGACGTCACTCACCGGTAAAAAATGTCATAATAATGTCTTCAAAGTTTCAGTTTCGAGTTTTCAAAGCACTGTATCGTCTTCATTGGTTGTTTACGTGAAAAAAGAAAAAATATGTGTCGAATGTTTTTTGGAAATCTATCTGGCGGACTTATGAGATTTTTTTTGTATACAAAACGCACAACCCGAAAAATCTGCGGTCTTGGGTTCAAAGTTTCAAACGCGAGACCTGTGACTTGATAGTAAGATTGTCACACCACGAGACTATCACTAGTGATGATATAAATCACAACCAAATCAGTCTTCATGAATTCCCAGTAACTGCAGTAAAAAGACGCTCTTTTATTCGAGAAATACCTAGAATAACTTTTCCTGAACCCACGCATGGCTGCCCTTTGCATTTTATTTTATGTAGTTTTTCCGGTACTGACCTGAAATAGCTATCCGAATATAACTTCCATGCTTTATTTAATCACTTCCCTGGATTCCTTATTTGATTTTCGTTACTCCATAGACTAAATGGAATCTTTTTGCAAATTCCATAGATTTTTGTTGGATCCTTCATTAATTTGCACTCCCGAATTTGATTTTTGCGCGAAATTCTTGCTATTCCTGCGCTATAGGAGGCCATGTTGGATGAAGCGAATAAAATTCATGAAATTTCATAAATTGTCATAATGAAACTGGTGCTGGTGGTATATACAGAATTATGTACTGACAATAAGTTCATGTCACTGAATAAAAGGGGTCCTATGTCACTTCCTCGGGTAATTTTCTTTATGTGCTTTAAAACTTCGTGAAATGTCTTCAGGTGTTAAGAAGAACTTAACTAACAAACATACTTTCGGATGATCTCTTATTTATGCGTACTTATGTAATTTTGAAAAAAAAAAGAAAACCACGAGTTTTCAGTATGATTGTATTATTCCATCCAGTTGAACAACTGTTACCCATATTTTCGTGAAAAAATATAACCTTTGGGACCAATAGAAGAAGCATTTAATAAATCCTCCCAAATAAAGTGCTTGAAGCCATGAATAAAATATGTCTATTTCAAAGTAGGAAGAAAAGTTATCACAAAAAAGTATGAAGGAGCGGTTGAAATGGGTGGACTTTCGGAGTTTGGACGCAGTTAACATCACCGCAAGGCATCATTTAAAAAAGCTGTCCCTGCTTTACGCACTTTCTGCTAAACCTTTTTGAAGAAAACGCACGAAATGTAATCCAAACTCCTTGCTGTTAAAACTTGTGTGCAGTCATTAGAATAGACGTAGACATTTGAATGTTTAAATTAAGAACTCGTTTTCAAAAGACTTTAATTGAGTTCACCGGTGTTATTAGCGGTGAGCATTGTCTTTGGTCGGTTGAACGAGCTCACACACGGGTAAGGGTGACAATGGCGACTCCGCACTAATCCCAAAAGGGCGGGGGTAATAGGTCAACCCGATGTATTAATACTCCTCGCAGGTTCTAACTTGTAACTAATTCTCTTATTTATAAATGTATAGTGAATTAGTAAAATTATTCTATTTTCGGTGGCCTTGAACAGTTCTGCCACTCAATGATAGATGTGTTATTCTTTATTGGACACAAAATATGGATATTATGTGGAAATTACAGTCTTATATAATTTTCCATCAGAAAAAATGATGACGAAGTTTCACACAGATTGTATCCTTATTTAACGGATAGAGGATGAATATTCAAAAAAACCGTTCTTTAGCATAAACTTTAAAAAAAAAACCTCTAGGGATTTCTCCTGTATCGTGGGTGGGTTTACAAACCCGAAACAACTATCTGTAGGCCATACAAATATTTGTTCCGTGCAGGGACGGAACCCGCGACACGCAGCGTAGCAGTCCAATCGCTCAGCCGCTGCACCAACCGTGGCTTCTAAACTCTTGAGCATTGTCTGGTACTTAATGTAACATTTCTATAACTTCAGTGAAACTGTAAGAGACTGGACGTACGTGGTCGGGAAGTCTAACAACTAATCCTTTCACCTCTTGGAAGGTATGGTTGGACTGTTAATAAATAAAATAAAAAAGCCTTTTATTCCATGCAATTACAAAATAATTTTACAATATTGGATTTTAAATCACATGCTTGTATTGATTATTATTATTTAAATCAATTCAGTTACAAATTATGTGCCTATCTAATAGAAAATTGCAATAATCAAATACATCATAAGTTCCTAATATACCTACATAAATTATTATTGTTTTTAAGATTAATTAATATTCATTATTGTTTATTTATATTATTATATATTTTATTGCTTAATTATTATTCAAGGTTGGACTGTTAATAACCAGAAGTCAGACAGGCAGTCACTCCATGTAAAATACTGTGTTCAACTTCACCCGGTTAAACTGGAAGCCGACCCCCAACATAGTTGGGAAAAAGCTAGGCAGCTTGTGATAATAACTGTAGAAGACACCACAAGAACAATTTCAAGTTATAAAATAAAAGACTGGATGCTAATAGACCTTAAGAACAGTAGAAGGATTACAACAGCAAGGCACAAAAAATACTAAGAATTAACACATTAGTTAATCACGTGCAAATATTCAGTTGCGAAAGAAATTTATAAAAGAAAAATATCGAAGACGAAAAAGTTTAATGAAAACATGCGTAGCCGGAATCTTCAACAGATTCATGATTTTAGGAAAAGCGTTTTCTATCGTCCCTTACCATTAACTGATACGAAATGCTTTCTTCATATCGTGGCAATTGCTCATACATTCATAAACTTATGCATTTTTACCACAGGAGTAGACAGAAACCACAGAATGTCGACTGCTATGATTCTTTTTTTTGGGGAGGTGGGAAATCATCAAATACCCCCCCCCCCCCCCCCGCTCTTCAAGGCCGCGGTATCTCTTACAACATCCCGCAGCCCCGACGGGCGTCGGCCCTTGCTGACATCTCTGAGGCGCGCGTGGAACACGAACGCGCCATCGACACGGCCTGTCGTCGTCGTAAGACGGACGGACGGCGAGCTAGCCCATCACTCACCGTCCACAGGCCCGCGTCTACGGTGGCCGGAAGCCGTCACGTGGCCCCCGACGCCCGGGGCGTCTCCCGCGGCGGACTGCTATGATCCTTACTTACATACTGCTTTTGACTCGTCCACGTTCATTTATCAGGACATACACACAGTTTAATTGCTCATGTAGTCTTACGCTATTTGTCTAGGATGTCTTTGTCTATGATGCAGATACGATTAACCCATCTCTAGACAATGTTACGGCAGCTGTATAGTACAGAGATAGCGGAAAACATAACATCACATCTGTTACACTCGAAGAGTTAGACAGAGGTGTTCCTAAAGGTGTACACCCATATTTTACAAAAAAATTTACTCCACTTAGCGGACAATCATGGCCCATAACCAATGTAGGATAGAAGAAATGAAAAAGGAATAACTTGTTGTAAATATATTAGGAGATTATTTTATCAGCAAGCACACACAAAAAGTATCAAAGAAAAATCATAGTTGACACAAGTACCTTAGAACGTCATTTTAAATTCTTGACACCATAAACACATATACATAAAGTTTGTATATCCAATACACCCTCATAAATTTTAATTTTAAATCATTAAAATATATCCAAATCAATAATCTTTAACACCTACATTGACTGCTCATCATCGCTCCTTTTTACACAAATAATTACTTTACTGGATGAAAAATAAAATTTACTCTCCTTGCGTAACTCTTGAGACTTTTCACAGCATCTTCGTTACTCTTATCCCTTTTTCTGTCACCAACCGGGCCATTTTTTTGTAGGATGGGAAAGTCCAGGGGGCCTAAAATGGCCACTTTACCAGATCATAATTTATGAACTGCGTTAATAAGCGATTATCTGCAAAAGTGGCCATTTTAGACCCCCTGGACTTTCCATATTTTGAAATGGTAACCCTACTTATGACTGAAAACAGATTAAACGTATTCCCTATGCGTTGTAATCAACTTTGGTGTACAGTGTACTAATGGGTGTACAGTCAGCAGCCTCAAATTGTATAATACACTTAGCAGCGTTTAGAAGCAATTTTACCGCCAGTATTAAATTAATTTTCATGTAACGTGACGAACCTAAATTTTTCGAACCCATATTATCATAAAATAGGTCATATCTCAAAATTGCAATGGGCATTGTTCATATTTTTTTAAATGTTGTATTTGAAAAACCATTTCGAGGAATAGCGTTACTGATCATTACGGACTAATTAATCATGAAAAATATTCATATCTTACTGATATTTTTAATAAAATACGATTGACCTTGTTTGCTCTTCAAATTACGTCAGCTTTGGCAGTACAGTTTTGTATCATTGCCTCGGAAAATAAAAAGTATAAAGTGGCAAGTATTGTCTACCATCTGTCAAGTGTAATCATTGTCATCTTTAACCCTAGAAAGATAATCTACGTCCGCGAGACGTATCGTGAAATTAAATTTCGTTGTACATTTTTTATTATTAATCGCGGCGTGCTAGCTGCGCGCGTCAACTCAGTCGGCAGCTGGAGCTCGCGCTAAGCAGCAGTGGCATTACGGTAAGTACGTTCAAATTAAAGATATACCTATGTCGTACGTCCGCGAGACGTATGATTATCTTTAATGCAACTTTTGCAATCATTTGAACTGATTGTTTATTGTTATTTACACTTATTTATTATTATTTTCAGGTATTCATTATTATTATATTATAATGGCAAACCGAAGGGTGTTGGATAGTTCTCATATTGAGAACTTTTTATATCAAAATGAAAAGGAATCGTCAGTAGAATCTGAAAGCGAATGCGAAGATAACCTCATAGAAGACGATGTGCAGAGTGACACTGAAGACGAATTCATAGATGAAGCTGTGGATAAATCCGAAGATTTTGCTAAAGCCCATTCAGAGTAAACTGTAAACCAAGCTGCGCCTTCTGATAGCCGCATAATTATTACTTCTCAGCGCACACTCAGAGCTAAAAATAAGCATTGTTGGGCCACAGGCAAGAGTCGGAAGTCAGGATAGAACCTCAGGGGCTGCGGGATGTTGTAAGAGATACCGCCGCCTCGACATAAAGGTCTAAGAAGGAACATGGGTGGTTTTTAGTCAGTAGAAGTTTCACACTCCCTTTCGCTCTGCCCAAGAGCGGGAAGGGTTATTTGAAGATTTCCCACCCCAAAAAAAAAGGTTAGAACCTCGGCAAAATTGTTCGATCAGCTAGAGGAACAACGTTTATTTAAGTGTAAAAGTACAAAATATGAAAATATAAAGACTGAAAGTGATTTTATATGTTCCTATAGAAGACAAGTTCAGTTTTTGTTAATTTGTAAAGAAGTTTACGATTTTTGTTTGTAATTTGTCAATTAAACTTTATTATTGCTATTTTATCGTTTTATTTATTTAAATAGAATACAAACAATTATTTCAACCTTTAAGGCATGATAATACTTCCGTAGGCTTGCAAAAAACTCTTAATTAACTAAGGTACATCTGACAGACGTATGATTATCTTTTACGCTAGTTGCTATATTATGATTATCTTTCTAGGGTTAACAAAACTATCGCTCATTGTGGTTCAGGAAAACGAACAAAATGTCACCGCGTCGATTGTTAACGTATTCTAACACCTTCAAAAATCACTTTCCGTTTACTGTTTCGGTCGAAATTTCGAAAAATAAGCTTGTATTTGTAAATAAGACATATTCGATTATGTATGACGTCTATTGACACTTTGATTGACAGATGTGAGATGGATGACGTCGTGTTGACGGATATAAATTTTTAATTATGTATTAATGAGGCAACGGCACAATCTTTTGAAGTCACTGATGACGTCACCTACCTTAAAAATTTTAAATATTTAAATATTTTTTTTTAATAACTATTGAGCCAAACATCATAATATTCAAATTAGTTTCTCAAAATGGTCTAAATTTTCAAAAAATAAAATATAATCTAATGGTTAAGAATTTTAGACAGTCCCCATTCACGAGAAATTCACGTTTGAACTTTTCCAAGTGTGTAGGGGGGTTACAGTCCTGATGTAGTATGTTATATGTTTTCTGCTCTTTCTATCTCTAGATAGTTTCTACGTGTAGAATCAAGTTAGTACCCGTGACGTGTATTTTTATGCAGCTGCATAATGCTGAGTGCAATGCAGTCGCTTGGTACATTCGGAGATCAATATCGTATCCTTTGCCTTTAGTCTTTGTTTTCCTTTTAACATAAAACTACGATTTGATGAAAAATCGTAAAAACGTGAAAATGAGTTTCTGTGCTACATCCTTCTGTTTAGGTTCTTAAATTTCCTTAATTATTTTCTTTTACGTTCTAAGGAAGTGTAACTTCCTTGAAACTTACGCAACTTATTTTGGTGTTCACACACACAAAATCACACTAAAATTATACGAGTAAAGGCGAAAGTTTGTGAGTGTGTGAGTGTGTATGCTTGTTACTCTTTCACGCAAAAAGTACAGAACGGATTTGGATAAAATTTCTTCTTTTTCATCAATCAATAGGTATATAAAAATCAATGCCACTTTTCGTTGTAATTTTATAACTCAAGACCGGGCTCACTTAACCAAACCAAATGTTTAGGCTTTGTTCGGGCTATTTAGTAGATGGTTTATGTGAAGTTTGCACAAAATGTCGAGCGGTTCTTCATTTATCACATTTTTTGTAACAAATGAATTCAATAAATGGCGGATCATTTTGTTAATGGGGATTTCTGGGATGGTTTAAAAACACAATTGGCCCCGGTTGGTGGCGCTGCTATCCGGGCAGAAGACGTCTGCCAGGTCCGCTAGTTATCTATATGTCACTTTTTCCAAAATTTGTACAAACAATTCAAATTAAATAAACATACACTCTCCTTGCCTTTTTTGCGGCAAACTGATTTATAAATCATTTAAAGCTGATGAGGACTTTAGAACGTACGCTTTACGCGGGAAAAAAGAAATAGCTTTTTTTCACTTTTGTCATTTCTGAAATAAAAAAAGTTTGGGTTTTTATTAATTTTCGCCGGGGGGGGGGGAGGTATAATTAATACGGATATACGGCGGTAGCTACGCCCCTGACCTACCTTCCGCTTCCAGTTGGCCATGGATAAGTAATAGATTTTGTTTTTTTTTACTTTCTTTGCCATTGAGTCTGGCTTGATTTGACTGGTAATCTTGGGTAAGATTTCTGTTTTAATGCAGTGTGTATGCAAGATGGTCACCAACGCTAAAACTGATACCACGTTCGTAAATAATTTCTTCCGTTAAAAAAAAGTAGTTTAAAACTAAAAAACCCTACTGAAAAAACTGAAAAGTAAAAAATAAAACGCGTCAAAGATTTGAGTGGAGGGTTTGTGACGTCACTGACCGGTAAAAATGCCATACTAATATCTTAGATAATGACAGCAGTTATCAAAGCACTGTATCGTCTTCATTGTTTGTTTACGTGAAAAACGAAAAAAATACATGTCCAATATTTTTTGGGAATCTATTTGACGGACTAATTAGATTTTTTTTGTTAACTATTCTATTGGTAGATTTTCGCTCATCTTTCGTCTCCGCTTTAGTGGATGGGCTTATTGGTGGTGAGTAAGGACTTCGGGACAAACTAATAACAGAACAGCCGCTCGCGTCAATCAGGTTAAGAGCTTATCTAAGATAGCCCGTGTTTGATTGACCATCCATTACATATCGAGTATTCTCCGCGCTTCGGAAAGCACGGTAAGCGGTTGGTCCCGGCTGCCATGCGTCATGCTCGTGAACGGTCGCTGTCAGTTGTGACTGGACACCTCTTAGCTGCCACGGCTTGTTTGAATTATTATATTATTTTTGAATCGTCGTTTTTGCTTTACTGTGGACACTTATCGTGCACATCTTGCTACCTCGTTCTCACATAATAATATGCCATCTCAACATGAATGATGTAACCAAAGTTTTGTAAGAATATTATGATTTAAAAGAGTGTCCACGAAGTTTCTTGCCATTCTTCTCATGGGACACTCACAGTTATTATGCCTTGTGAGTGGGACTGTAGCTTAGTTTATTAGCTTATTAAAGTTTAGTATTTGTTCTATTCAAAAGCGGCTGTAACTGGCCAACTTGAAATAAAATGATTTTGATTTGCAGATTGCTTTGACGGACTTTTTCCAATCCTGCGGTTTTCTTAAACACAGCATAGGAAATTCATCATCTGCCTAGCCTTTTCCCAACTATATTGGGGTCGGCTTCCAGTCTAACCGGATGCAGCTGAATACCAGTATTTTACATGGAGCGACTGCCTATCTGACCTCCACAACCCAGTTAATACTAGGTAATACGATACCCTTTGGTAAGACTGGTTGTCAGACTTTCAGGTCACTGACTACCCGTAACGACTGCCAAAGATCTATGGCACCCGGGACCAACAGCTTAACGTGCTTTCCGAGACACGGAGGAAACTCGGTATGTAATGGGGAGGCACGGAGGAAACTCGGTATGTAATGGGCGGTCACCCATCCACAGATCGACCTAGGCAAGCGCAGCTTAACCTAAAGATCGACCCGAGTGGCAGTTCTTATTAAGCCACGAGCTCCTCCACAGCATAGGAAATTACTATTTTATAAAATGTTCAGTTGACTCAGCGAACTCGCGTGAATTGTCAACCGGTCTATGTTTATCTGCGACCAAAATAGAATGATTCATATTTTAGTATTCCTACTAAAATACTTTACACACGATGAATGTGTCTGATTCACTCGCTATTTTAAGAAGAAGACATCTTTAAATCACGAGGAATTTCAATAAAAATAAGTAGTTGCTGTTAGACATTTGTTTTCGATGCAGCGTAAAAAAAATTGTCGTCTCTCTCATGATATTGTCAAGTTTAATTTTTATTTTATTTATTTGGGAAAATTAACAGTTATACATTAAAACAAATAACTACACAGGGTTTATAAATGTATAACCTGCAACATAAGGTCTGCGTAATGCTGCGTATTACTCGAAAGAGATACCGCGGCCTTGATACAAAGGGCTAAGAAGGAACATGGGTGGTTTTTAGTCAGCAGAAGTATGACACTCCCTTTCGCTCTGCCCAAGAGCAGGAAGCAACTACTACCTTTTTTTTGAGTGTGATGGGAAATCATCAAATAGGGGTTATTTGATAATTTCCCATCACACGCAAAAAAAAAAGTGTTGAATCATTAGATGAACATTTAAAAAAAAGTTGTGTGGAACTTTTGTTTAATTTAAAATGTGCTTATTTTTGCCTTTCAATCTTTCAGTCTTTCGGATCTTTAGTTTTTTCATTTCAAGTACTTATTTATTACCAAAGTCAAACAGTCACACCACTACACTTTACAGCTTATGTAAAGCTAAATCGTAGCTTTATTAATTTCCATGATAGCTTTGTTGGTCTTATGTTCGAAATCACGACTGCTGAGCATGAGGTCCTGGGCTCCATTCCCGCACGGAACAAATATTTGTATGTCCTACAGATAGTTGTTCCGGGTCTGGGTATTTGTGTATGTGAATTTAAATGTTTGTGAACGCACCCACGATACAGGAGAAATTCCAAGTGAGGGGCAACGTTTTTAGAGACAATGTGAAGACTGAGTGAACGAGATAAATCTCATTTGTGGAGTGTAAAGGATGACATGGCAAGCAAGGAAGTGTCTGATGAGATGACATGGAAGCATGGAAGAAGACGTCATGATGCGCCAACCCCACATAAATTGGCCTAAGGGCAAGAGAATTCGACGCCGGGGTTGTCCTCTGGTTATCGCGGCCTCGACATAGAGGGCGAAGAAGGAACATGGGTGGTTTTTAGTCAGTAGAAGTCTGACACTCCCTTTCGCTCTGCCCAAGAGCGGGAGGGGTTATTCGATGATTTTACACCCACCAAAAAAAAAAAAAAAAGGGGCAACGTTTTTAAAAAAAATAATAAAAAAATTGAATTTGTGCCTCGTTGATGGCTGACCTGAATAAAACTGGCGTAATTTTGGATGTGCAAATAGCTTTAACATCAACATCTGCTTAGGGGATTACAGGCGTGATGTTTTTTTTATTAATATTTGAATTAACGTATTTACCGCGCGTTCGTCTTAGGCCCCAGATCTTTTCCAGCCTCTTACTGACAAAGACAAGTCTACCAAATAACAGCATTCTGGCGAAAAACACAACTTCCAAGTCTTTCATTCAAATTATCTGACCAAAATCTTATTATTCAACAAAACAAATAAGTCAAAAAAGCTTTTAATTTAATTATTCCATTGTCCGAGTTTCGTACGAAACGGCCATTGTTTGTCGAAATCTTAATTGTAAGGGTTCCTTTTTAAATAAACTGCCAGGGGTAGTACGGTAAGGAAATAACGAGTTTTTTTATTTTATTTTACTCTATAAATAGAGATTTAGGGGAGTGTTTGTTTAATTATAGGTTATTAGGTGTTTGGGCTTTTGTTTAGTTTATAACCTGGATTAACATATAGGATAGTTTATATCCCGATTTTATCTTCCCGTGGGATAATTTTCGAGTTGTAGCGGGTGAAGCCGCTGGCAACAGCTAGTCGTATAATAAAGAAAACCTTATCATATTTCTACTCCTCATAGGCAAAAGCTTGTCTTATAAAACAACAAAGGTTTAGAAACCTACGCTTGCAGCAAAGGTCAGGGGTGCATAACAAAGAAGGTAACATTACGTAGAAAATAGCGCATTTAATATTTTATACTAAGCGTTTGTAATGGCTATGGTGATGATAATCTATGTAGTTCTATGAATTATACTTATGAGGAAACAGAAGGTTTACTTGTAGCTCAAGTTAATAACCAGTACTCACACCCTGGTTTTTTTAATTGTGGTCTAAGCTGAAGCTAGACTTGACACGCCTAAATTCCGCCCCATTATAAATATTGACAGTTACAGTTTGTTTATAATCACACTAATATTATAAAGGCGACAGTTAATGAGTGTGTGTTTGTTATTTCTTCACGCAAAAACTACTCAACGGATTTGAATAAAATTTGGTACAGGGATAGTTTAAAACCTGGATTAACACATTAGGATATTATTTTATCCCGATTTTATCTGCGAGTGGGAAAATTTTCGAGTTGTAGCGGGCGAAGCCGCTAGCAACAGCTAGTTTGACATATACGACCACATAACCCATCACATGGCTTAAACATATCTGACGCAATGTGGGTCACACACACTTCACACTTCAGGGATAACAGGTGTGATGTTATGTTTTCATTTTAATTACGAGAATTAATGTCCTTGTCGTTAGCGAAAAATCAAATATAGACAAGGTGAAATTACTTCAAAATCCCGCCTCAATTAATCTCGCCTAGAAACTAAAGTTTCCACCGCTCAGTTGACAGTTATCTCAAACAGCGTCCACACTCGACCAAATGGCCATCAACGCTGATGGTCATAATTGTGGCAATTAGGATGCGACCACGAGTGTCTGTGGCAGTGTGTATGACTGGCTGTCAGACGGATCAATCACGTGACGAGTAGCGGACGTGTTGACGTATCTGAGTCACAGCAGACATAGACAAATACAAAGTTGAAATCGGCACACACTTCTTGAGGTTTTGAATTCAATTCTCAGTTCGAGGAAAGTGTTAGGGGGTTTTCGATCAAAAAAATGGTCAGTAACAGTCATGGAGTCAGGATTTGTGGTTGTTTGATGGCAATAGGGGATCGGACTGAGTCAAATAAATATGATTCTAATTAATCCATCAGTTAGATTATCGAAAAATATTGGATACGTATTTTTTGTTTTATCAAATTCAAACAAATGGACGAAGATATAAAGCATCAAGGGGTTGTGACGTCATTTGTAGGTAAAAAAATGTACTGACATGTAACGTTTTCGAGGAGTTTACGAGTTTTCGAAGCACTGTATCGTCTTCATTATTTGTAAATGTGAAAAAAGAAAAAAAATGTGTTCAAAATGTTTTGAAAATTTATCTGACAGACTTGTTAGTTTTTTTTTTTGTGCAATCCCCTGTTATGTTTGCCCGCAATTACAATACGACTTTTAAACCTGATAAAATTTTAGTGTACTATTAGGAACACATCGTCGTCGTTAGGTTATATTCTCTTGTGCACGGTCGCTCATTAAGACAAAAAATAATTGACACAACATAGGACCCATTGATATTAATAATAATTATTTGTCCGTGGTGCTAGGTAAGGACTTATCCCAGTTGTTTTGTAAACGTCCCTTTGTGTATATTGAGCTTGTTTTGTTCTATCTCCTGCTGATATGGAGGGAAGTGGAAAATATGTTTATCTACTCCTCAGCGAGAGCAGCGGTAGCCTGAGAGCAGCGGTGGCTTAGTGGTGGCGGCCCCGACTTACGAACAGTAGGTCGTGGGTTCCAACCCAGGCAGGCACTTTGTGTAATTTATTTCATAACCGCTGCTCTCAAAACGGTAAAGGAAAACATCGCGAAGAAACCGGCATGTCTTAGAACCAAACATTCGAAGACATGTGACATCTACCAATCCGCACTGGGCCCGCGTGGTAGATTATAGCCCATTCCCTCTTAAAGAGAGAGGAGGCCTGTGTCCCAGCAGTGGGAACATTAATAGACTATTGATGGACTCCTCCGCTATTCTTTTCGAATATATTTCGTTACGGGATCAAAGATAGTTAAATGGTTTTTCTGGGACACCGTCGAGCTTTATTGTCTCCGTGGTTTTCTGGTGGACGTCACAATTGAGTCTGACTTTCAGGAGTTACAGTGGTTGGGGAATAGTATGACGGTTTTGTCCTAAATTAAAAATAAGGACAGGACGGTCGGTTATTCAAACTTTAAAATAATAATAATCAATTTATTTTCGGCCATCTAACGCCCGTGTATAAATACCTTACAGACTAACATAAATATGATAAAATATAATTTGTTTTAGTTAATACACCACTCACACTATCCTAGCAAGATTAGAAACTGAAATTATTCCTAACTGTCTTGAATTGTACTATTGTCCTATTAATTAAGATGTAACAAATGATATCTGGGTACAATTCCACATAGATATGAGCACTTCAGTTAATGGAATTGTTGACGCTGAAAACAGAAGTAGTTGTATGAAAATGTAGATACGTTTGTTTTTGCATCTACTACGATCTGTTTTTTTATATAAAACTAGCGGACGTCACGCGGTTTCACCTGCGTAGTTCCCGTTCCCGTGGGAATACAGGGATAAAAAGTAGCCTATGTCACCCGGGGATAGTGTAGCTTCCCAATGGTGATAGAATTTTTCAAATCAGTCCCGTAGTTTTTAGTTTTATTCATAACAAAGAAACACACACACAATAATACAAATCTTTCCTCTTTTTATTATTAGAGTAGATAAAAGAATCATTAATTCTTAACACTTTCTAAAATTAAAATGATATTAAAAAAAAACTGACTCATCAAAACCTCATTGCCGGAAGCCACGAACATTCGCAGTTTAAATTCCGTAAAGCACCCGCGATTAGGCTCGCACCCGCGCCAAAATCCTCATTAAACGCGTTAGTAAAATAATAAATAGCAATAAATACGCTATTTATTATTCTAAGAATTAACCAATAGCCATCATTGGCGTGTGACGAGTACTTTACGAGGTGTACGAAGGCCGCGTACAGATATAAAAATAAATTATAATGTTGTTAAAATATACTCCATGACGTACTAAGAGAGACCGAGAGCCATGACGCGGGCTTGCGTCCTGTTCGAATTAAAAAAAAATTAAGTTATAAACTAAAACCCGACTACAAACCGCGGTCTTAAAAGTAGTAAATAATTCTTGTCTGATATTCATATATTGAATTTGTTTATTTCTATTTAAATATAAGTAAACTTATTATAGAGGACCGCCGTAGTCGCATGCCGCTGATACCAGCCCGATGCTCCTTCATGGCGTTTTCATTAATACGTAAGTCAGCTGCTGTTGCTGTTAGCAAGGTGGCATGCGACTACGACTGACTGAACATAAATTCAATTTATGAATATCAGACAAGAATTATTTACTACTTTTAAGACCGCGGTTTGTAGTCGGGTTTTAGTTTTTAACTAATATTTTTATTTTAGTGTTATTTAATAAATCCGTTATAATACGAGTATATTACTTTAATGATGTTAAATTCTACTAAATGTTGGTTTGCTATTTAAATACTACGAGTAATAGCGACTAGACCGCGACAACTTTTTGACCGCATTCTCAACGTGTATGTTGACTAAAACTATAATCATAATGTACATATTTGTAATGTGATCGCCAAGACCTCTCATTTGATACCAAACATGCTATGATTATCTCAATTTATTTTTTTTCAAGCTTAGAATTTCACATTTAAATTCCATCATAAAAATAATTGTTAAAATTTATATAGCCTATGTCACCCGGGCTATTCTTACGAATCGATTGACACCTCATTTATTAAAATACGTCCAGTAGTCTAGGCGCTACGGTGGAACATACAAACATACATACATACATACATACACACATCAAAAGTGTCTAGGGATCAAGCATTTTTATGCGGATTTCTTGAGATTGAGATGTGGCTTTGTAATAAATTTATGATTTTATAAATTTATATGGATCCTTTTTGGTGCATTTCATAATTTGAATCAGGAACTGTGAATCAAATTCGAGTAAAAGATGAAAATCAGCTGTCACTATTTTCCCTATAAAAACATACAACGCATTGAAGACATTATTAGTGCTACTGTTTCCCTACTACTGATTAAAACCAACGTTATTATGGAGCGGCGACGTCATTTAAGCAGGGAAGAAATGCTCAGAGCCGTGGGAATGATAGAAGCTGGTTCCCGGCAACGTACTGTGGCTTTAGCTCTGAATACAAGTCAGAATGTTATCAGTCGACTTTGGACACGTTACCGAAGCACTGGTACCGTGGCTGAGCGCCATGGAGGACGGTATCGCTGCACCACACGGAGACAAGACCGATACATTCAAATCTTAACTCGAAGAGCTCCAACAATAACCGCCATGATGTTAGCCGTGAGGCTTCATCACTCTTCAGGGAACTTAATTAGCGACCAAACAGTCAGAAACCGCTTGCATGAAGTGAACCTTCATTCCCGAAGACCGCTACGGGTACCACCTATAGCAATGCACAATCGTAGGATTCGATATCAATGGGCTCTTGAACACAGAAATTGGGCAGAAGAACAATGGCGTTTCGTGTGCTTTTCTGATGAGTCTCGTTTTGGTATGAGACCGGATACAAGACGTATACGACACTGGAGAACCCCTGGACGCCAACAGCGATTAAAATCCTGCCAGGAAGTCCATCCTTATAGTGGTGGAACCATCATGGTATGGGCGGGTATTTGGATCGGCGGAAGAACTGAGTTGATTTGGATCAAAGGCAACCTCAACGCTCAAATTTATGCTGAGACGATTGTATCAGACGTCATCGTTCCTCTACAAGTGCAAATCGGTCCCTTATTTCAGTTAATGCATGATAATGCACGACCGCACACCGCAAGAGTTGTAAGACAGACTCTCGCCGCAGCTAACATCAATGTCCTGCCCTGGCCTGCTCAGTCGCCAGACTTGAACCCGATTGAGCATGCATGGGATATGCTACAGAGAAGAGCTCTGCCGAATATGGAGGGTATCCAGTCGCAAGAAGACCTTTTTTTGTTGATGCAACGATCATGGGCGGCCATTCCACAGCGTGATTTGGATGAACTCATTTTGAGTATGCCAAACCGATGTTCTTGTGTTGTTAGTGTTCGCGGTAGAAACACGGATTATTAATTGTTTAAGTTACCCAATAAAATTTTAAAGAAAACTGTTATTTCAGTCTTTTTTTCGAACTTTAATGTTAGTGGTTCAAATGTCAAAAATCCCTTTATTAGGAAAATGGCAAATTTCTTTATTAATGCAAAGGTGACTTGGTTTATCATTACTGTGACAAACGAAAACACTTTATTTGATGAATCCTTAAAGAAAATTTTAATTAATATCAATCAGGAGAAAAGTTATTGCAAAAATATATGTTGATCCCTAGACACTTTTGATGTGTGTACATACATAGTCTACCAAAATCATTACCCTTCCTTTTGGCTTCGCCGTAGTCGGGTAAAAAGTTAAATATTTCCCTCTATTTTTCTCGTAGGATATAAGACAATAAGAAGTAGAAAAAGTTCTTAACCTTCTTAGCGTGTCGATGAAATAGCGTTGACTGACTAAAAAATATATGATTCTGTTTGGTCCGTCTATATTATCGAAAAATATTGGATACGTCTTTTAGTTTTATCAAATTAATAAGAATTGACGATAACAAAACGTGTCAAAGATTGTGAGTGGGGGCTAGTGACGTCAGTTTCTGTTAAAAAAATTACCAAACTGTGTCGTCGCGGGACTTTTCGAAGCCCTGCGTCTTCATTTGACGGCACGGTTGGCGCAGTGGCTCAAGCAATGGACTGTTGCGCTGCGTGTCGCGGGTTCGATTCCCGCACGGAACAAATATTTGTATGACCTACAGATAGTTGTTCCTGGTCTGGGTATTTGTGTATGTGAGTTTAAATGTTTGTGAACGCACCCACGATACAGGAGAAATTCTTAGTGTGGGGCAACGTTTTTTTAAAAAAAAAAAAATATTAAAATTAAATATTGTTTACGTGAAAAATTTTAAAATATCCATTGTTTTTTGAAATCTATCTGACGGACTATTTAGTTTTTTTTTGTCAACTTCCCTATTGTGTCGTAGAACTGAGCTAATAATTTGGCGATTTCCCAGTTGTCCCTCAGTTCTTGTAGTGTCCCCATCGTTTGTGAAACTGCACCTTATTTACACTCCAGTGCAGAGTCATTAGTGAATCATTAGTTCTTATTAGGTGTTTACAGATTTTCCAATAAAATACAAGTTTTAAAATATTGTATTACGTCAGTGGATTCCGATTTACTTGAGAATAATTTCCCAGTTTTATTTATCCGCTTGGTTGTGCAATTTTCAAAATATACGCTTCTTTTAATACTCTTCTACTATATCAGAAACATCCACAATTCACCTTTTTGATGCAAACAGCAATTGGACCATTACCATTATTCATTCCCTGAATATCATTTTCGATCTTCCTTCCGAGTTCCGCTTTTGACTATCTTCCGCTCATTTCCGATAGCGGATATGATTCGATTGACTTTGAAGGCTAAATCTTCTAGTCTTTCCTGGTTACAGAACCATTTTACGAAGAAGTTTTCTCACTTTTCTTTTTTATCTGAGCCTCCTACTCGTTTTTACATCCTACTTAGTTGGTAGATTTGTCTAAACCAAGGAGATGATGCATTTTTGTTACTTAATTTAAGTAACCATCATATTTTTATCCCAATTTATTTGGTCGGTAAACAAGTCCTAGGCCAATAAGCTTACTCCCAATCATATCTAAGCTGTTCGAAAGAGTTCTATGGCTCTTACACTTCATAAACGAAAACCCTGTGACACCAGACCACCAGTACGGGTTAAGACAACAACACGCTACTACGGAGCAGATACACAGAATTTGTCGAACCATTAGCGACTGCCTTGAGCGAAAGGAATTTTGCTCCTCAGCGTTCCTCGATGTCCAACAGGCTTTTGACCGGGTGTGGCACAAGGGTCTCATGTGCAAAGTGAAAAAGCTATTAACCCACGTCTTCTATCCAATCCTGGAATCTTACATCTGTGACAGGATCTTCCAAGTCAAAGAGGGAGACTGTATATCAGGTTTCTATGACACACAGGCTGGTGTTCCACAGGGCTCAGTTCTTGGTCCTGTTCTATACACCATCTTTACTGCTGACCTACCGCAATCACCAGGAGTTACCATTGCTACCTATGCAGATGACACAACTGTATTAGCTACAAGTACAAATCCAGTGGAGGCTTCAACTAAACTACAAAGCATTCTCAGTGAAATTAGCAAGTGGTTAAAAAATGGAGAATTAAAGCTAGTGCAAATAAATCAGTCCAAGTTACCTTTACTTTGAGAAAAGAAACCTGTCCCCTCGTGTATCTGGATGGAAGACAGCTACCTCACAATGACTCGGTAAAATACCTGTGCTTACACTTGGACCGCCGACTTACATGGAATAAACACATAGAGTACAAACGCAACGTAATCAACTCTAAATATAGAGGGCTGTACTGGCTGCTAGGAAGAAATTCCAGATTGTCAACTGATAAAAAACTCCTGATTTATAGTCTGTCATAAAATTAGTCTGGACATACGGGATACAACTCTGGGGCAGTGCCTGCATCTCCAACATAAACAAGATTCAACGAACCCAAAATATAATCTTAACAAAAATTGGCCCTGGTTCATAAGAAACTCAGAGGTCCATGAACACTTAAACATGCCAACAGTTAATGAGGAAATAAAAGCATGTGCAAAAAAATACAGAACAAGACTGCAAAACCACCCTAACCAGATAGCTTCACTGTTTACCATACCAAATAGCCTAAATCGGCTGAAACGTAGCAGGGTATTAGAACTGGGCAGTTTTGTGTTAAGCTGCCATATCAAGTAGCAGTCAATCCTAATGAGGAATGACTGGCCAGTTAAACGATCCAATAACTCATCTGCTCATAGCCAAAAGGGATGATTGCATGATTAGACAAGGAAAAAAATATTAAAAATATTTGTCGTGTGAGCAGCATGTCTTATTCTCTATTAGGTACTCTTTAGCTCATCAGACACCTCCTTTCTTGACATAATAAAATTATCATCCTTATCACAGTGTTTCTATTTTTTTTTGTTCTTTTTCTACTATTATATCACATTCATACTCATATGATATTTGACGTAACCATACATAAATTAGGGAAAATATTCGTATGTATCCCATCAGATATCAGGATTTTCTTACATCTTTCTTCTTTACTGATTACTTAGAATTGCTTAGATGCGAATAAATGCTGCTTGCGACTGGACTGAAAGAATGATATAGAGTTATTCGAAAACGCTGATTCGAGCAATGACGTATTATATATAGACACGTCATGAACTAACATGGCGGCGCTTCAAAAATAACTACTTTTACGCGTAAAGAAAGGGAAAGAAAATATGACACCGTACAGCGGGATGCCGGTTTTCTTTAAGTTTTGCGCAGGTTTACACACATGATTTAAATTAAGAACAAACGTAGCGTCGCACGAGAGGTTGGTGCGTAACTAAGCGCGATGTGGCCAATTGGCTTCGTTTCATGTTGTCATTTTTGTGGTCGGACAACGTATCTATGGTTTTAATAATTATGTCATTGGATCCGAGCGTGTAAATGTAATTTCACTGTTAAATCGCATCTTTTATGCTCAGCACCGGATCGATAGGACCTCATTCATTCTAGCCGATCCCGATCCTAGACGAAACTGGTATGGTGCCTTTAATTGACTAGAAACGTGGTGATCCTGATCTCATGTGACCATTTTTTTACTGAGTGGACAATCTTAATGGATGTATTCGGCCCTGGGGCGAGCAGAGGGGTCTGTCAGATTCTAACTGTCTAAAATCCACCCCGGTGTTCCCTTTCTACTCTTGCACCAGGGATCATGGAAACTATTGCGCCTTCCACGGTCGCTATCAGCGGCCCTTTTTAGCCTTTGTTATTTATTAGATACTAGGTAGTTTGGATACTATCAAGTTATACCACGGGAAGATAAAATCGGGATAAAAACTATCCTATATGTTAATCCAGGTTATAAACTATCTGTGTGCATTAAATTTTATCCAAATCAGTTCAGTAGTTTTTGCATGAAAGAGTATCAAACATCTATCCATTTATCCAGCCATACATACATACATACAAACCATTTACAAACTTTCGCGTTTATTATATTAGTAGGATTTCTAAACAGTTTTTTTTGTAATAAATAAGGATTACATTACAAGCGAAAGCTTAATTAGAGCTTTTAGAAATGATAGATAAACGTAACATAAATCATGTTGTAGCCTGTCAATTGTCCGGCTTATCACTGATTAATGGGCCATTGATAACTGATAACAGTGATAACCTGATAAGATAACACACAAATCACGATGCTCATTAATGTGACGTAGGACTGCATGAATGGACTGTAGTGGGCAGTACCTAATTGGTTACTTGACTACTGTTAAAAATTCACGAAAAAGTTATGTTATTTCAAAATATTAACACAAATAACACGATTTTTAAAAAAAAGTAATAATATCGATAAAAAAATGACGAAGCTGCTCTACATGCTTAAGAAGTTTTTGGTGGGGGCACTTTCTATCCTTGTCGCGCGAAACAGCCATTTGTACTACGTAACCGTGACGTTACTATGGTGATATGAAATATGACGTCACGTTTATATAACGCTGTCTTCGTCTAACACGTAATTTATATCAGTTATTATATTATACTAAGCCATTTTCTGATCTATTTTTTTTATTTTTTTCACACATCGTGTTATTTCTTTTAGTTCTTTGAAATAACATAACATTTTCGTGAATTTTTAACAGTAGACAAGTAGCCAATGACCTATACCTTTTTTGTGTGAAGCCTATTAGAGTCTTCTATCCAACTGTCCTGACTGTCATTATTAGATCTTTGACAGTCATTATACTGTCAGTGGCCTGAAATCTGACAACCAGTCTCAACAAGGGGTATCGAATTACGTGGAGCTCTGCCCCGCATGGGCGGAGCCCCGCCGTGTTCTCGTAGCGGCGATCGCCGGTGGCGACTTCTCGCGTCCGGCCCTGGTGCAAGTCAGGGTTCGGGGCGAGGAGGAATGGAACGCCGTCGCCTCCTTCTGCGAAGCAGTGATGCTAGCGAAGGAGGAGGCGGAACGTGAGAGGGAGAGAACCTCTCGTCCCAGCCGCCGCGGAAGACGCTCCGGGCGTCGGGGGCCACGTGACGGCTTCCTGCCACCGTAGACGCGGGCCTGTGAACGGTGAGTGATGGGCTAGCTCGCCGTCCGTCCGTCTTATGACGACGACAGGCCGTGTCGACGGCGCGTTCGTGTTCCACGCGCGCCTCAAAGAGATGTCAGCAACATGGAAGGGACCTGCAAGGGCCGACGCCCGTCAGGGCTGCTGGTTGTTCTAAGAGATACCGCGGCCTCGGCATAAAGGGCTAAGAAGGAACATGGGTGTTTTTTAGTCAGTAGAAGTGTGACACGCCCTTTCGCTCTGCCCAAGATCGGGAGGGGTTATTTGATGATTTCCCACACCCCAAAATAAAAAGGGGGTATCATATTACCTACCTAGTACTAACTGGGTTGTGGAGATCAGATAGGCAGTTGCTCAATGGAAAATACCGGTATTCAGCTGCATCCGGTAAGACTGGAAGCCGTTCCTAACATAGTTGGGAAAAGATTAGGCAGATGACGATGATGCCAGTGACTTCCCTACCTAAATCTGACCTACCGTCTCTCGGCGAGGCATGTTCTCGAAATGGTCAACCTCGTGACGTTTAACGTAGAAAAACATAGGACCTAACTAACACCATTTCAGTTACCAAGCTATTTATGAATAAAAACAACGAGAGAGCTTTTATTTCAGCTACCCACGTCAGCGTAGCGCTTTCTGACTGATGCACACATTATCTATGACGCCTATCTTCGAAGTTAATGGCCTGGTTACAATTTTTTCAGTCAAAATTCTGACGCAACACCGATCTGACGCATTTCGACGTAATAGTGACGAAGTATGCATGGGCGTCGTGAGGACTGGCTAGTAATAAAGTCTTAGAATGTTGATATGTCTTTAAAGGTTTTCGTCTTAAGTGATGCCATTGATTTAACTATGTCCCCTGAAGATTGGAGGTTATTCTACACATCATCATCATCATCACCTTTTTTTCCTGCCATTATTTTAATGTAAATGGGTTCGACGCCGCACGTCTTCTTCTTCCATACTTCTCTTTGGGGGTCTAAAATTGCCACTTTAGCAGATCCCAATATGAATTGCGTTAAAAAGCGTAAAATAGACCTTTCATAATAGTAACGGTGTCTGGGACCATTATATGAATTTTAACGCAATTCGTATTATTTTTCTATTATGATCTATTTTTTCTAAATGGTCAGTATGGTCACAGACGCAGTTACTACGAGTATTATGAGAAGTCCATTTTACGCTTTCTAACGCAATTTATATGATGATCTGCTATTGTGGCCATTTTAGACACCCTGATCCATCCCATGTCACATCCTTTCTTGCCATATCTACACGTCAAAGTAAAAAACAAAAAAGTTTTAAACTGAGAATTCCCAAGTATATTCCAAAATTTATGGATCTGTGATTTCACAACAGAACTAGTGCCTGAGGCTGGTCTTGCTTTCAATTAAGAAATAGAACTGGAATTAAGTATGGAATTATACCTAGCAGAAGATCTAAGTAGGGTTTGAAAGATCCCGGGCAAGATACCATATATGGTATCTTGCCCGGGATCTTTTACATTAATATTACACCTCTGTTAGAATCACAACTTGAAAGTCTCTAATAACGCAAAGTATACATAGCTAGAACCACAAGGTTGAAAAGCGACGTTGCGTAAATCGCAACATTAATATCACACCTCTGTTAGAATCACAACTTGAAAGTCTCCAATAACGCAAAGTATACATAGCTAGAACCACAAGGTTGAAAAGCGACGTTGCGTAAATCGCAACATTAATATCACACCTCTGTTAGAATCACAACTTGAAAGTCTCCAAAAACGCAAAGTATACATAGCTAGAACCACAAGGTTGAAAAGCGACGTTGCGTAAATCGCAACATTAATATCACACCTCTGTTAGAATCACAACTTGAAAGTCTCCAATAACGCAAAGTATACATAGCTAGAACCACAAGGTTGAAAAGCGACGTTGCGTAAATCGCAACATTAATATCACACCTCTGTTAGAATCACAACTTGAAAGTCTCCAAAAACGCAAAGTATACATAGCTAGAACCACAAGGTTGAGAGGCGACTTTGCGTGAATCGCAACATTTATATCAAACCTCTGTTAGAATCACAACTTGAAAGTCTCCAAAAACGCAAAGTATACATAGCTAGAACCACAAGGTTGAAAGGCGACTTTGCGTGAATCGCAACATTTATATCAAACCTCTGTTAGAATCACAACTTGAAAGTCTCTAATAACGCAAAGTTTACATAGCCAGAACCACAAGGTTGAAAGGCGACATTGCGTTAATCACAACTGTGAGACTTTAGTGAAGAACTGTTGTTTTCCCAAGTTTCAGTTTGCGAAGCAGCAGTCAATATCAAGCAAAGTTAACATAGCTAGAACCACAAAGTTTAACATTGTGTGAATCGCAACCGCAAGATTGCTTCTGCAGCAAACCGTACATTGCTAGATAACACAAGTATAACACTGCGATATTCACACGCTTAACTTTGTTAGCCAGGAGCCAACAGAGTAAAATTGTGAAAACATGCCTTTGTGAAATTAGATAAGTCCTTATTGTCAAAGTTAACATTTCCACTTTGTTTGATTCGCAATATTTTTTCGCAAAATTGGGGTAGCTGCGCCAGCAACTCTACTCTGTAGGCTCCTGGCTAACTACCTTTTCCTGTTGATTTGACAACTTTTTTTTCTGAGTGTAGATACATGAACACGATGGATCTCATATTTACACAAACGACAGAACTTCTACGAGAAAGGTCAAAATGCCTGCCCAATAGTAACTTGCAAGTAACTCGGCAGCATAAGTGTTACATGCTTGCAACAACTTGCAAGTTACAATCGGTCGAAAGAACTTTCTTGCAAAAGTTTTCTTGTATGCGGCTGGAAAGAGCCGCCCCGTGCATTAATCAGTCGTTAATGAATGTCAAAACATCTTTCTATAGCTTCTTCTCTAAATATATTTAACTTTATCAATCAAAATATTTGACAGTTGAAACATAAATGCTTAAAAATATTAAAACAACCAGTCATACTAAGAGGTATAGTTTTACCCAGTACCTAACTAGGATTTTACTGTAACGAGAATATTAGCGTCAAACATTAGTCTGTTTGCAAATTAACGTCATGACACGTTTCTATTAAAAAGTTTTTGACATTTGAGTTGGCGGGAAATTATTTTCATAAAAAATGGCGGCTGGCGTTAAGTGCACATGAGAATATTAATTACCTACCTGTTGAATGTTTATGTTGTAAATAAATGTTATAATTTGACAAATATAAATGATAACGTATGATATTTAAATTCATCATCATCATCAACAGCCTATTAATGTTCCCACTGCTGGGACACAGGCCTCCTCTCTCTTTGAGAGGGAATGGGAATGTTGAATGGAATATAATCTATCCCGCGGGCCCAGTGCGGATTGGTAGATATCACATGTCTTCGAATGTTTGGTTCTAAGCCATGCCGGTTTCCTCACAATGTTTTCCTTCACCGTTTTGAAAGCAAAATTAAATAAAAAAATTAGTTTCATAATAAAATGTTTATTATGTCTAAGAAATTAAAGAGGTAAAATGTGGACGGGGCCTGAGAGTGACAGTTTAAAATAATATTTATGTCGCTAGGTCTCATCATCGCCATCATACACAGTGTGATTTGCCCACTGCTGGTCAAGTATAGGCCTCTGCTTGTGCCAATGCTTCTTTGCCAGTCTCATCTAGGATTTATTCCCGATGACAATTATGTCGCCTACACATCTCGCTGTCGGCGGACAATCACATCTTTTTCTATTTACAAATGATCACACTTCGCTTTACCACTTTTGTAATACTAGCAATCCAATAAAATTATCAGCGCATCAATTTAATCTAATAACATGATGTGAGGATTATCTGCTATTGCTATTGCATACTTATCGTGTGTAAACAAGACTTTAAAAAAATGGCGGCACGTCAAATTTTGGCGCGCTGCCAGAGACAACGTAGAGCGTAAATGATTCACTAATAGATATTCGTTCCTTCTGCCAATTGTAATAGGCTTGTTGAATAGTTATTGTGTTGCGGTTTACTTTGGTAATGTTTATTGTTAACTACTCTTTTCACTACTAGCCTGCAACTTCGCGTTCGCACTCGTGGGTGACGGAAATCGTCCTATGGGACGAACGAGTACCGGGAAAAAACCTGTCCTATGCCCTAACAAAACCCAGATTTTAGTATGCTTGTCGACTATCGAAATCCATCCAGCCTTCAGTCGAAGTCCGAAAAGACATAGATAACGCAAACCTTATTTTTTTATCAAGAACTCAAGCAAGCAGAAAACTCTAAATATAAAAATATTTTTTACTTTGACAGTCGTACAGGTCAGGTCAGTCAGTGCCCTGAAAGTCTGACAGTCTTACAGTCTCACCAAGGGGTATTGTTAGAGATATCGCAGCCTCAGCACAAAGGGCTAAGAAGGAACATGGGTGGTTTTTAGTCAGTAGAAGTCTGAGACTCCCCCCTACCGCTCTACCCGGAGCAGGAGGAGTCACTTGAAGATTTCCCACACACCAAAAAAAGGGGTATTGTTTTACTTACTGGTTTGTGGAGGTCAGATAGGCAATCGCTCCATGTAAAATACTGGTATTGCCTTCCCTGCATCCAGTTAGACCCAACCATAGGTTTGTAACATTTCATTTGAGTTAAAAACAAGAAACCTTCAACTTTCCTTTGATTTTCAATGTTTTCACAATAACAGGTAGCAAAATGAAACAAATAATAACGGAATTTTCCGGTATTTCCCACACCTCTGCTTCACAAAAGGTCAAACCTTTAAACTCACGCCGCCCCTTTACCGCCACATATTACGTTCCATACTTACAGAGCCAGTACACAAACATCATGAATCTAAAATGATAGAAGATGTGGTCATCATTATTTAAAGGACTTGGGATAGACAATCAAGGAGCTTGTGGCTAAAATAATAATAACAGTGCATAATATCTAGGTTGGTCCGTGAATGGTTGACCATATTTAAAAAAAAAATGTTTTGTCTCTCTGGTGGCTGTTCCTAGTTTTACTGGATTTCTACGGGCAGACTGCTGATGTTATAAGAAGTAAATTGGACTACTTTTTTGGATCTTTGGATAAAGTATTAGGGTTCTGTGCAAAAAAATAAAACTTCTGAAATTGTTCGATAAAATGAAAATTTGAATGTGGATTCGTATAAGAGTAGAGGAATACCAAAGAAACGATGGATGGACTGTGTGAGGGATGATATGGCTGGCAGGGAGGTGACTGAAGAATAATGATGAAGGTCGCGGGCAAGAGTTAATCTTTAAACAAAACGACGGCACGGCACGGCTGGCGCATTGGCTGAGCGATTGGTTTTGGTGCTACGTGTCGCGGGTTCGATCTCCGCACGGTACAAATATTTGTTTGGCCAGTAGATAGATGTTTCAGGTCTGGGTATTTGTGTATGTGAGTTTAAATGTTTGTGAACACACCCACGATACAGAAAAAAAACCTAGGGTGGGGCTAAGTTTTTTTAAAACAAAGCACACCTATCCTCTTTCCGAAAACATACTGTAGATCGTATTTACACATGTAACTTTGCTAACACATAGGTGCAAATAATTCCACGTATCCAGCCCCTCCCAAGTCCCCATATCGATTTAATGAGGACATTAAATTAAAACGTCTTTATTTTATTAAGTTCTTTGTAATAAATATTGTCGTTAACTTTTTTATTATATTCTGATCTGACACGTCTGCTTATTAATTAACTACGTACTTAAGTATGACAAAGAAAAGGCATTAATTCTGGAGCATTAATGTACCAATAACTTTAAATTTTTATTTGTACTAAATACCCATAACGGAGCCGAAATCACTTGTTCTCTCCGTCATTGCAATATTTTTTTTTTGTTTTGGACCTTACGTGGGAACATTCTATGGTTGCTGCCAGATAAGATCGCAATAACGGCCATTGACCCACCCATTTAGTAAAGTTCTTAACTTTAAAATCCAAAAATAAGCCTGTTCATGTCTTGAATCGTCATCTATCCTGATCTTCAAATTTTTTCTAATGAAAAGCAATACAGTTCATTTATTTTGGTTCGTACGAAGAGATTTTAGGAAAAGGGCAATGACTTTTATTGCGATCAGAATTGGCAACAAGCAACAACTATAGTTACGGAGATGTTGGAAGTCGAAGTTGCAGATTTTCAGAAGTCTTTTTAAAATACTTTACGTTACTATATATACGTTTTACTTTTAATACCTCCATGACCCGTTTACATCGTTTACTATCAGCACAATGTTTTAAGTGCGTTACATCAAAAGATTTTTCACACCAAAAATAAACGTTTCGCTGCCATCGTGTTTATGGTTGAGGACTTTATGAACGGTCCGTTTACACCTTATATGTCTTTCTGCGGTACTCAGAGATATTTAATAAATACTTAAGCCGTTACTTCGTAAATATTTGACATATAAAACCTACACTAACTGCCGTACTCAGATATATTTAATGATTACTTAAGCCGTCACTTAGTAAGGGTTTGACATATTTTTGTATGACAAAACTGTCAAAACCATTACTAAGTGATGGCCTAAGTAATCATTAAAGATCTCTGAGTACGGCAGTAGACTGTCAAAATCTTTACTAAGTGAAGTCTTAATTAATCATTAATCGTCTCTGAGTGCGGCAGTTTAGTCAAGTTAAGTCGTACTTTACAGCCCGTACCATTCAATTTTTTGGCCTAACTCTTTAATTTAGCCAACTAATGCCCGTTAATTATATACTAAAACCTTCCTCGAGAACCACTCTATCCATAGGTAAAAACAGCTTAAAAATCAATGCAGTAGTTTTTGAGTTTATAGTGAAGTAATAATCGGCAAGTCAAAATCTAAAATTATTCAAAATATTTCATTTGCTTTTCCGATAGGTTTCTACAGTGAGTCAATCAGTATATAATCTGCAGTCGGTCGCTAGATTTCGCTCTCTATGAAAACGTTTCTTAATATAAGTCTATAGAGAGTAAAAATATCAAAGCTACAGCTGTTTCTAGATTGAGACCTCTGTTTCCAAGAAACATAAATCCTTCCTGACCTTTTGAAAGGGTGAAAGGCTTTAGTTCTGAGAGCCGAGTTTGCAATTCTCAGAATATATCCTTGAAATGGAAAGAGCTTATTGCAGAGTTTGTAGTGAAAATTAATTATTAGATTCATTTCCAAGGAGTTGTACTACTTTTTATTTATTTATTTAGCTATTAAAACTTCATAAACAATAGTGGTGGCAAATGGCTGACTTACTGCCGTACTAGAGATATTTTATTATTACTTAAGCCATAACTTAGTAAAGATTTGACTAAGTGATGGCCTAAGTAATCATTAAAGCTCTCTGAGTACGGCAGTTAATGCCGCAAGGCTCCTTTTAATTTTAAAAGTACCAACCAGTCTTACTGAATGCATCTGAATACCAGTAAATTGCACTTAGAGACTACCAGTCTGACCCTTCGCAAGATGGTTATCAAATTTTCTAGCAAAGCTCTGAATGCAAACTCTTAATTATAATAATAATAATAATAATAAATATAATAAAAGCTGGCAACACCAAAGTCAACAGTTGTCATACAATTTCTTCCTCCGATTTAATTTAATTTGTATAAAAATTCCATTTTATTTTGAACGTTTGGCACCAACCTCTTCATCTTTATTTTCATATATTACAATAATTTCAATCAGAATACAATAAAATGAGACTAACCACAAGAAAACACCATAGAAGAAAAATTGATGACTTATGTCATCCCAAAATAAATTATTTCAAGAACACTGTTGAAGAATGACAATAAAATGTTAACAAGATCAGCGACTAGACGCGCACGCCTTCCACCTCCGGACTCGTCGCTCAGCTCCGCCTCGCCGCCGCCGGAACCCAGCCCCATCGTGAGTGCTGTGACACTGGCCGCGGCAGTCGCGTCGAGCTCGAGCGACGAGTATTTCTCTTTGTCCCCGACGCCACCACCTGCTCGTCGACGGAGAGGACGCCGGCCGCCGGACTGCTTGGGACCTAGGGGCCAACCGGCCCAGAGCCGGGTCCACGCTGCCGGTGGTTGTGTGCAGCGCATGAAATGGACTCAAGCTATAAACGAGAACGTCATGCGCGCATACTACGGGTCTACAGAGGGGGGAACTAACCTCACTGCGTACCGTGTTAGGATGCTGTTGATGATGATTGATGCTGTCTCTATTTCAGGAACTTGAACCAACTGTCAGCGTTTCGACCCAACGACTGTCGGATCAAGTGCGCGTCATCCAGCGCAATCGCATGTTGGACGACGCCGCGCTTGATAGGCTGCGCTCAGAGGTACTGAGTAACCATACCATCTTCACTCCATCTCAAACAGTGACGCAAACATCAACTTTTAATACAATCCCACCGCGTCATAGTCCTGCTGTTGAAGAGGAGGATGATAGGGTTGCTACGGTAAGTAGCCAGTGCAACGACCGATTGAGGAGCGCACTGGAGGATGCGCTTCGTGAGTATCGATCCGTTTCTACCGAACTTAGGCCCCGACTACCACGGTTACCCATGCATAAACGAAATAGGGCGTTGGTGTGTGCCCTGGACTCGCAACTCAAGAATATATTCGAGAGTAGCGAGGACCTCGTTGATACACACTCGATTTTGTACTGTGGGGCTGTTGCGGCATGTCGACTTGCTAATGTCAAATTCCCAAATTGTGACTTAGTTAGTCGACCAAAACCAACCGTACCGGCCTGGCAGCGCAGGATCGAGCGTCGTATTGACGGGGCCAGGGTACTCATTGGCAAACTTTACTGCTTCAGGGAGGGCAATACACGACCACGTGTGATGCGTTCTGTGAAGCGGGCATTCTCGGGGACTGAAATTAGCCCTCGAGATTACATGTCCCATGTCACAGAGCGCATCGACTTCCTGAAGCAGAAGGTTTATGCATGGGCCAACCGTATTCGACGGTATAGACGGCGGGTTGATCGGTACTCACAGAATCGCATGTTCCAGAGCGATGAAAGGTGGGTATACCGAACTTGGGAGCGACGCGAGCCAAATATGACGGACGTGTGTCGCCCGGATGATGCTGCCACGAGTTCATTTTGGCGTAGCATCTGGTCGGTACCCGTCTGTCATACTGAGGCTGACTGGTTGCGTGATGTCGAGCGAGTGTGTGAACCTATTCCAGAAATGGACGCTATTTTAATAACACCACAAGATGTAGCCAGTGCAGTTCGTCCGTTACCGAACTGGAAATCACCTGGTCCGGACGGACTGCACAATTTCTGGCTCAAATGGCTCAGTAGTTCACACACTTGCCTGGCATCCCAATTCCAGTCATCCTTAGAATCTGCGACGCTACCGCAGTTTTTAACCACAGGCATTACCCACCTGCTCCATAAGTCAGGTTGTCCCGCGGAACCCAAGAATTATAGACCGATCACGTGTTTGTCGACGGTCTATAAACTTCTTACATCCATTTTGAGAGCAAAAATCAGTAAACACATTGAGAAAAACTCTATTATGTCTGCCTCTCAGAATGGATGTAGGAACGGGTCCCGCGGTACTAAGGAGCTACTCCTCATCGACATGGCCATTAGCCAACAGGTTCGTCGGGCCCGCAAGGATCTGTCGACATGCTGGATAGACTATAAGAAGGCTTACGACTCGGTGCCACATACATGGCTCATGAGGGTGCTGGAGTTGTACAAGATAGACGCAACTCTACGCGCCTTCCTTGAGTCATGTATGGGGCAATGGAAGACTGTCCTTCGATATCCGGGATGTCAACAGATTCAGGGGAACGATGAACCTGTATGGATCAAGCGGGGAATATTCCAGGGCGACAGTCTGAGCCCGCTTTGGTTCTGCTTGGCCCTGAATCCTCTCAGCACATTACTGGAGGATTCAGGTCTAGGCTACCGGTTGAGGAGAGATGGTCAGGTGATATCTCACCTTCTTTACATGGATGATCTGAAACTCTTTGCCCCCAACAAATTGCGACTGATGGAGTTACTGAAACTAACTGATTCTTTTAGTAGCGCCATCAGGATGGAATTTGGTGTGGACAAATGTGCAGTCATGTATGTAAAGAGAGGAGAGATAATGGAATCCGAGGGAATTCAGCTTTCGGATTCCATACACCTCAGATCCCTTTCCTCGACCGAAAGCTATAAATATTTGGGTATGTCGGAAGCGTTAGGCATTAACGTAGCTGACATGAAGCAATCGTTGAAGGAGCGCTTCTTCGGACGCCTGAAGAAGGTTTTAAGTAGCCTTCTTTCAGGTGGGAATAAGGTGCGCGCCTTCAACGGTTGGGTCATGCCGGTTTTAATGTACTCTTTCGGCATACTCAAATGGACTCAGACCGAACTTGACGCATTAGATAGGAGAGTTCGTACATTGCTGACCGCAAATCGGATGCATCACCCACGATCATCGGTGATGAGACTGTATATCCCGCGGAAGTGCGGGGGTCGAGGCTTTTTAAACGCGAAGACCTTCCACAACCGCGAGGTGTGCAGTCTCAGAGAATATTTTTTAAAAACTGATGTGGGTATGCACCGAGATGTGGTCGCAGTGGACAAGGGACTCACCCCGCTGTCCATGGCTAACGAGAACTGGCGCAAACCTGTGGTACTTACTGCTGATGACCGCAAGGTAGTATGGCAAAGCAAGGAGCTTCACGGGCGCTTCTACCGGGCTCTTCATGGGCCCGATGTAGATTTTCTAGCGTCCGTGTCCTGGCTACGTTTTGGCGACCTCTTTGGGGAAACTGAAGGTTTTGTCTGTGCGATTATGGACGAAGTTATGTTGACGAACAACTACCGGAAATATATTATGAAGGATGGGACGGTTGACGTGTGTCGGGCATGCCATCGTCCGGGTGAGTCCATCAGACATATTATTTCTGGTTGTTCTCGTCTAGCTAACGGCGAGTACTTGCACAGACACAATCAAGTAGCTAGGATTATTCACCAGCAACTTGCCTTGAAATATAAACTTGTGGAGTCGGAGGTACCGTACTACAAGTATGTGCCCGACCCAGTTCTCGAAAATGACCATGTAACGTTATACTGGGATCAGTCTATCATCACTGACAGGACTATTGTTGCCAATAAGCCTGATATAGTGGTGATGGACCGATCAGCGCGCCGCGCAATGATAATCGATGTTACCATTCCACATGACGAGAACCTCGTGAAAGCTGAAAAAGAAAAACAAATAAAATATCTTGATTTAGCACACGAGGTTGTCGATATGTGGCATGTGAACTCGGCTATCATTGTGCCGATAGTCGTAACGGCCAATGGCCTTATAGCCAAGAGTCTGGACGACCACCTGTCCAAACTTTCGCTCGGCGGTTGGATCAAGAGCCTGATTCAGAAGGCAGTACTCCTCGATACGGCTCGCATTGTGAGGAGGTTCCTGTCTCTGGAGCCCTAACCACCGGTAGCTTGGACCCTGCTCCCGTCACCGGTGAACGACTATTTTTTATATTTTTAAATGTTTTTTTATGAGTTTTATATGAAATATTTAAAAATGTGAATTTTATGTGAATAAATAAATAAAGGAAATAATAATAATATTCCACAACTATCACACAACGCCATCTAGTCCCAAGCTAAGCAGAGCTTGTGTTATGGGTACTAGACAACTGATAAACATACTTATATATTTCTAAATACATACATATTATAGATAAATTACACCCAGACACAGAACAAATAAAATACAAAAAAAAATACATTAGGACACCTTAAACTGAACAGATTAAGATCAAGTTAAACTTCTAAATAAAACACCATTGTAACGCCATATAAAACAAATGCCATACGTCCGCCAATTACACGGCGCACAATGTAGTACCATAGACAAAGCGTGACGTCACAAGTGCGTCATAGAGTAAGTAGGTCACCACGGATCCATAGAGAATGGAAGCGGCTTTGAATCACAATGACCACTTCGTTACGGACGTAACGTATGTTTTTTCTTTGCATATTTCTTCATGCCTATTTTAGAGATGTGTGGAGGTTATTGAAATCTGGTTTTGGAAAAATGTGTTTTTTTTTTTAAAGAATATTTTATAGGTTTTTTTTTTAAAATATTGTCTCAAGCATTCTTTATAATATAGCAAAAACAAAATTAGAAGCAAATTGTTAAAAACTCTGTCCCCGCGGTCTGAAGAAACTGCTAAAATAGTTGTAAACTCTCGGCCAATTAGGAAGCCTAATCTAATGTATACTTTTATTTGCAGGTATATCCATTTTTTTATCATAATAATTTATAAATAAATAAAAAAAAATTACGTACTAAAGAATTGTAATAAAAGTTACTTTTCTGTAGGTCTGTGTAACAGCGTGTCTAAACTACACTACCTACTAATTTCAATGAAATTTTCATTATACTTGAAAGAATTTATCCCGATAGGTTTATGTATTGACCATATTATATTAAAATAACACATATATAAAAGGAAATGTGTTTTATTTCAGGCAAAATACCCAAAATGAGAAAATAATACAAATAAATTAAATTAAAATAGCACAGAAATCATTTAAACATCATCAAAAAGCTCGCACACATTAAAAAAGTATAAAATGACTACAAAATTAATAATAAATAATGGCGTGACTGAAGCCGCTAGTCGTCATCTGCTTATCCAAATATGTTGGAGTCTGTTTCCAATTACACCGGGTGCTGCAGCTGAATACCAATATTTTAAACTAGCTGACGCCCGCGGCTTTGTCCGCGTGGATGTCGGTCAAATGATATACTAAAACCCCCGTCGAGAACCACTCTATCCATTGGTGAGAACATCATGAAAATCGGCGCAGTAGTTTTTGAGTTTATCGCGAACAGACTGACAGACAGACGCGGTGGCGGACTTTGCTTTAAAGCGACTGCCTATCAGGGTGCTTACTCTGGAATATTATTCCGATAGATCGACATTGTTCAAACGTCAGTTGGTTGAGTTAAACATCAGGGATTGGCTGGCCTCACTGAGTCTAGCCAATCCTTGACGTTTCACTGACAATTCCAATGTCGATCAATCGGAATTATATTCGAGAGTAAGCACCATGATCTCTTCAACCCAATTAGTAATTGGTAATACGATATACTTAGGTAAAATTCGTTGTCGGACTTATGGGCCTCGCCTGTCAAAGATCTATAAATGTCACCCGGGACCAACGTGGCAACGGATTCGTGTTTTCCAAGGCACGGAGGAAACTTGGTTTGTCTTCTTCTTCTTAGCGTGTCGATGGCAACCTAAATTGTGTCAGCCCAAAACTGAGCTACTAGTTTGGCGCTTTCGATAGCGTCCATCAGTTCCTGTAGTGAACAACCAGCAGGACAGGCAGGGCACGATATTAAGTGCCACATTGTTTGAGGAACAGCACCACATTTATACTTGGTTTATAATCCATGGTCACTTTTCTACGGCTTTATCTGAAGATTGACCAGAGTGGCTGTTATTATTTTGCCACGACGATGACCTCCATTAATATTAAATTTGCTTAAACTAGATGTAATAAACGAATCTCAATGTGTTTTCAAATTAAACGTCAATGTTCAAACTTTCCCCGACGACGATTTACCTTTCCCCCGACGGGTTATTGGGATAAGGCCATCAGACTATTCCCAAACCTCTCCTACACACACATTTTGACTTTTAAAAAACGTTGCCCCACACTAGGCATTTCTCCTGTATCATGGGTGCGTTCACAAATATTTAAACTCACATACACACATACCCAGACCCGGAACAACTATCTGTAGGTGTAGGTGTAATGGAAAATTCCTGATGGAAAAACTCAATAACACTGCCTTTTTTTTTTGGCGGGTGGAAAATCATCGAAAAACCCCTCCCGTTCTTGGGCAGAGCCAAAGGGAGTGTCAGACTTCTACTGACAAAAAACCACCCATGTTCCTTCTTAGCCCTCTATGTCGAGGCTGCGATAACTAGTGTACAACCCGCGGCCTGACCACACTGCCTGACCCGGGAATCGAATCTCATGATTAGCTGAAGCGCTTGCGACTTCTCGACCAACGAAGTCATCAATTATTTATAGATGTGGTACTGCATTGATTTAGTTTAGAACTCGCAAAGCGCGACTGCTAAGAGCAAAGCGCGACTGCTAGGAGCGAAGCGCGACTGCTAGGAGCAAAGCGCGACTGCTAAGAGCAAAGCGCGACTGCTAAGAGCAAAGCGCGACTGCTAAGAGCAAAGCGCGACTGCTAGGAGCAAAGCGCGACTGCTAGGAGCAAAGCGCGACTGCTAGGAGAAAAGCGCGACTGCTAGGAGCAAAGCACGACTGCTAGGAGCAAAGCGCGACTGCTAGGAGCAAGCAAAGCGCGACCGCTAGGAGCATGAGGTTCTGGGTTCATATAAAGAACTAGCTTATGCCCGCGGCTTCGCCCCGTGGTGTTTATTAATAGTCCTACGGAATCATTTTACCGGGATAAAAAGTAAATATCCCGTTGGAGCTGCGGGTTGTTGTAAGAGATACCGCGGCCACGACATAAATAATAATAAATAAATAAATTAAAACAAAACTTTCTTTCTTTCTTTACATAAAGGGCTAAGAAGGAACATTGGTGGTTTTTAGTCAATAGAAGTCTGACACTCTCTTTCAAGAGCGGGAATATTTGAAGATCCTCCCCCCTTCAAAAAAAAGGTTATAATATACTATCGGTGTAAAAAAAAAACATACAAATCCATTCAGTAGTTTTTGCGCAAAAGAGTAACAAACATCCATCTATTCTCACAAACTTTCCCATTAGGTTTTTCCATCAGGAGTTTATCAGCCACGGAGGCTGGATTTGTGCTTGGTTGATGGCTATTGGCTCACCCCTTATTACATGGGACATAAAAAACATAACTGTTGAATTGTGGGTGTACAGTGAGCTACACTTTTGCCTATCCTTTTTTTTTTGGCGGGTGGAAAATATTCAAATAACCTCTCCCACTCTTGGGCAGAGCGAAAGGAAGTGTCAGACTTCTACTGAATAAAAACCACCCATGTTCCTTCTTAGCCCTGTATGATTTACTAGCGGACGTCACGCGGTTTCACCCGCGTAGTTCCCGTTGCCGTGAGAATACAGAGATAAAAAGTAGCCTATGTCACCCGGAGATAGTGTAGCTTCCCAACGGTGAAAGAATTTTTCAAATCGGTTCAGTAGTTTCGGAGTCTATTCGTTACAAACAAATATTTCCTCTTTATATTATTAGTGTAGATTTAAAATTAATTATAGCAGCATTACAGAATTATCCAACACGATGCTATAAAACAAAAAAAAAATAACAGTTATATTAAAAATTAAATTATGTTTATACGAACATAAATGTCGTATATATGTCGAGGTATGTTAAATGTGGTACGGTAAAAAATATTAAAACAACCGTTAAAAACAGGGGCGTGTCTTAAAATAAAGTCATCAGATACCTAACATCCACTGCCATACAATAATGTAACTATATAATCATCCCATAACACGGCATCATCAATCATGTGAATGATATTGAAGTGGTACTTAAAATGACGCACGTGAAGTCCTCGCCGACATATTGGAGAATAAATAGACGTATATCATTTTAAAATAGACACTCGAACTATTGCTGGGACAGTTCTTCCGTTTATCTGGCTTTGAGACTTGCATTTTCATAAACAAGAAGTGCCTGTTATATTATTTTTTTTTAAATTTCGAGGTGATGGTATTTTTTATTTTGGTTTTATTCTGCCCTGGAATGAACAACAATTAAAAAAAACTTAGACATGTGACATGACTCCTAACAAATAAAATAGTCACAAAGTGACAATTCATAACAGTAACTGTGTCTGTATGTATCTATGTCACCTCTGTCCTATTATGATTTTGCTAAAGTGACCATTTTAGACCCCCTGCACTAGGCTGCCAGAATTTAAAAACCGATGACTGCCCCATCTTACTATGTATTATATTAATACCATCACACTAATATTATAAAGGCGAAGTTTGTGAGTGTATGAGTGTGTATGTTTGTTACTTCTTCACGCAAAAACTACTAAACGGATTTAGATAAAATTTGGTACACAGATTGTTAATCCAGGGTATAAACTATCTGTGTACCAAATTTTATCTAAATCCGTTTAGTAGTTTTTAACACATAGGATAGTATTGAACCCGATTTTACCTTCCCGTGGGATAAGTTTTTTTCGATTTGTAGCGGGTGAAGCCGCTGGCACCAGCTAGTACTAATATAACTGCGAAAGTTTGAATTCTTGGATGTTAGTTACTCAACCACGACAAGACCACCGATCGGATCATTATGAAACTTTAAGATGACATAGATTATAATATCTTCCTTTTCACATATCTTCCTACACGTCATTTTGTCTTTGACCTTTTTGATTCGGTTTTCCGTCTTGGCTCTCATCATAATTGGCTCTCATAATACCTGGGAACCCCCTAGTTACGGAGATATTGGGGTCAAAGTTCCTAATTTTGCACAGCTGTTTTTGTAAATACTAGTTTTTCATGATGTAACTTTACTTAAATTACCTCCATGACCCTTTTACTATTCAAAGCATCCACTACCACATTTTTTTAAGAGTGCTACATTGAGTTTTACCGTAAAAATTTTACGTAGGGGTACTTAGTTTGGTGTACAGAATGCTTGGTTGACGTATGTGTGAAGGGTTAATTTACACCCTGTATAAGAGTCCTACTTTTACTCTAACATCTGCCACTTACAAGTCAATAGTTTCCTATAAATATCAGTCAATCAGCTCAGCCAGCCACAGTCTACTACTTGACCTAAACCTCTTCCGAGATGCATCACAACACTCTGGTCTCCGCCTCCTTGAAAGTCGGTGCTCTATCTATAGTCCATCTGTCGTTTGTTTAATACAGCCAAAAGTTAATAGCTGTTTCCCAGCAAACTATGTTACAACTCACGCTTATTTATGGCACGTATTTAAAACGATATCTGAATATTCCCTTTTTTCGAACAAAATATTACAAAGTTAAACACAGTTAAACAAAGGTATTTTGATGTATTTAAATTCTTGATCCACGGAGAAATATTAAAATGATAGACGTCATTTATGCTGGAATTTGTGACTTGCTACCTTCCACAGAACTTGTGCTACCTTCAGTGCACACAGCTAGGGACAACCACACAACTAACTTCAAGGATTTATTTACATACTAGCTGTTGCCAGCGGCTTCACCCGCTACAACTCGAAAAATATCCCACGGATCATAAAATTGGGATAAAACTATCCTATGTGTTAATCCAGGTTACAAACTATCTGTGTACCAAATTTTATCTAAATCCGTTCAGTAGTTTTTGCGTGAAGAAGTAACAAACATACACACTCACACACTCACAAACTTTTGCTTTTATAATATTAGTGTGATGTGATAGTGTGATTATTTACTAGCTGTTGCCAGCGGATTCGCCCACTACAACTCGAAAATTATCCCACTGGAAGATAAAATCGGGATAAAAATATCCTATGTTTTAATCCAGGTTATAAACTATTTGTGTACCAAATTTTATCCAAATACGTTTAGCAGTTTTTGCGTGAAAGAGTAACAAACATACACACTCACAAACTTTCGCCTTTATAATACGAGTACCTATTAGTGTGATTAAGTGTGAAGTGTGATGTGATTTGATATGAAGAGTGATAAATATAAATGTAGATGAAGAGAGAAGAGTTAGTGGAAGACCAAAGAAAAGATGTAAGCAGTGTGAGAGGAGTGATTTGAAGGAAAAAGGAATAAATGATACCGTGACGACTGACAGAGTAGAATGGAAGAAGAGAACGTGTTGCGCCGACCCCAAACACAAGGCCAAGAAGACGATGATTTATTTGATTTTTGATGTCATATTACTGATGTTGCCTGTACCATTCCTTATGACTTGCAGTTGTTTCCATCCAAGGTCAATGTCTGGTCGCTATCTAGTCTTATCTAGTTCGTAGAAACCGGCAATCTTGGCCCACAGCTCATTCGGCATGTGCAGACGAGCCCAAGGATATTTAACCAAAAAAATCTAATTAGCCCGTCTGTTAGATTATCGAAAAATATTGGACACCTACGTGTTTTTTGTTTTATCAAATTAATAAGGATTGACGAAAATAAAACGTGTCAACGTGTCGAGCTTTTGACGTCACTTTGTGGGTAATAAAGTACTAACCTTGTGACGTCACACGACTTGCGTCTTCATCTTTTATTACGTAAAAAAAGAAAAAAATATGTGTCCATAATTTTTTTAATCTATCTGTCGGACTAATTAGACTTTTTTGGTCAAATACCCTATTCAGAAGTCATATTCCTGAACTTAAATGAATTCGATAAGAGATAAGAGCACACTTGGGCCGCGGGTAGGACTCTGGTTATCGCGGCATCGACATAGAGGGCGAAGAAGGAACATGGGTGGTTTTTAGTCAGTAGAAGTCTGACACTCCCTTTCGCTCTGCCCAAGAGCGGGTTATTCGATGATTTTACACCCACCAAAAAAAAAATAATAATAATAAATAAGAGCACACTATTTTACATTCGGAAAAAAATATAAAGGGTGTAAAAGTACCCTTAACGCAAACGAAGGGCACTTATTCTCCCCACCACTGCGATAATTTTTTTTGTTCTAGACCATACCTGGGAACCCCCTAGTTACGGAGATATTGGGGGTCAAAGTTCCAAAATTTGCACAGCTGTTTTTGTAAATACTGGTTTTTCGGGTTATAATTTTACTTAAATTACTTTCATGGTCCCTTTACTATTCAAAGCACCCACTTGCACAAGTTTTAAGAGTGCTACATTGAGTTTTACCGTAAAATGAAATTTTTGACCCCAAAAAAAAATCGTTTCCCAGCAAAAATTTTTGCGTAGGGGTACTTAGTTTGATGTACAGAATGCTAGGTTGACGTATGTGTGAAGGGTTGATTTACACCCTGTATATCTTCATTAATAAAGGTGATCGTTATCGCAACTTCCAAACGAATTTTAAGAGCAGTAATTGTAATAGGATAATTGACTGACTAAAGCAATGACTCTGTTTAGTCCGTTTGTTATATTATCGAAAAATAATTGGATACCTGTTTTTTGTTTTATCAAATTAATAAAAATATACGAAAATAGAGAGCAGCGGTGGCCCAGTGGTGTCGACCCCGACTTACGAACAGTAGGTCGTGGGTTCGAACCCAGGCAAGCGCATTACTTTGTGTAATTTATTTCATCACCGCTGCTCTCAAAAGAAAACCCCGATGTCTTAGAACCAAATAATTCGAAGACATGTGACATCTACCAACCTGCAATGGGCCCGCGTGGTGGATTATAGCCCATCCCTCTCCTAGAGAGGAGGCCTGAGTCCCTGCAGTGGGAACATTATAAGCTGATTATGAATTATACGAAAATAAAACGTGTCAAAGATCGTGACGTAAAAATGTACCCAACTGTGACGTCGCGCAACTTTTCAAAGCACTGTATCGTCTTCATTTATTGTTTACGTGAAAAAAGAAAAAATACGTGTCCAATATTTTTTGGAAATCTATCTGACGTACTTATTTTTTTTGTCAACTACCCTAATCAATATTGTCTCTTTCAACTCTAGAACTATATCAAAGAGAAACTAGTAAATCATGCCGTGACGTCTGACAGGAGAGAATTGAACAAGAAAACGTGTCGCACCAACCCCAAGTAAAACGGATCAGGGGTAGGAAGATGATGATGATGACAGTTCTAGAACGCCGTTTACGTGAACTAATCGCGTTCAAATCCATTGATACCACCAAGTAGGTTAAGTGAGGGTTTTTGTAAAGAAAACAAAATAAAATATATTTATTGGACAGTACAACACAATTTGATAAAAAAAAAACAATAACCTAGAAAACATAATTAACAGTATATTATATAAACCTTAAAATATAATAAATTAAAGCAAACTTAGTCCTTTCCGAGGCCAAAAGGCCACTATCTCAACATTTATGGCAAATGTTAATGTCACCGCTTTTTAGTGCTGTTAAATAGTTAAAAATTCACCAAAATTACGGATTTTGATTAATTTTAAACGTCGCCGTCGCATTTATCTAACTTGAACTACACACTAGGTTGATTAAAATACACTTGGTCATATCTAGCTTACCATACATCATTGGCCACTCGCCACAGGTAGGGTGGAGGTCCCTGAAATCTGTTCAGCCAATGTGTGTTGCTAACAGGATTCAAACAAACGCCGCCGTACTTTTGTTTTTACGCTAATAGGCAGAAAAATAGGTTATGAACTCATTATACTGTATGCTACAGTGATACACGTGTTTCCAACTGTAGTATATTATACTTTACTTACTTAAATGTCCAAAAATATGGATGTAACAAAGATATAAAAAAGAGGTAAATATACACCTCTACCTTACCGTTTAGAAATAAATGTAGGTTTAAAATCAAAACGCAGAAAATTGTTTGCTAAATTGAATTGATTTGCACTCGGTTTTTGTAAACTTGCCGAGCTCTACTTTAGCATAACTTATCCTTGGAAATTGGTAGATGGAAAGGAAATAACATTGATTTGCAATCTCCCGATATTTTTTTTCATGCCAGTTTTTTCTGTGGAGAGTTAGAGACACATCATCAGTCTATTGCAATCCATTGCTGGATATACACCTCTTTAATCTTGCGCCACTCAACTCGATTTTCGGCAACTCTCATCCAGTTGTTACCAACAACTCCGCGAAGATCATCGCTCCACCGAGCCTGAGATCGTCCCACCTTAAGCTTGCCGATTCGCGGTCCCCACTCAAGAACACGTCTACTCCAACGGTCATCGGTTCTGCGGCTAATATGGCCTTCCCACTGCCACTTCAGCTTACTTATTCTGTGAGCTATGTCGACAACTCTGGTCCTCTATCGGATCACCTCATTTCGGACGCGATCCCGGAGAGAGACTGCTAGCATAGCTCGCTCCATTGCTGTGGAGACACGCTACTTATTGAATAAGTTATATTGAGTAAAGGGCTAAAGATAAAGGAAAGGAGGTAAACAGTAAAAACCTGCTGTAGATCAAACAAACATGTCAAATGGTTGACCACCAGGTGATCAGCAAAATTATGACACCGAGACACCGCTGTCTAATGCTTTTTAGCTCTATGGGAAACTGATTTCTAACAACATTGAAACATACCTACCAAGCTTGACCTTAAAAACGTTGATTTTGAAGCTTTCAAGTAGGTTTTGGGTTTATTCTGATCGGCAGTTGACAATTAAATTAGTGCAATCCTTTACCAGTTGTATCCTTTACTCGATGATCAAATATCCATCTGACACCATCAAGTATTTCAGCTAACAAATAGAATGAAGCAAACATTAAATGCCTGTACCTTCTTACGCTACCTTACTAGACGTTGTTAAGTGAAAGATCCTTCTTTATTTTTCAAAACGACAATAAATCCTCGTTTCTTATCCTCTTTCGACTAACAAGACCTCCTATCAATCCTGAAAAAACCCAAAACTTAAAGATAAACTCCATTACAAACTCCATACAATAAATCTTCTGCAGACAAGGCAATGACAGCAAAAAATCTTACAAGTCAATGGTTCGGACGATGCGCCGCATGAGTAGTGCAGTACGGTCCCTCGTCAGAGTAAAAGGGGTTTACCAGTTTACAGACCATAGTTTAGACCATCAAAGGGGTTGTATTGATATTTTTTATGATTATTACAATTCTGTTAATACATACTCGTACGTGTTATGCTCTTAAATCATATATTGTTCAACATACAGCTGCAAATAGGGTATTTCACCAAAAAAATCTAATTACTCCGTCAGATAGATTTCCAAAAAATAATGTGAAGATGAAGACGATACAGTGCTTCGAAAAGTCGTGTAAAGTCGTGTGACGTGTCGGGGCCGCGGGTTGTACACTAGTTATCACGGCCTCGACATAGAGGGCTAAGAAGGAACATGGGTGGTTTTTAGTCAGTAGAAGTCTGACACTCCCTTTCGCTCTGCCCAAGAGCGGGAGGGGTTATTCGATGATTTTCCAACCGCAAAAAAAAAAAAAATCGTGTGACGTCACAAGGTTAGTACTTTTTTACCCACAAAGTGACGTCAAAAGCCACTCATGATGTTTGACACGTTTTATTTTCGTATTTTTTTGTTAATTTGATATAACAAAAAACGCGTATCTAATATTTTTCGAAAATATAACTGACGGTTTAATTAGATTTTTCTGGTGAAATACGATATTGCAAAAAGTATGACAGAAATGACTCGATCCTACAGCGAGGTTCGGCTCCCGAGAGAACTCTTGAACCGTTAAATTAGCACGAACACGAAACTTTGTACACGCGTTCAATGTTGACAAATAAAACATTATTCTTCTTCTTTTCATTTTCATAAAACCTAGTATTTTATCTCCACAGTCGCTGACGTCTGTCACTTAAGCGTGCAGTTCGAGACTTTGGAGTGAAAGTTTGTCTGTATGAAAGTTTAATAGAAAACTTTGAGACAGGCGTCTAATACTTCAAGCTTTGATCGCGAATACTGATTGATTCATATTGTCTTTGTCTAATTACGTGGGCTGGCAGCGCGTCAAAGTTTGCACTAAATTATTGTTGACTATAGTTCTGATTTGTTGGGTATTGTGTTTTGGTGTAGTTTGAAGCTTAATTATCATAATATTTCCTATAGTATTTCTAGGAGAAAGTTCCAGTTATTTTACGTAACTTATTATCACATATTTTTTAATAACACAACCTTTATTTTCTTAAACTTTTGGAAAGTTAAACAGTATGTGTTATATGCTCGTTGCCCGATTCAAAATGTGAATCTCCATTGAGAAGAACCAGCGAGAATCTCCATGAACACTATTTTAACTAGCCTACGGCCCTATTGCCATTGGCTGGGCACAATAGGGGATCGTACAAAAAAAACTAATTAGTCCGTCTGATAGATTACAAAAAAAATAAGTCCGTCAGATAGATTTCCAAAAAATATTGGACACGTATTTTTTCTTTTTTCACATAAACAAAAAATGAAGACGATACAGTGCTTTGAAAACTCGTGAACTCCTCTAAAACGTCACATGTCAGGACAATTTTGTACCTACAAATGACGTCACAACCGCCCACTCATGATCTTTGAGGCGTTTTATCTTCGTCAATTTTCATTAATTTATTAAAACAAAGAACACTAATCTAACTGACGGACTAATTAGAATTATATTTTTTTGACCTAGTCCGATCCACTATTCTAGGCTCCGTAGCTGAAGCTGATAAATTCCTTGTAGAAACACCTAATAATATTTTACGGGACCCGCGATTCGAATCCAGGACCTCATGTTCAGTAATCGCGCTTGCAACCACTCTACTAACGAGGAAGATACTGCGGCACTCAGAGATATTTAATGATTACTTAAGTCATACCTTAGTAATTGTTTGACATACTTTTGTATGACAAAACTGTCAATTTTTTTACTAACTGATGGCCTAAGTAATCATTAAAGCTCTCTGAGTGCGGCAGTTAGTGTGATATTTCATTAATACTATAACTGCTTAAGGCGCTAACAGCACCTAAACTAGCGCCACCTACATCTTATTCTTTTACTCTAAAATCACATCAAATTTGAAAAATCCAAAATACTATCATGCTAATAAATAACCCGTAGTATTTTTTAAATCGATTTTCATGATTCTAGACTTGATAACTAGACTTCAAAACCCGGTGAAGGTCTACATAGTGAGGAATTGAGAATACTATTTGAATACTGAATCTAATAGCTTATCAAAATTACGGCGGCGCGCACTCGTTGTGATTCGGAGTCTCGTGCATTCGTTGTTGCGGTTTGCGTCGCTGCGTGCTTTCGTGCTCGCAGTGTTCGTTGTTGCGGGCATTCGGTGGCGTGTGATGGGCGTGGTGGCTTTCGGAATGACATATTGCACTCGTAGTTTTTGAATTGTTCTTCTGATATTCAAAAGTGCCTGTAATGGCATATATGAAATAAATGCTATGAGTTTGAGAGTTTGAGTTTGAAAAAAAACTATTGCATCACGAGATCACACTGGACCCTCTAAATATAAAGTAAACTGTTAAAAGAAAAGAAACTGGAGAAAAATGTTCAAAAGTTTCCAAGTTTTCGCGTCATTCGTTAAACTAATAGAAAGTAATGACATCAGCATCACATACCATTTAATAAGACAAACAAAGAGTGATGAACGCCCTACTGTATACCTAATATACGTGTATGGATACGCTTGTATTTTTAATTTACGTTGTACAGTCACAACCACCGATAGCCTATAGCCTAGCCTAGCTTTTTCCCTCCTATGTTGGGGTCGGCTTTCAGTCTAACTGGATGCAGGTGAGTCCCTGCAGTGGGAACATTATAGACTAATGATGGTAGACGCTAGCGTTAATGCTGTATGAGGTTCTAGGGTGAAGTGTTATTGACTTTTTAAATCCAGAAGTAACCAGGGAAAAGGTTGATGATGTATTACATGGGACTTAGGCTGCTTTTCCACCAGAGATGCGCTATGCAGCTATGCTGCGAAGATGGAATCGCCAGGCTGTGAAACTATGTGACCGTTTCCACTGATACTAAGCTATGTAGAGGTGCGAGTAAGATGTGCTATGAAGATGCTCCGCCGCAAAGTAGCTGCGCGAGGAAGATGCGCAGCTCGAGCTATGCGGTGTATCGATAGTAGGGAAGCGGCGAGGGCGGCCATACTGTGGGTACTCTGCTCTGCACATAGCTACACTACTCGTGACTACCCATAGCAGGCATCCATAGCACACATCCAAATGAAAAACATATCTTAGTTGAATCCGTTTCCACCAGTGCACCAATGAATGTGATTGGTGGATATCAAACGCATCCATAGCAACGTAGCATAGCATCTCGGGTGGAAAAGCACCTTAAGGCTAAATGTGGGGGGCCGCGGGTTGTACACTAGCTATCGCGGCCTCGACATAGAGGGCGAAGAAGGAACATGGGTGGTTTTTAGTCAGTAGAAGTCTGACACTCCCTTTCGCTCTGCCCAAGAGCGGAAGGGGTTATTCCATGATTTTCAACCCGCCAGAAAAAAAAAATAAAAAAAGGTTAAATGGATGTATCTGTGTGCCTTTGGGGATTACACGCGTGGTGCTATGTTATGTTATGATTGTTTTGATGGTCGTGAGAGTGCTGTGAACTTGTGTAGTATGGATGGAACAGTAAACGTTGTATCGCTGTGAGGTCGCTGGTGTGGCAGGGCTGCGAGCGCGTCAGTAACGCGATGCATTGGATGCTAGCAGATATTACAGAAGGACTGTTCAGATTTATTACTGCAAACAACTTTTTCTATACACAGGCCAGATTGGCACTTTCACACTTATATCAATTCAAGTATCCTCTCTATGTATTTTTCTTTTACGTCTGCGAAATCAAAACTCATTTCAAACTAGGCTGATAATCAGCACTTATCGAACGTTAAAATTTACTTTACTTTACTTATTTAGAGACAGTCCCCCAAAACGCCCCCCTTCGACACTTCCTACATAAGTATTATGTGTCTGACTAATGTCTCTATTATTCGAGATAAACTTTAACACAACAATTACTGGGTAAAGGCTTCTTCCAAATCTCCCCAGGTAGCTCAAAAGCCAAAAACTATTATTTTAGGTTTATACAGCAGTGTTCATAAACACATTATGCACGTTAAAACATTATAATTTACTGCCGCACTCAGAGAGATTTAATGATTACTTAGGCCATCACTTAGTAATGGTTTTGACAATTTTGTCATACAAAAACATGTCAAACCTGTACTAAGTGACGGCTTAAGTAATCATAAAATATCTCTGAGTACGGCAGTTAGAGCTAAGTAGTGTTGAGAATAATGGTATTAAGAGCCACATTCATCAGATAACTGACGCAAAACATTAACATTTATTGGCCAAATGATAAAAAACGATGTCATTGTGACGCATCAGATCAAATAGACCATTTTTGAAAACAATTCGTAGGTACAGTAATTTCGCCCTAATATTCTGGTTCACATAATGTGCCACGAGGAATAGAGAAAAGTTTCTACCCAAACGCAGTTTAGTGTTTAAAAAAAAACAAGACAAAAGGATATGATATCGATTTGCGAATGTACCAAGCAACTACATTACACTCAGTATCATGCAGCTGCAATAAAAATACACGTCACGGGTAAACTTGATCATATTTATACATGTAGAAACTATCTAGAGATAGTAAGAGCAAAAAACATTTATAACTTAAAAACTTAACATAACGAATAATAATACTACATACCACATTTACCCACTTATATTCAAATCCCATGTAAGGCGAATCCAGACTCCGTAGCTTAATATCAAAGACATTCAAAAAGTGGTCTTGGAAAAAATTTGAGAAAATTCACCTAAGAGACAAAATCGATTCAAAATTCCGATTGGACCCTCTGTCTGTCCCTGTTGTACGCCTATCAGTCGGTTGGCAAAACATCAAAGTGCAGCCGCCGATTGAGTTCGCCTCGTTCATCAGGTGTTGCTATAACTGAGCGTTTGATATACTATCTATTATTATAGTGCTACACTACACCTCGGTTATGTTATGGGACTGTGAAAATGTATAGTCAACATAATATATATTAATTTGTTTTATAAATATTATTATAACTGGGTTTGTTATGAATCAAGTGAAGTATTTTTTTTTTGGTTTGTGCTAGCTGACATAATTATGTGTATGAAGAATCTGGTTCTTTTAACGTAACAGACAAATGTGTTACTGGGGAATTTGTCCGCCACTTCTGCCCAGTTTAAAGTTTTTGTTTTAAACACTAGGAAGTTTCGAAAGGTGGTCGTTTTGGGGGACTGTCTCTTGTAAACTTTAACGTTCAAAAAGTGCTTATTGTCAGAGTAATTTGAATACTACTACCAGTTCGATTGATTTCTTCAAGGTGCTTAAGAAGTTTCGAAGGGTGGTCGTTTTGGGGGACTGTCTCTTGAAAACTTTAATTAATTTATTTATTTTTAAAGAAAGCTTACATACTTATAATAATTTTAAATATCATACATAAGTTAAGACATACGCTAATTACAAGCTTCCACGTGTATAAATCTACTTAGTTACAAGTTAGTTGCGTTGACCAATTACATAGATTTGAATACATTTTCAATGTAAGTAAACATATTAGGTATAAAAATAAACAACTAGAAAATAAAGTCTACAATAATTATAGTGAAAAAAAACTTATATTAGGGTAAGTAAAGTCAAGTCGTCTATGTTATCTATGTCAAGTCGTGCAATACCAAAATCAGAATCAGATGCTATCTATGGTTGTCACCAAAATAATCGTTATTTAAAACATTTCAAATTTTGTGTGCGCTGGTGCAAAATAAATCGATTTCTAGGTGTGATGGCAAACTATTGAAAGCTAACGTTTAAACTTAACGTTCAAAAAGTGCTTATTATCAGAGTAATTTGAATACTACTACTAGTTCGATTGATTTCTTTAAGGTACTCCACCCTAGGCCTCGGCAGGCGAGTGGATGAGGATTTATTTACTAAAGTTTAGTTTACAACAGACACTACTATATCCACAGTTACAGTATACATCTCATAGGGTATTTCACCATAAATATCTGATAAGTCCGTCTCTTAGATTATCGAAAAATATTGAATACGTGTTTTTTGTTTTATCAAATTAATAAAAATTTACGAAAATAAACCGTGTCAAAGATCATGACTGGGGGCTTTTGACGTCACTTCGTGGGTAAAAAAGTAATAACCTTGTGACGTCACACGACTTAGGCACTGTATCGTCTTTTGTTTACGTGAAAAAAGAAAAATACGTGTCCATTATTTTTTGGAAATCTATCTGGCAGAGTAATTAGATTTTTTTGGTGAAATACCCAGTATAATAATAAATATATAATTAATTACATAGTCAGTTATTTCTGTCCTAAAGTACCGCCTGTAACGTTATACTATCAACAACAATAAATACAAGATTATATTTTCATTCGGACGAAATACTTGCTCCACACATATTATGTTATTCGCCAACGGCGACAATTTGATACTGGAACTAGCTGACCCACGCAACTTCGTCTGCGTCACAATAATATATAGCTTACAACCTTCCTCGATAGATCGACTATCCAACGTGGTAATATTTTTTCAATAAGCTTTCTAATGTTGAAAGAATTTTGAAAGTCGTCAGAGTAATTTTTGAGTTAATCGTAAGAAACAAAAAATCTTATCTTTAGATTATATTGTTAAAGTGTGAATTACTATAGGTACCTAACTATCTCTTACTGTTAAATCTACAATCATCATCATCACCCTATAATGTTCCCACTGTAGGGACTCAGGCCTCCTCTCTAGGAGAGGGTGGGCTATAATCCACCACGCGGGCCCAGTGCGGATTGGTAGATGTCACATTTTATTCGAATTTTTGGTTCTAAGATATTAGTTTGTTGTTTTTTTTTTTAGTTTTGTTTACTCACGTTGTTTTCCTTCACCGTTTTGAGAGCAGTGGTGATGAAATAAATTACACAAAGTAATGCGCCTGCCTGGGTTCGAACCCACGACCAACTGTTCGTAAGTCGGGGCCGGCACCACTGGGCCACCACTGCTCACAAACCAATATACAATATCACCTTGTAAATATTATGGTGCAATACATATTTTTAATTTGAATAAAACCCTTCACACATACGTCAACCAAGCATTCTGTACATCAAACTAAGTACCCCTACGCAAAAAATTTTGCTAGGAAACGACTTTTTTTCGGGGTCAAAAACTTCATTTTACGGTAAAACTCAATGTAGCACTCTTAAAACATTGTGCCAGTGGGTGATTTGAATAGTAAAGGGACCATTAAAGTAATTTAAGTAAAATTATAACCTGAAAAACTAGTATTTACAAAAACAGCTGTGCAAAATTTGGAACTTTGACCCCCAATATCTCCGTAACTAGGGGGTTCCCAGGTATGGTCTTAAACCAAAAAATGATCGCAATGGTGGGGAGAACAAGTGCCCTTCGTTTGCGTTAAGGGTACTTTTACACAAAGCAGGCAGGCATCAGCTAGTTAAAAATAATTGGGTTATAGACAGTCATTTATTAGTCAGTTTACACTTCAGAAGTAGCTTTGACTTTTAAAAAGTTTCGTTAATCTGTTTTCAGTTTGAGATAGTATTATGGAGTCTTGTTCTAATTCATCATCGCAGACAAATGAATACAGGCGCCTGCAATACAAAATTTTAATTGGCTGATCCGAAAAAAAACCATGAATGATTAGGAAACATCACATAACATTAAATAGCAATCTATCTTAATAATCCGTCTGCGATACGCTCCATCCACACCCTCATGCTATGCGAGATCCGACGCACGTGACGCGTCAAGCGACTCGCGCGTGTCTCTTGTTCCCTACATAACATAATATATATCTTATACCTAGATAACACAAGAGCACTAACTTCGCATGCCAGTTCACGTGCCCGAGCAAAGATGGGTAATGAAGTTACTGTCGCAACAAGCTAAGGCCTCATTTACGGAGACGCGCGGCGCGTTGTGCGTTTTTAATTCAAGCACATGACGATGTATGAAAAAGGTAACGATTTCAAACGACGATTTTACGAGAAGCGATTTTTCGCTCGTTAGTTTAAAATACAGCGTTTGTTGCGGTGGACCCACCTCTCAGTAAATGAATAAAACAGCACGCGATGAGCCTTCGGCACGCGCCGCGAGACGCCCACGCCCCGCTTTTCCGTAAACAAGCCCTAATTTGTTTGAAACAACAACGTTACACCGTTACAACTGAAGTAGTAATTTCTAGATATTTAACGAACAAGTATATTTTGTATAGTAACTAAATAGTGCTTATGACGTTATAATAGGTAATCAAAAAATGGCTGGGTCTTCATATGGATCGTGATACTTGCGTTATTTGGGTCATCATCATCATCTGCCTAGCCTTTTCCCAAATATGTTGGGTCGGCTTCCAGTCTAACCAGATGCAGCTGAGTACCAGTAATAAACATGGAGCGACTGCCTATCTGACATTCACAACCCAGTTAATACTGGGTAATACCCTTTGGTTAGACTGGTTGTTAGACTTCTATCTATTACGACTGCCAAAGATCTATATATGGCAGCCGGGACCAACAGTTTAACGTGCTTTCCAAAGCACGGAGGAAACTCTGTATGTAATGGGCAGTCACCCATCCATAGACCAACCTGGGCATGCGCGGCTTAACCGTATTTATAATATAGATCGACCCGAGTGTTATCTAGGTATATCGATATATTCTGTGGTCGCCACGAATCACGTCGCGGTGATCCGTGGCGACCACAGAGTTCTTTCATTACTTTAATGCGCGGTCTCCGCCGTATCACGCATCCCGCTTGAGTGTAGAACTCGTGGCCGAGGTGTTACGCCAATGATAGCGTAGCATTTGTTTAAATAAAATTTCTAAATATAAACCACGCACAGTTGTATATGATTGTACTCGCTCGCGGAGTAAACAATTAATAAAGAATTATAGTCTATGTCGTATCTCCTCAATAGACTATAGAGGAATTGGGAATTATTGCAGTGTTTGTTTTGAAGTGTTCTCTTTAGGCTATTGTATTACCCAGCAGAGACGTAGCGTGCCTATAACTCGATTCCCACCTACTTCTCTTCGCGAAAATTACACTCTACGTAGCGTCTACTTTAGTCAAATAGGTAATTACTAGATCTGTGGATAAAAAACGTGGTGAGGTGAGCTTTCGATTACAAACTCCGCAACGGTCAAAAATTAAAATTCAATATGGCACCGACGAAAATTTTCGTTTTTTTTACATGGGTGTCAATTTCGTGCGTTTAGGAGTCGCTGATATCGAAAATAAGGTTAAAACAGACAGAAAATAAAATCCTCCTTTTTCCTCGACTTCCCCTTTCGTATTATTGGCGATTGGAGGTCAGATAGGCAGAAACACTATGGAAAATAGTGGTTTAATACCACTATTTTGCATAGAGTTTGCTGAATAATCCGAGTCCGATTACACTGAGAACCGACCCCAACAAACTTAGTGATAAGTTAGGGTAGATGATGACGGCAGACTTTAGGCTTTTCATCTTGAACTTTTTTAAGTATAGGATGTAAAAGTATCCACAACCGAAACCGAAAGGCACTAGTTCTCCCCATCACTGTGATATTTTTTTTGTTGTAGACCATACCTGAGCTGAAAACCCCGTGTTACGGACACACATATTGGGTGTCAAAGTTCCATACACAGCTTTTTTTTTTTAAATACTGATTTAATTAATTTGATAAAAGTAACTATGTACATTAATTTAAAACTACAGAATAAGCTATAAAAGGGCATCGAAATACTGCTCCTCAACGCTGTCAGCCGGTAATGTGCCCAAAAGACTGGCGGCATCGCCACGTTGTATGGCAACGCTTAGCCTCTGGCCAAGATAAAAACCAGCCCTTGGGTCACGAGAAGCATCAACTAAGCGTTTAGAAATTGCCTTAAAAAGGCTATGAGCACTCGGACCCCACGGCCCTAGAGTTTCAACCCCAAACGGCTCGAAAATATCCACAAAGGTTACTATATTTACGCCGCTTGAGGTTCTCTGTAAATACTAGTTCTTCGTTCTAGTTATAACTTTACTTAAATTACCTCCTTGACCCGTTAACTATTGAAAGCACCCACCAGACTAATGTTTTAAGAGTGCTACATTGAATTTAACCCTAAAAAAGTGATTTTTCATCCCAAAAAAGAAGTCGTTCCACGTAGAGGTACTTAGTTTGATGTACATATTATTTGGCTGACGGCATCGTGAGAGGTTCGTTTACTCCCTGTATAGAAGGGGTATTCTTGTGCATTCAACAATAACAATACTGAACAGCCATTGTTCTAGTGGTCTCTAAGCACAGCTTAACAAAATTATAAGGTCTTCAGCAACACTTCTAGGAAGGGCTATAAGATGTTGAATGGCAAAAGGTCATTGACTTCTGAAACTAATGTTATTTTGCAGTTTTCAGTGCCTTTATGGAAGGCAGTTGTAGTTTTTTTATTGTTCATAAGACTTTATTATTTCGTCCAGGTACACGATATCATCGGGCGGCCGTGACAGGTTTTTACAAAGAGTTCTTGTGTTTTACGCTAACAACACTTACTAACAATTTGCAGTGATTTGAGTGTGGAGTGCTAAATAACCTAACTGGAGTGCTGTTACCTCATTAATTGGGTTATTAGAGCCTTTGTGACCCTGACAGGGTTATTTGTATCCTTCCAATATGCGAAAAAGTTAGAAAAAGTTATAATAGACAGGATATGATATATTATTATACAACCCACAGCCCCGACGGGCGTCGGCCCTTGCGGGCCCCTCCCATGTTGCTGACATCTCTTTGAGGCGCGCGTGGAACACGAACGCGCCGTCGACACGGCCTGTCGTCGTCGTAAGACGGACGGACGGCGAGCTAGCCCATCACTCACCGTCCACAGGCCCGCGTCTACGGTGGCCGGAAGCCATATTCTGAGCTGCCTGATTTTAGATTACCATCGCAAGCATTTAAAGAAGAGCCAGTATGTAATGCACCTATATACCTAGCAAGTTTCCATGAAGTCTACTTTCATGCAAGTTCCAAGTCCCCTGATTAGCGTACTATTTAAAAAACATCAATCACACTCATTAAATATTTACATACGTCCACTTTTCACCACGTTTTTCCATCCGTTTGTGTTGAAATACCTCGTTTACAAGTATTCATGCGTTCGCGGCAGTTCAAGGCAAAACATATTTCGGCTTGGCACAGTTTACAAGATATGTTTACTACGAGTTAAAAGAATTCGTAAAACTATGATAAAAACGTTATAGGTAGGTACGTTTCCAAGAATATTTCTCTACGTATGAGAAATGTATGGAAGTCGTGTGAGTTGTATATTTTCTTTGTTTTAAAGATTTTTGTCTTTCCTTCCTAATGTTTTGTGAAGAATTTAAAGAGTTAGTTTCTTGTTGGTTAGATTTGGAATTTGTGTGAGGAAAAGAGAAGAGTTGTGATACCGTGACGTTTTACAGGGAAGAATGGAAAAAGAAAACGTAATGCGCCAACCCCAAGTAGAATGGGACATCGTATTTCGTAATCATAATCGTTGACATCCTAAAAAGCACATGCTTGAGACATCTATAAACTTGCAATGGTAGTCAATCGTCTACTCCACAGAACAGATAAAAGAGGTACGTTGCCACTATATGAGCGCGATTGTTGGCCGGTAAATCAAATTTTGTCGACATATGAGCTGACGCTCATATGTGCGGCGCACCTGCCCCGCCCACAAGGCCCTTCTAACCTCTTTTATTTGTTCTGTAGTCCACTCTGTTCTGTGACTCTGTCTCAGTCACAGAGACTAGCCCCGTTCCCTATTAGTGGGAAAGTTATCGGCTTATTAAACGCAATTATGTTAAACGTTAATAATGGCTTCTCTTCGAAATCATAAAATTAAGCCTATCGGTTGTAATGTCTTCATAGACATTTCTTCACAGTAAAAAAAGACAAATTAGATATTTACAGTCAAACAGTTTTAATAAAAATTTTAATTAACCCAGAACAAACTAATCAGCCAACCAGACATAAGCTGTTCCTTTACCTGTATCCAGCAATTAAGTCGTAAAAGCTAAAAAGCTTACTGCTGCACTCAGAGAGCTTTAATGATTACTTAGGTCATCACTTAGTAATGGTTTTGACAGTTTTGTCATACAAAAATATGTCAAACCTGTACTAAGTGACGGCTTAAGTAATCATAATATATTGGCCAAATGATAAAAAACGATGTCATTTTTTGTGACGCATCTGATCAAATAGACCATTTTTGAAAACAATTCGTAGGTACAGTAATTTCACCCTAATATTCTGGTTCACATAATGTGCCACGAGGAATAGAGAAAAGTTTCTACCCAAACGCAGTTTAGTGTTTAAAAAAAAAACAAGACAAAAGGATATGATATCGATTTGCGAATGTACCAAGCAACTACATTACACTCAGTATCATGCAGCTGCAATAAAAATACACGTCACGGGTAAACTTGATCATATTTATACATGTAGAAACTATCTAGAGATAGTAAGAGCAAAAAACATTTATAACTTAAAAACTTAACATAACGAATAATAATACCACATACCACATTTACCCACTTATATTCAAATCCCATGTAAGGCGAATCCAGACTCCGTAGCTTAATATCAAAGACATTCAAAAAGTGATCTTGGAAAATAATTGAGAAAATTCACCTAAGAGACAAAATCGATTTAAAATTCCGATTGAACCCTCTGTCTGTCCCTGTTGTACGCCTATCAGTCGGTTGGCAAAACATCAAAGTGCAGCCGCCGATTGAGTTCATCAGGTGTTGCTATAACTGAGCGTTTGATATACTACCTAGTATTATAGTGCTACACTACACCTCGGTTATGTTATGGGACTGTGAAAATGTATAGTCAACATAATATATATTAATTTGTTTTATAAATATTTTTATAACTGGGTTTGTTATGAATCAAGTGAAGTATTTTTTTTTTTGGTTTGTGCTAGCTGACATAATTATGTGTATGAAGAATCTGGTTCTTTTAACGTAACAGACAAATGTGTTACTGGGGAATTTGTCCGCCACTTCTGCCCAGTTTAAAGTTTTTGTTTTAAACACTAGGAAGTTTCGAAAGGTGGTCGTTTTGGGGGACTGTCTCTTGTAAACTTTAACGTTCAAAAAGTGCTTATTGTCAGAGTAATTTGAATACTACTACTAGTTCGATTGATTTCTTCAAGGTGCTTAAGAAGTTTCGAAGGGTGGTCGTTTTGGGGGACTGTCTCTTGAAAACTTTAATTAATTTATTTATTTTTAAAGAAAGCTTACATACTTATAATAATTTTAAATATCATACATAAGTTAAGACATACGCTAATTACAAGCTTCCACGTGTATAAATCTACTTAGTTACAAGTTAGTTGCGTTGACCAATTACATAGATTTGAATACATTTTCAATGTAAGTAAACATATTAGGTATAAAAATAAACAACTAGAAAATAAAGTCTACAATAATTATAGTAAAAAAAAACTTATATTAGGGTAAGTAAAGTCAAGTCGTCTATGTTATCTATGTCAAGTCGTGCAATACCAAAATCAGAATCAGATGCTATCTATGGTTGTCACCAAAATAATCGTTATTTAAAACATTTCAAATTTTGTGTGCGCTGGTGAAAAATAAATCGATTTCTAGGTGTGATGGCAAACTATTGAAAGCTAACGTTTAAACTTAACGTTCAAAAAGTGCTTATTATCAGAGTAATTTGAATACTACTACTAGTTCGATTGATTTCTTTAAGGTACTCCACCCTAGGCCTCGGCAGGCGAGTGGATGAGGATTTATTTACTAAAGTTTAGTTTACAACAGACACTACTATATCCACAGTTACAGTATACATCTCATAGGGTATTTCACCATAAATATCTGATAAGTCCGTCTCTTAGATTATCGAAAAATATTGAATACGTGTTTTTTGTTTTATCAAATTAATAAAAATTTACGAAAATAAACCGTGTCAAAGATCATGACTGGGGGCTTTTGACGTCACTTCGTGGGTAAAAAAGTAATAACCTTGTGACGTCACACGACTTAGGCACTGTATCGTCTTTTGTTTACGTGAAAAAAGAAAAATACGTGTCCATTATTTTTTGGAAATCTATCTGGCAGAGTAATTAGATTTTTTTGGTGAAATACCCAGTATAATAATAAATATATAATTAATTACATAGTCAGTTATTTCTGTCCTAAAGTACCGCCTGTAACGTTATACTATCAACAACAATAAATACAAGATTATATTTTCATTCGGACGAAATACTTGCTCCACACATATTATGTTATTCGCCAACGGCGACAATTTGATACTGGAACTAGCTGACCCACGCAACTTCGTCTGCGTCACAATAATATATAGCTTACAACCTTCCTCGATAGATCGACTATCCAACGTGGTAATATTTTTTCAATAAGCTTTCTAATGTTGAAAGAATTTTGAAAGTCGTCAGAGTAATTTTTGAGTTAATCGTAAGAAACAAAAAATCTTATCTTTAGATTATATTGTTAAAGTGTGAATTACTATAGGTACCTAACTATCTCTTACTGTTAAATCTACAATCATCATCATCACCCTATAATGTTCCCACTGTAGGGACTCAGGCCTCCTCTCTAGGAGAGGGTGGGCTATAATCCACCACGCGGGCCCAGTGCGGATTGGTAGATGTCACATTTTATTCGAATTTTTGGTTCTAAGATATTAGTTTGTTGTTTTTTTTTTTAGTTTTGTTTACTCACGTTGTTTTCCTTCACCGTTTTGAGAGCAGTGGTGATGAAATAAATTACACAAAGTAATGCGCCTGCCTGGGTTCGAACCCACGACCAACTGTTCGTAAGTCGGGGCCGGCACCACTGGGCCACCACTGCTCACAAACCAATATACAATATCACCTTGTAAATATTATGGTGCAATACATATTTTTAATTTGAATAAAACCCTTCACACATACGTCAACCAAGCATTCTGTACATCAAACTAAGTACCCCTACGCAAAAAATTTTGCTAGGAAACGACTTTTTTTCGGGGTCAAAAACTTCATTTTACGGTAAAACTCAATGTAGCACTCTTAAAACATTGTGCCAGTGGGTGATTTGAATAGTAAAGGGACCATTAAAGTAATTTAAGTAAAATTATAACCTGAAAAACTAGTATTTACAAAAACAGCTGTGCAAAATTTGGAACTTTGACCCCCAATATCTCCGTAACTAGGGGGTTCCCAGGTATGGTCTTAAACCAAAAAATGATCGCAATGGTGGGGAGAACAAGTGCCCTTCGTTTGCGTTAAGGGTACTTTTACACAAAGCAGGCAGGCATCAGCTAGTTAAAAATAATTGGGTTATAGACAGTCATTTATTAGTCAGTTTACACTTCAGAAGTAGCTTTGACTTTTAAAAAGTTTCGTTAATCTGTTTTCAGTTTGAGATAGTATTATGGAGTCTTGTTCTAATTCATCATCGCAGACAAATGAATACAGGCGCCTGCAATACAAAATTTTAATTGGCTGATCCGAAAAAAAACCATGAATGATTAGGAAACATCACATAACATTAAATAGCAATCTATCTTAATAATCCGTCTGCGATACGCTCCATCCACACCCTCATGCTATGCGAGATCCGACGCACGTGACGCGTCAAGCGACTCGCGCGTGTCTCTTGTTCCCTACATAACATAATATATATCTTATACCTAGATAACACAAGAGCACTAACTTCGCATGCCAGTTCACGTGCCCGAGCAAAGATGGGTAATGAAGTTACTGTCGCAACAAGCTAAGGCCTCATTTACGGAGACGCGCGGCGCGTTGTGCGTTTTTAATTCAAGCACATGACGATGTATGAAAAAGGTAACGATTTCAAACGACGATTTTACGAGAAGCGATTTTTCGCTCGTTAGTTTAAAATACAGCGTTTGTTGCGGTGGACCCACCTCTCAGTAAATGAATAAAACAGCACGCGATGAGCCTTCGGCACGCGCCGCGAGACGCCCACGCCCCGCTTTTCCGTAAACAAGCCCTAATTTGTTTGAAACAACAACGTTACACCGTTACAACTGAAGTAGTAATTTCTAGATATTTAACGAACAAGTATATTTTGTATAGTAACTAAATAGTGCTTATGACGTTATAATAGGTAATCAAAAAATGGCTGGGTCTTCATATGGATCGTGATACTTGCGTTATTTGGGTCATCATCATCATCTGCCTAGCCTTTTCCCAAATATGTTGGGTCGGCTTCCAGTCTAACCAGATGCAGCTGAGTACCAGTAATAAACATGGAGCGACTGCCTATCTGACATTCACAACCCAGTTAATACTGGGTAATACCCTTTGGTTAGACTGGTTGTTAGACTTCTATCTATTACGACTGCCAAAGATCTATATATGGCAGCCGGGACCAACAGTTTAACGTGCTTTCCAAAGCACGGAGGAAACTCTGTATGTAATGGGCAGTCACCCATCCATAGACCAACCTGGGCATGCGCGGCTTAACCGTATTTATAATATAGATCGACCCGAGTGTTATCTAGGTATATCGATATATTCTGTGGTCGCCACGAATCACGTCGCGGTGATCCGTGGCGACCACAGAGTTCTTTCATTACTTTAATGCGCGGTCTCCGCCGTATCACGCATCCCGCTTGAGTGTAGAACTCGTGGCCGAGGTGTTACGCCAATGATAGCGTAGCATTTGTTTAAATAAAATTTCTAAATATAAACCACGCACAGTTGTATATGATTGTACTCGCTCGCGGAGTAAACAATTAATAAAGAATTATAGTCTATGTCGTATCTCCTCAATAGACTATAGAGGAATTGATTGTAGACCTCGCGTGCTTGTTGGGAGCAGACGTGTCTCGCTTATAATTGCCAAAATATTAAATCCTACTGCAATCAAAACCAATCCTTAAGATCACAGTGTTGAAGTTATTATCCTTCTGGTGGTACATACACAGCGCCGGCGAGTACGCAGCACGCTCACCTCAAGAGTAAAGAGAGTAAACTATTGGCATTGCACTCGCACCCGCGCGGACTGGCAACGCAATGAGCCGACAGAAAACACCGCCTAGTGGCATGTTAACAAGCGGAAGCGAGGGCGGCAGCGGGTCAGCACCGAACTTATCTACATTTGGTGACAATGAATACCAAACCAACATCTGTCAGAGAAAACGAAAAGAGCGCACTGAAGAAATAGACTACAAATCAGACTTTGCTAACTTTCGCACAGACATTATGAAGTTTCTGGAGGAATTTGGAAGAACTCAAAAAGAAAACCTGAACCTCATACGAGAAGAAATCTGTGAGATTAAACAAGAAATTAAATCGATTAAATCAAACACAGAAAACTTTAAACAACAATTTGATGAAATAAATACCGAAATCAAATCGGTTAAATCCAACAACGCAATAACGGAAAACAAACTTAAACGTTTAGAAAGTGATATTCTCCAAATAAAAAACCAAACAAATATCGAAAGCACATCCGATAACTCGCCCTTCTTACATCACGAAAACCTCATCCGAGAACTCAAAGATCGAAGTGAACGCGAGAAAAATATCATTATTGTGGGTATAACGGAAAAAAGTGACAAGAACTATAACGTACGACAAAAGTACGATTACGAAGAAGTAAACAAAGTACTAACCACACTGAATGAAGACTGTCCGAAGTCAATTAAAACCACAAGATTGGGAAAATATATCACAAACAAGAACCGACCCATCAAGGTATGTTTTACCAATACAGAAACACCTAAATACCTGTTCCGGACAAAAAGTAAATTACCCGAGAATATACAAATTTACTCAGATTTAACCCCAACTCAAAAGCAATATTTACAATCTATAAAAGGAGAACTTAAAAAACGTATAGAAGACGGAGAAAAAGACATTATCATAAAATATATAAAAGGAAAACCTACAATTAGTACTAACCAAAAAAACTCGAAGGAGGTTCACAACACAATGGAAAACACACAGATAAACTAAGCCATCAAATCATCAAAAAATATGAAGATATACCCTTACACCCATCATCATTAAGATTTTTTTATGCTAATTTACGAAGTATTCGCAAAACTGGGAAGCTCGATGAAATCAAATGTATTATTAGTGCGATACCAAAAACTACCCACATATTAGTATTCACGGAGACCTGGATTACTTCTGACGACGATGCAAAACTATATCAGTTGCCAAACTACAAGCATGTGTACAACTATAGGAAAACACGAAAAGGTGGAGGGGTATCAATTTATATACACGATTCAATAACATACGACGTAACGGAAGAATTATGCGAAAATGGAAACCACTACTTGTGGGTACATATAAAAAAAATATCGCTTAACATCGGAGTGATTTATAAACCAGGTGATTCAAACAATAACGAGTTCTTAACGACGTATTCCGCACAGCTGGAGCAGAGAAGAAGAGCAATTGTATTTGGCGACTTTAACATCGATCTCCTCAACGCGGACAATAACGTCACTAAATACCTGAACGAAATCAAAGGAAACGGATATCGAATACTGAACAAAATTAATGACCTACACAGTACACGTGAAACCTCGACTACAAAATCTATACTGGATCATGTTTGCACAAACATAAGTAACCACTCATTTAATTTCTCAATAATCGAGTCATGTTTGTCTGACCATAAGCAAATATATTTGGAAGCAGGCAGTCTAAAGCCACAGAAGAATAAAAAAATTCAATACAAAGCAATAAATTATGAAAAATTATACAGCGACGCACTAACAGATAATTACACAAATGAAGAAAAAGATTACTACCACCTTGAGCGGTTTATCACAAAGCATGTAAACAACAACAAAACCGACAAGACAAAAATTCTGAATCCACCTCAAAACGATTGGATAAACCGAACTATTACTGATTCGATAAACTTACGTAATAACCTATGGCAACAGACAAAATATTACCCAAAAGACGTAACCATAAAGAAAACCTTTTCCAAACAACGAGACGCAGTAAAAAACCTGATCAAGACACACAAGAAAAAATACTATTACGATCTATTCTACAACAATAACAATCAACCGAAAAAGATGTGGGAACTTATTAACAACTTAGCGCTAAATAAAATCAAAGAAAGCAGTGCTCCTCCGAAACTAATGTCGAGCTCAGGACTTATAACGGAAGGTAACGCAGTATGTAATTTATTTAACTCATTTTTCTCAGCAATAGGCCAGGAATTAGCAAACGAAATACCTGTTATATATCACGCGAACGATGGCAACGCTTTAATGTACGAACACAACCATTCACACGACGACGTAACTCTGAGTAAACTCACTCCTTGCACTGAGGACGAAATTTCTAAAATAATTGACGGTCTAGACAGTAATACAAGTACAGGGATAGATGGTATCAGTACCAAGGTGATCAAATGCCTCAAAAATATAATTGTTCCAAAATTAACAACCTGCATAAACGAATGTCTGATGCGCGGCATCTTTCCGAACACGCTTAAGGTTGCCAAAGTCAGTCCTATTTTCAAATCGGGCAGTAGGACTGATCCAGGTAACTACAGACCAGTGTCGGTTTTACCTGTATTATCAAAAATTTTTGAGCGTGTTTTGTACAGACGTCTAAATGCTTACCTTCTTGAGAAAGAGTTCCTAATCGACGAACAATACGGCTTTCGCTCAAAATCTAGCACTCTTACAGCTACAGTAGATTTGGTAACTGATATCAAAACGCACATAGATCAAAAAGATGTTGTATTGGGGGTATTTATTGATTTAAAAAAAGCATTCGACACCGTATGCCACCACAAACTTCTCCAAAAATTAAACAACATAGGAGTCACAGATAAAGCCCTAGAAATGTTTACATCTTATTTACAAAATAGACAACAAGTAGTTAAAATAGACAACTTCACTAGTTCCATAAAAAACGTACCATACGGCTGTCCTCAAGGCTCAATTTTAAGTCCGCTACTTTTCTTAATCTATATAAATAATATAAATAAAATAGGGTTAACCGGTCACCTAACTTTGTACGCAGACGATACATGCCTCTTCTATTTCGATAAATCTATCCATACTATTGTAATAAATGCTCAAAACGATCTTGGTATACTCAGTGAGTGGCTTAAATACAATCTACTTACAATAAATACGTCCAAAACAACATACATGATTTTCACCGCAAAAAACAAACCATTACCAGACTTTCCGCCTCTTACTATTAACAACGACATAATAAAAAGATCGAGCCACGAAAAATATCTCGGTCTGAGGGTAGACGACAAACTCACATGGAAACTGCACATCGAACATATAAAATCAAAATTAACGTCATTACTAGCATCATTACGCAAAATCTCAAATTGTATTCCAAAGAAAATACGTACTATTATTTACAACTCATTAGTAAAATCACATCTCGAGTACCTTATTGAAATATGGGGATCCGCCGCAAAAACTATTCTAATGCCTTTACAACGAACCCAGAATAAAATTATAAAAACATTATACAATTATCACTACCTCACTCCAACTAAAACACTATTTGAAAAAACCAAATTATTTAATCTCAAACAACTATACACTTTCGGCACCTGTATTCTTATAAAAAAAATCACCACAAACAGCGTACAATCAAAGCTAAAATTACATAAAAAAACAATATCACACAACTTAAGAAATAAAAATAAATTACAACGAAGACAAGCTCGGACAAACTACGGAAAAAAAACGATATTGTTCGAAGGAGCACAGCTGTTTAACGACCTACCAAATGACGTAAAAGATTGTGATAATATAAACAGATTTAAACAAAAACTGAGAAATTACGTGCATGAAATGTAGTCATACCGCATATTAAATGTTAGCAATTAAGTACATACTTTCTATATATTCGTTTTGTATAACTTCACCAACACGCATCGGAGGCAATATGTATTATTTAGATATAAAAAACACTTTGTATCTCATTATAAGTGAACCTATTGTTCTTATGAGAATAAATTCTTTAAACCGAATTGGGAATTATTGCAGTGTTTGTTTTGAAGTGTTCTCTTTAGGCTATTGTATTACCCAGCAGAGACGTAGCGTGCCTATAACTCGATTCCCACCTACTTCTCTTCGCGAAAATTACACTCTACGTAGCGTCTACTTTAGTCAAATAGGTAATTACTAGATCTGTGGATAAAAAACGTGGTGAGGTGAGCTTTCGATTACAAACTCCGCAACGGTCAAAAATTAAAATTCAATATGGCACCGACGAAAATTTTCGTTTTTTTTACATGGGTGTCAATTTCGTGCGTTTAGGAGTCGCTGATATCGAAAATAAGGTTAAAACAGACAGAAAATAAAATCCTCCTTTTTCCTCGACTTCCCCTTTCGTATTATTGGCGATTGGAGGTCAGATAGGCAGAAACACTATGGAAAATAGTGGTTTAATACCACTATTTTGCATAGAGTTTGCTGAATAATCCGAGTCCGATTACACTGAGAACCGACCCCAACAAACTTAGTGATAAGTTAGGGTAGATGATGACGGCAGACTTTAGGCTTTTCATCTTGAACTTTTTTAAGTATAGGATGTAAAAGTATCCACAACCGAAACCGAAAGGCACTAGTTCTCCCCATCACTGTGATATTTTTTTTGTTGTAGACCATACCTGAGCTGAAAACCCCGTGTTACGGACACACATATTGGGTGTCAAAGTTCCATACACAGCTTTTTTTTTTTAAATACTGATTTAATTAATTTGATAAAAGTAACTATGTACATTAATTTAAAACTACAGAATAAGCTATAAAAGGGCATCGAAATACTGCTCCTCAACGCTGTCAGCCGGTAATGTGCCCAAAAGACTGGCGGCATCGCCACGTTGTATGGCAACGCTTAGCCTCTGGCCAAGATAAAAACCAGCCCTTGGGTCACGAGAAGCATCAACTAAGCGTTTAGAAATTGCCTTAAAAAGGCTATGAGCACTCGGACCCCACGGCCCTAGAGTTTCAACCCCAAACGGCTCGAAAATATCCACAAAGGTTACTATATTTACGCCGCTTGAGGTTCTCTGTAAATACTAGTTCTTCGTTCTAGTTATAACTTTACTTAAATTACCTCCTTGACCCGTTAACTATTGAAAGCACCCACCAGACTAATGTTTTAAGAGTGCTACATTGAATTTAACCCTAAAAAAGTGATTTTTCATCCCAAAAAAGAAGTCGTTCCACGTAGAGGTACTTAGTTTGATGTACATATTATTTGGCTGACGGCATCGTGAGAGGTTCGTTTACTCCCTGTATAGAAGGGGTATTCTTGTGCATTCAACAATAACAATACTGAACAGCCATTGTTCTAGTGGTCTCTAAGCACAGCTTAACAAAATTATAAGGTCTTCAGCAACACTTCTAGGAAGGGCTATAAGATGTTGAATGGCAAAAGGTCATTGACTTCTGAAACTAATGTTATTTTGCAGTTTTCAGTGCCTTTATGGAAGGCAGTTGTAGTTTTTTTATTGTTCATAAGACTTTATTATTTCGTCCAGGTACACGATATCATCGGGCGGCCGTGACAGGTTTTTACAAAGAGTTCTTGTGTTTTACGCTAACAACACTTACTAACAATTTGCAGTGATTTGAGTGTGGAGTGCTAAATAACCTAACTGGAGTGCTGTTACCTCATTAATTGGGTTATTAGAGCCTTTGTGACCCTGACAGGGTTATTTGTATCCTTCCAATATGCGAAAAAGTTAGAAAAAGTTATAATAGACAGGATATGATATATTATTATACAACCCACAGCCCCGACGGGCGTCGGCCCTTGCGGGCCCCTCCCATGTTGCTGACATCTCTTTGAGGCGCGCGTGGAACACGAACGCGCCGTCGTCACGGCCTGTCGTCGTCGTAAGACGGACGGACGGCGAGCTAGCCCATCACTCACCGTCCACAGGCCCGCGTCTACGGTGGCCGGAAGCCATATTCTGAGCTGCCTGATTTTAGATTACCATCGCAAGCATTTAAAGAAGAGCCAGTATGTAATGCACCTATATACCTAGCAAGTTTCCATGAAGTCTACTTTCATGCAAGTTCCAAGTCCCCTGATTAGCGTACTATTTAAAAAACATCAATCACACTCATTAAATATTTACATACGTCCACTTTTCACCACGTTTTTCCATCCGTTTGTGTTGAAATACCTCGTTTACAAGTATTCATGCGTTCGCGGCAGTTCAAGGCAAAACATATTTCGGCTTGGCACAGTTTACAAGATATGTTTACTACGAGATAAAAGAATTCGTAAAACTATGATAAAAACGTTATAGGTAGGTACGTTTCCAAGAATATTTCTCTACGTATGAGAAATGTATGGAAGTCGTGTGAGTTGTATATTTTCTTTGTTTTAAAGATTTTTGTCTTTCCTTCCTTATGTTTTGTGAAGAATTTAAAGAGTTAGTTTCTTGTTGGTTAGAACAGATAAAAGAGGTACGTTGCCACTATATGAGCGCGATTGTTGGCCGGTAAATCAAATTTTGTCGACATATGAGCTGACGCTCATATGTGCGGCGCGCCTGCCCCGCCCACAAGGCCCTTCTAACCTCTTTTATTTGTTCTGTAGTCCACTCTGTTCTGTGACTCTGTCTCAGTCACAGAGACTAGCCCCGTTCCCTATTAGTGGGAAAGTTATCGGCTTATTAAACGCAATTATGTTAAACGTTAATAATGGCTTCTCTTCGAAATCATAAAATTAAGCCTATCGGTTGTAATGTCTTCATAGACATTTCTTCACAGTAAAAAAAGACAAATTAGATATTTACAGTCAAACAGTTTTAATAAAAATTTTAATTAACCCAGAACAAACTAATCAGCCAACCAGACATAAGCTGTTCCTTTACCTGTATCCAGCAATTAAGTCGTAAAAGCTAAAAAGCTTACTGCTGCACTCAGAGAGCTTTAATGATTACTTAGGCTATCACTTAGTAATGGTTTTAACAGTTTTGTCATACAAAAATATGTCAAACCTTTACTAAGTGACGGCTTAAGTAATCATTAAAACTCTCTGAGTGCAGCAGTAAGCTTCTGAGTACGGCAGTTAGAATCAATAATCAATCCGTGTCCGATATTTTTTATTACACAAGAAACTGTTTACAAAATTGTGTGAAGTCCCTTACTCTTGTGCTAGGTGACAGGCCTGTGTTACAGCGCAGATATTACAGAATCAGCAATAAGATTAACAAAATAAAACACAAATAAAATAAGCTTCAAATGAATAACATAAGTAAGAATAAAACCATTCAAATTTCCTTAGCCACCTTTGAAGCAACAAGCCCTATTCAAGTCGGGCGTAGCGACCGTCTGATTGTTGGAGGGTGACCTTGGGTTCAATACTGAAGCCATAGCCACGCTTTGTGCTTTGTTCTCGCCGATAAACAAACTGTGGAGCTTAGTAAACTTGGCATAATGTACATTATATTTGGGGAGAATTACTTTTTAATATTATTCTAAACAGGAGGTTGTTACATTTTCCCCCAGCATCTTTTGTTTTCATGTATTTCCATTTATTTCTCAGTGATTACTGGTATGATTTTGATTCTTTTTTCATCTACACTAAAATTATAAAGAGGAAAGATTTGTTTGTTTGTTTGTAACGAATAGGCTCCGAAACTACTGGACCGATTTGAAAAATTCTTTCACCGTTGGAAAGCTACACTATGCCCGGGTGACATAGGCTACTTTTTATTCTTGTATTCCCACGGGAACGGGAACTACGCGGATGAAAACGCGTGACGTCCGCTAGTAATAACATAAACGCACTGTGGTCCCATATTTATTTTATTAACTTTGCTTTGGTAATTTATTAGTAATACTCTTTAATATACATTTTTCTCTTTCGGCTATGTGCTAACAAAGCCTAGTTGCTATATCAAATTAATGCTTGGTAAGAATTTATGTTAGTAAGTAAAACTAGAAAGCAAGACAAAAAACTGAATTCCAAAAAAAAGTGAAAAATACACCAAATATTAGTGGCTATGGGATAGGTAACTTAAGGTTCACATTTGGTAGTAAACTCCTTATGATTTGAACTCGTATTAAACTGCTCCGGATCCTCATCTCCACACTTCATCTTCACTAGCTGATCCAGATTCCAGATCTGAGTCTATACCGTAAAGGTTTTTATATTATGTACGTTGCAGTATGGAGTGTATTATCTAGTATGAAAACCGAACGACTCTAGATAAAACGCGCTTATAACTTGACTTCAGCTGGATTTTTTACAGTCTCATTATTACAAAAGTACAGAAGTTCGTGCACCTCATTCTAGTCCCAATGTTCTATGTTATAGATTTCCGCACTTTGTACTTAAAGTGGACGATTGTACATGAGCCGGCCGCTACTCCAACCAGCCCACCTCCCCCCAGAAGCAGATCAAACTTCCCGGTCTTCTCAAAACCCGTAAGGAATCTTTGTGTTCCAAGTCTTTGCGGATCTGGGCGACGTCGGTGCACTCAAGGAGTACTGGTTCTCGTCCCAAAGTCCAGTTTCCACGTCATAAACGAATGGTTTTGTTGATGATTGCGAGCGCTTATTTTAAAGTAGCACAAATATGCTATAAAAAGACGCGTCCCGTAGACAGTTTTAGTTTCGGACGCTACTAATAGATTTGAAGGATTAATTGCGTTACGACACTGCCATTACACTATACATTTCTCGAGATACGTGTTACTTATCCAAAAGTTGAGGCTTCTGGATGAATTCATAGTAATATGGTAATATCAGTACAGGTCGAGGTCAGTCCTTGGATGGTTTATTAGGTCAGCAATTTCTCAGTAGAAGCTTGGAGTCTGGAATTGTGCATGGTTGATGGTAATAGGCCCCTGCTACTTGGAACTAACATAAAACTGCCGAAATGTGGGGTTACTAATAAATGGCAGTCAGCAAATTGTCTCCTAATTGATTGTAATAAAATAGACCTTTCATCAAAGTTGCATTAGTTATTCTCGAATCTTCGAAGTGTATAAGTCACAGTCAAATCTGTTAATCAGTCAAAACTATTATAAGAAATTATTAGGTGGTTTTTGTTTTATTTCTCTACTGATTTGGAATAATCCAAAAGTTATTACGAAACTGATTAGATTGTTAGGTTTTTTTTTACCCTTTCATAACCTTGTGCGATAGTAAACATTTATTTTAATAGAGTAAACGCGTTTCAACGTAATAAGGGTTTTCACTGAAACCATTCAAATGTAGTTTTGACCAATCTCACTTAAATAGATAGACAAATTTTAACACAGGCGTTCAGTACGTCTAACCAAAGATGTAAAAGCAAAAAAACGTTGATTAAAGTGACTTTATTTTGACTTAAATAAATAAATAGCCAACATTGTTATTTTCGTAAACAATTTTTTTTCTTGTTCGTATCTAATGTGCTTTTCTTATTTATTTTTTTACCATTGTCTACTTATTTTTGTGTTCTGAATGATTTCTAAAAGTTTGTCCATCTATTTTAACGGGACCCTCTGCTTAACCCAGGTTATCCTGAAACAAAGGGGCTATTTTTAGGGACTGCGGGATGTTGTAAGAGATACCGCGGCCTCGGCATAAAGGGCTAAGAATGAACATGGTTGGTTTTTAGTCAGTAGAAGTCTGACACTGCCTTTCGGTCTACCCAAGAGCGGGAGGGGTTATTTGATGCTTACCCAAATCCCAAAAAAAAAAATTTTGTTTATTTTTAGGGAAAGTTTTGGACACTATACCTATCAAAAACTTGCAAATTCTTTCGACAGTTAAAAGGCCCTTCACGTACAACAGGTACACCATGGTTAACAACACCACATACCAGACGCTTGTAAAAAAGGCAACTACCCAAACACCGAATGAATTCACGCAACAGCGCGTCTTTGAAAGCCCGCGTCCCGCGAAACTAGGTCGGCAGAGCGTCACGATGACGTAGGCGCGTGACGTCGGCTGCCCTCCCTAGCCACGCCTCGCACGTACGCGCGTAGTCGGTAGCTTTGTGTGTGTGTGTGTGTAATGGTGAGGTTTCAGGTTTTTTTTTAAGTGTGGGTATGTGTTTTGCAGTTGTAACATGGAGTCTTGCACGATTATAGAGAAATCGAGCTGAAGATATTTTGAACCCCATCTTAAATTCTTTTTGGACCCCAATTTATCGGAGTCAAAATTGTTAAAAGTAGCCTTGTTATAAGTATTCATGACTAATCATCCTGTTCATGTCTAGGTTTTACTTCAAAAATTACAAAACATCACGCCTGTAATCACCAAAGTTTTAGACAGAGGTGTAGGTACCCATAGTATAGTACACCGAAAGTTATGGTTACGTCTCTTAATATTAGAAAGCAAATCGAGTGCAATGAACCGTACACAAATTCAGTTTTTGAGCTGCTACTGTCATTTTTAAAATAAAAAACCCAAAAAAAAAAATTAAAAAAATTGTTCGTTTGTGTGAAAAACAATACCTAGGAACCGAACCCAAGGTCTCATACATACTGGCGGCGGCGACCTCTCGCGTCCGGCCCTGGTGCAAGCCATGGTCCGGGGCGAGGAGGAATGGGACGCCGTCGCCTCCTTCTGCGAAGCAGTGATGCTAGCGAAGGAGGTGACGGAACGTGAGAGGGTCCGTCCGTCTTACGACGACAACAGGCCGTATTGATGGCGCGTTCGTGTTCCACGCGCGCCCCAAAGAGATGTCAGCAACATGGGAGGAGCCCGAAAGGGCCGACGCCCGTCGGGGCTGCGAGTTGTACACTAGTCACCGCGGCCTCGACATATAGGGCTAAGAAGGAACATGGGTGTTTTTTAGTCAGTAGAAGTCTGACACTCCCTTTTGCTCTGCCCAAGAGCGGGACCCCATTTGATTATTTCCCAACCCCAAAAAAAAAAAAAAGTTCTCATACATTTTAGCTAGTTAGTTACAAGTACACATCAAGGGTTAAAATAACATGCCGGCTGCGGGTTGTTCGTAAGAGTTGTTTGGCCCCGAACACAACGGGCTAAGAAGGAACATGGGTGGTTTTTAGTCAGTACAAGTCTGACACTCCCTTCCACTCCACCCAGAGCGGGAGGAGTCATTTGATGATTTCCTACCCTCCATAAAAAGGGGTTAAAATCACTGTTTCTCGGTTACCCCAGCAACAATGAAAAGGTTCTCGATAGTAAAATGGTTTGACGTCATACCGTTTGTCAATATTGCCGGGTCGGTGTGGCCTTACCTTGTACCTTGGTAACGGAGCTAAAGCTGGATTGAGTTACTAACAGCTGATTTATTTTCAACTGAATTTCTATACATTTTAGGGTGTATATCACAGGTTTAAAGTCAGCGTCATGATTTATATCTATAGATGTTCTTTGTTGTGCCTAATGGTGTTAGAATTTTTATGCTCTAACTTGGTTTTACATATTATATGCCGTCGAAAAAAACATCTCTCGAACTCAGAATTTCTCCCGTACCGTGGGTGCGTTTACAAACATTTCAAAACACACATGCACAAACAGCCAGACTCGGAACAAGTACCAAACACAAATACCTTCATCATCATCAACAGCCAATTAATGTACCACTGCTGGAACACAAGCCTCCTGTCTTTGAGAGGGAATGGGCTAATCTACCACGCGGGCCCAGTGCGGTTTATTAAACATAAATAAATTATTTGTTCAAGTAAACTTAATAAGGCGAAAACCTTAATAACTTAATCCAGCTATTACTCCTATTCCTTCTCTGTCCATGCTGTAAGGTTGTGGAACTCACTTCCGCCTAGCATTCGGGACCTTCAGACTATATCTCATTATTCAAAACCAGAGTGAAAGAATATTACCTTTCCTCTCCATTGTGATTTTCATGTACATAAGTATATATTTTATTTGTTTATATATATTAACTTTGTGTATTTATATACGTATATATTATTATTTTCTTATATGTGTATATATTGTTATATAGGTTAAGTTAGTTACGTACGACACATAATTACTGAATTCTTTTCCGCTTCTCACACACTATAGTCGTATAGTGAGTGTGTGAGTGTGTATGTTTGTAACTTCTTCACGCAAAAACTACTTTACGGATTTGGATAAAATTTTGTACACAGATAACCTGGATTAACACATAGGATAGTTTTTATCCCGATTTTATCTTCCCGTAGGATAATTTTGGAGTTGTACCGGGTAAAGCTACGGGCAATACTTAGTGATTAATAATGTCGTATGACTGTGTGTGTGTTGTGAACGTATGTGAGTGTACAAATGTGTATATAAAGTTATTTTATGACTTACTAGCTGTTGCCAGCGGCTTCACCCGCTACAACCCACGGGAAGATAAAATCGAGATAAAAACTATCCTATTTGTTAATCTAGGTTATAAACTATCTGCGTACCAAATTTCATCCAAATCCGTGCAGTAGTTTTTGCGTGAAGAAGTTACAAACATACACACTCACACACTCACAAACTTTCGCCTTTATAATATTATAAATAGTGTGATATAGTTTAGTTAACTTAAAATTTCATTGGTAAACCATTTTATTATAGTTCTTTTGCATGCAAACTTGTTCATGTTTTGAATCATATCATGAATCATTAAAGTAAACTGTATATCGCTGAGCCAGTGTAATGAAAATTCAATATTTGGTAATAGACGTTACGAGACCGGAATAATTCCTTGTTTTAAACAAGCAGCCAAGCAAGCTATGCTCTTGAACGCACCCCGGTTCGAGTGCCCCTAAATATTAGCAAAGCAAACTCTACGCCCCTAGTTACGTTACAGCCGTTTTTCACCCCCTTTAGGGTGGGTCACCCCAAGATCGAGTTATAGGCGTTTTGTGTATACTTGCATTACTTATTGTTTTGTGTGTGTTTTGATAATATTGTTAGCGAGACAGGTTGGGTATAATTATATCAGCCTGTGTTGTGTTGGGATGTTTTTCATTTGTGAATAATTGGTTTCTGTTTTATAACGCTTTAACACACTTTAATAACGCTTGCTTTCACCTAACAAACAAAAAAGACTAAACTGAATAGGTGGCTCATTCAGGATGTTTTCTGTCTAAAAAAAAATTGATTCTAATTAGTCCGTCTGTTAGATTATCGAAAAATATTGGATACCTATTTTTTGTTTTATCAAATCAATAAAAAATTTCGAAGATAAAACGCTTCAAATATTTGAGTCCCTTGTGACGTCGCTTGCCGGTAAAAAACGTCATACTAATGTTTTCAAGGCACTGTATTGTCTTCATTGTTTGTTTACGTGCAAAAATACGTGTCCAATATTTTTTGGAAATCTATCTGACGGACTAATTTAGTTTTGTTTTGTTAACTACTCTTTTTTTTTCTTTTGGGGTGTGGGAAATCATCAAATAACCCCTCCCGCTCTTGGGCAGAGCGAAAGGGAGTGTCAGACTTCTAATGACTAAAACCACCCATGTTCCTTCTTAGCCCTTTATGTCGAGGCCGCGGTGTACAACCTGTAGCTTGTTAACTACCCTATGGTCAGAAGCGCGGCTGCTGGGCATTAGTTGGTGGGTTCGATTCCAGGCTATTTATTTATTTATTTATGTACACACAAAATACAAAAAAAAGGAAAATATATAAAAAAAAATAAAAAATATATATATATTTATATATAAAATATATAAATATATATATTGAGTTTTTCCATCAGAAATTTCTCAATAGCAGCCTCTGAGTCTAGATTTATGCACGGTTGTTGGCAATAGGCTCGCCACAAATTACATGGGGCTTAAACATCCCTGGCGAAATGTGTGTACTAATGGGTACAACTCTGCCCAACCCTTTGGGGAGTACAGGCGTGATGTTATGTTATTATTTTCCCATTCCTATTTACAAGAAACCCTTTTCGAAAATAAACTTTCAACATATTTCTCACATGGCCACTGCAATGGTTTAGGGTAAGCCAACCCTTTTTTAAATGTTAGGGTATAATAATTAGGAGCTTATAATATCATATGGGTAGCTGTCAACATGTTGCAGCCTTAATGGTTTTTACCCGTTTAACCGACTTCAAAAAGGACGAGGTTATCATTTCGTTAGATTTTTTCAGGATGAGTATAATTATGCGGCGGTCTCGTTTAAATTTGATGAAGATCTGATGATGGTCTTCGGAGATATACAATGGAAATATTCAATGTGTCTGGAAAGTCTGACGACCGATTTTAAAAATGATAATAATAAACAATAGTAACTGGCTGACGGTGTTTTTTGCATATCAGCCTTTGTTTAAATCTTTATCGGAGGAACAATACATCTGTATACTCGTATATTAAAATCAATGTCACTTTTCGTTGTAATTTTATAACTCAAGAACGGGCTCACCTATTCAAACCAAATATTTAGGCTTTGTTCGTACTATTTAGTAGATGGTTTATGTGAAGTTTGCACGAAATCGGTCGATGCGGTTCTTCATTTATCACATTTTTGTAACAAATGAATTCAATAAATGGTGGATCATTTTGTTAATGGGGATTTTGCTATCTTGGACCCGGCAGGTGGCGCTGCTGTCCGGGCACGACGTCTGCCAGGTCCGCTAGTAATTACATATAGTTTTAGGTACAGCAACTCTTCCCCTCTTTGAGAAGTGGCTTGAGAGGCGCCACGGCGCCCTCACCTTCGTGGCGGTCGGCCCCGCTTGGGCGGAGCCCCACCGTGTTCTCGTAGCGGCGATCGGCGGCGGCGACCTCTCGCGTCCGGCCCTAGTGCAAGCCATGGTCCGGGGCGAGATGGAATGGGACGCTGTCGCCTCCTTCTGCGAAGCAATGATGCTAGCGAAGGAGGTGGCGGACCGTGAGAGGGAGAGAACCTCTCGTTCCTGCCACCGTAGGAGACGCTCCGGGCGTCGGGGGCCACGTGACGGCTTCCGGTCACCGTAGACGCGGGCCTGTGGACGGTGAGTGATGGGCTAGCTCGCTGTCCGTTCGTCTTATGACGACAGCAGGCCGTGTTGACGTCGCGATCATGTTCCACGCGCGCATCAAAAATATCAGCAGCAAGGATGGGGCAAGGGTCGACCCCCGTCGGGGCTGCGGGTTGTTGTAGGAGATACCACGGCCTCGACATAAAGGCCTAAGAAGGGACATGTGTGATTTTTAGTTAGTAGAAGTCTGACACTCCCTTTCGCTCTGCCGAAGAGCGGGAGGGGTTATTTGATGATTTACCAAACCCAAAAAAAAAAATGTACAGCAACTCTGCATAAACACCTGCTTACTCCTTTTAAGAAACTTCGACCGTTATGTTCATTCAATATTACTTACTATCACTTTTACATTACATAGTTATTTTTATTTATATGATACTAGGATAAAACAAATAAATAATCTTTTTGCTACTACTTTCGTAGCACGATACCAATATCAAATTTACCTAAATGGCGTACACATTACACACAATAATCAAAACTACACCTAATACCTTAATAAATAACATTCAAAGTTCCAGTATTCTGTCAAAAATCGACATACTACTACGGTGCTACGCCGTAGAGCCCCGCGTAGCTCGTAGCGCTACGAAGCTACTTTTCAAGGGCAACTCATATTATCTTAATTATCATGTAAATAGCTCGACATATAGTTAATGGATTACCTTGTATTTAAAGTAATTGTATCGACCAAAGGAATATTACTTTGTGTTAATTATAATTATTGTAAACTTCACTCACATATGTATATTTTAGGGAGATTTTCAGTTTTAATGATAATGTTAGTGACCATATGATTGAAAAAAACTATATCATAAGTAATTTCAATCAGTTCAAATAATGGCACATTGTACAGTATAAAGCGCCTATCTCACAGCGTACGGTAATTATAGCGACTAGTATATCTCTCGACTTTTCTCGCTCAAGGAACGTATATGACATAATAAATCTATATAGATTTATTATGTCATATACGTTCCTTGAGCGAGTTGAGTTCCCGTGTCAGTCGAAGAGATACTCTGTCTACGAGAACTCTCTCTCTAAAAATTAGTGCTACGTTAGACTAGGACGTATTTGCAAAAATGATAGGCATAGAATTGAAATACTACATACACACGAGTCACACACACAAGCGTTGACTTGTTAGCTGCGGGAAAAAATAGTCAAGTGAACTAACTTTGATTAGTTGAAAATTTTTGTTTTTTTTATGTAATACGTACTTGTTAGCTACAAGTTCCCGTCAAATAACTTTGCCCCTCTGAAGTTAGCCATTAGCATAGATCGCGCAGGTGCAGTTACGTAGAAAAGTGTTTAAACACAATAAAGATATATTTTTAAAAGATAACGTAATTTTTAACTCAGGTGAATTGAAAGAAAGAGGAAAATTATCAATTCCACCTGTGCAACATTATGCACGCCTTCGTCTTTCCCCATTTTCATATAATTCACCACATTGTAAATTATTTTTCTCGCCTGACGGCGTATTCCGTTTAGCCATTTTAGCCAAATAACTAACACACAAAACTAAGTAACAATGTTAACAAGAAATAACAAGATAACAATTCAAAAACGACTAAGTAATAACAAAAACAAATAACAACATGTACAATAGCGCAACACTTGTGGCATCGAATTTGTTCGTAATTTTGACTGCTGCGCAGCCACTCGTAGGCAACTTCAGAGGGGCACAGTTATTTGACACAAGCTATAAGATGAAACCTCACCTGCGAACTTGATGGAGTGACCTGAAGGTCTACTTCGGTGACTGCTACTGGAACTGACGGATCGAAATTGATGTGCCGAGTTTGGGCTCGTTTTGTTAATAATTAATAATAATTTTTAATTTTATTTTCTTAAATTTAGAATAGACTATATTTGCCTACTTACTGTATTTTTAGAAATTTTAAAATATGTTATTAGTAGAATAAAAAATGTACCTAAACACAACACGGTATCGAAACATGGCAACGGTAGATCGTTTTAACAGTATCAAAAACTATTATTTTCAAGAAAAACGTCTCTTGCGTTTGAAAATAAAGAACCAATCTATTTTTTGTTAGTAATAAGTTTTATTTGATTTTGTTCAGTTTAGTCAGAAAATGTACTGAAAAACAGCATAATTCCGACCGAATTGTAACGCATACAACATTAACACTTCAAAAAATCTTCGAAACTCCGCAGCATAACTCCATACTATGCATCTCATACACCATCTCACTCCACCCACAACTCATTCTCATCAGGTCGAACTGCTGCTCGCGCAGGTCCCCTTCGTACCGCGTCACGAAGCCGTCCATCGACGCCAGCGCGGACCCCCAGGTGGCGCCGGCGCATCATCTGCTGGAGGCCTCGTCTTCGTCTTCGGTGAGGGAGACCCGGCCGCAGCTGAGGGGGCCGAGACCAATTGGGTCAAGTGTTTCGGGTGAGTGGTTTTTGAACTTATAAAACTAACTTATTATTAGGCTAGGGCACCTACAGCTGTATCCAAACCCCCCCCTTCCCCTACTAACAGTGGTTTGGGAAAAGTATGGCGGGCTTGTCCTATACCCTACAATTGACGGTACGGTTAGCGCAGTGGCTCAAGCAATGGACTGCTGCGCTTCGTGTCGCGGGTTCTATCCCCGCACGGAACAAATAGTTGTATGACCTACAGATAGTTGTTCCGGTGCTGGGTATTTGTGTATGCGAGTTTAAATGTTTGTGAACGCACCCACGATACCCGATGCCCATTCCCTCTCAAAGCCTGAGTCCCAGCAGTGGGAACATTAATAGGCTGTTGATGATGATGATGTAGACCAGTAGCGCTCATTTCTGATCGAGCGGAGTGGATTTGTGCGCGGTTGATGGCAATAGGCTCGGCCCCTATACTATTAGGTACACCTCTCCCTAACCCTGCGGGGATTACAGGCGTGATGTTATGTTTCACTTATGTATATTCCAATTTAGGAATAAAACCAGGTAACCTTTCACGCATAACAAAAATCAACAAGTGGGACGGTCACGCCCCAAAAGATTGTTTTCAAAGCCTTGTTTATAGGGGTCAAGGTAACCAGGCGGCAGGCAAGCCAGTATATGACTTGAGGAATAAAGGGTGTAAAAATACCCTTAACGCAAACGAAAGGCACTTGTTCTCCCCACCACTGCGATCATTTTTTTGTTCTAGACCATACCTGGGAACCCCCTAGTTACGGAGATATTCGGGGTCAAAGTTCCAAAATTTTCAGAGCTGTTTTTTGTAAATACCAGATTTTCCGTTTCCTTCTTACTTCCATGGCCACTTTACTGTTCAAAGCATTCACTAGCACAATGTTTCAAGAGTGCAACTAAAAAAAAAGTCGTTTCCCAGCAAAATTTTTTGCGTAGGGTTACTTAGTTTGATGTACAGAACGCTTGGTTTACGGATATGTTTTTTTTTTTTGCCCCACACTAGGAATTTCTCCTGTATCGTGGGTGCGTTTACAAACATTTAAACATCACATACCCAAATACCCAGACCCGGAACAACTATCTGTAGTTCATACAAATATTTGTTCTGTGCGGGAATCGAACCCGCGACGAAAATTTGATGAAAAGAACATTTTTGATGAAAAGAAAGATCACGTGGCAAACGGATCACTATAACTTAATTCCTTCCTTAAGTGTTTCTTGGTTTATTGTATTCTGCTACATTATCTTTGCATTTGTAAAATAACAAAAGGGTATTTCGCCAAAAAAATCTAATTAGTCTATGCAAACAAATAATTGTTTAGTCCGTCAGTTAGATTATCGAAAAATATTGGATACGTGTTTTTTGTTACATCAAATTAATTAAATTTGACGGAAATAAAACGTGTCAAAGATCATGGGGGCTTTTGACGTCACTTGTGGGTAAAAAAGTACTAACCTTGTGACGTCACACGACTTGACACGACTTTTCGAAGCACTTCATCTTTTGTTTATGTGAAAAAAGAAAAAATATTTGTCCGTTATTTTTTGAAAATCTATCTGACGGACTAATTAGATTTTTTTGGTGATATACCTACTCTATTTCTTTGTAAATATGTCATCATCTGCCTAGCCTTTTCCCAACTATGTCGGGGTCAGCTTCCAGTCTAACCGCATGCAGCGGAATACGAGCGGCGATTATAATAAAGCCAAGAGCTTCTCCACCTTCGTATTAATGTACTAACACTAAATAATGTGAACATCAATTTCCCCAAAAGGCATCAAGAATGTCTTCATACATATTAAATTAACAAACCCAATTATGAAAAGTACTGTTGACTCAACATAATTAAGTTCAACATGACTTTTAAATAAATAAAACAGCAAACAAGCTGCCAGTAATAAATTTTTTAATTTCCATTTACACCAACACTAAACGGCACCTAAACTGATGCATAAACCGTATGACGCTGTTCGAGTTCGTCTTTAAATAATCAACCGTATGGGTCGATCTTTAAGTCTTAAACTTGGCGCCTGCCTAGGTCTGTCTGTGGATGGGGGACCTTCACGGTTTACTTCCTGCCTCAGAAAACACGTTAAGCCAGTTAAACAGGTTTCGGCTGTCATTTTGTAGATCTTATACAGCCATAGCCCGAAAGACAATTTCCCAAAAGTATGACAACCAGCAGTTCCCATGGGAATTGTATTACCCAGTACTAACTGGGTTGTGGAGGTCAGACAGTCGCTCGATGTAAAATACCGGCACTCAACTGCATCCAGCTACTGAAGGTGCAAAGTCCAAGGGCACGCCATAGTGGTGGTAAGTCCCCTCTTTGAGGAGTGGCTAGAGAGGTGCCACGGCGCCCTCACCTTCCGTTTGACGCAGGTCCTCATCGGACACGGTTGTTTCGGGAGGTACCTGCACCGAATCAGGCGTAAGGAAACGCCCGGGTGTCACTACGGTGAGCATCGGCCGGAGGACATGGTGGAGCACACCGTGGAGGTCTGCCCCGGTTGGGCTGAGCTCCGCCGTGATCTCGTAGCGGCGATCGGTGGCGGCCACCTCTCGCGCCTGGCCCTGGTGCAAGCCATGGTCCGGGGCGAGGAGGAATGGGACGCCGTCTCCTCCTTCTGCAAAGCAGTGATGCTAGGAAAGGAGGTGGCAGAACGTATGAGGGAGAGAACCTCACGTCCCAGCCGCCGCGGTAGACGCTCCGGGTGTCGGGGGCCACGTGAAGGCTTCCGGCCACCGTAGACGCGGGCCTGTGGACGGAGATGTCAGCAACATGGAAGTGGCCCGCAAGGGCCGACGCCCGTCGTTGCTGCGGGATGTTATTAGAGATACCGCGGCCTTGACGTATAGGGCTGAGAAGGAACATGGGTGGTTTTTAGTCAGTAGAAGTCTGACACTCTCTTTCGCTCTGCCCAAGAGCTGGAGGGGTTAAACCCAGAAACAAAAAATAGTGCATAGTCCAGCATTTTCCGAAGCTGACTAGTTACTTAGGTGATGCCTATTTCCAGCGCAAACAGCCATAGCATTTCTAATAACAGTAATAGCATAGCCCGAACAATGGCAAACTTTATTCCATTTGCCTAATGAATGTGCTGGCTAATAAAATATGGATATTTCGCTTTTTACACAAGCCCCTTGTGGGGTATAACTTTGTAGTTTATTTGGGCAAAGATGCATATATGGGATTAAAAAGTTTTTTGCCCTTTTTGAATGGAATTGTTAAGTTATTGGTTTCCTACAGATATTTTGTTTCTTTTGTTACCAGTGTTATTTGTGTTTTTATAAAAAAATATCCGTAGGGGAAAATTTTATACAATGAATGATGTAACCAGTATTTTCAATTAAAAGGGTGTCCGTGAAGTTTCTTGCCCATTCTTCTCCATAAAGATCTAAAAAAAGAAAGAAAGAATGGGCCACACAAGTTATTATGCCTTTTGACGTTAGCATCGCGTTTTCTTGACAATTAAAAGTGCTTGTAATGGTCCAATTGAAATATATTCTCTATAATATTCCCCAGACTCCATATCCTTGTCTTCTCCGGTGGCATGCACGTCTCCGCGGGAGGATGTGATGGGCCCTCCCATGCCGAGCAACCTGTGCGCCCTCCCAGAGGAACACCGCTGCTGTCTGCTGGGGAAGGTGCCAGGACTGAGGGTCAGGAGACGGAGGGCCATGCTGATCTATGTGTGCGCGGCCGACTCACAGGGTAAGTGGTTAACGGTAGAAAATATAAGAAACTATTTAATTTTATAAAAACACTAGTGAATATCTAACTAAAACTTCAATTTTGGAGACGTTCTCATAAAGGTGTTCCTGTTCAGTATATGAACCTTGTCCTATTCAAAAAGGAAACTCAGTGAGATCATACTAGATTCTTGCAAAAGAAAACTTACTGACACGCGCAACTTCGTCTGCCACGAATAATTTATACCTGATGGTTGCAACGCATCTATTTGCGTAGCGTGATGTTACGAGTATATAGCATTTAGCTTTCCTCGTTGATTAGCCTACCCAACACTAAAACTCAACTGAATAAACAAGCTATTCGACTAAGTTAGTTCAGTATAGATCCTACTAATATTATAAACGCGAAAGTTTGTAAGTATGTATGTAGATGGATGTATGGATGTTTGCTACTCTTTCACGCAAAAACTACTGAACGGATTTAGATAAAATTTGGTTTATAAACTGGATTAACTCGTAGGATAGTTTTTATCTCGATTTTATCTTCGCGTGGGATAATTTTCGAGTTGTAGCGTGCGAAGCCGCTGGCACTGACACCAGCTAGTACAAGATAAATGTTGTTTGAATCTTGTTAATTTATTTATTCAGGCACAACAACGAGATATTTACAAACATTGTCACAAAAGGTAATCACAAGTCTATGCTGTGTAAATAAATCAATCGTAGTCAAGAGCATGGGCCAACATCTTTCAAAGCTTTCGCTTGGCGGTCGGATAAAGGGCCTGATTTAGAAGGCAGTATTTGTCGATGCGTCGCGTATCGTGAGAAGGTTCCTGTCTCTGCAGCCGTAACCACCGGTAGTTTGGATCCTGCTTCCGACACCGGTGGACTACTATTTTTTTATACTCGTCTTCACATCATATCTTTACTAAACCTCAATTGCTTTGCTTCCAGATTGTTGCGCCGAGAAAGGCGCGCTGCAGTGCGGTGCGGCGGCTCGGCTGCGCGTGCGTGCCCGTCGCCGCGGCTGGCGCGTGCACGTGGCAGACCTCCACTGGCGCTCCCCGCTCGAACAACAGCGCGACCATCGCTTCCCGGTGCTCTGCATTGCTGAGCTGGGTCGTAAGTATATATGCTACTGTTGCTGTTTGCCTGCGACATCCCACACCTGGGCAAAGGCTTCTACGATCTGGGGTCGAGAGGACAATTATGAAAAGAGGAGACTCTTTTCAGATTTTGAGGAACTCCCAATTTTCTGTGCTAGATCTCGAGAAATGAAGAAAACTGGCAGCGGGCAATAGAAACCGCTTGACCTTCTGCGTTTTTTAGTCCTGCTTAATTTTGTCTGTATATTTACTGTCACACTTTTATGTTACAAGCCAAAAAAGTTCTGATCATAATAATAGGAATGTTTACTGACTTAAAAAATATGATTCTAATTAGTCCGCCTGTTAGATTATCGAAATATATTGGATACGTGTTTTTTGTTTTGAAATCAATAAAAAATTAGGTACGAATATAAAACGTTTCAAAGATTTGAGTGGGGGGTTGTGACGTCACTGACTGCTAAAGAATGTCATACTAATGTCTCAGAAAATGACGTCACACGAGTTTTCAAAGCACTGTATCGTCTTAATTGTTTGTTTACGTGAAAAAAGAAAAAATACGTGTCCAATTTTTTTTGGAAATCTATCTGACGGACTAATTAGATTTTTTTGTTAACTATCCTATTTCAGTCAATACCTACAATCCCGCAATTTGTAGTACACAAACCTCACTTTCAAGATCAGCTACGAGCCATCATTCCCTTCCAGGACAATCAGACCTGGGAGCAGTAGTGCCGGTGCTGTTCCTGAACTCAGGACTGGGCACGCCACTGCTGCCTCACACGCTGGAGTGCGTGGACTTCAAGGCAGCGCTCGAGACAGCTGAGGACGAGAGCGATAAGACGCTGTTGAATAAATGGTAGGAGTGTATACTGAGATTCTTAAGCGAAAAGTAGCAGTTAAGGTGTATAATAAATAAGCGATCGTCCTGTTGGCACAATGTGTGCCGATCATTTTCTGCGTAATCATTGTAGCAAATGCACATCGAACTCATTCATGGTGTAAACAAGTTATTTAAGTGGTAATTAATAAGAAAATGCTGGAGTGGAGACCACGGACTTGACAGAAGAATTTGGGAGGACAACCAACAAGGTGGACAGACGAACTTTAAGTGGAAGGAAGAAATTGGATAGTTACGACACAAAACTGGCACAAGTGGAGACATTTGCGTTTTGTTTGAATAAGAGAAAGTGAGAGAGAGAGAAAAATTGTAACATACTTCGACAACGTGCCTTTTTCCTTCGAGAAATCCATAGGCAATCTTCTAACTTATCACAATAAAATATTATAAAGGCTAAAGTTTGTGAGTGTGCGAGTGTTTATGTTTGTTACTTCTTCACGCAAAAACTACTAAACGGATTTAAATAAAAAATAGTACATATTATAGATAGTTTATAACCTGGATTAACACATAGGATAGTTTTTATCCCGATTTTATCTTCCCGTGGGGTTATATTTCGAGTTGTAGCGGGTGAAGCCGCTACAAATCGAAAATATATATAATTTTGAAATATATAATTTTGAATATCATAATTTTGAATACAATTAAAAAAATCAAATAAAAAAAAAACAAATTAAACAAAAAAAACAAATCAAATCAAATTAAATCAATGTATTTCACACACGTGCATTGGTTTCATTTACCGTAACCCTGACGGGGAGAAAACCACAGATGACTATACTAAGTTTAAATTGGTTCAATTCCTAAAGTAGGAAGCTTGGTTGTTAATTTTGCCTCGAATGCAATAAAAAAAACTATTTTCGTTCCAGGTACACACTAGACGCGACCACAACGCCGCCATGCTACCGGCTGGTCCGGGGCGCGCCGGCTCGCTGGCGCCGCGAGATGGCCAAGACGCTCAACGTACTCGTGCGCACTCTGCCTCAGGAGGCCTGTGACGCTTACCTCACTACTGTGGTGGAACAGGTAGGTTTTGGTTTCAGTTTTAGTCTTACCACTATTACTTATTATAAATGTTAGTCCTGTTGCTTGCACATCACAGGAGCTGATGGACGATACTGAAAGTGCTAAACTTGGCTCCAAATTTTGGACTGAGTCCGTTGTAATTTAAATTGGCATCGACACGCTAAGACCAAAAATAATGCAAAAGTTTAGATGGATAGTTTGTTACTTAATCACCCCAGAACGGTTGAATGGATCTGGATAAAATTTGGCACAGAGATAGAATATAGTCTGGAATAGCACACTTTTTTTTCACACATAGATCGCGACCGCGAGTAAGAGTTAGTACATTAAACACTGATGAAACCGAAGTGATATAGTCATTAGTCAACCCATCGCTGTTTTGACTTCTCTTTAAAGTCTCATAAAAACTCAACTAAATTAAGTAATTCGATAAAAATTACATTGAAAATCACGTCCAAACTTTGACCTGCTTCCCGCCTGATCGAATGCGATGAATAAGATCCTCTACGCTCTCAAACATACCTTAAGCTTCTGAAAGCCACCATCTTCACCTAGTGTCAAACTATTCATCAAGATATTATCTTCTATTCAACATTTCATCTCCAGGAGGTACAGCACACAGTTCTGATGAGCGTGGAAGCAGCCCGTCGCTGCGTGTGGGTGTGCCGAGCGGGGGGCGCGGCGCCGGCGGAGTCCCAGGACTCGGGTGACTCCGCACACCACCACGAGCTGCAGCGCCGCCTCAACAACCTGCAGAAAGATCTGAAGGTATACAACCTGCAACAGCCTGTTTAGGGGTTTGACAAGTGACAATTACTTACAAAGTGTATCGTATTTTTTTCTACATTAACTTTCGGCAGGATTGATTCATGTTCAGCTTGCCCTATCACTGTGCCTAGGGCTCTGTGTGCGGCCATGAATTTTATGTTGAAGAAAGTATGAACAAAAGAATAACTTCTAAGAATAAAATCTACACTGAGCCTTCATGTTTTTTAGTCCGTTTTGAAAAAAATAACAGGAATTAGCATTCGATTTCGTGACTGTGTTCTTCTGCAAAGCTTTCGTTTTTAAACATTTCGGTAGCTTCTACCAGTCTGTGTAGCTCTACCATGAGTTGTCATGGAAAACTTACTCGCTAACGTTGAACTCGCTAGCGTGCTAACGTGTATCAAATAGATTTCGATAATGCTTGCACCATGAGATTTACGGAGTCTTACGCAGGCGCTAATGTAAGCTCGATAGATTGTGTCGTCTAGCTAACTTCACTCTACTCATGTTTTGTTTCTTTCTTTCCCACTAATAAGAGGAGAGATCGATATTTACACAAATAAACCGACAAAATAGAAAAGTTGACGGTTATTAGACTACTTATAGTATTTAGTGGTTTTTGAATTTTTATTCCTTATAATATGTCACTGTCGTGTATTCAATTTGTAATTTTGTTTGTTGACCTTGTGTCACAGAGCTGTGTCGTATTGTTTAACAGTTTACATTTGTAGATTCAAACAGATTATTTAAAACAATGAGGACCCTGTGCCTCAGTTTCAATTGTTGGTAGAGTTCATAGAAAGGTATGTTTCAACTTTTTTCAAAATTATTGTGTTTTGTTTTGAGAGAACTGCATGGTACCTTTAGTTCTAATGAAACTCGTTGTGTTGACATCAAATCCGTAACATTATTCATACATATGCACAAACCTTTAAAGTATTCTATAAAGAGCCTATAATGTTTAATAAACTTTCATTTATTTATATTTTGCAATTGGTGTCTAACATGAAACTAAACTCATGGTAGAGGTTCGTAACCTCTACCATGAGTTTACACAGCCAAATCTCGCAAGCGTCTACGTAAATTATTTGTATGAAATATCGTACAGCGCCTCTAGCGGTCACGGAAAGAATTACAATCCGTAACATGAGCACTATAGATGACGATAGGTTAAAAACCTAACGTAATCTATTCTATAGTTACTAACGTTTTTGAGCTGTCACCATACAAAACGGTACCATGAGTCACTAATTTCACTGAATCTATCGAATAATTCGCTTACTATAGTGGTTACGTAGCTCACTAGCATTTTGGCGTGTGAAACATATGTTTACAACAAAATTATGTACGTTTTTGAGTCAAAATAATGTCTGCAAAGCTTATTTGGTATGAAATATGTTAGTGGCCGCTGAATTTGAAGACCAACGACGTGAATAACGTGAATTTCGAGAAATGATTTTCCGAAATGAGAATTCATGTTAGACACCAATTGCAAAATATAAATAAATGAAAGTTTATTAAACATTATAGGCTCTTTATAGAATACTTTAAAGGTTTGTGCATATGTATGAATAATGTTACGGATTTGATGTCAACACAACGAGTTTCATTAGAACTAAAGGTACCATGCAGTTCTCTCAAAACAAAACACAATGAGAACGTTTTATTAGTGTAAAACATTCTAAGGGATATTGACAAAATAGATTTTTCGTTCAGACATAATTATATTTTTTTTATTCGTTTTTAACCCTCTTGACACACACAAGATGGGAATATTATTTTATTATTAATATTAGACGATATAAAAGAGAAATGGCTGACCCACAGTGGATTCAGAAAGCACAAGACCGATCCAAATAGAATTCTTTGGAGGAGGCGTTCACCTGAAGAGGGGTTCTTGCAATAGGATATTAACAAAAAAAATCTAATTAGTCTGTTAAGTATATAGATTTCCAAAAATATTGGACACATATTTTTTCTTTTTTCACGTAGACAAACAATAAAGAGGATACAGTGCTTTAAAATCTCATATGACGTCATATTCTAAGACATTAGTATGACATTTTTTACAGGTGAGTGACATCAGAAACCCCCACTCAAATCTTTGACGCGTTTTTTTTTGTAATTTTTTATTGATTTGATAAAACAAAAAATACGTATCCAATATTTTTCGATAATCTAACAGACGGACTAATTAGAATTATATTTTTTTCAGTCAGTAAACATCCCTATTAGCAATATATTTAAAATACTTTTTTGCAAATTTAAGTAATCATCATCTCTTACCTATCATGGACTCAGGCCTCCTCTCTACGAGAGGGATGGGCGACCACGCAGGCCCAGCCGGTTTCCTCACGATTCCTTCAATTTAAGTAATAATAATAGAAAATAGTTTATTTAAGTGATGTATCATGTGTGCAATGCAAGTATTAAAAGGCTTTTTTTATTTTTATTTTATTTAACTCAAACAACTCCCTCTGTCATTCCGCAGCAACACCTAAGCGAGCGCAACGTGATCCGCGCGAGCGTGCGCGGACGATCCGCGCCGGGCGGCGAGGACGAGTACACGGAAGGCGTGAGCTCCGCGCTGGGAGACCGGTTGGACTCCCTGCTGGACGCGCTGATCTCCGACAATGATGTACCGGCCGGGTATAACGGAATACCTACTAGGTATGTGGGCATATTTTTTTCATCCCTTCTATTCGAAAAGTGTCGTTTTGTTCCTCTTTAAGCAGGAGCAAAGTAGCTCTTTTCTCTTCAAGACTTTTTAGCGGGCAGTAATGAGATTTAAATTTGGAACATGAATCGTTCATTGACATCGAACGCAAATTGTTTAGATTTCTGGCTGTAAGTGTTGGGTGTACGGTGCGAGGTGGCGTGGTAACTAAAAAAAAAAGCGCGTGAATTACTTCCCTGTTCCTGACTTGTAATCGATACGGACTTTATTGTATTTTACAAAAAAAAATGAGTTCTACGTCTAATTCTGAAAGTGATAGTGCATTAACTCCTGAAACAATAAAAATAGAAGCCAAGTCATACAAAACTTAATATTCCTCCCACACTTGGGCAGAGCGAAAGGGAGTGTCAGACTTCTACTGACTAAAAACCACCCATTAGGTCTTTACCTATGAAATTGCCGTTCTGCAGTACTGGCCATTTCAAATCAAAATAATTTTTGTTTGGCTAAGAATTCTAATTTCAAATTAATTTTATTTTAAAAACATGGTTTTTTTTTCCAAAAGTAGTCATTTGTTTACCTATTGCTGTTACATTTTCATCGCATTTCAATCTTTTTCGTCATCATGGATACGTTAAAAATTCGAGTAATTATGGAATATGAGTACCGTCGTGGCAGCAACGCGGCACAAGCGGCACGCAACATCAACGACGTTCAACAAACCAACGCACCACCTGTTATTGGTTTGCTCGCTTCCGTTCTGGAAATTTCGACCTGAAAAATGAACCTCGCGGTCGTCCGAAGACTTTGGTCGACAATTACGAATTAAAGGCGATTGTGGAAGCTGATGATACACAATCTACGGCTGAATTAGCAGCAGCTTTCGACGTTAGCGTCAAAACAATATTGGTCCATTTGCGTCAAATTGGCAAGGTAAAAAAGCTTGACAAATGGGTGCCCCACGAACTCAATGATCGCCAGCGCGAAGTACGCGTCGAGACGTGCCTTGCACTGCTCAACAGACACACAAATGAAGGAATTTTGAACGGCATTGTTACCTGCGATGAAAAATGGATTCTGTTTGATAACCGCAAGCGCTCAGCAAGTTGGTTGGATCCTGGTTCAGCACCTAAACAATGCCCTAAACGAAAACATACCCCTACAAAAGTGATGGTCACTGTTTGGTGGTCTAGCGCCGGTGTGATTCATCACAGCTTCTTACCAAACGGGGTGAGCATTACTGCAGATGTGTACTGTGAAGAACTGAACACAATGATGGAGAAGCTGGCACATCTCCAACCAGCATTGGTCAATCGCTCGTCTCCGCTGCTCCTGCACGACAACGCGCGACCTCATACTGCACAGCAGACGGTCTCCAAGTTGCAAAACTGGGGTTGGAAGCTCTCCGTCATCCGCCCTACTCACCAGACCTTGCGCCTACAGACTACTACTTTTTCCAGAATTTGGATAACTTCTTGGCGGGAAAAAAATTCAATACCCGAGAGGCAGTACAAAATGCCTCTGAAGAATTTGTTGCCTCCCGACCAGCTGATTTCTTTAAAAAGGGCATCAATAAACTGCCACTGCGTTGGCAAAGATGCATTGATTGCATGGGTGATTACTTCGATTAATACAAATAAAAAATACATGAAAAAAAATCGTTTAAATTTTTTCATACAAAACGGCAATTTCATAGGTAAAGATCTATTACTTACGAAATCCCGGGAGATAAATACGAGTATCTCTCAAGCATGCATGCTTGTTTCCTCATGATTTATATACAATTGAAATTATCTCATTGCAGCCTGTTTGACGAGGTGAACGAGCATCTTGCGTTCTGTCAGAAAGCGGCGCAGTGTACATCCAACAGAGAAATTACCCTTATGGAACTCAAATCGTAAGCATAAAATTCACAGTTCACAGTTGACCACTAGACCTGTTTAGACTGTTTATTCTTGCAGAGTATCACTTCATATTATACAACAAAGTCCTCCGTTGCGTCTGTCTGCCTGGCCGTTCGCGATGAACCCAAAAACTACTGAACGATTTTCAAGTTGTTTTCACCAATGGATAGCCTCGCCTATGAATAAACCTTCCTCGAGAACCATCTCGAGGAAGGTTTTAGTACATTATTCGAACGACGTCCACGCGGGTGAAGCTACGGACATCAGCTAGTTTTCTTATATTTGGTTTGACTGTTCATAAACCCTTTTATGAATTACGTGATGCTATAACATCTAGTTTCTTCAATATTTTAGGTACATAACAGGCGACAGTACAGTTCCGCTGGCACTTATCGGCGGAGCGGGATGCGGGAAGGCGACCCTCGTGGCACGCGCCGTCACAATGGCGCATTCGTACCAGCCGGACTTAGCTGTTATAGTCAGGTAAGGGCTCATGAGTAGCGGGAGACGCTCCGGCGTTAGGGGCCACGTGACAGCTTCCCGCCACGTGGACGCGGGCTTTGGATTTTGGGGGCCAAATTGTACAAAACAATATGAATATTAAATTATGAAATGAAAATAGATTGGACCTCGCCTGCTTCCAAGTTTTGTTTAATTTAAAATATGCTCGTTATTTGCTTTTCAGTTTTTTCAGACTGGTTTTTTAGTTTTTTAACTACTTTTTTTTTGTACATCTAATAACTTGAACGTGTCTTCGTCCACAGGTTCGTGGGTCTAACGCCAGCGTCGAGCAGTTCCCACATGCTGCTGAAGTCCATCGTGGACCAGTGCCACGTACTCATGACGGGGACGGTGTATCGAGGACGAAATGTAAGTGAACTTCGTTGTAACATATGTATTTAACTGAACGTGATCAGAACGATGGGTTTTTTTATGGTCAGCTTATAACTCGTGTCTACTTATCCTTGGAAACTTTAAAATATTTTACACTGAAAATATTCACGTTTAACCAAAACTATCGGACACTACAAAACGTTTGTATGTCCAAAATGATCGAATACTACAAAATGTTTGCATAGGCACTGTGCAGATTTAAGTATCGGATATAACAAAATGTTTTTGTGTTCAAAATTATCAGTGTGTGTGTTCTTTATTATTTATTATTATCAATTATTAATACTATTAAATGCACACCTATTAAATGTGATGCTTATGTTTGTGACCAAAATTATCGGAAACTAGATGGCGATTCCAAAATGCACGTTTAAAATGATCACACAATATTTTGCTTTTTTCAGACTAAAAACTCGCACAGAGAAACGTTGGTTTATAGATTTGTGTATTTCCTATGACTTCCAAAACTGGCCAGAATGACACTTACGCAAATCTGTTTGTGGCCAGGACGTACACTCCCTATCCGCGGCGCTGCCCGCGCTGCTGGGCGGCGTGGGGCGTGCGCGCGGCGCGCTGCTGTGCGTGGTGGGCGCCGACGCGCTGCGGGCCGCGCGCTGGCTGCCCGAGCGACTGCCGCACAGCGTCAAGATGATCGTTACTGTCACTGAAGGTACAGACATATCGTCGAAACCACAAGCCTACTGTTTATTGAGACATTACTTTTTTTGCAATCGTTCAGCAACTGCGCCAACCGTGCCGTCAAAAAAAAATCCGTTCTTAGTCTGTAACAAACTTTAACTACATTGAAACTCTTTCACAGAAAAAGACGAGCCCTCAAGTTCAGCTATCATGGCGGTGCTATCATCTGAAGACGGACCCAAAGTCGTCAGAGCGCCACCAGTTGGGCCTGATGAGGCCAAGGCCGTTCTTAACGCCTGCGCCGCGACTTATAGCAAGACTGGGTCCACCTCGCCGCCGGAGTCTGCTATCAAAGCCGTGCAAAAGTGTACTCTACCGCTTTATGCTAAGGTTGGTTTCTGGTTAACTAATACAGTCTGTTAATAGTTTAACACGTTCAAAAATTGTCAAATGACATCAAATATGTCTAGGGTATGATGATCTTGGCTCCGCTTTCAAGTTAATGTGAGAGTCACATTAAAACTGCACTTGACTACTTAATTTTACAATTATTGTTTTTTGATGGCAGCCTACAACCTCAATAAGACTTACCTAGATCCTGATCCCCATCTTCTAGATCCTGGCATGGCAAATCTCGCTATCAGCAGAAACCTTCACCGAGCTAACGGAACCTGAAACCACCCCCGAGCTGGTCATCTGCGAGGACTTGGAAGGTCAGCTGACGCAGATCCTCATAACCACGGAGGCAGCGCTGGGAGCTGATAGGGTCAAGACCTGCCTAGCTCTGCTGACCGCGTCCAGGAGGGGGCTTGATGATACCGAGATACTGGATATCTTGGCTCATGATGAGCTGTTCAGGAGTGAAGAGACTTATTGTAAGTTTATGATGATTTTAGTTAATCAAAAAGTATGATGATAAAATGATAAAGAATAAAATGCAATCAGGAACAAAGTTGGACCAAAAATGCTGCCTAGTGTGACACCACACATTCCACCACATTACTAAAATGTTTACCTACTGGCTGAGCGCGTTCGTATAGATTATCCCCAAAATATTTCGAGAAGAATACCCGTGATTCCACTTCACTATAGGTTTCCATCTTGATGAACAAAATGTAAATAGAGACGGTATCGAATGGCTTGAATAGGTCTAAAAGTATTCCCATGTGTCTCTTTTTAATGAAGGTTTAACTACACCAATCAGTTGGTCTTCGTTCTAGTATGAATTTTGTTGGTGGATTGTAGCTCTTACAGTTCCCTCTATCCCTCAGTGCCGTGGGCTCCTGCGTCGTTAGTGTGGCCGCAGCTAGCAGCTCTGCTGTCTCCTTGGCTGCGCTGGGACGCGCGGGGGGCGGCGCGATGGCGGGACGCGGCGCTGGCCAGTGCGGCCAGTGACAGGTACCTGGCTGACTGCGACGCCGCCGTGCGACAGACGCTCATCGACTACTACGAGGTGAGGACAAAACACAGCTCTCTTCTTCACATGCCTGAGCTAGGTGGTTAAAACCTTGAATAACTACGGGCCTTTTTTGTGCCGGGGTGTAAAATCCTCATGGATGGCCTCTGCTCTGACTGGCTGGGTCCGGTCTGACTCTAACTGACCAAATACGACCCTAGCGGTGTTCCCTTCCCACACTTGCACCGGGGATCATGGATACTGGTACGCCTTCCAAGATGTCTAACTACAGGCCTCCCACAACTGTTCAGCTCAGTCACTCGCCCGCTGACAGGCGTCAGTGTTCCTACCGCTATGTGCAACTACAGGCACTATCTCAGTTAAACAGTAGGCTAGTTGGTGTTGGTAGCTCTTCACTTGCATTCAGACTTTCGAATTACCGCGAGTATACTTCCCTTTAGTAAGTTCAAAATAACATTGGAGTCCTTCCGCCGACTTGGAAGTCGGTCAGCCCGGATGCCGACAGTTAATATTACCTACTATTTCGGATGCTTCTTAAAATCTAGTACCAAACAGCACTTAGTAAATCTATAGTTGACAGGTCACTGAAGATACTAGATGTCTAGTATCTGCAGTGACCTGTCATCTACTTAGTGGAAGTATAATCTTTCTTTGAAAACTAGCCATATAGAATTCCTGTGTCATCCTCATCACCTCATGCCCTTAGTCCCTTGAGGTCGACAGTCAGCACACCACATTTTTTCTCCCATTCTTTCATTCTTACCACAACAAAACAGTTGTGCATGCAGGAATCATGTTTAACGGAGTTTTCTTTTTTTGCAGGGTAAATGGTATTCAGAAAACGATTCCAAGATGGCTGGCCGTCTGGTATCGCAGGAAAACAAGTTTTCTGAAGAATAGTAAGTTACATTCACTTTTTTAGCTTAATATAGCATAACAACACACCCTATAATCTCCTAAGGATTAGGCAGAGGTAGTCTAGTCTCTAGTTAGGCCCGGTTTCCACCAAAGCGGAGAGAAGCGGAGACGAGAGATGTGCGGAAATTGACCAATCACATTTATTTATATCTGGTCTTTCGCCGTTCCTATGATTGGTCGAATTTGGCACATCTCCTCTTGCAGAGCGAAGAGTCGTCTCCGCTTTGGTGGAAACCGAGCCTAAGTAGAGGCAGTTACAAAAGGTGACCACTACTTACTCCATCCAATACGACCATTTTAATGGCTGCACTTAATACTCGTCAGAAATAGAATAACAGAAAAATCTTTCCACAGCTACAACACCCGAAAACTCGACGAGCTTCCCTTCCAGCACTACCACATATACAAAGACGATCCGAAGACCTTCGCCACCCAGCCATACTTCACCCAGCTGGACTGGGTACATGACAAGTTAGCAGCCACAGACTGCTGCCATTTCCTCGAGGACATAGCATTAGTCCACATAGACCCTCTACCAGAACACCTCGAAGTTTTGAAAGACGTCTTCGAAACCCATTCTTACGCCTTAGACTATGACCATCGACAGTTCTACGGGCTACTCCGAATGACTATGGAGAAACGACAGCGCAATGGACATCAAATTAACAGCAAAATCGTTCAGGATTGGATGAAGGAGATTCGGGAACCTCCCGTGCCTACTCTATACCCTGCGAATGTAGATTTCTGGAAGATAATGGATGTAAAGGAGAAGAGGGAGTTTTCAATGCATGATGGATTTGATTCGAAGACCTATGACCTGATTGTCCGGTTTGATAGCCGCGGCAGGTTTGTGGCGACTGTGTCGACGGAACGAGAGGAGATCTGTGTTTGGGATGTGTTGAAGTGAGTATTAAATGATTATTAAACTCATTTAGCATTTACAATGACAGTTAGAACTTAAAACATATGTATGATACTGTGTCCCATAAGATAGTAAACTATACTACCCTATGCTAACTGGTAGAAAATGGCTATGGCACAAGCGAACACAGTGAGTTTCATAAGACGGGAACAAAATCTAGTCGTGTTTGACAGTAGTAGCGAAAGCAAACGAACGTGAAAGAAGGTTGACTGATTTGTATGCTCGTAACTCGCAATAACTTCAGTTTATGCGTGACCACGGAGTGTTTGACAGAACCCTCTACTACAGCATTCACTGACGGTCGACCTCTTTCCAACGTTAATATTTACAGCATAAGGGTGAAAGTGGTAGACTACCAGTGTCTGTCAAACTGTCTTCATTTTCAAACGATTTGCAATTCTGTTTTAGATGCGAAATGGTACGGAAGATGGTGGGGGTGACCCATCCAATAAACTTGGTGCCAATCGACGAATATAAATGTGTGGTGCTATGTCGCAGGGAGCTAAGAGTTTATAACTTAGATCAGGTAAGATTAATGCTATTTTTATTACAAGCCAGGTAGTTTATCTCTGAAAAATGAATGCTAATTGCTGAAATACTAAGAAACACTGAGTACCTACCCCTTTTTACTTTTTGGAAGGGGGGAAATCATCAAATGACTCGTCGTGCTCTGGGCAGAGCGGTAGGTGTCAGATTTCTACTGACTAAAAACCATCCATGTTCGTTCTTAGCCCTTTAAGTCGAGGCCGCGGTATCTCTACCTTCGCAAAATTCAACCAATCAGTGACGAACGTATTTTTATCGTGGCTAAGGCTTTTGACGTAAAAGACTATGGGCACTTTTGTATGAGCACTGCCCAATCTTGGGCCCACTTTTCAAAGTTTAGCAACAGTGATGGACTGTCTGAGCTTTTTATGACGTGTAATTAACTACTGTTGAATAATATTAATAATTTGACGACACGGTTGGCGCAGTTGCTCAAGCAATGGACTGCTGCGCTGCGTGTCGCGGGTTCGATTCCCGCACGGAGCAAATATTTGTTTGACCTACAGATAGTTGTTCCGGGTCTGGGTATTTGTGTATGTGAGTTTAAATGTTTGTGAACGCACCCACGATACAGGAGAAATTCCTAGTGCAACGTTTAAAAAAAAAATGAAAATATGGACCCAAAATTATGCATGGTCCTTTTCAAAAAACACATCTCCTAACAATTCAGGTTTTAGTTTTCTTAAAATGATATCCTGGCTTTTATGTACTTTTCTTACATAAATAACCTTTTATATGTACAGCAGCTTGGCTTTCTGCCCAATCTTCACGCAATTCATCACCGTAGGATCCTTTACTTAAATCGCGCTTAACTGATGCCCACATGTTTCCACTTGTCATCCAGGGTACGTTCCTCGTAGCTCTGAAAGGCGTGATGAACCAAAAGATGCCATACTACGGACTGCATGACCTGAACCATCTGGTGGCGCTGTCCAGAAACAGGATGTATGTCAACCTGATGAATATTGAGACTGGTAAGTGATATATTTGATACTGTTAGCCTACAGCATCCCACTGCTGGACAAAAGCCTCTCCCCATGACTTCTAGATGTTTCGATCCAAAGCTACCGTAGATGCGGGCCTGTGGACGGTGAGTGATGGGCTAGCTCGCCGTCCGCCCGTCTTATGACGACGACAGGCCGTGTCGACGGCGCGTTTGTGTTCGACGCGTGCCTCTAAGAGATGTCAGCTGTTAGGGACCTAACTAAGGACTTGATTTAAAAGCAGTAACTTACAATATAATAATCTAATCCAAAAATAGGTACAATAAAAATTGGTAAACTAAAGAAATATGCGCGCGCGTCGTCGTCAGAGATCGGTAGCGAAGTGGGCCGGGGGCCCGCGTCCCGCACGTCGCGCGCCGCACCTCTCTCCGCCGCCCGCCGTCGCCCGCCGCCATCCGACAGCAGCCGAAGACCGCCGAGTGGTTCGCCCGTTGCGGCTGCGGGATGTTGTAAGAGATACCGCAGCCTTGACATATAGGGCTAAGAAGGAACATGGATGGTTTTTAGTCAGTAGAAGTCTGTCTCCTTTTCGTTCTGCCCAAGAGCGGAGGGGTTATTTGATGATATCCCACCCACGAAAAAAAAAACAAGCCAGTGTGAACTACTGGCTGCTAGTCTTGTCCTGATCGTCCTGGAGGGCTGGACAAGTAAAGCCAAAGGGCTAACTTATACCAGCCGAATGGGTAGACCCTTCAAAGTTAAGTCATGCTTGCCGAGGTTGGATTGGCTCATCATAATAAACTGAGTTTCCTCTATGCCTCGGATAGCATGTTGGTTCTTTCACCTTGGTTCTTCACCTCGAAAGCCGTAGGTTCCGACTGTCAATTGTAGATTGTAGATCTCTATCAGCCGTTACGAGTAGGCAGAAGACGAAAGTCATCCAGTGTTACCAAGGGGTATCGTATTTCCCAGGTACTGAATTTTGGAGGTCAGATTGGCAGTCGTTTCATGAAAAATACTCAGCTGTATTCGGTTAGACAAGAAGCCGACACTAACATAGAAATCATAACATTAGTGATGATGAGCTATTCTGATTACTGATTAGCCTTTATTTAGATTAATAGACAAACTTTTTTTTTTTAACTTAAGTTTTTACTGTTATTGCCAGGTGACTGCGTGACTACATTCAAGGCTGGTGAAGATAGGTTCTTGAATTCCCTGCTGGTTTCAGGAGATGGAAGGTAAGAAACTTTTGAACACTGACTTTAATTACGTGACGATGAACTTATAAGTCGAGCTCCACGATAGCTGACAAATGCTTGCACTGACTGGACGGGTCCACAGACCATCTCAGACATTAATCTGCATAGTCTTCATGTGTGTATTATACCAAGACTATGTCTGGAAGTTATTGTTAACCCAAACGATTTTAAAAGATTAAAAGAGTAACCTTTGGAGTTTCTTGCCGGTTCTTCTCCTTAGGAATCGACCAATGCACCGAACCGTGCACCTCTTTGTCGACGTTTTATAAGAGCCCAAAATCAAAATATTTTGATTTTACATCGGCGGCATACATTGCCGATGTGAAATAACACTGGAAATTTTAAGTCCCCTATAACTTTTTACTATCACAAAATTGACTTTTTTTCTAATGAAACAAATAATATTAACTTATATTCTCTAATGCTTCAGGGTGCTTGTATGTGGAGATGAGACTCAGAAGCCATTCCCGCTGCTAGTATGGTCGCTCACATCTCGGAAACTGCTGTACGACTTGAGGATACCGCACCACGACTTCATCACATCTAAGGCTGCTATTACTTATGAGGGTAAGTTAAATACATATTATTTTGATTGATGAGCCTTTTATGTTCCCACTGCTGGGACACAGGTCTCCTCTATAGAGGGAATGGGCTATAATCCAGTACGTCCAGTGCGGGTTGCTAGATGTCGCATGTCTTCGAATTTTTGATTTGCTGATGTCGCATGTGTTCGAATGCCGGTGACCTCAGGATGTTTTTCTTCACCGATTTGACAAGATAAGATAAGATAAGATAAGATAAGTCTTTATTTGCCTTAAACATGGTATAAAGTTGTTACAGTCAGTTAAGTCCACATGTTTAGCTATACAGGATATGTATCAAATGCATGCAAAATAATAATTATTAGATAATTGTTGTTCAATGTCACAGATATAATGCCCATACAATAATGTTACAATATTTGTCTCTCAGCAGTATCCACAATGTCAAAAGTTAGAATTAAAGTTTTTTGTTCAGAAAATCATTAATGTCATAAAACATATGTTCTTTTAACCATTTCAATAATTTCTTTCTAAATGAATTAATATTAAATAACAATTTCATTTCTTTAGGAATTTTGTTATAAATGCGTATACACATGACTAGGAAACTTTTTGCATACTTGGCTGACTTAGGAGTATCCATCAATGCAAGTCTGCATGGATCTCTATTTCGAGAGTTCAATTGAAAGGCTTTTTTGAACAATCCCTTATTATTATAAACATAATTGCAAACTTCGAATATGTACAGTGACGGAAGTGGTAATATACCTAGTGTTTTAAAGAAATGTTTACATGACTCGTCAGGACGGATACCACAAATGGCTCTAATGCATTTTTTTTGCGCAATAAATGCTCGGTGTCTATCCGTGCTGTTACCCCAAATAATAAGCCCGTATCGTAAGATAGATTCTATGTAGGCGTGATATGCTGTAATTGCTGTTTTTTTGTTCGTTATATCCTTAATTTGTCTGAGAGCATAGACAAATTTATTAATCCTACTGCACAACCCATCCAGATGTACTTTCCAATTCAGATCTTGATCTATAAGCACTCCTAAGAATTTGGTTTGTGGAACTTCGTTTAATTTGTCAATATTAAGTTTGAAATTGTATTTATCATGTTTTGATTTATTGAACTGCATATAATTAGATTTTTCCAAATTAATTTTTAATTTATTTGTCTGTAGCCATTTTATAATGTAATCAATAGTGTTATTGATGTCCATTTCATGATCAGATATAGTTTTACACTTTTTGTCAGATGTCACAATAATCGAAATGTCATCTGCAAATAATACACATTTATGCTTAGTCACTAGTGGTAAGTCATTTACGTATAATAGAAACAATAAGGGCCCTAATACACTCCCTTGGGGGACGCCGCAATTCTTATCTCTATAGTCAGATGAATACGGGGTTAATACATTTTCATTTATTTTGTTAATAACGACGTATTGTTTTCGGTTTTTTAAGTAAGACGCAATCCATTGCAATGCTAAACCTCTTATTCCATATTTTTCTAATTTTTTCAACAGGATATCATGTGCCACAAAGTCGAAGGCCTGTGACAGGTCGAAGAATAGTCCTGTCGTTAAATAATTTTTATTTAGGAAGTCATGAATAAGCCCTACAAGATGAGCAATTGCTAGCGTTGTTGACTTGTGCTTTTGAAATCCATACTGTTCTTTTGTTATGATATTGTATTTGTTACAGTAGTCGGAAAGTCTCTTTTGCATACATTTTTCAAATAATTTAGAGACTACGGGTATAAGGGTTATCGGGCGATAGTTCTTAACATCATTTTTATCGTTTTTTTTGTCCGAGGTTTAACGACTGATAATTTTAAGGCATCAGGAAAAGTTCCAGATGAAAATGAAAGATTAATTAAATAAGTCAATATAGGAATTAATTCTGCACTGCAAGTTTTAATGACTTTTGTACCAATTCCATCGTAACCTTCTGAGTTAGTGTTATTTAAAGCTATTATTTCTTTTTCTATCTCGTCTTCAGTCATCGGGCTAAGAAACACAGAATTAGAAATTGTCATGGTTTTATTAGGTTCGTCATTATCATGTAAATTATTAAATGTCATAGAGCTAGTTGAATCAAGAAAGTAATTATTAAAAGCATTTGCTATGTCAGAGGGATTAGTCAGTATTTTCTTATCTAATTCTAGTTGAGAAATATTATTATCACATTTTTTATTTCCAATTTCCCGGTTAATAACAGACCATGTTGCTCTACATTTGTTTTGGCTGTTATTTATGAATTTAATGTTTGAATTAATTTTGGACTTAAAGATACATTTTTTCAGTATGGAGGAATATTTCTTATATCTAAGTTTGTACATTAGGGTTTTATTTTTATAATAAAGATACCGCAAACATCGTTTTGTTTTGCAGCTATTTCTAAGACCTGTACTTATCCATTTTTGTTTATTTGCATTAGAGTTGTTTATTTTAATCTTAATCTTAGGGAAGCATAGATTATACAATAAACATAAAAACTCGTAAAATTTATTAAATGCTTTATTTAAATCGGTTTCGAGATGTACCTCTGACCACGCTAAACTTGCAAGGCACTTTTTGAATTTGCTTATATTATCACTACAATAGTCTTTTTTATAGATAAAATATGATTTGTGCTTCAAACTTTGCTCTTTTACTGTGAAATCTAAGAGTTGCGCTGTGTCGTGATCTGATAAGTACAAGGGTAGAACCTCAGCAGACGATTTTTTTATGTTACTTAGTATGTGGTCTATACAAGAGTCTTTACGTGTGGGAACTTTAATGTGCATCTCCAGGTTATAGTTATTGCATAGATCTTTTAAGTAGTTGGTGATTTTTCCTTGTTTAAGAGTGTTTATGTTGAAATCACCGGCAATAACTATTTTTGTACTTCTCCCATATTTTTTTACCGTATCGCACATAAATTGATCAAGTTTATCCAAAAATATGGTAGGATCAGACTTAGGCGTTCTATAAAGACACACGATTAGTAATTTGTGCAATGGGATTTCAATGCCACAGGCTTCGAATGATTTTTGAGTTGAGTATTTTTTAATATAAGAAAGCTCGTTAAAATTGATTCCATTTTTAGCAAGTATACAGGTGCCCCCTCTCTGTGTGTGACAGCAGTGGTAATGAAATAAATTACACGAAGATATGCACTTTTCTGGGTTAGAACCTACGGCTTACTGCTCGTATATCGGGGATGCTACTAATGGGCCACCATCACCACACCAGTCCAGTATAACCTCTCCAATCACTATATCCATCATTTCCAAAGGACTTTATTAATCGCATTCCATTCCTCAGGTTCCTACGTCTGCGTAGTCTCACGAGAACTGGACGAGCCGAGTCCGAACTTCATCGTAGTGTACGACCTGCAGTCAGGCACGCTGTTCAAGAAGTGGAAACCTGGTTGTGATACCGTGGCACTGGCCATCTCCTCTATAGACGGGTGTGTGGTGTCCGGACTCGCTGACTGCAGGATACTGGTGTGGGACCTAGTTACAGGTTAGTGACTGTATCGGTTGGTTGCCAGGAATGTGGAAAAACAGAAAGGCGAACTGATGTGTCTCCAGTCTCGCTGATACCAGGATTTTGGTGTGGCACTTACCTACTGATCAGTAGGTATGTTTACTGACTAAACAAAATATGATTCTGTTTAGTCCGTCAGTTAGATTATCGAACAATATTGGTTAAGTACGTGTTTTTTGTTTTCATCAAATTGATAAAAATTTAATAAGATAAAATGCGATAAAGATCATGAGTGGGGGCTTTTCACGTCACTACGTGGTAAAAAATGCAGTGCGATGTGACGTCACACGAGATTTCGAAAACTGTTACGTATTAATTTTTTGTTTATGTGAAAAAATAAAAAAATAATGTGTCCAAAAATTTTTGGAAATCTAACTGACAGACTAATTAGATTTATTTTGTCAACTAACCTATTTGGTATTATTTGTGGCGTTTTACCCCCTGCTTCGAAAAGCGGCCGGATCTATTTCCAGTGATTGACGACCCATTGGACTATGTGTCTGAGGGAAGAGAAAGTGTATGCCTGCGTTTGGGTGTGTATATGTGTGTGGATATGTGCACACACTTGTATTCTAAATCGATGTCTAGTCTGAGCTGATGTCGAACACGCGGCTGTTTCAAAATGTTCTCTCTCATTTTAGCCAGTCCATAATCAAAGAACGACCCTGAGTAATTTCGTCAATTCTTAGATGTTGCCCAACAGTCAAGTCTCCTACTTAAGTTAATAAAACCAAAAATACTGGCTTAATAAATAAGTTCTCTATCCTCAGGTAACTGCCGCCTCACCCTACGAGGTCACGTAGCAGCGCCCTCAATGCTGCGGCTGGCGAAGTCTGGCGGAGTGCTGATGTCCACTGACGACACCTGCAAGGACCTGTCTGTCAGGCTGTGGGACTTACATACTGGTAAGCACTAGCCGTCCGATTGGGATTACTACTAACACGCTGAAAATACAAACAGGGTTTTCAACTCTCTGAGCTAAACTGAACGTTGACAATCTGGGGAGCGGTAAAAGTCGCATTTAGGTTTAGGAAAAAAACTTCTGCCCTTGCAATACACGAGCAGGATGTACTCTTGCCGTCTTATTTTCCGCGATTCCTCCAGTATTGCAAATGTTGAGTTTCTTTTAAAATATAGCTACCCATCTGACACCTTCAGAGAATCCCTTTAATTTCTGAAGTTGGCACTGCTAATAGCACTATAAGTCGTTAAGTCAAGTACTGAAGTCAAGTCCTCAAATCATCAGGTCAAGTCCTGAAAACAACAACTTGGCGCTAGCCCAAGTTTCACATCAAGCTCAACTGCTCAACATCTAGATATTGCAGAAAAATTACCGAGAATTTTTCGATACCTACATCTCGATATGTTTTATAAAAGTACGATCCCATGTTGACCAACTCCAATCTCAAATTCCCAATTTTTCTCTTCTCCAGGTAAACTGATAGCCGTCTACACACCACCAGAAAGGATAACATCGTGCGAAGTTCTTCTCGGAGGTTCGATGTTGGCACTGGCTCTAGAAAACTACAAAGAGGTCCTATGTGTGAAGCTCCACGGTCCAGCCGTTGAATCAGTCCAGAACGGCAAGGATTCGGAGTTTGATGTCCGCGAATACGGAGATGTGGATTTAGAGGGGAAAACATTCGATGTCAAGGGATTGGAGAACTCATAGCAGGTCCGAAAGTAAGGTTTTGAAGCAAAGGATTTGAAGTTTTGAGAGCCACTTTTTGTTTTTTTTTTTTTGAGGATGTCTAACGCAAAGTTTTGGTGCCATGTTAAGGTATATTCACATCGGGGGTATTAAAACTAGTATAAGCTGGTCTTGTATTCTTTTGGATTCCGTATTACGTTGGAGCAGTTTTAAAAGTCAAACTTCTCAACACTGACGCGCGGTCTACTGTAGCATGACGACCGATCAATGCTAAACAAATCCAAATTAAGCTGATCTATCATTATACGGGAAGCTCATACAGAGCTAGATCAGCAGGGCTTTTGCGTATCATTTAAATGACAGTGGCTATCATAAAGTGTCCATCAAATAACTGTCAAATGGTTCCATTTTGTACTAAACCATAACCAATTTGACAGTTAATCCATGGACAATATGATAGCCACTGACGTTAAAAGGATACGCAATAGCACTGCTGGTGTCAGAGATTTTACGCCGCCCTTGGGCCCCTGACTTGGCTTTACCAATTCATTAGAAATACGAATATCTGTCAGAGTCCGACCCGCAGTACCTCCTCCATCTTTCCAAACTGGTTCGATTGCATGTGGCAACATTCTGAATGTCAAATCTACTGAAAGTTAAATAATCAGCAAAATTTTGCGTTGGGCATCAAAGTAAGACAAAAAACTAAAAGTCTCAATTGTGGAAAAATATATCAATATTTTTTGTATTTAGTTTTTCCCTTATTTTTTGACAAGAATATGAACTCTGCGTCCTAACCAAAGCGACCGGTCGCGCGATTATGTGCACCCTCTGTGGGACCTATCACGCGTTCGGCGTTCGTTCAAAATAAATGCGACAATTTAAATCATTCACGCGACAACTGCCTTGGTTTATTAAAGCAGTCGGGGTGAGACTTCAATACTATCTATGAATCACAATAAAAAAAAAACAAGCAATCACAGTGGCTCAGTATCGCCGAGGTGACACGAAAAAAAAAAGAAATTAATAAAAAAAAAACAATTAATGTTTTGATCTATTACGCTTATTAATAATTACATTACTTATTAAATTAAATAAATTGTATTTAGTGAATTCTTTATCTGTAATGTTGATGTTTAGATGTAATTTTGTGAAAATAGGTTAAGGTTATTATTAAGCCTATTTCATTTTTGGATTCCCTTTTCCTGACCCTCATAGTTTGACTGTAGCTTTCATTCTATATTTTGTTCTATTTTCCTCTTAGAAATAGCCAAAGAACTAATGTAATCATTCATTCACCGGTAGGAAAACACAAATTGACTTATCCATAAGTACTATACTATACTATACCTAATGAGTGAGTCAATTCGCGAAGAAATACTTGGGCCACCACCATAAGGCGCAACTTCTTTCTGTAAAAGCAACCTAGAGTGAAGAGTGGATTTTTACTTCATGGAAACTCAGACGATGAAAAAAAAAGGTAAAAAAAGGTTTCTTGGTCAGAGCCTTAAACCAAATAAAAAGTAAAGACGGAACACTGCGAACAGCAAAGTGAGGCGGACAAACTACGCCTCGCCGTGTACATACACAATACCCGCACACACGTACAACATAAACTACGCCTTGGTCTTAAGGTGGAAGCTCACATCTGGCCCGCGAAATTCTAATTTTCTTACGTTTTTGGCAATTTGCAGGCCAGTGCTTGGTTGTATGTTTATGAAAATTTGATTTGCGACTGTAAGACGTATGAAGTTACCGAATTATAACCATCAAAATTATCAATACAACCCTCCAAGTTCATTTTCATGTCAAGATTGATTTTTGCATGTAAAAGTCATTCTTTAGTAATTTAGTCGTCGTTCTTTAGTAGTTAGTAATTTTGATGGTTATAATTCGGTAACTTCATACGTCTTACAGTCGCAAATCAAATTTTCATAAACATACAACCAAGCACTGGCCTGCAAATTGCCAAAAACGTAAGAAAATTAGAATTTCGCGGGCCAGATGTGAGCTTCCACCTTAAACTTTTTATTTGGTCTGAGACGTGTGTGCGTGTATGCGAGGCGTAGTTTGACCGGCCTTACTTTGCTGTTCGCAGAGTGCCGTCTGTACTTTTTATTTGGTCTGAGGTCTGAGCATGGAAATGTATGATACGAAATGCATCACTAATCACTGATGTATATTTCCTCAATAAATCTCTTGTGCTATGACTGACCTACATATGACTTACTAATTTCGCATACCTACCCTAATGTATGTAGTACACCACAGTACCCGAGTAAAAATGATATGTCAGACTTTAGAATGTGCCATAATATGTGCGTGGCCTGAATCGTATTCACTTTCTCAAATTCGATTTTACCACTAACGGCCATAACCCGCCATTTAATTTTGACATCTGTCACTCCTTAAGGTTTGATTCCATTACATTACCGTAATCAAATTCGAATATAAAATGTAGCTTATAATCACTTTTAGCATTTTATACCCTTTGATGAAAAACTTTTGTATATTTATTTATTTTAATCTAGACTTCCACTATCCTTGTAAATGCCCTCATTTTATTTCTACTGCCATTTTATACTTCCTATATTGTAAGCAAATAGTAAATTAAATATAAGATAATCATTAATGTTTGAGTAATAATAAGGAATGCACACAATAGTTACCTAATGCACTCACTTTATTTTACTTGTGTGCGTGAGGTAACATCGATTATTCAAACCTTTATTATATTTAATGTTTAATGTACTGAATGTATAATATATACCATATTACATTCTCAGGAATGTGCAGACGCCAGCAAATCGAACTACCCAAAAGTATCAAATTTTCCAAATCAACCTTGACTCTAATGCTTTAGGGATAAAGTTGAAAGTCTATTAATGAAATCTGACAGATTGTGGTAGCTTGAAGTGCTGGCGTAGTGGCATCTGTACCAACAAACCCACCCACATGTGTGGTTGCAATATGGAACCAAACAATGATTACCTAAGGCCCCTAGCACACGGCGTGTTTTAAACGCAAACCTAAGCAGACGGGGCGATCGTGAAACACGCGTCTACTGGGCGTATACGCGCAGATACAGCGATCCTAAGCTGACTTTTTATACGCGCTCCAAACGAGCTTCAAACGCGCGTTCTATCGTTTAAATTACGCCTTGTGCTAGGGGCCTTGGTAATTTTATATCACCGATGTCGCAGGAAGATAAACCTATGAAAAGCTAACTCATTCATGATTTTTTTACATTTTCTTGATGCAAGACAAAATCGACAGTTACTTACATACTAATAAACTATGGGTTTGATCATCGATGTTACTTCAATGCAGCCTATTCGTCATTAAATCGTATTGTTTTGGTACCTAGCTACCTTGGTACTGTTGGAAATAAAAGATAAACTTAGACCAAATAAATCGATTAAAATACGGGGTAAGAGGCATCATGACACAATCTTTTCTCAAGGATTAATTACCTACATGATTCTAGTTACCCCAGCGCTGAAACTTTCTTAGCCCTTACATTCTGTGTTGAATTCTAACACGTTTACTCAAAACGCACGCAAGCTTTTTATTATTATTTTTTGACGTTTTGGCTGGACTAAAGCGCTATTAATTTAGTCCTTTTTAATTTTTCGGTGGCTATAAAAACTATACCTATACGACCAATGCAATCTATACCTACTATAATCTAGTTGTAATCGTCTAGTTGTGAGATAAGTAATCACTGTTGTTACACTTCATAGAACCACACCTTAAGCGGATATGAGTCGTTCAATTTCTTTTTCACCTTTATGGACGAAATAAAATATGTCTTACGGTGTCGGTACTCAGAGATATTTAATAATTACTTAAGCCGTCACCCAGTAAAGGTACTTATGTATGACAAAACTGTCAAAACCCTTACTAATGGCCTAAGTAATCATTAAAGCTCTCTGAGTGCGGCAGTTAGCTAATTAATCATTAACATTTGCCTTAAAAAAACGTAAGTACATTATTAAAAAGGTTGTTATTACTGATAATAATTTAAAATAAAGACAAATATTAATATCTACGTTATACCTCATTTGACTAAAAACAGTATAATATTTTAAATAAATACTAAAAACACACAAATTAATATTATCAATTCGATTAATTTAAAAAGGATGAACGATGACTACTTATCTCATTCTAAATCTAAAATTATTAAAGTAAAGTGATTGAACTGAATCTTAATGTCTTCTATGTGATTTATTTAACGTAACTTCCGCTGCCATATTTAACTTCTAATTTTAAAATTAACCTTTTTTATAATAGTCGAGTAAGGCAGCTTACAGACGAGTCACTTGTAACAGCCACAAACAAAAATCGTGGCGGTCTTCCATCGGAGACAAATGACTCTCGTATAGCCTCGAGAGAGCTTTATTTTATAATTTATAGGGTTCCGTAAATATTTCTTTGTTTTTGTTTGTCGTCCAGTTTGTCCGTCCGCAGACTAAATTAGATTAATTTCGAAATGCCTGGTGCATGAAGACAACTTCTTGCTTGTACCTTTTACGAACCTTAATTTATTTCATAGGATTCAAATATTTTAAGCTGTTATGTTTGCTCAATGAGTTTCGTGATAGTATTTACGGGACCCTACAAGCATACATTCTGTATAGCTTACCTAGTTATCTATCGCACAAAACGTGGCAATTATTGATTTTTGATTTAACCATTTGACCGCTAGCGAGGGCATATAATTTTAGGCATTGTATAAGTGCCAGTTGCATCCACCACTATGGGTCAGCCACAGCCACAGGCCCCTTTTCATACATGTAGTAAGCTTCCAGGCTCCAAGTCGTGTTTGCAGTAAAGCTAGCTCCTACGTTATAGAAAGACTGTTCCTGATGGCCTGCCATGACGCCTTATGCGGCCGCCACACTATGCTCCTCGCGCTGCCGCTATTTGCCACGATGTTGCCCGCTCTGGACACTGCTCTACTCGCGCAATTAATCGCGACGCTCCTACAAAAACGAAAACCGACAACATAGGGAGCGATGGGCAGGACGAGGAGCTTGACGTGCGGCATGACGAGTAAAGTGGCCACACTATGTCTCTGCCTCCTGTCCTGTCTCCTTTCCTCGCTACTTCCCATGCCACTCGTCGAGTGTGTGGCGGCCGCATTAAGGCCGGATCGTTCTAATCTTATTCCACTGTGGAATAGAGATGGCGCTAGACACCCTTAATAGTTCCATCGCTTTCGCACACTAGATTAGGATTAAAACAATCCTGCTTTAAGACGTCATGGTATCCCCACTGGCCGGGCCGCGGGTTGTACACTAGTTATCGCGGCCTCGACATAGAGGGCTAAGAACACTCCCTTTCGCTCTGCCCAAGAGCGGGAGGGGTTATTCGATGATTTTCCACCCGCCAAAAAAAAAAGAAAAAAAAAAAAGCCCCACTGGCCACAAGTAGCGTTCGCAATTGGTACATATGTGGTAAACCTAACCTAAAGTGTCATAACTATGGTGTTGTTTATGGTATGATAATATGACTGATTCGGTCATGATGTGGCGGTCAATGAGTTAAAAATCATTTATCAATTTTTATTTGGAAATGCGTCCATATTCGCTCGCTGGAGATCTTTATATTCTGCATCGGTACGAGCGAACATCAATGGGAAGCATTTTGCTGTTGACATACCAATAGAAAATTGGCGCGAAAAATTAAAAGCAATTTTTCGACGAAACAATTTTGATTGCTGAGTCAACAGTTATTTTAAAATTATTTATTTTAGCATTGATAATACTTTGTAGTGAAAACAGGCTGGTCCCTGTATTACTGATATTCTATGTTAGTCAAAGTAGCGATCAATTTGAAGTAAAATCTAAGCAACTAATGTAATATAATAGATAAGGCAATGTATAACCGATTAAATTGTTAAAATTATTTATGTATTCTGGAAAGTTACGTATTACTTGATGTCCTGATTAAATTATTGGAAAAGTAGTATTTGTTTATTTAAAAAAATCCTAAATAATACCTAACCCGTTTTGTCACTTCCTAACTGCATCAGTGGTCGAGTGGTTTAGGTGATTGCCTTGTGACCCGGTGATCGTGGGTTTGATTCCCACGGAAGCATACTTTCTAAAGTTGTTTCCAGTTTGGCTAGAACATTGCAGGCATTGAACCACCTGATTGTCTGATAAAACTAGACTGAAATTGTATATTTTTTTAGTTTTTCTATGGTTTATACACTAAACACTAATTGTATTTTTAATTTGAAGCTTCTATGTCAGCTAGAAGTGCCTTAGACTTTTGATGATCGGTCAGTCAGTCAGTCAGTCAGTCAGTGAGTAAGTGAGTGACAAAACTAAGGAACTTTGATTAGTTATAATTCTTAAGCTACTGGTTCAAATAGAATGAAATTTGAAATATATCGTTTCTATACAAATTCAGGCTTCTAGTTTTATCCACAACGAAGTTATAGGAGGTCGAAAATGGCCTGAACTACACACATCAAAAGTGTCTAGGGATCAAGCATTTTTATGCGGATTTCTTGAGATTGAGATGTGGCTTTGTAATAAATTTATGATTTTATAAATTTATATGGATCCTTTTTGGTGCATTTCATAATTTGAATCAGGAACTGTGAATCAAATTCGAGTAAAAGATGAAAATCAGCTGTCAATATTTTCCCTATAAAAACATACAACGCATTGAAGACATTATTAGTGCTACTGTTTCCCTACTACTGATTAAAACCAACGTTATTATGGAGCGGCGACGTCATTTAAGCAGGGAAGAAATGCTCAGAGCCGTGGGAATGATAGAAGCTGGTTCCCGGCAACGTACTGTGGCTTTAGCTCTGAATACAAGTCAGAGTGTTATCAGTCGACTTTGGACACGTTACCGAAGCACTGGTACCGTGGCTGAGCGCCATGGAGGACGGTATCGCTGCACCACACGGAGACAAGACCGATACATTCAAATCTTAACTCGAAGAGCTCCAACAATAACCGCCATGATGTTAGCCGTGAGGCTTCATCACTCTTCAGGGAACTTAATTAGCGACCAAACAGTCAGAAATCGCTTGCATGAAGTGAACCTTCATTCCCGAAGACCGCTACGGGTACCACCTATAGCAATGCACAATCGTAGGATTCGATATCAATGGGCTCTTGAACACAGAAATTGGGCAGAAGAACAATGGCGTTTCGTGTGCTTTTCTGATGAGTCTCGTTTTGGTATGAGACCGGATACAAGACGTATACGACACTGGAGAACCCCTGGACGCCAACAGCGATTAAAATCCTGCCAGGAAGTCCATCCTTATAGTGGTGGAACCATCATGGTATGGGCGGGTATTTGGATCGGCGGAAGAACTGAGTTGATTTGGATCAGAGGCAACCTCAACGCTCAAATTTATGCTGAGACGATTGTATCAGACGTCATCGTTCCTCTACAAGTGCAAATCGGTCCCTTATTTCAGTTAATGCATGATAATGCACGACCGCACACCGCAAGAGTTGTAAGACAGACTCTCGCCGCAGCTAACATCAATGTCCTGCCCTGGCCTGCTCAGTCGCCAGACTTGAACCCGATTGAGCATGCATGGGATATGCTACAGAGAAGAGCTCTGCCGAATATGGAGGGTATCCAGTCGCAAGAAGACCTTTTTTTGTTGTTGCAACGAACATGGGCGGCCATTCCACAGCGTGATTTGGATGAACTCATTTTGAGTATGCCAAACCGATGTTCTTGTGTTGTTAGTGTTCGCGGTAGAAACACGGATTATTAATTGTTTAAGTTACCCAATAAAATTTTAAAGAAAACTGTTATTTCAGTCTTTTTTTCGAACTTTAATGTTAGTGGTTCAAATGTCAAAAATCCCTTTATTAGGAAAATGGCAAATTTCTTTATTAATGCAAAGGTGACTTGGTTTATCGTTACTGTGACAAACGAAAACACTTTATTTGATGAATCCTTAAAGAAAATTTTAATTAATATCAATCAGGAGAAAAGTTATTGCAAAAATATATGTTGATCCCTAGACACTTTTGATGTGTGTAGTTCGAGAAAAGGATGGTACGGCCGTGCCGCTTTATTGCTCGACTTGGCGGACCAGATAAAATACCTGATGGAAAAAAAAAATTGCCCTTGGAGAAGTTTAAAAAAAATGCTTAACGGGTTACTGCTTGACAAATGTTATTATACCCTTAACGATTTTTTTAAAAATAATCCCGGTAACCATACCTATAATGCTGACATACAATTTTATATTTTACATTTATATCTTTAACTTGAATGAATTGAATTGACTATTAACTTTAACATGAAATGAAATTGATTATGAATAATAATAAAATTGAATTGCCATGAAACTAATTCTATTATATTATATTATAAGACATTTATTTATAATCGTCCTTTTTGTAATTTGTATGTCAATTGGCAAAACATAGCGCACCACCTTATTTTTAAGAGCTTATATGTAATTATTACCTATGTTTACGAATAAATGATTCTGATTCTATGGCGAAAAAATTCTAAACTGCCCAGCGCAGTGTCGAAAAAAAAATACGAGCTCGGTCCGCTCGCTCTTGCGGCTTAGTTCTAGCTCTTGACTCATGGCTTTGCCTGTCCGAGTGACCCTTGTATAAGGGTTGAGATTCTGCCCGTCGGGGCTGCGGGATGTTGTAAGAGATACCGCGGCCTCGACATAAAGGGCTAAGAAGGAACATGGGTGGTTTTTGTTGGTTAGTAGAAGATTACCCAAACCTCCCCAAAAAAAGAAAAGGGCACTCGTTCTCCCCACCACTACGATTTTTTTTATGTTCTAGACCATAACTGGGAATCCCCTAGTTACGGAGATATTGCGGGTCAGTTCCAAATTTTTCACAGCTGTTTTTGTAAATACTAGTTTTTCAGGTAATAACTTTACTTAAATTAGCTCCATTAGTAATTTAAAGCATCCACTTGCACAATGTTCTAAGAGTGCTACATAGATTTTTACCGTAAAATGAGATTTTTGACCCCAAGTTCCCAGCAAAAAAAATTACGTAGGGGTACTTAGTTTGATGTACATAATGCTTGGTTGACGGCTGCGTGAAGGGTTAATTTACACCCTGTATATGTATTGTTGGAACCAAATTTTATTTATCCGATGTGCGAAAAATAAGGTATTAACAAAACCTCTAATTAGTCCGTCAGATAGATTTCCAAAAAAGACGCTCGCGGTTTTGTTCAGTTTTGGAACGGAAAAGTTTAGTATAGGTACTATTAGCTATAGTTATTGGCAATCGAAAATTATATATTATAGGTATAGAGCAACAAATGAAATTGTATTAAAAAGGTTTGACATTGAAAATAAAACCAAATTTTAAATATTAAAAAAAAAACGATATTTTGGCTATTTGCTAACTTTCTTGACTTTATGAGGGGCGACCAAATTAGGGAGGCCCCGGCGGCAAATACCCAAGCTACGCCACTGGCACATCCCACTTAGCATTCTCATCTCATCCAAATGCCTTTCAATCATCTCTTTTGTGGCCCCAACATTCTGATCCATACAAGACAGCAGACCTAACCGAACCTTTGTATTATAAGCTTTTTCGCAGATAGTCGCAGATTTTACCAGAGACCTGCCGCCATTTCACACACCTGTATTCTCATTTTGCCCACAGGTGAACCACGATACCGGATGACTCAAATCCAAACTTTTATGAAAACTGCATTTCAGGTTGTCTTTTTAGGACACAAACTGCGGTACTCAGAGATATTTAATGATTACATAAGCCTAAAATGAATGAGCCTTTAATGATTGCTTTAGCTTTGGCTTGGCTTGTTAAAGATTTGACATACTCTTGTATGACAAAACTGTCAAAACCTTTACCTTTTTTGTGCGGCAGTTAGTCACGACCTAAAAGAAGTTCTTGTTTTTTTTAAAAGCAGTAAAACAATTATTTTGTTAAAGAATTTCACGTAAAAAGTGGGTAGGTGAAATCTTTCAAAAATAAAAAATCGTTCACATTTTTACGTTATTTTATTTTATATTAATAATTTTCACAGCAAATAAAATTAATACTACTCTATAACTGTTCACATTTAGCAGGATTGGAATAGACCCTTCTTCTTCATCTCCTCGAATTCCTTCTCAGCATCGTAGGTCCTGGAAACAAAAGATATTTATTTTATTAACTGCTGATCCTGGCTCATGCATGAGATAGAGTATTACGGTAGAAGGCTTGCTGCCCCGACCCCAAAAAAATTGGGATGCTGACAGAGGAGTAATTTTTGAAGTGAAACTTCTATAGAGACACCCCGTATTTGGTTTTTTTTGTCACAAATTGTTGTGACATGGGCGGAAGTTTAACGGGCTGGTTCTAAAATTTGATAAGTAGGTACATTAACAATCTGCCCGTAAAACTTCCAAGTTAAAAGTTTGTTGCAATTCGTTTTTCCACTTGTCTGTTGCGATCTGTGTCCCAGCACACATTTCGATTTTTTGTTGATTCCTAAGTAAGAATGGTTTTGGGTTATATCATTTGCTCATGAATTATACGAGGTGGAACAAAAAACAATGGGGATGTTTACTGACTTAAAAAAATATGATTCTAATAAGTCCGTCTTTTAGATTATCGAAAAATTTTGGATACGTATTTTTTGTTTTATCAAATTAATAAAAATTGACGAAGATAAAACGCGTCAAAGATTTGAGTGAGCGCTGTGACGTCACTCACCGGTAAAGAATGTCATACTAATGTCTTAGAAAATGACGTCCCACCAGTTTTCAAAGCACTGTATCGTCTTCTTCGTTTGTTTACGTGAAAAAAGAAAAAATACGTGTCTAATATTTTTTGGAAATCTATCTGACGGACTAATTAGATTTTTTTCCTTACCAACTGACCAACCTTTACATTCTTTTCAACTGATTTTCGCTCTTACCAATGAAAATATGTGGGGTGCTTGGAATGACATAGTGAATAATATATGGTAAACGTTTGTGTCTTTATATCTTCCACCCTGTATTGCATTACCTATACTACATCATCGGTCTAATTATCAGAATTCGTAAGTTCATTTGAGCAAAAGTTAATTTTATTTCCTAGTTTGCTCTGTCCCACTCCAGGGGAAAACTTAACCTTAAGTCAGTTTCTGTACTCCCTGCTTAACACTTTCACTGCCAAGTTGAGTTTATTTGTATGCCGCGAGTGCACAAGGCTCCTATAGCTACATACATATAGCCACGACTCTGAGCTGTGTTGGGGGCACACCAACAAATTTTTGTTCTACATGCTGGGTGCTTGGCGCAGGAAGTGTAACAATAAAAATTACAATTCTTTGCAACATAATAGACCTCACCTGTAGAACTCAGCATACTTCCTCTTGCGCTCCTTGCCAACAATCTGCTGGACAGCGACTGCCGACACTCCGGCAAGCACGATGGAGATGATCAGGTTTTTCTTGATCTGAGAGTTGAGGAGCCCCCTCATCACGGGCTTGCTTGCGGCGGCCACTGCCTTGTCTGCCATCTGTTTTGGGAAAGGGAATAAATCAGTAACTTGTACTACTTTGTATTCATATTTATATAGTTTTTTATATGTTTTTATTATATAGTATTTCACAATATGTCTACTGAATGGATTTGGATGGAAGTCACCTGTAATGTAACGATTCAGGAATTAATTTTGTATAGAAACAAGTGAATCGAAAGTGTTACCAGGCATATGCTCCTGTTTAGGAAATACCTTTAAGTATTTGAAAATTATAATCATATGTAAGGGCAGATGCAAGTGAAAAACTTGTTTAACTGAGTTACAAAGGAGTTGGACAAACAATCCCAGAATCGTCAGAAATGTCATATTATATGCCGTTTTTATAGGCATAATATGTATGTACATCAAAAATACATGGAAGTATGCCTGAAACTAAAAATATGGTCAGAGGGTCGTCTTAGGAGCGGATTTACCGATTTTTAGTTTCAGGCATACTTCCATGTAGGTACATTAAATAAAATACATAGAGGTCCTAATCAGGTCTTGATTATCAATGTTTTTTAATAATTAACTATGGTAAATATCCTAAAAATATTCACACTATCGGGTAAATTTAAGAATTTTAATTGAAGGTGATAGACATGAGATAACCTTAATATTTTCTCAATGACTATTTCTATCAATTTTAAAGTCTAATCCACTCCTGCAAAGAGTACTGTCAAATCAGATAAGATAACAGCCACTGAAATTAGAACAACATTCAATTAACTATCTAAAAATTAGTGAGATATTAAATATTTATTGGTATGGCACAAACAGCAAAAACTTTATTACGACTATGCGAAAGAATGAGGAAAATTATTTTCATGAGTAACGAGTGTATTGACAACGTTCTTACATAACATTTTCACAGCATTTTTTTCGTAATTATAGAATTCAAACTTATGGTAACCTATTGCAATTACAAGTAAAAACATAAAAATATGAAATATATTGTGATACTTACTTTTATTTATCTAGTTTTACGAAAAATCGCAATGCACACGAGAACGGCAAGTGTAATTTTTAACTGTTTTCTATAGCGTGAAAATGTTGAGAAAAGATTACGGTTCTACATGCCTATTGGCTTTTACACGCATCAACCAATCACAAGGCTTAACAATGTCTGAGGAAAATTTTCTGATTGGTTGAGTGATCACGTGTGTTCTCGATTACATCGATTTTTGGCAACGTTCCATTTCACGTAGAAAATATCTCCTTGAGCCTATATTGTCCTACTGCTGGGCAAAAGCCGCACCCATAGCCTTCCACACTTCCCTCTGTGGTTTTCTTCGAACAATTCGTCACAAACGCTTCTAGGTCGTCACGCCAGCGTTCTCTATGCCTCAGTAACATAAATAAAGTTATGATCTTGGTCAGGGGCGTAGCTACCGCTGTATCTGCCGTATCAATTATACGGGGCCCCCGGGCCACAGGGGCCCCCGACGTGCGTAGGCAAAGATCAATAAAAACTGGGCCCCGCAAAGGCACGCTACGCCACTGATCTTGGTAATTACCAAGATACTAGATACAAAACAGAAAGATAAATATAACATGATGTATAATATATATAAATATATATATATATATATATATATATATTCTATTGTAGCACATCATATATATATATATATATATATATATGATGATGTGCTACAATAGAATCTACCCTTTTACTATAAGACTAGATAAAAATTAAAATGGTGAAATTGTGATTTTCTGAATTTTCTTTGTAGTATAATAATAAGTAGATCAAAATGTTGTTGCTTTAGTACCGTTACTTTTTAGGGGCTGAGTTTTACAATATGTACGTCATATCGATCATTTGATTTGCATAACGCTCGACAATTTACGGTGGTATCATCTCTGTTTCGTATCTGATTAAACGTTGTTATTCTTTTATCGACTGACTCGATTGTGTAATAAGAATATCAATTGATTTCCACTAGAGACTTTATTTAAATAACATTTCCACTAATATTGTCGATGGATGTAAGCTGTGATGTAAGCTGTAATGGTGACCATCTATATTATTATACTCTTTGATGGTGACAGTATATAAAGTCCTTGGTAGTGGCAACCCTTCATAGATTTGTGTTATCAACATCCGGAGCCAATGTTGGCAGCTTATTAATAATCTTGAAGTTGCCATACATCTGAGCACATCATATATTATAAATTATTTGCCTTGTTACCCGTCTACCTAAAAGAAGGACGGTAAAATTCAATGTAGCGAAAATTGTCCTAGTATACGCGCTGAATAGTAAACGGATCATGGAGGTAATTTAAGTAAAGTCCAGAAAAACCCCTGACCGAGACCTGAAAAACTAGTAGGTACCTATTCACAAAAACAGCTGTGAAAAATTTGTACCTTTGACCCCCAATATTTCCGCAACTAGGGAATTGGTTCCCAAGTATGGTCTAGAACAAAAAAAATATCGCAGTGGTGGGGAGAACAACTGCCCTTCGTTTGCGTTACATACTTTTTCATTACTCATGCTCTGAAAGTAGGTATATATAACATGCCTGCGGAGCGGGTTGAAAGTACTACTTTATACTACACTTGCTTGGTAAGTGTATCAATACTACCCCACTAAAAGGCTTGAAAGCTGTTCATTAAACGTTCTCAAGAATCTAGGCAGTTATATTGTATGGATTATTTTTCCGACCCAAATATCGACCAATAGAATTGCACCATTCGACGTCACGTGGTACAACCTACATGGTATTATATACTGATATTTTTTTGAAAATTTTCTCTGGTAGTTGCTATTTATAAAACAAAACATGATCCAGTCAAATTAACCACACGTCAAACTGACAGGTTGAATTCAATTGTGAAAATTGGAGATTTTGCATGAAAATGAGTCGATTTGGAGTTTTTTCTCTGTCCACCATCGATAAAAAAGTCAAAGGAAATGTTTATTTGTTAACTGTACATTTCGTCTCATGGTGCAATTCTATTGGCCGACATTTGGGACGGAAAAATAATCCCCCGAATACCACACGAGCTTCAAAATTATCTGGCATTTCCCTCAAGGTTCCCTGCAAACAAATAAAATCGTCAAGTTTTTCAGGAAAAATTTAACCTGAAAAACTTGACTCCTTCATTTGTTTGCAACGAACCTATCGGGAAATACCCGATAATTTTGAAGCTCTTGTGGTATTATAAGTGAATATAATTACTGCCCTGAAAATCAGGGTAGTAATGCGTTCATTACTAACGCGTTTTGTTTTTTTTTAAGTCTTGATGACGTTGGCAATCAAACGATTTAATTTTACCATGAAAAAAGTACTGGCCACTAGAACTTTTAAAGCAGGTAGCATACATTCCGATAGGGCCGCCAAACTTCAAACCTCTATGCGATTTGCGATAGAGCGAGAGATTTTTACACTCTCTCGCATTAACACGCGCGTAAGTTGGAACCTGCGAAACGGAGCGTTCTTACCTTCTTCTTCTTCTTCTTTTGGCGCGAAAACTGTTAACGCGCTATAGGAAAAAAAAAAGACTTATTGTTGGTTGACGTAACGGAGAAACAATTTTCTTGGTAAAGTTTAAAGTTTGGCGGAGAATCACAAGTTAAAATGAGTGATGGATTGAAGTGACAATGATAGCAATTTATTAACAACAACTCCACCCGATATAATAGCAGATGCTAAAGATATTGTTAGTAATCTCTTGCCTGAAAAATCCAAATGAAATATATGAAGGAATACGACATATTTATGCAGTGGAAATGTGAAAAAAAAGCAGTTTAATTCTCAGAAAATGTTTTACTCTCATATTTTAAGGAAAAAGCTGCCAAATACAAGCCCTCTAGCCTATGGGCCATTTATTCAATGTTAAAAAGCACTTTATTAGCAAAGAATAATAGTCGATGTAAACCGTTCCGATCTAAATAATATGTCTCAAACTAATATTAAACTACCCGAAAAAAAACATAACATTACATTTAACGATTGGAACAATGTCAAAATATTTTTTGAATAAAATGCTTTATTTGCTATTTTGTCTTTAACTTCTTTGTGCTCAAGTGCATATAGCAGTATATATCACTCGAGGGTAAGTACAGATTACTAAACTCGTGTGGTTTACGGCCCTTCGCTTCGCGTCGGGCCTCAAATGCTCTCTCGATTAATAATAATTAGTAATCTGTGCCTTACTCCCCTTGGTGCATAATCTACTATTTAACTACTTCTCTAAAATAACGTAGATTTCGACAAAATCTTTGCTATTTTTTTATGATGAACATGATTTATACTGGCTATAGCTGGACGACCAGAGGACAAAAAAAAGACAAAATAAGCGGGAAAGCGACAACATCCGATCAACACAATTTTTTCTTTAGTTAATAATCTATATTCTTCTTTTCTTTCCGTATTCGTAATGAAAAGCACAGTGTTTACCTCGGGTAAATCTATACTAATATTATAAAGCTGAAAAGTTTGTTTGTTTGTTTGAACGCTAAGATCTCAGGATCTACTGGTTGGAATTGAAAAAATATTTTTGTGTTGGATAGTCCATTTATCGAGGAAGGCTTTAGGCTATATAACATTACGCTACGACTAAAAGGAGTGGAGCATAAATGAAAAATGTTGCTTAAACGGGAAACGGTATTCCTTATTGAGAGCCTCCGTTGCGTGCGCTGCGAAAATGGTTTAAGTTATGCAAATATGATGTATTAAAGAAATTTTCCTCTTTAAAAGTTTTACAAAAAAGTCCGCGATAGCATATATCTATCTATTATGAATAACTCACTGTAACTATTTTTTACCATTTAAATGTACCTAACATTTACATGGTAAATTAAACAATAAAGTTATTTTTTGCGAAGCTTATTTAACCCATATGGTATTAATCTATATCTAAATAAATGTGTTTGTTAGAACGGAAATTTAATATAGAATATTTGTGCCTTTTACTTTATATAGTTTAAACATATATCATAGAAGATATCGCAATGTTAAAATGTCCGCGCGACAAAATAATTACGCGGTCCGCCGGCCCTCGCATCCCCAGCCTCCGGGTAATTCAAATTCAAAATATTTACTGCACCATAATATTTACAAGGTGTTATTGTAAATTGTTTTTTGAGCAGTGGTGGCGGCCCCGACTTACGAACAGTTGGTCGTGGGTTCGAATCCAGGCAGGTGCATAACTTCGTGTAATTTATTTCATCACCACTACTCTCAAAACGGTGAAGGAAAACATCGTAAGGACTTCGAAGAAATGTAACATCTACCAATCCGCTCTGGGCCCGCGTGGTGGATTATAGCCCATCCCACTCCTAGAGAGGAGGCCTGAGTCCAATGCAGTAGGAGCAATACTTATAGGCTGATGATGATGATGATTGTATATTAACAGTAAGAGATAGGTAGGAACACCATAGTAATTCTCACTTTAATAATGTAATCTAAGGTTCTATCTAATATAATAGAGAGGAAAGATTAGATTGCGTGTCGCGGGTTCGATCCCCGCACGGAACAAATATTAGTATGACCTACAGATAGTTGTTCCGGGTCTGGGTATTTGTGTATGCGAGTTTAAATGTTTGTGAACGCACCCACGATACAGGAGAAATTCCTAGTGTGGGGCAACGTTTTTTAAAAAAAAGAAAAAGAAAGAAAAAAGATTTTTTGTTTGTTACGATTTAACTCGAAAATTACTCAGACGACTTTGAAAATTCTTTCAACATTAGAAAGCTAATTGAAAAAATATTACTATGTTGGATAGTCGATCTATCGAGGATGGTTGTTAGCTATATATTATTGTGACGCAGACGAAGTTGCGTGGGTCAGCTAGTTACTTATATAGTCAGTCCCTCGAACTATTAGCGCCCCGTCTCGGGACTAAATAAGTAATTTTCGCCCCTTGGATAACAATGTACTATTATCTTTCACAAGTTATTTTCGCCTGGAACTTTATGTCGCAGTTAAAAAATCAAAATGATTTTTATTCTCGTTTCATCAACTTATTACAGAAAGGCTGTAAGGTGGGCCTCGGACCAAATATCGTGGCAGGCGTAGTGGTATCAATACACGTAAGATCACGCTTGTAATCTTCAAAGGATTAGACAAAGGTGACCCTAATAATACAAACACATTTTGTATATCATGTTTAAATTAATCTTTTTAAATAATAATAGGAGCAAGACAATTGCCATTAACTGGGCAGAAATCAAAGACTATTTAGCCACGCAGAAATCCAGACTCCGTGGCTTCTATCGAGAAATTCCACCCACCTCCCGAGAATCGTAGCCAGTACCTCAGCAGTCGCGATTGTGACCGCTAGACCAACGATGCAACGGTCTATAAGTAGGATCACATCATGTAGATGTCTCAAACTCAATAGATACAGTGTGTGCTACAAGTTTAGGTCCACGTGTGTAGGTGTGTGAATTGTGTGTGTAGGGAAAGACACGAAAAAATAGTCCACAATTAAAACGACAAAGTATTTTTTATTCATTTATTAATAAACTAACTTTACAAATTTAATAATAGCAGAACAATAATATTCCTTATTTTTTTCATTCGTAATAATATGATAAATCAGCATGACTCAACCGTACTTTTATCAATATAATTTCTTCAATCGTTATAATATGATGATAAATCAGCTTGACTCATCGTACTTTTTATCAATATAATAATTATATGATTTTTAAAAATAATCTAGAAACGACAGTGAAAGCAACTTACAGAGAAAATAATGCACAATATAAAACTGAACTTCATAAAATTGCCAGCAACAAAAAATAATTACAGGCATCGTTTATCATTGTCCTAAATTGATTCCCCGCGACTCTTGCCGCCCAACACAAACTAGAAAAAATATTACAAATAACATAAAGTTAACTTTATTGTATCAATTCTTTCATTTTACTATTTCTCCATGTATGTACAAGTTCCATATAATGTAAACAAAACTATAACCTACTCTCGTGTGGTGTAACCCCTAAACTATATTTATAAGTGTTATTAAAACTATTTGTATTTCTCTTTCTTCATGTAGATATATAAACGTACAATATAGATATTTATTTATCGGCATAAATTACTATCATTAGTCGAAAATAAAAACAAAACAAATAAACTAAAAATGATAACTATACACCTAATATACACAGCTAGTTGAGAGTTCATTCACTATAATTATATGGTACAAGCTTGCAAGTCATACTTTTATATTACAGTATAAGGCTTTTGCATGTCTACAGGGGTCGTTCCTTTCGGCACGACCCGCTAGTCTCGACTATTTACAACGCTACTCCCCAAACTAAAAATGATTTTAAAAACGAAAAACAAGTACTTAAAACGTAACATATATTAATATCCCCATCTATACATAAAAATTTACAAGAGATTGTACATCGGCCGGACCGATTTAGTAATTAATAATTTAAGAAAAAACAAAGGGTTGTTTTACAAAACAGTTTCCCGCCGTCCAGCGCTCAGACTAGCCGCATTCGATCTATACACTAATATTAACAGACAAATACCACGGCACACAGTTATAGGGCACAATTTATTCAGGCAATAAATTCATTACTAATTATTAAAATATTTTCTCATTATATATCTACGTACGTACTATACACATTATGTATTGTAGCACTATCACTGTCCGACTAACATTGAACATCTTCATAACAGGGGAAGGGGACCAAACGAACAAATATACTTCGGGAGAAATTATACAATACTGTAATGTACGGCCATCTAAGCTAATAGTGTAAAAGATGTCTAAAATGTGCTTTTTAAATAAAATGTCACATCCAAATATTATTGCTTTGGGTTTGTCTCCTTCAGGGGAACGAAACAAGTCTACGAGAACCACAGACGCCTACAGATTTGTCGATCTATATCAGCAACCACGCATCGACCGATAAATATTACCCTTTACTAGATCTGTAGGATACCCCATGTCGTCTTGTCCATAATTTAATTATTAAATTTTATTACTTATTATGATTTTGTCCGCGAATAGTGTATTTGCAAGGTTCATTTTAGTTACAACCAATTGTTATGTAAATGATGAACATTAAGGCGAGTTCATACGTTCCTATACTCAAGTGTTTAACAATCGTGATAAAAAACACTAGCGTCTATAATAGAAAACTAAATTCATTCCATAATCGACTATGCTTAGTGCGAAATAGAAGCTAAGATTCACTGGTTCATTGTCTAGGGATTTGGTGTAAAAAATTTGGATTAAAATAAGTTGAATTTATGGTGGGAACATAAGTCGACAAATGGAGGGAAAACGAAATAAATGGGGCGTCAAAATAAAATTTTAGTTTTACTGGAAGCCCGAACAGACAAACTGTTAAAACATTCAGTCGCGATTATTATCTCATTCACTAAGAAATTATTAAGTTCCACATTTAATTACAATTATTGGTCGTGAATTCTCTTAAATATAAAAACGCTAACGGTACATCGTAATAGCGGCCAGCGTTTTGTGCGGGAGAACGCCGTCGGGGAACGGAACCTAGCATCGATCTTACTCGGCCATTTCAAACAGCCGATGAAAACCGATGTTACTTGGTCGTCTTTTCATATTATATTACAAATAAAACACGCCGTCCTCCCGCCAAAACATTATAAAAACTACAACGCTGCGTTTACGTCACCGAATCGACGTCACGAAGTTACGTGCAAAAACGTATGAAAATATTTAACTTTATGCATTTATTTCATTCTCTTTATATCTCTCGGGTATTTATACTATTATAACAATGTGCCTATATGTCGAGTGCATTTTGTACAATAATGATACACATCTATTCACTAGTAAACTAAGGCTCTCCACGGCGCAAACTCCACAGAGTCTTGCGAGTGGCAACGTTTCAAGTTTCCTGCAATCGCGCCAACTATAGCATTGCAATTAGTCGAATTATCAACATCGCTATTATGTACCTATGGTTACTAAATTCTGTATTAACTACAACTTGATTGATTAATTGCATGGCTATAGTTAGTGCGTTTGCTTCCATACTTAAAGACAAACACTCTTAAAATTACTCGATAGAAATAAACTTACACATAAAGAACAAAAAAGTCGAGTGTTTTTTATAGTGAATGGTAACATTTGTTCACTAAAAATAAATTATACGGACAGTATGACTGCCAGCATTTGATTGGGTCCGGCGTAATCGATAGAACGTTTCGTTATCGATAGTGAATACCAATAGATTAAGTTAGCAGGACGGATTTAGAGAAAGAATTAATTTTAGAATAGATTTCGTCGTTGTCTCGTAATTATGGAGTCTATGGATTAATGATAAGTATGATAATGATATTTTATTTTAGAACAATTCTTATTGCCGTGATTACTTGCTATTCTATTTAAATCTAGTGAAGGCGCACTTAAAACTATCGATATCATCGAGTAGTTCAGGTTTGGAATCTTAAAAGTTTAATAGATAATAGTTTCTAAAATTTTAAGGCTAAAATTGATAACAAAATGGAACTATTCTAAAATCAATTTCGCTAAATCCATGTTTAATTCCGACCTTTAGCGACGGAACAGATACAAACGACGACCGCGCGACCAAAGATCTTTAATATTTACTAGTTTTATCGTCAATTTGATTAATTTTATACTGTCATTATATTGTATTGGATACAATGTCTACGATAAACGTTGAATAAATAAAATAAATATAACTGGTACATCCACTTTTTATACTTATTAAGTAACTTGGATGGTAAAAAAATATTTTTCGACCTATAATAGATTAGTTTTTAATAAAGGTTTTGTCTTTAGTTCGCGGTCGCAGTTTGTAGAACTCTAGCAAAGAGCGGCCGACGACACATCCGAATTCATAAATACACATTAACACACAATTTTATGTTAAATATCAACACAGAATCTCTCAAACGTTAGTATTGCAACTTTACTAGACTCCACACTTTGGTGTTAATTCACAATCGATTTAATTAATTGAGATTCATTCAAATGAACAATTACCAATCGCGGATTAGTGGAAATCACTTCGGATTAATTTTCAACTCGCAACGTATATTACAATTTAGTTAATTTTAGATACATATTTATTATAATCGTGACCCAAACTGGTACAAAACAAAATTTTGAAATAGTGTACTCTCGACCGCGAGCGCATGACGGTCAGTGAACGTTCTCAGCGCTCATGTAGTCGTACGGAGTGTCACAAATTTTACTAGTGTATATCGTTCGGCGCGCTACGTCGGTCTGCTCGTGCGGGAGATCTGCGTTACCTAGAGTTGCGCACGGCGTCAGTCCGCCCGCAGCTCGGTTAGCGGCAGCGGCACGGGCTGCTCGAGCTGGCGGGGCTCGCCGGGATGGCGGGGCTCGCCGGGCTGGCGGGGCTCGCCGGGCTGGCCGGGCTCGCGGGGCTCCGCGCGGTGCCGCCGTCACTTGTCCTTGTCCTCGCGCCTGCGCCGCACGCCCGCAGCCGCGCCCGCGCCCTCGCCCACTGCGCCCACACCAAACATACTACGTCAGCACCGCCCGACAGGGGGAAAAAGTGGCAACGGATCAGTCTGTATTGACGCGGGACTCACCGGCACTTCTCGTTTTCCTGCGGACGGGTGCGGCGGCGGGCGGGCCGGCGGGGCCGGGCGGCGCGGGGCCCGGCGGGCCCGGCGTGGGCCCGTGGCGCACGGAGCGGCGCGTGCCCACGCCCTCGGCCGGCTTGCCGCGCGCCGGCGTCCGCACGGCCTTGCCCACCTTGCCGCGCACCTTGCAGATGAGCGGCTCGTCGCTGTCGCTGTCCGAGTCCTTGCGCTTGGTCGGCGGGACTGGTGTCGGAGGCGCGGGCGCGCGCACTGCGTCCCGACGGGGCTTCTTCTTCGGTCGAGCGGCGTCGTCATCGCAGCTGAGCGTGGAGGCACCCGAGCTCTCAGACTCGCGACGCCGTCGCTTGACGGGCGGTACGGGTCGCGCGGGCGCAGGTGTGGCACGCGGGCTAGTCTTGTCCTCGGCGGCTCGCAGACAGTTCTTGGGCGCGAGCGCGGGCGAGTCTGCGCGCTCCAGCTTGGTGTTGGCGGGCGAGAGGCGCGGCGTGCGCGGCTGGTCGGCGGGCGAGCTGAGCTTGCTGCTGGAGCGCGTGCGTACGGAGCTGCGCGCCACGCGCTCGAGCGCAGACGGCGAGGGAGACTCCGGCCTCTTGCCCGCGTAGTCCGGCGTGGGGATCTCGATCAGCAGCTGCTCTAGCAAGCTCTTATCCGGGAAGTCCGCTTTGAGCGGTAACCTCTCGAGCTTGGGTTCTCTCTTCTCGTCAGTGGTGCGGTCGGCGCTCGCATCGCCGTTCTCGGTCCGTTCGGGGCGCTCCTCTTTGACGTCTTCGACGGGACCGAGCTTTTCCTGGTTAGAGTAGGTGTAGAGGGGTGGCGAGACCCGGCTGGGCGGCGGGTCGAAGTCTTCCAGCTTGACCTTGTCGCGGTGCGGCTCGGGCGAGGCGGGGGCGGCGGGCGACGCGACGGAGGGCGCGGGGTCCGGCGGGTCGGCCGGGTCGGCCGGGTCGCGCAGGATGGGTGTGGGCGCGCGTGCCGGCCCGGCCACGTCTTGGGGCGGACGGCGCGGTGCGTCGTCGCCGTTGACGTGGTCGGCGTGCATCTTAGCGAGTTCGGCCTCGATGTCGCCCAGGTCGTCGATGTCGGGCGGCGCGGGCTCGTATCGTGGGGCTCCGGCGCGGGACAGACGCTCCAGCAGCTCGTCTGATGCGGGCGGCGCCTCAACCACACCGATGATGCGCTGCACCGACGCTGGCGATGTCGAGCGAGGCATGTCTAGCCGCTCCTTCCTGCAAACATAACATATATTTACTCTCTTACTTTGGAAAGGACATCAAAACAAACGCGGAAGATGAAAGTAAACGACTATGAAATGATCTTTTAGAGGCCAATTTGAGTAGATTCCATTAAATATGAATATACAAAACATTGTATAATTTACCTCGCAGGCGGCGACTGACTGGCCTGATTAGGCGACTTCTCCGACAGCGCATCCATGGACTCGATCCCCGAGTCCTCCCCCTGCGCCTGGCTGGCAGGCGAGCGACTGCCGAACTTGTCGTCCGGCCGGGCAGCCCGCTCGGCCACCAGCTTGCAGTAAGACTTGTCCTTGGGCCGCTCCTTGCGCCGCGGGGAGGCGGGCGGCGAGGTAGCTATCGTGCCCACGTTCGTCGAGCCCGGAGGTTCTGGAACGTAAGCAGATTTATGTGTTTTCGTGTTCTGGAATGAGGTGTTGATGCTTGTATGAGCGAAATGACCTTTTAAGCTAGTATTTGAGAAAGTGGACAAAAAAACATGCTTTTATTTATTCGAGAACTAGCTGTTGCCCACGGGAAGATTAAATCGGAATAAAAACTATTCTATGTGTTAATTCAGGTTATAAACTATCTGTGTACCGAAGTTTATCCGAATCCGTTCAGTAGTTTTTACGTGAAGAAGTAACACAAACATAGACACAAACTTTCGCCTTTATAATATTAATTTGAAGTGTGATGTTTAGCCTAGTGGTCTGACTGTGGGAAGTATGAACTAAGCAAGTTTCAGGCACTTCTGCGCATTCTACTTCGTAATTCCGAGTTCAGATACAAAGAGTCAATTTGTATTAATACGCGCGAAACTAACCCAGAAAGGGAAGGAAATTAAATAAGGGTTACATTTTTTTTTGCATTGCAATGCTATGTCAAGCTTTTATGTGTCGGGACTACGACGAGTTGTTAAATAAGGCGACTTTTTGCAGCAATACAAACACTAACTCAACTAAGAAAAGATTATTAGGAAATTGATACTGCATTGTTTAATATTGCAACCTTTGCAGCTTCAAAAGATATTTGCAACAATAGTTTTGCTTCATCCAATCCCCATTTTCTCTTTTCTTATGTTAAAATTAGTATGTGGGTATGTATGTGGGTGAGCATTTTGGGAGACATGCCTTATGTAATTTGTATGTTCAAAAAAATCTCATTTGATATAGTTTTATCATGACATTGAAACTCACCTGTACAGGAACTATGGCTGACCTTCCTCTTCTTATCGGAGGCAAGCAGTCCATTGGGTGAGGTAATTGCACTTTCGGCGATTGTCCGTTTCAACTTATTGTCTCCTTCGGCAACGCGCCGCGCCTCGGCATACAGCTGATCGGGCACGTCGCCACTAAGCGTCCATTCCAGGTCCTTATGACACTTCACCAACCTCTCACACTCACTAGCACCTGAATTACACTGATTCACTTGATTTGTCGCGTCACTATCAACGTCTGATTGCACTGTTTTCCCCTCTGACTTCACACTATCACATTTCACTTCTGTTTTAGGAGTAGGTAACTTCTTCTTCGCCTCGTGATTGTTCGGCTCTCTGTAGCCCTCGTTTTGGGCGTATTTTCCTTCCTTGTCTAACGTGTCGTTTCTCCATTCTTTGTCTCGCTCTTTGTCTGATGATTTGCTGCTGTCACTGAGTATTTTTAGTTTCTTCTTCATTTTGAGGTCTAAGCTCTGGACTTTGTTGTTTAGCTTGTAGTCGTGTGACTTGGTGACTATGTGAGCGTTTTTCGAGATAGTTTTCATTCTGTAGACGACGTTGTTGTCGCCGGTTATTTCTGTCTTTACTCCGTCCGCTTCGTAATGGTTGTTGAGCTTTATGCCTTTCACGTTTAGATACTCGTCATCAGTCTTGTTCTCAGTGCTTTCACTAGATTTTGAGGCTATTGACTCGTCCGAGTCCCTCCGATGTGACTTGTCGTCAGATTCCGAAGATTTTCGGATTTTAATCTTTTTCGTGTGAAGGTCACCAGGGCCGAACTTTTTCTTTTCTTTTTTCGAGTTCTTTATTACTGCGGAATTCCGTCCTCGTAAGCTTATGTGCAGAGGAGGGACCCTAAGCTCGCCATCTGTGGGCTTGTCGCCTTTCTGTTGGTTAACGTAGCTGATGTCTGCTTTGTACACAGTTTGGACGACCGGCTCGTTCTTGTCGAGCTTTAGCCTGAGTTTTATCGACTCTTTTTCAGTCTGCGGTGACTTGGGTGCGTCGAGGACGGGCGCGGGGAGTTTGAGGGGAGGGGGACGCGGAAAGGCAACTTTGGTGGACTTGTTCTCGCGGATTATCTTGTCCTTGAGTGTGGTGGGCTTCTCTTTAGCGCCGACAGTGCGGGGCTTGCCACCTTTCTGAGCGAGTTTGTCGTCTCGCTCCTTCTTGGCGAGCTTGTTTCTCATTCGGAGCTCGTCGTCAGCTCTCCGCGTGTCTTCGTCGGTGGCTGACTTGGCGATGCCGAACATTTCAGGTGCGGCCTCCACGGTCGGTTCCTTCACGTCGCAGTTTGCGACAGTGACCTCTTCGACTTTCTTCTCTTGTTCTTTCGGCGGCGGCGGTACATCGTCGTCCCTCATGAGGGTTTTGATTAGGTACTGCTTGCTCTGCTCTTCGATCTCTTGCGCCGAGGCTTGTGAGCCGACTGTTGCTGTGGCGACGGATGTGGTCGCTCGTATGGGCAGCTTGAGTGGCGGGGGCATCGCTTGGCTTGCACAAGCCGGCGGAGACCTGAACGCTGGCACAGAATTCTGCGTATGTTGTACTGCATTTTGATGTTGCATCATATTTTGATGTTGCGTAGTATTTTGCATATGATGCGTCGCGTTTTGCATATGTTGCGTTGCGTTTTGTATGTGTTGCGTAGCATTATGCATATGCTGCGCAGGATTCTGCGTATGTAGAACAGCGTTTGGTGGATGTTGTATCGCGTTTTGCATGTGCTGGACAGCGTTCATCGTGTGCTGTATATGCTGCTGATGTTGCACTGCGTTGGGCATATGATGGACCGCGTTCGGCATATGTTGTGTCGTCGTCGCCGTATGTACTGTATTTTGCATATGTACTGCATTTTTCGTATGTACTACATTTTGCGTATGTACTACATTTTGCGTATGTACAGAATTCTGCGTATGTACAGTGGTCGGTGTATGTTGAACGGGTGGCGTATGCTGCGCCGTCGTCGTCGCATTCTGTTGATGTTCAGTTTCCGAGTCCTGCCTCCTGAACTTGTTGTGTTGCGGCACAGGCGGGGGCGGCATGAACGCGTCGGGTCCGTCGTAGGCGTCCGACTTAGAAGGCACGTCGTGTCTCGTCTCGTAGTTTGTGGTGTAGTGATCACCGGTGATGTCCTGTAGGACTGAGTCGGGGGTGTTGTTATTGGCGTTGTTCCCTGAGAGCAGCATGTCTAGTTTCGCGCTGGCGTCTAGTTCAGAGATGGCGGAGAAGGCGCTCTCGTCGAGGTTGAGGTCGTCGCCGAGGGTAGGCATGAGGTGCTCCAAGTCGCTGTCGGGCAGGTCGAGCAGGGCGAGGTCCCGGTAGGGCTCGTTCCAGTCGGGCTGCGTGGTCGCGCGCGAGGCGGCGCGCTGACGGGCTATGTATTGCTGTTGATACCTCTGGAACTCCTGGAAATTAGACATAAGTAATGAGTATTACATTTTTTTGCAATATTTAATGATTATGAGTGTTTGCTAACGGGCATGGGCGGGTATTATGAATCACAGATCGATAGATGCTAAGTTTATATGTTTACAAAACGAAGTCTATTAGTAGTTGCTTCATCGCAGATCACCAGGTCAGGGTGACTTTATTTTACGTAACACGTCGTTTCTGAAACTATGACTTTTAAGTTGAGAGTTTCCCACACTACTTTAGAAGGCGATTCCATAGACAAATCTTGAAATTTCTAAATTTCTTGCGATACAAATCCACAAGAACGCGAAAACCATCTTACAAGTGTTACTAACTCCCGTACTCATAGATATTTAATGCTTCCTTAAGCCGTCACTTAGTAAAGGTTTGACACATTTTTGTATGACAAAACTGTCAAAACCATTACTAAGTGATGACCTAAGTAAACATTAAAGCTCTCTGAGTGCGGCAGTAACAGTTTTAGGTTAGTTATACTAACACAAATGTTGTGTATATTTAGTTTATCTATGAGTCTTTCGGCCATATGTTATGTACTTTTTTACTTTTACATTGTTTATAATTATATAATTTTTTATTATTGTTTGTGTCTGTAGTAACTCTAAAATGAACTTACACCTTACTATTGTATCGAGTCTGGTTCTTCTAACCAACATAACAGACAGTATGTGTTGCTGGGGAGTTTGTTCCGTCACTTCTTCTTTCCAGCTAAACACTAGGAAGTGCCGAAGAGTGGGCGTTTTGGGGGACTGTCTCTTGTAAATAAGTAGAGTTAAGTAAATTTTGACGTTCGAAAAGTGCTGATTATCAGCCTAGTTTGAATAAATGACTTTTGATTTTGATACTTCAGCATAGAGCAACCGAGACAGCACTGAATTTGAGGGTTACTTTTATTTGAGTGGCGTTTCAGTATTCGGCCGTTAATTACCTGCAAATGAATGAAATCTATTGTAAAACCCACCTGGAAACTAGACTGCGTCTTCTGATCCATAGAAGCGGTAGGAGGCGGTAGCAAGGCCTGCAGATCCTCGGGCGTGACCCTGGACTGCTGCTGCGCGTGCGTGTGCTGTGCGAGCACGTGGGGCGGCGGGCGCAGCGGCCGCGCCGGCTGCGTGCGGTAGGGGGGCGGGGGCGGCGGGGGCGGCGCGCTGAACGCGTAGCCGGCCCCCAGCGCGCGGCCCGGCGCCGGGGGGGACCCCGACATCTGCTGCGCGGGGAACACAATCATTATTACGTTTTCAAACTTGAAACTGTTCTAATTATAAGCATTTATTTCAATTAAAACATTACAGGCACTTTTGAATGTCGAAAAAACAGCGAAAGCAAAACTACAGTCACAATATATAATTGAACGTAAGAAAGTACCGTAGTTGCCCATTTCAAAGCATAGATCTTTATGAAGAAGAGTGACCAATGAGCTGTAGAAGTAATACCAGTATTTTCCATGGAGCGATTGTCTATCTTTATAAGTCATAATAAATATGTTTTCCACCACATAACACGATACCTTTTGGTCATTAGATTTTTGAGTCAATGACTACCTGTAACGACTGTGAAAGATTTGGAAATGACAGCCAGGACCAACGGCCTAACATGCTTTCCAAGGCACGGAGAAAATTCTATATGTAATTAATTGGTGGTCCATCCAAAGCTCTTCTTAACCTAAATATCGACCCGACCGGCAAATATTTATAAACCACGACCTCCACATGTTAATATAATAAATATGAGAAATAAACAATGATTATTGAATGTAAACAAGTTAAGTACATACCTGTACCCTATAGGGCTGCGGCGAAGGTGGAGGCTGTGGCCTCTGCGGTGGCGCAGGCCTACGTAGGAAGGGGGGCGGGCGAGGGGCGGCGCGCGGGGCGGGGGACGCGGGCGGCGCGGTGTGCAGCGGGGAGCGCGGCGGCGCTGGCGTGCGCGGGCTGCGGTACTCCGCGAACGGCGCCCGCCCTACTGCTAGCTCCACCTGCAGATAAGAACCGAGCTAGATTAGATGATGATCACACACCTGCACGGTCACGAAACAGTTGAAGTTTTCATAAGGGAATGACCAACGCGAAATGAGTCGTTCAGAAAGTGTTAGTTAAGTTTTATGGCTGTCTTGCTTGCTAAATGTTTGCACAGTTCAGTGTACATACTTCTTTGTTTTCCTCAACTGTACTATACAGGGTGTAAATTAACCCTTCACACATACGTCAACCAAGCATGCTGTACATCAAACTAAGTACCCCTACGCAAAAATAATTGCTGGGAAACGACTTTTTTGTTTGGGGTCAAAAATTACATTTTACGGTAAAACTCAATGTTGCACTTTTGAAACGTTGTGCTAGTGTGTGCTTTCAATAGTAAAGGGGCCATGGAGGTAATTTAAGTAAAGTTATAACCGGAAATAAAAAAAACAGCTGTGAAATATTTGGAACTTTGACCCTCAATATCTCCGTAACTAGGCGGTTCCCAGGTATAGTCTAGAACCAAAAAATGATCGCAGTGGTGGGGAGAACAAGTGCCCTTCGTTTGCGTTAAGGGTACTTTTACACCCTAGCCAAACATCAACTTTTAGTAATAAATTAAACGAAATATCAATTCCACTTTTTGCGAATTAATTGTATTACGGCTCAATCCAGTATACATTGCAACAAGCTCTTCTATATTGCACAAAGAAAATTATTTCTATAACAATTACACAAAAAATCCGTGCACTCACCTGTCCATCCTCAAGCCTATCAAGCTTCGCGGGATGCTGCGGCGGTTTCGGCCTAGGCGTCGGCGCGGGCGCATCGTTCTGCAGCAAGTTCACCAGCAGCGGGGACGACATGGCCACGGTGGGGGGCGCGGGCGCGGGGGACGCGGGGGCCGCCGGGGCGGGGTACGGGGGCGGGGGGCCGGGGAACGTGGAGGTTGAGGGCCGCGCGAATGGACCGTCTGATGGTGGGCGCGGGGAGGGGGGCGGGCCTGATAGACCTGCAATGTGATATGTTTGGTGAGGAGCTGGTCGACAACCTCGACATCAGAAGCACAAGGTTAGATACACATAACTCTCTGTATTTGTACATTACAAAAATTTACATACATACCAACCTTATACTTCGGTCAAGAATGTTTGTTAATTTTATTTGAATAAATTAATAGTGTTTTTAATCATACTCTTGTTTTTATTGGTGTTTTAATTGGAAACAACTTTTACTGAGACCAGCTAAAAAACTAACAAAAAATTACTAGTTCGTTGAATTATAGTAGATTTTGTAGAAAAATGTGAATGAAAAAGGTTGCAGCTTTTCATGTATATTTTCATCCATGGAAAGAAGCTATGGTATACTTAAATTATGTTTCTTAAATATTTGCAAACCATTGTCATTGTAGTCTTTATCACTCGGGGATAATCTAGATTAAAAAAAAAAAGATAGAAAAAGAATTTTCTGAATTGGATCAATAGTTCCGAAGATTACCTAAAAAAAGCTTAAAAGTAGGAACCATTTTGAATTAAAAAAAAATAGAATAAGTAGCAAGTGTAGTAACCTTCGGACTCACCCATCGTATTCTCCTTCCGATGTATAACCCTGGCCTGGGTCATACTTCCAAAGGGGAACTCGCATCGATCCGCCGCGGTATGAGTGGGAATGTTGTGCGGTATCTTCCCATCCATGGGACACACGGTGTTAGGGGATTTGAAGCTGTCCGGAGTCGCGGGGGGCGCGGGCGGCTCCGTCGTGCTGCTGCCGGCTCCGTCCGGCTCCGCGATGATGCGACCAATGCCGCCTAAGCCAGCTAGGAGCTCGGCGTTGGGTTGTGATCTTGATGTACTTGCGTCTGGAAGGGAGACAAGGATTAGACCGTTGAGCGAAAAATTATCACTATCACTACAAATTCTAAAAGAAAAGTCCTTCGCCGCGTCTGTCTGTCTATCTGTTCGCGATAAACTCAAAAACTACTGCACAGCTTTTTATTCAGTTTTCACCAATGGATAGAGTAGTTCTCGAGGAAGTTTTAGTAAGCTGGTTCAAAGTAAAGGGGTGGTCTTCCATCAATCTGCGGGACTATTCGAGAGATATCGCGGCCCTGGAACGCAAAGGGCATTAGAAAGAATACGGATGGGTTTCAAACAAGTTTCAAATACTCCCTCCTGCTCCGCCCAGAGCGGCAGGAGTCATTTCATGATTTCCCATCCGTAAAAAAGGTCTTCCACTAGACCCTGTTCCCTCTTCTTGTTAGAACTGGTCAAGAAATGCAGAGTGACCCAAAACTGAGGAAAAAGAAGAAGCAAGAGAATGATGCCAGGCTACTAAGAACTTGGCCAGAGCTGCGGAATTTGTTCGAAAGAGTTGTCGTGGCCCTGGAACGCACGGGGGCATTAGAAGGAGCACGGATGGGTTTTAGTCGGTAAGAGTTTGACACTCCCTTTTGCTTCTGGGAGGAGACATTAGATGATTTCCCAATCACCAAAAAAAACCGGATTCCGAAAAGGCTTTAGCACCGTAGACCACAAACATACGCTGCAGCAGGTTATACAGAAGACTTAAGAGTATAATCTGCCTCTCTGTTTAGCGTTTGTGGACTACGAGAAAGCCTTAGATTCGATCGAGACCTGGGCTGTACTACAGTCTCTCCAAAGGTGCCAAATCGACTACCGGTACATCGAGGTGTTGAAGTGTTTGTACAAAAACGCCACCATGTCAGTCCGACTTCAGGATCAGTGTTCGGAACCTATCCTTCTGCAGCGAGGTGTGAGGCAGGGGGACGTTATATTTCCGAAACTGTTCACCGCTGTACTGGAGGATGTTTTCAAGTTTCTAGACTGGAGAGGACTAGGCATCAACATCAATGGCGAGTACATCACTCACCTTCGGTTTGCCGACGATATAGTGGTCATGGCTGAGACCATGGAGGACCTTAGTACAATGCTAGTTGACCTCAGTAGAGCTTCCGAAAGAGTGGATGAAAAAATGAATATGGACAAAACCAAGGTCATGTTGAATGCCCTTGTTACACCCACTCCTATCAAGATCGGAGACTCTACACGAAGTTGTAGACGATTATGTCTACCTGGGACAAACGGTCCAGTTAGGTAGGTCCAATTTTGGGAAAGAGGTCAATCGTCGAATCCGACTCGGCTGGGCAGCGTATGGGAAGCTGAGTAGTATCTTCTCGTCCAACTTACCACAGTGTCTCAAGACGAAAGTCTATGACCAGTGTGTGTTGCCAGTGACTACATACGGGACCGAAACGTGGTCGCTCACAATGGGCCTCATCAGAAAGTTCAAAGTCACCCAAAGGGCAATCGAGAGGGCTATCTATGCTCGGAGTTTCCTTGCGTGATCGAATCAGAAATGAGGACATCCGCATGAGAACCAAGGTTGCCGACATAGCCCGAAGAATTGACAATCTTAAGTGGCAGTGGGCAGGGCACATTGCTCGCAGAACGGATGGCCGATGGGGCCGGAAAGTTCTGGAGTGACGACCGCGAACCCGAAGACGTTGCGTTGGAAGGCCCCTCTCTAGCGGATCCCCGCAACCTTCACCAGGTCATCGGTCCACCTATGGACCGAAGACCTGGTGAAGATTGCGGGGATCCGCTGGATGCGAGACGCACGGGACCGGTTAATGTGGTGGCACTTAGGGGAGCCCTATGTCCAGCAGTGGACGTCTTTCGGCTGAAAAGATGATGATGAAAAAAAAAGTGTTAATGCTTTTGCAAGAGAGCTGCGCTTCGGCACACAAGCAGCAATAGTGGAAGGTCCTCCATCACTAGACCCTGTTTCCCTCTTTTTCTTGGTAGGACTGGTCAAGTAATACAGAGTGACCCTAAAAAAGGAAAGACCAAGAGAATGATGCGAGGCTACTAAGAACCCTGCCAGGGGTGTTAAATTTATTACCTGGAACGCAAAGGGCATAAGAAGGAACACGGGTGGGCTTTAGTCAGTAAATCTCTGACAGTTCCTTCGTAGAAGTCATTTAATAACTCCCCATTCGTAAAAAAGGTCTTCCGTTACTAGAGGTAAGACAGGTCAACTTTTGATCAACTTAGTAGCATTCTCTTGTTCCTTCCTCACCACTTAGCTACTAAGAACGCTCACCATCAGGGTCGGTGTTGATCCTCAGCTCGGCGCCATGCTGCAGCCGCAGCGACACGGCCGCATCTCCATCCAGCTGCACCGACAGTATGCCAAGCGCGCGCAGCTGAGGCGCGCCCGCCGCCGCCAGCGCGCGCAGCCGGGCGGCCGCCGCGCGCGGCACTGACAGCGTTACGCGCACCGAGTTCCAAGGCTCCACCTAGAAAGACAGCAGCAAGTTAAAACAATATCAAGCATAGACTGAGTGAGCTCATGCTCACATCGGCAACCTCAGTTTTCGGAAGGCTTCAGGCACTTCACTTCGGCACTGAACTACTCTGGAATCCCATAAATAAAATAACGCAACGTCTTCATCATCTGCCTAGCCTTTTTCCAATGATATTGAGGTCGTCGAGCAGCTGAATACCAGTATTTTAGATGGAGCGACTGCCTATCTGACCTCCACAACGCAGTTATAGTAGGTAATATACGCGCCACCACAACATTCAAAACATTAATAGATAAAGTAGTGAAGTTATTTCACCATAAGATATGAATAGGTTGATCCAAACACAGGAAAAGTCATACATCACACTTCCATATTACACACAGGAACTCCCCACGCGGTTAAAAATAAGAACATAAAACATTTTACACAAATACTTTCTATTATCATATTCAACAGCAAGCATACAACAGCCAAAGGCCTCTTCAAACCAGAATTAACATAACAATAGACGAATAAACTATTAAACGCGATATAAAAAGCGACACATTAGTGAACTAGGAAGTGTCGTTAGAACCGGGAGAAACTAACACGTATAGGGGCATAAAAATTTTGTTGCTGATTGGTATGGCCCACCCAAATAGCCTTGCAAACTTAGATTTTACGACGAAAATTCGAAGCCAATTTTATCGTGAATAGGACGTTTAAGTCGTGCGTGTCCCGCTTTAAAATAAGGACGTAGGATAATATACCTTTGCTACAATAAAAAACCACTTTGTTATTTATGGCCTTAACTACATTCATAAAAAAAAGGTTTCTTTTTCTTTCGTTTTAATTTAAAATCTGCATAAAATACGTTCAACTTTGCCATTTGGCGGAATAATTTCCGCGCGATATTTTAATTGACAAGGTAATTCGATTCAAAATCTAATTTGTACAACAGGGTCCACTTTAACAGTGTAATAAAATTGGTTAATAAAGTTAATGGAAATAGGAAAAGTAAAAGTCACCGCACAGTTATGATGAGAAACTTCAGTGCTCGGGATTAAAATCACCTCAACGCAAACCGTTTGGGATTATTTCTATACCAAGTGTAAACCGACTCCTCACGAAGCCCTTTTTTTTTTTTTTGGTGGGTGTAAAATCATCGAATAACCCCTCCCGCTCTTGGGCAGAGCGGAAGGGAGTGTCAGACTTCTACTGACTAAAAACCACCCATGTTCCTTCTTCGCCCTCTATGTCGAGGCCGCGATAACCGGTGGATTACCCGCGGCCCCGACAGGCGTCGGCCCTTTCGGGCCCCTCCCATGTTGCTGACATCTCTTTGAGGCGCGCGTGGAACACGAACGCGCCGTCGACACGGCCTGTTTTCGTCGTGAGACGGACGGACGGCGAGTTAGCCCATCACTCACCGTTCACAAGCCCGCGTCTACGGTGGCCGGAGGTCATCGCGGGACCCCCGACGCCCGGAGCGCCTCCCGCGGCGGCTGGGACGAGAGGTTCTCTCCCTCTCGCGTTCCGCCACCTCCTTCGCCAGCATCACTGCTTCGCAGAAGGAGGCGACGGCGTCCCATTCCTCCTCGCCCCGGACCATGGCTTGCACCAGGGCCGGGCGCGAGAGGTCGCCGCCGCCGATCGCCGCTACGAGAACACGGCGGGGCTCCGCCCAAGCGGGGCACACCTCCACTGTGTGCTCCACCGTGTCCTCCGGCCGATCCTCACAATGGTGGCATCCGGGCGTTTCCTCCCGCCTGATTCGGTGCAGGTACCTCCCGAAACAACCGTGTCCGGTGAGGACCTGCGTCAGACGGAAGGTGAGGGCGCCGTGGCGCCTCTCAAGCCACTCCTCAAAGAGGGGACTTACCGCCACTATCGTGGCGTGCCCTACCCCTCACGAAGCCCTCAATCAAGCATTCGAACGACAAACTAAAAAACTACGCACAAATTATTGCTGGGAAATAAAATTGACTTTGACTTTGGGAAACAACTTTTTTGCTGTGTGAAAAATTAAAAATAAACGTTGTGCTTATGGATGCATTGAATACTATAGGGATCATAGAGGTATTTAATGTAATCTTAGAATATTTGAAAGTTGAACTTTTTAGGTTTTATTTTTATTTTGATGATGTCAAAAACCTTGTAATTATGACCTATATTAGAGATATTGGAGGTCAAAATTACAAGGTTTTTTTAACTAGAGAGTTATGGTCCACACCAAAAAAATATAATATCAAAATGAAGGGCAAACTAATGTCCTTCGGCTACGTAAGGAATTTTTACACCCATAACTCTCATACATCAAGCTATACATTTCCAGTTTAACCTTGCTTCGCTTTGTGTGGATTTCCCATACAATGAGAGATTCGTGTAAACTGGTTTTGTATAGTATGATTGGTCGTCGTGGGTCTGTTTTCCACCTAATATGCCCTGGGCCTAGGTAATAAGGTTGTTGTACAGCAGTAGACATCATCATCTGCCTAGCCTTTTTTGGGGTCGACTTCCAGTTTAACCGGATCCAGCTGAATACCAGTATTTTACATGGAGCGACTGCCTATCTGGCCTCCACAACCAAGTTGGCACTCGGTTATACGATACCCTTTGGTAAGACCGGTTGTCAGATTTTCAGGTCACTGACTACCTGTAACAACTGCCAAAGATCTATATATGACAGCCGGGACCAACAGCTTAACGTGCTTTCCGAGACACGGAGGAAACTCGGTACGTAATGGGCGGTCACCCATCCACAGACTAACCCAGGCAAGCGCGGCTTAACTTAAAGATCGACCCGAGTGGCAGATATTGAATAATGAAATGATTCCTCCCGCTCTGGGCAGAGTGGTCCCTACCACTCTGCCCAGAGCGGGAGGAATCATTTAAATAAAATACTAATAATATTTTTTTTTATCATACAATACACTAATATACAGTTTACACCCTTTATAAATGGATGAATGTTTGTTACTCTTTCATGCAAAAAATAACTGAACGTATTTAGATGAATTTTGGCACACAGATAGTTTATAACCTGGATTAACACATTTTTTATCCCGGTAGTGTGATCCCGTGGGACAATACTGAACACAAGCGCGGACAAAGCTGCGAGCATAAGCTAGTTCTTTACAACAAAATAAGTTACACCGTGCAAAACGCGCGTTAAGTGCCGGTCATCGGAACTTAACCTTTCTAATTAATTCCAATTCAATCTTATTTTATCATTCCGAAGAACTCGTCATTGTGATATGCTCCACGCAATGAATTCCGTCATAACCTCATAGCACACTTGTAAGGTCAACATCATCATAAGGCTCCCGGCTGTCCCGTCCGGGCTACGGGTTGTACGAAAGAGATACCGCGGCCTGTACACAAAGGGCTAAGAAGAAACATGGGTGGTTTTTAGTCAGTAGAAGTCTGACACTCCCTTTCGCTCTGCCCAAGAGCGGGAGGGGTTATTTGATGATTTTGCACCCGCCAAAATAAAAAAAAGGCTTATGTCAAGCAGTGGACATCTTTTTGGCTTTGATGACTGACGATGATGATGTAGATATCAAATATGAAAAAAATGCTTCATAAAATTGTACAAAACAGAGTATTTTAATTCCCAAAATAAGAAAGATAGAGAAAATTTAAAGGAACCTCAAAAATGAGAAGACAACAAAGATATTCCAGAGCTTGAAATTGAGGCTCTTCGAAAAATTAAGTTTTTCCATAGGTTTATTCAATTTAATTAAAAAAAATTACTAATCGGCAGGAAACAACGATACAAATCGTATCGCAATTTGCACGAGGTTTTACTACCGTCACCGTGAAGAACCACGCAGAGTGATGTCATACGTGAAACGTGAGTACGACTGGCACACACTAACTTGCCGTGTCCCTTTTTATGCATGTGTTTATGAAGATGGAGAAAAAGAGAAACAGAAGTACATACAGTAGTTTTTTACGATGTCCTGTCTCGACTTGTCTAATAAAACCTTTTTTAACACTTTGTTAATTTCATTCATGCATGAAGGCCGAAAACGATCATAGAAAAAAATCGGAGTAACTTTTTCATTATTTGAATAACGCGTCTGTGCTGGTCGTAATGACTGGCGAAGACTCGATGACCTGTAAAGGGAACCTGGTCCCTACCAGAGACCGAGTTCTGGCAAGTCAGTCAGAAGTCTGGCAGTTACTGACCCGGCTAATGCCATGCAGTTGATTTTAAAAGGCCGAGTCGATTGATGGACACGATGTACATACTTCAGTACTCGAAACTGTCAAATTCACAATCATCCTTGAACCTAATACTTTAGCGATAAAGTTGAAAATGTATTACAAAAAATAGACATAAATTTTGGGATTGATGTGCTGGCGTCTGTACTTATCACCATACAATAATACTTGGAACTCCCAGGAGATACGTTCGTTGTCACTACGCGTACGCGCTATGTTGTTTACGTCAGCCTATCAACGCACGGCGGCTGACGCAAAAAAACTCCGTCATATTATATTACACCGCCGGCCAACTAAGTGCCGTGGCACACGGTGCGTTGCGGCGCCGCACCGCAAAGAATTCTACGAATCGGCGGGCATACACCAAGTAAAATTGAAGGCGATTCGTCGAAATCTTTGCGGTGCGGCGCCGCAACGCATCGTGTGAGCCGACTTTTACTCGTACAAATGTTTACTGTCGTAATGAAGTGTCGTTAGGAAGCGTACACAATTTTTTTTGGGAAACTGAGAAGAAATAATTATTAGTAGAAAAAAAAAAAAAATATTTAAAGAAATAATTATTTGTAGTTTGGCAGAAGTAAATTGTAATTGAATTTGACTTAAGTTCCAAATAAACACTTTTTATTTTTTTTTTATTTTTTTTATCAAACAGTAAATTGAACTAAAAAACCACTAGTATTATGGGACAGGGTTGCGGGGACCCGCTGGATGACGGAATGAAGGACGAGATGCACGGGACCGGTCAATGTGGCGACACCTGGGGGAGGCCTATGTCCAGCAGTGAACGTCTTTTGGCTGAAATGATGATGGGACAAGGGCGGAAAGATGATGAGTGATGACCTTTTTTTTTTTTTTTTTAAGAAACGTTGCACGTTGCGAAACACTAGGAATTTCTCCTGTATCGTAGGTGCGTTTACAAACAATTTAAAGTTTACATACACAAATACACCCAGACCCGAAACAAATATCTGTAGGCCATACAAATATTTGTTCCGTGCGGGAATCGAACCCGCGACACTCAGCGCAACAGTCCAATCGCTCAGCCACTGCGCCAACCGTGCAGTCTAATTTATTTTTCTCATTTCAACGTTGCAACGACTTGAATCGGTCAGAAAGAGCTCTAGTGCGTGCGAATGCTCGTGCGTGTGTTCGCTGGAAGACGCGCGGGTGCACGCTTGTATGTCTGTGTCTTAAAATAGTTGTCACAGTGGTAACTGGCGCGGGCTCGTGCTACTGGTTTTCTAAAAATTAATTTGACAGGTCGTCTGATGCGGACAACAACACCTTGCAAACGCGCGAGTTTCCCTATTCATACGTTCATTCAATTAAAGCGAAAAAGATGTAATTTCCATTCATTTCGGTTTGAAAGACGCTGCTAGACACCGCTAAGGACTATTGGCGTTTATTGCACTCACACACTCACAAACTTTCGCCTTTATAATATTAGTGTGATTACACATTAAAGCTTGGCTGACCGGCTCAAACCTATACCGCGTCGATACGTGTGGTCTCATAGAGAGGAGGCCTATGTGCCAGCAGTGGGAATATTAAGGCCGAATATGCTATGCTACGTGGTCTCACTAACAATAATAAAAAAAAGAAAACGGAAGCTAAGCGCAAAAAAATCTTTTTTATATTTTTTTAATTCGATTAGCGTGCATCTTTGTTGTAAGACAAGACATGCAAACTGCTCATCAGCACTTAGCGAACTTTTATTTAATGTAATGCAGACATGCTGATGTCCCTAAATAAACGGTATAAATTGGATGAAATGAGCCAGCCCTAGATAAACATGTATTTCCCTTATTAAGTAAAAAGATTCAATTCATTAATTTCACTCTGAAATTCACCCTGATTAAGCCAGACACGGCCAAATATTTTATTTTCATGCATTACTCCTCACTTGAAAAGCCTTGATTTTTTCAACGAATTACAGTAAACAAAAGTTAGCTGATTGACCCTATTGAATCAATGAAGAGAGGATATTTTTAAAGTGTTTATGTGTTAAAGCAGAATATGACACGTGTTTCCAATTTTAACAAAACAAGAAAAAGAACACCGGAGAACACTCCTTATTTAACTGCAGTTGAATTTTTGAACATTGAGAAATTATTTTTCCTAGCAACAACAATAAACGCGAAGAGAGAGCTTTTTAGGGGTATCAACTGATTTGTTTTTTTTAAAAGGCCTTTATTTTTGAATGATAATGCCATGTAGCCGATTTCGGCCACAACTACTGCATTTGACGACTTCTAACAGTGCCAAAGAGCGTGGAGGGCACGCTCTTATGTGAGTAGCATAAATTAGGCCGAGAAATTCACAAGCACATAGCACAAATGTCAAGCATAATTGACAATATTCTAAGTTATAGTTGTAGGTGGTCTATGAAAAAGTATGAAAGAGAAAGGAGTTTATGACGCCTCTAGTAAGAAGATGCAGACTACATACCTTGTTAACTTTGAGCGTGTGCGGATGCGGCTCGGCGAGCAGCGCCCGCAGCTCGCGTAGCAGCCGACGCAGCCGCGCGGGGAAGCGGGGGTCGCGCAGGTCACCCTCGCACGTCACCACCACGCCGCACGAGCCGCCGCCCGCCGAGCCTAGCCCATCGCTGTCCGCTGCCATGCTGTGGGACGAACAAATTATTAAGAATTTTTTTGAAAACTACAGGTGATCTTACATGGGACTTATACATAACTGATGAAATATACACGGCAACACATCAAGCTATACATTTCCAGTATGACATTGCGTTGCTTTGTATCAATTTCCCGTACAATGAGAGATCGATAGAGTGATCTACATAAACTAGTTTTGTATAACTTGATTGGTCGTCGTGCGTTTCATAAGGTTCTTCTGCGTAACTCTTCGGGGATGGAGATGGGACTGTAAATTATTTTTAAAACTTTCCTATTTATGTTCATTTATTGCCGGTGGTAAAGGTGAAACGAGATTTGGCGATAGTCAGCCCTGGCGCATATAGACCGTACGCTGAAACTCGCGCGGGTGCACGGTGCCAAAAAGAAAGCGCCAGAAAGTGCTACTCATTCTATTCTTCAAAATAAATACGAGAGAGTGCAACCTGCGCAAGTTTAAGCTTACATCTTTAGTATTTATGGCGCACGTTAGGTACGTTGCGACTACTCACGCGTTTACAAATAACCGCGGTTTCGCTCGCGCGTGTATTCTCACGGGTGTGGGATGACATTAGTCGAATTTATTCGCGAAAAACTACTTATATAAATATGATTAAGAACAGAACAGGCAATTACAGGTTGCAAAGGAGTTTGTCGCACCATATCTAATAGAGCTTAATCTCTAGGAAAAAGATGAATGTTTTGTAAATCATACGCCATTACAGTGGTGCAACATAAAAACGTCAATTTAAAGTGCCAAGCTGTTTCAAATTCGCACGGTATTGCAATACGTACGTTCGTACGTCAAGCCGCAAATTCTAATTGCTGCGTATTGTATCCGAATACTAGGGATTCTGTGCGTCAATTCATACATGCGTCAAGATCAACTGATTAGATTCTGTTGCACTGATATTAGTTAATCTGTCTCATGCTGTATAGGTCGCCTGGTGTTCAGATACTATGATGTACGGCACAATATTCTAAAACGTCTGTTTTAGAATATTGTATAATTAAATTGTATACACAGTTTAATTGGCTGTACCGCAAATGTTTAAAATAAAGTAGTAAGTTAGGTTGGGTAGGTGGTATCATTTTCGAAAACAAATATGCGAGCGTAGCTAAGAGCTTTCCCAGATTTACAAAAAAGTTATCAGGACAAAATTCTGGGCATGGGAAAAAATAATTGACTTCCTTCCTTGAAATCATGCAGTATAATATTTCAAACCGCGGTTCATCAATATTAGTGAAAGATTTGTTGCAGAATATTTGCTTGTGTTTTAATTATAAACGCTACTCAAATCGGAATGTCTAGGCTGGTAAAACTGTTGATTCCTACGCTGAAAAATCACATTTCTGAGAATATCGAACGTTTTAGAATTCCCTCGGCATTCGAATTACAGAGCTGAAATTTCGGACTTTTCCGGACGTATGGCAACCCTAAGTACTATAGACTATTTATACTGCGACACAAGGTTAGTTCGGTGTAAAGCCGGATTAAGATAATAGGGTGTTTTTAGTCATGCGTGAAGTGTCACGCTGAAGAAACCCACGGCACGTGAAAACCGGAAATAATCCAATACATACAAATTCCCTAAAAAAAGTATGCGCTTCCGAAATCAATCATTCATTTTCAGAAATACGAACGCTCAATGACGTGATTTAATTGAGAATTGTTGCAACGAGTTTTGCAGTTTTGGATTAGTAGTAGCTTTTGCTCGCGGCTTCTCCCGCGTGGATTACGGAAAATATCTCACGGAAACGTACTACCGTGATTAAAAGTACCCTATTTGTTAATCTAGGTAAACAATGAGCATTTTCTTTATTCTCTAGCCTATTAGAATTAACAAAAAGAAAAACCTTCCCCAACCCCTTAATGACAAACTTTATTACATACGCAATTATTTGTGTAAAGTTTCAAATAAGATTTTTCATTTAAACTATTGACTGATTTCAGCCCCACAGGGGTGTTAAAAAATCATTTGGGATGCTTTCATTACTTGACTCATACACCAATTTTCGAGTGAATCAAGCCCCGCGGTAAAATCCTCTCCTGTAAAAATGACTATCCCTTTTTAACCCGTTAGGGGTCGAATTTCGAAAAACCCTGATACACGTTATTCTTTATTTTTGTTCTCAAGCATAAATACTGACTTTCGAGTTATTGGAACCGCATGTTAAAATTCTTCCAAACAAACTTTGACACCCCGCAATCACCCCTTTGGGGGTAGTTTACGAAAAATAAAAGTGACAAACTTTATAATTAATTTGTGCCAAGTTTCAAGTAGGTATATTAACTCAAGGAATAAAAAAATTCATACAATCTTTCATCCCCTATTTAACTCCCATAAAGGGTTGAATTACTAAAAATCCTTCCTAAATCCTTGTCTACATTATAAAGAAAACCTCTGTGCAAAACTTCAGCTTTATAGGTCCAAGGGTTTGGGCTGGGCGTTGATGACGGTGACGATGACGATGAGTCCTGACGGACTGACTTCAAGACTATACTACAGTAATGATTTTTTTTTTCCATCACAAACTCAGTTGCAGCTTGCAACCACGGAGTCATATTTTGCCCGGTTGATTGCAACAGATTTGCGTCCTATTAAATGGGACTAAGCTTACAAAATGTGAAGTTGCGACCAAGTAACCCTATTATTTTAAGGGGTGGGTAATTATTTTATTTATTTAAACTTTATGCACAATAGTGATACATAGGCGGACTTAATTATCACATGACTCCTGCAGCAGACTTCTACTGACTAAAAACTACCCATGTTCCTTCTTAGCCCTTTGTATCCGAGGCCGCGGTATCTCTTTCGAACAACCCGCCGCCCCGGTAGGCAGACCAGGTAACCACACAGAGGTAATTTCATAAAAACAAACGCGCAATGTCAGGCGGTACAAAACTTGAAAGCTTGGACTCTGTGGAAATTTACTCTGTGGTGCGTCGTTCGTGTTAATTCCGAGATACGAAGGAAACTTAAGGTGGAAGCTCACATCTGGCCCGCGAAATTCTAATTTTCTTACGTTTTTGGCAATTTGCAGGCCAGTGCTTGGTTGTATGTTTATGAAAATTTGATTTGCGACTGTAAGACGTATGAAGTTACCGAATTATAACCATCAAAATTACTAACTACTAAAGAACGACGACTAAATTACTAAAGAATGACTTTTACATGCAAAAATCAATCTTGACATGAAAATGAACTTGGAGGGTTGTATTGATAATTTTGATGGTTATAATTCGGTAACTTCATACGTCTTACAGTCGCAAATCAAATTTTCATAAACATACAACCAAGCACTGGCCTGCAAATTGCCAAAAACGTAAGAAAATTAGAATTTCGCGGGCCAGATGTGAGCTTCCACCTTAAGCGCATTCATTTTCTGGATTGACTGTATTTTTTTTTTTTTTTTCATAAAAATGTTACAAGAATTGTGCAGTGAAAACTTGCATGACTAAAAATGTAAAACCTAGAAACATAGATAGTATAAACTTTGTATTTGTTCTTTTAACATTGCGTGATTTTCGTGCTTGTTTTTTTTTAATGGTTAAAATAATAAACATGAACATACAAATATGTCATCTCATCAAGATCATGACAAGTCGTAATGATCTTGAAAAAACTATGTCATCATTGTCGTCATCGACGACGATGATGACATAGTTTTTACGATTATCTTCCAATTAAATTCTTAACTAATATCGTGACCGAACAAATTTTTATCATAACCTTGAAATTCAGCACTGGAATTATTGCAAAAAAAAATTAGAAAGGCGCCAAGTTAAAATATCCTCAATATTTTTTATAAAATCAATAAAATAATCGTATCCTAGATTTGTTTCTTACTAAAATAATAATTAAATTAAAACGCTGTTTTAATCAATTAACATTTTAAAAAGAAAGAAAAAAAAGAAGAAAGAAAGAATATACATTATATTATTATATTTAGATTTATAAGCGTTATAATTTAAATAATTGTTAATAACTATTAGTATTAACTGTTTCCCAATTTAACTTTTTGCTTTTATTATGCATAATTTTATGTAGCTGTAAGCCATTACGAAACGTAAATAAAGACACCAGAATATTCGGTAGTTTACATGTAAACATAAAGGTGTGCACGCACTAACGCAGCACGTGCATAGTTGCGTAACAATGCACAGCGTAACTTAACCCGCGCGGGTGTAACGTTGCTACCTAGTACCTACACGTAAATATAACATCGCGCCGTGCGTAACCCGATGCGCGCAAAAGACGCCCGATCCGCGTATTTTATAACGAAAAAGCTACTTTCGAACAAAAAAATGTTTTTTTTTTAATAGTGAGCTCTTTCTTTTACTTATTACTCCATTTTACGTGTAGAATGTAAGAAAAAAACGTGTTGCGGCAACCCGAAATAACATAGAACAAGCCATTCCCATTCCACGTACCTAATACGCCCGTATTAGGTATGTGGAATGGGAACCTTTTAAAGATTCCGAAATTAAATTGACTAAGGAAAAAAAAAATTAAAAAAAAAATTAAAAAAAAAATTGCTCTGCGCAAGAGAGATGGCGGCATTCGCCCCATTGCTGTGGGAACTGTCTATCGTCGTATGGCAGCCAAGATTTGCTGTAAATTTTATGGTGGGACGGTTTCGAAAAAATTTCAGCCCCTGCAGCTAGGTTACGGCTCTAAAGGGGGCTGCGAGGCTGCCGTACACGCTATGTCGACCTACCTAAATTCTGGCAAAGGAGAGGTCATTCTGAAGGTTGACATAAAGAATGCCTTTAACTCTGTAAACAGGGATACCTTGTTGATGGAAACTAAAAAGGAATTACCTCAAATTTATAGTTTTCTTTGGCAATGTTACAGACACCCTTCCAAATTACTTTATCAGGACAATCTTTTGGAATCTGCTGTTGGCTGTCAACAAGGTGACCCCCTCGGGCCAGTGATTTTCAGCTTAGCTATTCACCCAATTGTTCGACAGCTAAATTCCAAATTTAACGTTTGGTACCTTGACGATGGAACTTTGGGAGGCGACGTAGACACTGTTTTAGATGATCTAAATTTCTTAAAAAACGAACTTCATTCCATTGGCCTAGACTTAAATCTTTCGAAATGTGAACTATATGTAGCTGACGATACCAACAGACGACTGACTCTTTCAAAATTTAACACAATAGCTCCAGACATCAAAATTATTGAAAAAAGCTCTCTTCGTCTCCTTGGGTCTCCTGTCCATGAAAATTCTTTTCCTGATTTTATCGAGGAGAAAATTCAAAATTTTAACGATATTTCGGAAAGATTGCTTCAAATTAACATGCATTCGGCCATCACCATTATTCGATACTGCTGTTTCAGCCCTAAATTAACTTATTTCCTTCGTGCTTCCCCTCTATGGAAGCACACACATCTTTTGGACAAAATGGACCAAATCATCAGACACACTTTGTCATCCATTTTAAATGTGGCTTTGGACGACCGAGCTTGGGAACAAGCAACTCTTCCCATTCGTATGGGAGGACTCGGCATCCGCAAAATTTCTAGTATCAGTTTACCGGCATTTATATCCTCGGTTCACGGCACGGAGAAATTAATCAGGAATATCCTGACTTCCACACTGGTTGGTTTTGATGTGCCGTGTTTCTCCGAGGCTATATTTGCTTGGAAAGTCGCTTGCCCGAATACAGAAGAACCCGACCATCCATTTTCCCAGAGACGGTGGGACGAGCCGCTCTGCAGAGTAGTTCAGAATAATCTACTGAACACGTCTGCTACTACTGCTGAGCGTGCGCGCCTGCTGGCTGTGGGTGAATGGGAGTCGGGTCTTTGGCTTCACGCACTGCCATCGTCAAGCATTGGCACTTTATTTGACGACACAACCTTTCGCCTCGCTGCTGCATTACGTCTTGGTGCCGTTTGCTGCTCTCCTCATCGCTGTCAATGTGGTGAAGCTGTCAGCAACCTCGGACACCATGGCCTGTCCTGCAGCCGAAGTGCGGGCCGTTTTGCGCGACATGCGAACATAAACGATATCATCCGACGTGCTCTTGTTACCGTCGGCGTCCCAGCTGTTTTAGAGCCAAATGGCTTGGCACGCGACGATGGCAAAAGACCGGACGGCATGTCCTTGTTTCCTTGGAAGATGGGTAGGCCTTTAGTGTGGGACGCAACTTGCGTCGATACTCTTGCGCCATCACATCTTCCAAGCTCTTCGTGTTGTGCTGGTGCTGCCGCTGCGGCTGCAGAGAACCTCAAGCGGCGTAAATATAGTAACCTTTGTGGAAACTATATTTTCGAGCCGTTTGGGGTTGAAACTCTAGGGCCGTGGGGTCCTAGTGCCCAGAGTCTTTTTAAGGATATTTCCAAACGCCTTGTTGACGCTTCCTCTGACCCAAGGGCTGGCTTTTTCTTTGGCCAGAGGCTAAGTGTTGCCATACAACGCGGCAACGCTGCCAGTCTCTTGGGCACTTTACCTGCTGACAGCGTTGAGGAGGAGTTTTTCGATGCCCTTTTATAGTTAGTTTGTTTTTAGGTTAGTTTAGTTTATATATTTAGTATAGTCTTACTTATATCTCAAAACAATTGTTATCTATATCTAAATATATGTGCTATTATTTACTAAGGAAATATATTTTTGTTTCGATAATGTCTCAAGCAGATAAACAACAACAAAAAAATACAGATTTCCCGTACGTAAAGCAACCAACTACAACTTGCGGTCATTGACCCCAAAAAATATAAGTAAATAATTTTCTTTTTGCTTTATCACATTCAGATAATGTACACATAAACGTCTATAGTTTCTCTACTTCATTTAAATCAACACTGTATTTAAGATCTCACTGTCAAATCTTAGCACTAATTTCCTTGACATAATATTCTATAACAAAACAGCTTCCAGCTTTCCTTCATTGTTGTTATAATACAGGTGTACATCACTCAATCCACCTGACTTAACCCCAAACACCTGTTACTCTTTACACAAATATAGGGGAACTTACTTGTTGACAAATATTATCATGCGCAAGGTGTTATTTTATTTTCCATAACACAAAGGGCTAAGAAGGAACATAGGTGGTTTTTAGTTAGTACAAGTCAACAGTCCCTTCCGCTCCACCTAGAGCGGCAGGAGTCATTAATTAAATTTAATGACCCACAAAAAAAATAAAAAAGGTGTTTCATATTTATTTTCTACTGGCTAAGGCCCGTGATCTACGTCCGCGTGAAAGTATTACAAAATACTACTAAAAGTTTCTATAATAATAATATAATTCAATCATAATTTGAAAGACACGTAGCGCCATCTATTTTCAAAAGGACGTTATTGTTGTTTTGCTCGGGAACAGTACTTTTTACGGGAGGAAAGATATACCCTATGTCCTTTACACCTTACATGCAAAATTTCAGGATGATAAGTTCTGTGGTTTAGAAGTGAAAAGGTAACAAACAGACATCATATTTTAAAGATTTTTTCATTATTTTTTCTATTCTAATGAAACCACACTGTTTATGTACAGAGCAATAATATTTAGAGATTCGTTTAGGCGACGCTTTCTGTACGTAAAAATCGGCATTTTTAACTTGCAAAAAACTGAAGGTTAAAATTATTCTATGAAAATACTACCGGTATTTGATTAGACATTTTGGATTATATATAAGTGGGATATCTGTTTTGTTTAACACTTGCATAATATAATCAATAACCATTCAATAATTATGCAAATCACAAAAAAACATTAACTTTTAATAAGTTTTTGTTTAATTGCAGATTTTTGCAGTAACAAATGTGTTCTCGTGTAACATATGTATAACATCACGCCTATTTTGCCTTGTAAGGTTAAGCAGTAGTGTACAGATCACACGCACATTTGAAAAAACACTTCCGGTGACAATTTATCAAAAAAATATTATTGAACTAGCAGCTTTTAAACCTTTGTCCATGTGAAAATATTATTAAATATATTTTATTTCCCTCTTTGACTCGGATATTTAATTTTTCTTCTAAAATAAAAGTATTTTTATATAAATAACATCAGTTATTTGCCAGTAAAAGTTTCGACAAAATCGGTCCAGCCATTTCGGAGATTAACCGTAAAAGACAACACTTAAAAAAGAAACAAAGCATTGATCAAAAAACTAAATAAGTTTTATAAATAAGGTGTGTTGTTTAATTTTGGCATTTACTGAAACCTGAAATCCTTTTCTTAATTTCCTTTCCGCAGTGGCAACACTATTTTTTCTACACACATTTATAATATAGGAACTTTTTGGACATTAACCTCATCAATCACCTGTGTTTATGTTTTTTTATAAAACAACCATCAACCGTGCCATCAATTATAAAGATTAGTCATCAACAAATATTAATTGATCATGACTTCCTTTCTTACAAAAAACATTTTACATTAACAAGCTACAAATTGTACTAAAGTTATAATCTAGAAATATGTACAGATGCCAGTATATCAAGGTACTACAATCTACAAAATTTTGCCACCTGCCACCTGATCTATAGTAATATTATAAAGGGGAAAGATTTTTTGTTTGTTCATACCGGATATACTTTGAAAGTACTAGACTAATTTTAATAATTTTTACCACAATAAAAAGCTTAATTAAAAGTAACAATGAATGCTATTATTTATTTCCAAAAAATGTTGTTACCTTAACTTACGAGATGCAGCATGATGATGCATTAATGGAAAATGAGCATTAAGATACAGATTATTTAAAAAAGCTAAATTATAATGATTGATAACCAAGCGGCCACAGGAAATATTTAAAGAATATAATTATTTGGTATCCTAGAATTTTCCTCAAGACCAATTTGGACTTATCTACAGTAGTAGTAAAATTGTTATTATTTTTAAACCAATTAAAACTAGTAATCAAGCAGGAATGACATCACACTCTACATCATAGTGTGATAAGAGTTATTATTATATTAATGGGGAATTATTGTGATAGTGTACACTATTATGATTGTGATATGGGCTATTATCCTATATCACTGCAGTTTGGTTTTAATTTCATTCATTCAGAAGTCATGCTTAGAAAATTAGCTGGTTTAATTTTTTCAAGGTCACCTTAACTCAATCAATACTTGAAATATTTAGAAAATTTGGAACGTATTTATTACTTAAGGTGCAAATCAAGTGACCGATTTCTGATTAAACTAATCATGGTATTCATTTAAAAACTTCCACAAAAAATAACAGGTGAAAAAAATATTTCTTGTTAAGAAATATGTAACCACAATAATTAAAAAAAAACTTTGTCTTTACTTTGTCTATCTCTATACCTAATTTTGTGGTGATTTTTTAGGCATCAAAAACCTGTTATTAGAAGAAAATAACTGAACCCCCCCCTCCCTAACTTTATCAAACTTTTGCAAGGTGGAATATTTAACTGCATGCAAAAAAGTAAATATTGACCGACATTTAGCTTGATCTAATAACAGTGCAACCTCACCCTTATTTGTAAAGCACTTGGTTCTATGGTCACAAATTGAGTTAGAGAGAAATTTTAAAAGCACTAAACGGTAATGGCAGATTGACAAGTGACCTTTGCCCAGCACTAGTTTCTAATTGACCAAAAAATTTTTTTTATATAATTTTTAAGAGTTTTGGAGTGGTTTATATATGTATAATTTAATTTATAGGTCATAAAGCTCTTTTGAGTTTTCAATTTAATTTCCAAACAGTATAAACAAATGTGCTTTTGAAATAATAACTTTACCACTCACACATAAGATTCAGTTTGAATTACAACTAAATTAATCTAATTTACACTAATATAAGGTGCTATTTATTTAAATGGTAATTGGGCAACATTGAATTATATTTTTTCAAGTAAATAGTTCAAGCCCTATATTATTACCTGCCTACACTTTCTGGGAAAATTGGTAAATAGGGTTTCATGCATTCTTCGTCTCTGTACTTTAGAATGGGCCACTACAAACTTTTCACAGTATTTATGCCTATGCAAATTTTTGCTTCTTTAATCCTTTTGAAAAATACCTGTTATAGGCCTATCTGAAATTAATGGTTAGAATAGAATTTGTGGTTCAAATAACCAAATACTAAAAAAAAGTATTAATTATTATAAATAAATTTTAGGTATGAGTAATCCCTTCGTTATGAATCCGTGATAGGTTATTTACCTTATCATATAACTTTGATAGGACCAACTTCCTGAAATAATGGATGTGGTTAAATGCAAATCCTCAAATGATGCAACTGAAATTATAAAGATTTTAAAAGTTTTATTATAATGTGGTTTCTAAGTACAGCCAAGTAAAGGATAATGGTTTTTACAATAATTATAGTATTGTTTTTTGTTTACAGACAATTTTTTTAAGTATTTCTGTTCTTAAAGATACAAACAAATATGAGTAAAAAGTAAATGCAAGGTCATTCTGATGAGGTGCAGTGTAGATCATTATTGACTATGTTACAAAGTAATTTCTAAATTAATTTGACAAGTCATAAAGAAAGTTCAGGCGGGGGCATACTCTTTCTGTGAAACATTATTTGGTAAAAATCTGAAATAATGTTTATTTAGGTACTAAGATAGGTAAATTATGTGCCTATTTATAATTATCCCAATTCCTATACACCAGTTTATTATAGTAAATTTAATGAGGAAGGCTGCATATCTCCAGCAATTAATCACTAATCCATCATGTGTTATACAAATAGGTTATGTGTATTGTCTATGGTTCTATCCAGTTGTTAATATGTGAATTTTAGCACTCATTGTGCCTTCAGCAGCTAGGATATCACTCTTGTAGAAGTCTAGAATTACTTTGGAAACTTGTATGTGAAAATGTTTTGTTGTTGAGTGCATTACTGAACTATTAACCTTATAACACATATTTGACAGATTGTACTATTTGCAAACATTACAGGTAATAGGATGAACGTAACACCTAATGTTACAGAAGTTTGGTAACACCTACGGCTGAATATCCTGCGTGGAACAACCCACTCGGCGTGCGTGCTAGCACGACTACGTATCGAAAACACGGCGGCATGTTACACAACTTTACAAAACCTAATACAATGCAAACTTTTTGGCCTGTAATTGCCGCTTTCAGGCGGGCGCCGCGCGGGGCACGTCTTTGCCGGCCGACCGACGTCCTGTCAGCCACAAATGTGTCCATTTTGTAATGAACATCGCACAACCCAACACCCCACGGAATGTAAATAAACTAAAAAATACACTCACCTCTCATACAATGTCACATTCCGCTCAATTCCACACAATTTCTATTCCCTTGTGTCCCAAATCATGATGGAAATTCAAGCGCAACATTACCGTCCGGCTCGGACGCAAAGCAATATCGGTCCTATGGTCAGTGTCCACTCTACACCAAAAACATATGACACACCACTACTGTCCCGCTTCTGGTGCACCCGGGAATCCGTCCGGGGTTTATTTTCGCTTTTTCACAGACGATCACACGACTAGAATCACTACAATTGCATCACGAATCGAATCCACTGAATTATATTCCAGTGACGCAAAGCTCATATATCGTGAAGAGCAGCAGCCATTTTGAAATGTACGGGGAGTACAGTCACAGCATGGAACATTCGTAAATTACAGCCGCTCCTGTCTCTTGCTACACTCTAATACTAGAGCGATAGTTGAAAAACTTTATGCAGTATCCATTTTAACACTTTAGGTCACAGAACTTCACTCCATTTTCTTATTGAAACTATCCAAAACAACCTAAGCGACATCCGATAATTCCAGCTTACCCCATTTGCATGACACACATAAAATAGCAAAAAAACACTAAAAACACTTAAAAACGTACATAAAACGTGTCGCGCCGAATTATGAGAAGTTAAAGCATCGCATCAATATAACAGTCCATTAGAAAAATCGCTAAAAAGATTGGTATATAATTTACAAATAGTTAATTCGGTACGAACAATAACAACGGCCGCCATTTGCAATTTTCAACTTGACATGCGCACTGACTCGCAGTAGACAAACATACGTGACGTAGCTTTAGACAAGCGTATGTTTTTCACATTTTTTTCTAATCATTATTGATGAAAAAATATGCATTTAATTGTGGGGACGTTAAATAATTCATGAGTGATTTCGAAGCTCTCAAAGCATCATTTTGGTGTGTAAATTATGTTATTGTGCTGATTATCTTTGAATTTTCTGCGCTGTTTCAAAGTCATGTCATCAGCCTTTCATGCTCCACTGAAGGCTATCTTTGATTGGTTGATGGTGTTATCTCCATGTTTTTATAATAATACACAGCACGCTGATTGGCTGCCGCCATGAAAAATGATGAAATGAATCACTTCCTGTTAGGCACATTATTTTTTAATTTTCAAATGGGACTTAATAATTTTTAATGCGTAACTTACAACTTTTATGCACTACTCATCAATACTCTGCTAAACTTAGTATTTTTCCACCCATTTTTTTATGTAATAAAATTAAATTTTATTCTAGTACGACTTGGAAGACCCGCGTGACCAAAGAGGAAAAGCAGCCATACATACTCGACTTGCTTAGTTGCTCTTTGCCAAACCAAATGCAAAACTTTTCTAATAAATCCATTTCTGAATAATTATGTGTGAGCGTCTCCATGTTGCAGTTCATGGGGCCGAGTCACTACCTTGCAGGCCATCATCTAACTGCGTGACAGTTCATTGTGTGATGCAGGAATGAAAAGGTTCGCGAATTTAGTTAGATTGCATCCATACTATTACTCCAAGCAGAATACCCGATGTATTGTGCTCGCAAAAGAGGCCACCCTCCTTCGAAAGTTCAGTACCACCGTCTTCGAAACCAGTTTTGGTTGGTCGTATCCGAGATTCCCAGTTGCGAGAGCGAACGTAGGAAGGACGTGATAATTAGTTTTTCGTGATTTGAAAGATTAAAAAAAGTGTTCTTAAAACCAAAAACTTTTTATTCAGATCTAAATCTCGACATACAAATAAGTAAAAGCCTTTGAAACTTCATTTTCTGTATCCTACTCTATGGGAAATCTTTCAAAGACTCTTTTGGCACTGCTTGAAATAATCCTTTTCTAGCCATTTCGTCCGCCCAATCTTCAAAACACCCTCTCCTGAAAAAAAGTTTCGTTTTAAAAAAACTATTGAAAAAGTACTAACTCATTTAGTAAGAAGTTGTCGACTGAATGGTTGCTCAAAATAAAATGTCAACCATTTCAATAAAATTATTTGTGCGAACCTAGCAACCCTGTCAATCCCGTAAAGAAAAAAAATGTAAATGAATGAGAAGATTGAAGAATAGAAACGATCAGTAAAAGTGATGCCTATTATTTTGTTTGAAGTAAAAAAAAATTAAAATATTCTTCTAAAATAATTGTTGACATGTGTAAATGGTGACCCAATTAAATGCCTACTTTAGATACCGAAGTAAAATATCTATTTTTCGTCAAAAAACAAACAAAACTGGCAGTGTTTTGTTGACTTAGTCACAAACTGACGACCAGTCCATGAATGTAAGTATTCTTACAATGGTTTTTGCTATATTTATTGAAATAACGAAATATTATTAATGAGCCCATAATGTAAAGTATCCTGTTCTACATTAGTAGCTTCATAGAAATCATATGTTAAGGTGATAATCATCACCATAACTTTCTCAAGACATAAAACTTTACAATTTCGCATAATGTATTATGGTCTATTCATTATTTTACCCCGATTTCATGTGTTTAGTTGACATTTTGACATGCTCATTTTGCTGAACACAAGACTGAAACAGACCAAAAACCACCATAGAAAAATGGTGAATCTTAGACCTGTACTTCCAAAGATTTTTTAGAAAAGAATTGCTTTTTTTAACACTGACAGCATGTTATATGAGAAAAAATAATCATGACCACTATTCTATGTGAGTACTTATTGAAAAAGTTCTTCAGATAAGAAATCTATGAAAGATTCACTTTTATAAAAAACCAAAATTTTAGATTTTTAATAGTATAAAGCTGACCACAAGAAGGCATTAAATCCGCCTATGTTCCACTCTTGTACATGAAATTTAAATAAATAAATAAATAGGAATATTAACTCATTCAACAGATTTGTTATTATTTAATAATAAATACTTAGTGAATCATACAACTATCAATGCAGGAGGAAGTAAAAAAACTGATAGAAATCAGTTCTATTAATTATATTTGATCATTTTTATTATGAATGACAGACTATAATACAAGAGTATGCAAAAAATTTGCATCCAAAAAACTATGATTACACTTGCAAAGTATTGGAAAAGTAGTCGATTTTATTCATTGTTACAAGAGAGACAGTCATGCCCAGGGGTACCATGTTACCCAGTACCTGGGAGGTCCGATAGTCACTCCGTATAAAATACCTATATCAGCATACTTATACTGTAAGACAAGCCAAAAAGAGTTTGGAAAAGGCTAGGCAGATGATTTGTTGTTATAAGGTAATAGAAAAGTGAAATAGATTGGGTGATATGTAAGAAATAGGATCATGTGCGTGGTTGACCGAAAACATACATGAGAGATAGAAGAAAATAATGAATCGGGGATTGGACAAAAAAAAGTAATTAGTCCATCAGATAGATTTCCAAAAAATATTGAACACATGTTTTCTTTTTTCACATAAACAAAATGAAGGAAATACGGTGCTTCGAAAACATGTGAACTCCTCGAAAACGTCACATGTCAGTACATTTTTTACCTTCAAATGATGTCACAACCCTCTACTCATGATCTGACGCGTTATATCTTCATAGATCAGAAATATATTTCTTTCTTTAAAACAGTTACTAACATGTGTGGTATGACTACAATTTCTATTCTTTTATAGCTCTTTTTTCTAATAGGATATTTTGCTAAAGTGTTCCTTTTCTAATAAAATGTTACGATACGGGGCAAAACTTTCTATTTGTATCAAATCTCTAAAGTCATGTACCAGTAAATAAATATGGGTAAAGATAACCACATCATTTTCCAACTTATTTCGAGGCAGCAATACTTAGTCGTGTTACCGAGAGTTGTTGTTGTAAAAAAAACACATTCTTACTTATAATATTCGACGTAGGCCGCTTTTCTCTGCACCCCCATCAAAAAGACGGCCGCACCGGCCACTATAGATAGTAAGATCGCCTGGCCCAGCTTGCGTTTGGTCTGCGCCCAATGCAGGCCGCGCATGATTGGCTTGCTGCGACAGGGCGGGAGATCCGGGGGCGGCGGGCATATCTGGGGGCAGGGTGGGTGGGGGGGCGGGGGACACGGTGGGCACGGAGGTAACTCGCAGGCCATAGTGCTGGAAAAGTGGGAGTTAGCTGTGAACGTCTCTTGCTGTGGGACTATTTGCTAGCTTCTTCCCGTCGGGGCTGCGGGTTGCTCGAAAGAGATACCGCGGCCTCGGCACAAAGGACTAAGAAGAAACATGGGTGGTTTTTAGTCAGGAGAAATCATTTGACGAATTCTCACACCTCAAAAAAATAATATTGGTCTTCCTTCTTCCAAACCTCTAACTTGTGCGATCTCTGACATATCCCTGCAAATACAGATCAGATCGTCACACTACCTTCACCGCGATCAACGTCGACAACGATGTTCTTCTATAATAGAATTTTAATCTACATCTTTTCCTTTCTTCAGATCCTATCATTATAAATGAAAAATGGCTCAAAGCTCCCACGGAGGCAGTCACAGACGGAGCAGAGATCACGATGGAGGAGGTATGCGATACACAAACACGGACTGGGAGGCCAAAGAGGCTCTTTACCAACGAGAACTCGACGAAGCCAGAGCTAGGGCCACGCAGATGGAGAAGACCATGCGATGGTGGTCAGACTGCACGGCGAACTGGCGCGAAAAGTGGAGCAAAGTCCGCAACGAACGAAACAAGGCGAGAGAAGAGTCAAAACAACTGAAGAACAAAGTTGATACAATTTCCAAGGAGCTGTCCGCCTCCAAAACAGAAAAAAACGACCTCGAACAACAGCTCATCGAACTGAAAAGAGACAACGAAAAGCTTTTAAGTATAGGAGAGAGCAGGATACTAGCAGGCGATCTCACGACTGAAGACGGAGTAGAGTTGAGGCGGAAGAATGTAGGATACTTGTCCCCGAATGAACCTTCCATGCGGCAGAGAGCCTCCTTAGACTCGCACAAATTCTCTAACGTAGACAATGTCCTCGCCAATAAATTAGCCGAATTGAGGATGCGACTAGACGAAACTTGTAAGACCCTACAAAGCGAGAAGGACGAGAAAGCATTCCTCCAATCCAAAATCGAGAATTTAACCGCGGAACTACACAACATTAAACTGGAAGTAACTCACAACGACAGAACCTTAGGGTCCACAGATTCCAGCCATAGCGAAGTTGAAAGGCTTCAAAACGAGCTGCAAGACGAAATAGCAGCCAAACAAGTCTTAGAAGAAAGAATCGCCGAACTAAAAATGGAGATTGAGAGGCTCAAATCAGAAAACACAATCCAGTGGAGCAAGCGAGAATTGCTAGAAACTGAAAATATAGCAATACTAAGAGAAAACAAGAAGTTGTATAGCCAAGTGTGCGAACTAAGAGAACAGATACACAAATTAAACCGAATATCTGACGGCAGCGCTTATTTCAGCGATCACAACAGATTAGACTCAAATATACTTTACGTTAGAAGGACTAGCGCAAGTCCAAGGTCCCACGAATCAAGTAATGGGTCTTCCGAAGCCAATTTGCATTTTGACGCCAAAACGAATACTTCCGGCGAAGACGACGAATTAGCGATAGTAGAACGAAATGATAATTGTTAAATAAATTACCTTTTTCGGCTTTTTACGTGATCTTTGAGTTGCAAAAGCGCACGTCTAACGAATTTCTGTCAAATTTGAATTAAGAAGAAATAGTTTGTGGTATACGTAATTTTATTCTTCTTCGAATTTAGAGCTCGAGGTAGGTGAAAGAGGTTTGTTTGTGGTTCACGAATGCGAGTGGAAATGTAGAATTGTATTTTCTAATTATATGAACTTGGAGTAGCGATCTCACTAACTCACGTAGGTTTCGCAATCATCTTGAATCCTTTGCAAGAAGAATCCACAGCAGCTATTATTACAGGGAAAACGTTTTCTTGACGAAAGCTAGCAAGCAAAGAAGACTTTATGATACTCTAATGATTTTTGATATCGGCAAAAATAGCGTTGGTTTCTGTATTTGAAAGCAGCTGCAATAGCAACTGGTCACACAGTAGATCTATAAAATAGTAAATCTTAATGAAACCAATCCGATCATTAATAAAAAGAGATTCAGCAGAATTATTTATGATTACGACAAGCGTTAAAATCGCTATGTTATACGGAAATATACAAACAGAATTAAATGTTCCAACAGCTGGGAAACACGTCCCCTATTTTGTGAAAGGTAGCCACACGGGCTCGTGAAAATTATTCAAAAAACATTGAAAATAATTGAATGCATTTAAAATCATTCCATTGCGTTTTCAGCGTTGAATGTTCGACACATCATCATCATAATTTAAATACGTAGGTAATAAAAATAATATAAAAATGAATATAGGCAGGTATGGTCGAAAATATTTTTTTTTGCGAAATGCTAAATTAAACGACGTAGGTAAGGGTTATCGAGAACGGAAACTAGTTTTTGAATCCACTTTATATATTGCGTCCTGGTCAAAAGTGTAAGTAGGTAATTGAACTAAGTAAGATCTATTAAATAAAATCAACATTAAAAAACAAAGTCTCCGCCGCGTCTGTCTGTCTGTATTGAACTTTAAAACTACTTCAACGATTTACGTGCTGTTTTCATCAACAGATACAGTGGTTCTCGAGGAAGGTTTTAGTAAGTATATAATTTGTTGAGTTGACATCCACGCATAGTGGATTACCTAATTGTTGCCCACTGATACCATGTTTACGAATAACAAAGATTGGACAAGGTCAAATCAAATTTGCTAGCGAAACTGCAGACGTGATGAGGATATTGTCATCCTGGTTGGTCTCGTGGCCGCCATCGTTTATGTTTCCAACTTTATACCTCCACGTGGTCCTCAGGTACGAAGTTAGGGGAAGGCAACAGGGTAGGCCGCGAAATTCTTGGTACGTTTTTTGCAATATGCAGGTTGTTGTCTAGTTGTATGTTGACCAAATAATTCAAATTGCTGACGTTGCTCAAAAATTCCCCTGAAGCCTTGAGACAAACGTCGGCGAAGCAGACCGAGGAGATGATGGCGGGACGCCTTTTTTTTGGGGTGTAGGAAAATCATCAAATAACCTCGCTCTAGGCAGAGCGGAAAGGAGTGTCAGACTTTTACTGACTAATAACCACCAATGTTCCTTCTTAGCCCTTTGTGTCGAGACCGCAGTATCTCTTTCGAACAACCCGCAGCGCCAACCACCATGGACCATTTCCATCTTATGATTGAATGTCTACAACTATCCCAGCGTAACCACCACCTTTACTTTTCACCGTAAAAATTACTCTTTTATGTGAGGAATAGAATCAAACAAATATACATAAGCGTTAGTGGTTGTTGATCATTGTGATAGTCTAGTTTTACAATCTAAGACGACTTTACATAATTTACACCCCGGTTACGTGACTATATCAGAATGAAAAGCTCAATGATGTACATATTTTTTTTTCTGTTTTGTAGCGTGCTGTTGCAATAATTCAAAATATTTACGTATAATTATTCTGTCTCTTAAAATATTTTCGTAATTTACATTCTAACAATACTTTAATTTAAATAACAATTTTAATATAATAACAATGCTTATTTTTTGGCCTAATCCGCAACGTATTTTTGTATATTTTCTTTAAGTTATTTATTTGCTTTACTTGCCCGTAAGATCAACTTTATATTTTTGAATTTAAAATTATTATGTGAATTATTTTTCAAGATATTGTAAGCAGTGTTTTGAGGGAGTGACTATACTAAACGATTCGGAATCGGCCTGAGCGGGTCAGAAAATTCGTCGAGTTTCGAAACGAAACTGAAAACGACGCGTTTTGGTTTAGACGACGCCGACACATCGCGTCGGTCTATTCACTATTATTGCTAGGATATTTATAAATCTCTGTCAATTACTGGTCGTCTTCTACCTATTCCACGTCGTTAGGTGTGCTCATTCCCGTATATTTTTTTATTTTTTTATTGAAACCCTTGTATTTGCATTGGCCTAAGAAATGAAGTTCAAAAAAAGTGTCCTACGATGAAAACGATATTAAATTGTATAGTAAATATTATAATGTACCTAATTATTAGATAATTATCAATAAAGAAATGTCGTGTATAACAATATGCTTTCTGTTTACTTGTATTCTCACCATTCCTGGTCCTGGTTCCTGGTCTTGTGGATTTTTGATATCGTATCACCCAGTGTTAGTAGAGGTCAGATCCTTTTTTTTTAGTGATGGGAAATCATCAAATGGTTCCTCTCGCTCTGGGGCCGACACTTACCGGGGCTGCGGGTTGTTTGAAAGAGATACCGCAGCCTCGGAACAAAGGGCAAGGAAGGAACATATTGTGTGGTTTTTAGTCGCTCTGCCCAGAGCGGTAGGAGTCGTCTGATGATTTCCCACCAACCAAAAAAAAATGTTTTGAAAATAGTATTATCAGTAACAGGCCAGGTATAATGGAACCCACTCAACCATGGCCCATTCACCGAAGGTAAACACGTTTCTTCTATTATTTACGTTTATTCTATTCTACACGTATCTTCGGCCACCTTCGTAATTCCGAGGGTAGCCGAAGATCCACTACTTTTAGAAGTACCCTCAGATGTTGCAAAAGTAAAAATACAATAATAATTTATTTAGAAATGTTTATTAATTAAACTTAATCCTATGTAAGAAAGTACCCTGTTTTGCACTTAAATACAATTTAAATGAAAAAAAAAAACACTTAATTATTATCACAGAAAACAAAGTAATAATGAAAAAATTGCAATTTTAGAAAAATGATAATTATGAGGTTAGAGCTTTATTTACCGATACAAAAATATTGGTTAACTAATTACAGTAGGTATAGCAGTAAGGAAATATCTTTTAGCGCATAGAAAGTAGAAACTAACGTCAAGCGCGTTTTTTCACGTAAACAAATAACCCTCCTTTTGGGCTTCGCCGCAGTCGGGTAAAAATGAAGACTATACAGTACTTCTAAAACTCGTGTGACGTCACATTTTAGTACATTTTTACTGGAATGTGACGTCACAAGCCCCCACTCATGATTTAAGACACGTGTTACTTTCGTCAATTTTCACCCGACTGCGGCGAAGCCCAAAAGGAGGGTTATGTGTTTGGCGTGTATGTATGTATGCATGTCCGTTTCTTTGTTCCCTCATAACTCGTAAACGGATGAAATAAAAAATAGTAATTAAAAAACTAAAAAACCCGACTGAAAAATTTGAATATTAAATTATGAAATGAAAATAGAATGGACTCCGCCTGCTTCCAAGTTTTGTTTAATTTAAAGTATGCATGTTTTTTTCCTTTTCAGTTTTTTCAGTCGGGTTTTTTTAGTTTTTTAACTTCTTTTTTTAATAATTTGATAGAACAAAAAACACGTATCCAATATTTTAATCTAACTGACAGACTAAACAGGATCACATTTTTTTTAATCAGGAAACATCCCTGTAATTTTTTGCGACCGTTTCATTGACGCGATAAGGTCACGAACTCGCGCGAACTGCGAGATACACGTACTGACTGAACGGTGAACCCACAGCCACAGATTCAGCTCACAAGTTCGAGCGAATCCGCTGGAATAAGCGCGTGTACGCGCGGTTTTTAAAACTATAAAAGGTGGCGAGGGTGTAAGCTCTAAATTAAATTATTACCAGCGCCTTTTAACTAATAAATGTCTAAATTATAAACATTATTATGATGCAGAATGTATGATATAAAATTATGTCATATGTAACTACTAAAAACTAGCCTTAAAAATACTTACGAAAGTTCTTGAGATAACGTTTACTTAGAATTGTTACTTTTTAATGTTAGGCTTGTATATGCCACACATTAACTTACCTAATTTCAGTTGCTGATGTTGATAATAATAACTTAAGTACTAGAACTTCATTCGTTTGGCAATTATCTTTTACAAAATTCTGCCATTAGTGTTAAATGAAAGACTAAGGATAGTTCGAGGTAAACTTTTTCATAGTAACATATATTTTTACTCTTAAATCTATAACTTTGTTTTACTTTACATTATGCTGAAATTCTGGAGCATATAGGAATATGTTTGATCTCCTCCGATGTCATTGAAAAAATAATTTTATAGTCTTTCCCGTCGACGGAAGTTTCTGCCAAATACTGCACGGAATAAATAATGTAGTTAATAATCGTACCTATGTATAGACTGGCAGTGTTGGTATTTTTGACCGTACGGTTAAAACCTAAGTAATTTAGCATCAAGTCCGCCACACTTTTCCCAAACCACTGCACCTCCTGTGCGCCAGAATCAACAGTGGCGACCACCAGAAAACCGCCGAGACAATGAAGCTCGAAGAAGTCCCAGAGAAACAATTTAACTGTAAATCCCACAACGACATGAATCAGAAAAGAATAGCGTTCTAATAGTTTAATCTTCCAGTTGTTGTGGTTTCTGCCTATCTCCATGATAAAAGAGCGTGAGTGATTACTACTTCAATTAGTATCAGCATCAAAATTAGCCACAGGAAGCATACCCATCCTCTTAAACCTCGACTTCAATATCGTCTTCTTCAAATCCCTTTTATGTGTGTCCGGAACTTCTTCATCAGATAACTCAGCTGCAGAGGTCGAAGGCTGTGCCAGTTTGTTAATAACTTGCATTTGGCAAGGCTGACCTTCTCTTAGAGCATCTAGGGCTTCAAACTCCAGGTCAGTTATAGCATCTTGGTTGTTTCCTTGATCGAATCTGCTGATATCCAGGTCCTCATCACTTAGACCGTCTAGCGTTCCGATGATTGAATCACTGTCTTCTGAAGGGTCTTCTGAACGTCTACGTTTTTTGCCCCTGTTGTCGTTGGTTTTCGTTGATTTGCTCGTGGAAGGACTGTCGACTGCATTATCGCCTTTTGATGTTTGGTCTGATCTGTGGAGTAGGCTGTTTTAGAGTAAATTATAAATATTTTATGGGTATAGAAATCTAAATTATAGAAAAACACCGATCCAAAAGTGCTGTCGATACTTTTAAAAATGCTTTCAGGATGTTGTTTTGACTGCCCCGTTTCTGTGGCGCCTCAATAATGTTTGCTGAGACCTACGCACACAGATGGCTTTCATGTCAAAATACGCAAAAACGAGATCGTACTCTGCACAGCAATGAAGCCGTTTTTTTGCGTATATTGAGTTCAGTCGAAAAAATGTGCTATAAAGTACTCAATGTATACTACTTCTTCTTTAATTTTTATTATATTTGTTGAGCCAGAACTTTGATACTTCCATTGCGTCATCGCTGGTAGCACCAAGGTCACTTCGGCTGCATGTTTTTAGAGGGCAGGATAAAAGTGGAGCCTAATTTATGTCGCAGCTCCACGCGGGATGTACACTAGTTATCGCGGCCTTGACATAGAGGGCTAAGAAGGAACATGAGTGGTTTTTAGTCAGTAGAAGTCTGACACTCCCTTTCGTTTTGCCCAAGAGCGGGAGGGGTTATTCGATGATTTTCCACCCGCAAAAAAAAAAAACTCCACGCTCACACTTCGCTGCTATTTCATTACGGGAGCCTCACTCAATGAAGCTTGAGTTACATCTTCCCACTTTAATCCAGAGACGGTTCAAAGACTGTTGGACCATGAAAAGTCCTAGACCTTAGACCTCTCAGGAAGCCGCTCGAATCATCCTTACCTAACCTATTCGTTCCCCCTGCTAAAAATCTCCCACCTCTGGCCGACTTGGAAGTCTTTACACTGACTCTGGACTCAGGTTTGTTGCAGCAAGGAAAACCTGCTGAGGTGGAGATGTATAAATGACTCTGCACTGTAGTTTAAATGTGGTGCTGTTCCTCAAACAATTGGGCACTTAATATCGTGTCCTGAATGTCTTGTTGGTTGTTCACTACAGGAACTGTTTGACGATAAGGAAAACGCCAAACTAGTATATAGTTCAATTCTGGGCCGACATCATTTAGATTGCAATCGACACGCTAAGAGAAAGATGCTTGAAGATTGAAAACTTATAACAATACATACTTCTTATCGGCGACTGGAATCAGATGCCTTATAGGTTGCACTTGAGCTTTCATAGCTCTGGCCTTGAGGTTCTTAACGGCATCCAACTCCTCATTACCTGGAAAATATTGAGTGGTGAACAAAATTGTAGAAATAGGCAGTATCTAGAAACTATGCTTCTGTGTGCAGTCTTATAAAATCATCATCATCATCAAATCAAATCAAAATCATTTATTTCAAGTTGGCCAGTTACAGGCTATTTTGAATAGTCGAACAAATACTAAATTTTAATAAGCTAATAAATTAAGCTACAGTCCCACTCACAAGGCATAATAACTGTCAGTGTACTGTAGTTGCCGATTCCAAAGCGTTGGTCTCATGAGAAGAATGGCAAGAAACTTCTTGGACACTCTTTTAAATCATAATATTGTTACAAAACTTTGGTTACATCATTCATATCGAGATTGGTATATTATCATGTGAGAACGATGTAGCAAGTTGTGCACGATAAGTGTCGACAGTAAAGCCAAAACGACGATTTAAAAATAGTATAATAATTCAAACAAGCCGTGGCAGCTAAGAGGTGACCTGTCACAACTGACAGCACCCGTTCACGAGCATGACGCATGGATCAGCACCATTCCACTCAACCATTTTAAAGGGAACGAAATCATCATCATCAATAGCCTATAAATGTTCCCACTGCTGGGACACAGGCCTCCTCTTTTTGAGAGGGAATGGGCTATAATCTGCCACGCGTGCCCAGTGCGGATTGGTAGATGTCACATGTCTTCGAATTTTTTGGTTCTTAGACATTTCCTCACGATGTGTTCCTTCACCGTTTTTAGAGCAGCGGTGACGAAATAAATTACAAAGTAATGTTCCTGCCTGGGTTCGAACTCACGACCTACTGTTCGTAAGTCGGAGCCGCCTCCACTGGGCCACCGCTGCTCTCTCTATAAAATTATAACACATAGATAATAAAAAAGTGCGAAAAAAAAATACTTTAGGAAGTCGTTGGCTTTTTTTTGGTTTATTGCGTTTTTTTTTTAAATATTATATCAGCTAATATCATCTGCCCAACCTTTTCCCAACTGTGTTTGGGTCGGCTTCCAGTCTAACCAGATACAGCTGAACACAGTACGTATGTTACATGAAGTGTTTGTCTATCTGACCGCCACAAACCAATTGGTACTGGGTAATGCGATACTCCTTGGTAAGACTGGTTGTCTGACTTTCGGGGTACTGACTACCTGTAAGAACTGTCAAAGATCTACATATGACACAGCGGGACCAACGGCTTAACGTGCTTTCCAAGGTACAAAGGAAACTCGGTATTTAACGGATGGTCACATTGGTCACCCATAACACAATCAAAAACCCCCTTAAAACATACAAATATAACCAAGCTTCACTATTTTTCTAATATTATTAAGTACTAGCGGACGTCACGCGATTTCACCCGCGTAGTTCCCGTTCCCGGAGGAATACAGGGATAAAAAGTACCCTATGTCACCCGGGGATAGTGTAACTTCACAACGGTGAAAGAGTTTTTCAAATCGGTCCAGTAGTTTCGGAGCCTATTCGTTACAAACAAACAAATCTTTCCTTTTTATAATATTAGTGTAGATGAACTCTTACCGCTTTCTTTGTCGTCTTCATCAATGATCCCGTTGATGATCTTCTTGAGCGAAGAGTCAAGTTGACTGGCGAAGGTGGCGTCCAAATAGCTCAGGTTCCGGTCATCACGAGGAACACCTGAAGGAATAGCTTATTCAGCACTTGCCTTGCCTTTCCCTATCTGACTCTATATTACTGGGTAATACATAATAATAATCATTTTAGTATCAGGTAACTATGGCCCCTTGATAAAATACAAACTAATACATATTTTAAACCATATAGCTAAAACTATACATGTTAAGCGTTGTTGGCGTCGTGTTAAATAAATAATAGTACATTGTAATACAAGGGCCTAAAATGACCCATTATATACGAGGTAGTTTTACTACCGAGCTTTAGCGAGGTAGTAAATAGGAACCGAGTTGTAATGGGATTTTAGCGCCGTGTGTTACACCGTACTTTTCACTACGATTGCGAGAAAATAAAATAACCATGTTCAATATGAAAGTTTATTTTTTATTAAAAATTAAATGTACAATTTGTACAGTTGTTCACAAATGATATGTTTTTTCCCGGCAACTTAATTTCAGTCCTCTGTGAAGACGAACATTGTGTAATCTGTGGGGTAAACGTAGGAGATACAAAACGTTGTTCAAGGTTTGAGGGTCCCTCGTTCGAATTTTCTGAATACACAATCAGCTGAGTTGACTCATCCTTTGATGTCGATGGTTGTGGCCTAGTTGGGAGAACATTGATGCGTTCTGTGATACGCTGGGTGATACCAATTTGTTTTATACTTGAAGCTAAATGCATCACGCACTGCGCAGGTCGCGGCAGACGGGGGAGAGCACGTCGAGATTTACTTTTTCCCCTAGGGCAATAAATGCAATTTTACGCCCGCTCTGGTACGCTATTATGACGGTCTTTTTGAGCAAGAGGAGTGAAAAATATTTTAAATATCTTATCCTATGTCGCGTAACCGTCCTTTGATACGTCGATAACGACACCTATCGGCCAAAAATCCTCTTTAAAGCAAGTCTGCAGATGATGGGTTGAATCTCGTACCGCGAATGACTTAAAGTTATTGTTGTGGCGTGATTCCAACCTATCGACCCTCAGAGACCACATTCATCACAGTCATTATGATACCATTCCCTAGATAAGGCTGGTTGCCATCACTGTCAGACTATCGGGTTACATTTATAGCGACTGTCAAATACAGTCGTATGATAGCCGATTGGCTATTTGACTGCTGTAAAAAAAATCACGAAAATGTTATGTTATTTCAAAGAAGTAACAGAAATAACACGATGTGTGAAAAAAGTAATAAAATCGATCAACAAATAGCTTAGTTTCAGCTGATTTAAATGACGAGCTAGACAGAGACAGCGCTACAAAAATGTGACGGCATATTTCATACCGCCATAGTTACGTAGTACAAATGGCCGTTTCGCGCGACAAGGATAGAAAGTGACCCCACCAAAAACTTCTAAAGCATGTAACTACTCCATTTTTTTATCGATTTTATTACTTTTTTCACACAATATCATGTTATTTCTGTTACTTCTTTGAAATAACGTAATATTTTCGTGAAATTTTAACAGTGGGCAGATAGCCAATTAACCAACTTCGACCATAAATTGGTTTTCAGTATGACACCATGCACCACCAGAAACTGATCTGTCAAAGTTACATTAAACCTTCGCTACCCGTACACTTTGTAGTTTTGTACATACCAGGGATGTGCTCTTTAGCCGTTTTGTACCGCACGGTGAGGTTCCTTACTTCTCTGATGATATCCAGTTCCGTGTTCTGCCTGTAGAATACTCCTTTGGGGCGAACTCCTATTTTATTTGTAGTATCATAGCCTGGTGACGAAAGAGTTCAGATATTAGTTTACCTATTTAAAAGTCTCAAGATATTAATGTTATGCGACCCTATTACCATTAAACGGGCACAAATCCAGCCTGCGTGGGTGTTGCTGTCGGAAGTACCTTGAAACTTCATTCAAATTCAAATTCAAATTCTTTATTGCTAACTATGTGTACATAAATAAAGTTCTTAACAGAGGATATCAGTTCTTAGAACATAGTGGCCCTGTTAGGGCATTGCAATTTCATCATGCATGTGTGCTTATAATTGTAACAGTAACAGTTGGACATGCATTATTTACATTCAATAACATCATTAATTAAAAGAAAAAAGTTATAAATATTAAATTTTGTATAGGACATCGTTTTAATTACATTATATAATTTTATCATTTACATCATATTAATTATAAATTATTAAAGTCATGCCTAAATAAAAATACACATGTCATGAGTTACCTGATTTAAAAATTATCATTATTCATTAATTCAATTATGTCACAGTATTGTAATAATTTAATATTTATTATCATAATCCTTTAAAAATATTTTACTGAATTATATTCACTTTAGTGATAGGTACTTTATTGCACAAAATTATTTTTCCTCAAGAAATTCTGCTATTGAGTAATAGGCCTTTTTAATTAAGAAAATTTTCAGCATTCTTTTAAAAATAATAATTGAATTTATAATCTTAATGTCCATAGGTAGCTTGTTATAAATCTTTGTGCTCATACAGAAAACACTATTACTGTACGCTCTAGTGTGGGACGCTTTATCTCTTAAGGTATGTTTAAGTCTTCTGCTTTTTAACGTATCATAGCTTGTAATGTTTGATTTAACTAAAATTGAGGCCAGGTAGATAAATAGAGCAGGGAGTGTTAAAATCTTGAGATTTACGAAATGTGGTTTACATGAATCCGTTTGGCGTAACCCACATATAGACCTAATACACTTTTTTTGGGCTTTGAACGCAATTTCTTTATCAGTCGAGTTTCCCCAATATAGCAACCCATACGACAGAGTGGATCCCACATACGCATGGTAAGCAGTAAGAAGCGCGGTCTGGTTGGATACTTTTTTAAGCATGTATAGAGCGTAGAAAATTGATTCAATTTGGTACATACACTATTTACATGTGTTTTCCATGACATATTCGAATCTATATGGATTCCTAAAAATTTTGCATTTGCAACTTCAGCTACTGTTTCATTATTGTATGCAATAGTTAAAGGAGTAGATGTCGCGTTTTTATTTTTAAAGTTCATGTAATGTGTTTTTGTGAGATTAATTTGTAAATTATTTATTTGAAGCCAATTTATTAATTTAGATAAGGAATCATTTATTTCTTGTTCATGATTTTTGTTTTTATTATTTGTGAAAAGAACCGTACTGTCATCTGCAAATAAAACCATAGGTTGCTGAATAGCATTAGGTAAATCGTTTATGTAAATGAGAAACAGTAGTGGTCCCAGTATTGACCCTTGAGGTACACCATATTTTATAAATCTAGGACTCGATGTATACTTAATCTCTCTCTTTGTAAGTGGACATAACTGTGTTATTTCAGTGAGCTGTATTCGGTTACATAGATATGATTTGATTATTTGTAGTGCTTTACCCCGAACTCCGTATATTTCCAGTTTTTGCAAAAGAAGTTCATGATCAACATAATCAAACGCTTTTGTCATGTCCATGTATAGAGCTGTAACTTGTTTTTTTTTATCTAGTTCTGTAAGATTTTTTTCTAAAAACTGATAAATAGCTGAATTTACCGATTTCCCTTTTCTGAATCCTACTTGATTATCCATTATTATTTTATTTTTCTCGAAATATTCAGTAAGTTTATTATTTAGTACTTTTTCAAATATTTTGGCGAATATTGGAATGAGAGCAATCGGCCTGTAACATCGTACATCTTCTGGGTTTCCTTTTTTAAATAGTGGTGTAACCACCGTAGTTTTTAAATATGTTGGGAAAATGCCTTCCTCAAGACACTGATTTATAATATGAGTTATGATTGGGGCAATTATGTACACTACACGTCCATTGGTCAAGGGGTCTCAAGCGCTGACTGCTAAACATAAGGTTCTGGGTTCGAGTCCCGGGAAAATCCTTTTTAGGGTTTTTCTGTCAGAAATTTTCCAGGAAGTAGCAGCCACGGAATCTGGGCTTGTGTCCGGTTGATGGCAATATGGCTTGCTATTACATAGAACTTGAAGCATAACTGGCGTAGGTATGTGATGTTATGTATTTTTTGTTTTGTATGGGACAAGCCACTATTCCCAAACCACTGTAACTCCTGTAAGCCAGAATCAACAGTGGCGACCACAAGAAAAGCGCCGAGACAATGAAGCCCGACGAAGTCCTAGAGAAACGATTTAGGTAACTGTCTTGGATCCCGCAACGAAATTAATCACAAAAGAATAGCGGAGGAGTAGGAAAAACATAATTTCCACATGATGCTATGTATGAGAAAAATTGCTATCACAAATTAACCGTTTTTCAGAAACATACCTTCCAAATACTTCCTAATGGGGTACTCCATGCCCCTCTCCCGGGACACGGCATGGTACTGCACGGGTCCTTGTATGAGAACAGACCCCAGCACATATAGTACATCTTGTCTCCTATCCCGTCTAGCAACCAGCTCTATGCGCTCTATAGCTGGTATGTCTTCCTGGACTATGCGGAGGGAAGCGAAGCCTGCGTAGGGTTGGAGATTCATTAGGCTGTAGACTAGGAAGAGGCCGGCTACTGATTCCTGGGGAGCGATGGGTTTTATTATGCAGTGACGTATTCATTAAGGGGACCTTCATTAAAAAAGGACTACCTCCTTAATTTTTCAAAAGGCTGGTCAAGTAGTTCCGTAAGTCAGCAAAACTTTTGAGGCTAAAATGTGATACACACAACAATTTTCACCTGGATTTGCAAAGATTTGACAACTTATCAATTTATTTTAAAATAAAATAAAACAATTTACTGATTCACAGGGAAAGTTGCCATAAACTCAGGCCACAAGATCGATATACAAGTAAAATTTGAATGTATAAATATATTATAACTAAAAGAACACGATCAATCATCTTATTCAAATATCGAGAATTCAGAATAATAAATTGGTAATCACGGAAGGGAGCGTTCAAGTATTACGTAACGCAATTTTTGCAGTTTTTCGAATCCCCATCACCCCCATGTAACGCGCCGTAACCTTTTTTTTTTAACTAAAAGTTAATATTTTGAGAGAAAATGCGCGAGAAAAAAACGGAACTCTACGTTGGAACGTATATCAACGCGACCGTTCCAACGTTACGCGTAGTTTAAAAGCCTCGCCCCTGTAACGCATCGTAACGTTTAACAAGACCCCCCCCCTACCCCAAAATTAGTAACGTAGTACTTGAATGCTCCCGAAAGTATTTCTTATGTGACAGTGTTAAGTTTAGTAATAAACTGTGAAAGCTTAAAACATAGTTTGGTCAATCATATCCTTCCATTCCATTGTAAATACTTACCTCAAAATTGCTAGTATCAGCCACCATATAATGTTTGGCTATGTGTAGCACCTCTTCTGTCAACTCCGCTAGTTCTGCACCTGAATTTCTTCCCCTAAAATAAATATTATATATTATTTTGTAGCAACTCAATATTGTTATCAACGATTCTATAAGGTAGCCAACCCAACCTTATAAAATCTTAGGAAACCAATTGTGTATGGTTTTAAGTATTTAGACCTAAAAAAATTGTGAATGTTTTATTTTGATATTGAGAATGTAAAATAAAGTTGCCTGAAAAAATATATATATATGTATGTTATAATACAACACAAGTGGTTTTAAACAAGGAATATTCAGTCATCATCAGCCTATAATGTTCCCACTGCAAGGACGCAGGCCTCCTCTCTAAAAGAGATATGGGCTAGAATCCACCACACGGTCCCAGTGCGGGTTGGTAGATGTGGTATCTACTAATTTTTAGGTTCTAAGACATACCGGTTTCCTCAGAAGGTTTTCCTTCAACGTCTTGAGAGCAGTGGCAATTAAATAAATTATACAAAGTAATGTGCCTGCGTGGATTCAAAACCACGACTTATTGTTCGTAAGTCGGGGCCACCAGCCACTGTCTAAACTTAATATTTTTTCTACATAAGGGCATGAGGATCCCATATTGAGATCAATATATATTATAGGTTTTATATGATAACAAACGTACTGATACATGCAAGACAGCCGCATTTCCTTCCAAATATCTGAGAATATCTCAAATGTGAGGGGTCCTGCTAAAAGGCAGCGGTGTATGAGTTCATCGCAATCATCTGCAAAGCCATCCGCTATGTGGAATCCTTGTATGTATGACATTGCTGGAAACAAAATAAAATATTGATGATGCTGATGCGATCTAGCTAATGTTGGCCACATCAACTGCATTGACTGGCTTTTTAGGGGCGTTGTTGTTAAAGGAGTCACAGATAGTCCTTGTCGACAGATATGTCGAACCTGCATGGAGGAAGAGAAAACAGCAACCCACATGCTACTTCAACTGCTACGGTAACCCAAGTACTCTCCGCAATATTGCCAGTAACTCCAAGGGGTTGCTGGTCATTCTCGGGCAGCTAGGGTGGATTGCATAATATGTATTCCCATTCGTAAGCAAAATACGCGCTTTGGCCATGTAGTTGCGGACACCAGCCCCTTATACTATAATATACAAGGGTGGTTGTTGAGAGCTTTGGTGTGCGGCTCTTTCAAGTGCTCCCGAGTGACTAGCATATCCAACAGTGGATGAACTACCAAGATGAGAGTAGCTATCTATACAAACAGCCTCATCTACTAACTAAAAATAACTGGATAAACCACAACTAAATATTTTTAAAAGAGTATCCATGTTCTTTTTGATTCTTCTCCATAGAAACTAGAAAACAACTTACATAAAATGTGTATCTTTTGACCCTTTATAAGTATGGGTACTTAGGTTTATGTGAAATAAAATACTTTGTTTTGATTGATTTAATTCAGCTGTATTCGGTTAGACTGGAAGCCAACCCCGACATAGTTGGATAAGGCTAGATGTTTGATTAATTAAATGACCGAAGATCATTAGTCCTGGATCGAGAGAGCTGGAAGACATGGGCTCTTTGCACAGCATTGCGATGATGCAGAACAGTATACCGTAACAGTAACCCATCTACCTTATAAAATCTTTTTACTAATAGGCATAATTATCATAGCCTAAACTACTGGGCATAAAATAATAAAATTATGCAAAAGAGTTTCTGTAACAGAGAAGAGCACACAAGAATTTTGATCCCCTGAAATCCTTTTTAGTGATAAGTAGACAAGTAAATAACCTTGTTTTAAAAAGAAGGTTGAATTAACAAATTCTGTTTATACCCCAAGATTGTAGCTCTCTCTCTTAGTAATGACAGATCTAAATGTATAATTTAAAGGATACCCTTGTGGACTAGCAGACTGTAAATCTTGGAATACCCATTATTTTAAAAATGTTTACAAACATTATTCTCTAAAAGTTTTTTCTCGTTAACTTTTCACTTATGACCAACTGTAAAGTAACTACTTACCGTTTTGTTGAATAATCTATATCAAAATTAATTAATTTCACACATTCCACGCTTCACAACAAACAATAATTCATTTAATTTTTGACAGAAAGTGAAGATGAAATCAAGAATTTGAAAGCTCCCTTCTATCAAGAGTTGTAGATTGAGAATTGAGATAGACCTACCGAATTCACGTAGGAAAAAAAGAGATAACGTTAATTTCACTGATTGATTTCTGAACGAACAAAACGAATGTCACCCGTTAGAGATGCCACCTGCAATACTTACTAATTCGGAAAACAATGTAGTCGATTCTTGCACGTACTTTTTGAGTTTTTATTTGAACATTGTTAAATACCTAGATTGTTTATTTACTGCCTTGTTCATCACAGTAAATGGCGATCATATAAACTTGTGAGCTATTGGGCGTCATGCGGCGCCTGCAGTCTCTGGTAAAACAGGATAATAAATTATTGGTTATCAGTCAATAACCACAACATTGACTATGCTTAAAACCATGGCTCGGACTTGGCATACTTTTTTTTAGTGGGTTGGTAATAGACATGTGTTAGTAATGCGAGTGATGCATCACGAGTAATATCACCCGAGCTCGTACTGTAACATGACACATTACTCGACTAAAATCAGCATCACACCATTACACTAAACATCACGCGAGCGGCAGCAGTGCAGTAGCTCGCGACATGACTTGAAGACTCGCTCGACGGCTCGAACCGAGCTCTCCCGATTACTCCCGAACGCATCGCATCGGCAATGGTTGGTTTATATCGGAAGTCCGAAACTAGGCGAGTGCGATTTCGTATTTCGCCCGGTCAGGTGACTTAGTATGTTATAATAATATAATAATAATATTCCACAACTATCACATAACGCCATCTAGTCCCAAGCTAAGCAGAGCTTGTATTATGGGTACTAGACAACTGATAAACATACTTATATATTTCGAAATACATACATATTATAGATAAATTACACCCAGACACAGAACAAATGATCGTGCTCATCACACAAACATTTGTCCTGGGTGGGAATCGAACCCACGACCTCCGGCATAGCAGTTAGGGTCACTAACCACTAGACCAACAGGACAGTCAAAATACCATGTTGTTTATAACTCTATTTTTATTTCGAAAGGGTTTCCTTGACACCACCACCGGTCGTAGGTAAAAACTCAACTGTCCAGTGTCCTTTTATTTCGAATTGCAATGCAAATATTGCGATGTTTTTTTTAGTTTATTTACTATAGAAACCCGTCACTAGTTGATTTAGGGTATAAAGTATGAAGGAAAATCAACTTTGTTTGATTTGTATATTTAAATCATAGTGAGTTAATCACACTGTTACAATGCTATGTTACTATACTACTTCAATAACATGTCCTATTACACTAGAACATTGCATTACATTAGCACGCGCGATGGTGTGCTATCGAATGGCGCTACATCATAACATCACGCGTAATGTTTGAAGTGATGGTGTAATGTAATATTCTCTGTAATACTCGGGACAAAATGTTATGACATAATTATAACATCACTTCGTGGTGCACTGTTTTGCACATGTCTAGTTGGTAATCATCGAATTTTTGACTGGGTGTTTTTGAATTTATTTTTGACTGGCCTGTTGGTCTAGTGGTTAGTGACCCTAACTGCTATGCCGGAGGTCGTGGGTTCGATTCCCACCCAGGACAAATGTTTGTGTGATGAGCACGATCATTTGTTCTGTGTCTGGGTGTAATTTATCTATAATATGTATGTATTTCGAAATATATAAGTATGTTTATCAGTTGTCTAGTACCCATAACACAAGCTCTGCTTAGCTTGGGACTAGATGGCGTTGTGGAATATTATTATTATTATCGAATGACTCCCCCCCCCCAATGCATATGCCCCCGCATTTCTACTGTTTTCCTTCTTGAATAAGATTTCGGTCACATGTCACAGGCTGTACGTATGTTCGTGCTGTATTTGTAATAGGTTGAATATGTTGGTTTCTCAGTGCTCAATTGTTCTTAATTTTGCCAAAGACTGAATGTTGTATTTTTCAGGGCCTGTGGAGTCTTGAGCACGCGCAGTGGCAATATAGCCCTGGTTTTATGTTTTTCAGTGCTCTTTTTATCTAGCATCACTATGGAATAGTAGGTATGGCATGGGAAACATCAAATATCACCAGACCCACCTTCAAAAAGAAAGCCACATGACAGACTATTTCCACCAGAAAAGCAAGAACTCTATCATACAATTTGTTTTCAGATATAAATTTCCTTCTGACCAGTGGTGGTATAGCTGCTTCAGCTTGCTATAATGTACGTTAAGACTTTTAGAATATCTGTCAGGCTGGACAGAGGTCACATAGGTACCATCACCAAATAAAATTAACTGCGCCATAATTTAAGTTTGTTTATTTTACTACACACTGACAAAGTGAATTCAACAAATACACCACTAACGGCAGGCAATAAAACACGTGTTTAAGTATGCTTACAATTATTTAATGATTTGTCGATTTTGGTAATTATGTTCAAACTAACGCATCTTCGATTGTTATTATTTTATACACATGGTAACACAGACCATAGAGGAAGTGCGATGCGCATTATTGCGTGTTACATCACTACTATAGAAACTAAAATATTTAAGACGCGTTTAGACGGGCTGCTTCTCGATCAGTTTGTACCAGTGACCACACTCGCAGCGACGGGGGTGATCCTAAAAAAAGAAAAATAAATATAATAATTTTTTGCACTTCATTGGCAACACATAACTTTTACGATGGGGACTTTTGGTATTTTGAATTTTTTTTTTTATTTTTTTGAGGAGCTCGTGGCTTAACAAGAACTGCCACTCGGGTCGATCTTTAGGTTAAGCTGCGCTTGCCTAGGTCGATCTGTGGATGGGTGACCGCCAATTACATACCGAGTTTCCTCCGTGCCTCGGAAAGCACGTTAAGCTGTTGGTCCCGGGTGCCATATACAGGGTTATTTGCAAAACACCGTTAACCTCTCAGGACTAAGTTGCTAACATCATAATCAACAATTTTTGTTCTGTGACTTTTAAAAATTCATCATATTTTAGTTCATCAGATTTACTTACAAAAATAAAAATATTTAAATTGTACGCTCTAAATGTTACCAAGTCTGCGAAGCAAAAGAAAACGATAGTACAATAGCGAGGGGAGCGGGGTAAGGGCGGCGGGGTAATCGTAGCGTAGCGAGTTACGACAGTGCGCGACAGGCGTAAGTAGGTACAGCAAAATACAGAGTTGAAATGTGTTAGATAGGACAACGAAATCTTGAACTTTTGTTTTTGGTAAATGTATTATGTTTTGTAAAAAGTCATAGAACAAAAGTTGTTGTTTATGATGATAGTAATAGTCTTGCAAGGTTAACGGTGTTTTAGAAATAACCCTGTATAGATCTTTGGCAGTCGTTATGGGTAGTCAGTGACCTGAAAGTCTGACATCCAGTCTTAACAAAGGGTATTGTATTACCTAGTATTAACTGGGTTGTGGAGGTCAGATAGGCAGTCGCTCCATGTAAAATACTGGTATTCAGCTGCATCCGGTTAGACTGGAAGCCGACCCCAATATAGTTGGGAAAAGGCTACGCAGATGATGATGATTTTTTTATTGTTTTATTTCTATGCCAACATCTTTCTTTGTTTAGGATAAAACATTTATTTTATTTCAAGTAATTTCAAGCACCAAGTCTGCCTTTACAACAATTTTGTTTTGGGGCATAGTTTTTTATTTAAAGCATTATTGCATTATGAACTATTTGCGGTTTTGCAATAATCTATTATAGCAATGTGCACATTGCTTCATAAAAAGTAACTTTGATTAACTACTATTCATAATGATTCAGTAGTAGTGGCTCAAATATTCACAACATATTGGCATGAAAATACATCACAGTAGAATTTATAAAACAGTGAGTTAAATTACCTTGTGTAACCAGAGCCAAGTGACGGCTGTGGCATGCTCCTCACCTGAAAACAATAAGACATTATTTATAAACATTGTTATTGTATTTGTGTATAGATTACATCCAAACATTAGGCCGTTTACAGAAAGAAAGGTGGCAGTCTACCAGCACTTATAGGAACCAGTTCATGCAGGTAACCGGCGCAGGCATTTATATGAACAAGCGCCGATAAGCGCCGAACGTCGCCGACAAGTTCCAGCGCCGATAAGCGCTGGTAGATCGGCGCTGGCTACCAGCTTTCTTTCTGTATACGGCCTTATGAATGATAAAGTAGGAAAATTTGGACTTGATCATAGTGTAAATTTGTACTTTTCAACTTATTTAATTGACTGCCACTAAAGAGCTTAGCCTGGTGAAAGTTGCGGGGATCCGCTGGATGCGAGACCAACAGGACCGATTAATGTGGTGACAGTTGAGGGAGGTCTATGTCCAACAGTGGAAGTCTTTCAGTTGAAATGATGACAGAGCTTCGGCAGTCATGGCACAGCGTTACTAAGCATGACTCAGTGGGTAGCATTTAAGCCCCCCCCCCCCACCAAGTGTTACCACGCCCCCCAGTTCTGTGCCTTTTGCATATCCATAGGATTTATGCAGTCTTTGCTTATTTTTTTTTTTTATTATTAGGTAGGTAGGTCCCCCACACTAGGAATTCCTCCTGTATCTTGGGTGTTATTGTATTAAACAAACGTTTACAAACATTTAAACTCACATACACAAACACACCCAGACACAAAACAAATATCATTTATTCAAATTAGGCTGATAATCAGCACTTTTCGAATGTTAAAATTTACTTTACTTTACTTATTTACAAGAGACAGTCCCCCAAAATGCCCATCCTTCGACACTTCCTAGGGTTTTAGCTGGAAAGTGGCGTAACAAACTCCCCAGCAACACATCTGTCTGTTAGGTTGGTTAGAAGAACAAGACTCAATACAATAGTAAGGCGTAAGTTAATAAAAAAGTACATAACATATCAGTAAACTAATTTTGGAGAAAGAACATAAATAACAAATATTGTTTTTCGTTCAACTCAGCGACCAACTATTCTCTATGTAGTTGTTAATAGAATAGTAAGCTTTTAGCTTTTTATATGAAGGGTATATTAGTTCCGTGCGGGGATTGAACCCGCGACATGCAGTGCAGCAGTACAGTACACTATGCCAACCATGCCATCATTTTTAATGTAGTAATCATTCTTTTACTTTTTTTTATTTTATATCATTCTGATATTCTGATATTGTTACTATAGCAATGTAAACATTTAACAAATCACATGAGAGCTTGTATCCAACCTGCATATGGCACTCTGCCATAATTGTCATGAGTTCATAACACTATGGATTGTATGTTTCTCTTTTTAGGCATAGCTAGAATAATTTTAAGCTGAAATCAAGCACAGAAATATAGCAAATTGATTTTTTAAATACTAATAAAAGTTCTCCTCAAGTAATGAGCCCAAGAGACAGGCAACCCTTGGGTCACAGGAAGCGTCAACTCAGTAATTAGAAAGGAAAGAGTTTTTGCTTTATAGTTTATTGTTTTTAAATGTCATATTGACTAACTAAATAAATAAAAACCTTTCTTGCAAAGTGCAATACCTTCACAATCTATGGATCAACTGACTTTTAGATTACCTACTGATAAATTTGGGGGGGTTGGGAAAAATGTCTCAAAAGACTGAGCTACTTTTAAAATTTTATAGTTATGCAGAAACACAGCCTCATATTACATGATTTACTTGAATGTCAAGTAACAGGAAAATCATTCGTTAGTTTTATCAGTTAAGTACCTGTGTTTAGTATTTGTCAAGCCATTTTATGTGGTATGTAACTTTTCAATCCAACCTGTACTAAATTAAATTACTATTATAGTAAATCATAATTTATCTAATTAAACATCATCATTGCTGTTTCATAAATATACAGATCCAAACAAACCTATAAATAATTTGTAGAAATCGGAATAATATTACGAAAGGAACAAAATGGAATGTTTGCACTTTTATTTGAAACTGAAAAAATTAATATTATGTTTCAGTTGAATAACCACATAAGTTGGACATCATGCGCAATGGCCCAATCGAAAGTGTGAATAACAGCCCAGTTAAACTAAAGTACTAAGTCTGAATTATACAATATTGTTTGCCGTTACAAAAACGAGTAAATGTTTTTCATTCCATAGTGAATGCCTAAAGAAAGTATGTTCAAGCGCTACTTACATATGCAGCCAACAATACGGGCATCGAAGCAAGAGGGCACTAAGGTGGGGCTGTCACGGGTACCGGCACTCTTCTTGATCACCTTCATGTTGAAGGGATCGTCGTTGCCAGCCTGCATGGCTATCAGTTCCTTCCTCTCCATACCGGTGGCATGCTCCAGGGGATCGGGCATCACTGGAGGAAAGTATCACGTAAATAGTTGTTTTTTTTACTAGTCATTATTGCATAAGCATGATCAGCCTATAATGTTCCCACTGCTGGGACACAAGCCTTCTCTCTATGAGAGGGAGTGGACTATAATGCACCACACAGGCCCATTGTGGGGTGGAGGCATTACTGACAGCCCCCATATTCCAAAACCGGAAATTCATTATATTAATGGAGAGCTTAGCAAATATATTTATTTATCTCAATTTATTGTATGAAAATGAGATAAATTAGCATATTTTATGTTTGTTATGTTGTTAAATGAAATTATTAGAATCCTGTTTCCAATAATGAATCTGACAAAGAGATAATTTAAGGTTCCCGATGAAAGAAATAACCAGATTTTAAAAAAAAAAAAACATAATTCGTGAAGTTAGCGTGATTACCATTTTATTTTCGTAACATAATGGTTAATGAACAGATATACTATTGTATTATGTCTGTTTCAGTGTATGAGAACCTACTATTGAAATTACTGTATACATTGTGAAAAAGGTTTGGCAAACATGTCATTATGTCACACAAATGAACAAAAACATATTGGCTAACAATTCTTAGCATATACTATGAATAAGGAAGTCAGAATATTACAGAATAAACTGATTTCTACTCATCTATACAGGAAAATTAAAACGAAAACATAGCTATGACTAAAAACGACTCTAATTCTTTCATTTAAATGAAAGAAATATAGCTAGGTAGTTCCACCATGGAGTTTTGAAAGGAATTGAAGAACTAGGATATAGTATGAATCAGGGTCAGACATTTGCTTATTGATTTTTCACAGCTGTCAAAAAAGTGAATGACCTTGTGACATTAAAGTTTAAAAAAAAGTAAATAAATTAATACTGAGCTTAACCATTTGTATCAACTACATTAAATCGTAGCTACAGTTCACATAATCAGAGATTATATTATTGATAAGAAAGATAACCTAGAAATCAATTTATTGATGTACTGGCAAAAGGAAAATCAATTAATTGGTTGTATCCTTAAATGAGTGAACAGTCTTTGAAGTACAAAAGTAATGAGTAATTTTTTAATTCATAATCAATGATGAATAACAAAAATAATCAATAGAAACGTGCATGACATAAAAAATGACGTCTTTATTTTCAAATTCTCTGCAAAGTTATCAATCGCAAAATGATTACTTTCTGTAAAATTAAAGGACTTTTAGCGTTCACACCGGGTTGTACATAAATTTAATTCAAATCAGACTTAATTTTACGGGAAATTTGACATTACGTAACTTTAGTGACAGAGGGGTGGCGATACTTAGGAAAATCTTGGACTGAAAATATAATGATTTCTTACTTTTGTCGGCATATCCCCGTCGGGCAGTGGAAAACAGAACACTTTTAAATGCATTTCCCCTAACAATTTGTCTGCATAAGGATGCCATTCTGCCAAATTTCTCACTAGACCGCTTTTCACGAATGCAAGTGAAACAATTTTTTTCTTACAGGTTAGAGAAAGGCTGAGTCGCACTTTTCCGACACTGGTAGAAACCAACCGGTAAACCGGTAATGTTTACAAATTCCGGTAAATAGATTCGGTTTTTAATTAATATTCTTTTGTAAAAACCACTGATTCATACTGCATCCCAATAATTTATCATTCAGTAGGTACTTTACTTTTTCTGGTCTATACGAACAGGGAATGGAATTTTTATAGTATTTTTGAATACGCCATCTATTGTTGCAAATACAACGTGGAGACGATGATACGACAATAAATGAAAACACGGACCTTAATAAGTAGTTCATAGGAATAATAGTAAACCATTAAAAAAATCCTAACACCAAAATTCAAAAAAAAATTCAAACAAACTAAATCGCTTAGAACTAGTGGTGTTCAAAGTTGCTTTAAGGCAATCACTTGCTTAATGCTTTATATTTTAATGTAGCTTCTTTATATGCTTTATTAAAGCACGTGATTTTTAAACACGTAGGCATATCATGATGCCACTCATCGCTCATCGCTCATCGCGCTTGCTTTAAGTCAAGTGACTTAAAGCAAGCGCGGTGAGTGGCAGCATGCATGAGTGCGATGTAAAAGCAATAAGCAAATAGCAACTTGTGAGAGCCATGATAGCATTTGCTTTATGTTATGTGTATTAAGCACGGTGCTTTTTTTTGCTATATGATATATTAACCACCACTACTTAGAACTTCTAACAAAATAGAACGACATTTAAAAACGGGTTCACTAACCTCTGTTGTAGCGAGCGGCAACGTAGCGTATCGTCGTGTAGCGACATGATCTTTTGGGTCAGTGGGTCGTCTTATGGGTAATAATCACTGAATCACAGATTCCTCATCTTTTTGCCCTTATCCCATTTTATTCGGGGCCGGTGCAACACTGATTCACAGATTATTAACCGAATAATCAGGCACCTCTCGCCCACGTGTTATTTATTCATCACAATCAGGATCACTCACTGTTCAATCACTTACTAAGTAGGTACCTACCTACCTACCTAAGTAAAATACACGAACACAATAAAAACTTATCGCCTAAATTCGCACAGTTCACTGAACTATTTAATTTAACTAGGATACCTATTAATTGTTCGTGTTCTGTAACTAAAATAATGCGTTCAATTTCACACTTATTGTAATAACCGTTGTTAACTACCTACTTCAACGTCCCGGTCCCTGACACACGATGACACAAGTGGCCGGTGGCGGGCAGGTACCTACATCAAGGTGGCGTCGCGGCGCCCGGGCTCCGCTTGCACTCGGGCGCTTACAAAGCGATGACGCGTTTGCGACAGACTGAACGGTGACCGTGACCTAACTTCGTAGCGTATTTCTTTGCAAGTTTGGACAAGAAAGTGAAGTAATAAACAAACGAAACTAGATATCTCTTTCGCACACACTAAATGTTCTATTAGTTAGAGTGCATAGCAACTTCCGCATGCGTTACTTTTTATCTAAGTCTAATGATATGCGTTATGGCTCTTATTGTCCAGGTTTAAGGTATAATTTGCAATAAATTAAGTGTTGAAACTAATTTGGCTAAAGTTTTTAAGTAGCGAGTTGGCAACCGCACCGATGCGGGGTCGTCGATATTATTCAAATGTTTTTTTTGTATATACACTGGGAACATACAAGTTTAATTTACTGTCGTATCATCGGCACCACCCTGTAGACACAAATTTTAACACCCCTCAACAAAACGAAAGGATTTTAAAGATTACGGCAAAAACATGAACCACTCTTAAGGTTGTGAATAATTTTGTCATCATCTTTTAAAAGCCTACTTTTTTATAAGAACCAGGCAATATGACGCCTATATCCAACATTACACATAACATAACATTTACATTAACATTTTCGTTATTCCACCGTTCGTTATCCCTTATCATTTGGATTTCACCGCAATCGGATAAGAAGTAAAATTAAAACTCGAAATTGTAGTCATAAACATTTTATTGCTCGGATTTCTCAGTTATAAGAGGTGTCGATAAATATATGACAACATAGGAAAATAAAATATTAAATACCTATAGTGGCTGGTTGTCGGTGTCGCCTTTCATGTATATCGCCTATTTGTGTTGAAGAAGTATTAAGTGTGTGTGTACAGCGCGCGCGTACTTTGTTGTAAAAGGTACACGATAAAAGTGGACTATCTCTTACCTACACTTTCAGTTATTGTTAGTAGTCGTCCAAGCAATAAATATTTTTTAATGGAATGCGTGATTGTGTAATAATTAATTTTTTGGTGAAATAACGCATATATGAAAAGATATTAACAACTTATATTTTCATGCCTTTGAAATGCATTAGCTTTAATTTCACTGTTCAGTCTCGTACAAAAATTGTTTAAAATATTTTTCGTATCACGCCACTGAAAAATGTACCTTCTTCTGTAACCGTGGTCTTGAAGAGCTGAAACCAAATTAATTTGTCATCTTGAGAATACATAAATTAAAGAAATAGATAATTTTAACACAATCACTAATAAAGCAATCAATAAAAATAAATAATAAGGCAATTAAATAATTAAGTAATTTAAATAATTAATTTTAAAAAAAGTAAAAAAATATAAATAAATAATAATAAAATATAATAATATTACTACAACTACCTACATAACCCCCCCCCCCTTCCTACCTACTTACTTTTTTATATTATTTTTTTATATAATAATATTTTATTAATATTGTTAATTAATTATTATTAATTATTTATTAAGTAATTTTAATAAGGCAATCACTTAGTAATGGTTTTGACAGTTCCGTCATACAAAAGTATGTCAAATCTATACTAAGTAACGGCATACTTAAGTAATCATTAAATAAATCTGAGTGCGGCAGTTCATAAAGATAAATTAAAGTTACGATCTTTTGGCGCATTCCTAAATTCGGAACACAATCGCCTAATTTAATTTTTAATAAAATTTGATTAATTAATGAAACGTTTACTAACAAATCCGCCAAAGGATACTTGTAGCCACTTACGCATTCACAGTACTGTAGTCTGTAGATACTTACTAGTAACATAAAACGCACTTTTCGATAGATTTTAATAATCTTATTAGCGCATAGTATCAATAAAGACACTATTTTTGGACGAAATCAATTTCTCGTACGCCCACTTCTTTGTATGAAACATCCCTTGAAGGAGTTTAATCGGACATCGATCTCTCCCTCCTCGAGCTGCAATATATTAAAAAAAAACAATTATCTGTGTTATAATTTATAATTGTACCAAATATAAAAAAGTGCTTCTTGATGTTACCGGCAAGTAGCACGCAGTAACTTTGCTAGCTTAACTTTCGAGCTAATAATATTAATTTACCACATCGGTCTGGTAGAGTTCCCGGTAGCAAGAAGGTGAAACGCATTCCCTCACGCAGCGTATTTTAAGCAGCCCTGTTATGTGACTGCAAGCTCCACTTTGTTCGCACGCAGTTTCAAATTCTCTGAACGTCATCTCCTGAAAATGTTTGTATTAATATTTGAGAATGTTAACATCACACAATTGAAAATATATTTGCATTTATCATCTTCTAAGGAACAACAAGGTAATGGTTTCTATCAGTACCACAATGGGTTTGTATCAAGAATAAATCAAACACATAACCCTCCTTTTGGGCTTTGCCACAGTCAGGTAAACAAAATAGTATGTTAGTGAAATTAAATGAATGTATGTTTAACTTACGTTTTTTGGGGAATCTTTATATTGATATTCCTTGAACGTAAAAGTCACTGGACTTTTCTCAGCAAAGGTTTCCCGTATCCCATAGATACCCAAAATAATGTAACATCCTACGAAAATGTTAATATTCGACATTTTTCTATAACAAACAACCGAGCCGTAATTAGACACTAAAAATCAATAAAATTTTGTAGTGTGTGCATGTTGAAAAATTCAGCTGAACCGAAAGTTTTGTAGGAATTCATTCCTATTGGATAATTTATCATCACAAAACATAGTAGCTAAGAGTCGTGATTAACAATGTATGTTATTTATTACTTTTCTGAATAATGTTGAGCAAACATTTTCAGTCGAACGAAAACCGTAACTCAACAAAACATAACATCACTACAAAAATCAATCGAGCTTAGCTTTCGATCATCTGTGGTCTTATATTGCTCCAATAGAGATGTTCCAGAGGAAAATCATTTGTGTGTAAATAAATTCGGAAATCGACTAAACTCCGATTAATCACAGTTTTAGAAATTAATAATTTATTACTTGAATTTTAAGTCTATTCAGTTGATGTGAAATTTTCTCAGTTCATACAAGATACAAGAGTGATTATTTGATGAAAAAGGCATTCTTGACACTTGTATGAACTGAGACGGCTGTTTTGGTGGTTCTATTCATTATCACTCAATAAATGAATCCCATTTTATTAACATTTATGACTTGACACTGACCGAGAAATTGTAAAAAACTTAAGGAAATTCGAATTTCGTGAGCTACCTCGTTGCCTTTACCTTATGACCAATTTTTGAACTTAGATACTACCTATATTTTTAGTTGAAGAATTACTGTAATTGTTAGGAATCGTTTTTCGTGACATTTTAATTTTACAAAGAAGTACCAAGCACTACACTATATCTGTCAAACGAAACGATTGTGGGACTGGTTGGTGAGGCTGAATGGTCTATAGATCGATGCCTGCCTTTTAAATAGGCGAACGAAAAAAAAAAAAAAAAAAAAGGGACTGGTTGGTGTATTGTTGGTGTATTGCTGAATGGATTTTGTTGATTTACTGATAATTCTAATTTGATTTTCATTATTTCATGGTTTTCGGAACTATCTCCCGTGTCAAATCTCAGTGTCTTGTGTGTGCGTTATTTTCTTTGTGTTTCGCTGTGCCGAAAGAGAAACTTACTTTCTGATGATTGACTGAGCAGACACCACAATAACAACAAGATTTGGTAAGTGGAATTTATTTAGTGCTGCTTTAAAATGGATGTTTAGATGCAGACAGGTATTTAATAGTAACTAACTAGACTGTAAATAAACCAGCGTTGCATCACTAAGTGTGATCATCAGACAAACGAATGTACTTTCTCGTGTACCATTTCGATATGGCCACGGTTTACGTTATTTTTTTAATTTCGTAAATACCGAGGCGAAGGTAGTGTAAAACCATTTACACAGCTACTGAAAACACTTTTCACCTTTTTGCATTACAATCTCCATGGTAATGCAAATAGTATTTTCGTGTCATACAATAAATTGAGAGTGATTGTATAAGTAAAGTTAAAGGCGTACAATGAAAGCTGTTTTATTGTGCATTGTTTTGTGCTTACTCAAGTGTTACCTACACTTAAAAGTAATATGAATCATACTCATTTAAAAACAAATTGTAAATGATGATAATTGGTGGTTACTGGGGTAATTGTGAACTGTTTTTGTTAGTTCGGTCTGTTTAATGTTCTAGTTCAATTCCAAGTTATTTCCATCTCATTATTCTTGACTATCATGCCTATGCATACATTCCTACTGCCTCACTAGTATTTATACTAAAGTCCTTACAGTTATTTTACCTCTGAAAGTAACAAGCCCATTATTACCTTATTCTGGGTTTCAATTCTCCTAAATTTGAGGAGACTGTCACTGCGGGGCGTTCATCTCAAGCACCGGTTATATTATTGTTTGCTTCCCTCCACCTATTAAGGTGATTTTCCTAGAAATCATTAATAACAAAAGGAAATACAGAAACCAGCTATTTCTGGCGGGGGGAGAAAAGGTGGGGTATCTCTCTCTATACCTTCTCCAAATATGGTGACTAGGTATAATACCTTTCCCATAATTTTGACGAACTAGGTATCACTAGAATAAATATCTCTACAATTTTGACAATGATGAAAATGAGAGGTATAATGTATTTTAACAGACTGTACTAACATTCTGTCTACTTTGGAATGCTATTCCAGGCAATAAGCATGAATAGTGCAACACCAAAAACAAAAAAAAAATGCTATTCCACTGTAAAATTTCTCCACATTCAAATTTAAAATCCATAATATTCCCCACAGACAAAAGAAATCAAACACAAAGTAGTTCTCCTAAGAATTTGCTTGTAAAATTATGTGCATGTAAAACAATTTACATAGTATTTTGGTATTCAATGTGTTTGTATTGTCACGCAGCTAGAAAATAATTATGTGATCCTAATGGAGAAGTATTTAGTGAAGTATTTTTTTATTTTAATAAATTAACATTATAATTATCAGACCTGTTTCTCTGAATAGTTAGACAGGGAAGTATAGAATAGGTACAACTTACAAGTTAACATAATAATATGTGTGTACACTTTAGCAAAATTCAAAAGCTTCTTTTTTGAGGAAAAAAGCTTTCTACTTTGAGATCTAGACCTATTTTGTAATAGTGCGGCTTCCAAAATGCTATGTTTGTAAACACATAAAACGTTAGTCAACATATTGTAGGAGAAAATCACTTTTAAAAGTGGCTTTGTCAATACATATTGATGCTTGTGAAACATTTCACCATTTTTGTTGAAGGCTCTGGAAATGAGGGCCATCAGCCACATTGATATTGTATTTATTTATGAGTCTGGAAGCAGCAGACTGGTTGTCATACTATCAGACCACTGGCTACCTGCAACGAGTGTCAAAATTTTTTAAAGGACAGCCAAGACTAACGACATATCAGGCTATAACCTGTGTGTGTGGAAACTTGGTATGGCAAGCACGCCATACCAAGTTTCCTTTGTGCCTCGGCTTTACCTTAAGATCGACCCGGAATAGTTATAACTTCTGTTAACCTTTTTTTTTTTGTCGGGTGTGTTATCATCAAATAACCCCATCGGCAGAGCGAAAGGGAGTGTCAGACTTCTACTGACTAAAAAACCGCCCTTGTTCCTTCTTAGCCCTATATGTCAGGGCCGCGGTATCTCTTACAACATCCCGCAGCCCGAACTTCTGTTAACCTTACAGCGAAATATTAATTTTGCACGCGTCAATTTTAATCAACCTGTAAGTAGCCAATTTTCTCACCACATTGACCTCGCGACCATGAGAAGTCGAATTTTCACTATCAAGCCCCTTAATCTAAATAGTATTTTTTGTTTGGTAATCATAATCAACTAAAGTGTACATACAATGTCATTAACGAAATAACGAGGTATTTGTGTTACGTAATGCGGTCTAATGATGGTTAGATCCAAGTCATGACGGCCGCAGGATTAATTACTTGACGTGTGGACATTGAGTATGTGGAACTAGAATATATTATGTGTTAGGACCGCATAGATACGGATGAACCAGAGATTCGTTATCATTATATTTTCGGCTAGACGTTCACTGCTGGACATAGGCCTCCCCTAGGTGTCACCTTCAATTTTAAGGAAAAACCTATACCATTAAAACAGCTCCACACTTTTAAATCGTTGCCCCACGCTAGGAACTTCTCCTGTATCGTGATTGCGCTTACAAACATTTAAACTCACAAACCAAACACCTAGACCCGAAACAACTATCTGTAGGATATGTTTTATTTGTTTCGTGCGGGGATCGAACCCGCGACACGCAGCGTAGCAGTCCAATTGCTCAGCTACTACGCCAATCGTGCCCGTATTGTAGGGCCGTATTAATTGTATAGTTTAGCGTAACAGGCGAAAACCCATCTCATCGCAAACTTGAGAAAAAAACTCATTACCTACTTTAGTTCCAGTTAAAGTTCAGCAAACTTTGACTTTCGTGCAGTATTATTAATATCAGAATTCCGTTCTACGTACGTACACTTAAAAAAACCTTTTTAGTTTTATTCTGCAAATAAATGATGTGACCATAAACAATTAATGTTGAGGTTTTTTCCTCCTCCAATTTTTTTTACCTCTGCGTCAACACTCAACGTGGTTCTCAGTGCAAATTGAGTGCAAGCGCACTCACGAAGACTGAATTTCAAGCTAAAACACACGTTAACCTACAAAGAATACAGTACATTTTACCGTGTGGAGTAATACTTTCATGAAACCCGCTGTCAAGGTATTTTGTTAGGTATTCCGTAAGCAAGTAGGTCGGTTTTTCAATTGTGTATTGTTGATTAAATTACGTTCATTGTGCTGGCTAAGGTTGTTTTGAAACGTTACAGTCGTTTTTTACATTAATTGGCTTCGGTTGCCTACTGAAATGTTTTGAATCGTTGACAGTCTTAGTTGAACCTTTTTATTCGTTTTCGGAGCTGGTTTAATTAACAGAAAATTATTGTAGATACAACGCGGCAACGGAACTTAGGCTCTACAAATGCGAATAAGTCTTACATGTAGCTAAATACCAGTATTTTTACATGGAGCGACCACCTTTCTTACCTCCACATTCCTGTTACTACAGTAAGTCCTGGGTACAAGCCCGCCACAATATTCCCAAACCACTGAAAACCATAACTAACGTAAAGCGCAGAGACATTGAAGTTGATAAAGACCCAGGGAAACGATTTAAATAATCAGAAAAGAATAGCGGAGGAGTAGGAAAATCATAATTTCCATTTCCTTCCATATCAGCAGGAGACAGAACATTTAGTAGTGGGTAATACCGTACCCCTGTGTAAGACTGGTTGTCAAACTCTCAGGCCACTGACTAGTTGTACCAACTATGTATCAACGATCTACAAAAAACAGCCGGTCTCTTTGTAATCCTCTGGAAAGATAAGCATTTATTAATAGGTCTACCATTGTACACGTTTATGCATTTCTGAATCAACGCTTAAACTCGAGTATCCAATTAATTTGCTTCACGTGACTGTCAACCGGCTAACACGTCTACACGCTTTTCAATTAATATCAGCCGATTACATTGTGTCTAGGATTCGTTAGTAATGGATAAGGAGTTTGTGCTGGCTGTTTGTCAGTTCCATTCGTGTTTTAGATGTTATTACGCGACCCGCCCTGGCTTCGTGAGTGCAATTTACTACAACTTAAAAACCTTGAATCACTCTATCTATTGCTGTAAACTGCATAAAAATCCATTGCGGAGTAGGTATAAAAGATCTAAGCGTGCAAACAGCGGGAGCGATTTAGTTTTATAAAACTAAATCGCTCCCGCTGTTATGTATACTACTTAAATTTAGATTTAAATTAAATTAAATTAGACTTTAATACTATTTAATGTAAAGATATCTTTGGATATGTGACACTAGCATGTTCTGATTTCTTAAATCTTGGTGAAATCTGCTGTTTATTCTCTGGTGATTGCTTGAAAAATAACAATCACTGTCAAATTAAATTGACTGAATTTCGTGTATTTATCTGTCTTGGGCTTTTATTTACAATATTTACAAACTACAATTTACAGAATAAAAATTATAATAAAATATATACAAATATCAAAAAGAGAAGAATTACAGAACGTCAAAAAAATCGTCTACATTGCTGTCAACAGGAGAAGTGCCCAGAAGGCTGGCAGCATTCCCACATTGGATGACAATGCTGATTCTTTGGCCAAAGAATAGGCCAGCCCTCTGGTCACGTGAAGAGTCGACCAACCGCTTGGCAATTTCCTTAAATATTAGGTGAGCACTCGGACCCCAAGGCCCCAGTGTTTCAAGTTTCCCGTTGTCCCCAAACGGCTCAAACACATAACTGCCAATTAAGTTGTTGTATTTGAGCCGCTTAAGGTTTTCAACACCTGCAGCAGCCAATCTCTTCATTAATATACGTTTTGTCTGGTGTCTACTAAAATTGCTCAAACCTGGTTCTTGTTACGGCGATGTGGTCATATTCATAATTTGTCTTAAAAACTGGAAACACAACCCAGCCTTGTTTTTACGAGTTCTAAATCATCATCATAATCACCTCTCTGTCCTTGTCCTCTGTAACTGGATGTCGGCACCACGAGTATCATCATCATCATCATATTATCAGCCCGGAATCACCTACTCTCCCCTTTCTTTTGTCACTCTTCTCTGTTCTCTGTGTACCTTATCTGTCCGCGTAGGTATAAAATTTCAAAATATTTAAATAGGAAATTCCCCTTTTACCATGATTCAGTGACATGGCCTTGTGGCTTGTGGCCCCTCGCTCTCCCGTATCCGTTGAATATTATCACAGACTAACCATTAGCGAATTCAAAGAAACGAACAATCTGGGAATGACGTAGTAACAGGAGGGGTTGACCCATGTCTTAGGCTTTGTTTATTAGTTAATTACTTATAATAATAATAATATTCCACAACTATCACACAACGCCATCTAGTCCCAAGCTAAGCAGAGCTTGTGTTATGGGTACTAGACAACTGATAAACATACTTATATATTTCTAAATACATACATATCATAGATAAATTACACCCAGACACAGAACAAATGATCGTGCTCATCACACAAACATTTGTCCTGGGTGGGAATCGAACCCACGACCTCCGGCATAGCAGTTAGGGTCACTAACCACTAGACCAACAGGCCCATCTTACACTTACTTTCTGATATGCGTGTAATGTTTACAGTTACAACTGGAAAGGTCGTCGAACTCAACGCGTTACGTAGCTCGTTAATTACAATAAAGATGACAGACAAGTCATTCGTTTACGTATCATTTTAGCACACACTCACTTCATATCAACCGTTTCCATTAAAGCTAAGCGGATACAAGTTTACAACACATCTCCGCCCCTCTTTTCTTGTCTACTTTGGTGGAGTCCAGCAGGGCTATTGCGTATCTCTGTTGACAGATTTATTGATTATCACTTTGTCTCTGTGTGCTTTGATTAACTGTCAAATGGTTCCTTTTTGTACTAAAACATAACCAATTTGACAGTTAATCCATGGACAAAATGATAGCCACTGTCATGTAAAAGATACGCAATAGCCCTGCAGGCTAGGCCAGTCCGATTGTTAAATTAAAAGAGATAATAGAAATTAAATACACATTTGTTTAGGCAACAGCTTTTTACTGGCTACGATACAACTGACGTAGATCTCATTACTTAACTAATTGTAAACACGGTTAAAACACGTGCCGTTGACGTGCATGAAGCTTATGCTGATGTGCTAAATCTCAATAAAGACATCAATAATGTAGAAATGACTCATGCGGATTGCGTAGACGGAGCGGTGTTTCTTGCGTGTTGACAGTGTGTTATGCACAATGTGCTGAGAGATGCATCTAATATCATTGTACTGGAAACTGACAGGGTTTGCGTTCTGTGAATTGTGTTTGATGTTAAATTCGTGATAAACAAGGTGTTCTTGGAATTAATATTTGACTGGAGAGAGCTGCTCTGCTTTGATAAATCGAAGTACAGGGTCTTCTTCTTAGCGTGTCGATGGCAATCTAAATTGTGTCGGCTCAGAATTGAGCGACTAGTTTGGCGCTTTCTGTAGCGTCCATCAGTTCCTGTAGTGATCAAATCACAGGACACGATTTTTAGTGTCCCATCTTTTGTGGTCTTATTGCCGAATTTATGACTACCAAACGTTGAATGACAATCTGAATCGCTAGTATAGCTCTATTTTTTCTCGAGATCTTATAGCAATATTTTCAAAAGACCTCCTAGGTCCATTTATAATCTATCTAGAATTCTAGACTGTACAGCTTTTAAACATATCTATATCGTCTTAAATTTAAAAATTCTGATAGGTATCCCCTTGGTATTGTTAATTCATTTACTGGGTTGCCAAAGTCAGATAGGCAGACGCTCAACGTTAAATACTGCTTTTCAGCTACATCCGCTTGACGCTTCTTGAGGCAGATGATGATGTATCATCATCATGAATACACTCATACGATTACAACAATGTGTATGAGAAGCATGTAACACCAAATAGATAATTAATAAACAGCCTCCTCACCTTTAGGGCTTCTGGAAAAACGGTATTATATCGTTATAATGTTCTATAATACAGTGCTACTGAACAAGTGCACTCAAGGCTGTGGGCCGGCCTTGCACGGTAGCCCGAAGCGTGCCCTGATGTTAGTTAAGAAGGGGCGATTATTATGAATATTGATCCTCATTGGAGCGATTCTGTGCAGCTGTTGGGGGCTGGTTCAAGAAAATTGTTGTTTTTAATGAGTAAATTTGAAATAATTATGGTTAGATAGTTAAGGAGTAAACCTGAAAATTACTAGAACTACTTACTGCGTCACTGCGTGTAAGTCGGGGCCACTACCGCTGGGCCACCCAGCCACCGATGTATTTTTGGGAGAATAAAAACAAATATAAAACTCCAATACTGGCAAAAACATACACAGAAGAAGAAGTTGAAGAATTTAGCTTATTTAAAATTAATTTACAAGAGTAATAATAATAGCAAGAGTAATTGTATATACTCGTATATAGGTAGACAATACCACAACAAGGCAATCTCTAGTTCTCTACCAGTCATCCTTTGGGTCGAACAGGGTATCATTGTAATAGAGTAGAACAAAATAGAAACTAATAATACCGTTTTGTTGACACAAATTGATATATTAATACTCATAAAAATAAAGCCATCGTCGAAAAGTTTAGACAATCAGCCGAATCGGTTCACGAAATAAGTATCCATCGGACTTTAGACCATCGAGTATCGGAGCCACATACTTGATACAAATATTCATGGAATATGTCTCAGTATTGTCTACAATATTGATCTTTGAACCTTCTGCGTCAGGTGCACGTGATTCGCACATATATTTATTTATTCATATGTTTTATCGTGTCGAGTTCGTCGAGTTCTCTTCACCTTGTGAATGAAATGTAGTTGGACGCTTTATGGCACCTGCAACCCTCGTTGTATGTGACCTTGGCGTCGTCCCTCTCCCTTTTAAGAATTAATTCTATTTGTATAGCTTACCACTGGAAAAAGGTTTTTACGACATTTTTCTTGTGCTTATTTCTTAAATTATACTCTTGGTTACGTTAGAGGTTTAATTAATTTATTTCGTCAAGTATGCTTCAGTAGTTTGTAGCAGTCCCGTAAGTCGCAGATTAAGCAATTAACTGTACTGAACTGTAACATATAAGAGTTTGCCCCACTATCATTAAACACAAAGAAAACAAAAACTCTTCTTTAGTCCTACAAGTTCAAAGAATTTGACTGAATTCAGAACTCGGCGCCGCACCGTCCGTGTGCCCCATCAATATGCGGCAAAATGTTGCCGCGGGCATGGCAACATTTTGCAACCTATTCCAAATTGTACATTTCTTTGGACAAGACTGGCCATAAATACTGCAATATGCCCCATTGCAAGACAGACAGACATTGATAAAGATTTGTTTTCTCTTGCGGTTATCTCTATATTACTGTACTGTATACTCTGTGACCTATCTGACGAAAGCTTCCCGCCCCCTTCTTCTGGAAGTTATTGCCCCCTTTTTAATTTGGAAATGCCCAGATTACATGTAATGAATACTTTTGTCACTCTCTTTTATTACCACAACTCGTACGAAACCGCCTACTATATTATCTACCCAAATGTTTACCCTATACCTAGATTTTCTACAAACTAAGCAATTTCACCGTCTCCAATTCCTTTGCTATCTGATACAATGATAAAAGAGCTGCCAAAGTCATAACATAACATTTTATGACTAAGTATACCACAATTGATAATGTTTACTGGGTTTTCCATTCACTTATCTGAAACTATTCTACTTTCCGGCAGTATAGGAGTTTAGAGATATGGTCTGGAAAGCCCCTGTCCCCTTCGGTATCGTGAAATTCTCTAAAATATGCAGTTTGTTTCCCACTACCTAATTTTTCACATACAAATTTTTCGAAATCAGTCTAGTTCTAAGTCTGATCCTGTGCCGGATCTGTTTCTGGTTCTTGTGTTCTTCTTCGGATTGCGCTTCGATACCCAAGGGGGTATCGTGATGCTTTGAGGAAGCGGGCCGCCCACTACCTGAACGTGCCCCAGAAGGCCATGGCCGTAAGGCTGGCACGGGGGTACCGCACGATCTCCCGCGAGGCGGCGAACCTCCTTGCCGGATTGCCGCCATGGGATCTGGAGGCGATAGTCCTCGCGCGCCTGCATGAATGGCGCGCGGAGGCGCTACACCGGGGGGTCACTCCGTTGCCACGGCAAATTGCCGCGCAGCGGACAGACCTCCGGTGCGATCTCGTGGCGACATGGAGACAGCGACTGTCGCAACCCCGTGCAGGGCACGCCACGATAGTGGCGATAAGTCCCCTCTTTGAGGAGTGGCTAGAGAGGCGCCACGACGCCCTCACCTTCCGTCTGACGCAAGTCCTCACCGGACACGGCTGTTTCGGGAGGTACCTGCACCGAATCAGGCGGGAGGAAACGCCCGGATGCTACCATTGTGAGGATCGGCCGGAGGACACGGTGGAGCACACCGTTGAGGTGTGCCCCGCTTGGGCGGAGCCCCGCCGTGTTCTCGTAGCGGCAATTGGCGGCGGCGACCTCTCGCGCCCGGCCCTGGTGCAAGCCATGGTCCGGTGCGAGGAGGAATGGGACGCCGTCGCCTTCTGCGAAGCAGTGATGCTAGCGAAGGAGGCGGCGGCACGCGAGAGGGAGAGAACCTCTCGTCCCAGCCGCCGCGGGAGGTGCTCCGGGCGTCGGGGGCCACGTGATGACTTCCGGCCACCGTAGACGCGGGCCTGTGGACGGTGAGTGATGGGCTAGCTCGCTGTCCGGCCGTCCTATGGCGACAACAGGCCGTGTCGACGGCGCGTTCGTGTGACACGCGCGCCGCAAGGGCTGACGCCCGTCAGGGCTGCGGAATGTTGTAAGAGATCCCGCACCGTTGACATATAGGGCTAAGAAGGAACATGGGTGGTTTTAGTCAGTAAAAGTCTGACACTCCCTTTCGCTCTGCCCAAGAGCGGGAGGGGTTATTTGATGATTTCCCAACCCCAAAAAAAAAAAAAAAAAGGGGGTATCGTGAAATTCTCTAAAATATGCAGAGGCCAGTATTTCAAAACTGCTCTTTAATAAAATCATTATAGGGAGATTAAAGGGACGTTTCCTGAAAAAAAATAAAAAAAATCTGTTTAGTCCGTCAGTTAGATTATCGAAAAATATTAGACACAGATTTTTTCTATTTTCAAGTAAACAAAAAATTAAGACGATACACAGTGCTTCGAAAACTCGTGTGACGTCACAGTTCAGTACATTTTTACTGGCGAGTGACGTTATAAGACTCACTATTATTCTATTCTCCATTTGAATAAATAAATCAACTTAACTATGCTTTATTTCAGACGCAAAGAGTCACCTCATACAAATATTTTGACACGATAATAATACGACAATATTTTTACTCCTGAAACGTTGATTCTCTAGTGAGTAGCAACAAGAGATATCATTATCTTTTGTTGCTAGTCTCTCACAAATTGCCCCTCTCAAGTATTATTTGATCAGTGCAAAAACATCTGTAATCTGTGTCAACTTTATCTTAACGTCTTTCACTATCTTTCTTATTATTTGTAATTTTTACTTTTCTTAGAACTTTCGTGTTGTAATTATACTCAATGAGGTCATAGGTGTGCTTTGTGATAACGTTTGTTTTCGTTACATTTGTTTAAATGCGCTTTTAGTTATCCATTTTGGTTTTAATGGGGTCTTAGCTATTTTCGTTGTTATAATGCAGTGTTGTTGAGTTTTGACAAACTTTTTGTTCTATCGATTCATGAGTTAGTCTGTCGAAAGCCTTAGCGAAATCTGAGTGCAATGAAACGTTGCCTATTGTTTCTATTAATGGTAGTAAAAGCAGTTAAATAAAACAATAGCCACAACGCGTTCCAGCAATAATTCACAATTTTGAAATTGTATTGAAAAGCAAAATGGTGGGCATAATTAGTTCCGATATTGACCGCGCGCCAGTAGATGTCTGTACAGCTATAATAGCGTCATTGAATAGGGATGTTGCCTGATAAAAAAAATGTAGTCCATCAGTTAGTTATGTTTGACGCGTTTTATCTTTGTTATTTTTTATATATTTGATAAAACAAAAAAAACCGATCCAATATTTTTCGATAATCTAACTGACGGACTAAACATTTATTTTTTTGTCAGAAAACTTCTCTAGTATCCCTCGGCTTCGTCCGCGTGGAGTTCGGTAATTGTCTCATGGGAGCATACTGAATACCGGGATAAAAAGTAACCTGTGCTAATCTAGCATATAAACAGGTATCTGTGTGCCAAACATCCAAATCCGTTCAAAAGTTTTTCCATCCTAACAAATTTTCGTATTCGTAATATTAGTTTATTAGGAATATACTGTGATCGAAATGTATCTTACTGTAAAAAAAAGAACGAAAATGAGTTAGCATGTTGAACTGTTAAAAGGTAGTCAACTACCTTTTCACAGTTCAACATGCTAACTTTGAAAAGTCCCACAAATAAGAACCGTTAGAATAATGATGCTAATTCATCTCGCTTTCACATGCACGAGTTTCAAATCACCCCGTGCATTGAGTGCAGACGATTCCTCTGTTATATCTTTGCTTATAAAATCGTTTATTCTGACTGACCTGGTGAAGGTTGCGGGGCCCGCTGGATGCGAGACGCACGGGACCGGTCTATGTGGGGACTACAAGGTGGCCTGCACTTGGGTTAGGTCTATTTCCAGATGTGAACGTCTTTCGGCTAATATGATGATGATGATGACTGACTCAACGCAGTGACCGCTTGACGGATCTGTTTGAAATTCTAAAATCATGTTTTTGAAAATAACCTCTAAGCGCGTGAAATAGAAGTTAAGTTTGGCGAATTTGTATTAAAATCTGTCTGAAGTTCTAGGCGAAGCTGGTGTGGTTCGGCAAGTCTTACTTATATGTATTGTCAAAGCTAGTACTGATTGAATTGAATAATGACCTTGGAAGTTGGAACTAAAATGGTTGACAAGTCACAGTGCGTTGAGGGTAAAGCTAGTGCATTCATACTTGCTCGGTGAATCACGTACGGACAACTATCTAATCAATCTAGATAGTATCAAGTTTAAGTGCAACAACAGAATTGTATAATGTTTTGAGAACTTTATAAGCATTTACGCAAGAGGTTCCATTAGGGCATCATCATCAGTCTGGCGTTTTCTTATCTTATCAAAAGCAGCTGTATGCCAGAATTTAACAAGGTTCGGCCAATCTTACCTCTACAACTCAGTAAATTAGCAACACGTACAACACTCCTTAGGAAAATTGGCAGTCATACTTCAAATTCAAGCCACACAAAGTGTTTGGCTGTGGAGAAGGTGAATCATTGTATTCGTACTAGTTTGACGTAACTTAGCAGTTAGAAGTTAAAAAAAGAACCGAAAATGACAACAAGACTGTAGTTCATGTAACAAAGGAGTGCTAACACTTTTGTTGCGTGATATCTGCCATAGTTACCACGACTGACTTTTCATAATATCCAATTGTTTACACCGGTAGTAAGGTTTAGTTTAGTAAGTCAGCGTTTATAAAATAATGTCTTTTAGTTATGGATTCTCCCTCGATGAGGGCCTGAATCAGGGCATTCTTCACCCTTCCAAGCACTTCAAATTTCTCTGTACATCAACTACCATATAATAAGTCTGGATCTTATCAATGTAAATAGCAATGATTGTCTGCTATTGTGTTTTGATATCTAAAGATCAAATGGTTTAGTTATAATGTGCGTTTGATTTAAGTGCTTAGATAAAATTGCCTTTATCATTGTAGTTACTCGGTGTTTTGTCTTTAAAGTAAATTGCTATAGCCTCCATACTTGCAATCCTATTGTCAACAGCATCGAAGTCTATAATACCTTCAGATTGGTTCATTGATAATACTTTGCAAAGATCAATTTGTGCTACATGGTTCAAAAACCTTAATATAACCCAAGTCTTGGTTGAATTACTTCTAGGAAACTCTTCGTGTCTCGGAGAGCAAGCATCTGTCCCAAATTTATGAGAAGGTTCACGACAGTGTGTAATTTTGGGCAGCTGTAAACCCCAAGCCTGCGTTCAATGACCCCGACCTCTAAAAAGGTTGCAAAACCAGATTAGAAAATAGATGACCTAATACCTACGCATATGGAAGAAATTGGTGTCCGTCTGAGATATTATGGATAAGCTTATACTGAATGTTAAAACCTGCAAAGGGTATTTAACTATTTACTAGGCAGCTGTAAGTAGCAACGCCGGGAGGGAACGCCTAGAAGTACCCACACTGACCTTATTCGTGAAGTTCTTTAGAAAGGTTAGGTGGTTATTACTCAAAACTGTATGACTAGATGTATGAAAGTGGATGACGCGAAAGGAGTATGTAAGGATCTCAGCAGGTCCGGGGCTGCAGGTTGTTCGAAAGAGTTACCGCGGCCCCGAAACACAAAGGGCTAAGAAGGAACATGGGTGGTTCTTAGTCAGTAGAAGTCTGACACTCCCTTCCGCTACGCCCAAAGCGGGAGGAGTCATTTGACGATTTCCCAACCACCAAAAAAAAAAGGATCGCTCGAAGTTCTTTAGTTTCTGCCTACCTCTATGACAAAAAGACGAGAGTTAATGTATACTGAAGATTATTTCGTCCATCAACAATGATTCAGTATTTTATTTTGATCTCACATGTTACAAAATGGTGTTAATTGTCAATTGTGCATCCGTTTTCCGTGCACCCAGTGCAGTAGGTGCAAACAATAATCTTGGTACGATCTCGGTGCACGCGCACTGAAACTTACACAGGCGGTGTAGTTGTACTCTTTATTATGGAAATAAACACCCATTGGTTGGATCGGTCCACCCGATGTGTATTGTATAATCAGAAACTTGTGTGGTGCCTGTATAATGTTCGTCTCGTGTATTTTTAAATGATATGATTTCGAAAAGATTTTTTTTCGATTGTATTTTTAGTTCTGTTCTTAGGACCCAGTTAAGTTGTAAAGATTTTTATAGGTACAAATGAACTCCTCGGAAAAACTTTTGGATGCCCTTGTGGATGTCGCTAAAATTTACTTATAAGAATACCCTAAGGTAACTGGCATCATCATGGCCATCGATAAAATCAAATAGTCGATTTTACTGTAGTATAACTTACCTTGTACTTCATTCACCTATTTGTCTGCAATATTCTCTAAATCAACATATGGGAGAATTCTGAGTCCAGCAGTACCGCAGTACTAAGAATGGGGGATCGGACTGAGTCAAAAAAATATGTTATGAATTAGTCCGTCAGTTAGATTGTTGAAAAATTTTAGATACATGTTTTTTGTTTTAATTGACGAAGATAAGACGCGTCCAAGATCATGTGTTTTGAACTTGTGACATTGAGGTTGTGAACTTGTGACGTCATTTGTAGGTAAAAAATGTACTATCATGTGACGTTTTCGAAGAGTTTACGAGTTTTCGAAGCACTGTATCGTCTTTATTTTTTGTTTATGTGAAAAAAGAAAAACTACATGTACAATATTTTTTGGGAATTCTATCTTACGGACTAATTAGTTTTTTTTTTGTCCGATCCCCTATTCCCCCAAATTATTCTGCGCCAAATCACCATGTCCTTCGCCTATCGCATCCAGTCTGTTCCTGCCACTTTTCTAAGTTTTCCATCGCATCATTATAATATGGTTTACTCCCTGTACGTGATGAAATTATTTAGAATATAAAGTGTATCTCACTGTAGTTCACCATCATGAACTCATTACCTCTTCTTTCACCAATTTTATCACTTGCCATCCAATATATTGCTATACTCGCTGTTCTAATCGGCTGTTCACTTGTTCCACGTACGTTGTAGGTACAAAGTGCGGACAGAAACGGTTCGGTGCGCTGAGTGCGGTAGCACTTGAAGCGACTCATGTCATGAGGAAAGGCATTACGTATGGTTTGAATTAAAAATAATTGTGCGAAGTATACATTTTTATGTTGAATTGATAAGATGAAATAGGTAGAAATTGTTTGGAGTCTTGTTTGTTTATCGCTTTTGTCTTTGAATCATTATGGGCTGCCTCGTTGATCTCGTATTCTTAAGTGGGACTGCTAAGCTTGAGGCTCTAGCTGTGATTCCCGGGTCTGGCAAATTGTTATTGGGTTTTTCCATCAGGAATTTCTCAGTACTAGCCACGAAGTCTGGGTTTGTGCCCTGTTAATGACAATAGGTTTCATCTCCCATTACATGGGACTTTAACTGGCCAAATGTGAGTGTAGTATAAGGGTCACCTCCGAATCCTTCGGCGATTACAGGCGTTATGTTTTTTGTTGTTATGTCATCATTATTATCATTCAACTGAAAGAGATTAGCTGCTGGACCTAGATCTCTCATCATAACGACCCGTTCTATGCTTGCTTCAATCAGTGTATTCCTATGACCTTTATCAGGTCTTTCGTCGTCTTTGTCTAGATGTTTCTGATTAAAATGTTGTATGTTCATTTTAAATAAGTAATCTGGGAGTTTTAGGCTCAAGGGTTTTGCCAACAACGACGCATTTGCGGTTTTATATGAAAGGATTAAGTGCTTCATTTTATACAACAACAATAAGCTTATCAGTATCAGATCCATATTGTTATCGGTGAAATCGTCCATTACAATAACTCACGTGGCTAGATGTCAATATACAAAACATAACATTGCGCCTGTAATCCCTAAAAGATTAAAGATTAAACAGAGGTGTTCCTAATGGTACACCTACATGTCGCCAGCCTATTGCCTATTTAAATATGGTCGGGTAAAGTCTGTTGGTCAAAATAAATCAAGTCCTCTCAAGCTTCCATTGTCGTCATCAGTCTAAAGAATTAAAGACTAAGACTTCCTCGTTCTATTCGACTGCTACCAGCTATATCGCACGTCCTAGTCTAGCCTACTAGTCAAAAGCTGGCTTATGATGGTACGAGCCTGACTTCATTCCACCCTACATCAATATTCTCATGCCCTTATCCCAATTTAATTGGAGTCGGCGCTGTATGTCTTCTTCCATACTTACTAACATTACTCATCTCAGCAGTCACCTCCTTTCTAGCCATATCATCCTTCACTCAGTCTATTCGTTTCTTTGATCTTCCTCGACTCTTATAGCCTACATCTACATTCATACTCACCTTTCCTGATTCCTCCGCTTCACAGGTATACACCCGATTATCACCGATTACCACACAACATTAATTCCACCCTACATTAACTGATTTCTGGACTCCATTTAAGCACACATCTTCCTCTTCTTCTTCTACAGACTGCAGTTACAGCATTGCCACTACAGCTTGCTTATCGTTGGCTTAGTAGGCGCTCATAGGTTGCACGTCAGCCATTTCCCGCTCATTGCCTCTTTTAGGCATAATAAGGGCGTTCGGTACAAACCTATAAGTCACTGCCTGTAAAGGCCTATTATTATCACTTATATTATTATAATATGAGGTTACTAGTAAAGTATTACTCAATTGTTTCTTTCCATTTCAGTACCGTGGCGTTCAGTGCATGTAGTGCGTTCGTACTGAGATGAATTCGTGCGGTTATGTTGTCAAGTGATATTCATTGTTTGTTTGTATTTTCTGTTTGTAATTTCAAAGCTGATAAGGTTTATTTTACGGTAAATTGTGTGTACTAGTGTACTGTTACTTGTTATTGATATAAAAAGCGATTTTCTATAAAATCACTTTTATGAGTTGTAAAAGATGATTGCGTTCTATTGTCATGGCAAATCCCCTGTTGTTATAAAGTTGACCTTTAATTTGATGATCCGACTTCATTTTGTCAAGGTCGTTTTTATCATTACCTGAAAACAGTTTTTAGAATTTCACATATTTCATTATTTGACGTAAGTTTTTGTATCGCCGTCATAATCACTGCTACTTCATGCTAATGTTATTCACCACATTTTTTGCTAAAATTACACTTGTAAAAATGTTGAGCTTTGACCTTTTTTGGCTAAAATTAATTTATTAGACTAGCCTATTTATACACACGACTGGTAGTTAAAGTTATTAGTCATTCACAATTATAATTGGAATATTCTATAACCAGAAAATTGTTATGACGATTGCATGAACCGCTATTTCTTAGTGTTGTTAAAGGTACTATTTTATTACGTTAGAAATATCTAAACGTTTGTGTCTAACTAAGACAGACTTTGGTCGCTATAGTACTTATTGCAAAATATGTATACGTCGTAAATGATATTTAGACGTCATCTTTACATTAAGATGTCCGAGTTGTTAGTGGTTTTATTATTGTTACTAAACTCTTGTATGTTTAGGACAAGGATCTTTTGGCAAATGGCCAACATCGGAACTAAATGCACCACGCCAACAGAGGCTCAAGTCAATGTGACTCGATTTGCGAAACCAGTCTTAGCAAATGATATCCTAATTACCCTATTACGCAGTCCTAACTGGGTTTTTGAGGTCAGATAGGCAGACACTCCTCCATTTGTCAAACTGGTATTCATTTGCATCCGGTAAGTCTGTAAGCCGACCCCAACATTGTCGAGAAAAGCTAGGCAGCTAATGATGACCTCCAAAACGAGTATAATAATAACATCAGTTAAAAAAACATCCTCAAACCCAGTATAAAGTCCGGCAACACTTAATAAAGCAATTTATAGCCGTTAGCGTAAACTTTCGATGGCTCTGACAACAATATTGTGAAAACATCGTAACAGATGTTAGGGTTCCGGAAAATACCAAGAAGTTTACATCATAATGTTTTAGAAAACATGATTTTGACAAAAAGTGGCAAACACTGGGATTGTTTATGACGTTAGCGAACAAAAATATGCAGTGTTTAAAAATAATAGTGGTCTAGGGTGTACAGAAAGTGCTGCGGGATGTTGTAAGAGATACTGCGGCCTCGACATAAAGGGCTAAGAAGGAACATGGGTGGTTTTTAGCCAGTAGACAGTCTGACACTCCCTTTCGCTCTGCCCAAGAGCGGGAGGGGTTATTTGATGATTTCCAACCTCACAAAAAAAAGGGTGTACAGAAACGGACTTAGCGTACCTTATCCCAAAAAACAGTAGTGTTCTCGAGGAAAACAAGTAAAACGAAAATATCGTTCTTATGATAATAGATTTTTGTAATCATGTTGGCTTGATGTAATGTTATATTATTTTATTTCAGAATTTTGTTATTAATCCAAACTCATAGAATGTTTTTGTTTGTTCACAGGTATGTATTGTATGGAGCGTATTCAAACCTGAAGCATGTAATTTACCTAAGTAGTGTGTAACATATTTCTAAGTACTAACATATTTTTAAGTAATCTAGGTAGTCAAGGCACCCCCGCATACTAGATAGCCTGACTTTGTCAGCCACATCGACATATGATGGTATATTTCAGCCTGCCCACTTGGTGGCCATGAATGGCTGGTCACGGCCGCCAATAGAAGAGAACAGGGGCTGCGATTCTCCATACAAATGTATTTCCCTTTTTTCTTCTTGAATAATGCCTCTAGAGCAATATGTGCCATTTTTACGGCCGTGATTAGAGGACTAGCGGCCGAATACTGAAACGCTACTCAATTTTAAGTTGCCCTACTTAAAATCTCGTTCTGTCTCTGTTACTTCAGCATAGAGCGACCGAGACAGCACTATATTTGAGCGTTACTTATATTTGAGTGGCGTTTCAGTATTCGGCCCTAGGACTACCAAACAAATTCGAAAAGTTTTTAACATTAAAGAAATGGACACGAACCTACATACTCTTCTTGAAATTCTAATATCAAAATTAATGGAATATCAAAAAAATGGAAACTGGGATCCAACGAAAATAAATTGTTTTCGAGGAGGAAACTGGGTATTAAGAAACGTCGATCTCGTCATTTGATGTTGCCGCAGCAAGACGTGGGTGTGTATAAAGAGTGTAAAAGTACCCTTAACGCAAACGAAGGGCACTTATTCTGGGCCGCGGGTAGTCCAACGGTTATCGCGGCCTCGACATAGAGGGCGAAGAAGGAACATGGGTGGTTTTTAGTCAGTAGAAGTCTGACACTCCCTTTTGCTCTGCCCAAGAGCGGGAGGGGTTATTCGATGATTTTAAACCCACCAAAAAAAAAAAAAAAAAGGGCACTTATTCTCCCCACCACTGCGATCATTTTTTTGTTCTAGACCATACTTGGGAACCCCCTAGTTACGGAGATATTGGGGGGTCACAGTTCCAAATTTTGCACAGCTGTTTTTGTAAATACTAGTTTTTCAGGTTATAACTTTACTTAAATTACTTCCATGACCCGTTTACTATTCAAAGTATCCACTAGCACAATGTTTTAAGAGTGCTACATTGAGTATTACCGTAAAATATGATTTTTGGCCCCAAAAAAAGTCGTTTCGCAGCAACATTTTTTGCATAGGGGTACTTAGTTTGATGTACAGAATGCTTGGTTGACGTATGTGTGAAGGGTTAATTTACACCCTGTATGTGACCGTAAATAATTTGGTTGCATCACCCAGACAACCCAGTGCGAAGCTACCCTATAGCACCTTTTCATGGGGAAATAATAAAGGTACACATATCAATACGTTTTCTAATCATAGCTTCTGAATATGCCAATAAAGGCGTAGGAATGAAAGAACTCAAAGAAGTCATAGCCAAGCAAAGCCGACTCAATTTAGATTGTAATCGACCACTTGAAAAGAAAAATGTTATAACGATGGTATAATCCCTTTTTAATGATATTGACATCTATACAGGTGGGTGAGGGTGAGCAATCATCAAACGATAATAACTTCTTTTCAATATTATATTAAAGTTCTGACATAACATGGGGTTGGAATTCACAGCTGCTTTACCATTTTCCCTGAGTATTGCCATGGCATCAATTTAATCCTTATTATCTTTAACAAAACATCGTCGTGAGGAAAATTTTGACTATAAATGTGAAGGATAAAAGAGTAGAGGAAGACCAGAGAAACGATGGATGAACTGTGTAAACGATGATATGGCTAGAAAGAAGGTGTCTGGTGCGATAAATAATAAATAAAAGGTTTTATTTCAGAAACTTGCACAACTTTTACAGTTAATCTTACATACGAACCTCCTTTTAAGTAAAGATATACCTGTGATAAGAGATTCCAATCTTCAATGTCAAATTAAAAAAAATAAAAAGTGGTGTACAAAATATAACAGAATTTAACAAAGAAAAAATAAAACTAAAACAAGACAAGACATAAACTATAACTAAATAAAATAAACTTAAAAATAAATAGGTTCAAAAAGTACAGGGGCTGATTTAGTGTCTGGATGGGGCTATGTGTGAGTGAAAGTGTGTGTGTGTGTGTGTGTGTGTGCAATGAGTGAAGGAGTGCGTGTGTAAATAAGTGTAAGGGTGTGTGTATGTGAAAGCGATTGTGTGTGGCTTCAACTCATATTGATGATGCTTGCAGCAATACTTCAATGTCATCATAGGTCTTCAGTTTCAGCCATTGAACTATTGCGTTTTTGCAGTCTTTAGTGGTCATAGGATATAAGTTAACGAGTAACAGAGAAGTATGGAAGAATAAGACATGCTGCGCCAACCTCAAATGAACTGAGATGGAGAATGTTCAAGAGAATGATGAATCTCTATCAAAACATAACCTTTTCATGAAAAACATGTTAAAAATGTCAGAACAAAAGTCAAAAATGTTTTGTATTGACAAGCTACCGCATATGGTTTAGCAAAGTCATTAAGATAATTTAGAGCCCCAGCTCATCAATACTATTGAAAGTCATCTCACGAATATGAAACGCTTTTAAACTGACCACTACTTGTAAAGCACTCAGGTTAACCAATGTCAATCAAATGTTTGCAGTGCAATATTGGCAATTGGTGGCCAACATTGTCGCGAAGGCTGCACGTCACAATTCACCTTGGCCTTGGTATACGTGTGAATCGATTGAACGGCTGGTTTATTTATTAGTGGTGTAGCGATTACCGTTGTGTGGTTCGATTAGGTGAAATGGAAGGTTGGCTATGCCATCTTGGATTCGATAAGATAGTGCCTGAGCTTAAAAAATAATATCGGTAACTCTTGTGCGTCTGCGTACATTTTGCGACAGGCCAATGACCGGAAGATTGCAAAAGGCTGAGTTGATCGACCAGCTTAGGTTAATTATTGTAACGCGTAATGAGTCTGAACGTAATGACCTCTTTTAGCAAGACTAAATCGAGTGAAGATAATCTCATCAACTTACAAATAATCCTAGGAACAAACCCATAATTATATCTATTGAGTTTAAAGGAGTTTACCAATACTTGCATCCTCTTTTTCTAAAATTCATTCATTTGAAGTTAGCATTCAATTCAATTCATTAGCTAGTGGTGTTATAATCATCCATACACGCTTTTTTATAATATTATAATAATAATCACACAATAATGGTAACATTGGATCAGAATCGCACTACTCGTATGTATGTAGTTTTGTCCAATGCTATACCAATTTACTGTTTTAGATAAATGCGTTTTATCCCTCATTACCTACATACCCACAGACCAGAACACAAATACGGTTCTTAACAATTTAATTAAAGAAACTGGGCCTAAAACATTACGACAACTCTGACTAACTATTAAAGTTTAAAATAACCTCGAGGGAAATTGAGTTTCCGCCAAACTAAACTGAAATAAATCTTGGACCTTCCTCAATAAATACTCTGTGAAATCGTACCGAAGCCAGTGTAGTAATTCTCGAGATTTTTAGCCAAAGGTATATAAATTGACATTGTTATGTGGACAGATACATCTCATATATATGTAAAGACTAAAGTGGTAATTACGTAACATACCATCGCAATGTAACGCCTCGTATACAAAATCAGCACTTTGCTGTCGACAGAGACAACTGCAGTTTCCGTCGACTCGTGGACAGCAAGCATCGACCAAGTTGCCTCTGTCGACAGCTGAAGTTTGTCTGTCGACAACTCGACAAAGTCAACTTCAGCGAACTACAATCTGTCGACAGAGGACACTTGGTCGGTGCTTGCTGTCCACGCAAAAGTCCAGCAAAGTGTTGCTCGTCTGTTTGACGCTTTACTATTCTAAGTAATAACTTAAGTGCGTGTGATTATGTCCGTAAGTCACTATCTTTATACCTTGACAGTGGTTAGGTTCAACAAAACGTACGTAGTAAAAGACAATGTAGAGTGCGAACGGACGTGGATGGAACCGCATCCGGCGACAACAGTGACTAATACAACATCTGCACGAAATAATAACCGACTTGTGCCGTTTTTAGGACAAGGAACCCCTTTGTTGTTGTGTGGTGCATTGTGATAGTACAGCTGGATGTTTTGGTTTTGAGTTCGTACTGGTAACTAAATATTAGACATCCGATTACACTGGAAGCCGACTCCGAAATGTTGGATAAAGGCAAGGCAGATAACTTGTGACAGCATTTTTTTGTCTTCGTATATTTTTATAGTTAAGGAAAGATGACTCTCAAAATCATATGTGAAGTTCAACAAAACCGGTTAACCGGACAATACCGGTTTGTCCTCTCTCGAGATATATTTTTTTTTATTTGGACAAGCCCGGCGCACAATTCCCAAACCACTGCAACTCTTGAAAGCCAAAATCAATTCTATCGACCACTAGAAAAGCGTCGAGACAATGAAGCACGACAAAGTCCCAGAAAAACAATTTAGCTGTCTTGGACCCGGCAACGAAATTAATCAGAAAACAATAGCGGAGTAGTAGAAAACATATTTTATATTTTCCGCCGTAAGTAGGAAGGATAAACTAGATTCATTTACAACAATCTCAAAGGCGTTGCCTAAATCACCTACGATATGAACTTTCCTTAAGGGCTAAAACTAAAACACTTGTAAACATGCCAAAGCCCTTAAGTCGGCCTAAATATGCCTCGAGGTAGAAAACCCCCCAGAAGTGACGTCATGAGCTGTTCATCGTTAACTACCTATGCTCCAGTGAAAAGGTTTCTTTCAAAGTTCTTTCTTCAGTTTCAGATTTTCTTTGCAGTGCTAGTGCCTTGTAAAATACATGGAGCAACTTATTTCGGGGCTTAGATTTATTGCTAAATGTTTTCTGATTGTTCGTATAGGTACTTCCGATTTGTTTTCTAGTAATTTTAAAGTGCATGGTCATTTACTGATGATCAAAATCTACTGAACTGGCTGCCGTTGCTCTTTTATTACTGTTTGTATACTAAATGAAAAAATTGCATCTGTGGCATGCATACAAAACAGCCCGCATTTTCGCACAGGGGATTAAAAATCCTGAGCTGTCCGTGTATTGTGTAGTAATAATTAGTTATTATATTACTGTACTTGAAAATCAAAAACATCATAGCTTCAAACATTTATTATCTCATTTGCGCAATACCTACAGTCATTATTTTTTCGTTATTGCTACCGAGTATTCGTAATAAATAACATAATAAGACACGTATTATCAATCAAATCATTTCTAATGACGTCAAAGACTGACATGTTACGTTGTATACTTACCGGAAAAAAACTAAAGTTTACAATTAAATAGAATTGATATGTCGGTTGAAGTTGAGGTGTCTACCTCGTCAGGGCACGCCACTATAGTGGCGGTAAGTCCCCCCTTTGTGGAGTGGCTTGAGAGGGTCCACGGCGCCCTCAACTTCCGTCTGACGCAGGTCCTCACTGGACACGGTTGTTTCGGGAGGTACCTGCACCGAATTAGGCGGGAGGAAACGCCCGGATGTCACCATTGTGACGATCGGCCGGAGCACACGATGGAGCACACAGTGGAGGTCTGCCCCGTTTGGGCGGAGCCCCGCCGTGTTATCGTAGCAGCGATCGGTGGCGGCGACCCTGGTCCTCCTCGTTGATCGAGTGAGCATGAGGTCCTGGGTTGGAATCCATGGTCGGACAAACTGTTATTAAATTTTACCATGATTTTTTTAGTAGCTACGGAGTCTGGATTGGGACCCGGTTGATGGCAGTAAGCTCGCTCCATGGCATGGGACTTAAACATAACTATTGAAATGTGGATATCCTTATGGGTACACCTCTGCCTAACCCCTTGGCAATTACGATCTTCATGTTATGTTATAAGAAAAGTTTTGTTTTTTCCTACTCCAGGTTATCACCTACCTGAAAAATCCGTTCATTCGTGCAAGCTACAAAGAGACTTCCTTTTTTAAAATATGAGTATGTTTTTTTCATGCTGCTACAAAATATGCTTATTGTAAATATTTACGTCCAGTACAGAGTATGAGCAGTTTGTTTTTGTTTATGAAAGCCATATTGCAGTGAAATTTTGCAGCTGTCATTGTCGCCATGTATTTTTGAGTCCAAACAGCGATACCTACATTGAGACCAACTGTAAAAAGTGATTTTTAAATCCAAAAAATGTCATTTCCCAGTAATAATTTATGCGTAGAGTTGCTTAGTTTTTTATGTTTAGAATGCTTGGTTGACGGCTTCGGGTCCGTTTACACCTTGTATGATAATAGGTCTTTACCTATGAAATTGCCGTTTTGTATGAAAAAATTTAAACGATTTTTTTTCATGTATTTTTTATTTGTATTAATCGAAGTAATCACCCATGCAATCAATGCATCTTTGCCAACGCAGTGGCAGTTTATTGATGCCCTTCTTAAAGAAATCAGCTGGTCGGGAAGCAACAAATTCTTCAAAGGCATTTTGTACTGCCTCTCGGGTATTGAATTTTTTTCCCGCCAAGAAGTTATCCAAATTCTGGAAAAAGTAGTAGTCTGTAGGCGCAAGGTCTGGTGAGTAGGGCGGATGACGGAGAGCTTCCAACCCCAGTTTTGCAACTTGGAGACCGTCTGCTGTGCAGTATGAGGTCGCGCGTTGTCGTGCAGGAGCAGCGGAGACGAGCGATTGACCAATGCTGGTTGGAGATGTGCCAGCTTCTCCATCATTGTGTTCAGTTCTTCACAGTACACTTCTGCAGTAATGCTCACCCCGTTTGGTAAATTCCTTCATTTGTGTGTCTGTTGAGCAGTGCAAGGCACGTCTCGACGCTTACTTCGCGCTGGCGATCATTGAGTTCGTGGGGCACCCATTTGTCAAGCTTTTTTACCTTGCCAATTTGACGCAAATGGACCAATATTGTTTTGACGCTAACGTCGAAAGCTGCTGCTAATTCAGCCGTAGATTGTGTATCATCAGCTTCCACAATCGCCTTTAATTCGTAATTGTCGACCAAAGTCTTCGGACGACCGCGAGGTTCATTTTTCAGGTCGAAATTTCCAGAACGGAAGCGAGCAAACCAATAACAGGTGGTGCGTTGGTTTGTAGTGTTAGCTCCGTAAACGTCGTTGATGTTGCGTGCCGCTTGTGCCGCGTTGCTGCCACGACGGTTTTCATATTCCATAATTACTCGAATTTTTAACGTATTCATGATGACGAAAAAGATTGAAATGCGATGAAAATGTAACACTAATCAATAAACAAATGACTACTTTTGAAAAAAAAAAAATCCATGTTTTTAAAATAAAATTAATTTGAAATTAGAATTCTTAGCCAAACAAAAATTATTTTGATTTGAAATGGCCAGTACTGCAGAACGGCAATTTCATAGGTAAAGACCTAATATAAAAATATCACGTGTGTAGAAACTTACTGCCGTACTCAGCGATATTTAATGATTACTTAAGCCGTCACTTAGTAAAGGTTTGACATATTTTTGTATGACAAAACTGTCAAAATCATTACTAAGTGATGGCCTAAGTAAGCATTAAAGCTCGTCAAGAGAGACCTTAGATCCAGCACCCCTTAGATAAACGGTGAAACTAAATCCACCATGACCTTTCTGAGCCCTTTGTATTTCTTTCAAGCAGTTCCAAATTCAAATTCTCTACATTTTCCTTCGTTAAAACAACTGGTACTATCGCGATTTATTTTTAAAACTAGCGCGCTAATCGGTTTCAAATATCAAAGAAAAACTAGGAACGTAGTAACAAGTGGCTGTAAATCTAGGCTAGACCTAAATAGTTAGAACGAGCAACAATCACGCATTGGGCATGTCTTGCAAATAAGATATCCATCGGCACACATTACAGTGTAAATAAATAGAAGGTGCTGTTAAACGCGTTGTTTATTTAGAAATCTAACAAAAGGTACCGTTGGAAACTATTCTCACTAAAACTATTCTATATCTGTGATGGTTTAAAAATATGACAGTACAATGAATGTTTTTATATGGATTAAACTGGCCAACTTCTATTCTAAGCGCTTTGTAGAAATATTACTCACTACAGCACTCAGATTGATTACTTAAGCCGTCACTTAGTAAAGGTTTGACATATTTTTGTATGACAAAACTTTCAAAACCATTACTGAGTCATGGCCTAAGTAATCATTAAAAAGCTCTCTGAGTGCGGCAGTTAGAGTTTGGTTTAATGTGCATGAGTACATACATCTATACTCTTTACAAATACATGTAGTTAAAGCACTTCAAATCTGCCTCTCTGCAATACCTTGCAGAATAAACACTCAAGATCGTTCCACTTGCTGAAAATCTCCCACCTGGACATGAGCTGCTATGGACCGACCTGGAAGTCTTTAAATAGGCTCCGGACCCAGGTTGGCCGCAGTAAGGAAAACCTTTTTTTTTTTCTGGCGGGGTTTGAAAATCATCAAATATCCCCTCCCGCTCTTGGGCAGAGCTAAGGGGAGTGTCAGTCTTCTACTGACTAAAAACCACCCATGTTGCTTCTTAGCCCTATATGTCGAGGCCGCGGTATCTCTTACAACATCCCGCAGCCAGTAAGGAAAACCTAAGGTGGAAGTTCATAAATGCCTCTGCACTGGAGTGTAATGTGGTACTGTTTCTCAAACAATGGGGCATTTAATATCGTGTCCTGCGTGTCCTTCTGTGTGTTCACTTTCGCGTTTAAATGGCTTAATGGCGCAAAGAATAAAAAAACCTAACCTAACGCAAGGCTCAAGTGTTGGTCTATTTTTATCTCTCCTTGTAAAAACAACAAGTACAGCTTTCGAAGCGTTATATTGTGCGTATATCAGCCAAATGTCGACGACCCGCAAACCAGTTTGTTTACCAACTTCCACAAAACAACATGGCTGCCGAAATCATTCGTAATTACTTGATGTGCATTGCGTTATTGTTTCTGAAGCTGTCAGATCGGGTTTCGGTGGTTTTGGCTACTGCTGCGCAAAATTCTTTCTTAATTTCTCCATATGATCTTATTTCGTGCCTCCTTGAACCAGCCCTCGCAATACGATCTTTCTTGGCCGGCCTCAGCAGCGCCGCCCGTCTTCCGGCAACCTCTCTGTTACTACTAAAGATACTGGTCATCGTTCATCTGCCCTTATTTTAATTAATAGGGGATCGGACCGAGTCAAAAAATATGATTCTAATTAGTCCGTCAGTTAGATTATCGAAAAATATAAGATACGTATTTTCTCTTTTTATGTCCGATCCCCCTATTGGTTTTCTTCATTTTATTTGGCTCGTTTTTTCTTCCATTCTTTTAAGTAGTTATTTCAGAAGTAGCTCCCTTTCTATACGTATCTTATTTTACACAATCCATCCTCGTTTCTTTGTTCTTCTCTTGTAAGAAAGTAGAAGAAAATTCTTCTACTGTCTATTCTAGCGTCGCGCGTCGGTTCTTTCCTGTTCTGGAACGGGGTTCCTCATGCTCCTCAATATAAACATTGCATTTTCCTATCTTTGGTGACGTGGAGAATATCAATCGTTTGATATTTAAACTCTATTGATATCTACATAGACTGCATTTTGCTTTGGTGGTAACCAACAATGCCAAAGTCATGATTAGTATTCAATCCAGTCTGTAGTCTTCCCAAAAAGGATTGACAAAAGTAGTAAGGTCCTTGGCAGTGGGTTGCTGACCGAAAAACAAGGCTTCATAAATAAGGGTGTAGTAGTCCAATGACTCATATAAAATGAATCATTTTGGATAATCTGTGGAGGTCTTAATCCAACAGTGGATATCTTACCACTGATAACATATTTGTGATATAAGGATGATTAATAATTATAAAAAAGAAACATACTGAAATGCTGTCGATGATGTCATCAATTAATGTTGTCACTGAAAATGGGATATTTACCACGATTACTGAAAAAAGTGTTTTAAGTAGAGGGTAGATCGTTTGATCTGCTCATAAAGATCCAACCGCAGTAACTTCAGTTAATCTGTGATCATGGTGCTTGCAACGTCGAAATATCTGGAACTCATAAAATAATTCTGGAAAATATTAAACATGTTAAATATAGTTTTCACTGTTAATTATAATGTTTGTAACCATGTCCGTTTAAAAACTTTATCACCAATTATGCACATTCACTCCGTATTTCAGTATTTATATAATATCGTAATTAAGTTATTAAATGGTCATAATAATATCTACAGTGACCTATTTACTGTTAGTGACAGAGAGGTCTCCAAAACACATGATAGCATTTTGGCCTCGATTGAAAGAATCATGGCTATTGTAACCGGAACAAATATTTGACCAAGTTTTATGAATAACTAATAGATGCATGCAATCTTAAGGCCCCTTTGTTTCGGGCGTGGGAAATCATCATAAAACCCCTCCCGGTCTTGGGCAGAGCAGAAGGAAGTGTCAGACTTCTACTGACTAAAAACCACCCATACTCCTTCTTAGCCCTTGTGCCGAGGCCGCGGTATCTCTTTCGAACAACCCGCAGCCCCGACGGGCGTTGGCCCTCGCGGGCCCCTTCCATGTTGCTGATATAGGAGATATCAGCGAGAAGTTTTAACCTGTGAGACTTTTTTTTTTTTATGGGACAAGCCCGCCTCACTATTCCCAAACCACTAACTTCTGTAAGCCAGAATCAACAGTGGCGACCACAAGAAAAGCGCCGAGACAATGAAGCTCGACGAAGTCCCAGAGAAATGATTTGACTGTCTTGGATCCCGCAACGAAATTAATCAGAAAAGAATAGCGGAGGAGTAGGAAAAACAGAAATTTCCACTCATTTTTAACTGTGAGACTGTAAGAGCAGCAGAGTGAGCTTATGTCTTTGAAGTATACTGATCTAAGAAACCACTATTATCATCATCATCCACAGCCCGAATTCACCCACTGCTGGATATAGGCCTCCACTTTGTTGTGCTAATCTCCACGGTCCTGTGCCAGCCTTTTTTTCCCCGCTTTTCCCGCTCGAGCGAAAGGGAGTGTCAGACTTCTACTGACTTAAAGCACCCATGTTCCTTCTTAGCACTTTGTGTCGAGGCCACGGGATCGTTTTCGAACAACCTGCAGCCTCGACGGGCGTCGGTCCTTGCGGGCCCCTTCCTTGTTGCTGACATCTCTTTGAGGCGCGCGTGGAACACGAACGCGCCGTCGACACGGCATAACATAACACGGACAGACGGCGAGCTGGCCTGTGCCAGCCTCATTCAGGGTTTTACCCGATGTGAACTATGTCGTCTGCCCATTGCCGCCGGACGAGCCACATTTCTTTAGCCAGTTCTTGGACGCTGGATTCGGCGACAGCCTTAGTCCACCTGTCATCACTCCTTGCTAGGTCTCCTGTCCATCTCCATTTGAGTCAATACAGGGTGTAAATTAAGCATTCACACATCCGTTAACTAAGCGTTCTGTACATCAAACTAAGTACCTAACCCTACGAAAAAATTTTGCTGGGAAATGACTTGTTTTTTTGGGGTCCAAAATCACATTTTACTAGCGGATGCTTTGAATAGTAAAGGGGCCATGGAAGTACTTTACGCAAAGTTATAACCTAAAAACTGGTATTTAGACCCCCAATATCTTGGCACTTTGACCCCCAATATCTCCGTAACTAGTGGGTTCCCAGGTATGGTCTAGAACAAAAAAATAATCAAAGTGGTGGGGAGAATAAGTGCTCTTCGTTTGCGTAAAGGGTACTTTTACACCCTTTATACGTCGAGTTAATTTCACGGATACTTCAACTGGACGTGTCAAAGTATCGTCAACTTTTTCTAATAAAGCCAACCTTGCTGGGTAAGAGAAAATACCAAGTAAGGACCAGGATGAAGATATATTCCCGTCGGGGCCGCGGGTTGTACACTAGTTATCGCGGCCTCGACATAGAGGGCTAAGAAGGAACAAGAGTGGTTTTTAGTCAGTAGAAGTCTGACACTCCCTTTCGCTCTGCCCAAGAGCGGGAGGAGTTATTTGATGATTTACCACCCGCCAAAAAAAAAAAAAAGGATGAAGATAATATATTTTGCGTTCTTCCTCCTCTCTCCTACTTTTATCTATGCTGTGCCCGACAGGGTCCATAATTGAGACTGATGTATTCCCTACCAACTGTAAACATTACGGTACGCAATAAAGAATTGAGAATTGAGAATATTTACTAACTTATCTTTTGCGGAAAAAAATCTTTTAAAGAATAAAAACCATGCTAAAATACATGTGATCGGTCTGATATTTTGGCAAATAATTGTACAAGCAATAATGTTTTATTTTTTTAGTCCAATCAATAGGTTTTTTTTGTAAATCGCATAAGTATTCTTATTCCCGAACATAATTTTGTACGGGAATAAAAATATCGGGCTGGACAGTCCTTACTATTTGAAACGTATAGTTATCCTACGAAATTACTAGGGTGCATTGCGGGAAAGCGTTTCGCAGTCGCGGGGAGTGACGCAAGCTCCACCCACTCTGTCAAGGTCGCTGGCATTTATTGTCGCCTTAATAACAAAATCGGTAAAAATACTATTTTTAGGATGATATAATAGTAGACGTTTAGCTAGCTTCCACTATACACGGATGTGACACAAGCCACACAAAATTGCCATAACCTTCAAGTTGCGAAGTTAATTTACTAAAAACAAACAATAAATCGCTAAACTAAACATCTTGACATTGAACTTAGAAAACTGGTTTCAAACGGTATTTAATTTAATTATAAGTAGATGCTTAATATAATGTTATATTTGCGTCAATGGATTGACATCTGATTTCCTGTGTTACCATTAAGTTTATTATTAGAGTTAATGAATGTTTAAAAACCCTTTTAATAGATCAGTAGAAACTAGTGTAGTAAGTAGAATACCTTAATGTTGACAAATTAAAATTGCAAGAAATGTAAGGCTTTTTATTTTGTTTATTTACACTATCTACACTAATATTATTAGGAGGAAAGATTTGTATTTTTGTTTGTTTATAATGAATAAACTTAAAAACTACTGAACCAATTTGAAAAATTCTTTCACCGTTAGGAAGCTACACTATTCCCGGGTGACATAGTTACTTTTTATACCTGTATTCCCACGGGGACGGGAACGGCTACGCGGGTGAAACCGCGTGACGTCCGCTAGTTATTTACGAAGTGGAAGCACTTAGAAATATTAGGAAAATTTGCTGGTCAGTGTTACGCTGAGTGTTGGACCAAATATGATTTAAAAGCAAAATATTTTATTTCACATAGGCCCACATGGGCACATAGAGGTTTCTCGTTTTCTATGTTAAAGAACCGGCAATAAACCCCATGGTTTTTTTTTATTTGCGGTCGTAATAAACATAATATTTCCAGAATAGGCATGACGAAAGATTTTGAAATCCTCTTCCGTAATGTGGGTACATCTTTTTTATTTACGAAAAAACCTTTATTTCAGTAATAAAGTAAAGTTTAACGAAGATATAAGCCATTTTTGAAAAAATAATTAAATAGAGCGCGAAAACAGCTCGCAGTGTCATGGCGTCGGGTCTGACGTCACGCCTATGTAAACATGGAAATGTCAAAGCGCAGCTAGAGGAAACTAAAACAAACATTACCATAATTCGTGTGTTAAAAATGAATAACAAAGTTTATAAGTGGTGTGCGGTGCCTCAGTGTAAAAACACATCAATAGCAATAGTTTTAGCATTACATTGAATGCCAAAAATGTTGTCCTCTGGACCTGCATAGCTGATCCGGTGATTATGATAGTAGGTTGTTACTATGAGAAAAGATACTAGTACATGCTTTGTAGTTACAGAAATTTACTCCTTTTGTTGGTTATTAACTCAGTAGCAAACTTTTATTACAAGTTGTGAAGGAGCTAACCTCAAAAATAAACTGACAAGTTTATTGTAAAAATAACATATGAAAGTGAAAATAAACTAAACTCCTACAAGCTCAAAACGAGTTTGTTGTATTTTTATAGTGTTAGATACTTACAAAATTTACTTACAGGGAGGTTTTCATATTTCGGAACTCGGACGAGCAAAATTCTTTATTTGACCCAAGGAAATCGCCCAACATCAGTAAATCTATCCTGGGCAAATTTGAAATGTTTGCTTTTACAAAGCCTGATTCCATTGCTAAAGATGTTCACAAAGTATTGTAGTAACAAAAAAAATATCCAAATGCGTAATCGGCAACAAAACAACACAGTGAGCTAGTGACAGCTAGTGATGTTTACATTGGCGTGACGTAGTGCGCTATGATTGGTGTTTCAATCAAAATGGCCGATATCAGTATTTTAATCTTTTATTTTATTAAAAATCTTACTAATCTTAATTTTTTAAATAAAACTAAATCAGTGTTTTAAATCCTTCTCGTATGTAATTTCCCCTAATATCATTAAATCATTGATTCTTTGACTATGTCGTCACGCCTATTATAATTCTTTAAAAATTTAAAATTATCAATTCGGTTCGTATTTTAATTTCGTGGGCTATTCTGTCGATTTTTCCTTAAAGCTTCTGATTCTGTTCTATTTCAACTCGCAACTTTTCAAAATTTCTGGTGTCTGTGATACAATGATCTTCATTAGTAGTAGGCACCAACGTTACTCTATTATCTATAATGTTTATTTTTATTTGGAAAAAAATATATAAACATCCGAATTGAGAACCTCCTTCTTTTTTTAGAAGTCAGTTAAAAATGGTTTTTGTGAACCTAAACTGTGTTTCTTTTCTGAATAAAAAATATTATATTATAATAAAGAGCCAGGGACTGTATTTGAATGTCTATTTGTTTTTGAACCTTTCGTTATTGAACCGCACTAACAGTATTTTTTTTCTTTGTTCACAGGTATGTATTGGATAGAGGATGGAGCGTTTTAATTTTTAGGATTTCAGTCCCAAAGTAGTGAATTTAGATCATAATTCTCAAATGTGGAAACTATAGATCGAATTAAAAAGCAGTACAAAGTTCCATGGCTACTTAGAAAGAAAAAATATTTATTGGTCTCACACAGGACAAGAAATTAATAATAATAAAAAAAGAACTTAATAAAGAAAAGAAGAGAAAACTTAAAAAAATATTACAGAATTCAAATAAGTCCTGAACGAGGCCAAAAGAATCTCAGCATGGTGCTGCAACATTTTTGACAAATGTCACAGCGCTGATATTCTGATAGAGACTTGGTTACGAACTTACGACAGACCCTAAATGATTTTGGTTTAGCCATATTATATTTTTGTATGAAACATCATCCTAGCCTTGTCCCTTACTAGTTTTCTTCTTTAATTTTCGCACGAATGATTACATTAACGGAATTTTCCATCAGGAATTTTTCAATGGCCAAGGTTGGGCGTGAGAAACCAGGGCCGTTCTAAAGCGCGTTGTGTGGAGACGTACAGAACAGAGAAGAGTGGCTGAAGAAAGGGGAGCCCTATACCCAACAGTGGGTGATTTCTCAATGGTAGCTCGTATAGCCTAAGATACCTAGAAGAACGACCTTCACCGTGCTGGTTAATGAATGAAAAGTATTTTATATGTCATTGCAAATGGGTTGTCTAAAAAGTGTCAGTCCAGAATATGATTAATTAACAATTTTAAACATTTCAATATTTTCTGAACATTGCAATGGTTTGATTCTTAGACAAATTCCATACCAATCGAAAGTATGTAGTCCATAAAATAAGTAAACGTTAGATTGACTATTTTTTCCCGTCACACACAACTCTTGGGTAGGCAGGTATAACCAGGTAAGTCGATAGTAGTAACTTTCACCTTGATCTTTTATATATTATTAAATAAAATTTAATAAATGTAATTTAATTTTCAAACTTTATTCTGGACTGAAAGTTTTTTGTCAATCCATTTGCAATATATTTATTGACATATTTAATCACTACATACCTAGTATAAAACAAAGTCGCTTTCTCTGTCCCTATATCACTATGTATGCTTAAATCTTTAAAACTACACAACGGATTTTGATGCGGTTTTTTTTAATAGATAGAGTGATTCAAGAGGAAAGTTTTAGTATCTTTTTTGCACCAGTGCGAAGCCGGGGCGGGTCACTAGTTGAATATAATTAACATTATTGATTCATTATTAATATAATTAACATTATCATTGTGAAGGTCGTTCTTCTAGGTATCTTAAACTAGTAGCGTAGTTGGTTGGACATTAGGATCGAACATAACTGGCGACACGTGAGTGGCCTATACGTACACCTCTGCAAAACCCATTGTGGAAATAAAGGCAGGATGTTATGTTTAGGGCACGCCACGATAGCGGCGGTAAGTCTCCTCTTTGAGGAGTAGCTGGAGAGGCGCTACAGCGCCCACACCTTCCGTTTGACGCAGGTACTCAGCGGACACGGTTGTTCTTGGGAGGTACCTGCACCGAATCAGGCGGGAGGAAACGCCCGGGTGTCACCACTGTGAGGAGGACACGGTGGAGCACACCGTGGAGGTCTGCCCCGCTTGGGCGGAGCTCCGCCGTGTTCTCGTAGCGGCGATCGGCGGTGGCGACCTCTCGCGTCCGGCCCTGGTGCAAGCCATGGTCCGGGGCGAGGAGGAATGTCTAAAAAGTCCCCCTTCAGCGAAGCAGTGATTCTAGCGAAGGAGGTGGCGGAACGTGAGAGGGAGAGAACCTCACGTCTCAGCCGCCGCGGGAGACGCTCCGGGCGTTGAGAGCTACGCGACGGCTTCCTGCCACCGTAGACGCGGGCCTGTGGACGGTGAGTAATGGGCTAGCTCGCCGTCCGTACGTCTTATGACGACGACAGGCCGTGTCGACGGCGCGTTCGTGTTCCACGCGCGCCTCAAAGAGATGTCAGCAACATGGGAGGGTCGACGCCCGTCGGGGCTGCGGGATGTTGTAAGAGATACCGCGGCCTCGACAGAAGGGCTAAGAAGGAACATGGGTGGTTTTTAGTCAGTAGAAGTCTGACACTCCCTTTCGCTCTGCCCCAGAGCGGAAGGGGTTATTCGATGACTTTCCACCCGCCAAAAAAAAAGGATGTTATGTCCTGTAAACTATTACAGTAGAAAGGACAGCAACAACGTTAGAGCCCTGACACCAGGGCATCGTAATTCGTAGAAGCGTTAATAGATAAACACCATTCATTGTTGTAATTGAAACAAAACCGTTTCAGATGACTCATTTCAGCGCAAACAATAGGACTGTTGAACTTTTCATTTGTCATAAAAATACTTTTATCTATTCGTTGTAAATTAGATCACGTAGAATGTAGGCATGTAATCGAGTTACGGCATATGTTTGCGGTACATGGAAAAGAGCAGTTTTCTCGAGCTTTGGATAGAAACACACTTAGTGAAAGCATCACGACCGTAATCCCTGACGGGCAAAGCAAAGCCGTTCTTACACTTTTACACCGCGTGCTCGTGCTTAGGCCGCTCTGTTCATAAGAATTATGTTACTCGTGGTCAACGCAACCTTTTTTCTTCCATTAAATCTATTTGCCATTTACAATAATATTATTAATAATTTTTAATAATTTTGACTGGCCTGTTGGTCTAGTGGTTAGTGACCCTGACTGTTAGGCCGGAGGTCGTGGGTTCGATTCCCACCCAGGACAAATGTTTGTGTGATGAGCACGATCATTTGTTCTGTGTCTGGGTGTAATTTATCTATAATATGTATGTATTTAGAAATATATAAGTATGTTTATCAGTTGTCTAGTACCCATAACACAAGCTCTGCTTAGCTTGGGACTAGATGGCGTTGTGTGATAGTTGTGGAATATTATTATTATTATTATTATAATATCATCAAAAATGGCATAAAATAAAAATAATAATCATGTATTCTAGATCGATGCTCTGTCTTCAACTTTTGACTCTTGATTTAAAACAAACGTTTGTGTTCAGATTAGTATAAAATCTGTCAGTTTTACATTGTTCTGAATACGTCTGTTTTACCATATCCTTCCGTTTAAATTATTTAGTTTATAATTCCATTGTTGGTCCGTATTGTTCCACTCCTGGGCAAAGGCCTCCATTCGATTAGGTTTAATTTTGTACAAATTGTTGAATAGTTTTTTTCATGATGGTATTTCTTAGGTCAACCTAATATAATATGCGTCTGTTGAGCGTCTGTTTAACTGGACTATCTTGTCGATGTTTTGAGTGTCAGGCCAAGCCAGGGGCGATTCTTCTTCTTGTCAGTCTATCTTCATAACATAGCAACCTGGATAGTTCTGTCGCTTGTTTCATTCAAGTCCTTGAGCGTGCAGTTAGTTGTGTACGACGGGCAAGCGAGGAGGCGTGGCATATCCTGTGTTAGGGCTCCACACTCGCATTGTATCCGAGAAGCGCGGTGCGAGGGGTAATTAATAGGGTTGTTAAGTATTTGAATTAATTTGGTTGATAGAGCCTTCCTTGCGAGTTTAATCAACCCCTCAGAACTGTGCCCGCGTGGTTGATTATGAATTTATGACCCACTCCCTCCTCCCTTAAAAAGGTCCCTGTAATGAGAATGTTTTAAAGGCTAGTTTACTATCTTTATTCTGAACGATCACACAGTAGGGTAGTTATCAAAAAACAAAACTAAAAAGTCCGTCAGATAGATTTCTAAAAAAATATTGGACACGTATTTTTTCTTTTATCACGTAAACAAACAATGAAGACGATACAGTGCTTTGAAAACTCGTGTGACGTCATTTTCTGAGACATTAGTATGATTTTCTTTAGCGGTCAGTAACGTCACAACCCCCCACTCAAATCTTTGACGCGTTTTATCTTCGTCAATTTTTAATGATTTGATAAAACAAAAAATATGTATCCAATATTTATCGATGATCTAACAGACGGACTAATTTATAGAATCAAATTTTTTTAAGTCTGGAAACATCCCTATTTAAATTTCGAACAACGGAAACAAAATTACATAACGTTAAGCACATCACTATTAGAATTTGAGTAAACGGCTTGAATCATATAATGAGGAGGAAGTTAGCGTTCTTGTCGCATTGCCATTCTACCAAGGTCGATGACAACCGGCTGGTATCAAGGATTAATTGTCTAGTCTTAATCGTGCGAAATTTAATTTTTAGTCGATTTTTATTCGGGTCCAAGAATTTATTGTAATACAAACAGTTCGCTTACATTATGAGATTTATGACAACAATTACAATTGATGTGTGTAAGCCAAAAATTTTTTTTTGCGATGTAATAAGAATTTTAAAAACTTACTTTTGGAAAAAACGTAACCACTATTAACCATTTCTTACTAATCGTCTGCGGAGCAATGAAAATTGAAATATAATTCCTAATAATAATTGAAATTCACCGATTTATTTTCTTTTAGAAAAAGTCTAGCCTGATTAAATATTTAGACAGACGTTTGAGTAATACAGCAACCAGTTGGAAACGTGGAACCAGGGTTTTTTTTGTTGTAAATACATTTGATAATAATATTGATTTTTAATTACCTACTTGATGTTACGATCATCTTATACATATTTAATGTCGTGTAAACTAAGAGATGGTTGGAGTGTAGCCAAAAATGTACCCGAATGCATTTCAAAGTAACTCGTAAAATTGATATTGTATGATAGGTGCCTATCATACAATATATGTAAAGTAAAGAGTTTTTAGACAAATAATGAAAATTCTTTAGTCTTATCTCTCGTTTAATAATAAGGAAAACAAACAAGTTTAATTATTATTTAACTGTTTTAGTAACTTGTTTTACGAAAAAAAACAAAGTATAGGTTAGGTACCCATTCTAAAGCATGAATTGGTTTGGAATAACATTTGTATAACGATAAAAATATGTAAAATTATCTATGACTAATAGGGTTAAAGATAAGACTTTTGTTTTAAAATGTAAAACTATACAAGTCACCATAAATAATTAAAATCTCGTTCGTGTTGAACCATTTTCCCGCCATGTCAAAAGTCAACGGTCTAAATATGAAAAAAAAGAACAAAGAAGTTTGTACACACATCGAATAAATAAATACGCAACGAGTTTTACATTTGGATACTTAACATTATTTGCGATTGCTATTTGGCGCGCAGTACGCGTTGAGTCTCCGAACCGGTATCATATTCAGTTGATAATTATTTTATTTACTTTAGTAACAAGAACACGCGCGAAGCTTTGTTGTGTTGTTCTTCCCGGCGCTGTGAGCGCACGTGTTCCATTTTTGAAATTGTTTTTTTTAAACCGACGCGTTTTATAAGTGTTTTTTTTTTTCGTGTTATTAGTCGATTGGTGCTATTTTTTTTAATCGACTATAGGTATTGTTGTCGTGTTTTGAGTGACCAGTGTGAATTTGGGAATAATTTGTGGAAAGTGGAGTCCGTTGCCTTGTTTTTGGCAGCATATATTTTGGCAGACGAGTAAACGGTACACAGAATTACAGCGAAATAATACTCAAGCATGTCTCACCGTGAGTACTTTACGTATAAAATTATTAAATTCCGTCTTGTTTATGAGATTTTGACTTTCAACGTGATTTAAAGAATATAGGTACTATAGGTCTTTAACATTTATATTATCATATTAAATAATTCTATTCTATTATTCTTTATGGCAATGGTGCCGATGTCGACAATTCTGCCAATGTCAAAGTGTTATGAGAAAACGTGCAACAAAAAGAAAACCCTAGTAAATGGGACAAGAAGCTAAATCCAATATGAATTTGTTGATAATTAATTGAATTTAATGTGAGACTTGTTGACGGGTATTAGTACACTGAAACAAACAGATAAAATATTGTTAGATATAATGATAAATATTTATATGACATTGAATGACACACCACAACCACACTAAAACAATCATAATTTGATATCATTTACTCGGATAAAAAACATCAAAGCCTGAAAGAGCTTTGGGGAAGAATGTGTTAGTAAAGATGGAAAGTTAGTTGGGACAGGGATCTTTAATTTAGGGAGATGACTATACAAGTCATGGGCTGGGTTATTATTGGAGCAATTAAAAAAAATGTGCTCCAAAGTACCTTCATCCAACCCACATTCGCAGAGCGATGTATCTCTGACCCGGATTTTGTGTAGAAAAACCGGAGAACAACAATGGCCTATACGGAGACGACAAATAATAGATATCACTTTTTTTGATATTTTTTTATAAGGATAAAACCAAGGCTTGGGAGTAACATTAGGCTGTATAGCGTGATAGAAAGCACCTTTCCGTTTACTTGAATTTTGCCACTGCATCTGCCACGAGGTTAGCAAGCTCTTTTTTGGAAGGCCCAGCAAATCGTAGCCCTGACATTGGAAATATTTAAGATCAACATCTTGGGACGTAACAGCATCCTTAGCGAGAGAATCAACATATTCGTTTCCTCTAATACCACAATGGCTTGGAATCCAAACCAAGTGAACGGTTTTGTGATTCTTGGCACAAGAGGAAAGAGACTTTTTAATTTGGAGCAGGACAGGACTGTGAAGTTTGCTCTTAAAAGGATTCTGTTCCAAAGCTTGCAAGCAACTAAGCGAATCAGTAAAGATGACACCAAATTGTATGCTATGAGACTCTATAAATAGGCACGCCTCCAATATAGCCACACACTCACCCGTAAAGACTGATGATTGTACAGGACATTTGAATTTTAAAACAATTTTGGAGTTCTGGTAGTATACCGCAGCTCCAGTGCAACTTGAATCATTCAATTTAGAGGCGTCGGTGAAAAATTTATCAAAATTATGCCATCGCTCATCAACCGCCGCATTGAAAATAGAGTCCGCTGAAGGAGACGTTTTCGATATACCAATATTATAGAAAATGTCTGGTTTAAAACATATAATTTCATAATCAAAACTGAAAATAGGAAGTTTTGGAAACTGAATGATAGGAGAATCTAAATTTTTATAGCAACGGAAAGAATTTAAAAATAAAGGGACTTCTTTATGATTCCAGTAATTGGTACTTTGGCATGCAATATCCAAGTCCACCACCCTTTGTACAAGAGGGTGGGACGATTTGGTGATTACTCTAGCCCAAAATCTCGATGCTAGATATTGCCTTCTCAAAGCCAATGGTGGTTCTGCGCACTCTACCTGCAACGCGTTAATTGGTGAGGACTTCATACAGCCCGATATGATCCGAAGACACTTAGCCTGAATTTTGTCCAGCCTTGCCAAAGCACCTTTGTTGCAGGGTATTAGTAGAAAAGATCCGTAGTCCAAAACGCTCCGGATTAAGGCATTGTATACCAATTTCATTGTGAATGGGTGCGCACCCCACCAGACACCAGCGAGCACTTTTAAAATTGGGATAGTTCTCTCGCATCTACTAACTAAATAATTTAAATGATGTAACCCACTCAATTTAGAATCCAAAAAAACGCCTAAAAATTTTACTTTTGAAGAAACCGGTATACAATGCCCTTGAATACCCACTGAAACTTGTGGGATCAGCCTCCTGCGAGAGAACACAACTACAGCACTCTTGGAGGCAGACAAACTCAGGCCGTGGAGATTTAGCCATTGGTTTAGAGAGTCCAGGGACACACAGAGAGATGACGCAGCGTTGCTCACAGAACTATTAGCAACATATAAAGCCAAGTCGTCAGCATATTGCAGTATTTGGCAATCATTATTGAGGCATGTACCAATATCAGCTGTGTATAAATTATACAGTAATGGACTAAGAACAGAGCCTTGTGGAAGGCCCTTCCAAGACACTCTGACGCCAAATTCTTCACCTGGAACTCTCAAAACCAAAGATCGAGACATAAGCAAACTACAAATGCACTGTACCATTCTCTCCGGTATTCTCAGCTGTTGCAATTTTTGCCTGAGAATGGGAAGAAGGACATTATCATAGGCAGAGGAGATGTCTAAAAATGCAGCGACTACGGATTCATTTTTTGAAAATGATGAGCGGATATCTGTAACCAAAACACCAACACTATCCATGGTGCTGAGTCCCTTTCTAAAACCATATTGAGACTTAGGAAGTAAGTCCCTGGATTCTACAATAAATTCTAATCTGTTCTTAATGAGGTGTACTAATATTTTTGCAAGGACAGATGACAAAGCGATAGGTCTGAAGCTATTCGGATCATCAGCGTGCTTGCCAGGTTTTAAAATAGGGATAATTATTTGAGTTTTCCACTGATCGGGGACCCAGCCGTTGGTGTAGCAAAAATTTAAAATGTCCAAAAAATATTTTTGGGCTCTATGACCTGCGTGTGATATAAAAGAATAGACTATACCATCTATACCAGGAGCAGTGTCATGCACATGTTTCAGAACTGAGTTGAGCTCCTGCATCGAAAATGGTGCTTCAAAAGGGTTACCTGAACAAATAAGAGACGGCTGATGATGTTCTGCTTCTGTTGGTACATATGGAGGGGCCAGTTTATCAAAGAATCGCTCAGCAGTGTCTCGAGAGATGGGAGAAGAAATTGAAGGGGAACATCCAGATCTGAAACGGTTGATCTTTTTCCAAACAACAGATAAAGGAGTAGAGGGGGACAAAGAACCGCAAAAGTCAGCCCAACCAGCACGTTTCTTCCTTCGCAGCAGTCTTTTAGATTTAGCGAGGGCCCTGTTAAAAGCTATTAGATTATCGCTAACCATCGCCCCATTGTACACCTTCTCAGCATCATCCCTTTCCCTAATTGCTGTTGTACAATCCTGATCCCACCAAGGTGGAGGAGGGATTTGACCACGGGCTGAGTTTTTAATAGGAAAACATGAATCTGCACTAGCTATTATGGCAGACTTAAAATTTTCATAACAATTTGACACATGGAGGGGACTAAGAGAATCAAAATCAGGGAAAACTAAATTTGGAAGTGAATCAATTTTGTCCTCCAATAATGATGAATACTTTGTCCAATCAGGATTAGACAAATTATGCCTCAAGAGTGGAGGACTCGATTTTTCTAAGTAAGTTTTTTCAGCCAAAGATATTATAATTGGATAGTGGTCACTACCATGTGTCAAACTGGAGCAATCCCAATGACACGACGCCGCGATATCCAATGTGCAAAAGGTAAGATCAACGCAGCTCTTATGCTGTCCAGGAAGAGACCTACGGGTTGGGCAACCATTGTTTAAAATACAGAGGTTAAGTTCATCTAAGATTTCAACTAAACCTTCCCCAAAAGAGTCGCAGCGTTCAGAACCCCACCTAAAGTGATGGCAGTTGAAGTCTCCCATAACAAGTACAGGGCCTTCTATGTTTTCCAACGAGTGTTTCAAAATTGGAAGCAAACTTAGATGAGGGTGAGCAATATAAATAGATAAGAGAGTTATACCCTCTACCCTACCAGCCACAATGCTAATATCATCACCTAGAGAAGGCAAAGATATAGTCGCAAGTGAAACCCTATTGTTCACGCAGAGAGCCGACCCGCCATAGCCATCAGATCGGTCGCATCTGAGAATATTAAAAAAGGGTAAACGGAAACTAAGACTCGGGACTAGCCAAGTCTCAGCGAGGGAACAAGCTAAAGGTTTGTATTTGTTCAAAAGGAATGTGAGCTCGTGCTTCTTATGCCACACGCTCCTCACATTCCATTGAAGGAACACCAACCTAGCCATTATTATAAGATGAAAGTGAGTTAATAAGTGAAGTAGCAACGTTGGACGGTAATTGAGTTTTATTGGATGAAGACATTAAAGTTAAAAGAAGTTTACTAAGAAGTTCAATGATTGAAGACAAGTTTTCAGGAGATTCTGTGAGTTGGTGGTTAAGACCACAACCATTAGGCTGTGAAGATTGGGGAGTGTTAGTGAGCTGCTGATGAGCTGTTTTATCATAGGATGGAGAGAGGGAAGCATGGGTCCTTGGCTTAAGAAACACAGTTTTGCGGTATGACTGAGTCTGTATTTTTGCAGTGTCTGCATAACTGCGAGTAGAAATAGGGACAGTTTTACTTGCTTCTGAATAAGACATTACTTTCTCAGCCATAATTGATTTAATGGTCTTCTGCCTGCTGTACTCCGGACAGGCCCTGCTATTTGCAAAGTGGCTTCCAGAGCACAACACACAGAAAGCCTCGGTCTCAGCAATGCTGCAACCATCACCGGGGTGATCATTGCCACACTTACTGCAACGGGGTTTGGAACGACACAGGGATTCTACGTGACCAAATCTGCAACACTTGCGGCACTGAATGGTGGGGTAGATATATTGTTCTACAATTAAAGAAGTGTAAAAACAGAAAATTCTTTTTGGTAAAACTTGGCCATCAAATGTGATGACACAAGTTTCTGTGGGCCTGTACTCAGTTAAACCATCTTTTGTAACTTTTCTGTTAAAACGTCTTACTTTAAGAATTGGACCACAGCCTTCTGGGACCTTTAAATAAGACAATACGTCTTCTTCTGAGAAGTCGGTTGGGATGCCACTTACAACCCCCATACGGGTTATATTAAATGAAGGAATAACTGCCTCAAATAAGTTTGTGCCTAAAACACTGTTTGATAAAAAAGCATTTGCATCCTGAGGGGATGCAAACTCAACGGAAACGCGGTTTCTACCAACTCGCTTAACTGCAGTGATGTTGGCTATGTTATTGTTTGCCAAGAAACGTCCAAATGTAACGGGATGTAGAGTAGTTCCAGCATTAGGTTGTGCTTCTTGACGGGAAACATGGACAATAAATGGACCTTTATCTAAAACTGAGTACCTCACACGGCCTACATGAGTTCTTGGTTGTTTGTTAGGACGATTGGATACATCATCTTCATTACCGGGGCGTTTACGAGTAGACTGGGATGGAAGGATTTGGGACTCAAGGCTACAAACGACATCAGCAAACTGGCTTAACGGGTTGGAAGAAAAACCAGACAAAGGGGTAGTAGGGATATTATGAGGAGGGTCAGGAGGTTTATTTTTATCTATATTCATATTGAATAATGATAAACGATATCTTTAAAACAAACACAAAACAAACCTGTTAGCAGGTGACAACAAAACAACACAAAAACAAACACAATAACAAGTCACAATAAACGCAATATTACAATAAAACAGCCAAAATTCTGAACACACGTGTCACTCACAAGCACACTGTGGCGAGAATCCCATATTAAATAATTAATGACAATAAAGGTCTTTTGTAAATAAATATGAAACTAACGTTTTGGTTGATTCATGTTTTACGAAGTTTCTTTGTCAGCAGTTACCGATTATTTTTTTGAAGGACCAATCAAAAATTGTCAACTAGCTTATCTGTGCACAAAAATGTTATCAAAATAATTATCTATCTGTTGATGTTATTTTGTTCTGATAATCTCAATCAAGGGAAAAAGTATTATCACATGATGTTAATTTGATAATACTTTTTGATTGATGATTATTATTTTTTTTTTACAAAAAGTCCAAAGAATTCAGACTCATTTATAGCGACTCCAACTCTAGTTTCTGGGCAATTAAATTGCATTTGGCAAGAGATGATTGTGTTTTGTTTTATTTTTATGTAACCTACTACATTGTTTAGAAAAATAACTCACAGATCTAAGTGGTTTCCGAAGACGTAGGAGCTGATTGCACCATAGGATAGCAACTATAGGTACCTACACGATCAGCAAATCGATAGTAGAGCTGTCTCTCAATAGCAATTGTGCTATTGACAACTCTTGAACGCGATTTAGATGTCCTAATCGAGTTCAATTACATTGAATTGGTTAATTACTACCTAATACACGGGTCTTGATAACATCGGACAATGGCAGAATTGTCGACATCAGCACCAGGGGTCTAAAATGCCCACATTAGCAGATCGCAAAATTAATTGCGTTAAAATTCGTAAAATGAACCTTTTATAATAGTAATTGCGTCTGTAATTTTACGAATTTTAAAGTAAGTAATTCATATTATGATCTGCTAAAGTGGCAGTTTTAGAGCCCCTGCCATAAATAAAAACAGAATATTTATGTTGAAATTCAACCTAAAAATAGCTCGAAATAACACAGACAAGGATTGATATAGTCATCAACTCCATTTTAACCAGGAGTCGGCCTAAGTCGAAGAAATATTGAACTCGTATCTTATAATAGATTCTATTTATCTTCGGGGACGCCGGCAGACACCAGACGGGCGATCAGTCCTTTCGTTGTGGATTATTTCGCCCAGTTCCCCATTTTGGTGGATCCCCTTCATGGGTTACTGGTGGTCGGCATCGCGAATCTTCCTGTTGCCTTGCAGAAGCTCACCAGTTGTTCGGTGGAGATTTCTGCGAGCTTCTCTTCATTAATCTCATCTGTTCCTAGGATTTCCCATCTGAGTGGCCCATACATTGTGCATTCCGCCACAAGGTGGAAACTTGTTTCTTCTGCTTCTCCACATGCTGGGCATATGGGATCTTCCTTTACTTTCATAATCGTCAGATGTCTATTGAGTCCACAGTGTCCTGTTGCGACCCCTACTACTAGTCTTATGTTTCCCCTGCTCATCTTATAATAGATAACAGTTTGTCTCCATTTGTGGAAACCCTCGGATTGAGACAAATAGCTCCCAGAGGTACGCACGAGTAACGCATAGTATATACCAAGTTATATGTGGCTAGTGTGGCTACCGAAAAGTACGATTAGGTACTTTTTTTTTTGGCAGAGTCACTTGCTTTTCATTTCGATAAGGTTGCAATACTGAACCGGTACCTATCGAAAAATAATCTGAAACGTTATGTAGCAACACTTTTTAGTTAGAATAGACTTCTGCGGTTGTTTAGTAGACATGCTAAGCATCAGAGGGGATTGGGTTTGGAACCCATGTCGGGCATTGTTATTTCATCATCAGCCATAAGACGTCCACTGCTGGACAAAGGCCTCATTGTTATTTATTGAAGTCGTATTCGTGCCTGATTTCGAACCATAGGCTCACCCCCTTGTAACCGCGATATACTAAGCATTTCATAGCTAACGAAGAGGAAGTGGTCCTAGTCTACATGTCAGCCGACCCCTTTGGGGTATACAAGCGCCATGTTGCATCACGCAGAGCCATTTGTTCCTATTGCTGTCGCAAGTATCGTAAGTCGCATCTTCTAACAGATAAGCAATATAAGGTAATATGCTCACCATGGTTACCAACCTAACACCATCTGTTTTATAAACAAATATTGCCTGGCGCAAATAGGGTAGTTAACAAAAAATAACTAATTAGTCCGTCATATACAGGGTGTAAATTAACCCTTCACACATACGTCAACCAAGCAATCTGTACATCAAACTAAGTACCCCTACGCATTTTTTTTGCTGAGAAACGACTTTTGTTTAGGGTCAAAAATTTCATTTTACGGTAAAACTCAATGTAGCACTCTTAAAACATTGTGCTAGTGGATGCTTTGAATAGTAAACGGGTCATGGGGGTAATTTAAGTAAAGTTATAACCTGAAAAACTAGTATTTACAAAAACAGCTGTGCAAAATTTGGAACTTTGACGCCCAATATCTCCGTAACTAATAGGTTCCCAGGTATGGTCTAGAACCAAAAAAATATCGCAGTGGTGGGGAGAACAAATGCCCTTCGTTTGCGTTAAGAGTACTTTTACACCCTTTAGGTAGATTACCAAAAAATATTAGACACGTATTTTTTCTTTTTTCACGTAAACAAACACTGAAGACGGTACAGTGCTACTACTCTAAGACATTAGTATGACATTTTTTAGCGGTCAGTGACGTCACCAACCCCCACTCAAATCTTTGACGCGTTTTATCTTCGTCATCTTTTATTGATTTGATAAAACAAAAAATACGTATCCAATATTTTTCGATAATCTAACAGGCGGACTAATTAGAATCACATTTTTTTAAGTCAGTAAACATCCCTATTTGTGAAGAGACTGCTATTTAAGTTTTATCTTGCCTCACAGTCACTCTACGTTAAATGAAGTAGGTAGAAACTAATGTTATTGTCAGATATTCATAGACATGGTTGAACTTTGATATGCGATTGGGTTTCGTTTACACTGGTGTACAGTTCTTCCACTTAAATTTGACTACTATTCAATTGTAGATCTTTGAAAGTCGTTGCGTCGTTTTAGTCATTTGTCTTCACAGTCTGAACCACCCTTATCAAGGGGTATCGCATTCCTGCCAGTTCCCAAGGCAAGAGTTACCGTGGCCCTGAAACACAAAGAGCATAAGTAGGAACACGTATGGGTTTTTTAGCCATTAAGAGTCTGACACGTCCTTCTGTTCTGCCCAGAGCGGGAGGAATCATTTGATGATTTCCGTATTACTTAGTACTTACCGGGTTTTGGAGGTCAGATAAGCAATCCCCTTTTTTTTGGCGGGTGGAAAATCATCAAATAACCCCTCCCGCTCTTGGGCAGAGCGAAAGGGAGTGTCAGACTTCTACTGACTAAAAACCACCCATGTTCCTTATTAGCCCTATATGTCGAGGCCGCAGTAACTTGTGAACAACCCGCAGCCCCGACGGGATAGGCAATCGCCTCGTGTGCGGTTGGATACCAGTATATTGAGCTGCATCCTATTGAACTGGAAGCCGAGTCCAATATAGTTAGGAACTAGGCCGATGATAATGTGAGTCCCATAAGTTCTGACTTCATCATCTTTATCGCTCATAGTTCAGGGCGTATGGTAAGGGGCGGGACGGAAAAAGTAATTTCTTACCCAACTGGAATGTTAATGGCCGATTAAACTAGTTCATTATGTAATAACACTTAACTATTTTATTGGTCTAGCTAGTCGTAGAGGATTACTAAAAGACGTGGTATTTTTCGCTTAGATACTAAAATGCCTAATAAAACTTCTGATCAGTAAACAACACATAACTTAACATTACGTATTTCATCCCTGAAAGGTTACACAGAGATGTATCGAGCAATAATATGTGTATACACTTGGCCAAGTTCAAACGCGAATTTCTGCTGATATAACTAATGCAACTTTGAAATAGAAACTACTTTATGATGATATGGTTCCAAAATATTTGTTTCGTTTCGTAACCAGTGTTGCCGATGTCCACGGTCTAGATTACCCAAAAACCTGATTGAAAATCCCCAATTTTGGGGAAAATAATATCAATATTCCCCACATTTTCCCCACAAATTTTCATCAAAGAAATAAAAGCACTATTTATATAAATCAAACATATTTATTTATTAATTAAAAAAAAACTGAAGTTTTTACATTTGTAAATACTTAAAATAAAAAATAAATAAATAAATCTACTGCAGCTCTTCATTTCGCCAATTTTTTTTGGTTAACATGTCATTCGAAGGATCAAATTTTAAATCTGTTGTCAAATTTTTCAGAACGCTAAATTTTCTTTCAACAGATGCGTTTGAGAAAGGTAGAACGAGCAATAGGCTTATTGCGTGTTTCAAATTTAAAAACATTTCATGATCTGCATTGTTTTTAATATTTGGAATATTTTGGCCCAGTATATTTGCGGATCGTTATCACCTTGCAATTGCAAGCCAAGAGCAGAGTAATATAATGTAATGTAGGTATAATACTGACTACTGAATATTTGTTTTTTATCATACCTTGGAATTATCGTCGTCCTTATTATCTTTTCCTTTTATTTTAACAACCACTTGTCCATATTTGCACAAAAGCTTAATTATTAGCATTAAAGTAAATAACAACAAGCAGTGCAGTATTATTATGTTCAGCCAACAGTTGTCTGCAATGACTGCAATACTCTGTATAGTTCGTCACGAAACTTACGATTACGAACTAAAGTAATAAACAAGGTTTTCCCTGATACATTTTGATGATCATTGAATGTTGCCATAAAAGAAACTATAAAACCTTTCTGCCGGATATGTTGAGTTAATGTTGAATTAAATTTACATAATTTATAAATACTTCTAATACTACTTTTATGACTTCTTAGTTTAGTTCTCGTGTAAATGTCTGAATTCCCCGCGTTTTCCCCACATTAACGCTCTCCCCACAAATTACCCAATCGGACTGAAAATCCCCGCAGTTTGGGGAATTCCCCACAGATTGGCAACGCTGTTCGTAACATTAAAATGAAATCATTACAGTCGGCGAAAATTGCTTCTAAAGTTTGTTAAGTGTATACATATTGGTGCTGCTAACTGTACAGTGTACAGCCACGTTTCACCAGTAAGTCCCTTGCAATAGGGGGTGATCCTAATGCTTTCAAACGGGCACAAATCCAGACTCGGTGGCTGCTTCTAAGAAATTCTTGGTGGAATCCCCAATGAGTCTTTGACAGCTGTTTAGTAAATGTACTTGCAAATCCCAAGTATGCTTGTGATTGATTAACGCTATTCGGGTAAGCCCAACAGTCCCCTATTCTGCTAGTCTTCTTCTTTATTTATTAGGTACACATGAAATAAAAAATCTATACAAACTGCAATATATGTATAGCTTATGGATAATTGCGAGCTTAACCCAGAATTTGGTTGTAGTCATGATTTTAAAAACCGGAAATCGTTCAATGTTATTTTGAAATCCCGGGGGTGACTCGACCAATTTAAAGTGGGTTATTAAATGGGCTTCTAGTTCCGAGGCACTTTGTTAGCGAATACTGGAATATCCCGTGGGAATCTCATAATCCTTATTACTTATCTCGTAGTCTCCATATTCGGTATATAGGAATAAGCTCTCCATCTATTATATGAGATTCAAACATACTTAATTGCCGAAATGTCGGTTTATTAGTAGAAATACATCTGCGTTTCCCTTTAAGAAATACAGGCATGTTCTGAAATATTTTGCCTACACAATAAAGGGAAGCTCTATGCAAAATTCTAATAGCTTTTCAAGTCCAAGGGTTTGGACTGTTGCTGGATACTAATAAGTCAATCAGTGAGTCGTTTTGCTCCAATAATCACACTATCACACTAATATTATAAAGGCGAAAGTTTGCCATGTGAGGTGTGAGTGTGTAGGTATGTTTGTTACTTCTTCACGCAAAAACTACTCTACGGATTTGGATGAAATTTGGTACACAGATAGTTTATAACCTGGATTAACAAATAGGATAGTTTTTATCCCGATTTTATATTCCCGTGGGTTGTAGCGGGTGAAGCCGCTGGCAACAGCTAGTAATAAAGCTATTAAGATAGCAGCTCACGGTCCGTGAAATCGCGGACGGGCGCGGACCAGCTCGCACGACACACCGTGTTGAAATAAAGCTATCAAAAGTTCTACTAGCGATGCGCGATTGCGAGAGGTTTTATTCGATTGTTTCGATTGTTTAAACATATCGATGGTTCTCGATTGTTTCGACTTGGACTCGAGTCCGACTCGGTCTGTTTAAGCTGTTATTGCGACTGGCGCATGGCGCGTTCATTCGAGATTTATTCCTCGATGGTTTAGTTTCACGAATTCTTGACTTCCGTTGTGATTGCGAATCTAAACTAATTCGTTCAACAAGAGCAATCGATAATAATCAATACCGCGACGGGAATAACATGTAAGTAGTTAACTTACGTACGAATAACAAGATAGAAGGAATCGTGAAAATAAATAAAACATATCGAGGGTTCTTATTTAACCTGTTTTTTTTATTAATTAGATATTTAAGTAGCATAGTTTTTTAATTTATTTAGTTATCTACCTATTTAAATTTTAAGGTAAAATCAGTCTGGCACGTGATAATTAACAATCTTAATGAAATAACAATCACAAAACCGAAACACATTGACATTTGACGCGTTTTATCTTCGTCAATTTTTATTGATTTGATAAAACAAAAAATACGTATCCAACATTTTTCGATAATCTAACAGACGAACTAATTAGAATCACATTTTTAAAGTTGGTCAACATCCCTATTATGGAAGAAGAAGAAGATATGCCGCGCCGAACCTAAATAAATAGGGATCAGGGCAAAATAAGTACGATAATGATTAGTACAAATTAGGCTGATAATCAGCACTTTTCGAACGTCAAAATTTACTTTACTCTTATACTTATTTACATTTAAAAGAGAGCAGTAGTGGCCCAGTAGTTGCAGCCCCGACTTACGAACAGTTGGTCGTGCCCACTGCTCTCAAAACGGTGAAGGAAAAAAGTCGTGAGGAAACCGTCATATCTTAATCAAAAATTCGAAGACATGTGACGTCTACCAATCCGCACTGGGACCGCGTGGTGGATTATAGCCCATCCCTCTCCTAGAGAGGACGTCTGAGTCCCTGCAGTGGGAACAATATAGGCTGATGATGATGATGATGACGACTTATTTACAAGAGACAGTCCCCCAAAACGCCCACCCTTAGACACTTCCTAGTGTTTCAGCTGGAAAGAAGAAGTGGCGGAACAAACTCCCCAGCATAAAAAAAAAAAATAAAAAGGACATATCATATCAGTAAACGAATCTTGGAGAAAGAACATAAATAACAAACACTATTTTCTGAACAAATGTACACTTGCCTTAAAATTTACTGCTCATGTGTACTAGTATGAACAATTTACTTATTCATACACATAAATTATTGAGAAAGTTTCAGGTGTATCTACAATATTTATTTACCCAAATCATTTGCAATGCGAGGTTCTGATGACTATGAATACATAATAAAATAAAATATATTTCTAAATAAATCACACCCGAATACAGTGAAGCTGAAATTAATGATCAAATGAAAAGTATTTTTTTTGTTGTTTGTTCTGAAAATTTCCGCGTTTGTTAGTCGTTCCATAAGAGTGATAGAGCATGATTTTATAAAAAAGCAAGGCAATGGTGGAAATCTATACTTACTCTTTTTCTTGGCGGACGTCTCAAAATCGGTTGACATTTTCATTAGCGTCCATCACTCCTGTGATGTGCAAGCAACAGGACAGGCAGGATACTATAGCAAGTTCTTTTGGCGTAAAAGCTTATTCGAATTCAAGATAACCGGACTTATATTTTTCATGAATGCTTGCATGATATTGATGAAACACCCCTATATTGAAACTATTCATTCAATTTCCATCCAATAAACCAATGCTTATTGCAAATGCAAATAACACACTTATCTATATTTTAAATTACCGTAGAACATCAACAAGTTATTACGCATTTATATTTACAAATATCAGTCATAGGTTGACCTATGCTTGTGATTTTATACTTGAAGTAAATTTAGTCTGTCAAGTCGTCTATCTATTTGTCCTTTAAAATATAAATAGCACATTGTACTTTTGTGAGCTAAAACTGTGTTAGGAAAATTCCGATGTTTATTTCTATAAAAATATTTAAAATAATGCTTGTCGTGTGAAACTAGGCTTTGTTACAGTAGCGATTGATAAAGTTGGTGCACTCTATTTTTCACCGAAACCGGTCTGACAACTTTGTGTTCCGAGAATTACAACAATACTAACGTTTGTCCCGTCTGGTATTAGTAGATCTGGTTACGGGTAGTTAGACCCTTAAAATTCTGTCAACTTATTCAGGCAGGCGGAGTACCGTATTACTCAGTAACTGAATAACGTTGCCCCACTCTAGGAATTCCGCCTGTATCGTGGGTGCGCTTACAATCTGAAACAGCTATCTGTAGGGTACACAAATTTGTTCCGTGCGGGGATCGAACCCGCGACACGCAGTGCAACAGTCCAGCAGTCCAATCGCTCAGCCGTACCGTCAAGTTGCACTGGAAGCTGACCGCAATATAGTTGGGATAAGGCTAGGTAGATGTTGATTTTGCACCTAGCATTCCAAAAGATTTCCTATTAGCATTCCTATAAAAGCTAATAATTCTGTTTACCATGACGTGTATGTTTTCTTACGTATGCGATGGTCTCGACGTCACGATGCGATGTCTAGGGTAATACTAATCCGGTGTCATGGCCGACAAATCAGTGCCAAGAATCCGAATGGTGTCTCACACCTGTAATTTATGGGGGGCAATCAATATTTTCACATTGGTAGGAGGTATAGCCAGGTAATGTGACGTCAATGATTCATTTCAGCTTATCGCCCTTCAGTGACGATAAGCAATGAGGCGGTTCTGCTTGTTTGACTGTTCTGATATCCACTTACTCTAGTCTATTACATATCTAAGTGAGCATGTGGCGGGTTTGAAAATCATCAAATAACCCCTCCCGCTCTTGGGCAGAGCGAAAGGGAGTGTCAGACCTCTACTGACTAAAAACCACCCATGTTCCTTTACTCGCGATAGCAAAATTATCGTTTACCCATATTTTGCCAGATAACCAGCACTTCTCCCTACCGGTGCTTGGACGCCTTTCGGTCACACATCATCATCTACCTAGCCTAACCGGATGCAGCTGAATACCAGTATTTCACATTGAGCGACTGCTTATTTAATCTCCACATCCCAGTTAATACCCATTACGAGAAAATTGTTATTCGGTTTTCACCGAGTCTGGATTTGTGTCCGATTAATGCTCGCCCCCTATGGCGAAATGTGGGTGTACTATTAGGTACACTATGACTAACTTGGGGATTACAGGTGTGATGTTATGTTATTACACAATCACATCTTTGAATCTGGTTCCCTATTCGAGTTATTATTGCAGCCGTCGCTGTCTACCGATCTGCATATCTTTCTCTATCCATACTCAGTCCCTAAATGCTGAGGATCTCGATTCATTTTGTTGATGTCTTACCTGGCTTTAACCTTTACTAATAATATCGGTTCTGGGCCATTGGAGACTAAACAGAAACCTCTTGAATCTGTTATCAGCAGGAATGGTGACCGTTTTTCGAACCTGTAGAGTCAAAACTGCAATTCGCTTGCGTCTTTCACAGTAGACTTCGGTTATTTTGAACTTTGCACTCCTTGCTCATGCAAGCTGCTCTAGTTATTTAATAACAAATAAATACACACCACCTACTCTTCCACCCACGCAAATGATGCAGTAAAAATAACAACAGTAACCTTTAGCTGACCTAACCTTTGACACTTCGAACACCACAGTATATGAATATAGTGACGTCACAACGTGGTGTCTGTCTAGCCAGCTCGTAGCCAAGAATGCAGTCTTTTTGAGAGATTTGGCTGTTGCATTTTTAGTGGTACGTAAGAAATGGGTTTTTTTGAGGCAATTTTGATTTTGAGTTACATGGATGCTGTCTTAAGGATTTCTTCATAGAATACATGATTTGCAGCTAGGTGATACTTAAGCTTTTTTTGAAAGCTTGCACATTCTGTTTTGAGTTCTAGTTTGTCTTTAGATATTTGACTGTTTCGCAATCCGTCTTTTCAATCAAAGAATTATTCTCGATTGCTGGTTTCTTTGTCTTCCGTTATCTCCCGATCCACACTGGTCCCGCGTGGTGGATTATAGCCCATCGATCGCCTAGTACCTTAGGCCTGAGTCCCTTCAGTGAGAACATTATAGGCTGATGATGAGGATCTTTTAAGGAAGCCTGCGGAACTGCGTCAAACTAGATCTAAGCACAAGTACTCAACCCATCCTTGGAACTAATCCAAAAAAATACCGTTATAACGAAAAAGAGGCATCCATTTATCGACCATATCATATAAGCTAGCTGCGTGTCTATCCCTAATTTATTCTCTATCATCAAAAATCACATTAGTAAACCAATCACGTGCGATGTCCGTAGCTCCTTGGCTTCGTGGTCCAAAGACACCGAACCATAAATAATTCAGCTCTACGATCACATTATCTATGATTGTACTGACATTTGAGCAGATACAAGCACGTGTGGTTTCTATTCTGGTTGAAGCGTGTGTCTTTGATGAGGGCTTAAAGTTGGCCAGTATATTTTGGACTATGGCAGTAAATAGTGGTGTTCGTTTCAAAGGCGGAGATTTCGAATATTTTGTCAAAAGATGTATTAAGTACTGTCAATATTATTTATTTTGTTTCTTATTTATATTAATGATTTGCCTCACCTCATAAAGGATAACCACGATATTGTGTTATTTGCGGATGACACTTCGCTTTTATTTAAACTTAAACGACAACAGGTAGTTGTTGACGATGTAAATAGCGCTATTTCGAAAGTGCATTGGTTTAACGCTAATAATTTGCTTCTTAATGAAAAAAAAACCAAATGCATTAAGTTTACACTACCTCACGTTAGGCAGGTGAAAACTCGTGTGTTGGTAAAGGGCGAAGAGTTGAATCCTGAAGATAGCACGGTGTTCTTGGGCTTAACTTTAGAAGCTAAGCTTCAGTGGGGGCCTTATATAGATAAATTGTCGAAAAAGCTGAGCTCAGCAGCATACGCAGTTAGAAAAAATCGTAATTTAACCGATGTAGAGACAGCCCGTTTAGTGTACTTTAGTTATTTTCATAGCGTAATGTCGTACGGCATTCTATTGTGGGGGAATGCCGCTGATATTCAGACCATTTTTGTTTTGCAAGAACGGGCGGTTAGATCTATTTATAAATTTAGTCCGAGACACTCTCAGAGAAAAAATTAAGGAAATTAATGTAATGACTGTTCCCTCTCAGTATATTTATGAAAATCTTTTGTATGCTCACAAAAATATAAAGTTGTTAAAGAAATATAGTGATATTCACAATGTAAATACAATAAATAGACATAAATATATTGTACCCACAACAAGGCTCAAGAAAATAGGTGGATCATTTAGATGCCAATGTATTCGCTTTTATAATAAACTACCAAGCCACATTCAAAATTTAAGCCTTAATAAATTCAAATCCTTTATAAAACGTAAACTTTGCCAGAAAGGATTTTATACTGTTAAAGATTATATAGAGGATAAAAAAGCTTGGGATTGAACTGCTCCAATTTGAATTGACTTTATACATATTCATTTTATTTATTTTTTTACAATTTGACATTTTATGATTTTTTTTTATACACTGACATTGTTTACTTTTTCAAGTATGACATTTTTTTTGACCAATACTATATATATAATATACTTGTTACTTATTTTTTTTTTTTGTGTGAGTGTTTTTTTTTTTGACATTTAATAATGTAAAATGATTATTTAATATAATAAATATTTTAAAAATTGATATTGTGAATGTGAGGACCATGTGGGTCTTTCTTAAATTTTAACGATTGTCTGGCACCCAAATGTCCTTTCTTTGGAATTGTTCGTCGTGACGTTGAATTCCTTGAGTTATAAGTCGAGCTCCACGATAACTGACAAATGCTTGCACTGACTGGACGCGTCCACTCAAATCTGTGTGGTGCTTTCTTCAAAAGACCATCTCAGACATTAATCTTCATGTGTGTATTATACCTTATTGTTAACCCAAACGATTTTTTTTTTAAAGATTAAAAGAGTAACCTTTGGAGTTTCTTGCCGGTTCTTCTCCTTAGGAATCGACCAATGCACCGAACCGTGCCCCTTTTTACCGACGTTATATAAGTGCCCATGTAGGCCTATGTGAAATAAAAATATTTTGATTTTGATTATGATAAAGCCAAATCTGTAGAGAGGAGGCTTGCGTCCGGTCCCATCATTGAAACTTGATATAGGTACTCCACTAAATTCAACTTAATTGTATTTTAGCGTATCTCAAGATAGATATATATTTTGCTGGTCATGAATACATTACAGTCTAGTTTTGGTGCCAGCAATTGTTTAGTTCGATTACGACTATGACGATGGCAATGATACTTAATATTGAATAATATCTGTAAGCAATAGTGGGTTTAGAAGCCTTTACGTTCTATTATATCAAATGGGGCCATCAGTTGATACTCTCGTAAAGGTATTACCGGATCTTGAATAGAGTTAGATCATAGTTACAAGTAACTAGAAGAAATCGAAAGTAACGCCTAAGGCAATGCTGGACAGTTCAACCAATAAATCACTTTGCCTGATAGGCGCAGCATTGAAACATAGAAATGCATTTTTTTTAACCCTATTATAGCAAATATCATCATCTAGGCATAGGCGTGCCCCAAGTGCCGCCACATTGACCGGTCCTGTGCGTCTCGCATCCAGCGGATCCCCACAACCTTCACCATATTCTTTTTTTAGTCTTTCTAATTACCTACGGGCCTATCAAAAATGACAAAACAACTGCGGCCTGACCTCTACAATCACCTCCGATTATTAAGACCACCAAAAAAAAAAATATATTATTAATCATACCTATACCTATAATATATTGTAAGATAAAGTTCTGGAAACATATATTTAGAGATATCATTTTTTGACATTGATTCTGTGGCAGTAAGGTCGCAATTATCTCCTCTAATCATGATAATCTTTAAGAATAAAGTTGAGAGTCACGATCAAACTCGTTCAACAGGTGTAATCACAAACACCTGTAAGCATAATTGTATTCCAATTCAATTGAAATAAATTATTTCAATTGAATTGGAAAACATTATTTCAAATAATGTATACATTCCTAAGGAACAATGTATCGACTGTGAGGTAGGTGTTAAGGCTAATAGGATTTGATCATGTGACTGATGAATTGACGAGTAATTTAAAAGTGTGGATGAAGAAGACAAGATGCGTAAACCTCTGATAAATTGAGATAAGGACAAAATATGATTGTGGTTTAGGCCGAATGTGATGAAACAAGACACCGAAAAGATTGCAGCAGCGAATAAAACACACAATAGAAACGTAGGCTGAGTAGACGACGGCCACGTTAAGAGAAGTAACGCTTTGCGCGATTGACGAAACTTCTTGCCTAGTATAATCAAACTATACCTAATGATCCCACTGCTGACACAGACCTCATCTCTACAAAAAGGAGTATGTTATAATCCACCACGGGGTCGGGGGAAAAAAATCTACCCACAGATAGTACATTGAAGTAGACTGTAAGAGAGACATGTTCGGTGTCATAAATTGATTTTATAGCCGAACAAAATACTTGTATTTCGTCACACAAATGCTAGTCTTTTTCTGCCAAGTTTCGGATCTCTGTGGGAGCTTGCCAAATCACCTGCAGTGTCGGAGAATGTGGAAATATTTGGAGCCAACTCCACCGTTCAATGTGTCTCAGATGTTATACATGGCTCTTATGAGAATAATCTTGTAAATGTATTTGGCTAGATAGGGTATAATCAATATTAATCCATTTCGGATACAATGCGAGTGTGTAGCTCCAACACAGAATATGCCACACCCGCGGGACAAGTCTCTTTCTTGCCCGTCGTGTACAACTTACTGCACCCTCCAGGACTTGAATAAAGCGAACGACAGAAACGACTGGCCAGGTTGTTACGTATTGGTTGGACAAAATCTGAGTCATTTAATCTGAGTCATTAATTCGAAAAGATGAAGAATGTATGTATGGCTGGATAATATAATTCACTGTTTGTGAAAAAAAATTAAATATCCCCGTTTGTTTTATTGACATTCTGTGGCAGTTAGCAATTTCAGTTCTCCAGATGATTCCGACACGGTTTTTCTTAGAATGGAAATTTTTGAAACTGCTTCCTATTTGAAATGCCAATGTTTTTCTTAATATTACGTCTCTTTCACGAAAATAAATTACTTCCAAGTAACTACGTGACTTGAACTGTGCGAAATGGAAGAAACAGCTATGAAAAGTTGGTTCGAAATGGTGCTTACATGTGGAATTCAGACCCGATGTTTTAGTGAAGAAACGTTTAAACGAATTGCAAAACTAGTTCTTTAAATTAATGATCCTTAGAAATATTCCACTTTATCGTATGGTTAGTGCCTAATCTCACAGAACAAAAAGAACAGTTTTTTCTGTTCTGTGCCTAGTCTGGTGTCAGAATTTTTATGCCACCCGTGAACCTGTTACTTGGCTGTACAATTGTGCACTATGCCTTAAAGTATTTTCAGGGAAAATCACTTAGACCCTACCTAATAATAACAGATAGGTAATATGCCGATTTTCTCACGATGTTTTCCTTCAGTTTTGAATCAGAAAAATCAGTTAGTGATATTTATAACCTAGTTCTGTCGCAATGATTTTAGTAATTTTTCACACGCTTACACGTATTGGACACGCGTTCGAGATTTTGATCCACAATCACTAACAAAGAGAGAGACTTTAATTTTTTTTTGTTTTATTCTACTTTAGTTGTTCTGTTTATGTTATACCATTAAAACGCCCTAAAAATGTACAATTTACATGTTGTTTAAAAGCGATTAGCGAACTATCAACAGAGATGTGACGTAAACAATCAGTTTGTTGACAAATGATAGGAATTCAAGGCGACTGGCCCGACTGTACACCCGCCGGTGATGTTAGCATTAGGCCGTTCGTCAATATTTATGAACACTGTTATGTGATGGTTTTAATAATACTGTACGATCAGTTTTAGTTTGTGATTCACGGTGGGACTTTTCAAGAAAAAATGCTGTAATATGACAAGCTTTCTTTTTATACAGTGTGATTCTTTATAATGTGCACATATCGAAATGAGGGAATCTATGCTTAATTTTATCGATGGAAAAAATATTTAAAAAAATCTAAATATTTTTTAATATTTTTTATGGAATTTTCAAAAATGTTGTCCGCTGTTGTGACCCCAATGTAAACAAAACGGTGTAACTTTGAAACTAAATTATCTATCGCGATGAAACAATTTTATGTAAAAAGTTATGAAAAAAAAAAAGTTTTTTTGATCAAAAAACGTGTTTATTTTCAATTGAGGGTAGTTTTTTTCCACAATTTTCATTTTACGAGGACGCCTAATTGCTTCCAATCATTATGGAGTTTGTTTCATCGCGATAGATAATTTAGTTTAAAAGTTACACCGTTTTGTTTACACTGGGGTCACAGTAGCAGACAAAATTTTTAAAAATTCCATATAAAATATTAAAAAATATTTAGATTTTTTTTAATAATTTTTCCGTCGATAAAATTAAGCATAGATTCCCCCATTTCGATATGTGCACATTATAAAGAATCACACTGTATTTATGTTATCGCTCCCTTTCGCTCTGCCCAAAAAGGAGGTATCTGATGATACCCCCCCCCCCCCCCGGAGGTGTCTGATGAAATGAAGACTAATAGAACTTTTTTAAAAAGACTTTCTGCGCTAACCCCAAATGATTTGTGGTAAGGGCAGGAGAGTGATGAAGCAATCAAATTAGTTTTTGTCTTTGCTGTCACCCCCGTATCGTTGATAGAGTACACTCCTTGGCTAGATCCTATTGTCTTTTGTAAGAAACAGTCGACGACTAGTATTTAGAGATGAACTGCAAGAAGAATCCATGGAAACAAAAACCACAATAATTATTGACGCAATTATTTTAACAAACATGCTACCTGTATATTTAGCCAATCAAAATAGTCTATGCTTTGAAGATATTTCTAGCATTTTTTAACAGCGTTTAAATATTTTCGACTGTCATGCTAAGTACCTAGTAAGAAAATTAAATATAAGATTGTGCTGAGTGATGAATTTGCATAAAGTTGAGTAACTTTGACTTAAGTGACTTTTTGATTGGTGCCTACCAATAAAACAAAATCTCATGAAAATCATTAATCACCATGAAAATTAAAATTACTCACTACATGAGGTCATGTTGTTTATGAGTACGCTTATATTTCGCCAACGTGATAAGATAACTTCCAATTTTACACAAAAAAAAAAATGAATAAATGATGTTTTGATGGTGTATTAGAATGGAATGTTGTGCTGTGTGTGGTGTAGTAGGAAAGTTTGAACCCAAAACCTCAGATTTTTCTGAATCTTTGCCTGCGTATTGAAAATTGCTTCGGTCACCGAAGCAATTTTATAAAACATCATCATCTGACAACAACAACATCTGACGGATTCATAACGGTGAAGGAAAACATCGAGAGGAAACCGGCATGTCTTAGAATCAAAAAATTCGAAAACATGTGACATCTACCAACCCGCACTGGGCCCGCGTGGTGGATTATAGCCCATGCCTCTTCTAGAGAGGAGGCCTGAGTCCCTGCAGTGGGAAAATTATAGGCTGATGATGATGGTGATGACGGAAAACATAGTGAGAAAACCAGCATGCTTGAGTGATATTTCTGGCCTGCATGTGAAGCCAAGTTACAAGCCCATGGGCGAGGTATTAATTTCATTCCCATCTGAGCACCTACGATTTGGTAGCTGCTAGTGATGGGGTGTATAATAAAAGTAATCGATAATAATTTTAGTAAAGTTCCACAAACTACCAGGAGAACAGAAACATTAAATATTTTTTATTGTTCCCATTAGAGCACCACGTCAAAATATTGATTGGCGCTCAGATGGGAATAGCTTTGGTGCTCTAAGCGTAGGTGCTCCAAAAATCGTTGCTCAGATGGGAATACCTCCCATGCGGCGGTATAAAAAATCAGCAACCAGTTGGATTCTAAAAGTTTGTAAAAGTCCCTTTATTGTAAAACAAACGTGTTCTGGGAAAGCCAGCTGCAGTAAACAATATGCCTACACGTGTCCGCGATACAATTATCGATATCGCTTTTAATTACAATTAAAAACAACTAACTATGTGCGGTGATCATTAATTTTGTGTTTAATATCTATGATACGGAGTTTTGATAGTCGAGTGTTTATCAGGATTTTTTAAAATAAAAATGAATCACCACGCGAATTCCATCATTGAACTTGTAATCATTCTCCTGCCCACCAATTTGCGGTCGGCCTAGCATGTTTTCTTGAGAATGTTAAAGGAGAGGTTTAGTTTTCCGCGAATGGATGAAATAAGAAATGAGTGCATAAAAGGAACTCTGAATAAGGAACTGGTGAGTGAAAAGTTGTGTGGTAATCGGTATGCCCATATGAAGCGGATGAATGAGCAAAATATCGTGAGGATGGTTTTAAGTATGAACGAGGATGAGTATTAGACAAGAGGAAAGACGAAAGAAACGATGGAAGGACTGTATAAAGAAACATATAGAGAAGTATGGAAGAAGAAGACAGTCTTTTACATCTCTTATAGCAACCGCATTTTTCGTATTACATGCGTATAGGCATTATATGATATATCATAAGAACCACTCCACTTTTCAGTCACCGGCGCCACTTTCAGAGTTTCTCTTAAACATCGTTACTTATTCCATCACCCAATCAATTTTATAAATCAAACTGTATTACTAAGTTTTCCATTCAATAAAACATTTCATCACTTCGAAAACGTTACAGCCAGTTATCATATCATGATTGATGATGCGCCTCATCTCATCCTACGTAACGAATTCTACTAATATTACAAATGCGAATGTTTGTGAGGACGTATGGATGTTTGCTACTCTTTCTTCCAAAAACTAATGGACGGACTTTTATAAAATTTTGCACATAGATAGTTTATACCCTGGATTAACACATATAATACTTTTTATTCTGGTAGTAAGACCTTGTGGGACAAAGAACTCTATGCGGGCGAAGCCGTGGGCGTAAGCTAGTCTAGCATAGATATAAACACATGATATCAATGGTCAGTAGGAACAGTTAGTCATACATAAACATTATCTTAATTAATTCACTTCAAATGGAAAACGTGTTTCATTTGAGCCCGATGTCACGGTCATGTTTACGTTCCGCAACTTTCGGTTGTTTTTGCTCTTCTTTCCTTAACTGTTTATCATCTGCCTTGCCTTTCCTGTTGGGGTTGGCTTCCAGTCTTACCGGATGCAGGTTACACAGTTTTTACATGGAGCGACTGACTATCTGACCTCTACAACCCAGTTAGTTTTGGGTAATACGATACCCCTTGCTAAAGACTGGTTGTATCAGGCCTGTAACGATTGTGAAAGATATACAAATTACAGCAGGAACCAACGGTTGGACGTGGGTTTTTGGTCACTTATCCAGGGACCAACATCAGCATGTTTTGCCAAACGAAGATCGACTCGAGTGGCTAATAAAGATTCTGATTCTGACTGTATTGGTTAGGTAGGTAGGTAATAGGTGTAGGTAGGCAGGTGTTTTGGAATCGATAAGGAAGATAACACGATCATGACATTTAGATTGCACCAAAACAAAGTAGTAACGCTTGTGAAACTGTGTGGGGCACATACTGAGTTAAAATTAACCAGAACACCAATTGCGTAATACATTTTTCTGTCTCAATCCGAAAGATTTTAAAGGAATACGTAAATGACGGCATGTGTATTGACACGTTGACAATTTTAATAGCATTGAGTGATTTTGATTGAGAGTGTGTAACGCAATTCAGTTGGTGTCTTTCGTTTTCCTGTTGCAAAAAAATAAAAATGTTTTTCATTGTTTTGATCGAGGATACGAGTAAGTTCTTTTGTTTCTTTAATTTATTTGTTAATTTTGCATTTCTGCGTCTTTCAACCAATTTGGTTGAACCGTGTATTTTTGCTTTTTGTACATTTCTGTGCGTTATTTTCGTTCGCTGAAATACATCAATTACGGACTTTACCTTCTTATAGACACACAGTGTTAAAAGAACTAAAAACGTAATAGACAAGTATATAAATAAACCTTCAACCGAGACTGACACCCTCGCCCTGGCTGGAGCCTATCAGACCTATCAGATAGCAACAAGTCTGTCCAACCAGATCCTCTTTATCAAATAATACATTATTTATAAACTTATGATTTCGATAATTGTCTCATGGGATCATATTACCGGGATAAAAAGTATCCTATGTGTTAATCACGATTATAAACTATCTGTGTTCTTAATTACATCCACATTCGTTCAGTAGTTTTTGCGTGAAAGAGTAACAAACATTTATCCATCAATACATACATCCTCTCAAACTTTGGCATTTAGAATATTAGTAGAATAGAGAAGAGTCCATTATGTATCTACCTATGTAACATATTGGCACATGTTATAAAAATCATAATAACGATTGACTGTTCCGATTATTTTAATTTATTTAATATGTACTTCTACGCGAGAACACTTTTAGCTAAAAATGTAATTATATCATGCGGTTATAGCTAATTTATGATTGAAGGAGATGGTTTGGTAAGTCTGGCTGATCTCCAAGTATAAAATATTGATGGTCATCATCGCGTTCCGTTTCCGTTTTGTGTACCTATGTCAAGTTGTGGAATCGTCAACGTGAAGTTGAATAAGAGGCATTACATGCAGACAATTTGCAAGCCCATTTGTGGCTCGACTCACTTTTTTGCAGCCTGGGTTCGAAGGAGGAGGACGTTTCTAGGTAGGAGCTCCTTGTTAGCACTTTCGTTAAGTGCCTAGCAGGGGCTTTTCACCTCGATCAGTCTCATGCTTCGAGCTTAATTTAACATAATTAGTTTTCGATACTTTTCGTAAGCAACTTATTTCCGTCTGGCCAAATGGGATCCCCCATTTGGCCAGACGGAAATAAGTTGCCTCCTCAAGGGTCAATCCTAGATCATACGGATGCGCCACCTTCTGTCCTGCCACACACTTGCACCTTTCAGGATTTAATCAGTGCACATGTTAGAGCTAAGCAGGTGGCTAAATACTGGTCTAGCACAGTTTCAGTTCATCGATACGTAAATTCGAAGATTCGTCGGCGAAATAGCCGACATCTGTCAGCTAGGCAGCCGACTACCGACTGATTGCGTAGACGACACGTGTCGCCGTGACGCGCTTCGTCATACATCCAACACGCATTTGTTTAATTGTATTGTAAGCTGCATGCTCTTCAGAATTTTGTCGATTTCAATCAAAATCTACCAGTTCAAATCGGTTTTGGCCTTTGATGATTCTACTTTATCCTGTTAACGAACGTTTACTTCTATGCAGAAATTTTTTTTGAAAATTGAAAAAAAAATCTGAAAATTGCCATTTGATAGTAATATTTTATAATACAATAAATAAATAGTCGTGGATCTATTAAGATAAGGAAAAGTGGCTATCTCTTGTTTTTTGTTTTGTAATATTTTTATCTACCAGAAGATTTTGAAGCAATCGATAATTTTCTTGATAAAAAGATGAAAGTCACCTATAAGTTTTTTATATGCGACCAATATTTTGATTAAAATGGCGTTACATAGGCTTCATACGAAAATCTGGCAACACTTTTTTTTTTTATGGATGGTTGTAAATCATCAAGTGGCTCCTTCTGCTGTTGGGCAGAGCGGTATAGGGAGTGTCAGACTTCTACTGACTAAATACCACCCATGTTCCTTCTTAGCCCTTTGTGTCGAGGCCGCGGTATCTCTTTCGAACAACCCGCAGCCCCGACGGGGTCTTCCAAGCCCTTGTACGTCTGCCACTGAACTTAAGATATTTTTTTTTATTTATTTGAGAGTCGAACTCTCGTCACTGCGTAGAATAATAATAATAATAATTTTAATGTGAAACAATTTTATTACTTATGGTTTCTTGTCATCAAATTATTTTTATTATATTTTTTTAAAAGAACATTCCAGTTTTGTATAACCGTGACCATATTGTATCTGTGTATCCTTTGTTGGTGATAACTAAACTAATTTCCAAAGAGCCAAATAATGTCTATAGTGACACCGCACCGATGCCATTGTTTACAAACAATACATCAACAGTATGTAGGTTAATTGCCAATGTGGGTCACATTCTATGCTGCTCGCTCTACAATTTATTGAGGTAGTTTTTTATGATGTGGAAAATGAAAAAGGATTTTGGTTTGTCCTTCCCGAAATTAGACTTGAATGGTGTCATCCGAATTTCCAGTTGTGACTATTGTTTATTTCACAATTTCTGACCCCGCCTCACCGTGTGACCAGTTCCCTGCTAGTTTGGCCCTCAGTTTGATCGGAAGCGGCTGACGTCTTGCTCAGTCCCAATCTAATGTAAATGGATAATTTTGATGAGATTTAACTAGATAGAATTGATGCTGAAAGGGGTACTTAAATATGTGTTCCAGATCTGATACGCAAATGGAGGACAGGTCTTATAAGTTTTCTATTGATGGAAGTAAATGTTATAACTGCTGCACAAGTAACCTTCAAGGTTAATGATATGAGTCACTAAAAAAACCCCGATCGTGGTTTTCCACGCGACCTGTTTGATGGTTGCAAAAGGACCAGAAATGTTGGTTTTTTTTTTTCTGTATCTACTATTAGCCTTGACTTTTGAACTTCGGAAAACGTATTAACCTATTGCTAACGCCCTACTATTACAGGACAATACTTTACTGTAAGTGATATAATCAGTCTATTCATTAATTTATGCTAACCGTGTAAGTCCTTCCTCTAAGTATCACTTTCGTATCAGACCTTCAAGGCACCTATTTGCCCTATTCTGCATTCAGCTGCTGAAGTGCGGACACCCTTAATCCAATGTTTATACCACGTGTGAAAATTCTGATTGCTCGGAACTGATTGCGGCAAGGACAAATCAAACCCTTTTTACCATACCTACAAACCATTAGTAAGCATACATGTATAATTATGTTCCTTTCTCTATCGCTAAAATTCTATTTAAAATCACATATTGAGTGAAAAACACCACTTATACGTTCAAATAAACAGTTAGACTTAAATAGAACAGCGGCCGTGCTAATTGCCACAGTTATCTCAAGTTTTGTGACCCAGTTCTGCGCGGGCGCACGGCCGAGGCACGAGGGCAATGCACAGGAAAACGCCCTGCATTGTGTGTCTATCTGTGTGTGTTTGTGTGACCTTGAGAGGTTTCCTCTGTAAAGTGTTAGCTCCATGGGCTTCATGCTTCGTTGTCTGATTAAGTACTTATTTAATTTTAAGTAGGTAGGTACTTTGTTTTGGCTTGGTTGGTGTTCGAAGTGTTGGTTGTTTGGTCAATGTTTGCCATGTCAATTGTGTGTGTAGTCAAGTCGTTATTTGCTTATTACTAACCTTTAACCACAGTCCAAAAGCAAGACTTGTAAGTCGAGGTGGTTCTAAAAATTTATGCAAGGTCGTCTCAGAGTTGGAAGGAGAATTCGTTAGATACGGGAGGATTAGGTTTGTGATGCTTGACGGAGACAAAAACCCTTAGACGTGTCCCGCTTGACTCGAAGATTGACGTGACGAAATACCAGTTTGAAAATAATATTGAGTCTTAGTTTAGGCAAACTAACACCATAATTTGATAGGTAAATACTATTTAAAACATTGATCTGTTTCAGTCTTTGAATATGACAGGGACGGGTAGACCTTACTGCCGCACTCAGAGAGGTTTAATGATTACTTAGGCCATCACTTAGTAAAGGTTTTGACAGTTTTGTCGTACAAAAGTATGTCAAATCTTTACTAAGTGACGGCTTAACTAATCATTAAATATCTCTGAGTACCGCTAGCTAGTGTCATATTGGATGTAAACTTACAAAATGTTCGTATTATATCACAAGTATGTCAGGTTTCATGACAGACAGTGAGGCAAATATCGAGTTATACGAAGGGGATTGGAGTGGAGGTTATAGAGTGCCTCTTGAATACAAAGTAGTGAAGAGCTAATATCAGTACTTCGACGTTATATTATTACTCGAGAGTTATTTAATGATGTCGAGGTGTTAGATCATTTCTAACGTGTATTGTTAGATTGTTAAACAAACATAACAACAATTTGACATGGCAGCGCGACTTCAGTAAATGCACCCTCGGTGGGTGTGTTCTTTAGGGTCACGTATTCCACGATGTCCTCTTCAGCCACTGACTACCTGTAATGAATTTCAGAGATATACAAATGACAGCCAGAACCAACGGCTTAACGTGGTTTCCGAGGCAGGGAGGAAAGTCGGTATGTTATGGGTGGGTCACCCATTCACAGACCAAACTATGCCTACTTTGTTTTTTACAGCTTACTCAAAATCAAAATATTTTTATTTAAGATAGGCCTACATGGGCACTTATAAAACGTCGGTAAAAAGGGGCACGGTTCGGTGCATTGGTCGATTCCTAAGGAGAAGAACCGGCAAGAAACTCCAAAGGTTACTCTATAAATCCATATTTATAATAATGAAATCAAGTCAAGGCATACACATAACAGATGTTTCTTCCTAAAGGAAAATGCCATTACAACACGTGTCCTTTTGAAGGCACATCAAAGTGCTATAAATAAGTTAACACATGTAAAGGTACTAAGGCTGTAAATAATGCGAAAATGACTCTGTCTTTTCATTACCTTTTCCTTTGGGGGGGGGGGGGAGGGAACATCAATTAGGGAGTGTCAGACTTCTATTGACTAAAAACCATCCATGTTAGCTCTTCGTGTCGAGGCCGCGGTATCGAACATACCGCAACCCCCTTTTTACGCCTGATACCTGAACAGATTTCGTGAAAATCGTGCACTTGGGTAGAACTGTGTGAAAAATGATAATATAGCTAGAAAGGCGATGACTGATGAGATGACGGTTGATAGACTAGTATGAAAGGAGAACATCTGCTGCATCGACCTCGAAAAAAGGGGAGTATGATTGTGTGAACTCGAGACCTAGGTTAGAGTACTTCATTGCTCAAATAAAGTTTCTACGATCTATTACTACGTGCCGAGCGACGCCCACACAACAAGCTACCTGAAAATTTTAAATTTTTCCACTTAACTTTGCTTTCGAATGTAAAATAATGTCCACGGAATTTCTAGCCCGTTCTTCTTCATAGAGATTTATGCTAGGGAATGGGCAGCTGCAGTACTTTCACAAGTTATTATGCCTTGTGACTGTAGCTTCTTTGTTTTTTTGACATTCAAAATAGACTGTATTGGTCTATTTGAAATAAGTGCTTTGAGTATGAAGATATTTTACAAATAGAAGTAGCTTGATAAACTGGCGTGTCTACATTCCAGAAGGATATTTTCCGATACTCAAGCAAACCCGCGGGCTTAAGCTAGTTTTTTACTAAAGAATATTTACTTACAAATGTGCCATCAGCTTACAACCAAGGTTATCAGTTTTTTAAAAAGTTTTTATTATCATTTTTCTTAGCGTACAATATACTCGTATTCCCAGGGGCTGTAGGGCTTTATGAAGGCCGTACCTTGACCTTATTGGTGGTGTCCTTGAAAAAGGTCAGATGCGTATTACTACGCAACCGGCGCGGTTTTTGCGGAAAATGTGTTAAGGAATGTTGAGGGACCTTTGCACGATTTTCCTAGAGTTTTTTTGCCTTCTGTAGCATTAAATGTTTTCACCAGTGCGCCTTGGTGGATTATCACCATCATTCTCTGGTGGATATCATCTAATCCGCAACATGTATGTCTTTTTCTTCCATACATCTCTTTAATTCGTCCGTCACCTTTTCTCTTACCATTTATAGTTTTTTTTTTTTTTTTGGTGGTTGTAAAATCATCGAATAACCCCTCCCGCTCTTGGGCAGAGCGAAAGGGAGTGTCAGACTTCTACTGACTAAAAACCACCCATGTTCCTTCTTCGCCCTCTATGTCGAGGCCGCGATAACCAGTGGACTACCCACGGCCCATGTTTAAGATAACCTTAGCTATAATTTAAAGCTCAATGACCAGCATTCTAGTAGCAATACACTCTTAATCTGATAAACTTTTAGTAAAGGACAAAACAATAATGAGAACGTTGACACTATCGTATACCTATCGCACATTCTATAACGATGCAAAAATACAAATATACACAAACAGGTTAGTTCAATAATTAACCGATTAGATAGAGGATGAATTCTAATCGATTCTAGACTTTAAATTGATGCCCTAACTTGCATTTTGATTAAAATTTGATTGGAGTATGAGTAAATAACTGCCTCGTTTATTTAGTGATCGAAAGCGCCTCTGGTGTGCATGAGGTCCTGGGTTCCTAGATCGTTCAAAGTGTTATTAGGTTATTTAATTAGGAATTCCGTTTAAAAAAAATTAACTTAAATGGAAGAAAAAACATAAAGGAAATAATAAAATATGCATTCGTTCGATAGATAAGACCAGATTTTTAATTTAATTAGGTAATAGTATTTTAGTATAATAATTATGTTGTTGAATAAAATTATAATATAAATGTAGGTACCTAAAAAATACTTGTTTTTGATAGCTGCTCTGCGGTTTTTGTTATAATTATATTTATCGCGAATAAAAACTTCCTTCCTGATAACGTGAGCGTTGTAACAATGAATGAGTTTGTATTTTGTGGAATGTTTTTGTAAATTAAAATGTTGAATTAGCATCTCAACGACTGAAATACAGGGTGGAAAGAGTGAACGGTAAAATAAGTGGAACGCGAACGTTCCCATGGCATTAATTCTGTGGGTGTGATGTTTTAATAACAGAAAATCACGCCTATTATCATCGAGGGTTATGCAGAGGTAGCTGCGGGATGTTGTAAGAGATACCGCGGCCTCGACATAAAGGGCTAAGAAGGAACATGGGTGGTTTTTAGTCAGTAGAAGTCGGACACTCCCTTTCGCTCTGCCCAAGAGCGGCAGGGGTTATTTGATGATTTCCCACCAAACCAAAAAAAATTGGGTTATGCAGAGGTGTACCTGACCACCTGTACGCTCACATTTCAGTAGTTACGTTAAAGTTCCATGTTATAGGGGGTGCGCCAGGTCGCATGAGCCAAGGGTAAGAAACTATGAGTGAACACAATCAGCCTCTCTCTCTGACTGCAGCAAGGAAGTATACATTCCCTCAAACAATGCGAGAACATTAACTGTTGTGTTCACTAGAATCACTTGTGGGCTTTTGGGGTTTAGATTAAAACCTCTCAATATTTCAGTAAGTAGTGTGCAACTCGAAGGGTCCGTCTGCTTGCCTCAAGGGCTAGTTCAGGACTTTTCTACGACGTTACCGTCGAGCCGCTTGCTACGTTTATTTGTATATATCACATTAACCATAATCCATCACGCAGACTTAGCGTGGTAACCTGGCATCCAATCTTTATTTGAAGACACCAACAGGAAGTGGTTTAGCCGTATATTTTTAACAGCGACAAGACATCATTGTGTCGCAAACACGCATTGAAAGGTGAAGAGCATTTTGCATTCATACATGACTCGATAGAAATACCATCCGTTCGTTGCATAAACACCATATGAGAACTTCATCTGCTCCATGACACAACTTCGATGCACTTTCATATAAGAGTACTGACTGTAGGCAAACAAGCCAATCGAATTCCATATCGACCGATTGGCGTTACACGTAGGAAGTGTCCATTGATCCTATTTACAGAATATATGAACGTAGTGAATGTTGATCATCTATGAATCGCTCGTTCCATCTTAGACCTCATCCATCACTATGCGTCAGGCGAGAACGAGGTCAAGAGCAGGACCATTTGGCAAAAAAGAAAAGTTCAAGTCGTTCCTATCTATGTGAAATCATCAGTTCCGACGAGCTATACAGCAAAATAATTACGTTGCGGAGTCCTGATACAGTTGGAATGCAACGCGAAGCACCTCACAGGAGATGGCTTGACGAGCTGGACAGAACGAACGACCAGTGGTTCACATTGGCCCTGGATCGAAAGATTTGGAGGTCATAGAGAGAGGCCTTTGCCCAGCTGTGGGATGACACAGGCCAACAGTAACGGTAGTCTCAATTTTTTGGCTAGCGATTCTAGCAACTAGATCTTTTTGCGTGTCTTCGCCTTTTTTGATTTCCTTGAACCTGAAAAATAATTCAGGAAGATTATAAAAGAGATATGCTCTAATTATTTTATGTTCGCTTCCTACAATATTTCATAACCATAATAATTCTTAATAGCGTTCGTACGTGACGAAATTCAAACGGATTCCATACTACGCTTTACTCGTTCCTACAAATAACCTTCAAACACTGGAGTACTCCATGGATGATGCGTCATGGTGGCAATTTGTTAATACCAGTACTTGTTTAGTTTTATTTATTATTCGTACTTCCTGTTTATAACATAGTTAAGGTATATATTGTTATAAGTTCGCACCCTTAACATGAGATTGTACTAGTGGTCGCAGGCACGACTACTGACTTACTGAGCATGAGGTCTTCGGTTACGGGGTCGGACAAAGTGCTATTAAGTTTTGCCGTCAGGAATTTCGTATACCAGCCACACCAGCCACCAGCCACAGTCTGGATTTGTGCTCCGTTAATAGTAATAGACTCGCCCCTATTTACAATAAAATAATTATATTATTATCTGGCGAAATAAATATCCTTGGACATTTCACACAACGCCATCTAGTCCCAAGCTAAGCAACCTAATGCTTGTGTTATGGTAACGAGATGGCTGATAAACTACTTATATACATTTTTTTTTGTAAATACATACATATTATAGATAGAAAAACACCCAGACTCGGAACAAATACTTGTAGGTCGTACAAATATTTGTTCCGTGCGGGAATCGAACCCGCGACATGCTGCGCAGCAGTCAATCGCTCAACCACTGCGCCAACCGTGTCGTCAGTAAATGTGAAATGTGGGTGTACAATAATTGGCTACTTGACTACTGTTAAAAATTCACTAAAATATTATGTTATTTCAAAGAACTAACAGAAATAACACGATGTGTGAAAAAACTAATAATATCGATAAAAAAATGGAGTAGTTACATGCTTTAGAAGTTTTTGGTGAGGGCACTTTCTATCCTTGTCGCGCGAAACGGCCATTTGTAGTACGTAGCCGTGACGTTACTGGCGGCATGAAATATGACGTCACGTTTGTATAGCGCTGTCTTTGTCTAACACGTCATTTTTAAATCAGTTGAAACTAAGTCATTTTATGATGATTTTTATTAGTTTTTTCACACATCGTGTTATTTCTGTTATTTCTTTGAAATAACATAACATTTTCGTGAATTTTCAACAGTAGTCAAGTAGCCAATTGGGCATGATACTGGCGAAATGTGGGTGTTCGTACACCTCAGCCTAACCCTTGCATTAATCAGGCATGATGTTACGTTTTGTATTATCTATGTACGTTACTGTTTCAATAAAAACGTTGTTGTACCCAAAATGACGTCAAAGACTGGTGGATTAACTTTGGGTACGTTCGGTGTAATCGTACTCGGCTTTCAATTAAACCTTTGTTCGTCGTTGATATCTCAAATTGCTGCCATATTTTATGTTATTATCAGTTATCACTTATCTGATAGAAGATTTTTTGTGATAACAGCGGCTAAAGGAAAGGTCGAGTTAAATATTGTATTTTTCTGCTGGCGGGATTGTTTTGCCAAATCTTCTTGTAAAATACGGGAAAGTGGTTGGGCTAGGCGGGTGTTTTAAGCAACGGCAATTTTGAAAAAGTTTTGATTATCTGCCTTTTTGGATACAATTTTTCATTTTGATGTTGTGCACTATTGATAATGTTGACGGTTTGAATATGTTGCGTTGAATTTAGAGCAAAGCATAACAACTCTTAAGAAACTGTCCAAAACCATAGTTTTTGTCGTTGTGGTAGCACAATATTTAGGATTTGTATTCTGTTGTGTTATGGTCTTCAAATTGTAAATTCCCTTAGACTTTGTATACAAATAATTTAAGTCTTTATCGGTATGTGGTTCATCATTCTCTTACTCTTATCCCGCTAGTGTTGTTAACAAAAAAAATCTAATAAGTCAGATAGATTTCAAAAAAATATTGGACACATATTTTTTTCTTTTTTCACGAATACAAGCAATGAAGACGATACCGACGATACAGTAGTTTGAAAACTCGTGTGACGTCATAATCTAAGACAATAGCATAGTATGTTCTTACCGGTGAGTGACGTCACAAACCCCCACTCAAATCTTTGACGCGTTTTATCTTCGTAATTTTTTATTGATTTGATAAAACTAAAAATACGAATTCAATATTTTTCGATAATCTAACAGACGGACTAATTAGAATCATATTATTTTAAGTCAGTAAACATACCTATTCATTAGGGGTCGGCGCAGCATATTCGTTTATACTTCTCTCTACTCAACACCTCAACAGACACGCCATTCTTGCCATAATAATATCATCTATATCGTTTTATGGTAGTTCAAAAAAATGTCGCGTTGTCTCTCAAAACCGTCACTACGCATAGTTGAACGCACTTTTCATCTCGTTGTAAGGCCGGGTATAATTTTAGAGGCGCTGCAGTGCATTGACCTCGGTCCCAACACGTGGGCGTTACGTAAGCTGGCGCGAACGCAGATGTGGTACGTCACCGTCTTATGTCAGTGTGCGTAGTACCTACCTACCTACTGTAGAAAGGTTCTGGTGTTTATGACTTGAAAGCTGACCCGCGCAACTTAAAAATAGAGCTTATAACCTTCCTAGATAAAAGGTTTATCAAACACAAAAAGATTTTTAAAATTCCAAGTCATACTTCCTGAGATTAGCGCGTTCAACCAAACAAACAAACTCTTCAGCTTTATAAAATTAGTGCAGTTAAACTAGTAGTAACGATTCGCTCTTTAAACGGTGATGGAAAATATGGTTTGGAAACGGCAAGAGATAGAGATGATAAATGACATCTCATCATCATCCACAACCCGACTTCACTCTAGGTATAGATAGACCTCTCGTGCCAAGTTGGCAAGGATATTCCCGCAATGGCAACTATGTCGTCTGCCCATGTCGCCCATTCTCTCGACGGAAGACCAACACTTCTCTTTCTATCCCTTGGTCACCTATCGGTCACAGCATTACTCCACCTTCCAACACCGTACCTTGGGGTTGACTATACTCTTTAACACTGGTCAAGTTGACGACATCAGAAGCAAATATAGGTAATGTCCTCAAGCCTTTACGAAACTGTAAAATATCATGACCTAACCTTATCTAGAAATAGTCCCAGAAGCATGCTTATTCTGCGAAACTACGTCTGAATACACTACTACAGCTCGAGTATTGTACTCCAAATAGTTTGCTAAGAATCCAATACACATAAATCTCAAACATCCACACCCAAACGTGCCGAACATCATAATATTTTGATCATAAATAACAAAGATTGCGTATAACACGATATCTACGGATTGTGTCTGATACCGCCAAAGGGAATGGCGAATCGATAATTTCACGGTCGTATACTTTTGGGGCCCTTCTCGTGTGTAGTGTTATCAGTTTTCCCGGGAAACTTGCCCTTTTTTCTCGTGCGAATCTATAATAAAGTTGCTGTAGCTGAGGGACTTTTCGCAAATATAGGGTCATGGTCTTCTGGGATTTAAGCCGCCTGGCTCAGTGCTACGTCAGCGACCCAAAAAATGCCGCAAAGAGATCAGCAAAATGTGGTTTGGATTTGATCCTACGACAGTTTTAACTGTTCAAGATAAAAACTGGTTAAAAATTCGTACTGTTGCCTAGAACTATGGGCTGAATCTCAATTGCGGTAGCATAAAAAACAGCCAGTAAGTGACATCTTGCTGGGTACTTCGACTTACCTGCCTATTTACATCTAAACTTACCGTATCACCATCAATGTGTTGCTGGGTAGTTTATTCCAACACTTCTTTTCAGCTAAAACACTACGAATTAGCTAAGCGTGAACCTTTGGGGATCTGACTGATGTAATTTTTGATGTTAACGGAAATTTGCGAAACTTTGCTGAACTAAAAAAGATTCAATTTCGATTTTTCCAATTGAACTGGTCACTTGGACAAATTGAAATTGAATATGACTTTATTAACCCTGTTCAATAACGACGAAATTGATTTAGGGTCTGCGCAGATTGTCTTCTTCTTCCATACTTCTCTATTACTAGTTTACTTCCCATCTAGCCATATCATCCTTGAAAAGATGTGACTTCCGAGATCTCGAGTGATCATCTAATTACGGCCTTATCCTTGTTGCTTAGCAATAGCTGTACCTACTTAATTTATGCATATTTTTTATGTATTTGTGTGTAAACTTTTTTTTGCATCTGGATAACGTAGTTGGTTGCCTATGTGTATAAACCAAAATCTCTCTCCTTAAACATATCAACCAAAATATATTTAAACCACAAGTACACACAAAATATACTTACTAACGAATTGTCTCTGTTCTATTCCAGTGCCCCAAAGCGACGGTGACCGTCGCTCACCATAAAATGCGTTCGCTGCTAGCGTACTACGCAGACGCAGTGATGTCGGCAGCTGCTCGCGGCGCCGGCTGCGCACTTGATTGCAGCGGCCGGGGAGACTGTCTCAACGGCACGTGTTTGTGCGAGATCCGGTATGCCGGAGATGAGTGTGCTGGACCTAATATGCCTTATCATGCCTGTGAGTATTCGTTTGTGTAATTTATTTCATCACCACTGCTCTCAAAATGGTAAAGAAAACCATCGTGTGACATGTCTTAGAACCAAAATGGATGAAATTTGGAAGACATGTGACATCTACCAACCCGCAATGGGCTCGCATGCTGGATTATAGCCCATTCCTTCTCATAGAGAGGAGGCTTGTGTCCCAGCAGTGAGAATACTATAGGCTGATTTAGCTTATGCAATGTATCTAGCTGGTCAACTTATGCTGTCTTCTGCTTAAACGGACTGTCCTGTGAGTTTCTTGAGTAAAAGACCTCCAGCCAGGGACACAAAACTTATAATCTAAGTAAGTACACTAAGTACGTACGAGCCTCGACTTAGGGCGTCACTGGAGCGGGCAGCAAAAGGACATGCTGGATTTGAGTGACTCTCTGCTAACTTCGCTTACCCAGTTTTATTCATAGTGAAAGTATCTGTGGGTGAAACAGATGTTTATGTTAGTTCTCGGACCAAACTTGTGTTATCTATATATTCTCTCTGCTAGCATCCTCGTACTACGCAGGCAGCACTATTATGCTGGTGGTGTTTGTTTCATGCATGTTCGTCTTCTACTGGCATTTGTTGGCTCATCTGACCAACTCACCTGATGTATCCTGACAAAAAATTATGAATCTGTTTAGTCTGTCAGTTACATTATCGATAAATATTGGATAGGTACGTGTTTTTGTTTTTCAAATTGGGGGGTGGGGGTGTAGGGGTATGATTACCAGGGTGTAAAGTTCCTCCGTAAAAAAGGGAGGATCCTCCTACCAGACGGGTTGCGTCTGGTGGACTAACTGGACTGGGCTGGACGTTTTTTGTCAACTACCCTATTACTTTATTTGCTAACTAACTAGTGGTGTAAAAAATCGTTCTAGAAATTGTTTCCATATATTTTTACTCATCTACAGTACACAATGATTTTTACTTAGTAAATATTTTAGACCAATACAAGCTCACAAACGCGTGGAATTATGTATTTGTTTTGTGCGCATAAAATTATTCATACAATTCGCCTTTCTATGTTTTTACTTACGTATTTCAAATTACTTGAATAATACCACAATATATTTTTTCCGCCGTAATACAGTGGTGTGAGGTGATTGTGGTCAAAGATCGACGCAAATTTAAATTATTTTCTAATAATGGAAACCGTTTATATGTTTGCATAAATTTTACATTTGGTTTTTTAAATATTTACGCTAAGAGGAATATTTACGCTGCTTTTTTTTCTTCTTTCCAGGCATAGGCGGTGTATTCCTTCTAGTAGCGTTCGTGTGCGCTGTCCAGCTCACGATATGCATAGTGACAGAGTACCGACGCCTCAAGGCACCCACCTTCCTCCGAGCATGCAAGGTCACCACCCAGAAGATGCTCTACTTGGTAGCCTTCCTGGCTTCCTTGATCCGGGGAGCCTACTTTGTCTCTCCGGTGAGTGTGAGTGATAACTGAAATTTTGTATTGGGTGATTTGGTGATGGTTTATACTGTGACAGATATTGGCTGAAATAAGTAAGGAAAGTAAAAACATTGCCTAGCCTTTTCCCCACGATGTTGGGGGTCTGCTTCCAATCTAACTTGATGCAGCTGAATATCAGTATGCCACATGGAGCGACTGCCTATCTGACACAACTCAGTTAGGTTGGGTAATACGATATTCATTGGTAATGCTGGTTGTCAGATTTCCAGGCCACCGACTGACTGACAGCCATCCATGAAGCAACCTAGGCAAGCAGGGCTTAACAAAAAGATCATCGTGGATTTATTTATCAGTGCTCTGTGTTGTGTTTGATGGACAAATGAAACCGTTAATAAGTGTGTATTAGAATTCTGTTTCATTCGTGTTCAAAACAAGGAATTAAATTACTGGTAAACACGAATAACCCAATTTACCGGTTGTCGGATTCAATTCAGTTGTCACATGGTATCATACAAACATTCGACGCTTTTCTGTTTTTCACTAATAGCTTTTTCGTATTTCCAGTCGGCGTTCCAAGAGGGATGGGCGACCAGCCTGCTGTCAGCCTACTACCCACTTCTGATGTCGGGATCGTCTCTCATCGTCTGCTTTTGGGCGGAGGTAAGTCATTCATGCTGTTAAATTAACACTTATACGTCTATCAAGCTGTTTTTCAATGAAATCTGAAGTTCTTTTGTAATATGGAAAAACGTTGGAGATAAAAATATGTTTAGAAGGAGATTTTGACATTGTAATTCGTGGTACAGCGCCATCTATTAGTAACGCCTCGAAGTATATGTCGTGTCTGCAGCGCCATCTATGGAAATTATGTTAAACTAATGTAGAATTTGACGACCGGTTTAAATAATTTGAAGCTATGTGTCGCTGTTGTGCTGAAGCGCGTGCGCCGTTACGATGAGATTAGTCATATTTATTTGCATTAGGTGTCGCCTACAGCCTTGTTTAAATATTCAAGTTTTTACGTTGCGATGATTTTAATATGGAAATAGCTTAGTTAGGTTATGGTAGAGAAGAATTCACATCAAAGCAGGTGTTCTTAGTGTTTCGAGGTGGATAGGAGCCTAGGAGGTAGGGTAGGGGGTCATGGTTTGTAGTAGGACTCCCCAAAACCACCAGCAGCGGGAGTGCCCTTGACTTCCTTGACATATCTTCATTCTGTTCATCGGTCGGAGGCATACACATTACACTCACACTGTTCTCTGCCTTGTAGGCAGAAACGACAGAACCAGATAGCCTTTAAGGAAAAAAGTTGCCTGAAATATTTAGTAGGTACATCTACTTTTATCAGATAATAACATCAAATCCCATAATGTATTTACTTGATAACTACGAAGTTCACGTGTTTGCCTTAGAGCAGTTACTACTTGCAACAAAGTTATTATAAATGCGAAATCACTTTTATAATATACAGAGTGTGGAAATTTACACGCCACAATATTCCCAAACCAACAACTGAACGTCAGAATTAACCAGATAAGCGCCCAGGCAGCAAACCATAATTTCCACTTCCCTCCATATCAGCAGGAGACAGAACAAAACAAGGCCAATAGGCACGGGCTGCGGGATGATGTAAGAGATACCGCGGCCTCGACATAAAGGGCTAAGAAATAGCATGGGTGGTTTTTAGTCAGTAGAAGTCTGACACTCCCTTTCGCTCTGCCCAAGAGCGGGAGGAGTTATATAATGATTTCACACAACTCAAAAAAAAAAGGCCAATAGGCACAAAGGAACGTTTGCAACTGGGATAAGCCCAGGTTTCAGCACCGCGGATAAATATTATCATTAATATTCATTAGTGTAAGTACCATGAACAGATTGTGTGAAGCGTGGAACAAAGGTGGTGACTGTTGATATGATGTGAAATTGAGAAGTATGAAAGAAGACAATACTGCTTCGACCCCAATAAATACAGTACAATCATGGGGGACCCTCAACATTCCACTGCCTGTAGAACTCAAGTCACATGTCTCCACATACGAAACAATTAAAACAGCTCAATTTGCGCACACGTGTCGATTACACACTCAACATCATTACAGCGTTATCAAGACCATCTCAGATGATATCGTATAGTTATTGTCACTGTTGTTGTAGCAATTGTATGGTAGAAAGGACAAATCATTCCTTCATCGAAACCAGTTACGAAACTGCGGTTTCGTTGACGGCCGAAACCCCCCATGTGGTTGGTGAGCTGAATTAGTTTGTGTAGGCTGTCCCATTTAATTTAGAACATTCTCATAGAGCTAAGAAGTTTTGAAATTAAATTGAAAGGTCATCACCTGCCATTCTCTAGTGGTGTGACCGTCAGACTGCCAAGTCATAGGTGTCGAGCTCAAACCCAAGTACTCTGATTTGGTTGCATAATTATCCCTTGCATTGGTGAAGGAAAACATCGTGAGGGAACAGCATGCTTTTTTTGTGGGTAGGAAATCATCAAATGACACCTCCGGCTCTGTGCGCAAAGGAGTGTCAGACTTCTACTGACTAAAAAACCACCCATGTTCCTTCTTAGTCTTTTGTGTTCTGGGGCCGCGGTATCTCTTTCGAATATTCCCGTAGCTCCCGTGCCTGCCCGTGATAGTTCTCGACCAAGACGACCGTGTTAGTCCTGAAACACTAGGAAGTGTCGAAGGGGGGGCGTTTTGGGGGACTGTCTCTTGTAAATAAGTAAAGTAAAGTAAATTCTGACGTTCGAAAAGTGCTGATTATCAGCCTAGTTTGAATAAATGAGTTTTGATTTTGATGTCGACAAAGATCCTTATAGGTACTAAATTATGTGTATGACTGTTTGGCTATGTCAATGTTATGTCTAATATCTAGGGTTGCCAACTTTTTTTGCAAGAAAAACAGTATATTCAGGTTGGAGAAAGAAAATCAACAGTATTTCAATAAAATTAACATTACTTTATTTTTTTAAAGTTTTGAAAACATATTTCATGGTGCTTCTAGCAAAACTTAGCAATTTAGTGTCATTTTTGAACGCTTCATAAGCTTCACTACAAGTGGAATCAAAATTAAAGTACCTAAATGAGGAGCTCATTTTTTATTAAATTTTTGGAGGATCTCTTTCTGTTTGCCCGCCACTTGCATTAATGACAGAAAAAACAAAGATTTACACACGGCTACACATCAAGCCATACATTTCCAGTATAAGCTGGTCTCGCATTGTATAGGATTTCCGTACAGTGCGAGATCAGCGTAAACTGGAAATGTATAGCTTGATGTGTAGCCGTGTGGCTTAAGTGATGTTAAAAACAGTATTTTTTATACTGTATTTTTGTCCGTAAAAAGTATAATGTAGCGAAAAACATTATAATACTGTTTTTAACAGTATAGTTGGGAACCCTACTAATATCCCCAACACCATGCTTATTAAATATTCTTCGAACGTAAGTTCTGGGAAACGAAGATATGTTGAGTTGAAAAATAAATCACAATTTATTTTTCAACTCAACATATCTGTTGTGACCCGCGTATTTTTTTTACTTATTTTAATTCCTCGAACTGTCTACTGATTTTATTATTGTTTTGTTAGCACCAATATGTTTTAGTAGTATGTATTTGCGTATTTTCTATCCTAACTTTTATCTTATCTTCGCGAACCTCCTAGCTAAAACTAGTGGTAGTGGTTTCGTTTACACCCAATAAATACAAGTGGTAATATAGACTAGTTGAAAAATACAGATGCAGAAAGCATATCAAAAGGGTAGTTACTTAACAAATAAAATCGAATTAGTCCGTCATATAAATTACCAAAAAATATTGTACATGTATTTTTTTTTACGTAAACAAACAATAAAGACGATACAGTGCTTTGAAAACTAGTGCGACGTCATACTCTAAGACATTAGTATGACATTTTTTAGAGGTCAGTGACGTCACCAACCCCCACTCAAATCTTTGACGCGTTTTATCTTCGTCATATTTTATTGATTTGATAAAACAAAAAATACATATCCAATATTTTTCGATAATCTAACTGACGAACTAATTAGAATCATTTTTTTTTAAGTCAGTAAGAATCCCTATTAACTTAAAGGTGCAAAAAAAAAAGACACAAAGACTTGTCTGGAATTACGTTAATAAGTTTACTTCTTGCTCAACTCTTAAACCCATCCACATTTACCTTTGAGGAAAAATATGGATAAGCGAAGGCGAAGAGGAGCGGTGGCCCAGTGGTGTCGGCCCCGACTTACGAACAATAGGTCGTGGGTTCGAATCCAGGCATGCGCATTACTTTGTGTAATTTATTTCATCACCGCTGCTCTCAAACGGTGAAGGAAAAATCGTGAGGAAACCGGCATATGTCTTAGAATCAAAAAAATCGAAGACATGTGTCATTTACCAACCCGCACTGGGCCCGCGTGGGGGATTATAGCCCATGTATATGTGGAATATATTATTAATGATGAAGGCGAAGAACGACTGCGATACCCGCGATACCTGCGATGGGTATCATACGATACCCATTGGTAAGACTGGATGTCAAACTTTCAAGCTAGTGACTACCTGTAACGAAACGAATGCCAAATATCTTTAAATTACAGCCGGGATCAACAGCTCAACGTACTTTCACACAGAGGAAAATCGGTATTTAATGGCTGGTCACCCATCCACAGACCAACCTAGACAAGCTCGGCTTAACCTACAGATTGATCCGAACGGCTTTTATTATGTAGTCACGATTTTAAAATAGCCATTTTATAATTATTATGTTAAAAATCGCACGTATTCACAATACCGCGAAACCTTCTTACACTTGTCTGTCTTTCAAATCGGGGAGGTAGGTACCTATGCCTCAAAATCAAAATCAAAACTCATTTATTCAAACTAGGCTGATAATCAGCACTTTTCGAACGTCAAAATTTACTTTACTTTATTTATTTACAAGAGACACTCCCCCAAAAAAGTCCCCCGAAGGGGGGGCGCCCCTTCGACACTTCCTAGTGTTTTTGCTGGAAAGAAGAAGTGGCGGAACAAACTCCCCAGCACACATCTGTCTGTTAGGTTAGTTAAAAGAACCAGACTCGATACAATAGTAAGGCAAAATAATATAAAAAAGTATATAATAATAATAAAAAAGACATAACATATCAGTAAACTAATCTTGGAGAAAGAACATAAATAACAAACATTGTCTTGTGTTCAACTCAGCGACCAACTGTTCTTATCATTTAATAAAATATCTAAAGATTTCCAAGAGGTTATTTTTTTTCAAACAAAAACTAAACATTTGCGTAGGTAATGATGAGCCAACGTGCATATCTAAAGCAAATGCTATCCTTTTAAAAGTAATGAGAACTCTTTAGTTAGCTACGACCTCCAAATTGAAGTAAACATAGGCTTTTGAGTTAATAATTATGATTGATTTTGGTGATCTTCTTTTTTACCACATAATATCGTTTAAGAAAACATCCAATGTGAGGCTCTGCTATGATGTGAATAAAAGATAGAAACAGATTTCGCAGAAGTTGAAATTACCATATTATGTTATTTAATCCACCATAAATTATGTTCTGCTGTATCGTGGGTGTGTTTACAAACATTTAGACGCACGTACATCCACATACACACAGAAATACAAGAAATACAATGATAAAGCTGAAAATTGTAATGATGATTGAAGAGTGAGGCGTATATTAAGCTAATTAGTTTGAATACTAACTTAGTAACTTACTGCCGCACTGAGAGAGCTCTAATGATTACTTAGGCCATCACTTAGTAAAGGTTTTGACAGTTTTGTCATACAAAAATATGTCAAACCTTTACTAAGTGATGGCTTAAGTAATCACTAAAGCTCTCTGAGTGCGGCAGTTAGTTATTAGTTGACCCAAAGTAATTTGCGACGTGTATCTTAATTGAAGGCTCATAGGATAAACACGGAAGATATCCTGTAAATCGCAGGGTTAGTGTACTTTTCGAAATACTAAAATCGTGAGCTAATAATACATGCACACATTGCATTTTTGCACATTGCACGCGGAATGATAGGACCGATATGGCTGAAAAGTTCTGGGGTGGCGACCGCGAACCGGAACACGTTGCATTCCACTAGGAAGACTGATGAAGGTTGCCGTGACCCGCTAGATGCAAAACGCACGGGATCGGTCAATGTGGCGACACCTGGGGGAGGCCTATGTCCAGCAGTGAATATCTTTTGGCTGAAATGATGATGATCATGATGATAATGTGATAGTGGTATTATGTAAGTTTAGATCTTGGCAATCCTTGCTTCGACAGCCGAAAGCTGACAGCTAATCAAATGAAACTAAATATTTGCAGTTTGGCAGCTGTGAATGTCATTGGAATAATTAAGCGTTACGTATTAATTTATGCGAAATACACAGTTATGTACCATTTCTATGTAAATGCGTAGACATGATTAATTTTTATGTGAGAATTTATGAAGGTTAATGTCCTTTAAAAAGGTTAGTTTTTACGGCTTTGATATTGTCACGTGCTCTTTGGTGGGTCACAGGTCTTCACTCTGTGAGAGGGTGTGGGCCATTATCCAGCTCAAGAGTAGTATGGGTTGCTGGATAAATAAAGGCATTGTTGATTAGGTAAAGGACTGAACCATTATTTTTATTCAGTAATTTCGCTGTTCAAGGCAGATACAGATTTTGGAAAGCTGTTCGGGTCGTTCTTCAGCTATAACCGCACTAAACACCAATCCACTGTCCAATTCAGGCAGGATTGGACAGTGGATTGGTGATCACCCATAACATACTGTGTTTCCTGCTGTCATTGTAGATATTTGTCGTTCCTGTAACGACTGCTTGTCACTGTCAGAATGTGGTGTGACTTGGTGGACTGGTGGTACCTATAAAGGGTGTAAAAGTACCCTTAACGCAAACGAAGGGCACTTGTTCTTCCCACCACTGCGATCATTTTTTGGTTCTAGACCATACCTGGGAACCCCCTAGTTACGGAGATATTGGGGGTCAAAGTACCAAATTTTTCACAGCTGTTTTTGTAAATACCAGTTTTTCAGGTTACAACTTTTCTTAAATAACTTCCACAGCCCGTTTACCATTCAAAGCACCCACTAGCACAATGTTCCAAAAGTGCAACATTGAGGTTTACCATAAAATGTGATTTTTGACCCTAAAAAAAAAATCGTTTCCCAGCAAAAAATTTTGCGTAGGGGTACTTAGTTTGATGTACAGAATGCTTGGTTGACGTATGTGTGAAGGGTTAATATACCCTGTATATTTGCTTATTAGGTCGTAGCGGTCTGACTGACAGTAGCTCCTTGTAACAACACTGGTATTCAGCTGTATCCGGTAAAACTGAGAACCGATCCCAAATAGTAGGAAAAAGCTAGGCATATTTTGTCTATAATAATGTTTTTCCTACTCCTCCAAAGAATTGCTTCTTTCTGCTCAATTTCATTGCGGGATCCAAGACAGTTAAATCGTTTCTCTGGGACTTCGTCGAGCTTCATTGTCTAGGTGCTCTTCTGGTGGTCGCCACTGTTGATTCTGGCTTTCAGGAGTTACAGTGGTTTGGGTGAAATGTTGTCTCGTAAAAGTAAGACCCGACTATCATCGAATCGATTTCCTCAAGACGTTTCCTTGAACTTAGATAATAGGTATGTTAAAAAAAGCTATGATTAACTTGAAGTCGTTATAAAGGCGTAATAATATATTTTTGTTACTACGCCATTAATTACGAGGGTTTTCTTGTGATGCAGAATTGTGATTTCCCTCTGTGTTTGTAGGTATTTGCTTGTTTATCATCATCATATATTATTTCCATGTTCGCTCAGTAACACATTTTACCACTTTCTTCTAAACAAGACAGTGGCTTAGATCAACCAAAATTGGTTTGAACGAGATATTAATCAGCAGTTTTTGAGATATTATTATAGCACATTTTCAAAAACCACAAATACAATTTTGTCTTTAAGGGTACTTTTACACGATCGGCGGCGGCGACCTCTCGCGCCCGGCCCTGGTGCAAGCCATGGTCCGGGGCGAGGAGGAATGGGACGCCGTCGCCTCCTTCTGCGAAGCAGTGATTCTGGCGAAGGAGGTGGTGGGGGTCCCGCGATGACCTCCGGCCACCGTAGACGCGGGCCTGTGGACGGTGAGTGATGGGCTAACTCGCCGTCCGTCCGTCTCACGACGAAAACAGGCCGTGTCGACGGCGCGTTCGTGTTCCACGCGCGCCTCAAAGAGATGTCAGCAACATGGGAGGGGCCCGAAAGGGCCGACGCCTGTCGGGGCTGCGGGTAGTCCTCTGGTTATCGCGGCCTCGACATAGAGGGCGAAGAAGGAACATGGGTGGTTTTTAGTCAGTAGAACTCTGACACTCCCTTTCGCTCTGCCCAAGAGCGGGAGGGGTTATTCGATGATTTTACACCCACCAAAAAAAAAAAAAAAAAAAATAGGGTACTTTTACAACTTTTATTGTGCCTGAATTGGTCATTGGTCAGTGCATGGGTCACCCATAACATACAGTTTCCTGCTGTCATTGTAAATATTTGACGTTCCTGTAACGACTGCTTGTCACTGTCAGAATGTGGTGTGAGATGGTGGACTGGTGGTAGGTACCTATAAAGGGTGTAAAAGTACCCTTAACGCAAACGAAGGGCACTTGTTCTCCCCACCACTGCGATCATTGTTTTGGTCTAGAACATACCTGGAAACCCTCTAGTTACGTAGATATTGGGGGTCAAAGTTCCAAATTTGTCACAGCTGTTTTTGTAAATACTAATTTTTCACTTTTTACTTTACTTAAAAATTACTCCATGACCCGTTTACTATTCAAAGCATCCACTAGCTAGCACTAGCGCTTCGCGTCGTTTCCAAACGTTTTTGCTGGGAAACGAATTTTTTTGCGTAGGGGGGTACTTAGTTTTTTGTACAGAATGCTTAGTTGACGGCTGTGTGAAGGGTTACTTTACACCCTGTATTAAAATAATAAAGGGCTTCTACATAACCCTTTATATGTGCGAGTTATAACTCATCCCATCACTCACCATTTGCTTAAAACCAGGCACTAGATGTCAACCACTGATCAGTTCAATAGGGGATCGGACAAAAAAAATCTAATTAGTCCGTCAGATAGATTTCCAAAAAATATTGAACACGTATTTTTTTCTTTTTTCACATTAACTAAAAATGAAGACGATACAATGCTTCGAAAACTCGTGAACTTCTCGAAAACGTCATATGTCAGTACGATTTTTGCCTAAAAATGACGTCACAACCCCCCACTTTCTTTTCACATCTTTGACGCGTTTTATCTTCGTCAATTTTTATTAATTTGATAAAAGAAATAATACGTACCTATCCAATATTTTTCGATAATCTGACTAACGGACTAATTAGAATCATATTTTTTTGACTCAGTCCGATCCCCTATTGTACATGTGAATAAATAAACAATAAAGCAAGAAACATGATTACAACATAAGTCCTTTATTATGTTGTATAATAACAATCACATTTACAGACATAAAATACGTGTTTCGTTTTGAAAGACACATTTAGCATAATTAGTTTCGATCATAAATTCATCATTCATCATCATCACTAATAAGTTTAAGTATTTGTGATGCATTACTAAGGATTAGCCTCTTATGCATAACTAACAATTATCGCTTCCAATCTAGCCTGAATATACAGGGTGTAAAGTTTACACTCTGTATATTATTGTTTACACTGTAAACGTACCCCTCAAGAAGCCGTACAACCAAGCACGTATGTACTCGTATATCAAATTAAGTAACCCCACGCAAAAATGATTGCTGGAATTTTTTCGGGGGTGATAAAATCACGATTTATGTTAAAACTCAACGTCACATACTCAAATTATTTTGCTGATGGATACTTTGCGTAGTAAACGGGGAATAGAGGTTTTTTTTTATCGTACGTTTTTTTACTTTGCCCCACACAACAAATTTCTCCTATATCGTGGGTGCGTTTAGAAACATTAAACACACAAACCTACACAAAAAAAAATAACCCATAAAACCCCGTATAAAAAAAATATGTGAAGAATTTGGACCCCCAATATCTTCGTAACTAGAACGTTCCTAGGTAAGTATGATCCAGGATAAAAAAAAGATCGCAATGACGGAGAAAACAAGTGTTTGTCGCGTTCGATGAGGTTGTTTTATGGGTGTCGTCTCTAATGCTTCCATCACTAGTAAATTAACTATACAAGTAAAATCGATTTCCATAAAAACTGCGTAGTAACACAAACCTATTAACCTTTTGACCGATTCAACGATATGCGATAAATATTTCCGTGTCGACCGCTCGTGTCGTATTTTTGCGGCAGAGAGCATGCATGATTTTTTAGTTCTATTTTCGTCCTAATAACTGCGTGGTACAACTAAAACTATTATTAAATAGATCTATTATTTACAACAATTACTTAAAATTATGTTTCATAACTCTAAGCATTCAAAAAACTTAAACAAAAATAAGTAATTGGCAGCTTGAACTTTTCTTCGGCGTCTATCGCGCGCGTCGCCTGAATATGACCATAGGGATGGGATACAATGCAATGCGTATTTAAACGAAATAACAAACAGCTGTTAAATAATAAGGTAAAATGCATCATTCGGCATAAAATTAACGTTGTCATACGAAATAAAGTTTAATTTAACATATTGCCTTGTGTTATTAATTCTTTTCCTTAATATTCATAAGAAAATATCCCTCAGGATCTTTGTCTATTGCCAACATTTGGCGTTAGTTCCCATCCCTTGACGCCTATGCTTGCAACATATTTATCTAGTTAGTCTAGCGCGGCTGTCACATTAATACGACCACTGCTTACGTCACAAGCGGATCAAACGAATGGAAGGTTCCATTAATGTTGTTCGTGGGTATTTGTGCGTTGTCGATAAAATAGTCACATTTCAATTTTCAATAATGACGACTACTGAGGAATTATTAGGAATATGAAGAAAGTGATTAATGAGAGATTAATTTAATGTAAACAATTAGATTTTAGATAGTAAGATTAAACAATTATTGTGATACAAAAATTTAGCTATTGCAATTGTAGGTAGATTTATAAGAAAAGAAAAAAGTACCTAGTCGATTAATAAGAGATTATTGTGATGTAAACAATTCGAAAACTGGTATAAACATTTACTTGTTAGCTTAAAGATGAACGATTGTGATACGAAGAAAGTGATTAGGGTGGTTAATACGAACAGGCGCGACACGCGACACAAAGACATGAGCGGTTTCTTTGTGTCGAGCCTGTATGTAGAAGCCATAAGGCTGATTTAAAATAAAAACATAAAAACTCTTTCGACTTTTTTATCGATACAACGATTGCTCCTCCTTATTAATTGTAGGTATTATTTTGTCAATTTGTAGCCGCGCGCTAGGGGCACGAAAATTTATATTTAGCCAAGCGCTTAAAAGGTAGTAAATTGACGACACGGTTAGCGCAGTGTTTCAGGCAATGGACTGCTGCGCTACGTGTCGCGGGTTCGATCCCCGCACGGAACAAATATTTGTATGACCTGCAGATAGTTGTTCCGGGTCTGCGTATTTGTGTACGTGACTTTAAATGTCTGTGAACGCACCCACGATACAGGAGTAGTTCCTAGTGTGGGGCAACGTAATTTATATATATAAAAAAAAATACCAAGTAACGGTTAAGTACTCGTAAGTGAATTCAGGGATATTAATTATAAATAAAAACGAGGGCAATGTATTTAACATCCTTTCCTTCAATTATATTTGATCGTGATCTTTAAGCAGTACGTGAGTTCAAATATAATGTACCTTTTCGAATTCTGTATCGATTGGTATAGAGAAAAGGTGTATTAATATACTTTATGCGTCCGTCAGATAGATTTCCAAAAAATATTGGACACGTATGTTTTCTTTTTTCACGTAAACATACAATGAAGACGATACAGTGCTTTGAAAACTCGTGTGACGTCATTTTCTGAGGCATTCATTAGTATGACACAACAACACTCAAAACTTTGACGAGTTTTATCTTCGTGAATTTTTATTGATCTGCTAAAACAAAAAATACGTATTCAATATGTTTCGATAATCTAACAGACGGACTAATTAGAATCAATTTTTTTTAAGTCAGTAAACATCGCTATTAGGATCTGGATCGATTGGGTAAAAAGTGGTAAAAACGTAGATTTGAAGTGAATTCTGGTGTAAATAAAACGATGATGGTAGAAGATCTTCAAAATATTCTCATTACAATACGTAATATCTTTAAGGAGTAAACAGCCAACAATAACATAGCAAAAGGTTCATAAGGTTCCAATGAATGTGTAATGTAGAGTTTATAGTCGAACTCATTCATATTAAGTAAGGAATTGATCAATGACTATTTAAATACAATAAGTTGTTATCAAACTATTACCTCATTAAAATTCTAATCGAAACAAATGATGCTCGCTCCTGGCTAAAGCTATACTTTCATTCAGCATAGGTACCTGTTAGTTATAAATTTTAAAAGCAGATGTGGATCGCGACCAAAGACTATTTTAATACTCTATGACCGCGACATTCGCATTCAAATTCAGCCTTTCCTTTTTATTGGGCTGTGGTAAATCATCGAATGACTCCTTCCGCAATTCTCATGACTAAAAACTACCCTTGTTCCTTCTTAGCCCTTTGTGGCCGGGGCCGCGGTATCTCTTTTAAACAACCCCCAGCAAGACTTGACCGACACCCTGCTCCTAAATTATCGAAGTTTTCATTTTATTTAGGGGTTCTTTACTTCATACATTCTTAAGGTCACTGGGTTTCTCATCCTATCTGTTAAAATCAGGGCTCTTCCTCGAATGGTACGTTCCACTTATTGTACAGTCGTAAGGTTTACAGTTCCCTACGTTTCTATTGGCCTTCAGCCTTGTTCTGTTCGGTCTTCTGCAGATATGGAGGAAAGAGAAAATTATGTTTATCTACTCCTCCGCTATTCTTCTTTGGTTACCTAATTCCGTTGCGGGATCCAAGACAGTTCAATTGTTACACTGGGACTTTGTCGAGTTTCATTTGCTCGATGCTTTTCCGGTGGTCACTATTGTTAATTCTAGTTTTCAAGAGTTGCAGTGATTTGGAAATAGGTATATTGGCGGGCTTGTTTTATAAACTCACTCATGTCGTTTTAAAAAAAACCCTCACGCATTTGTTCCTTTAAATAATTATAGCCATCATCATTTTTATTTAACGAGGATGTTATGTTATGATTCACCCGTCAATATTTAGTTGGTGGTATTTCCCACGTACAAACTTACGAATATCTTAGACCAACAATGCAGGTAAATAACAAAAGAGGCGCGAAAACCGTGGTCTTGTTCTTAGAATGTGTGGAACGCTAAGCGAGTTTATCACATGCTCCTATCAACATACCCATGCCAGTGCGAATGTACTGGATTTATAGGCCTATTCCTCTCGCAGGTAGGAGGCTTGCTTTCCAACAGAGGTGATAAATAGGCTGATCTTACAATCAGCTCAGTCTCATCTCTTCCAAAATTTGCTACAAATACTTGATCACTTTCGTGATCCTGTCTACATGCTTTAACTGATACCTTCCAACCTTACTTATCTGTTTTTTTCCTTTGGTAAAAGCCCTTACGTCAACGGACTGATTCTGGTGAGAACAAAGCTAGGCACATTACTTTGTGTAATCTTATTCACGTTGTTCTCCAAAGGACGAAGGAAAACGTCTTGAGGAAACTTGTCTAAAACCGAGAAGATATAATACATACACCAACTCGGGCCTACGGGGGGGGGAGCCCACTCTCACAGATACACATCAGATTTTGGAACGGCTGTTAATGGTAAGTAAACAGTTCGTATTCCATAGTTTTGACTCTTACAAAAATACTTAAAACGCAGTTCTTGTACATCAGATTAGTTGTTGCTAATTCTTTAAGTAAATATAACCTTGTGAAGAGGTTACTATTGTTGACAAGCTTTTGTACCGCTATGTCACTCGTAGTCACTCGTCCTACACCTTGAATGATTTGGCTTGAATGTAGTTCAAGGGCTTAATTTAGGAGGGCCGCGGGTTGTACACTAGTTATCGCGGCCGCGACATAGAGAGCTAAGAAGGAACATGGGTGGTTTTTAGTCAGTAGAAGTCTGACACTCCCTTTCGCTCTGCCCAAGAGCGGGAGGGAAAGAAAAAAGAAAAAAGGGCTTAATTTAGGACGTTGGAGGTTTGTTGAAGTATTTAGTCTAAATTAGTACGTCTTAATGCCGCTTGGGACTGATGGTTTGACTGTAAACCGACCCTAACATAGGAACAGGCTTGGTATATGATGGTCAGTAAAGGCCGTTAGAAGCTATGTCTCCATGCATAATAGGTTCACATTTCATTTTAGAAAATGACAAGGAGCCTTCTGTGAACTGTCCAACCTTATATTAGCCTTATATTCGTTTTAGCGTCAAGTCATAAGTTTAATACAGCAGAACACCAGTTGTCAGTCGATTGCCAATTTTTTAAACCAATCTATAAAGGAAGCTCGACCTAGAGCCTGTACCTTTAGTAGGGAAGAGCGACAGCCTGTGGAACCTCCAGAACCCAGTTTCTCAGTGACAGTATACTCAGTGATGAGACTGGCTGTCAGATTTTTAGGCTTCTGACTACGCGTAACTTCAGACCTACGAATGATGATGATAAAGTACTATGTCCGATTAAAATTTGGCACAATAGAAGGTACATATTATAATCAATGCGACTGGCACAGGCATTTGCGCATTTACCTATACTTAGATTGCTTTTTACTTACCTAAAGCATAATCCAATCCTATTCAACTAATTAATACGAGACGTTGTAATTTTATAACTCAAGAACGGGCTCACCTATCCAAACCAAATGTTTAGGGTTTGTTCGGACTATTTAGTAGATGGTTTATGTGAAGTTTGCCCAAAATCGCTCGAGCGGTTCTTCATTTATCACATTTTTTGCAACAAATTAATTAAATGCAAAAACATTTGATTTTATTGTAAACTAGCTGTACCCGACATGCGTTGCAATGCCCTTTTACCTACCTGCCTACTACCCTACCTACTACCCTACCTACTACCCTACCTACTTCCCAACCTACTACCCTACCTACTACCCTACCTACTACCCAACCTACTACCCTACCTACTACCCTACCTACTACCCTACCTACTACCCTACCTACTACCCTACCTACTACCCTACCTACTACCCTACCTACTACCCTACCTACTACCCTACCTACTACCCTACCTACTACCCTACCAACTACCCTACCTACTAGCCTACCTACTACCCTACCTACTACCCTACCTACTACCCTACCTACTATCCTACCTACTACCCTACCTACTACCCTACTTACTACCCCACCTACTACCCTACCTACTACCCTGCCTACCTTCCTACTACTTTCTCACCGTTAAAACCTTCCCTGGACTACCACAAATAATTCAAAACCAAAATGAGCCAAATCGGTCCAGCCGTTCTCGAGTTTTAGCGAGACTAACGAACATCAATTCATTTTTATATATATATAAGAAGAAGATATACGATACGAGTGGCCTCTGCCCACTCAAAAAATAATGGATGAACCAAGAGGTTTTTTTTTGTTTTTTGGGGGGTAGGAAATCATCAAAAACTCCTGTCCAGCTCTGGACAGAGCGCCAGGGAGTGTCAGACTTCTACTGACTAAAAACCACCCATGTTCCTTCTTAGTCCTTTGTGTCCGGGGCCGCCATATCTCTTTGGAAGAACCCGCAGCCCCGGCAGTCCAGTCAGGCTTTTGCGGGCGACTTCGTTTTAAAAAAAAATTGTGTTGTATTTTTATATAGAATCAGGGCTTTTCGTCTTATACACAAAACTGTCCCTCAAAACTTCCGCCCTTCACTCACTTCCTTGTGTTCAAGATTGTTTCGATTCTGTTTTTTAAAAGACCTTACGTCAGAAGGTCCAAAATTCTATCTGTGATGTTATAGGAAGGTACACTGACGCACAAAGGGTCACTACGTAATCAGTCGGTAATTAAAAAAAAATACGCAGTTACCGTGTACAGTCAGCAGCACCGATATGTATACACTTAACAAACTTTAGAAGCAATTTTCGCCTACTATAATGATGTCATTTTAATGTTACGAAACGAAACTAATATTTTGGAACCATATCATCATGAAGTCGTTCCTATTTCAAAGTTGCAATCGTTATTTCACCAGAAATTTGCGTTTCAACATGGCCTCAAGTGTAAACATAAAAGGTGTCATTTTTTGGTTCTAGACCATACCTGGAAAACCCTTAGTTACGGAGATATTTGGGGTCAAAGTTCCAAATTTTGCACAGCTGTTTTTGTAAAACTACTTTTGCAGGTTATAACTTTACTTAAATGACCTCCATGACCCGTTTACGATTCAAAGCACCCACTAGCACAATGTTTTAAGAGTGCTACACCCTGTATTATTGCTCGTGACTGTATAATAATAATAATAATAATAATATTCCACAACTATCACACAACGCCATCTAGTCCCAAGCTAAGCAGAGCTTGTGTTATGGGTACTAGACAACTGATAAACATACTTATATATTTCTAAATACATACATATTATAGATAAATTACACCCAGACACAGAACAAATGACAACAACAACAACAATGAACAACAACAATGTATCAACAGCTTTTTGGGAAACAAAAGACATCACCATCTCGTTCCTGCCCTTGTCCCATTCTCTTATTTGGGGTCGGCACACCACGTTTTCTTCTTCCATCTTCCCCTGTCAGTCGTCATGGCCATCTTCATATCATTCCTCACATATTCTTTGGCCTTCCCCTCCTCTATCCGTCAACATTAATATCCACCACTTTTTAATCACGCACGTGTTTGCGTAACAAAAGACAAATTTAAAAAAAAATCCCATGACAAAAAACTACTGAAAAAAATGTACTGAATATGTGGTAACCATATTTTGTGCTTCGGTGTCCCGCTTACCCTGTATATTTATTTCTTATAGCACCTTGATAGATTTTAGAGAAAACTTGATTATTTAGGATTTCTGGGAGAAGTATTCCAATTCTTACTTCCTTACTCCTTTATCAATGAGAAAGTAAATGTCTGTCTGTCACGTTTTCACGCCCTAACTACTGAACCAATTTAAATGAAAGTTTGTACACAGATAGACTAGAGCCTAAATGAAAGTTTGTACACAGATAGACTAGAGCCTAATTAATGCGAAAAAAAGGTAAGAGGTAAAAAGAGGGGGATGAAAATATTACTTTGGTCGCGGTAACTGTGGCGGTAACCGAAGTCGCAGGCATCAGCTAGTGAAGTCTAAAGCTTTAGATCCTAAAAATTAAATTTGTCTCGACACACCAATTAAAGGAACTATCAAGCTGATTACTTTAATTACTGCTATTGAACAAGATCAGTGGTCATTTATTGACTCCGATATTGGTAATTGGTATTTCCGTAGCGATGAATTACTAGTTCGTCAATTTTAAGACAGACATTCGGGGAGAACAAGTGCCTTTCGGTTTCGAAAAGGGTTTTTTACCATTATCATTATTTACGCTAAATATTATTGTAATAAATATACCAGATGATTTTTTAGTTACCGTCCCAATCTTTTCTAGGCATTGGGTATCATTTACTAATAGGTACCATTTTTTATTTTAAATCGATACGTAAAATTTTCATATTATTATATTACATCATTTTTTCGAAAGAATTATCCGCACTCTGTGAAACGTTAAAACTTTGTGATGTGATATCTCAATATTTTTTGTATTGAGTGATAGTAAAAGAAAATAAATACACAAGCAAAAAGACAAATAGTTAAAAAAATTAAAAAAACACGCCTGCAATGACAAAAACTAAACTAAAAAGTGAACTAAAAAATAAATTATATTATTAATAAATTTTGGTTGACTTGTTTTTATATTTTATAGTTCACTTTTTTGCCTATGTCACCCGGGATAACGCAAAGAATCTAACGATACCACATACATCAAAATCGGTTCAGGCATTTAGAAGTTATGGTGGAATAAAGAAACTCACAAACATACATACATACATAAACGCTAAAAACATAACACTCTTTTTTTGGGGCAGTCGTGTAAAAATACGTATTCAATGATTTTCGCCAAAGATTTGGACGGTGACTAAAAATCATCTTGTATTAACTTTCAGAAATGATTTTTTTAAATTATGGTGAACACTTCACGGTCTGACACGTATGTATACCTTATTACACCTCTACAAAATGTCAAAATTTTCAAATTAATTATTTTTCTAATAGTGAAAGTTCTACTTAATCATACTTTCTAGATCATACAGATCTAGAAAATATGATTAAGTAGTTAAATATTCTAGAAAGGTCAGGTTTTATATAAAACACGGAAGGAATCAGAATTATGCATTACAGACGAATCTATTTAAATATTCGTGCAAAATTACCCAGATGGTTTTTATCTTAGGCTATCACTATTTCAAAGCGTTAATTGAAACTTTGTTAATAATCCTATAGCATTCTAACAGATCTTGTTGATAATTATAAGGAAAAATCCGGATCATATAATATTAAATGACAAAAACTACGCATGATTTTTCTGTAAAGATTTATTGATTAATACTTTGTGCACAATTAAAAATCACGTTTTAAAGACAAAATTAATGCCTTTGGGTACGTTTTACAGGTTATAATAGTGTATTATTTAAGTTTTTGCAAATAAAACAATACGCCTCTGAAAAAGGATAAACTTTGTAAAAAATGCTATTACTCTTGAAAAATACTGCCCTAATAATCCTATTATGTCATGTAACCTCAGTGCCATACGCATCCGAGATGACAATAGCTAGAGCTAGCCATAGTCTAGGTATATCCGTTCAGATTTTAATCGCGCGCGGATCTAATAGCAAGCAAGCCGGCCATTCTGCCAGTGTTGCAATACACCCTACACGGAATACGCGCCGCGCGCGCGATTTAAACTGCGTTCTTTTTTCGAACAGCGAGTTGCGACCTCTTTTGTTCAAAATTTTTTTTATAAATTGACAGTTTTATTTTTTGTGATTTATTTTGTGAAAGTTTTTGTTTTTAATAGTGTTGTGATTATCGTATTTTCGGATATCCTGCAAGGTGAGTGCAATGAACTCGCGTGCACTTCCTTTCTTGAAGGCAGTATTAATTGTGAAGACTAGTTTTTATGTTCTTTTTTATTATTTTCGTTCTCCATGAACTGTTCAACTGTCGTTGTTATAAAGTTCAAGTGTGTTTGGGTTCAATTATTGTACACGAATTAACTCATTAAATCGTGATTGATATCTTTTGCGCATGCCTATACATTTTTGCAATAAAATATTTATATGTGATTTTTTTTGCGTAGGATTTTGTTTAAATCGTGCTAATAGCAAAATATCTAACATTATTTTCAAAAACGACAAGTTACATAAAAAGAAAAACGTAGACTCGTACTGTATATTATTTCAAGGGCCACCCTTGTTATATTATGTGCTTTAAATATTATTGTGTGCTTTACTTTGTTAATAAAAAGCTACTCAATTCATACTTCTTTCTGCTGTGTATTAATTATTTCTAATTATAAATTGTATAATTGCTGTTAACTTCTATAATATTCAGAATCACTCATGTACTGTATGTGTATTATGTGAATTTTTAATCAAACAATTTTATTTAAATGGCGCCATTTCGTTACATGCTTTTGACACGCAGTACCTAATATATTCTTATTTTTCATATGCCTAAGTTGTTACTACGTATTATGCCACACATTTTATAAAACGTTTTCGCAGTTCAAGAAATCGTCTTGTCATTCTTTTCATTACTGAAAATGTAATGCTTACCGAATCATATAATGAAATCGACACCTTTTTCAGTACTAATTTCATGCTGAATTTTAATTTCAATTGCTTAAATTCTTACGTTAACAAAAAAGACGATGAGTAGACGTCTGCGTGGTAGATATTTTATATACCTACATATAAAGAAAAGCTTCAAAATATCGCTCAAGAAATAATTGATCACCTTTAACAAAAGTTTTACAATAGTGATTTTTTAAGGCCTAGCCTGGTAGGTCTGCTTGTATTTTGTCCAATCTTTATATGATTTGTATACTTTTTAATTTAAAAATAATAGCAATTTAGATACAAACAAATTTGATTCATAGGTTATTTAAGAATAAATATAAAAAAATATTCTGTAAATAAATTTATTAAAACTTAGACATTCTCTACTCCTTTTCCCTCCGACTTATATTAACCTCCAGTTAAACGCTAAATTCCAATTAATTAACTCCAATCCAACTTAATAATTCATCAGCAAAAATACCTACGCAAATACAAAAAATGTGAAGCAATGACAGCAACCTTCAACTTCGCGCTAGCATGAACTTGATACGCACTGACTGCGTTTCGACGAGTGTGAAATAATTCATTCATAGCAGAAAAAAATAATGGGAATAAGGTAGATGACTACAAAAAACTATAGTCCGTAAGATAGATTCCCAAAAAACACATATTTTTTCATATTTTACGTAAACAAAAAACGAAGACGATACAGTGCTTCGAAAACTCGTGTGACGTCACCTTTCAGCACATTTTTTACCGGTAAGTGACGTCACAAACATTACAAACAACACACAAAGATCATGATCTTTGACGCGTTTTATTTCATCAATTTTTATTAATTAGATAAAACAAAAAACACGTGCAATATATCCAATATTTTTCAATAATCTAAGTCATATTTTCTTAGTCGAGACGTTTCCCGACTAAAAAAAATATGGGTTAGATTATTGAAAAATACAATGTATATAATATCACATATTGATAAGAAGGGTTGGCCTTGAAATAATATGTACAAGCCTACGTTTTTCTTTTTTTGTAACAACTGTTTTCCAAAATAATGTTTGACGTTTTGCTAATAAAACGATTTAAAAAGTAGTCCTACGCCACAAAGTGTAGCAATGACAGCAACCTTCAACTTCGCGCTAGCATGAACTTGATACTGAACGACTGCGTTCCAATGAGTGTGTAAACACGCCCGTTATCAAAACATTATATCTAATTATATAACATTAACTGTCTGTTTGTTTTACTCAGTAAACGGGTCATTTGTCTCCCATTTGTATCGATTGTTATTGAACACGTTAGCCATGTGATCCGAAACTATTTGGCGGATATTTATATCTTAAGCCCGACTTATTAAAAAAAACAACAGACTTAATAAAAAAAATCCTCAATAAAAACAACAGACTTAATAAAAAAAAAACACAAGTGCCCTTTGTTTTGGAATAAGGTTTACATAACTATCAGAAACATGTTCGCGGATATTTATTCTTTGAGCTATGCGCATCACTACTGCGGAACGATAGACATTTTTTCAATACGACTTTTGTTTTGTATTGACTAATCGCATTTTTCATTTAGTTTATGGGGCTTTCCTTTCGTGGGAATCTCCACATGTTTTCAAACATATCTCGATTTTAATTTGTTTAAATATAGTGCAGTATAAATACTTACTACTGCTGATTGTTAACCAGATCAGATCGATTTACCCAGTTTGTCATCGTATCTCATTCTTAACCCAATTTGTTTAAAGGAGATCCTCTGTCATTGTTCTCCAAGAGCACTCAGAGGGTTTGAATGCTCTTAGCCACATCATATTTCACACAGATCATTCATCGTTTCTTTAATCTTTCCTTTAACCAGTTGAGCTATTGCTCGCTATCTGCATTTTCCACCCACGGTTGTAAAGTTTATATTTACTGTTTTTTTGTAAATTAAATTTTCGTTTGAGTACATTTTTTTTTGTGTATATTATCGCTGGTTGGGGTGACTGGGTTGTGGAGGTCAGATAGGCAGTTACTCCATGTGTGTGTATGGTATTCAGCTGAATTTGCTTAGACTGGAAGCTGATGCCAACATAGTTGGGAAAAGGATAGGCATATAATGATGTACTGTCGCTGGTTCAAACGAAAATACTTCCTACCAATATTCCTCTCAATCAAAATCCGAAGACCTCACCAATTAACAGTTTGGCGGCAAAATTAATTCACGCCTTAAACGTTTTATTATCTTCGAATCCTTGACTTGCCTTGAAGCTTGCACTTGACCGAGATTCTACGAAAATATTATAATTTCTAACGATTTTATTATGTGTTGTTAAAGGTTGACTGTAATGTCTTTGAATGTTGTCTAATGCATATCCGCTCTCGATATTGATATTGTTGGTAAGAATCGTTTCTTTAAACAATATTGTTGTCCATGAAATAGGTTGCACACCTGTTGCATAGGTGGTACACCTATTTACAGGTGGTACACCCCTTTTTGTTCTTTCTCCAAGATTAGTTTACTGTTAAGTTATGTATTTTTTTATTATCATATACTTTTTTTTATTGCTTAAAATTTGTGTCTGCAGTCATTAACTTGCCTTACTATTGTATCGAGTCTGGTTCTTCTAACCAACCTAACAGACAGATGTGTTGCTGGGAAGTTTGTTCCGCCACTTCTTCTTTCCAGCAAAAACAGCACAAACAAAATGGTTGACATTAGCGTTCTCGCTAACATTGACATATCCTCGCTGGGACAAAGACAAGCTCTCTTAGAAAGAGAGGGTCGATGTTTCACACGGGTCATAGCTTACCAAGGACAGTACGGTGTGTGTTTTCTAGGATGGTTTTTGGTATTTTTTTAACGAAAATAAGTTTTGGGTCATCTACGCAATTAATCTTGGAGATTTTCATTGATGCCTAATATTTGTGGAGGCCAATATTTTGAAATAATTAGTAAGTAGATAAATATTTTTTCAATGCAAGATTTTGGTTCACGGTAAACGCCGCTGGTTTAAGTAAATAATCTTACCTGCGTAGTTTAAATTTTTTTCAAGGGCGGTATGCCATGATCAATAGAATGATTTACGATGTTCATTTTCGATTAATAAAAAACGGCCAAGTGCATGTCGGACCACGCACAATGTAAGGTTCCGTAGTTGCCCATCAAAATATGTAAAATTATTAACCACCCTGCCTACCTGCCTCCGAACGATGATTTTTATTGTAAAAAACTTACATTTACAGTTTTTAAACCCGCGCTCCCATACATTATGTATAGGAAAATATATCGTACAAGTACAGTAAGGCAAGACAAGTGCATGGGCACGCTAAGGATTGTATTTCTGTGAACGCACGGGCGAGCGTCCATACTTTTGTGTGTGTAAGTGGTCTGGCGCTATACAATACGCACACCACAGCCACAGAAATCGCCTGCTATCGTATCATGTCGTCGGCGTGGTCGCGTCGGGCGTCGCACGAAATAGCACAACAAAATATATTTCCGTCTCTTTCGTTATAATCGCAGCAAACGCATTATAATCAATTGCTAAAATTCACGTTTATATTATTACAAGTGTCGATAGCTGTTTGGGCTAAGCAATGGAATTATGATCAATGAGGTCCGAGTTCAAATCTCACACACCACAAGATAGTGCTATTTGTTTCTTTGTAAACATTTTTTTTCTTTTTGTAATTGTAAATCCATTATAATACTTATTTTATTTAAGAAGTTAATTTTTTTTTGGTTAGCCTATTTTGTCCCACTGCTGGGCAAAGGCCTCCCCATTTCTTTCCAGCGCTCTCGGTGTTAAAGAACTTAAATATATAGGATAAAAACCCAACGCATTATTATTTAACTATTTATGTGATTGTGATTATGTTATCATTTCGGTGTTGGGTGGTAAGGTAGAAAAAAAGTCGTGTTTAATGACAAGACAACGTTTTATTCGTCATAATTATTTATAAAATTGTCTAATTAACAATCATGAGAATTGTGACGTCAAATCCTACCTAAATAAAACAGTTCTCTTGTTATCGTTCATAACATTTTTTATTGTATACCTACTAAGTCAATTCTTAACAATGAAAAGATAATTTTATCACAGAAATATAATTGATGATACCCACTTATTATAGATATTAGCAGAGTTTATTGACAACTAATATGATTCAGACTTTAGGAACCTGTTTTTTTGTAACGTCACAATGAATGTCGTTTTGAGGTTATAGCTTAATTGATCATTTTCTTGAAGAAAAGAAGATTGAAACTAAACCTCAACTTAAAATTAGTAAATAATTACGGATAACTTATTATCATCAAATATTATGTTATACACGTTTAATTATTAAAACCAAAACATTTACGCATTCTACTATTTTGTAGAACCCCCATTATTTTCAATACAGTCATGTAGACGTTTGCGCATAGAACTCATAATATTATGAGTGTGTTTAAAGGATAGGTAACGTTTTTATCAGGGCAGGTGGGTGTTATCTTTGCGCCGTAATTGTAAAAGGTCTTGTCATCTGAAAATATGGTAGTATTCCAGTAAAAATCTAAATAAACCCGTGCGAAACGTTATCATTCTTGATTTTATCTATTTGTCAGGAAGGGATTTTTAGCTGGTCTTCTGTGATGCAAGCCTTTAGCTTGGAGGGCACGGAGAACAGTTTGAGATGAGGTGTCGAATAATTCCGCGAGGCGTCCCGTAGGTGTGAAACCATTTATTTGACCATAATTATATTATTATGTCGTCACCGCCGTCGCTGCGTTTCACTAATAAGCGACGGCCTTCCACTTCGCTGTCGATTAGCAAGGCGACCCTCTTCCTCGTATCTTTTGATTCAGAGACTAACAGTATTCTTCTAAAACAAAACAAAAGTGGTATTAGGCGGTTATAATAAAATACTAAAGACTTCATTCGCTCTGCATTTATGAATCCAATAACAAACACTAATTATTTATCTTTTAAGCCTCATGATGAATTTAAAATACAATTAATGAATTCATTATGTCACCAAACGGTATTATGTATTTATTTCTACTAACAGTTTAAATAACAATTCCTAAATATAATACTCACATTCATTCCAGTTTTTTTCTGATATTTGTAATTCTATTATCATCACTTTTATGCGGAGCAATAATAGTCGCCCTCGCCTCTTAAGTGCCTGCATATTGAGAAATATCAACAACAATACTGCTATCTAATAAACCACACGTCGCTAATCAACAACTATAACCCAATCGACAACGTTCATCCAGTAACATATTCATAAAACTCATGTCTACCTCACATAAATTATAATTCTTGACTTATTTTTTCTATGATCTACCTTTCAAACTTTACGAAATGTGTGAACAAAGCGAACAAGTAAGAAGTTCGTAAAGAAATATTATTATAAATAGAAAATATAGAAATATAATGTTCTTTATCTTAATAAAGAATATAATATTTCTGTCTCATTACTTCCAATCAAGTAAATACTTACAAAAAGTGTAAAACTATCTGCGTGAGATTAGAACGCACGACTTACTGATTCGCGATAGATCTATCCGAACGCGCTAAACCGCTAGGCCATCGTGACTTATATTACAGTGTTGAAATTATGAACGACAATCATTTGGTGACGACAATATTTGTCTTGTATGTAAAAGGTCGTAAGTCAAAACTAAACGTCAAGCTATTGCTTTGTGCGGTCGCTTATCCACTTTAGTAACCGACCGTACATTTTATAAGTTGGTCGACTATTACTCGTAAACTTGTAAAGCGTACTTAGCTGTGATATTTTATTCTTTTATTTTCGTTATATATGCTACTACCATGATTTTCTCCACACGCCACAACCCGTATAGGTGGTTTAGGTTGGCACACTTTGTCTAACATAAATTGGCACTTTATAGCTTAATATTTCACAAACGAATCTATTAATCAAAAATCTATTTGAGCAAACTCGCAATATTGTTTAAAGACCTATTCAACGATATCCCACACAATGGACTTCGCGAGAAAAAAAACATCCCCACTATGTGTACTGAAGATACCCTAAAAAAGAAACAATATTTTACTTGAGCACTTAGTCGGCGTAACTCATTTGTATATTAATGCCAAATTACAGCTTTCTAGTACTAACAGTTTTCGAGATATAGTACGGACGGACGGACAGCCAGACAGAGGGACATGGCGAAACTATAAGGGTTCCTCACATATTGACTACGGAACCCTAAAAATGACCAGGAATATTGTCCTTCTTTTGAGGCCCCCCCCCCCTCAAAAGAAGGACAATATTCCTGGTCATTTTTAGGGTTCCGTAGTCAATATGTGAGGAACCCTTATTCCGGGGGGGGGGGGAATCATCAAATATCCCCTCCCGCTCTTGGGCAGAGCGAAAGGGAGTGTCAGACTTCTACCGACTAAAAACCACCCATGGTCCTTCTTAGCCAGGAATATTGTTCTTCGATGAGCTGTAGAACTCATCATCACTATTCTTTTATTCCTGTCCTGGCTTAATAGAAGTAAGATAATTACCCTTAGTTATAAGTATCAGAATATGATATAGACACGACAAAATTATTGAATTTATCTTAAATTACTTTCCACACTCCATCCACCGTTTCTTCAGTCAACCTCTACTCTACTACCCATCTATTTTTATACGGGAAACTTGCCTCCCAATTTCCTCCGCATCACGTGCCCATAGCACAAAAACCGATTACTACCAAACTTTTCAGTCACCAGCACTTTCAGCCTTCCTGTTATGTAGTCAACCAAAAGCTTCCTTAATAATTATTTATCAAATATAACAATGAATTAACTACGTGCATTCACTTCCAAAATGTCAATAACATGACGTGTAGTATTCGGTTCGTCATCGATGAGAACTTGTGGTCCTTCGAGTAGCGGTCATCGAATGCTTTCATCATGTCTTCCTGTCAAACCGGCTGACCTTACCTGTGTCATGCACCTTCGGTCAAGACCACTTTCTTGGAAAAGTCTATATTTTAAATGATAAGTACGCAACGCAAGTTGCTTTGTACCTAAGTCTCTTATTTACTCCTTAACGGATTTGAATGAAATTTTGCACACATAAAGACTACGACTTGGGATATGGGATAGGAGGACTTTTATTTTTGTTGCGGTAGTACGTTGGATGTTTTCAGAATTGTAGACCAGTGACGTACTTAGGGGCCAACATTACTGCAAGCCCATAAATACAGTAGATTGCTTAGAAACCCTAACATCATGAAGAGAATATAAGAGCAAGCCAAGCATCTAGGAAATATCTATATGAACGTGCCGTCTGAAGGGCACAGGAAAAGAAAGAGCTCATTAACATTCTCATTGTTTCGAGTTATCAAAGGACTAAACCTAACATTTTAATTTCTACACTTGCACCTCTACTGGAATTTGATTTGTACCTATATAAAAAAGGAACAGTGTATATTTAACATGATAGGTCATGATATTTTAACATTGGGTTGGTAAATAAATAATAGTTTGACCTTTAATTGCCTAACTCCTAAATGTAACTGGCAAGAAGGTGCTCATTGTCACAATGATCTCATTTTTACATTTTACAACTAAAATGGTGATCTTAAACAATGTCTAAAATACCTATATTCTGTTTTCCCATTCACACACTAATGAAATAAAACACATATTAATTAGCATAAATTTTATTTATGGGGTAAATTCGTGATAATTATAATACTTTCAGGGGAACAAAACTTTTTAAGTCCTGAAGGTCACTATATTTTTCATCAGAAATCGGCATTTTTTGTCCATTTTGATAAAAATAAGCAAAAACTTATTAAATAACGTACGCGTCGTAAAATTTCTGCAAGGAAGCTTATCTGTGAGCTGTCACTTATATGGCAAAAAAGTTAATATGGCCGACTATGGGCGCGTTCTCTGTTACAACCACTGCGATCAGCCCGTTCTAGCGTGGTTTCTTAGATAATGGGCACCTCTTTCCTTGGTATGGAATGCAATGAGCGCATTTTATTATAAAGTAGAATTTTTTTAAATGAACTTTACGCAAAATCAGCCCCTTTTATCATGTTTAAAATAATGTGCTCTGATTGGCCATAGAAAAACGAAGTAATGTGTACGGTTAAATTCAAAAAGGTAAAATTGTCAATGAGCTCCTTTTTTTCCTGTGCCCTTCGTCTATTAAACGCGGGCGTATACTTCATAACAACCTGAAATTCACTGACAGACAACCTACAGTCTAAAATGACGATGATATTGATGGAAATGACATGGAAAGACGAGACAAGAAGTTTTTTTTTTTGGCAGGTGGAAAATCATAAAATAACCCCTCCCGCTCTTGGGCAGAGGTTTGGAAAGAGAGTCCCAGACTTCTACTGACTAAAAACCACCCATGTTGATTCTTAGCCCTATATGGCGAGGCCGCGGTAACTTGTGAACAACCCGCAGCCCCGACGGGAAGGTTTATCCTTTGAAGGGGTTAAAGAGCAATTTTTCTAGAAGGTTAATCACATGGGGACGGCTTGTTTTGTTAGATGAAATGCGGAATGGAATGAGATCAAGTTTCTGCTCGATGGAGCAGAAACTTTAGATGAACTTGAATTGATTGGTCGATAATTCGATACGGATAACAGTAATGAAAGGTTTTATGATAGAAAGACATACCTATCAAATATAGCATCAATGGGATTAGGTTATTTCTATTCAGTTTTAAAAAAGGCATAAGAAATTCTAAAGCAATTTAGATCGACCGCCTTGTATCATAGAATTAGCAATTTTGTAAAAGAGCAGGGCATCTAAATTGTCAGTTTAGCAGATCATAATAGAAAAAAATTGTAAAATGGTCACATACGCAAGTACTAAACTAATGGTACATTTCACGAAATTTAACGCAATTCATATTATGATTTACCAAAGTGGCCATTTTAGACATATATTATAAATATATTCCTTATTATACCTATCATTATAAAAACAATGAATGTAATTTCTATAAATTATTCTTAAATACAAAAAATAACGGAAAAAATACATATAAGGTGCCTATGTACCTACCGACTGTGCTAAAAAATGTTTGTTAAAGCGATTTTTCGACAAACAACAGATGAATCGTCACGTTCCCACCAATTAACTATCTAGGTTGCTTATAATAATTTAATTAAAAATTATACCTCTTGAGTACGACTCGTTATCCTCAAGATTTTCGGTAATTTATTAAAACTATGTGATCTCATACATTTTTAGCGTTTTCGCAATGTTCTGTTGTTCTTGGCATATTGGAAGTTTTTGACCTCTGCTTCTTGGATTTAAATATTAGTACGTTATCAACTGCTGCAGGTCGATTAGGATAAATGGCAATTTATATTTTTTTTGTACGTTGGTTAATTCTTCTTAGCGTATCGATGGCGAATTGTCACTAAATAAATTACTAATATTATAAACACGAAAGTTTGTAATTATGTATGTATGTATGGATGGATGTTTGTTACTCTTTCACGCAAAAACTACTGAATGAATTTGAATAAAATTTGGTACACAGATAGTTTATAACCTGGATTAACACTTAGGATAACTTTTATCCCGGTAGTATGATCCCGTGGGACAATTATCGAACTACACGCGGGCGAAGCCGCTATCACAAACATAGTGAATTATATAAATTTGACCCAATATTCAGCTATGCGAACTCCGCTCGCTGATGCAGTTTATTTATTATTTGCGTTAATGCGGTTAGTCGTCGCTCTATAATTCATTTTTTTTTTTTCAAATTATTCCTCACACAGTCACGTCTAACAATCCATCTTAATATGTACTTTCGTCACATACGGGACATCCTTCAAGTAACATGAGCAAAGGCAGGGAGTTTTTTGATGATGAGTGTCATCCCTCCTCATCAGATGCAAACTTCTTCTAACGTAGAACAAGGAACGTCAACTGCATCATCATAGTACCGTTCTTCCATTCTACTTGGGGTAGCGCAACCCGTTTTCTTCTTAATCTCTTTCCTGTCAGACGTCTCGGCATCATTTACTTCTTAGTCTATTACTAGAGTATATTTTTTGGTGGAAATCATCATATAACCGTCCCACTCTTGGGCAGAGCGAAAGGGAGTGTCACACTTCTACTGACTAAAAACGACCCATGTTCCTTCTTAGCCCTTTATTTCGAGGCCGCGGTATCTCTTACAACAACCCGCAGCCCCGAACGGGAACCTGCAGCCCCGGCGGGGAGAGACTAAACCTTACAAACGCTTTGATTTCGATTCGATAAGTCACGTCTATCTTTTTGACATCACGAAAGTGAGCAAGATACTCGTAGACATATAATGACTTTCCGCTTGTTAGCTAAAACATAATAAAAGTGATTTAATTTAAGTTTTTCTATGTGGACAGTGTGGACACACGTAAAAATCTTGGTGTGTGCAGATGGCAAAATAATAAGTGATTCTAATTATAGAATAGAATGTTATTTATTATTTCCTTTATTTATTTTCTCACATATTAAATACATTTTTTAAAAAAAATTACAAGAAGGAATATAAAAAAAACATTTAAAATATAAAAAATAGTAGCCCACCGGCATTGGGATCAGGGTTCGAGCTACCGGTGGTCAGGGGTCTTGACTTTGAGAGAGGAACTTCGTGACAATGCGTGCCGTGTCCAAAAGTACTGCCTTCTGAATCAAGCCCTTGATCCAGCTACCAAGCGAGAGCCTCCTTAGATGTTCGTCGAGGCTCTTGGCTATTATGCCAATGGCAGACACGACTATCGGCACAATGACTGCTGTATTCACGTGCCACATGTCGACAACCTCGCGAGCCAGATTGAGATACTTGAATTGCTTATGTTTATCTGCTTTCACGAGGTTCTCGTCATGCGGGACCCATTGCGCGACGCTCTGATCGATCTATCACCACAATATCAGGCTTATTGGCAACAATAGTCCTGTCAGTGATGATAAGTATTTATTATTATAACAAATACCTTAACCTAATATAAACTAATAACATTAGTGTCAGTATGAGTAACTAAAAACTATGTTAGTGGAACTTCACTTGACTTGCACGATACTTGTGCGATCTTGTGGAATTTAAATTATGAGTTTCCCTTAGGCTTTTATGTCGAGACCGCGGTATCTCTTACAAAAACCTGCAGCCCCCTTGCTCTACGAAGCAAGACATTACAAATTTCGTAAATCAAGAAAAGCCAATTATTGTCCTTTAAGTAGAACACGGAACAGTAATTGTACTCGAAGTCACAATAACTGTTACCTAATACATGTAACTTTGGCGACCTTAGAATTTCGACGGCTTTGCCTTGGACGCCGCCGATGTCTCGAGTTCAACCGGTATGTTAATCTCTTTTAGTACAATTCGGTCTATTAATGATGTATCTAAATATGACATATATAATTAAATATTTGCAAGGAAAGGTTTGGCTATTTTTAGTAGAAGGTTCTTGATGTGTAAGGAGACCCTGCGAGATTGGGTGTAAATTAAAGACATTGTCTTTTTTAAATTTCTAATTACTTAATTAGTACTTATAGTGTTTCCTTTTAGACTACCCTGAAAAGAAACATTAAAACACGGTAACGTCTAGTCATAATTCTGGTCAGGTAATAATAATGAGAGGACGATGTAGATTAGTATCTGAGATGGTCTTTTGGGTGGAAAGTGATAATTTGATTCTAAACTTTCATGTTTCGTATAATATGCCCCATTTATTGTGTGAACCGCCAGTCTGTGAATTCATTGCCAGCTTCCCTGTTTCTCGAAATATTATCTGAATCTGTTCAAAGTTCGAGCGAATAGGTTTCTTCTAGGCAAGCATGCTCCACCCTAGGCCGCGTCCTCGCTTCGCATCACGCGAGTTGCGGCCAAACGCAAGACTTTGCAGTGTGGACGTCATAAACAAACAATTGATGATATAACATATTTATGCCGAAGATGGTGTTGTCAGGTTTTAATTTTTTGCTAGAATTTAGGGAAATCATGGTAAATTGGGACAAAACTCTTGGATGTTAAAATTCTCTGTAATTTTTCCTCATGAATATTGTTTGTTCCTTGTGTTATTTGGTAATATCATTGTTGTAGGTACTTATAGTATGCCCGTTTTGGATCGGATAGAATTTGTTAAACATATTGTATACTTACTTGATAGTAACCATGAGAAAAATAATTCAAATTATGATAACAAAGACATTAAAAACTAACAGAATCCTATATGGAAATAAGCTATTCATTAATCATTTGTAGATGCTTGGCGTAATGCCATCTTATTGAGCCATAACTTGAGCCATTGTCAATGCCGACCTTGGAAGGGCTGTTGACTGAACTATTGAACCTTTTAGTCTTGCTACCATCTTTGTTTCATAAACTTTTCTATTATTGTGTGGTGATTTGATGACATCGGAAACTAGCCTGATGGGGATGGTGGAACTTGGAGAGCTGGTTATTTTAATTTGATGAGTCAGATTAATATTAGCGCTGTGACTTTTTTAAAATTGTTACAGCCTTTGGCCTCATACAGGAGTTTACAGGACCAATTTCATTTGGCTTATTTTTATTGTTTTTTTTATATCACTTTGTTTTATTTTTTGTTATCTTCTGTGCGAGATAAATAAACGCAATAGTTTATATTTGTTTTAGTTTTGATAAGTGATAGAAAAATACTTATATTTTTTGTGAATACCGTAGCTAACAAATATTAGGAGAGTTAATTGCAATGCGTTTTAAGCTACCTGAAGATCGCCCTGTCGTTGACCCATTTTACTTGGGGTCGCCGTTTCCTTATTCGATTCTCCCCTGTCTACCGTTTCGCTATCATTCACTACCTTTTTAACTTACTTCCAAAAAGGAAGAGGTTCTCTATTCGTGGTTACTGATGTATGTTTTTGCTTTAATGTATTTTCACCGATATCTCTGTCGAATGCCGACTGATTTTCATAACTCTTTTTTCTATCATATTTTCTACACTATCTTGTGGTCTTAGCAAATTAGATTCTGAATTGAATACCTAGTATTACATAAGTAATTTGTGTTCAATAACTTGTGGTTTCGCTTAAATCAACATTATTTGCGTATGAAAATCTATAAAAATAATTGGTCCATTGTTCTAAGCCGTTGTGTAACTTATCCGAGATGAAATTGTACAATTTTCATGCAATTTTCTTATTTATTGACTTGGAAAATTTAAACCGATTTGTGTCATTGTCTCTCATGTCGGCTTGCCTCCATATATCCGTAGGCCTCTGTTCCTATATAGGGTCAGTTGGGATACATAGAACCATCCTCCCCTATACAATCTACGACAGCGTTTATAGGGAAGAATAGCACGATGTTCCTTGCCAGTTCCCGGTGGTGGTTGGCTTGCAAAAACACGTTGAATTTAATATTTTATTATTGCTTTCCCTATGTCGCTGTATTCTAAGATAAATTGGGTATTATTCAAATCAAAGTAATTAAGATTGACGAGTCAAGAGAGGGCACGAACGCCCCGATTGCCGACTGACCTATGACTTGTGACTCCAAATAATATTGCGATATTTGACCATTGTTGATGTAAGCAATAACCTGCAGAATATTTAACTGTCGGTTTTATCGTTTCCAATAGGTATTTGGTAAAATATCCAACACTAGAAAACGTTGTGAGAATTTTTTTGAGTAAGAATGTTGGTATAAGAGTAGAGCTAGACCAAAAAAAAATAAGATTAAAAACTAAAACCCGACTATACGAATAAAAACACAGACTAATAAAACCGCGGTCATAAAAGTAGGAAACAAACAAGAAAAATCGTCTTGTAAGTACATAATTTGATAATTATTATAGAGGACAGACGTAGTCGCGTGCCACTGATACCTGATGCTCCTTCACGGCATTCTCATTGATACAGAAGTCAGCTGCTAGTTGCCATTAGCAAGGCAAAAAGATTTTTTTGATGAAATACCCTATTTAGCCAGCCCTTTATCTTGTAATAGCCATTGTTTGCCCTAAAATTAAATACTATTTAGTCAAAAGGTTCGTGGTGGTAAGTAATCAAACTTCCGTATACTCATCTCAGGGATTTTCTATTAAATGATGCTAAATGCATCATTTTTGGGACTTCCTCATTTCGCTATCTAAACTTCTCATCTGTCAATGCAATTTGTTTAGACAAACAAACCAGTTTGTCTGCTCACCTTTGTGCTTCGTTTGGCAATGACCGTGACCGACTTTTCGACTTCTTAGTGCATACTCGCGAATATCTTGTACCTCCGTACCTAGTTTTATGTTCTAACTTCCTGGTAACTATGCCTCTGGGAATTTATCTCTTTTTTTCTAGATATTTAGTTTGTTGGTAATTCAGTGAATTATTTGTGAAAACTCTGCCTTTTTTGTCTGGTAACTGTATAATGTCTTTGGTAAGTTTTACTCGACTTAACAAAGATTTCCAAGCAATAAAACACTGATTAAAGTGATTGTATTTTGACCTCAAATATTGGGTAACCATCATTTTTAGTGTATTTTTGTTAGCTGTCTTTTTCTCCTGTAAGCATCTTATGCGTTTTTCTTTTTTTTACCATTGTCCTTATTTTGGCGTTCTGGATGTTTTCTTAAAGTTTGTCCTACTCGTATATACTGCGTTCCCCACTCTGTCTACTATGCTTAGTGATAAGAGCGATAATTCCTAATGGTCAAGTGAAGGTCAATAGTTAACCCTTTTATCTTCTACGGATTATACTTTGACCCCGGTATCAATACATTGATATCTCGTTTCTATTTGGTAGACATTGGTATCTCTAGTCTTTCTAATTTTCTCCGCTTTCCTGTCTCTTATACCGCTTTCTTCATATCATTTGTGTACAAGACTTAGCAGAAATGTAGAAGATCAAGATCTGCATCTCTAATCATGGCGATTTTTTGTTTAATGTCTGCCAACATTGTGAAGGGGTCTTAAGAGTAGAAAAAGATTAAAGAAACAATCGATGGAATGTGTAAATGATGATATGGCAGGAGATGTCTGATGAGATTACGAGAAATTGAGAAGTGTGGGAGAAGACATGCTGCACCGACCGTAAATGAATTTAAGAAGTTCAAGAAAATGATGATGATGATGATGCCAACATTGCTCAGGCTATTTCTGTCGTTCATGTTGATGCAGAAAAATGTTATTCTTCGCTACGAACACGGCTTCACCGTAAATCTTTACCGTTGCCATGCAATTTTATATTTTTTTGCGATAAGAGGTGCATGGTTTTCATTTATATTGTTTTATTCATTTTACGGTGATTGGTATTTCCAATGATTGATTGAATATGCTGAATTGTTAGATTTTGATGTAAGAAATAATGTTTTTTTTAATGATAATGTGTAATTTAATGCGTAATTGCGTAAGTAGTCTTTAACTTTTTTCATTAATCAAGGATCGGACGAATATGTTGATGGGTTTTTCGTCATTCCTCATGGCTATTCCATTTTGTACTAAACCATAACCAATTTGACAGTTAATCCATAGACAATATGTTAGCCACTGTCCTTTAAAAGATACGCAATAGCCCTGCTGGTCTTCCGTCTAAAACTTTCCTATCTTTATATTTGAAAACAAAATAATGATGCCCTGAAACGACCGGCTTTTACTGAATTGATTGCTCTCCGCTTTACCAATGCCGAGGACACTCAAAAATCTCATAAATTATTCCAAAGTCAATATCAAAATGCGTACATACTAATTCAACTGGATTTTAAGGCGAAAACCTTTTATGGTACGGTAGGCTACATCCTTGGCAACAAATCCAGTAAATGGTGGCCTCATTATCTAACGAAACTCAGTACTATCCTTTGCAAGCTCAAGGTAAAAGTGCCATGGCGGCCTACTGAACGATTACGTTAGTAAAACTAACATAAATGTTCTGCATATATTTGTTTATTTAGTTATGGAATTAACGAGTTTTCTTGTTGTTTGTTTGCTTTTGTCGCGGTCAAGGCTCGTAACGATAACATAATTTATACATGCTAAACAATCATAAACTCACGCTTTTTCCGATGGGGGAAACCACAGAACGCCACCTACGATAATCCTTTTGGTGATGTGGTCATACACGCACCGGTTGCGAGTACCACGTACCTGTCCTTTCTGAAGAATCTCACTCAATATACGTATCTGTCTCAAATAATTTATGTGTCGTTATCGTAGTTAATTGATAAAAGAAAAAGAGCTGATTCCTAAAACGCAGTAGTCACCATATTTCGCGGAGCAAATAATGCGCCTACCACACGTACACGTTTCACCACAGTCTTGTTGCGCGATTACACGGTGCATAGCGCGTGTGGTTGTTAATGGTAATATAGTTTTAGCAACCAAACGCGCGATGGACCGTGTACACCGTGTAATCGCGCAGGCAAGACTGTGGTGAAGCCTGTCCGTGTGGTAGGCCCATAAGACTCCTAATATTAATATTATTTTTTTCTCTACATCATAGTTCGTATCCAATTATAAATGAAAACAAATTAACTATGGAAGCATGTAGTCATCCATCTCTTTTCTTTGATTGTGTATTTGTTTTCCTTGTAAATTGTAATGTTCTGCGTTTCAAAGTTCCTGGAAAAAGCTAAGTATGTAAGTGATGATTAAATGATATCCAAGTAAACAAGGAGATACTACGTCTTAGTATTGACCAAAATAACCCCCTACATATCTTGCGGTCAGGGCCGTTGCTGATAATACGGTATATACGATGTTTATTCCAATTGGGGATGTTATTTTTTTGCACACTTTCTAATATGCTTTCAAGTATCTTGAGCAAGATCGTATTATGATCACACTAATATTATAAAGGCGAAAGTTTGTGAGTGTGTCAGTGTGTATGTTTGTTACTTCTTTACGCAAATACTACTGCACGGATTTGGATGAAATTTGGTACACAGATAGTTTATAACCTGGATTAACAAATAGGATAGTTTTTATCCCGATTTTATATTACCAACAGCTAGTAAAATATAAAATTAAACAACAGACCATTTGGCTGCTAACTAAAGATATCAAAGAAAACCATACAATAAAAAAACTCAAGTGTCTAACAATCTGCTCAAAGATACGTTTTGTTAAGTTTTCAAAAATTCTAGATTTTTAATAGCTTGCACCTATTACCTGAGGATTTAATGTGGAATATCTTTTTTACACAATCTTCGGGATACCGATCTGAATAGGTAGGTATTTATCGATAAAGAAGTATCTATTATATAATTCTACTGTACGTGTGTATGTCACTGTAGTATATTTTAAAAGCAACATAATCGTATAACACCATGGATATGACCGTATTCAGTGAAAATTATGATAAGCGTGACTTTAAAACTTGAGCTTCAAAGTTCTTGCCTCCTTAGACAGGATTCAAAGTATACATTGTTTAATTTAAAAAAATGCGATTCAAGTCCGTGTATAAATCTTATAAACGTTTGAGTTATTTTTTAATGTTCATTGGAGTCTTTATTGCCGATATTTTTGTAGTATACAAGAAATTGATCTTTAGAGCATTTACAGTGCTGCGTGGTTCTTTTTCGAGCTGAGATGCAAACAATAAATAAAAAGGTTTTGAAGTTGTGAAATGACAGTTGGAGGAAAGTTCGGTAGTAGTGGTAACCCAAGGTGAATGAAAAGGTGAAAGAATTCTATGTTAGATTATAAATTACTAGCGGACTTCACGCGGTTTCACCCGCGTAGTTCCCGTTCCCGTTCCCAAGGGAATACAGGGATAAAAAGTAGCCTATGTTACTGAGGGTGAATGTAGCTTTCGAATGGTGATAGAAATCGGCGCAGTAGTTTTTGAGTTTATTCATTAAAAACATATATACACAAACACAAAAATACAAATCTTTCCTCTTTATAATATAAGTGTAGTTAAACCTGTAGTTAATTCCACTATCACACTTCACACTAATATTATAAAGGCGAAAGTTTGTGAGTGTGTACGTTTGTTACTCTTTCACGCAAAAACTACTGAACGGATTTGGATAAAATTTGGTACACAGATAGCTTATAACTTGGATTAAAACATACCTATGATAGTTCTCGCTGTAGCGGGCGAAGCCACTGCACTGGCAACACCTAGTAATTAAATAATCTGAGAAATGGGTAACGACTGAGATGTACGCCATTAGAGAAATATAATATGAAATCTATATATATAAAAAAGTAGTTAAAAAACTAAAAAACCCGACTGAAAAGACTGAAAAGAAAAAAACAAGCACATTTTAAATTCAACAATACTTGTCGGGTTTTTTAGTTTTTTAACTACTTTTTTTATTTCTAACTTTTTAGTTCTTTAGTGTTTGTTCTTTCGTTGGTCGCGTAAAGTACCTACTTCGCAGGTGTACTTTTGTGTTTGTTTATAGAATTTGTGACTTTGAATTTATTTTAAACATATAGCTGATATATATTTTTGTAATCTCCTTTTAAAACCCTTCATTTTGATACCCTATTCGATGGTAATGGATTTTTTTTTTTTTTTTTTAAATCCACGATTTGGCCCCCAAAACCAGAAACTATCTTTGTTATTTAATTTTTATGTAGCCAGTGACACTCGCGCCATCAAGACGAATCTAACGACGTATATTTCATTCAAATCCCTTCATCCGTTTAGGAGTTATGAGGGAACAAAGAAACGGACATACATACATACTTACATACATACATACATACACGCCAAACACATAACCCTCCTTTTGGGCTTCGCCGCAGTCGGGTAAAAAGGAAAGCGTTACTGACTGACTCAAAATCAAAAAATCAAAATCAAAATATTTTTTATTTCACATAGGCCTACATGGGCACTTATAAAACGTCGGTAAAAAGGGGCACGGTTCGGTGCATTGGTCGATTCCTAAGGAGAAGAACCGGCAAGAAACTCCAAAGGTTACTCTTTTAATCTTTTAAAATCGTTTGGGTTAACAATAAAGTATAATAATACTGACTGACTGATCTATCAACACACAGCTGAATCCACTGAACGGATTGGGCTGAAATTTGGAACACAGGTAGCTATTATGACCTAGGCATCCGCTAAGAAAGGGTTTTTGGAAATTCGACCTTTAAGGGGGTAAAAAGGGGGGATATTGTTTGTGTGAAAAATCTTATTCCTTCAGTTAATAAACTTGAAACTTGGCACGAATATTTATCTAAGTAAATTATGATTTTTGTGATTTTTTATTTTTCTAAACCACCCCCTAAAGGGGAATTGGGGGGTCTCAAAGTTTGTATGGAAAAAATTTAACGCGCAATCCGATTAACTCAAAACTCAGTATTTATACTTAAAACCAAAAATAAAGAATAATGTGTAACAGGGTTTTTCGGAAATCTACCTCTAACGGGGTGAAAAGGGGTAGTCAATTTCAAAGGGGAGGATTTAACTGCGTGGCTTGATTAACTCGAAAATTGGTGTAAATAATCTTTGAGTCAAGCTATGGAAATATCTCAAACCTTTTTTTTTATTCCACCCCTGTGGGGGTGAAAACAGGGAATACAATTTACATAAAAATGTTATTCATTTGGTTAATCCTATTTGCCTCAGTAAATATTAATGATAGGCACTTTTAGTTTTTTAAAACAACCTTTTTTTTGTGAATGGGAAATCATCAAATGACTTCTCCCGCTCTGGGTGGAGTAGGAGGGCGTGTCAGACTTTCAATGACTACAACCCCCCCGTGTTCCTTCATTTGCCTGTGCCAGGGCCACGGTATCTCTTTCGAAGAACCCGCGACCCCAGCGGAGGATTTAGGGGTTGTCAAAGAAAGGATTTTTTTTAAATTCGATACTAATAGAGTTTGGCAGTTTGAGTACTTTAAGTGGCCTACACAAATGTCCTTTCTTTGATATTGTTCGTCGAGTCTTTGAGCTTCTTAGGTACTGAATTGCTACGATACACGATACGCGACGACTACGATTACGATTACTTACGATTGATACGATTGTTTGTTTTTATGAAAAAAAATGCTTACAGTGGCTGGATAGGTTCAAATCTGTATGATTATTTTCTCAAAAAAATATATCAGACGCTAATCTACATGATCCTCACAAGATCTGACCAAGATTATGACTGTACTTTAAGACACTTTAGCCCTCATGTAATTCGAATATTTGCAGGATTACTCCTGTAATAAATATAGTAAACATGACGTTAACAAAGTAATCTTGCTGAAGTATTAAAGAATACAAAAATGATAGTGTGGGACGAAATTACAATGGCTCATAAGGGTGGCATTGAGGCGTTGAAGAGATCTCTTCAAGATATAAGGAGAAATAAAAAGTTAATGGGTGGTGTAACGGTATTTGCTGGCTGGCGATTTCAGGCAAACTCTACCAGTAGTGCCAAAAGGAACTAGAGCCGACGAAGTTAGGTCATGTCTTAAGAGATCTATTTTATGGCCTCAGGTTAACGTCCTCAAGCTCTCGAAAAATATGAGGGTACATTTGGGAGGTCAAGAGTCTGCTGGTAGATTTGCAAAACTCCTACTTGAAATCGGCAACGGTGACTACCCGACTGATGACGGAATGATAACTATCCCGGAAAATTTGTGCACAGTTGTAACTACGGTTCAGAAGTTAATATCGAAAATTTATCCAGATATTCTCATATTCACGATATGTTTATGGAATGGTTGTGTGAACGTGCGATACTTACCCCGAAAAACGACCAAGCTGAAGCTATCAATAACACACTGCTGATGTCTTTTGACGGGGAAGAAATGGTATATACTTCGATAGACACGGTGGTCAACACAGATGACGCTATCAATTATCCCGTCGAATTTCTCAATTCATTGAAACCACCGGGTCTTCCATATCATAGGCTTATTCTGCGCGTGGGCACTCCTGTTATGTTATTGCGAATTTTGAAACCACCTAAACTGTGCAACGGGACCAGACTGAAAATCAAGGCGTTACATCGCAATATACTTAGTTGAAGCCACCATTTCAACTGGGTGTGCGAAAGGGAAAACTGTATTTGTACCACGAATTCCTTTAATTCCGAATGATCTTCTGTTCGAATTTAAACGATTACAGTTTCCCCTCAAAGTCTGCTTTGCAATGACTATAAACAAGTCCCAAGGGCAGACACTAAAATTTGCGGGAATAGACTTGAGAGAAAACTGTTTCTCACACGGGCAATTCTACGTAGCTTGCTCACGCGTAAGCTCGCCCAGTATTTTGGTAATTTTGGCACCAACTAATAGATTAGAAGTGAAGAATATTGTATATAAAGAAGTTTTGTAGATACTTTTTTTCTATTAGTACCTATTACTTTATTCTTTGAACCTAAAATCAAAACGCTAAAACTAAAAGGCTACAATTAAACTTCTCAATCAAAATCAAATTTTGCGCGAGCGAAGCCGCGGGCAAAAGCTAGTATATATATATATATAATATGAACGAAAAGACTTACTGCGCTGAACCCTGATAAAATCAAATAAGATCAGGAGGCTAATGAGTTTTGTGTCACACACCACACCAACTTGTACACTGGCTAATATTTCTAACGAGCTCCTTGTCTAGCTATCTTAGACTAATCTTAGACTAATCTATTTTTACTAGCTTTAACATGTTGACCTCAAATACTTCACTAATTCATCATCTTGAAAGTGAATCAAGTGCAGCAAAAACTCGTTTACAACCTAGATATGTATGACGTACCATTTGGCCTGTGATTTTTTATATATGTGTTGTTGTAAGTGACCGCAATTTTTTACTTCCTAAATCAACTGTACTTGACAGTTTGGATACAGCTTCAGGCAAAATAGGTTTCTGGGGCTTTGGTTATGGTGGAGGTAAATGCTTGCATATGGTCCTGTATTTGATTGCCTGGTCGGTCAAAGTGTTATTGGGTTTTTCTATCAGGAGTTTCTTAGTAGCAACCACGAAGTCCTCATTTCTGGTCGGTTGATGGCAATAGCCCCCCCTCCCCTTTTTACATGGCATTTAAACATAACTGGCGAAATGTGGGTGTAGTATAAGGTATACGTCTGCCTTTTTTTTTCCCGCTCTTGGGCAGAGCGAAAGGGAGTGTCAGACTTCTACTGACTAAAAACCACCCATGTTCCTTCTTCGCCCTCTATGTTGAGGCCGCGATAACTAGCGTATAACCCGCGGCCAGGTATACCTCTGCCTAAGACCTCATTTACGGAGACGCGGCGCGTTGTGCGTTTTTAATAGGGTAGCTAACAAAAAAAATATAATTAGTCCGTCATATAGATTACCAAAAAATATTGGACACGTATTTTTTATTTTTTCACGTAAACAAACATTGAAGACGATACAGTGCTGCAGTGCTTTGAAAACTCGTGTGACGTCATACTCTAAGACATTAGTATGACATTTGTTTGTGGTCAGTGACGTCACCAACCCGTCAATTTTTATTAATTTGATAAAACAAATAATACGTAAGTATCCAATATTTTTCGATAATCTAACAGACGGACTAATTAGAATCACATTTTTAAGTCGGTAAACATCCCTATTCAAGCACATGGCGATTCATGAAAACGTTAACGATTTCAAACAACGACTTCACGAGAAGCGATTTTTCGCCCGTTAGTTTAAAATGCAGCGTTTGTTGCGGTGGACCCGCCTCAGTAAATGATAGCACGACTAGCTACGATAGCGACTAGCCTTCTGCACGCGCCGCGCGACGCCCCGCGTCTCCGTAAACGAGCCCTAACTTCGAGGCTTACATGAGAGCGAAGGTTTATTTTGATGCTAGTCTCCTTTTGCTGTCTTCTAGATTAACTCGAGCACAATTCCGTACACATTTTTGACACTTCTGTAAAAAGAAACGTTATTTTACAACGGACATCCAATTTCCCACTATTGTTATTGTTACATTATGCAGCCAACCAAAAAATGTAGAATAGGTCAGTGAATAACTACTTACATTACGTGCGTATTATCAACATGGTGGCACGTGAATATCCTATGGTGACTCAGGTCTATAACAATCACTACTGATAAAACAAAGTCCTCCGCTGCGTCTGTCTCTTTGTCTGTTCGCAATAAACTCAAAAACTACTGCACCGATTTTCATGCTGTTTTCACCAATGGATAGAGTAGTTCTCGAGGTAGGTTTAAGTATATTTGATATTATATAAAACGACATCAACGCGGAAGCTGCGGGCATCAGCTAGTATTTAATTTATAACCTTTGGAGTTCCTTGCCGGTGCTTCTCCCTAGGAATCGACCAATCCACCGAACCGTGCACCTTTTTGTCGGCGTTTTATAAGTGCTCATGTAGGCCTATGTGAAATATGAATATTTTGATTTGATTGATTGTTTGATTTAATAAAACGACTGATTAGCAAAGAAAAAGCAACCGAGTATACCTTTTTTTTTTTTGGCGGGTGTAAAATCATCGAATAACCCCTTCCGCTCTCGAGTGTCAGACTTCTACTGACTAAAAACCACCCATGTTCCTTCTTCGCCCTCTATGTCGAGGCAGCGATAACCTGTGGACAACCCGCGGCCCAACCGAGTATACCAAAGAACTAAATCAGCTTAGAGAGTCCTTTGCATCATGTCACTCCATTTCGAATTCTTTCAAGGTTAGGGATGGAGCTGGTGGGAGCGGATCCTAACATGGCTGTGAAAGGCTAGGCTAGATGATGCTATTTTTATCACCTTTGTGTGGTGATAGTCACCTAGTCCGCCGGCTATAAGAGTTAATTGGAAGAAGATCAAAGAAGACATGTAACATACAAACTAATAATATTTTTTTTTCAATTTAAAAAGTATCAACGAAGAGAAGAGAAAAGGTACCATTACATAAATTGATTTATGGATAGTTAATATTAAATATTGCAAAATTGACTTGCTGCAGAGTATACCTTCCAGCCGGACCACACCCTACGACCAATAACTCCTTAACTAAAGGTTTATTGGACCATATTTGTCGTAAGCAGTCTTTAGGTAGTTTTTTTCGGGATATTGATTTATTAATAGTTCATTATACTCTATTTAATTTGAGGTGGCGCGGCCAGAGACACTGCCTGGCGGCCGGACCACATAAATTGTTAATTAAAATGATATCTCTTGAGGTACTAAAAAAATGTATATTTTCCGATGAAAGTATACTTTAGGTAGGTCTTATTTAGAACTATAGAATCTGAGTACTAAACTGTGGTCCGGCCACCGAGGAACACACTAAGTTTACACCTTTTGTTGAACTTATTTTTTTTTTTTTTTTAATAGCCTGTACTGTCCCACTGCTGGGCAAAGGCCTACCCCAAATCCTTCCAAGTGCTCTTTTCTTGAGCCACCTCAAACCAACTTTTTGAACTTTTTCTTAAATAAATTATTCTTATTCGTATATTTACGTGTGTGGTACAGACCATCGAACTGAACTGTTTCCATGAGAACCAACATTGTTATCGCAAATTCTAATGGTAGTTTGGCTCTAGAATTTTTAAGTTATAAATAAGTTTTTAAACTGCCATGGTCACTAACCTTATCATTATTACTAAAGAAGAAAGTAAAAGTTTTGTATGAGACAGCAGATTTTTTTTTCGCACCACCCGTCTTTCTGTTTGGATCGCAACCTTAAACCACAAGAGTAGAAATCCTTAAACTTTCAGAATATAAAACATTAGTGTTCAATCACTTATTAAAGTTGTTTGGCTGTCCCATTAAGTTAAAATATAACAGTTTGTATGCAAGTGCGGTATCTAGACGGTATTTATGTTATTTTTAATTGCGTTTCATACAAATGGTTGATCGATTGTTCATAAATTGGCAGGCATGCGAAGGTCTTCCTAGTGCAAAGTGTGTGACAGATGATTTGCCATTGCATCATCAGGAAATCATCAAATCATAAGTTTGACGTTTTCCTCAATTAGTAGATATTAATGGTACGCAGTGGCAAAGGACAAAATCGTTAGGGTAGGCCGAGAAATAAGTGTAGAATCAAAAAAAGTTTAGCATTACTGGCTGCAGGGCTTACCCTCTGAACTAACTATTGCTTGCCTTACCTTTAGTAAGTGTTCAATTCAATTCATTTATTGCATCGAATATGGTAGGTAAATGAAGATCTTATTATATAAAATATTTATTAACACACATTTGGCCAATATTATAGCTTGCAATAGGGATGTTTAATGACTTAAAAAAATAAGATTCTAATTAGTCCGTCTCTTAGATTATCGAAAAATATTGGATACGTATTTTTTGTTTAATCAAATCAATAAAAAATGACGAAGATAAAATGCGTCAAAGGTTTGAGTGGGGGCTTGTGACGTCAGTAATCGCAAAAAAATTACATACTAATGTCTTAGAATATGAAGTCACAGGAGTTTTCAATACACTGTATCGGCTTCATCGTTTGTTTACGTAAAAATAAAAAAAATACGTGTACAATCTTTTTTGGAAATCTACCTCACGGACTAATTAGGTTTTTTTTTAATTAACTACCCTATAGTACAATTTTATACACATAAGAAACCGTGTTGTCTGGGGCTCTGAAACACTTTTTGGCCTCACCTCACACAGGGTAAGTAAACCATGGAAATAAAAAAGGATACTACACTCATTGGCTGATTGGCCTGTTGGTCTAGTGGTTAGTGACCCTAACTGCTATGCCGGAGGTCGTGGGTTCGATTCCCACCCAGGACAAATGTTTGTGTGATGAGCACGATCATTTGTTCTGTGTCTGGGTGTAATTTATCTATAATATGTATGTATTTAGAAATATATAAGTATGTTTATCAGTTGTCTAATACCCATAACACAAGCTCTGCTTAGCTTGGGACTAGATGGCGTTGTGTGATAGTTGTGGAATATTATTATTATTATTATTTGCAACTGTTAACACACAAAATAAGGCCATTTGTATTTACTCCCATCCTCCCCTATGCCTCTGTTTTTTCCAAGTTCCAGATAGGAAAAAAAGTGCTATCGTGCCCTTTACCACTAGCGTCGGCCTTTCAAGGGTGGATGGGTCGCAGGTGACACATATAACGTAGCCCATTCATCGCCTAATGAATTCTGGCACTCCGTGTTTTTACAACAAAGTGACTTAATTATTATTTGTACTCTCAACACAATAGATGACCATATCATGTTATTACTAGGCACAATGGAACGTATTATTAAAAATATCACAATTTTTAAACTGCTGCCATTCTCAGTAACTTCACTAATATCACAGCTTACTGACAACTCATGATTAAAAGAAATTAAATAATTAAGTTAATGCATTGTTTTTTGTCGTCTTTTTATTTGTTAAATGATAGTTTAAGGTTGTTATAATTTTTTTGTTATAATTTTTTTCTTTATTTTATAAATTTGTACGTTTTATAATATTCCTTACGAAAAGAATTAAAAAAAAAGCATAAAGAATATTATTTAAATTGTATATTTCTAAAGATTTGCGTAGATCTGAAACAGATCGATTTAGAGGAACAGAATGGGCCTTTATTTTTCTTTTGGGTGGTGGGAAATCATGAAATAACCTCCCGGTCTTGGGCAGAGCGAAAGGGAGTGTCAGACTTCTACTGACTAAAAACCCACCCATGTTCCTTCTTAGCCCTATATGTCAAAGCCGCGGAATCTCTTAAAACATCCCGCAGTCCACCAGAATAGGCCTGGCCTAAACTTCTGGTTTCAAAATTTAATTAGTCTTTTAGTTGAACGTCTATATTTGACTGCATCATCTGCCTAGGCCTTTTCTCAAGTACGTTTGGGTCGGCTTCCAGTCTAACCGGATTCAGTTAGTACCCCTTGGTAAGATTGGTTGTCAGACTGTCGGGTCACTACCTACACCTGTACCTAACGATTGTCAAACATCACAATAGGGGATCGGACTGAGTCAAAAAAAATATCATTCTAATTAGTCCATCAGTTAGATTATCGAAAAATATTGGTTAAGAGTTTTTTGTTTTATCAAATTAATAAAAATTGACGAAGATAAGTCGCGTCAAAGATCATGAGTTGTAATAACGTCACAACCCCCCGGTTGTGACGTTATTTGTAGGTGAAAAATGTACTAACATGTGCCGTTTTCGAGGAATTCACGCGTTCTCGAAGCACTGTATCGTCTTAGTTTTTTGTTTATCTGAAAAAGAAAAAATACGTGTCCAATATTTTTTGGAAGATAGATTTCCAAAATAAAAGGTTTTAAGGAAAGGAAAGGTGGTGTGTTAAGGAAAGGTTTTAAAAAAATAAAAGTAGTAAAAATGGTCCAATAAAATGGACAATATTTTTTTTTTGTTCGATCCCCTATTGGTAGCTGAGACCAAAGGATTAATGTGCTTTTTAAGGCACGGAGGAAACTCGATATTTATTAGATGGTCATCCGCTGACGGACCTTGCAAAGCGCGTCATTGTTGAAATAACGTTATTATCTAGCCAAGAGTTCGGAGAAATAATAGATTTACAGAGAAAGAAAAAAATCTTCTTTTTTTCCCTTCAACATCACCACTCCCCACGTGGTTTACGAATGACATAATTATCTAACTGTTTACGTCTTTATGTAAAACAGTACCTGTCCCGCATACGATCATTAATGTTCCCTTTTACATAATCAAAGAAATTGCTATGCGTAACGTGATTCTATTTAGTCTTGGGTCTTTACCGTGACAGATGCAATGGCTGATAGAAATGCAATGCAGCAGAGTAACAATAAGGTCCTAGTAAAAAAAAACAAACAACAGTTTTAAGAAGTCAAGTATCGGAGGCAATATTTCTGGTGGCTTTTGCAGAATAGTTGAATTCTGTCTTGGTATTGGCTTGTAATGAAGGGAAATGAAGCGTGAGCCTATGTTGTAAACGAACCCTTCACGAAGCCGGCAATTAAGTATACAGGGTGTAAATTAACCCTTCACACAGCCGTCAACCAAGCATTATATACATCAAACTAAGTACCCCTACGCAATTTTTTTTGCTGGGAAACGATTTTTTTGGGGTACTAAAACTCAATGTAGCACTCTTAGAACATTGTGCTAGTGGATGCTTTAAATAGTAGACGGGTCATCGAGGTAATTTAAGCGAAGTTATAACCTTAAAAACTAGTATTTACAAAAACAGCTGTGAAAAATATTTGGAACTTTGACCCCCAATATCTCCGTAACTAGAGGGTTCCCAGGTAAGGCCTAGAAAAAAAAACATAATCTCAATGGTGGGGAGAACAAGTGCTCTTCGTTTGCGTTAAGGGTACTTTTACAGCCTTTATTGTACAGTCACCTGCAAAATAGCATGGATACTGCAGTGTCTATTTTCCTGTGTAATTAGTCGATAACTAGTTAAGACCAGGCACTCTAAAATAATTTCCACGCAAGCTCCGCCCCATTCACCCCGCCACTCCGCGCGATGTGCTAGACGCTAGCACTTCAGTAATAAAGTCGAATACCGCGTGCGCTCTTTGATCGCGTTCGAGCACGAAACTAAATGTCGTAAGTCTCAATTCTTATTTCGTTTATAACTAAAGTAGTAATTGATCTGGAGAAAAAATATCTTGTGGCTGGATAGTAAACTATATTTTCTTACAGTGAACATTTATTTAAGACATAAAGGCGGAGCAATCTTGAGGAAAAATTTAATAATCGTTAAAAAAGACATGATTTTCGAATAAAAAATGAATCGAGCGAATATGCTACAATTACGTAACTGTCTTGTACATGGAAAGAAAAAGATCCAATAAATCATATACTAAAGTTCCATTTTGATTGTATGTACGACTGTTTCAGAATATTAATGCAAATTAACATAAATTTAGGGAGCCTCCACTTAACGTTAGGTGGCATCATTTCTCGCATCACACGATTTCATTTCTGAATTGTCCATGCATTTTTGCAGGTGACTATACATCAAACTAAGATACCCTACGCAATATTTTTGTTTTAGGTGAAGTAAGTTTTACGATAGGACTCAAAGTGACGTGATGTGACGCACTCAAACCATTGTGCAGATAGATACATTGAATTTTATGAGTGTTGTTGAGGAAATTATAGTAAAGTTGTAACCTTGCAACACTGCAATACTTTTTTTTATTTGTTTTATTAAAAACTTGGAAAAATGTTTTATAATAATTTGACTTATGTTTAAATAGAAATATACAAATTCAATATATATGAATATCAGACAAGAATTATTTTCTTGTTCTCTACTTTTAAGACCGCGGTTTGTAGTCGGGATTTAGTTTTTAAACTTATTTTTTATTTTCGAAGTGGTTTTTTTTCGCAAAAAGTTTTCAGAAGATAACTCCTCTAGCGACAACTCGCGGTCTTACTGCGATATCCAATACGTTTAAGTACTATATTACCAAAGTATTTGTTGTCATGTGGGCCGCCGCCTGTTTGCTAACCTATCACATTAGGAACACAACCAACATCACGCCCGTATGCCCCGAACGGTTAGACAGAGGTTATTATAGTCCACCCACATATAGCTAATTATGTTAAAGTCCCATAAGGAACGAACCTATTGCTATATATAAACCGGATAGAAATCCCAAATCTAAGATACCTCAAATCTTTCCAGTCATATGAGTATCTAATAATATTATGAATAAACTTGGCAAAGTGACATTATTACCTACACTAAAATAATTTTGGTTCCACAAAATTTGTGTCTTTAAGTAACAAGAAAATTAAATCAATACAGAAGCCTAATATTGCTTTAAAACCCTGAAGTTACAAAAGAAATACTACTGCTGAAAAGTACTGGAAAATACGTGTGGTAAAACTGATTAACTGCGATACTCAGAGATATTTAATGATTACTTAAGCCGTCACTTAGTAAAGATTTGACATACGTTACATATTAATAATAATAATATTCCACAACAATCACACAACGCCATCTAGTCCCAAGCTAAGCAGAGCTTGTGTTATGGGTACTAGACAACTGATAAACATACTTATATATTTCTAAATACATACATATTATAGATAAATTACACCCAGACACAGAACAAATGATCGCGCTCATCACACAAACATTTGTCCTGGGTGGGAATCGAACCCACGACCTCCGGCATAGCAGTTAGGGTCACTAACCACTAGACCAACAGGCCAGTCTATATTGGTGTGACTGTGAAAAAACTGACTTCAACCGTTGAACAAAAGCCCACTATACCCAAAACCCCGTCTGGTCTCAATCATCTACTTTTCATGGACGAGGAACTTTCCACCCCCCTTTCTTTCGATCTCCACAACTTACCACTTTCTTTCTTTTGTTCCCAGGTGTTCCATCTACGAGACATTCGCTGGGAGAGGCCCAGGTTCCTGTCGAAGTCATTCCTGGCGTTCGTGACCTTCAACTTCATCAGCTATTCGCTTCTGGCAGCTGAGGTGCTGACCACGAATGTCGCTGGCACGTCTGCGAAGGAAAAGGTAAGGATCTCATATTTTTTAAGGTGGTTTTGAACATTAGAAAGTAAAGCGCGTTTTAGAATTTTGTTCCTAATGATCACCCGCTGGGTGCGAGACGCACGGGATCGGTCAATGTGGCACACGCCTATGCTCAGCAGTGGACGTCTTTTGGCTGAAATGATGATGGTGATCACTTTGCAGGGTGGAATGGGATATCGATCCGTGCTTACCACGTATTCATTACATCATTTTGACCCCTCCATAAATCAATTTATCTATACTAATATTATAAAGCTGAAGAGTATGTTTGTTTGTTTGAACGCTATAAACTCAAGATCTACTGGTTGGAATTGAAAAGTTATTTTTGTGTTGGATAGTCTATTTATCGAGGAAGGCTTTAGGCTATATAACATCACGCTACAACCAATAGGAGTGGAGCATAAATGAAAAATGTTGCAAAAACGGGAAACGATATTCCTTATTGAGAGCTTCCGGTGCGTGCACTGCGAAAGTGGTTTATTTAAGTTATGCAAATATTATGTATGAAAGAAATGTTCCTCTTTAAAAGCTCATGTAGATACGTGGAGTTTCAGTTCTCCGGGAAATTCATATTCAAAATATTTACAGCCCATAACATTTACAAGGTGTTATTGTGTATTGTTTTGAGATTAGTGGTGGCCCAGTGGTGGCGGCCCTGACTTACGAACAGTTGGTCGTGGATTCGAACCAGGCAGGCGCATTACTTTGTGTAATTTATTTCATCACCACTGCTCTCAAAACGGTAAAGGAAAACATCGTGAGGAAACCGGCTTATCTTAGAACCAAAAATTCGAAGATATGTGACATCTACCAATCCGCACTGGGCCTGCGTGGTGGATTATAGCCCATGCCACTCCTAGAGAGGAGACCCGAGTCCCTGCAGTGTGAACAATATAGGCTGATGGCGATGATGATAATTAATTGTATATTTAACAGTAAGAGATAGGTAGGTACGTATAGTAATTATCACTTTAATAATATAATGTAAGGTAATCTAAACTTAAATTATAGAGAGGAAAGATAAAATTTTTTGTTTGTTACGATTTAATTCAAAAATTACTCTGACGACTTTGAAAATTCCCACAACATTAGAAAGCTAATTGAAAAAAATAAATACAATGTTGGATACTCGATCTATCGAGGAAGGTTGGAAGCTAATATTAATGTGACGCAGACGGAGTTGTGTGGGCCAGCTAGTATTTAATAAAAATAAATAATAAATACAACAGTTTCCTACAAAAGAGCAAACTTACTACATGGTGAAAATGTATGGAACGAAAAATATTTTTTAAGGATCGCCACCTCAATGGACTTCCACGAAAACATTTTTTCTGATTGTCGTAGTTCCGATTGGAATTATATATCACGAAATGAAACGAATGAGAAAATATTTAGTTTTTTTTAAATTCCAAGGTAAATACTGTACCTACACTACTATAAGTAACGGGTTTTCTAAATGACTACAAATTCATAATTTAAATGAAAAAAATCCTTTTTAGGGTTTTTTTTAAACGTTGCACACTAGGAATATCTCCTATATCGTGGATTCGTGGGTGTGTTTACAAACATTTAAACTCACATACGCAAACACTGATGAATACCTATGTTACTCAGGGTGAATGTAGTTTAATTTATTCATTACAAACATACACACAAAAATACAAATCTTTCCTCTTAATAATATTAGTGTAGATTTTGTTCGTCGCAAAAGGACTAGTTCTCAAAATGGCCAATTCTCAAAAAGCGTAATTCTCTAAATGGCCAATTCTCAAAAAGCCTAGTTGTCTGAATGCCCAATTCTCAAAAAGCCTAATTATCTTAATGCCCAAATCTCAAAATAGCAATTCCTAATAGTATAGTTTTAACTCACTAACCAGTAAGTTAAAACTGTCAGATTTATGCATAAGAATAAATACTAATAGTGTCGGTTTAGACGCACCTGACTAACCTTCACACTGTTCTGTCACACTGGTGGACGGTGAGGACCTTTTTCCTAACCATCACTCGTGTTATGGATTGGAATTATGCTTTACTAACCTTACCACCGTTATGATTTATAAGAAGTCGCGTATCACGTTCACATTTCTTAACATGTATGCCCACTACTGCATTCTGAACTATATACCTTCATCATGATTCTGCTGCTTGCTGCTGCACTAGGTTTTTCGAGAATTGGCCGTTTAGAGAATTAGGCTTTTTGAGAATTGGCCATTATGAGAATTAGGCTTTTTGAGAATTGGCCATTTTGAGAACTAGTCTTTTGCGAGTCTGTTGCCATTTTGAGAATTAGGCATTTTGCGCCTAAACCGTTAATATTAATGTGTTACTTACTTTAACACGTTTACGTGATAGACAGTTCGGCAGACCTCTGATCGTGTGAATCAATGCAAGCAATAGCAGTGACTAACCAGTTAGGAATGGTCTGGACCATTGCCAACTGGAAATCTAAATGGAAGGTACCTAAAGTTTTACAGGCCTCAGAAAATCGGACTCACGTTTAATGGGTTTCGTACCATCGTAGTACGGGCTGTTAAAAGTAAACCCCCTTACATTTATCTTTTGTTGTTATTGCGACAACAGAAACACATTCTGTGAAAATTTAACTGTCTATCTATTACGCCCGCTGAAAGATAGACGGTCGAACGGGCAGACAGCGGAGGCTTAGTAATAGGATCCCGTTGGTTACCCCAACTTCGGGCACGGAACCCTAAAAGCTGAACAGCGACTGCTGACAACAGTCGCATTTCGAACACTAATGAAGCTAGATCAACAAGACTAAAAAGAGTCGTTTAAATCTTTTGAATTATAAATTATTCATTAATGTGATGGCCAGATAGGGTTGTCAAATGTTAAGATATAGGGTAGCTATATAAACAGAGGGGTAAATAAAGAGATTTATTAAAGAGTACTATTATTGTTATTATTTTTAAAACAGTATCATATGTTTTTTTTTTCAAATAATTAAACGATTTAGATATATAAGTTTTTAAAGCGACTTGGTCACTAACATTATTCAACCGTTTAAGCTATGAGAAGAACGGACATACGCACATACATACAGGTCAAACACATAACCCTCCTTTTGGGCTTCGCCGCAGTCAGGTAAAAAGGGGTCTAACCTCTTTCTTGTTCGTTTTTTCGCTCGGTACCGCTACCACTGTCACTCACTTTGTGATTCTGTACACACATAGTAAAAGTAAATATCCAGTTTTCAGTATTAATGATGATTAAATACATTTTAATATTGATTTCAAAGGAATTCCTCGCGAACATCGATTATAAAAGTATATGCAATGTCCGCCTAGCCTTACCGAATGCTCCTGAATAGCGGATCATAGTATTTTGCATTAGATTAGAGCGATTGCCTATACAGGGTGTAAATCAACCCTTCACACATACGTCAACCAAGCATTCTGTACATCAAACTAAGTACCCCTACGCAAAAACTTTTGCTGGGAAACGATTTTTTTTTTTGGGTCAAGAATTTCATTTTACGGTAAAACTCAATGTAGCACTCTTAAAACATTGTGCTAGAGGATGCTTTTAATAGTAAAAGGGTCATGGAGGTAATTTAAGTAAAGTTACAACCTGAAAAACTAGTATTTACAAAAACAGCTGTGCAAAATTTGGAACTTTGACCCCCAATATCTCCGTAACTAGGGGGTTCCCAGGTATGGTCTAGAACAAAAAAAAATTCGCAGCGGTGGGGAGAACAAGTGCCCTTTGTTTGCGTTAAGGGTACTTTCACACCCTTTATATGAACCCACTCCAGAACCCACTTAGTACTGGGTAATGCGATACCCCTTGTTAAGACTACTTGTCAGTGTCGGGCAACTGACTACCTGAAACAATTGACAGCCCTAGCCAGATGCAACAGGAGGCTATTTATAGGCACCTTAATACCAACATAATAAGTGTGTATGTCATTTCAATAACCCGTTAGTATGGCATATATAAAGTTTAGTGCATTCACGACTTTTTGGGACTAGAAGCCCTAACACGAACGTTCGGTGTAAACGGAACATAAATCCTTCGATTTTCGTGTAAAAAATACAATTATTCTATTGCATTTTAGTTAAATTGTTTGCAAGAACTACAACCAGTTTTATCGATTAATATTAATACATTCTTGAGGAAAATGTCATAAGGAAAGTTTTGACTATGAATGTGGATAGGTTTAAGAGGAAAGGAAGATCGAAGACACGATGACTAGACTGTCTGCTGAGATAGAGTTATTGAGAAGTATGGAAGAAGACGACATGCTTTGCCGACCCCAAACGAATGTCCATTAAAAATATATACCTAATAAATTACCAAAAACATAAAGCAACAAAGGAAAACCAATACATTTGTGAATAAATTAAACCAATACCTAATTTAAAAAAGTTATAATACAACACACGGATATTTAACGGATAAATCCAATAATACTCAAAATACATAAGTATAGTTCACTACAACTAAAAAAAAAATGTTTTATACCAAGGAAGTAAACAAATAAGCAAATTAATAATATAACTAAATAAGTAATAAAAGAATAGATAGACTGCATATAAAACATTAATAGAATAAGTATATGAATATAGATATAGATTAATATAATATAATTATAAGATAGATGTAGAAATAAAGTCAACTTAATAATAAAAGAAACAAACCGCTCTTCCTCTGTACTTATACAAACATTTTGCTGTGCCCGACTGGGTCCATAATTGTGTCTAGAATTATTTTACCTATCACCTATAATGTACATTATGGACTGTAATAAACAAATTGAATTTAAATAATTTGAATTTGATAAAATTGGATTTGAATAACATGAATTTGAATTGAATTGGGAAAAGGGCAGAGAATGATGGTGATGAAAATCCTATAATAATATCATCACCCTGGCTTTGTCCCTTCCTCTTCGGGGTCGGCGCAACTCGCATCTCCTTCTATTTCCCCCTGTCAGACACCACGTCGTCATTTACTCCTGTGATTAAAATCCTGTATGTGAAATAAATATTTTTTTAAACCGACGTATTTACCTACATTACGTTACAACACGCCCTCGTGCTAGGGCCTTACTGCATGAAATTGTATATAAAAATACGAGGTATTTTTATTACATAAAACAGGTTCTAATGCCACCTATCTGAACTTTTCAATGATAAAACATACACGTACTTTGTTGTTGTATCACCTAGGCAGATGCGTAGTAGACATTTGATTTGTGTGTTGATGCTCAATTTAATGTATCACGATTTGTGTTTTTATTTATTACTTGCTTATGACCTCGGCTGCGTTCGCGTGGAGTTCGATACTTAATTGTCCCACGGAATCATACTGCCGGGATAAAAAATTACCTATGTTAATCCAGGTTATAAACAATCTGAGATAAACATCCAAATCCGATGTGGAGTTTTGCGTGAAAGTGTAATAAAACATCCTCACAAACTTTCGAATTTATGTTTTTTTTTTTAAGATTAATATTAGAATTAGACAAAAGCTAGATAAAGATAAAAAAAAAACTAAATATTTACCTGTGCGAAGCCGATTGAAGTGTTCAAAAATAACAGCCTTTTAACGATTGCAAATTAAAGTATAAACGGTACTTATAACAAAAAAAATTGACGGGACTTTAACGTTCAGATACCAGATGTCATAATACGTCACTTTTATTTTAGAGAAAGGATTAGGGATCCGTAAAACATTGACATTTAGATAAAAATAATATTCGAATTGAATTAGAATAAAATATCATAAGATAATACATACAATTAAACATTCAAATACAACCAAAAATAAAAATAAATATAAATTAAATGGGTGCGTACCATTTGACATAATAACAAAAGTTCTAACGATCACATGACCTAATTTCATTTAATATATTTTTTTTTAGTATAACGATGGAATGATATAAGTAATTAATTATTGATATAATTTCAGTTTACCTAATTTTATATGGTTTAGTAAACATTTTCTTTAATGCACATTTGAACCAATATTCAGTTAGTATAATATTCAAATTCTATTAACGTTCAATATAATTTTGCGCCAGATCCCTTCTATTGTTGTTGAATCATTTGGGTTAGATGAGGTTATTACAGTATGATGTGTTCAGATATTTACTTATTCACTACAGAATTTGGGCAGAAAATTAGTAAATACAATGTCAATTAGGTCAACTGATCGTTATATAAAAAGAGAAATATACTAATTTATATAATATAAATTATATGAGATGAACGTTATACTAAATGTTATTAGAGCAAAAGAAGTTTATATGAAATGTTATATTAGATCACATGAAATTAGGTTATTTTTTTTTATAGCATATGAAAATTATATCATGTGAACGTTATTTCAAGTGGTAATTAATATATATTATCTGTTATTGTAGCATATATTACACACCCGAATAAAATATATTGATTTTGTTTCAGAGTTTCTACCAGCACGTGTTCAATGGATGCTACGCGGTGCTCCTGTTCATAGTCGTCACATTCTTTCTCATCTACGGCGTCGAGGTTTATTTCAAGGTAAGAATATCTTTTTTTTTTATCGGATTTTTGATCGGCTGAGGACACCTCGTGTAACTTTTTATCCGTTACTAGCTTCTGCCTGCGTCTTTGCCCGCGTGGTATGGTATTCCTATCACAAATAATGTGGCTTTCTATTGGTAAAATAATTTTCAAAATCGGTTCAGTGGTTCCAGAGATCACCTCCTACAACCTCACATACTTTACCTTTATAATATTACTATAGATTTATTGATCCGCCATTATGGGTGTTTACACTCACGAGCAAAATATTATATACATTTAGCACAGTTCAAAAACTATTTTCGTATGATTTCCAAAGTAACCATGTGCCACGTTTGTAAAAACGTAAAACGATAATCAACACAGTATGAGAAATTATTTTTTAAAAGAGCAGAATAACTCATTTAATTTTAAATAAAATCAACGAAATTTAAGCAAATTATCTCTCATCTCATCAAGCTTTTTCTACATCGAACAAGACAAGTTTTCAAGTTTCCATCATATAAATAAAACGATATAAGAGTGCAAAGTCGGTGCAAGCGCACCAGCGTACAATAGACGCTCGCAGTCGCACAATTTGCACGTAACCAATTCATCAAGTGCTTTTGCATTGGAAGTGGAGTCCATTTTTGATCATGCTTGACTGACTAGTTGTCTAGATTTTTTATAAGCCTATTAAGAGTGCTACATCGTGAGGAAAACGGAATGTCCTAGAACCAACACTCGAAGACGTGTGACATCTACCAATACGCATCGGGCCCGCGTGGTAGATTACGAGCCCATTCCCTCTCAAACAGAAGAGGCCTGTGTCCCAGCAGTGGGAACATTAATAGGCAGACTGCTCGGCAATGGTCCTTCCAAACCTCTATATCTTCTGAGATCTCTGGGCATGCCCATCAAGATCTGATCGTCACACCACCTTCGACGAGGTCCACAGGTTTTTCCATCAGGAATTGCTTAGTAGGCCGCGAAGTCTACATGTGAATGTACTAATGTGTACACGTCTGCTCAAACCTTCGGAGATTACACGTGTCATGTTATTTAATAATAAATTACTCCGGAAGCGTCCCCAAGACATACAAAGAGCACTTCTGAAATAATGCATCTTCTAAACCACAATGATCTCTTTCAATCTAATGACATTGAGTGATTTGTATCAACAAAAGGGCTTGAATAGAAAACGATATATGTCCAGCCTTGAGTGATACTTACTCTAAACAGTCAAGGTATTATTGTATGTAGGCATGATGTTGCCATCACAGAGAATATTGGAGTCAGGGGTTATAAACCCAAGGTGTGAAATCGTACGGCAAATGTGATCAAATATACTGCCACGTGGAAACTGTATTAGGATATCAGAGTTAACCGCGGTTTAAAAATAATTGTTGTGTTTGTAATGGCAGCAATGGCAATGGCAGCCAAACTCAGTGGTAACCATCTATTGACGTAGAAGCACAAGTGTGTACGCAAACATAAGTGCATTTTCTCTCTCTTCACTCTAGTAGTTTAACGGCTTAACATATCACAGAAAACCAAAAACAGTCATCATCTGCCTATAGCCTTTTCCCAACTATATTGGGGTCGGCTTCCAGTCTAACCGGATGCAATTGAATACCAGTATTTTACATGGAGCGACTGCCTATCTGACCTCCACAACCCAGTTAATACTAGGTAATACGATACCCTTTGGTAAGACTGGATGTCAGACTTTCAGGTCACTGACTACCCGTAACGACTGCCAAAGATCTATATATGGCACCCGGGACCAACAGCTTAACGTGCTTTCCGAGGCACGGAGGAAACTCGGTATGTAATAGGCGGTCACCCATCCACAGATCAGCCTAGGCAAGCGCAGCTTAACCTAAAGATCGACCCGAGTGGCAGTTCTTATTAAGCCACGAGCTCGTCAAGCAGTATTACAAAGAGTACTACAGCGCCATCTATGACAAAAACGATGTACTAGCGTCAAAGTCCTGAATCGCGCAGTTAAAGTTATCCGCGACTTAAGCGTGAAGGTATAGAAGAATTAATTATCGGGCAGTAGCCCACCAACCACTTCACCGGTCTGGTCGGAGGGTTATCCCATTTCTATTGGGGATGAAGAACTTTACACTCTGCTCTTCTTACCCTTGTAACCCACCAAAACCAGTCTGATCGCAAGATCTTTCTGCTTCTTAGGACGATGAAGAGCTTTCCCCTCTGCCCTTTAACCTCCGATTCATTGTTTCGGCGCTTTTCTGGTGGTTGCGATGGTCGATTCTGACTTTCACGATTGGGAATAGTGTGGCAGATTTGTTCATACCCTCGAAATCAACATATTTTTTATTCTATGGCCGTGCAAAATACTTCTTGTAATTACATTTGCCTCGTCCTGTTACCAATTTAGTCACCTCAGTAAAGCATATTGAGATTACGATCCATTGTCTGCCTAAGTGCGTATCCTTATATGGACCGTCTAGCAGGCTACCAATTGTCACGATACAGTTTTCCTTGCAAAATACGGTGTGGAGAAGCCACCAGATGAAATATTGCACGTTTGTTGGAAACAGCCGTATTTTTTCCCCTGTGTGCCTTCCACCCTGTGTAGAACTGCTTTCTTAGCCTTAAGTTTTCTTTAAAGACACGGCAAAGGGACGAAGTAATATTTGCTGTTGATATAAATCAATACTGTTTCTGTTATTCTATATCATCGTACATTGGGCCAAAGAGCGGGAGCAGTCATTAAATTTGTTGATTTCTCATCCTCTAAAAATAAAAGGTCTCTCCCCATGACTTCCAGTTTCTTTCCCTATCCAGGGTTAATGTGGGTAGTCTTTGGTTTTGTCCAGCTCATCTCGCCATCTTCTGCGAAATCTGACGCAACGCTTTCTGCTAAAAGGTGCTATTTTGGCTCACAGCTCATTGGAGAGGAGTTATAAAAATTTGATCTCAAATTAATTAATTACTATTCGTCCGCTAAGATATTAATAATAACGGTGGGTTTTGCAAGTTTCTGTTTGACCAGTCAGTCAGTACATCAAACTTACAATTATTCTGATCTTTACATTTCAGTTATGAATTTTTATGATGATTGTGTCACCAAGTAATGTTTGCGGAAAATATTAGCAAAACTACTGAAAAGGTTGTTCATCCCCGTTTTAGCTATGTGGTGGTTAATGCTCGTATCTGTGGCTCTAATATGCCATTGTTTGCTCATTGGCATATTATGTGGTCGTAATCCTTAATGCTATGTTTGTCCCCACAGTTATATAGTATACTAGCTATACCCGGAATGCGTTGCAATGCCCTTTTATCTACCTGCCTACTACCCTACCTACTACCCTACCTACTACCCTACCTACTACCCTATACTTTGATCGGTCATAAGTAGTTTTGACTGATTAACAGTTTTGACTGTGACAAATACTACGTGTTTTTTTATTTAATTAAATAAAGGCTACAAAAATAGAAATACTAGTTCCATTAATAATTATTTATTAGGTCTATAACTTTTATTTTAAACTTTAAAATTGCTTTAATTTACGATTAGGCAGCTGCACTGGTTTGGTGAAACTTGGGCTTTTGACATAAATTTGTTGTTTTTTTTAAATATTGTAATGAACACGGAAGAAGTTTATTATAAAAAGGTTTAGGGTTATAAAAAACGTTTTAGCACAAACAGGTTATATATTAGGTTACATAGTTTCCTGCTTCGTATAGATCGAAGTTTTCGTTATCGAAATCATAATATCGAAAATAAATAATAAATTTACATATGCATACATACCTACATGAACTCACGAGGTTTCCCTTGGCGGTGGGCACAGAACGCCCGCGAATTAAAAATAGTGAAAAGTTGTGTGATAGTCGTTTGTCGTGGTATGGATATCAAGTTTGAGTCCTTTATATTAAATTAAGACAACTGTACCCCAACGTGCGAGTCTTCTCGTGGGGTTATTTAATAAAAGAAACCATTTTAATGCACTGTGATCTGTCTTCTCCTGCTTATCGTGTGGGCAGTAAGGTATATCGACCCCACTTACCCTAGTGTCAGAGTTTTGTAAACCGCCTCAGGGACCGTATTTTTCTTTTTTCACGTAAACAAACAATGAAGACGATATAGTGCTTTGAAAACTCGTGTAACGTCATTTTCTGAGACATTAGTATGACATTCTTTAGCGGCCAGTGACGTCACGACCCCCCACTCAAATCTTTGGCGCGTTTTATCTTCGTCAATTTTTATTGATTTGATACAGCAAAATACGTATCTAATATTTTTCGATAAGCTAACAGACTGACTTAATTAGAATCATTTTTTTTTTAATTATCGCCTGTCATAGCAGAAAAGCTATGATCATGGAAACAAGCCTTTAGCATGACGATGACGCAATATTTGGCAAAATGTTTTAAATATACTACAATATTGTTACGAGCTGGGTATGGGATAAATAAATAAAAGCTCTACCAATTGAACACACGAAATAACTTTATTACTCGCAGAACACTTATACTTTTTTTTTTGGTGGGTGTAAAATCATCGAATAACCCCTCCCGCTCTTGGGCAGAGCGAAAGGGAGTGTCAGACTTCTACCGACTAAAAACCACCCATGTTCCTTCTTCGCCCTCTATGTCGTGGCCGCGATAACCAGAGGACTACCCGCAGCCCCGACAGGCGTCGGCCCTTTCGGGCCCCTCCCATGTTGCTGACATCTCTTTGAGGCGCGCGTGGAACACGAACGCGCCGTCGACACGGCCTGTTTTCGTCGTGAGACGGACGGACGGCGAGTTAGCCCATCACTCACCGTCCACAGGCCCGCGTCTACGGTGGCCGGAGGTCCCCCCGAAGCCCGGAGCGCCTCCCGCGGCGGCTGGGACGAGAGGTTCTCTCCCTCTCGCGTTCCGCCACCTCCTTCGCCAGCATCACTGCTTCGCAGAAGGAGGCGACGGCGTCCCATTCCTCCTCGCCCCGGACCATGGCTTGCACCAGGGCCGGGCGCGAGAGGTCGCCGCCGCCGATCGCCGCTACGAGAACACGGCGGGGCTCCGCCCAAGCGGAGCACACCTCCACTGTGTGCTCCACCGTGTCCTCCGGCCGATCCTCACAATGGTGGCATCCGGGCGTTTCCTCCCGCCTGATTCGGTGCAGGTACCTCCCGAAACAACCGTGTCCGGTGAGGACCTGCGTCAGACGGAAGGTGAGGGCGCCGTGGCGCCTCTCAAGCCACTCCTCAGAACACTTATACTCAATCGCAAAACAGTACTGAACACTTTAGCGCACTTGAAATCTCTTCGAACCTTCCGTTGTCTCGCTTAAAAGTAGACTGTCCCCTGCGTCCTCTCTCGGTCCTTTTATACCACTAACAAACAAAAGATATTCGAGAAAATTCGCTACTATTCCTTAAAGCATCCAGAAAAAACATTAACAAAAAAATAAACTTAAAGATAAATTAACCAACAAAGAAGAAGTTACTTTATGCCGTAGGCATACGGTCGAAATTACAATGCTAGTACCGCTGACGCCGGGCGCAGTAGTTACCTACAGAATGGAATTAGGTACCTACTAGAATTCACGCGTACTTCTCAGTTATTAAGCGAGGTTTCTCGAAGATTCTAGATGACCGGCGTAACAATATTGACATTTAGTATCATTTAAATATCAGATAAAATTGCAGTTTTAAGAGCCATTGCGTGGGTAGAATCCTGTTTGAACGGGTTTCCAAATAGAAAAAATTCTAGTTGTTTTAAATTCAAAACAACTATTGTTTTAGGTGATGACGAGCTTTAGGTCCTAGTTTCTCTACAGTTGTCTTTTAAACTTTGGAGACAGCAGTTGAAGACAGAAAAGTTAACTATTATTGTATAATTTTTCGAGTCGACTTACGGTGTGTATTTTTATATTAGTATCATCATTATTTCAGCCCGGAATAATTACTTAAATCACCCAATCTGTCTGTCCCCATCTGTCACTCTTTTGCTTTCTATAGCTGGTCCTTATTGTCCCATTGCGGGGCAAAGCCTCCCTCGGACTCCCTCCATTTCTTGTAACGGTCACGATGACAACTTCAACTTCTTTCCAATGTTGTCCCGCCATTTCCTTTGCACCATAGTATTTACAAGGTGTTATTGTATATTGTTTTGTGAGCAGTGGTGGCGGCCCCGACTTACGAACAGTTGGTCATGGGTTCGAACCCAGGCAGTCGCATTACTTTGTGTAATATAATTTCATCACCACTGCTCTCAAATCGGCGAAGAAAAACATCGTGAGGAAACCAGCATATCTTAGAACCAAAAATTCGTAAATATGTGACATCAACCAATCCGCACTGAGCCCACGTGGTGGATTATAGCCCATCCCACTCCTAAAGAGGAGGCCTGAGTTCCTGCAGTGGGAATATTATAGGCTGATGATGATTATGATTGTATATTTAACAGGAAGAGATAGGTAGGTAACTATAGTAGTTCTCACTTTAATAATATAATCTAAGGTATTCTAAACTAATATTATATAGAGGAAAGATTCTATTTTTGTTTGTTACGATTTAACTCAAAAATTACTCTGACGACTTGAAAATTCTTTCAACATTAACACTATGTTGGATAGTTGATCTATCGAGGAAGGTTGTAAGCTATATAACAATATTATTGTGACGCAGGCGAAGTCGCGTGGCTCAGCTAGTACATGATATTCGCATAACTTAAACCATTTTCGCAGCGCACGCAACAGAAGCTCTCAAAAAGGCATATCATTTCTCGTTTTTGCAACATTTTTCATTTATGCTCCGCTCCTATTGATCGTAGCGTGATGTTATATAGCCTAAAGCCTTCCTCGATAAACGGACTATCCAAAACAAAAAAATCTTTTTCAATTCCAACCAGTAGTTCCTGACTTTATCGCGTTCAAACAAACAAACAAACCTATCAGCTTTATAATATGTATTAGTACAGGTATTAGTACGGAAATTCAAATTTCGCGGGTTACTTGCGAACAGGGCGCCTGGGAACCCCCTAGTTATGGAGATATTGGGGATTAAAGTTCAAAAATTTTCACAGCTGGTTTAAAATTACGCGTTATCGGAATTAAAAAAATCTACGAATTTTAAATCTGCTAAAGCTGCCTATAATGCATACGCGCACTCTTGGCTCCGTTACGGCATAATACTTTGGGGTAATAGTACGAACGTTGATAAGCTCTTCAAGCTACAAAAAAGATGCATACGAATATTAATGAATATAGGAGGCATGGACAGCTGTAGACCACATTTTAAAGAACAGAATATCCTTACACTCACGTCTCTGTATATCTTTGAAATTTGCCTGTTTGTCCGAAAAAACGTATCACTTTTCCCCTTTTTTTTTTTTTTTTTTTTTTGGTGGGTGTAAAATCATCGAATAACCCCTCCCGCTCTTGGGCAGAGCGAAAGGGAGTGTCAGACTTCTACTGACTAAAAACCACCCATGTTCCTTCTTCGCCCTCTATGTCGAGGCCGCGATAACCAGAGGACTACCCGCGGCCCCGACAGGCGTCGGCCCTTTCGGGCCCCTCCCATGTTGCTGACATCTCTTTGAGGCGCGCGTGGAACACGAACGCGCCGTCGACACGGCCTGTTTTCGTCGTGAGACGGACGGACGGCGAGTTAGCCCATCACTCACCGTCCACAGGCCCGCGTCTACGGTGGCCGGAGGTCATCGCGGGACCCCCGACGCCCGGAGCGCCTCCCGCGGCGATCACTTTTCCCCTTAAATAAAGATCATTATACCCAGCCACGATACTTGCGGCACCGAAATGATCTCGCATTACCAGTTTCAAAACTAGCCATTTTTCATTCAGGTCCGTATGTAATGTGTATTAAAATTTATAATAAAATTCCGAAATTCTTAAAAGAAATTAAAAAGAACAATTTATTTAAAACTAAATTGTTTACTTATTTAAACCAGAAGTGTTACTACACATTGCAAGAGTTTTTTGAAGATAAACATAAAGAAATAATAAAATAAATAGCTCATCATGCAGGTTAAACAAATGTAGGTTATTTTTAAAGGTTAAATAAAATATTTGAATAATTTCCTATTTATTTTGACTTTGGATTTTATTTTGATTTGATTTGACATAATTAATACTGTATATCTTTTATAATTTTAATAATTTTGTAAAACGTGACAAGCTAACTATGATATGAAATGTTATTAATTCGATTTTATTTGTATTTGTATTTGTTTTGCAGTGCCCTCACAGGGTGCATGTTTGATACCTCTAAAACAATTCCAACTCATGTACAACATGTATGCAATAAACTGATTTGATTTGATTTGAAAAAAAAATAAAAACTAAGTTTTCAGGTTAGAACTTTACTTAAACTACATCCATGACCCGTTTACTCAAAGCACCCCTAGCACAATGTGTTAGCCTAGTTTAATGTGTGCTACAATGAGTTTCACCTTTTTATGTGATTTTACACCCCAAAAAAGGTCGTTTCTCAGCAATATTGTTTGCGTAGGGGTACTTAGTTTGATGTACATAATGCTTGGTTGACTGCTTCGTAAAGAGTCGTTAAGGCCCCTGGCGGGTAAAGGTCCAACAGTTTCCAGGTTTTGTTGTCTTTGCTCAGTGGCTACTCAGCGTTCCTTACGACGACCTCAAGCTTTCTTGTCACTTGCTCCTGCCCAAGTTGCAGTAGCCAAAAAGGTACGTCTATCTTTCATCTGACATTCTTGCTACGTGGCCGCCCACTTCCACTGGACCTTTCTCATATGTTATTTATTTAAACTTCATGTACAAGAGTGGTACATAGGCGGACTTAATGCCACAAGGCATTCTCTACCAGTCAACCTTTAGGTTAAAAAGGACAGCACTGTAGTAGAGTACAAAAACAATAAAAATAAGGATAATACCATTTTGTAAAAATAATACATAAATTGGTGCATACTTAAACATAAATAAACTAATAGATATCTTAATACATACAAATATGAGAAACCTTATAGAGCAAGGATCACTAATTAGTTTCTTTAGAGGTCCTGTTTTTGAAAACCCCAAAAAGAGTGTTATGTTTTTAGCGTTCATGAAATGAAATGAAATTTTATTTAAGTATTGGTCAGAATATAGTTACATACATAATCAGGTGGTAAAATAATTTTAGTCTCACCATATTGACTTATCAGTCGTGCAAATATTTCTGGTACTTACATGCATAATAATAACATAATTACGTCAACGGTTTTCATCAAACATCATAATCATAAAAATATAGTCTACCATAAATTACATCATAAAATAATATTAGATTAGAGTATTTCTCAGTCACAAGACATGTATGTATGTATGTTTTTAAATTACCACCGCTGTCCATTTCTACTAAGTTTATCTAATTGCCGCACTCAGAGAGCTTTAATGATTACTTAGGCCATCACTTAGTAATGGTTTTGACAGTTTTCTCATACAAAGAAAGATATGTCAAACCTTTACGAAGTGATGGCGTAAGTAATCATGTAAGCTCTCTGAGTGCGGCAGTTAGTCTTTAAGTTTAAATTAAAGAAGCAATTGTGATGTACAGAAGTAGCAAGGTTTTTTCATGTGATAACGTTTCCTATTTTTACATACCAATGGTAAACATTTTGTTTTGGCTTGAACTATTTGTCTGAACTTTGAAAAAAGTGGGTTTAATTTCTGGAGATGTCCATCAGTAAGTCGAGTTAGATATTTTTTTAATAAATCTTCGAAAGTAGTAAGAAGTTTCAAGGCTTTTTTTAAATTCTGGGTATAATAAATACACAGCATTGACCAAAAACTGCCTTAACTGATTGAGCGCCTTATTATACCTACAGATGGCGTTCGTAAGGCGCGCGAGGATTTAAAAGCCACACAAAACGTTTATCCAAAACTGACCCCTGTTATAGAGCATCTATCACATGGATTTTTTCCCTTTATTTTCTGATTTTATATTATCTTTGAGCTTAATATTCAAGTTAATCTTGTATTATTCAAATAAAGACGTTTATTTATTATTGCCCACAGCTCCGCGGCGAGTTTCTGAAGGAGACAAAGGTATGCACAATCATATCGCCCCGACCAGGGCCGTCCAACGCAGACGATGGAGATGATGTTCAGGATACCCTTGTCACTAAACAGGTATGTACACTTATATTACGTTCACACATACATAAACTTGCCCTTATCCCATGGGGGTATGACAGAAGACACAGACAGAACGCCACTTGCTACGATCGTTTTTGTTTGGAGGGTATGTAATCATCAAATGACTCTTTCCGCTCTTGGGCAGAGCGAAAGGGAGTGTCAGACTTCTACTAACTAAAAACCACCCATGTTCCTTCTTAGCCCTTTATGTCGAGGCTGCGGTATCTCTTTTAAACAACCCGCAGCCCCGACGGGAACCTGCTACGATCCTTTTGGGGGGGGGGGGAATCATCAAATAACCCGTCCCGCTCTTGGGCAGAGCGAAAGGCAGTTTCAGACTTCTACTGACTAAAAACCACCCATGTTCCTTCTTAGCCCTTTATGTCGAGGGCGCGGTATCTCTTACAACATCCCGCAGCCACCTGCTACGATCCGTACATACTGTTTTTGGCTCGTCCACATTCGAACATCTAGTCATACTCGCACGCGGGTTGCGAGTACTACGCACCTGTCTGTTCTGAAGAACACATTATCTTACCTTGCCTTGTAAAAACCTAGGATACATGTGACCAACGGTTTAAAGCGCTTTCCGAGGCACGGAGCAAACTTGGGTATAAATAAAAAGGGAATTAATAGGGATGTTACCGACTAGAAAAAATGTGATTCTAATGAGTCCGTCTGTTAGATTATCGAAAAATATTGGATACGTACTTTTTGTTTTATCAAATCAATAAAAAATGACGAAGATTAAACGCGTCAAAGATTTTAGTGGGGGTTTGTGCGGTAAATAATGCAATACCAATGCCAAACTACAAAAAAAATAGAGATAGAAAAATAGAATAGAGAGTTGTCAAATACTGAATCGTCTTCATTGTTTGTTTACGTGAAAAAAGATAAAATACGTGTCCAATATATTTTTGAAAATCTATCTAACGCACATTTTTTTTTTGTTAACTACCCTATCATCCACGGACCAATCTAGGCGAGGCGGCTAAACCTGACGATTGAGCCTAGCGGGTGTTATTATTTATTTATATTTAAACTTCATGAACAAGAGTGGTACATAGGCGGACTATATATTTCATTACAAGTATATTTTTTTAAATTTCTTTTTCTATTAGATTGAGCTCCTATCCTTATGTAAAGCTTCTGCCCAGTAAATAGAACCACCCGCTCTTGGGCAGAGCGAAAGGGAGTGTCAGACTTCTACTGACTAAAAACCACCCATGTTCCTTCTTAGCCCTCTATGTCGAGGCCGCGATAACTAGTGTACAACCCGCGGCCATGTGCACCCACCTTTACATAAGGAAAAAATAATAGTCTTTGTTTCGGTATCATTGTATACAAAATGACAGAAAACCTATTAATCAGTAATATCATAAATTACCAGTCTTACTTAATGTTTATATAATTATTTTATATATGCTTACATAAATAATATGGGGATTACTAATGCCATATGTTAGTCATCATAATAGGCATTAAACGTTCACAAAAAAACTTGTCAAGTCTGTTTGAATATTAAGAGAAGATTAATGAAAAGCTTCCGCCATGGATTCTCTAAATTATGGTAATACGTCACGCGTGTAAATAATCCCCGAGGGGTTCTGTAGAAGTGTACCTAACACTACACCCATATTTCTTTTTAATAATAATAATACTTTATTCAAACAGATCCTTACAATATATGCTTAATATCTAACAAGGTTCACAATAGTTAAGGCGTACAAAAGCTGAAACGCTGACTCCTAAACTATTGAAACCTGTGACTTAAGAGTCAGTGTTGTACTGTCACTTGGACACAATATAATAATAATAATAATAAATTTATTTATTTCTCAAATAGCACAGAGTCAAAAGTATTACTAGATAGAGACTGGTGTCTGTTGAAGGTAAAACCTGTAATACAGATCAATTTAGACCTTATGGAACTTGGTATATTGTGTCCAAGTGGCAGTAGGTATGTTTAAGTCTCTTGTAATAGGGGGCCAGCCTATTGCCATCAATCGGGCAACAATCTAGTAGTACCTGTAAGTGTCATTATTAAGATAATAGCTTGTGCCACTTGTGCCAGTGGCTTCGCCCGCGTGGAGTTCGATAATAGGGGATCGGACTGAGTCAAAATACAATAATTCTAATTAGTCCGTCAGTTAGATTATCGAAAAATATTGGATAAGTGTTTTTTGTTTTATCAAATTAATCAAAATTGACGAAGATAAGATGTGGTTGTGACGTCATTTGTAGTTAAAAATGTACTATCATATAACGTTTTCGAAGAGTTAACGAGTTTTCGAAGCACTGTATTGACTTCAATTTTTGTTAATGTGAAAAAAGAAAAAATATGTGTATGGTCTACTTGTTCCGTGCGAGGATCGAACCCGCGACCCGCATCGCAGGTCTAATCGCTTAGCCACTGCGCCAAATGTGCCGTCAACGTGTCTTTATGGCTAGTCTATCTCTGCCGGGGCTATGGGACTAAAACATTTAGAAATTCCCGCTCCCCTCTCACATTGAGACTAGGCCAGTTCCAGCAGTAAGATAGACTGATTCTTTTTCGTACAGCTAGCACGACAGTTTTTAATATTTTGTTGCTCTAAAACTACGCCCTTTAAAAGCTGATTATATACTTCATCATCATCCATAGCTTGAATTCAACCACTGCTGGATACAGGCCTCTCTTTTCTGGTGCCAATGGCCACGTCTTGTGCCAGTATCATCCAGGTTTTCCCTGGATGGCAAATATATCGTCTGGCCATCTCACCGCCGGGCGACCTACATTTATTTCCCCGTTCTTGGACGCTATTCGGTGGCAGCAGTAAGGCTGCCACCGAATAGCGTCAAAGACCTAGAATAGAGTCCACTTGCCATCTTTACGCCTTGCCTGGTGTCCTGCCCAACCCCATTTGAGTTCCATAACGCGCTTTCCAATATCGGTAACCTTTGTACGTCTTCGGATATTATAACAGTTTTATGCCTAGCATGGAACGATTTTATGCTTACGAGTAGCATAAGCAAAATCAGTCTATAATGTTCCCACTGCATGGACTCCAGCCCTCCTCTCTATAGAGGGATAGGACTATAATTCGCCACACGGGCCAAGTGCGAGTTGGTAGATGTAACATGTCTTCAGTTTTTTTCTTATTTTGCCTTAACCAATGTAATTCTCCACAGGGTATACAGACAGATCTGGCTGCAGACGGCACAGTGGACCCTCGCTCCGTGAACGTCTCCCAGCTACATCAGTCCCGCTTCGGCCTCATCAGCCAGGCTCTGATGCTCATCCTCATCGCCGGCTTCCTCGCTTCGGAGACCCTCAGCGAGTTCTGGAAAACCAAGTGAGTATACTACCTTTGTCTGAGCCCCAAGGATACCGCGAGTCTTTCGTAAGGGGTTAATATATGCTGATATTGGCCGCGGTGACCGAAAACGATTAGGTGGACTATTTCTTTCATTTGTCTCTTTACAGATACGTTTTTAAATACGCCTTAAAAACAATATAAAAATATAACAATTGTAGCCCACCGGTAACGGAAACAAAGTCCAAGCTGCTAGCGCGGCGGTCAGGGCTCCAGAGAAAGGAATTTCCAAACAGTACGAGCCGTGTCCAGGAGAACCGCCGCATCAAGATCCCTTGATCCAGCTGCCTAACGAGAGCCTCCTCAGATGATGATCGAGGCTCTTAGCAATTAAGCCATTGGCTGAAACGACTATCAGCACAATTATCACTGAGTTCACACCACACATATCGACAAACTCGCGAGCCGAGTCAAGATACTCGATTTGCTTAGCTTTCTCGGCTTTCACGAGGTTCTCTGGAGGACTATTAATATTAGCACCTATTTCTGCATATAAGTGTTTTTGTAAAGGTCAATTCAAGTACACAATGCCAAGTGCACAATGATAGACATACATATGGATCATTACGACCGCAGTAGGTCTCAATTAGGGAAGCGTCCCATCAAACTACCACGCTTATTTCGCGAACATTCTGAGTCATGCACGCCCACTGCCCGTTATGTGATCTTTCTAGTTGTTCTTTTAAGTAGTTACGTGTTTCGTTCAGGTGTGATAAGACCATTTTTTCTAAAGATAAAACTTCTCTAGTTTCGGGTAAGTGTTTTGCCATTTTAAACGGTCAAGTAAGGTCTGGGTCTGGGTGGGGCATGCACTCCGTGTGGGTAAACACGCAACTATATATTTTGTTGTTTATTTACTGGCTCGCGTTTGACGACTTGCTCAGCTGATAGTGAGCGATAATGCAGTGGGGTAATCTTCCCTGTGTGACTATTTGATGAAAAAGAAATTCAAGGAAGTTATATGAACTGAGAGGGTTGTATTGGTCATTTGAATCATTATTACTCAGTAAAGTCACATTTATTACGGTCGCGAATCCTATTTTAATTAACATACAACCTGACACCGGCCGGTAAATTGAAAAAAAAAAAAAACGAATTTTGCGGCCTTCCCTGAAGGTTTCACGTTATCAACACTTCTTTAATTTACCTCTTTCGTTCACAGAGTCCCAGTGGTATCCCGCAACTGGCACGACCTCGTGTTCCGTCTAGCGGAGATCGGGGTAGCGCTATGGTTCCCGTGCGTACTGTGGAACTCCATGGCTCCCGAGCGCCTTTGGTTGCTCAATCCGCGCCGCTTGCTGGCCAGACAGCTCGACGACGCGAAACTCGCCGACTTACTTGCGAACCATCATGACGCCAAGGTAAGAAAGAAAGAAAATATATTTATATGGCATATGCCACAAGTGCTCACAACACAAAAATAAATTAAATAATAACTAAATATACGGAAAGAGTTAACCATTCGTCCCGAACGCCTATGGTTGATGAAAATTGTACAGAGAATTGAATATGATTTTCGATTTTGTATTGCTTAAACGAACAATCAATGTATTTGTTTTTTGCTGGCGATTTTTGTTTGAGCAAGTACTTGTTAAAATATTAATTGTGGCGTCGTAAACTATTGTAATTCCAAAACATAATTAATAATAAACATTTTTATAAAATTATATACCTATATTATAAGTGTTTTACTAACACTTCAAACGGGAGTTTTTTTTCTGTTAATCAATTTGGGAATACTTGCACATACTTACTTGATATCGATAAAAAAATACGATAAGAATCATTTTGTTTTATTGATGGTCAGTATTTTACCATTTATGTGACCATAACAAAAATCACCAGAAGGGGCTTTCTGCAATCTCGACAGTCAAGTAACAATTTTTTCGCAACATTTCTGTAAAAAACCGTTTCTTTAACCGTTATTTTTATAACGATATATTTTTAAAACTAAATTTTTGACGATTAAACAACACTTAGGTAACACTTTTGTCTCAAAAAGGTTATATGTGGCTGTTAAAAAGTAGGCATTTCGGTACAAAAAGCTCTCTAAAGAGTTCATAACAAGAAACAGAGAGAAGCAGACAATACACAAACACATTTTATTGCAGACATGATAACTTGAGATAAACTACGAACTATATATCGGTCGGTCGTTGACATTAGAATGTCACTGGACAAATGAACAGTAGTGTATTTATAACACGTAGTATTATGTGAAACGGCCATTCACGAATAAAACCACCTTCATCTGCTTAGTTGTGAGTAGAAGTAGAAAGTAGAAAGGAGATCTTTTGTTTTTCTTTTAAGAAATATTTATTAATGTAAACTAATATTATAAAGAGGAAAGATTTGTTTGTTTGTTTGAAACGAATAGGCTCCGAAACTACTGGACCGATTTGAAAAATTCTTTCACCATTAGGATGCTACACTATCCCCGGGTGACATAGGCTATTTTTTATCCCTGAATTCCCACGGGAACGGGAACTACGCGGGTGAAACCGCGTGACATCCTCTAGTAATATTATAAAGAGAAAAGATTTGTTTGTTTATTTGTCCGAAACTATTGAACCGATTTGAAAAATTCTTTCACCGTTGGGAAGATACACTATCCCCGGGTGACATAGGCTACTTTTTATCCCTGTATTCCCACGGGAACGGGAAATACGCAATAGGTTCCTTGCAATGACGAAATGTAGGAGCACTAAAAGGCGTGATTTTTTTAAATTTAGAATTTTAGTAGTATTTTGTGATACGTGTTTGTCTTTGTATCGGAAAATTCGGTGTAAAACGAACTCCGTTGTTTATATTATTATCGTTATGGTATCGGTAGATGTCTTCAAGCTTAATATGCTTACGCTTTTGTGTTATAATATCGAATTTATTAGTATTTTTTACTATAAAAGAAATCTTATGTATTTGACCCCCCGTCTCTCGTAGAATACACATAGATGTTATGATAGTTGCAATAAAAATCCCCTCAGTAATCTCTCTTTTATAGATTACATCTATGTCTATATATATTCTGAAGCCATATTCACTCAGCCAAAGCGTGTTCATCCTAAATATATGTTTCTCCAGCTAAAATTGCTTCATCAATGTTCCATACACATTCTGGCACCGGTATACGCACATGTTGGCCTTCAAATTTACCAGTCTAAACCTCGATGGTTTATATTCCCAGACTCTTACCCAGTTCTACCGCCAATGTTGGATGAAGAAGGCTCAGTTTGTTCTCAAAATAGTCTGGTATTGGCGCTGTGCAATAACGAAGATTATTCTCAAAGTCCTCCGACCTCCTTTAGCTATAAAGGTGGATGGAGAGCCTATTCATGATGATACGGTCTTGGATTTGCAGAGTAAATCAAGGGTGAGTTTAGGTGTTATCGATGTTTAGGTTATTTGTTTGTGTCCTTATAATATTCAAACGTCTAGACCGAATTTTTATTATAATTTAGTAATATTTAAAACCTCTGTGACGTCATCAGTCAGGATTTCGATACGTGAGTCGTATACAAAACATATACATACTCTTTATCGCCTTAAAACACAAAGATAAACCATTTATACAGTGCACACAAAATACAAAAAAACCGAATCTCAATTAAATTATCACGAATCTTCGATCCTTTCCAAACTATTCAATTCATTCAATTGAATCCTTTTCAATACTTTGCCAAATGCAGACACCCATTTGGCAAAGGCCGAGATATGAATAGATTTTAGTAATTAAAGTTCAGCAGATCTCACCATCCTCACCCGTTATGTTATAACTTTTGCACATTCAAACAAACAAAAACGATAAACAATCAATTTCTCCTGACAGCAGAATGTGGAAACCGATTCGCTGGTGGGCAGCGTGGGCTCGGCCCGCGACTGCTGGATCTGCTATGACAGCGCGCGCTCCGAGCCGCTCATCCGCCCGTGTCGCTGCACCGGTGACGTCTCCGCCGTACACCACGACTGCCTCAGCCGCTGGCTCGTTGAGGTAATACTACATTGCTTTACAGAGTAAGACAAATGCTAAATCTCTCTTCTCCCGGTCTGTGATACCATACCATAAGTTACCTTACTTAATACCCACACATTGAAGTTATGTATCGTGAAAATTAAATGTAACTTAACATAAAGAGGAATTTGTTTCATGGTGTGCTACATTTCATGTGCACCCGTCATTACAAGGAAGCTTATCCACGACGTGAGCAGTCTTAGAACCTTGACTGGAATCCCCGTCGGGGCTACAAAAGTAAGAGATACCGCGGCCTCGACAAAAAGGGCTAAGAAGGAACATGGGGGGTTTTTAGTCAGTAGAAATCCGACACTCCCTTTCGCTCTGCCCAAGAGCGGGAGCCATATTTGATGATTTCCCACTTACCCAAGAAAAGGGTTACTACGTCGACACAGTTTTGTAGCAAGTGTAGCAACAACATAATTTATTATGATAACGTATTGTAAATGCAAAATTTTTGTATTTACAGAGTGCGTCCAGTCCCGATGGTTTGAAGTGCAAAGTTTGCAACACGCCCTACATAGTGCAGGAGACTAACAGGTATGTGTGATATTATCGATTAATTTAAGCATTTTGTACATCATATTAAGTAACTCGACGCAAAAATATTGCTGGCAAACAACTTACTTTTTTGTTAGTAAAACACAATTGTAACACCTAAAATGTATGCTGGTTGCATAAAATAATACAGGGCTGTAGAACCAAAACTATCGTACTGACTGAGAGAACAAGTGCTTTTTTGCCTCGTTAAGGGTTTCACACCCATTATAATTCAGTGAGATATATACAGTGTGATTCTTTATAATGTGCACATATCGAAATGATCTATGCTTAATTTTATCGACGGAAAAATTATTAAAAAAAATCTAAATATTTTTTAATATTTTATATGGAATTTTTAAAAATTTTGTCTGCTACTGTGACCCCAGTGTAAACAAAACGGTGTAACTTTTAAACTAAATTATCTATCGCGATGAAACAAACTCCATAATGATTGGAAGCAATTAGGCGTCCTCGTAAAATGAAAATTGTGGAAAAAAACTACCCTCAATTGAAAATAAACACGTTTTTTGATCAAAAAAACTTTTTTTTTTCATAACTTTTTACATAAAATTGTTTCATCGCGATAGATAATTTAGTTTAAAAGTTACACCGTTTTGTTTACATTGGGGTCACAACAGCGGACAACATTTTTGAAAACTCCATAAAAAATATTAAAAAATATTTAGATTTTTTTAAATATTTTTTCCATCGATAAAATTAAGCATAGATTCCCTCATTTCGATATGTGCACATTATAAAGAATCACACTGTATGTAGGATCAGGATTGCCGAGCGGTATATCGTCAGGGTTTGGAGTTCCTATTTTGGGAAAAACAACACTGTATCAGAATCACAGAATTTATTCAGTGGGCACACAACACAATAATTAAATGACACTTTAACACACAATAGAACACATAGAACACAATAGAAAATAAAATGAATAAGGCGAACAGACTTTTTAAGGTCAAAGTTCGTACAGTGGTCTAGCCACCCAAACGCACAGTGCAGGTAAGTAAACCGACAGTTTTGTCGGGAGCAGGGAGCTCTTTACTGAGTCGAATCCGAGATATTAGTCTATGAATCCGAGGACCGACTGACTAGCTTACCGAGCGCTCGCCCTTTTATAGGACGACGCCGCTCGCTTTCTAATAAGTTCCCGCCACAACAACTGTCCGTTGACGCACGGAAGTACGTCACGTGTTTACAAGTTACACAAAATGTGCTAAATCTAATAAGATTATTCGTTATTGAATAATCAAATAATACAAGAATAATTGTTGATAATAAAAAACGCTGAATTAACAAAGTAAATCATTTTAAAATAAAAGCAAGGTCAACATTTGTTTTGAACAAAACTATTAATCACACTTATCGAAATAAGTTGCCAAAAAACAAATAGTGTGTACACTAGGTACTTAATAAATTATGTTATGATTTATTAGACAATAATAATTGATAGTAAAAAAGACACTTAAACTAATAATTGCAAAATCAATTGGCAAGAAAAAATTTAATTACCCACATTGTAATTGACAACCAACTCCGACACGGCCAGAACTGACGTTCTACACGACCTCGTGTGATCCTGAAAAAGAAAACCTCATGTGAATATCGATCGGCCTTTCTGACAAACAAAAAAACCTTAACAAAATGGATGATGAAATGAAAAATCCTGAGCTGGTCTAATCAAATTTATATCAAAAGCAGTTGCATCGCAACTATTAAAATCATCAAACTTTTACTGACAATACATAGCTCAACTAAAGAAGAGACATAGTCTCCCAGCCGAAATCACACCATGGGATTCGACAAGTAATCTGGAGTAGAATAGACAACCCGCATAGGCGTCAACATAGACAACCCGCATAAGCGTCAAGTTCAACATCCAAATCCAGGAGTCAACATAGACATCCGAACAAGAGTCAACATAGAACATCTTGTAAATTCAGCTATACTATGTCAGCAGCAGATGAATCATCATCAGTGTCAGTATTGACATCATCACTAACAGTAACAGGACATTCAGGCATTTTTCGTACTCGATCATGGGCATATTTGTAAATTCTATTGCTATTCAAAGCTTTTAACAAATATCTGTCACCATCTAATAGTTCTAAAATTCTATAGGGACCTTTAAATTTAGGATCTAATTTAGTTTGGTTTCGTTCCTCATTAGCAATAAGAACAAAGTCTCCAACTTGAAACTTTTTCAAAATAGCTTTGGACTTATCATAACGGACTTTATCGTATTCTGCATTTTTAGTTATACCCAGGGCTGCTTGTTCTCTTACACGGGACAGATTTACTGCCATCTCATCACTGTCAACAGTCATCAAACCTAAAGGTCTAGCAACTCGACCAATCAATAATTCTAAAGGACTTGATTTAGTAACCCGATTAACTGTGCAATTAAGAGCAATTTGAACGTCTTCAATGGCATCTTGCCATGAGCGCTCACTGGTCTCAACGGCGGTAAGCATACTCTTTAATGTTTTCATTATGCGTTCAACCAAAATCAAATCAAATCAATCAAAATCATTTATTTCAAGTTGGCCAGTTACAGGCTCTTTTGAATAGTCGAACAAATACTAAATTTTAATAAGCTAATAAACTAAGCTACAGTCCCACTCACAAGGCATAATAACTGTCAGTGTACTGTAGTTGCCGATTCCAAAGCGTTGGTCTCATGAGAAGAATGGCAAGAAACTTCATGGATACTCTTTTAAATCATAATATTGTTACAAAACTTTGGTTACATCATTCATATCGAGATTGGTATATTATCATGTGAGAACGATGTAGCAAGTTATGCACGATAAGTGTCGACAGTAAAGCCAAAACGACGATTTAAAAATAATATAATAATTCAAACAAGCCGTGGCAACTAAGAGGTGACCAGTCACAACTGACAGCACCCGTTCACGAGCATGACGCATGGATCAGCCACCATTCCACTCAACCATTTTAAAGGGAACGAAATGACCCGACACACCCGCCACCATCAGCGAGACATTTAAGTGAGCATGACACACTCTTAATCGCCAGGGCATATCCAAGTCAAATAAAAAATAGAAAAATAAATGTAGGTTTCCAGAGAATGACAGCTTTCTAGTACATAGTACTCACACAATATGTGCTATGCGACTATATAATACTAAAGAGATTGAATTTATACATTGCAAAGATAGTTGTACAATCTTCTTCTTCTTTCTTCTTCCTATTAAATGCTATTCATTTAAGCGTCCTGTCCTTGTGGAGCAGGACCGGCATTGAGCCAAGCATTTTTATCAGCGATATAATCGTCTAACTTGTAATATGCTTGCTTGCATAGTGTGCGTTTGATACATGTTTTAAATTTCGTCTCATTCAGTTCAAGAATGCTTTGTGGAATTTTGTTATAGCATCTCAAACAGTACCCCATGAAAGATGAGTCTACCTTAGCGAGTCTGAAGCCTGGCTGCACTAACTGGTCCCTATTCCTAGTAATATAATTGTGTCTGTCACCTCTTTTACTAAAAAGATGCAGATTTTTTCTCACATACATTATGTTTTCGTAGATGTACTGACAATGCACCGTCATAATGTTAATGTTCTTAAATAGTTCTCTCAGAGAATCGCGCCTACGAAGACCATATATTGCTCTGATGGCTCGTTTTTGCAGAATAAAAATAGATTCAATGTCTGCAGCTCGTCCCCATAACAAAATGCCATAAGACATTAGGCTATGAAAGTAACTAAAATAGACCAGCCTAGCGGTATCTACATCAGTAAACTGACGAATTTTTCTAATGGCATATGCTGCTGAACTTAGCCGCCCTGCAAGAGATGTTAAATGAGCACCCCATTGTAGCCGTGAATCAAGCGTAATCCCCAAGAAAACCGTTTCATCTACGAATTCTAGTTTCTCGTTATTTAATAGAATATCACAATCACTACTTTTAACATTCGGTAAAGCAAATCTTATGCATTTTGTCTTTTTTTCATTTAATACTAAATTGTTTGCTGTGAACCAATTATGAATCTGAAGTAGGGCTTTATTCACATCATCTAGCTTTTGAGCCCGTCTATTTATCTTAAAAATTAGGGAAGTGTCATCAGCAAATAACACCATATTCTGAGGTTGGTTTTTCAATAAATAGGGTAGATCATTAATATATACCAGAAAAAGGAAAGGGCCCAATATTGAGCCTTGCGGAACCCCTATTTTTACTTTTAAACCCTGTGAATTAACACCATTTATTTGAACATGTTGTTGCCTTTCACTCAAATAAGATTTTACTAAACTAAGTGCAAGTTTACCTAGTCCATAATGCTCAAGTTTCAAAAGCAATGTGTCGTGATTCACGCAATCAAATGCTTTTGAGAGGTCACAAAATATTCCTACAGCATCTTGGGACTGTTCCCACGCATTAAATATGTGCTTTAATAAAGTTACACCGGCGTCAGTTGTGCAACGTCCTTTAGTGAAACCGTACTGTTGATCGTGTAAGATTCTGTTGGTGTTAAAATGATTGAGCATTTGGTTAAGCATAACTTTTTCAAAAACCTTGCTAAAAGCTGGCAACACCGATACAGGTCTATAATTATTAGTATCTTTACTGTCACCAGATTTGAAAAGAGGTATGACCTTACTGTGTTTCATTAAATCTGGGAAAACCCCTCGGTCTACACACAAATTAAATATTGAAGCTAAGTATGGTGCAATAGTCTCAACTATGGATGTACAAACTTTGATAGACATTCCCCATAGATCTTCGGTCAGTTTAATTTTTATTTGCCGGAAAGCTTTAATTACCTCCGTAGGGTTTATATGTTTAAATTTAAATTCAGCCAGGCAACCAGGCACGTTCGCCTTCAATAAACCAATTGAGACTTCAGGTGAGGAATTAAGAGCCTCCGTTGTTTTTAAAGGAATATCAGTAAAGAAATTTACAAATTCTTGAGCTACTTCCTGATTATCGCTTTTAGGACCACATGCTGTATTTAATGTGTAGCTAGTGGTACGTATTTTTTTCCTGTTAGTCTCGTTATTTATGACTTTCCAAACTGTTTTTATTTTATTTTCTGCTGTTTTGATCTTTTTGCTTATGTGAAGGGCTTTAGCAACCTTGCAAGTATTTCGAAATATTTTTGAATACTTTGCAACATACTTGTTAAAAGTTTCAGTGTTTATATAAGGCTTAAGGCCATACAGTTCAAAAAGTCTTTCCCTACTTTTTCTGATACCTCTAGTTGCCCAATCACTAAATATAAATTTAGGGCTAACACTTTTAATCTTCTTCTCAAAAGTTTTATTGAATTCTGTGTGAACTATTGAAAAGAAGTTATCGTACAATTTATTTATATTAATATCATCCACATGATGGTTCATTTCACATAACTTGTTCTGTAGGAAAATATTATATTTATTTAATTTGCTAATTGTTAAAGGTCTAAATGTAATCTGAACTTTTTGTAATGGTGTGTTACACTTAAAAGTTACGGTTTGTCCGCTATGATCAGACGGCAGGCAATTTAGTATGGCTTTATCTATGTAATCACAATCGCAGAAAACATTGTCTATACAAGTAGCAGAAAATGAGGTGACCCTAGTAGGTTCTATAAAAATGTTGGTTAAATTAAATGACTTAAAAAGATTTAATAACCTACTGCTAATTGAATTTTCTTCTAAAATATTGACATTGAAATCGCCACAAATAATTACAGATTTATTACTGGCAGCAAGTTTTGCCAGGACATCTTCTACTATTGATTCAAACAAGGAAAAGTTTTGATTGTTTGGGGGTCTGTACACACACACAATTACATGCTTATCTAGCTCAACACAGGACAGTTCGATGCAATGTTCAACCGAAAGACCTACAATGTCATTACGTTGCTTATATTTAACACAATTTTTTAATAATATTAGGGAACCTCCACGCAGCATTGATTTACGGTTAAAACAGCTACCCACCGTATAGTTTTCATAATTAATAAGCATTTGGTAATCTTTGAGCCAATGTTCAGTAAAACAAATAATGTCAAACATACTTTTCTCTAAAAACAATTCTATTTCTAATAATTTGGAAGAAATGCCTTGGATATTTTGGTGGAATAAATTCAAAGTGTTCTGCTGAGGCCCTTTTTTACTAACTAATTTAGTGCAAGAAGATACCTTTCTGTTGGTAGGTTTAACAATATTGTTAATGGTACCTTCTGTTGTCTTACTTCCTAGTTTAAACTAATATCTGGAGTCAGCCCAGAGTCTCCTGTGCTATCACCAGACAACAAGATTCCATCACTAAAAACTCCTAATTGAGAATTTTCCATGGTGACATATGGAACATCCTCCGTACAATGTTTGTAAACATTTATAGCACTAGTGCTATATTTATTTGAAGTCACCTCCTGTACATAAGTACCATGACTAATAGTCGCAGTGTTAACAATGTAAGAAAACTTTGACATACTACATATGTCTGTGTGAATATTAAAAGCTAATAGCCTAGCTATTTTGTGTCTAAATCTAAGAGGTAGATACACATTACCTGGTGTCGACTTAAGCTTATCAACAAAAGTGTTGGTATCCAGATATACAAGCTTGTCACAATAGTGACCTACTAAGAAATGCACATGTTTGTTTAACATGTGTATATAATTGTTTTTCCTATCACTAAGTCTTTCAAAATACGGAAAAGCACACAATATAATTTTACTACAATCTAACTTTAACAACTCTGATACACAGTCAGTGATGTCTTCCTTTTTAATTTTAGAACTGTTACCAACACATATAGTAATGGTTGTGTCAGGACCACAAACAGTTTTTGAAGCTGATGCCATAATCTGTTTGAAGGTTGACCCCGGCATACAATAATTTTGTGTACAATAACTCAAGTTATTACTAATTAATTTTCCTAGCCCTCTACCTAAACCATCAGAAAACAAAACTGAATGATTACAATCATAACTATTAGGAAATACAAAACTGCCAATCTGAGGGTGCGCTACTTGTGCCTCTTGACTGATGATACAGTCCTGAGTGCGTACAGCCAGGGACAAGTCCTCCGTTCCCACTGGCTGCCTATTAGCCCTACTTGCACCGGTAGCTATTAAATGCAAAGCAATACTATGGGAATCGCAAAAATCTTTGAAGTGTTTGCTAGCAAAACAACGACCTTGGTCAGCTATAACCCGAGAAGGTGCTCCAAATAAAGAGACACTAGACTTAAGGGTTTAATGCAATTTGCTGCGTCAATCTGGTTGGTATGGTACAGTAAAACATACTTTGTAAAAGAATCAATTAAAACAATGATATACTCCTTGAGATCACTCTTACCACTTAGTTTCCCCGTAACATCTATATGCACCGTGTGCCAAGGTATACTGACTTTAGGTATAGGGTGTAATTCTGCTTGAATTTTACCCGAGTTAGATTTAGAGACTTTACACGTGATACAGTTATCTACGAATTTTCTAACATACCTAACCATTTTATCAAACCAGTAATGCTCATAGACCTTTTCAAGTGTTTTATCCCAACCTAAATGCACGATTGCTTCATGGATGTGGTTTATAACAGACCATCTAAAAGCTCTTGGGACAATAGGTAAACAACGAGTTTGACCATTGCGTTGAATTTTACGGTACAGAGTTCCTGATCGCAATTCATAACTTTGGGCAATATCAGAAGCTAGAGAGTTATTTTTCAGATTAGAAACGATTGCTAAAATTTCAGAATCACGCTGTTGTTCAGCTAAAAGCCAATTATTAGACAGAGTTGTAATATCAACACGTTTTTGTTCAATTTTGTTAATTGATTCTGGAAGGGGGTTTCTAGAAAGAAAGTCTACGTGGTTCATAAATCTGCCTTCTCTATAAATAATATCAAAATCATAGGCTTGTAGAAAGGCCCACCATCTATGTACTCGCGGAGTTAAATCAGCTTTATTGCGCGAGGCTTTAAGGGAATTGCAGTCAGTTACAACAGTAAATTTATGTCCTTGTAGATAATGGTGAAAATGCTTAACTGCGTTAACAACGGCCAAAGTTTCCAATTAAATAAATAAATATATAAATAAATATCCTTGGACATTTCACACAACGCCATCTAGTCCCAAGCTAAGCAACCTAATGCTTGTGTTATGTTAACGAGATGGCTGATAAACTACTTATATACATTTTTTTTTTTTTTTGTAAATACATACATATTATAAATAGAAAAACACCCAGACTCGGAACAAATACTTGTAGGTCGTACAAATATTTGTTAATAATTCATAGGAATGATATTTACTTTCAGTTGCAGTTGTTCTTTTGCTATAGTATTCTACAACATGCATCTTCTTATCAACCTTTTGAAAAAGAATGGCACCATAACCATCAGCACTCGCATCAGTATGCAATTCGATGGGATATTCAGGGTTATAAATCATTAAAACTGGCTCATTAGTGAGAATTGATATTATTTTTTGCCTAATATTCTCATGTTCATCAGTCCACTTAAAAGTCTGTTTACCAGTAGTTAAAAAGAATAAAGGTTTCATGATCTTTGAAATGTTCTCTACGAATTTTCTAAAATAGGATGCAAGATCAATGAACTGTCTCAATTGGTGAATTGTTTTGGGAGACTTTAAATTAATTAGTGCTTCTATTTTTCGTGGATTTGGGCGAAGTTCACCAGAAGTGATTTCGTACCCAAGATATTCTACTTTACGTTTTAGGAAAGAGCACTTGCTAAGATTTAAAGAAAATCCAGCTTTGGTCAATGATGCTAGGACTTCTTCTAGTCGATGTAAACTTTCACAGGGATCTTTACTAGGCACCATAATGTCATCGATGTAAATAATCACGTAAGAATAGACTAACTTGCCTAATGCATTAGTTACAGCACGTTGAAAAACACTAGGAGCATTTCGTAAACCAAATGGCATAGCCAAATATTCAAATTGGCCATCGGGAGTTACAAAGGCAGTGGCCTCAATACTATCAGGGTGAATAGGTATCTGATGAAACCCTGAAGTACAGTCAAGGCAAGTATAAAAATTAGCACCACATAACCTTGCGATTTAGTCAGCTATAAGAGGTAGTGGAAACCTATCTGCTACAGTATTACTATTGAGCTCACGGTAGTCGACGCACATTCGATCCGAACCGTCGCGCTTCTTTATCAACAAAATAGGACTTGCAAACGGAGAGCAACTAGGTCTAACTATTTGAGCATCAATCAGATCATTTACTTTGGAACGAACTAACTGCCTTTCGTCAGGAGTAAGTCTATACGGTCGGCGATGAACTGTCTTATGTGGGTCAATCAGGCGTATTTTAAGTTCACCTGATGTGACTCGAGTACTGGGTAGTCCCTTTGCAAAAGCATGAGAATATTTTTGAAGGATTTCAATCAATTGTTGTTTAAATTCGGAATATCTGTATCAATATCGTGAAAATTCTCAGGAATAGAGCATTGATCTACTAGAGTATTGATTAACTTAACTTTTGAAAGAGTAAGACTTGTTTCGGTCATGTTAACCGCAAAACCTAATTTTATAATCTCACGGCCTATCATGATACTATGACTTATATAGGCATCCGGTATCACATGAAACAGTATCTCTAAATGGTAACCATCTATTTCTACTTCACTCAGAATTTGCTCGGAACATATTATGCTAGAATTTCCTATTCCCATTATATTGACCATACAAGAAATACGTTTGCCACACAACTTTTCAGCACATGTTTCAGTAATAAGAGAACATTCAGCACCAGAGTCATAACAAAATGCAAACGACTCACCAGATTGCTGTAGCACACCAGTAGTAGGTCGTACATCACAAGCTTCAACTCGCTTCACGGCTAATTGGCTGCTCGTAGGCAGACTCCCGGTGTCTTCACTCGAACCTCCCGGCTGCCTTCCAGTCGCTTTTGGGCAACGAGGAGCAACATGTCCCGCCTCCCCACAGCGGTAACAGACTATCTTCTTAGACGTCGCCTTATGAGAAGAGCTGGTTGGTCCAGAAGGCTTGTTTGATTTCTCGGCCTTCTTACGACAGTTTGTAGATTTATGTCCCACTATACCACAAAAGTGACACACTATTGCACCTGGTTTGACCTTCTTAGATTGAGAAGAATCTTGCTGGTCAGAGGAAGACTGAGACTTTCTCTTAAGGTGGGACAAGACACTCAATTCTTTTTGAAGTTTATGCCTTGTAGGTACTTCGGTAGTAAATGCTAGTCGATAAGCACGAGAATCAAATTTGGAGACATGGGCCAGTACAGTAGAAACAGCAATGTGTTCGACATTCAGGCTATTCCATTTAGATGTCAGTGAAGTGACCTGCCGACTGGCATATGCGGCTAAAGATTCTCCTTCCTTTGGTTGACTACTATGAAGATTGACGAGGGTAGCAGCTACAGTTTCCGAAATGGCATAGCGAGAGAGGAAGAGACTTTTAAAGTCTGTCCAGGTCATTCCTGCGTATGAAACTTGGGAGAGCCATACATTAGCACTGCCCTTTAAGGCTTTAGTGAGGGCGATAATAAGAGTACCACCTTGAAGAGGTTTTTCCGACAGGCATATATCTGCCGTTGTACTCCAAGCTTGAGCATCGGAATCGGGTAGGTCTGGGTCAAAATCGGGCAGAGCAATGACAGCAGACGAAGAGGACTGCGTCTTAATTGCTTCAATTAATTGAGTCATATTTTGATTCTGAAGCTCTAGCATAGCTCGCCATGGATCACCAACACCTTCCGATTCCCGGGCTAAACCTAATCCCACTTCTGATGTAGGATCAGGATTGCCGAGCGGTATATCGTCAGGGTTTGGAGTTCCCATTTTGGGAAAAACAACACTATCAGAATCACAGAATTTATTCAGTGGGCACACAACACAATAATTAAATGACACTTTAACACACAATAGAACACATAGAACACAATAGAAAATAAAATGAATAAGGCGAACAGACTTTTTAAGGTCAAAGTTCGTACAGTGGTCTAGCCACCCAAACGCACAGTGCAGGTAAGTAAACCGACAGTTTTGTCGGGAGCAGGGAGCTCTTTACTGAGTCGAATCCGAGGACCGACTGACTAGCTCGACGAAAGACGACGCTGCGCCCCCGCAGGGGGGCGCGGCTGGCGGGGTATGGACAGTGTCCTTGGGCCCGCGGTATCGGTATGGTGCCTGTGACAACAGGCACCTCATAGGGTTGCCGGTATAGGCTCGGCTGTAGCGAGAGCGCGCACGCCCTCGACTATGTGTGGATGCGTTATGTGTCAGTAGGAGCGCTACGGCGCCATCTGGCGCCGCTTTCTTCTTGCCACCTTGGCGGTCCGAAACCGCCGGGTGAGACCTCCGGTTTCCCGGAGGAGGCCCAGCGGGTAGCAACCAGCGGCACTGGTGGCTCTGGCGCTCCCTACCGAGGCAGTTGACCCCCGTCCGTAGGCGCTCTCAGATCTAGCCGATTGCGGTCCGGACGTGGGGACGTATGTGTGTGTGTGAGCGGCAATGTACCTGAGTAACACCGCTCATGTTGGCGAAGAGAACGGCATGCCCGCGCTGCCACGTTCCTTCGCGTGAGTTGGGTTGCATGTGTAGTTGCGAGTGTCTGGTGTCGCAGCGCGTCATGCCTATATTAACCTAGCACACGACGCGTTACGAGTGTATGTTGTGTATGTGGAGTCGTAATGTTTGGGTAGGCAGCGTGACTGACTAGCTTACCGAGCGCTCGCCCTTTTATAGGACGACGCCGCTCGCTTTCTAATAAGTTCCCGCCACAACAACTCTGTCCGTTGACGCACGGAAGTACGTCACGTGTTTACAAGTTACACAAAATGTGCTAAATCTAATAAGATTATTCGTTATTGAATAATCAAATAATACAAGAATAATTGTTGATAATAAAAAACGCTGAATTAACAAAGTAAATCATTTTAAAATAAAAGCAAGGTCAACATTTGTTTTGAACAAAACTATTAATCACACTTATCGAAATAAGTTGCCAAAAAACAAATAGTGTGTACACTAGGTACTTAATAAATTATGTTATGATTTATTAGACAATAATTGATAGTAAAAAAGACACTTAAACTAATAATTGCAAAATCAACTGGCAAGAAAAAATTGAATTACCCACATTGTAATTGACAACCAACTCCGACATATATATATTTTTTTTTAATGGGACAAGCTCGCCACACTATTCCCAAACCACTGTAACTCCTGTAAGCCAGAATCAACAGTGGCGACCACAAGAAAAGCGCCGAGACAATGAAGCTCGACGAAGTCCCAGAGAAATGATTTGACTGTCTTGGATCCCTCAACGAAATTAATCAGAAATGAAAAGCGGAGGAGTAGGAAGTGAGATATTTGTTTAGCAGTACATTAAATGGCCTCAGCCCAATTACTCCCAGTTACATAAAACTAACGAGTTGGAAGACGTTGCATTGCGCGGCCTCCCATTAAGTGGACCGATGACGTTCATGAATGTTGCTTGGATCCGCTAGATTCGAGACGTACGGGACCGGTCAATGTGGCAACACTTAGGGACGCCTTTATCTGCTTTTTTGGCTGAAATGATGATGATGACATAAAATAACGATAGCAGGGTCAGGAACTAAATGTAGATTTGTTACAGGGTGGTATGGGAGCGCGGGTTCACAGTGGCGCACTGGGCGCGCACGGCGCTGGCCGTGGCGTGCATGTGCGGCGCGGGCGCGGCCGCCTGGATGTGCGTGCAGCTGGCCGCCTCGCCCGTCGCGAGGGTGCTGGCTGCCGGCGCTGCGCTCTTGGTGTGCTATGTCGCTATCAGGTGAGGGATCAGTTTCCGTCTAATTGTTCATCTTAGCTTGAAGTATTGTTACTTTCTTTATATGATTACTTCTTCTTTCGTTTTAACATAACAAAAAAACAACAAAATCTTCCTACATTTTGTTTTTATTTAATAGTTTTTTTTTATTTCTATTATACTAATACTAACATTTACACTTCTACAGGTTCCTCGGCATGAACACAGTCAGCGCGTACCAGAGAGCAAAGGTGTCATCTCTACGCATTCTGACCGAGCCATTGACAGAAATAACCGGTCACACCGACCAGGGACAACTGTCAACCATCAGCAATACAGTTACCGTAGAGATAGCCTCCAAATGTGTCCTCGAACGAGCGCTCAAGGGCGAAGTGAACAAATAACTTTTAAAAACAACGATAAAATAACTGTTAAAAATAACGGTAAAAAACGGTTACTATTGCAATAACGATAAAAAAAACGGTTTCAATAACGGTGATACGTCAGTACAAACGCAGTGAACAGTGATGTGATACAGTGAATGTTACGAACTTGTAATTTATTTTTTCTGGAACTTAACGTGAACTTTTTGAATATCAGTTACTGAAAATTCGTATATGACTTAAACACAGTACCGATAGCTGTATGGAAATTTGATTGGGTTAAACATAGTGATTTCCTCAAAACTAGTGGTGTACTGTCAAAAATTTGTCGATTCAGACTATTCGACTAACGAATAATCGACTAAATACTTGTCTGTATAAAGTTATATTTTTTAGTCTTCTTCAAAATCTTGGAGTAAGATAATTAATTATTCCACACATTGAGTATTGCTTTACAATTTATTTTGTATCTAAAATTCGATGTTAAACTATTTGTTTTTTTCTCTTTATGCCAAATTCCTTATTTAAATGTAAAAATTAGGACAGTAGTTTGGAAATAAATGTATGTACAGTTAGTTCAGGCGTAATTTTATCACAAGAAAGATTATATTTATTAATTTTTTATTAAGATTTTCATGCACGGCACTTTCTTCTCGAAGCAGTTAAAATAATGTTACCAAAACTAATTATTGTATGTAATTACTCTTTTCTTATTATTTTTTTAGTTTTTTTTTTGTTCAAATCATAGTTGTTTTATAGATCTTAGTGTGTCGTGCCCATAAAATATTAATAAAACTTCTACAGTGCTGCAAGGATCTTTATCGGTTGCAAGACGTTTAGAGGCGCTGTTGTTGAACATTATATAAATATTGTATTGAAAAAGAAAATGTCGGCGTAGTTCCAATTTTCGCCACGCACCGTGAGATCCTTGTGCAGCTACGTATACTTTCCATATCCATTCCCTTTTTATTTTTCAATACTATCATAATACGTATTTGCAGTTAGTTTTGTGAATAGTTAATTGTTGTGACGTAAGTTTCAACTACAGGTTATTTACTTTTTAGTGATTGTATGAATACGGGGTTGCAGGTACTGTTATACGTGTTGCTAAGGGAAAATCCTCAATAGCAGCTGCGGATTATGTGTTTCAGTTGATGGTAATCGTCTCGCCCTATACTGACTTCAAAAAATGGCGATATAGAGGTGTAATCGGATCGATGTCTAGGGGAAAACAAGGATGTCATTGTGTTACATTACACCCCCAAATAATCGCAAGGTTCTAAGTCATTAATTTCTATCGATGTTACTTGATTTCATATAACATCCTTAAAATAGAATTTTCAACTTGAGCAAGCCATACCTTCTACTATCAGTACGCGCAGCAGTTTCATAGCTATAACGAGTGTTGAGATCGGCCGGCTGCACATTATGGTCTGCCGAACTTATTCAGCGCAGCATATTTCCTGCCCTGTTATACTTGAAAACTTACGACCCGACAGTGAACAGAGCATTACAGAAAACAATGCGTCTACATCCCAATATTACGAGCAACTATTCACGAAATTAATTGTCTTATTAAAATAAATAATGTAACTATTAAAATTGAAAGTAGGAAGTAAATAGAAGAGGCTATTGCGAGGGCGGGGCGCTCGTTCCTACCCGCTGAGAGTTGTGATATTAAACAGCGGTGATCGCCTGATTTATACGGAGACCCTTAGAAATACATAAAAAATATAAAATAAATATAAATAACTTTACCCCTTTTTGTTTTATTTTGTTGGCTTTTTCCTTTTTTTTATTGGAAATCTTTCTTTCTTTAAGTTGCTTTTATGCTCCGTGTTCATGGTAGGTAATGAAGAACTTTAGCTTTTGTCCAAACAACATGTTTGTGTTTACACATGTTTCCACAACATGAAAACATGTTGCTGCCTCAGACCAAATAAAAAGTAAAGACGGAACTCTGCGAACAGCAAAGTGAGGCCGGTCAAACTACGCCTCGCCGTGTACATACACAATACACACACACGTACAACATAAACTACGCACTTTTTATTTGGTCTGAGGTTGCTGCAACAAACTTGTGCAACTTTCGTTCACCATAAAAACGGAGCTTTTGTTTTGATTTTATATTTTGTGCCCAGTGTGAAAAATGTAGGTAATCAATATTTTAGTCCCTTATGTAAGTAAGACAAGTTTTGTATACAAATTTTTGCGTTAGAGCGCTTTAATGAATTTTTGGTTCTGTTTGATGTTACAATAAGAAGTTTTTCTCACAAAATGGCAGCCCCGTTTCAAAATAGATCATAATTATAGATGTACGTGTGTGGTGATTGTGCCAAAGTAGGAAAAATGTTTGGGTAGACGTTAAATTACTTAATTCTACAGTTTAGACAGAGTAGCCAGTTTGAATGTTATGGCAAAGAGCTTGAATAGTTCTGCAAATATTTACCAGAGAGCATAGACAGAGTGACAATCACAGATTATAAATATACATAGCTAACGCAAGATCACCTACTTCGCGTAGCTTAAGGTGGAAGCTCACATCTGGCCCGCGAAATTCTAATTTTCTTACGTTTTTGGCAATTTGCAGGCCAGTGCTTGGTTGTATGTTTATGAAAATTTGATTTGCGACTGTAAGACGTATGAAGTTACCGAATTATAACCATCAAAATTACTATCTACTAAAGAACGACGACTAAATTACTAAAGAATGACTTTTACATGCAAAAATCAATCTTGACATGAAAATGAACTTGGAGGGTTGTATTGATAATTTTGATGGTTATAATTCGGTAACTTCATACGTCTTACAGTCGCAAATCAAATTTTCATAAACATACAACCAAGCACTGGCCTGCAAATTGCCAAAAACGTAAGAAAATTAGAATTTCGCGGGCCAGATGTGAGCTTCCACCTTAAGAAGTATTTTATACCTCACGAGGTTAGTTTCGAAGTGAACTTTTATTGAAATATTTTAAATAAAAGTTCACTCGACATTCACACGTTACAACTCGAGACCTAATTTCTAAACAATAGTGCTTTTGACCTCTTAGTAGGTAGTCAAAAAATGGCACTTAGTTTTTATACGCGTGGTACTCGGGTTATCTTTAACTGTGGTGACTATCTAGCAGCGGTGATATGACTGAACCGCGAAAAGGTAACCCGTGAATCCTATTTTATTTAACATACGACTTGACAGGCAACTGGGCTTATCCCAGTTGTATACGTCCCTGTGTGCCTATTGGCCTTGTTCTTTTCTGTCTCCTGCTGATATGGAAGGAAGTTTCTGTTTTTCCTACTCCTCCGATATTCTTTTCTGATTAATTTCGTTGCGGGATCCAAGACAGTCAAATCATTTCTCTGGGACTTCGTCGAGCTTCATTGTCTCGGCGCTTTTCTTGTGGTCGCCACTGTTGATTCTGGCTTACAGAAGTTACAGTGGTTTGGGAATAGTGAGGCGGGCTTGTCCCATTTAAAAAAATACGACTTGACACTGACCGGCAAATTACAAAAAAACGTGGGAAAATTCGAATTACGCTGGCTACCTTGTCGCATCAACCACTTAAATGAAGAGCAGCGCCAGCTATCATCGACATTGTGCTCGTTGTAATAATATCTAAAATCAATTATTAATTCCTGAAGAGCATCGAAGCGACTACATGCGAAAGGTAGCACGCGGGAACGCGACTGCGCACTACGCGCATCCGCTTTCGGTTTCCGGGCTCACCAAAGTGAAGCACGGGCGCGGGAGTAGCCATTTTTTGTCAACGCTCGCTCGTACCGTACAGTACTTAATTCTTCTTTTGCAAGTACTGTAATCAACACCACAGTCCATTCGCCTAATGTGTCTGCGCTGCGCTCCGCCATAATTATGTACGCCGGCCCTAAGACCACTTTAAGTTTGCAGTTCAAGATTTCGCTGCTTGTCAAGAAAATATGCATTGATATGTCAAACTTGGTGAATTAATTTTAGTTCTGTGGTTTCCCGCTTTCACTAAGTTTGTTGAAGTATTGAATTGACATAAACTATTCCTACGAGAAATAATAATCGCTTTCTATGTATGGCTTCTAGTCTATGCCCTCTGAGGTTAAAACTATTGAAATTTTGAGTAGGTATAAACATTTAAAGAGTGAGTTTCAGCTTATACGGCTTTGCTTCATTTTTTACAAAAATCGATGATTAGATTTTTGGTGTATTAAGACTTATATACAGGATAGAAGGGACACCGACGTACAGTCGAACAAGCTAGCAAGCTCAAATTGCAATCAATATTTTCAATTTTCAGTGTTCTAGAAAAAGTATGAAGTATTCTACTTGTATACTTATTAGCTTGTTCGACTGATTTGTTTAAAATTATCTATATGAAAATAAAACCGTTTTAACGTTGATGCCTCTTGAACTCTGTATGCACACATACCTACTAATATCGAAAATTGACAAGTTCCCGCATTTGCAGAATGCAACCCATAAAAGCCTTGGTCATATTTTACTGGCCTGGCACATTAGTCAGGTAAAAACGATGTAAGATGCATTTAGGTAGTTTTTTAAGGTCGTGTTTGTGACGTTTTTTCATTGTTGTCCTGAATCCTAACCAAAGCGATCGTATTTCAGTTTTCCAAACAAATGTGTGACAGGACGCAAAGTTCGCTTTTCGCGCGATCCCTCACTTCGGTTAGGACACGGGGTAGTATGGTTTCATCTTTCTGAAGCTTCTATCGCAACGCTAAATATAAAATTAGGAGGAGATTGTTTTTGTAATATAATTCGCCAATAAAGTTCAAAATATAATGTTAAAAAAATGTTAGAATCGTTTCTCAAGTAAATGTTTCAAAGAGCAGATTTCAGAGTTTTAAATATTACCAAACTGTTAAAATTGTAGTTCTAATATTGTAGGTAAAATTGTGTTGTCAAAATAGGTATCTAAAATGACAACTAAAGCGTTCTAGTTCTGGCTGAATTAAACATTTTTATTTGTTTCTCATAAGGCAGTTTTTTGTATTGTGTTACCTAATTTAAAGTGACTTTAAACATTCGACTGACTGCCTCGCTAGTCTAGTGGTCGTTGTTGCGACTGGTGAGAATGACTTCCAAGGGTTTGTGCAGGGAGGCGCGGGGCGTAAATGAGCCTAAGGTTTAATTCCGGGCAAATTGAATTTCTCAGTATCGTCCACGGAGTCTGGAATTTTGCCCAGTTGATGGAAATTGACTTGACCCCTATCAAATGGGACTTGAAAGATAACTCGCCAAATATAGGTGCGGGCTATAAGGTTAAGTTCTGCCTAATCCTTCGGGGATCACAGGTGTGATGTTGTGTTAAAACGTTCGGTATAGTTCAACATATTTTACAGTAATGACGGCTTTAAGCTAAAACCCGCTTGCACTACTTATTTAAAGTTTATTTGTCGAATTCAATTGATTTACAGAAATATAATGATATTCTCGTTTAGCGTTGCCTGTTGTATGGGTGGGCTAAGGACGTCCGCTAAAACGCGCGGTTGCACGCTGTAAAAATATCCTTCATCTGCGTCTTTGACACCGTTCATATTAATTCCCTATATTGGCACGAGAGCGTGCACCCGCACGTGTTTCAGCTGACGCCCTTACGGTACTTGAACGACCGCGACGGTAATACTAAGTTATCATAATTGTCTTTAAAACAGTTTCAGAAATATTCAGTAATTAACTAATTCTTATAAGCAGTTTTCTTTAACGAATTTTTGATTATACTTTAGTAGAATCAACCAACACAGACCCAAGAGCATGCCACATCCTATCGGTCCCATCCATCCGATCGTCGTTGTTGGTTAAGATAACCAACAACGACGATCGCCTGAAAGATCGCTTTGATTAGAACACTGGGTCGGATCTTCAACATTTGTCAGACATCGCTTAAATTTCCGTCAATTAGTAAGTAAATAAATAATATATTTCGCGCCATTAAAATTATATTTTTTACTAATAAAATATCTATTTTGCTATTCTATTCTAATATTAGTGGTAGATTGCTAGTTGTGTATGATCTAAGTCTTGTTCAGTAGATTTAATAATTAAGTAAAATACACAACCCTCCTATTGGAGCAGTCGGATAAAATTAAAGTAATGTATGATTAAAGAATGACAATAGACACACTTGTAAAGAGTGTAAAAATACCCTTAATGAAGCCGAACAGCCTTTGTACTCCTCGCCTTTGTTTTTAGGGTTCCGTACCTCAAAAGGTAAAAACGGAACCCTTATAGGATCACTTTGTTGTCCGTCTGTCTGTCTGTCTGTCTGTCTGTCTGTCAAGACCTTTTTTCTCAGGAACGCGTGGAGGTATCAAGCTGAAATTCATATCAAATACTCAAGTCTATGGTCTCTTGGAGCTGTGAAAAAATCAAACTTCTAAGTCAACGCGATCAAAAGATACTCCCGTTTATGCCGCAAATTTTCGACACTCGCAAGGGAATCAAAACCTACAGGGTACTTCCCGTGAACTCAGAATCTTGAAATTTGGTACGAAGCAACGTCTTATAACACAGATAAAGGAAAAATTGCGAAAAGCATAAATTTTTAGTTACATCATATAATAAAAATATTTTTAATAATTTTAAATAGGCAGTTGAAATTTTCACTGAATGTGTCTCTCTGTTGCTTGACTCCCCTACTACGATGGTACGGAACCCTTCATGTGCGAGTAGGACTCGCACTTGGCCGGTTTTTTTTATTCTGGGCCATATTTGGGAACCTTTTAGTTTCGGATATTGGTGGTCATATTTTTCACATTTTTTAATGTAGTTGACGGCTTCTTGTAAACGTTACTTGCAAACGGAGGATCCGTTTACACCTTGTAAAATTATTGTTAGGTACAGGTAAGAGTTAGTTTGTAAACAAAAAAGAACCACGAATAGAACATTGAATTATTTTTATTGTATTTGATTTATTTGAACAATAGGAATTAATCAATACTGTTATTTACCGATACTGTAAATTACAATGCCATATCATTATCGATATGTCACTTGGTGCAGTTAAACCAAAACTTAGGTTTTCAAATTGTATGTGCTATGTCAACGTAGAAAATTCGAAATTACTTTCACACTTTATATTATGTGTGTGTTTTTAAACTTGTAGATTGCGTCTTAATCAAAGCGATCGGCCACACGAATGCGCGACGATGTCATTCATTGCTTAAACTTAACGGAAGGCGCCCTCTGTCTGCGCGAACATATGTTTGGGTTTGGAGAATTAAATTAACGTGATGGATCCCTGAGCTCAATGATCGCTTTGGTTAGAACGTGGGATTATGGTTTACCTTGATATTAAAATTTCATTCCCTCGTGTCTTAAAATCTGCTAACTCTCAAAATAACGTTTATATAATTGTTATAAGATTAATTATATTGATCTCTGCGATGCGATTCTTCTAAAAGTTAGTGATTCGATTTAAAGTTAATTTCGGCGAATTTTGTAAATAATTTAAATTAAGGTTCCATTTATTTCCTGTATCTGGATGGTCGTGAAATAAATAAATCTAAATAAAATAAGATTTGTAAGTAGTATGAGTTTGTTTTATTTATTTACCTAGTATCGAGAGCCATTAAAGTCTAACCGATAAACCGAATGCATCTGAATACCAGTATTTTAAATGGAGCGACTGCCGATCTAACCTCCTCAATCCAGTTAGTACTGTGTAATGTACTGTAGTACGTATCTGTTTAAACAAACGAACAGGGTGTAAATCAACCCTTCACACATACGTCAACCAAGCTTTCTGTAAATCAAACTCTAAGTGTCTACGCAAAATTTTTTGCTGGGAAACGGCCTTTTTTTTTGGGGTAAAAATCACATTTTACGGTAAAACTCAATGTAGCACTCTTAAAACATTCTGCTAGTGGATGCTTTGAATAGTAAACTGGTCATGGAGGTAATTTAAGTAAAGTGCCTGAAAAACTAGTATTTACAAAAAACAGCTGTGCAAAATTTGGAACTTTGAACCCCAATATCTCTGTAACTAGGGGGTTCCCAGGTATGGTCTAGAACCAAAAAAATATCGCAGTGATGGGGAGAACAAGTGCCCTTCGTTTGCGTTAAGGGTACTTTTACACCCTTTATACTTAAATAATACGATACCCCCTAGCAAAAATGGTTGTTAGATTTTCAGGCCACTGACTGATGCCTATAATGGCTGTCTAATGACTAAATTTTCAAACGCTACTTAATTTTAAGTTGCCTTTCATTCTCGTTCTGTCTCTGTTACTTCAAACGACCGAGACAGCACTAGATTTGAGGGTTACCTAAAATTTAGTAGTGTTTGAGAATTTGTCCCTAAGATCTGCAAATGTGAGCCGGGGTTCGGGGCGGGGAAACTCGGTATGTTTGGTCACCCATCCACGGACCAACCCAGTCAAGTGCTGCTGAACCTGAAGATCGAACAGCGGGTTCGATCTTCAGGTTCAGCAGCACTTGACTGGGCTGGGCTGTTATTATTCCTTTCAAAGTTTCATCCCGAGTCACCCCCGAGTCCCTCTCCCTCCATTTTACTGAAACTTTCCATCCCGGAAAATGAAAAGATCGTGCTCGTACCCGTGGAAAGTGAGTTGTGTAATATACTTACAGTGTGTAAGGAATACCGACGGTAAACCAGTTAATAGGTGCGTATTAAAAACATCATTCGGATCAGCCCTTTTAATACTTAATACGGTTAAAAAAACAGCTCCTCCCTTAAAAAAACTGCAATACTTTTAAATATTGAAAACTAGCTGATGCCCGCAGCTTCGTTCAAGTGGATGTCGGTTATCGAGCCCATGTTTACAAAAACTTGACAAATTATAAGTATAATAACAATGATATATTAAAACTATAGATACGTTGTCCGCCCTCAAAAATGACAACATGAAATGAAGTCAATTGGCCACATCGCGCTTAGTTACTCACCAACCTCTCGCGCGACGCTACGTTTGTTCTTAATTTAAATCGTGTGTGTAAACCTGCGCGAAACATAAAGACAAAAGGCATCAACAGGCATCCCGCTGTACGGTGTCATATTTTCTTTCCCTTTCTTTACGCGTAAAAGATAGTTATATAATATGTTTGCCGTTTTGAAGCGCCGCCATGTTAGTTCATGACGTGTCTATATATAATACGTCATTGTATACTAAAACCTTTCTAGAGAACCACTCTATCCATTAATGAAAACTGCATCAAAGTCGGTGCCTAGTTTTTGAATTTATCACGAACGCGGCGGAGGTACTTATTTGTTTCATAGAGTAGTGATGTATGGAACTGCTGATTTTTTTTAATAATCTACTCGGCCGCCTATCAAACTGGAGATTTTGGAACTGTTTCAAGTAGGCTAAGGTTTTTTTTATATGTGTGGGGTTTTATAATCATAATTCTTTTGCCCATAACCCAATTCATTTGGGGTCGGCAACTCAGCGCAGCATGTTTTGTTCTTCCATCCTTCTCTATTAATTCTGAATGCCCCCATGTATACAAAACAAGCTATAAATGCCACATAGTTACGACACAACCACCAACCGCACCTAGGGTTACCAATTTATAAAGCCCTGATAAGAGATAAACATTTTTTTTTAACTTTACCACGCTATAGTGATTTTTCCTGTATCGTCACATGCGTTTACAAACATTTAAACTCACGTACACAAACCAAACACCCAGACCCGAAACAACTATCTGTCGGTCATATAACAAATATTTGTTCCGTGCGGGGATCGAAACCGCGACACGAAGCGCAGCAATCCAATCCCTCAGCCACTGCGCATAGTAAAATTATTAACTGACTAGCTGTTGCCAGCGGCTTCGCCCGCTACAACTCGAAAATTATCCCACGGAATGATAATATCGGGATAAAAACTATCCTATGTGTTAATCCAAGTTATAAACTATCTGTGTACCAAATTTTATCCAAATCCGCTCAGTAGTTTTTCCGTGAAAGAGTAACAAACACACACACACAGTCACAAACTTTCGCCCATATAAATTAGTGTGATACTTTTTTCAGCATTTATATAACGTTTGAACCATCATAATATTACGCTTGTATTTTTCGAAGGGCAAGGCATAAGTAAACATTCTTGATCTCTGTAGCACTCTCCACAAAACTAATAAAACATTAAATAACCAAAAAGCTACAAGCCGCACAAAGTTTGGAAGAGGACGCTAAAACCGCTGCGGATGTCCAAAAGAGATACCGCGTTCTCAGCACTAAGGGCTTAGAAGGAACATACTAGGTGGTTTTTAGTCAGTAGGAGTCTGACACTCCATGACTCATCGCGAAATCATTTCCCCTCCAAAAAAAGGCTTTTAAACCGGACCAATTTGAGCAGATGGTAACCCTATACTTAATTCCTCGTGAGAAAATGTTTTCAGTTAGCCTCACCATTTAAACGACGCAATTAAAGTTAAAATTAGAGACGAATTGCTTCCTTCTTACTTCTGAAAATCGTTACGCGATTGTGTTTTGGCGAAAATTTGAAATCGAAAAAGTCTGTGTTGTTTTTACGAGCTTTTATTTAACTTGCAATGATTCTATATACGAGTATAAATATGTTTGTTTATGTCAAATTTTGCAAAGTAACTGAATTTTACAGCTATCTTTAACCGACTTTCTGGATGATAATGTACTCGTATTGTAAGCTTAGTTAGTGATATCATTCTAAAAAGGGTTTAGTTGGTGATTTGGTCAAAATACGAAAAATATTAAAATAAAATATATTATTCTACATTTAAAAGCAAACATTTATTTTAATACTCAAAAAAGAAGAAAATAAATTAAATCAAACACATTAATTATGTATTCATTATACAGGGTGTAAATTACCCCTTCACACATACGTCAACCAAGCATTCTGTACATCAATCTAAGTACCCCTACGCAAAAATTTTTGCTGGGAAACAACTTTTTTTTTGGGGTCAAAAATCACATTTTACGGTAAAACTCAATGTAGCACTATTAAAACATTGTGCTAGTGGATGTTTTGAATAGTAAGCGGGTCATGGAGTTAATTTAAGTGAAGTTATAACCTGAAAAACTAGTTGCAAAAACAGCTGTGCAAAATTTGGAACTTTGACCCCCAATATCTCCGTTCTAGACCATACCTGGGAAACCCTAGGGTTTTCCCAGGTATGGTCTAACCAAAATATGATCGCAGCGGTGGGGAGAACAACTGCCCTTTGTTTGCGTTAAGGGTACTTTTATAATTTATCTTTATATACACTGTACTTGGTACACCCTTTATAATTTATCTTTATATCTTCTTTATATAAACATTTCTTCTGTACCTAAGTTAGACATTTTTAAACATTTTAACAGAGCCATTTAGACTATAAACAGACCCCACCAAATAGAAAAAAGATAAAAACTGCAATAGTTTTTCACCTGCGAACTAAAGGGTTAAAGACTTTTATTGAAATGCTTTATCTTTGTCATCAATATTTAAAAAAAATATATTATTGCATCAATAGTCACGGACTCTTTTGTGACCGGTTGGTAGCAATAAGCTTGTCCTCTATTACCATATCTGGCGAAATGTGGGTGTTCCATTAGGTACACCTCTGCTTAACCCCTCGGGGTTTACAGGCGTGATGTGTTATGTAGCAGCAATTAACAATTCGTTTATTTTTGCAACCACAATTGTTTTTTTCTAAAATCAGTCAGGTAAACTGCCGCACTCAGAGAGGTTTAAAGATTACTTAGGCCATCACTTAGTAAAGGTTTTGACAGTTTTGTCATACAAAAATGTGTCAAACCTTTACTAAGTGAAGGCTTAAGTAATCATTAACTATCTCTGAGTACAGCAGAAAGCGCTGGTTCGCTAATAAATTCAACAACACTAACTGCGGTTCCCAGAGATGTTTAATGATTACTTAAGCCGTCACTTAGTAAAGATATGAGATACTTTTGATGACAAAACTGTGAAAAACTTTAAAAGTGATGGCCTTAGTAATCATTAAAACTCTCTGAGTGCGGCTGTAAGGGCCGGTTTTTCAATCGCCTTTAGTTAACTTTTATCTTTTTTTTTTTTTTTTTTTTGGTGGTTTTAAAATCGTCGAATAACCCCTCCCGCTCTTGGGCAGAGCGAAAGGGAGTGTCAGACTTCTACTGACTAAAAACCACCCATGTTCCTTCTTCGCCCTCTATGTCGAGGCCGCGATAACCGGTGGACTACCCGCGGCCCAGTTAACTTTTATCTGACAATATGAATATGATTGTCATTTTGACAGTGTTTGTATAGGCAATCTGTCAAAACATCACATTTATTCATCAGGTTAAAGTTAACTGGCGATTGGAAAACCAGCGCTTAAGCAAGCAAAGTATGGCAGACGAAAGAGATTGGGTATCCTCTTTTTCACACTGAAGGAGAAATAGGATAGGTATACTCTTTCTACTTCAGTGTGTGCTTGAACTAAAATGGTGATGAGGAGTATACCCCCTTTTTTTTTTGGCGGGTGGAAAATCATCGAATAACCCCCCCCCCTGCTCTTGGGCAGAGCGAAAGGGAGTGTCAGACTTCTACGGCCTTATTACAAAAGTGGTTAAACCTGGCTTTAACTTAGACTTGGTTTATCTCGCACGCCGTCTCACTTCGATCATATTCAAAAGAAAGTGACGGCATGAGAGATAAACCAAGTCTAAGTTAAACCCAGGTTTAACCACTTTTGTAATAAGGCCGATTCTGACTAATAACCACCCATGTTCATTCTTAGCCCTCTATGTCGAGGCCGCGATAACTAGTGTACAACCCGCGGTAAGTATAACCCTTGATTTAGCACTGTCCACTGAGAGAGCTGCAATTTCAATCAGCTCTAAGCTTATTCACTTCATCTACCATAAACCCACAATATCGATCGCATTGCTTGGGTGTTAGTAGGTGCATAACGTAGGCATACGGCCTGGCACGCGAAGCTCCAGTGCATCGATTTTACCCATTTTTGGCGGCGAGCCAGCCCAATACTTACTGCTCCCTCAAGGTCATGAGAATAACTGTCTGTTTTGGTGCCTAGTGCCTAGTTTTAGGTTTTGGCTACGTTTGGGTGAAATCGTTTTTGTTGATAATGTAAATGTTAGTGTTCCACAAACGATGGTTCTCAATTTAATATCGTGCCCCGTGGTCCAGTTCTCTGCGACTTTCAGGGCTATTGAATGCATACGAATGCTCGGAATTGGAAGCCAGATTCTGAACCGACTAATAAACTTAAAAAATAAAGGTGTCCTCTGAACACACGGTTGGAACGGAGCTGCATGCTATTCCTCGCACAATTTACCACGAAATCATTATTTATCTACACTAAGTTTAATAATCGCACTAATATTATAAAGGCGAAAGTTTGTGTGTGTGTGTGTATGTTTGTTACTCTTCACGCAAAAACGACTGAACGGATTTGGATAACATTTGGTACTCAGATAGTTTATAACCTGGATTAACACATAGGGTAGTTTTTATCCCGATTTTATCTTCCCGTGGGATAATTTTCGAGTTGCAGCGGGTGAAGCGTAAAATCCGCTAGTATATTAATAAAAAAAAGTAGTTAAAAAACTAAAAAACCCGACTGAAAAAACTGAAAAGAAACAAACAAGCACATTTTAAATTAAACAAAACTTGGAAGCAGGTGGGGAAACGGGGGGGGGGGAATTTAATTTTAAATTTTATTTATAACTTTTTAGTTCTTTTGTGTTTGTTCTTTCGTTGGTCGCGTAAAATTCTTCGCAGATGATTTAACAATTGTGTTTGTTTATAGGATTTGTGACTTTCCATTTATTTTAAACATATAAGTGTCATATATTTTTGTAATCTCCTTTTAAAACCCTTCATTTTGATACCTTACTCGATGGTAATGAAAAAGCAATGTTTTTTGAAAACCGCGTTATGGCCCCCCAAATCAGCAAATTTATTTGTTTTTTTTTAATTTTAATGTAGCCAGTGACACTCGCGCCATCAAGACAAATCTAACGACGTATATTTTATTCAAATCCCTTCATCCGTTTAGGAGTTATGAGGAAACAAAGAAACGGACATCCATACAAACATACATACACGCCAAACACATAACCCTCCTTTTGGGCTTCGCCGCAGTCGGGTAAAAAGGTTCCATTCTTTTCTCGCCTATTTCATTGCAGGGACCTTGCAATGTGGCAAGCTTTGAGGCGCACGTGGAACACGAACGCATCGTCGACACGGCCTGTCGTCGACATATAATGTCGGACGGACGGTGAGCTAGCACCTTACTCACCGTCTACAGGCCTAATTGTGGCCGGAAGCCATATAGAGACGAGACCTGAAGTCCAAGCAGTGAGAACATGAAGTATAGGCTGATTAATTATTAATTAATTCCGAAGTACACTACTTCTTTATTTACTTGACATCGCATCGTAAAGTTGTAACCTCCGTAGGGTTAGGCAGAAGTGTTTTTGACAGTACACCCACCAGTCGGGGCTGCGGGTTGTTCGAAAGAGATACCGCGGCCTCGACACAAAGGGCTAAGAAGGAACATGGGTGGATTTTAGTCAGTAGAAGTCTGACACTCCCTACCGCTCTACCCAGAGCGGGAGGAGTCATTTGATAATTTCCCACTCCAAAAAAAAAAGAATAGTACACTCACATTTGAAAGAAAGAAAGAAAGAAAGAAAATTTATTTATTTGTCACAGAAACATACCGAGCATACAGAAAAAAAACATTACACAAACAACGCATAACAGATATAAAAAAAAAATACAACAAGCAGGGATTACAAAAAAGAAAATGTTGCACGTTGTGACTGCGACAAGTAGGTTACCAGTTACCACTCAGCATGGTGCTGTGTTATGGTCGCCCACAGCACAGATTTCGCCGACACACATTTCGCTAATTAAGTACCTTCATCAACATTACAATGGATATTAATGCCACATTTTGTTGTAACGTTTAAAGGTGCATCTTTTAAAGATAAACCAAGTAAAAGCCAAATCATTGATTAAATTAGTTAATTAATGATTTGGCTTTTACTATGATTACTTATGTACAATAATAGGGTGGGGACAAAAAAATCGAATTACTCAGTCATACAGATTACCAAAAAATATCGGACACGTATTTTTTCTTTTTTTGACAAACAATGAAGACGATACAGTGTTTTGAAAACTCGTGTAACGTCATACTCTAAGAGATTTGTATGACATTTTTTAGCGGTCAGTGACGTTACCAACTCTCACTCAAACCTTTGACGCGTTTTATCTTCGTAAATTTTCATTGATTTGATAAAACAAAAAATACGTATCCAACATTTTTCGATAATCTAACAGACGGACTTAGAATCTATTTTTTTTAAGACAGTAAACATTCCTATTTTGTGTATAAATGCAAGTTAGATGCGACTAGGCGTCTCGAACTCTCTAGAAGGTTGGCCTATCGCCAGACACCAACAATTCAGATGATTGAATTTTTCTATCAACATATGTAAAGTGAACTTTTTCACTTCTTGCGCCAGTGTATTTTTCATAAGAGGATCTCCATGATGACTAAGCATAAAAGAACTGCATTCTACAATCGAAAATGTTAATGAATATGTGTGCCTACCTACGTGGTAGAACCTGTTATAATTTGAAGGCGCTAATTTGTGTAATAAACTCGCCTTCAAAGTAAAGCTTAAGCCTGTAAAGAGGTCACTGTATTATTTATTACAAGCTGATGACCGCGGCTTCGTCCAGGTGAAAGTCTATATTCTATTTTTTATTTAGAGTCACTTATTATTTTGCCATCTGAACACACCAAGATTTTAACGTGTCCACCTACTCGTAGAAAAACTTGACTTAAATCACTTTTATTATGTTTTAGCTAACAAGCGGAAAGTCATATGTCTACGAGTATCTTGCTCCCTTTCGTGATGTCAAAAAGATAGACGTGACTTATCGAATCGTAATCGAAGCGTTTGTAAGGTTTACGGCCGAATACTCAAACGCTACTCAATTTTAAGTTGCCCTTAAATCTCGTTCTGTCTCTTTTACTTCAGCATAGAGCGACCGAGACAGCACTAGATTTGAGCGTAACTTATATTTCAGTCGCGTTTCAGTATTCGGCCGTTTGTCTCTCGCCCGTCGGGGCTGCGGGTTGCTGTAACAGATACCGCGGGCTCGACATAAAGGGCTAAGAAGAAACATGGGTGGTTTTCAGTCAGTAGAAATCTGACACTTCGTTTCGCTATGCCCGAGAGCGGAAGGCGTCATTTGATGATTTCCCATACCGCAAAAAAAATAAAAAAAGCTTTTGTGAGTAAAGTTTAGGTGTTTGTCGAGTCGGTGAAAAGCTCAAAAAATCAACTAGCCAGTTTAATTTACAAACGGTAAATAAACTTCGAACAGCACAGTTGACAGCTGGCTAACACTTGAAATTAACTCAGTTTCAAAAAGCTTCTAACTTTTCCTGACATTCTCGCTGGAAAATACAGTTTTCATTTGTAACTTCGACCGGTTGGAGTTTGTTCGTATTCTCAGGGTGGTTTCAATAATGCAGGGGTTTTTGCACTCGTATGTTGGTAACGGTCGCAAAGTACGAAGAAACCTGAAAAATAATGCACTTCAATAACCTTCGTGGTTTTCGTTCATAGAAGTGTTAAGAGCAGCGATGGCCCAGTGGTGGCGGCCCCGACTTACGAACAGTAAGTCGTGGGTTCGAACCCAGGCAGGCGCATTACTTTGTGTAATTTTTTTCAACACCACTGCTTTCAAAACAGTGAAAGAAAACGTCGTGAGGAAACCGGCATGTCTTATTAACGTCTATTGAAATAGGCGAGAAAAGAATGGAACCTTTTTACCCGACTGCGGCGAAGCCCAAAAGGAGGGTTATGTGTTTGGCGTGTATGTATGTTTGTATGTATGTCCGTTTCTTTGTTCCCTCATAACTCCTAAACGGATGAAGGGATTTGAATAAAATATACGTCGTTAGATTTGTCTTGATGGCGCGAGTGTCACTGGCTACATTAAAATTAACAAAAACAAATAAATTTGCTGATTTGGGGGGCCATAACGCGGTTTTCAAAAAACATTGTTTTTTCATTACCATCGAGTAAGGTATCAAAATGATACGATTGGCTTTGATAACACCGGTTGTCAGACTCATAGCAAGTGACTTTATTTCTCATTGCAATAAGATTGCTATTGCGTTTCTACTGCTGTAAAAAACTGTCTGGATAATAATGCAGACGATTATGCGATCTATCTTACAGGTGTTAGATCGCATAATCTCTTTTTCGTAATTCCAAAGGTGGCGATGATTGCCGAGCCGCATATTTTTCCTGGGCTATCTGTACTGCTAAGTGTTTTGTGTGAATGATTTAGTAGCTCAATGTACATATTGCTCGTACGTTAGGTCATGACACGAAGCGACTTAGGTTCTACATTTATGTTGAAACACGTAGGTACCTACTTTTATTGTTCTTCTCAATAGGGTATAACACCAAAAAAATCTAATTAGTCCGTCAGATAGATTTTCTTAAAATAATGGACACGTATTTTTTCTTTTTTCACGTAAACAAAAGATGAAGACGATACAGTGCTTCGAAAAGTCGTGTCAAGTCGTGTGACGTCACAAGGTTAGTACTTTTATGCCCACAAAGTGACGTCAAAAGCCCCCACTAATGATCTTTGACACGTTTTATTTTCGTAATTTTTTATTAATTTGATAAAACAAAAAACACACATCCAATATTTTTCGATAATCTTACTTGAAAGAAACAGACTGATCTCAATCACTGTATATAATTTATTTTCTGGTTAACAATTATTATAATGTAACTCGAGACAACCTTCGACGTCTGTATTCGCCCAAGTAATGCCCGTTGCAAACAATATTTTTTTACAACTGTCATAACGGTGTTGCCACCTTAAAATGAACGAATGATTTACTAAATTATTAAGTATTCGATTATTGTCTATGATGTTATGGTATTAATGAATCGATAATTAGCTATACTAACATACTGACGGACTTATTTAATTTTTTTGGTGAAATACCCTATTATTTAAAGTAAGCTATTTGGTAGCTTATCATCACTCTTCTGCCCTTAGCCCAATTTATTTGAGATCAGTGCAGCATGATTGTGACCTTCTTCTACTTCTCTATTTCTCGTCACGTCAACAGACACCTCTTTTCTAGCCATATCATCCTTCACAGAGCATACATTGTTTCTTTGTAGCATAAGTAATTTCTATTCGGTAGCTTATGTCAATACAAGTTGTTTGCTTTTTCCATCGTCGTTACCGAATCACATATCTATATACTAATTATAAATCTACAAAAAAATTAAAAACTTGGCCACCTAAGATTTAAGCCAATGGACGCCCTAGGTTCATTTGTAGAGTTTAAGCTATATTATATAACTACTAAATAACTGGATAGTACTATGTTGGACTCATCATGATCAGCATATAATGTTCCCACTGCAGCGACTCAGATCTCCTTTCTAGGAGAGAGATGGGCTATATTGAACTATTTAAACATAAATATTTCCGGCTGTACAAAACTTTTCGTTTTGTACATACATACTCACAAAATTCCGTACGCAATAAACGCGCTCTGTGCTCGACAATTATACTTAGTTTTTAAATAACAGTTAGGTACATTAATTTAAAATGCTGATAGTACTAGAATTAGAGCAACGATGGTCGCCTTAATAGATTTAGGCCGTCTCAGTCACATAGAGCACCTCGTATAGCCGCGTGTTTCGCGATGAAGTCAAAGGCCACGTCCTCGCAGGCCCATCGCATCGTTGAGACGAACCGACCGCCCACGCTTTGTGCTCCGCATGAACATGAATGAGTTTGTTATGGTGGTCATTTATCATGGATACATTTACCCGTTCACGTCGCAATCTTGTTCATGACAGAGCAATGTCATGAGCATGACAGAGCACAAAAATAAAATTCAAATAAAAATATAAGTTAAAAACTAAAACCCGACTGCAAACCGCTGTCTTAAAAGTAGGAAATAATTCTTGTCTGATATTCATATGTTGAATTTGTATATTTCTATTTAAATATAAGTTCATTTATTATAGAGAACCGCCGCCGTAGTCGCATGCCACTGATACCTGATGCTCTTTCATGGCGTTTTCATTCATACAGAAGTCAGCTGCTGTTGTCGTTAGCAAGGTGGCATGCGACTACCACTGACCTATCAGATCCTTCTTCTTCTAGAATCGATGGCTCAGATTTGGTCCGACTAGTACCTACGTAGCAACCTGCGTAGAAAGCTTTGTTGTGTAGATATTTCATTCAAGTCTAAGAGCGTGCCGGCAAGAAAAGAGTTGTGGTATATCCTGTGGTGGGGCTCCAGTCAGATGCTGGAACGCTTGTTTGTCTTGTTTTTAAACAGATGTCAGATCAAGGGGCGAAGCAAGGAAAATCTGGTCAGGCGGAGTGTAAATGGTGCCTATGGAGCCACTTGGATAGCCATAACGATAAAGTGAAGATGTCGCTTTAGCGGTTAGTGAAAACAGGGATAAGGTTATGAAACTACCTGTCGGGGCCGCGGGTAGTCCACCGGTTATCGCGGCTTCGACATAGAGGGCGAAGAAGGAACATGGGTGGTTTTTAGTCAGTAGAAGTCTGACACTCCCTTTCGCTCTGCCCAAGAGCGGGAGGGGTTATTCGATGATTTTACACCCAACAAAAAAAAAAAAAAAGGTTATGAAACTAAATAAAGACGCCCACAGAAGTAAGACTGCCTTATAAATATGGAAGGTGTTCCTCAAGTGAAGGACAACCTTCCAATCAAAATGATCAGGCCAGAAGGCCCTCTAAAATCAAAAATACTTTATTTATTTTTTATGTGGCAAAGTGATTCTAGTGAACACCATATTGGCGTCGAGTAAAAAAGTGCAGTGAGTGAAATTCTAACTCAAATTACAGAGTGTAAACGCACCCTTCACGGAGCCGTTAACCAATTATTATGTACATCAGACTAAGTAACCCTAAGCAATAAAATTTGCTGGGAAATAACTTTTTTTTTGGGTGTAAAGTCACATTTTTCGATGAAACTCAATGTAGCTCTTTAATCATTGTGCTAGTGGATGCTTTCAAATAGGACAATATGATGGGTCGAGCAATGAAAATCCAACGTGTACAAATTATATCAGCGCTGTTGCAAGCACCATATCAATGTCAATATATATAAAAATCAATGCCACTTTTCGTTGTAATTTTATTACTCAAGAACGGGCTCACCTATCCAAAACAAATGTTTAGGCTTTGTTCGGACTATTTAGTAGATGGTTTATGTGAAGTTTGCACAAAATCGGGCGAGCGGTTCTTCATTTATCACATTTTTTTAACAAATGAATTCAAAAAATGACGGGTTATTTTGTTAATGGGGATTTTGTTATTAACAATTGGACCCGGTAGGTGGCGCTGCTGTCCGGGTAGGACGACGTCTGCCTAGGGCCACGGTGTGTTAATGATAATGTAAGTGACCGTCGTCGAGTGGTTTAGAGTTTAGACGTTTACCTTGTGACCTGGTGGTCGTGGGTTCGATTCCCACGGGAAGTATACTTTGTATAAGTACTTGTTTCCAGTTTGGCTAGGACATTGAAGGCTTAAAAGGCCTGATTGTCTGATAAAAAGGTGATTCCGTGCTTTGGAAGGTACGTAAAAGCCGGTGGTAACGGCCGACAAATGGCGGTCGTCAATGCATGTCAGAGGTCCTTGCGGTGGTTTAGAATCTCTGACATTAGGGTGGGTGTGTCTTACTGCCCATACGTTAAGAAGAAATAAAATCAAATAAAAATAAAATCAAATAAAATATTTATTTCAATAAAAATAGGCATTTCGATACATAGTATTTGGAGATCACCAGCACTTCCACTTAACATTTTCTATGCCATTGAAATGTAGACGAAAACATGCAAAATTTAAAATAAAAACTAAAATAAATAAATAAAAATGTTTTCATCCCCCCATCTCGGAAAGAGTATTTTTGCTCTTCGATATCTGAGTGCAAAAGCTGTTTTTATCCGCTAGAGGATAAAGTAAATTGAATTTAGAACATCGTGTGCACTAAGTTTGTGAATTCAAAACATCATTAAACAGATTTACTTTTACCTCCAAGGTGCCGAATTTATCACACAACTTTTTTTAAAGGACAATGGGCAAAAATGTATGGAACGTGGTACCCGCTCCAATAGTCCTCATTAATATATCATTGAATAGACATTTTGATGCAGAAAAACGTCTACCATGGCGCCTGTCCCTATTCACGTTTGGAAAGCAGTAATCTCACTATCTATACTTATTATTATAAAGCTTTAATCTCAGGAACTGCTAGTCCGATTTAAAAAATTCTTTCAGTGTTAGATAGCCCATTTATTGAGGAAGGCTATAAGCTATATATCATCGCTACGCTACGACTAAAAGGAGCCGAGCAGCAGGGGTGAAACCACGGGGAACAGCTTGTGTTTTATAAATGATGAAGAATTTATTACAAACTACTTATATAAGTAAAATAAAGCTAGAATAACATGATATAACATATTTAGGATTCTATTATTAAAAGAAGTAAGAAAACAAGCATTCTTTAAATACAAAACATATATTTTATCAATAAGTGAGTAGATTTAAAACATTACATATCGGTATGGTTCGCATGTCTTCTCACTGCATTATCAGCGGACTGCCAACATCGGTGACACACACGTCGTGTGCCATCGAATACCACCTGAAAGTAGTAAAAATATGATTTAATATATATTTTTTTGGAACTAAGCTAAAAAACTGAGAAAACAACGTCACGTAAATACAAAATATTAAAGTGTCGATCGTAACCTAACAACACTTTTGTTATAGTAAGCGCAGATTCAACAAAGTCGTCGGGCCATAAATCATTTCTCTATGTCCATCTTGCTTGCACTTATAAAGCTTATGGAACGCTAATGCAAAATAATAGGGCATTGGAATAATAAAAGTGACTTTCGAAGGTCCGATGACTCCACACGTGCGCACAGTGTCCAGGTAGCTAATATCGAGTTAGAAAGGATAAGCCCTTTTCTTTGTACTGCTAACCATTATCTATTGTTATTGGTAATGACCGTCTTAAGTGGCAGCACCTGTGCTATACTTAGATTAAGAGTATAAACGGCACGGACGAAGGGATGATAAAAAAAAACCACACCTTGATTATAATAATGGAAGTGCTTACCTCCAGAACAGCATGTTCATGAATAAACGCAGCGAACTCAGGGCGCGTTCTTGACAGATTAGTTGTCAAAACATGTTGTTGGTATCTTCTGGTATATAAAGCTCGCCGACACATTACACAGTTGAGACGTTCCATTGCGATATTCCAGTTCGAAAAGCAAATCAGTATAGTCCACAACACTAGCACAGGTCAGCGTTAATTAGAGCGGGTAACAAGTCCAGTAGGAGCGCAGGGGTCAGTAGTTAATAAAACCGAGTTATGAAAGCACAAAAGAAACTCAAACAGCAGCTAAACGTCGTCACGAGCGCAAAACGAACGAGCGACTGACGCAGGACGCGAACACGTCTGGTGTCAGTCGATCCCCTCCTCTCCCTCCCCCGCTGCTCTTGCGCACACCCCGCGCTCAGGAGCAACGGGACTAGAGTTAAAATGAGGAGTGCATGGCAAAGTCTTACGTAAAAACGTTATTAATAGAAAACATGAACGGAAATGCCGAAAATATTACCTTGGTACTCATTTTCTTACATAAATAAGTGGTAACTAATATACTCGTATATGTATGTTTATCGCCGGGGCCACGAGACTGTCTAAACAGGTTACTGTGGCCCTGGAAAGCAAAGGGAAACTGAAGGAACAGGGTTTTTATTAGTTAATAAGACTGTCGTTTATCTTCAAACGCAATCAGATTTGAGAGTGGCGGCTATAGTAAAAATTGTTCCTCTTGGTAAGACCTTTTAAACGACACTACAATCATATCTATTGGAGCCGGGTACCATTTTGCTCATTCTCCTTTGTTAGAAACTCAGACTTGAAACCTTCTTAGTGGACTTTTTTTTTAATTTGCTTTGCGCGCGCAATTTTCTCTTCGCGACATACCTATTATTAAATCCTTAGGTTAAAAATAAAAACAAGAAACTTGTAAACAAGTGATAAACCTAAAATGAGTGAATCGGGCGACTAGGAAATTTATTTGACGCCAACAGAATTGACTGAAACTGTTAAAAATGCACAAATGAGCTTTCTCTCTCAACAAACACGCCAGAAGTATTTGAAATTTTGAAACAGTACTGAAAAAGATGAGGGTGTGGGCTGTAATCCGAAAGTGAAATAAATATAAATTAATATATTTTATAATGTTTTAATAAATATAAAGAAAATCACACCTTTTGACAGCAACACAGCACCGTAATATAGACAGAAAGAGAATGTACAAAAAACAATTTAAATTTGAAATAATAAAGAAAAAGTATAAAACACCAAAGAGTACGTAACAAGTACGATATGTTTAACACGTGGCGACTAGATAAAGGAGCCAAAACTTTATCAGAAACTGTTTTGCTGGCATATTTTATAGAATTATCCGAGACGAAGAAATCAAGCACTCTATGGAGTACATATTATTATTCAATGCTAAAAGCAACAATAAAGATGAAAAAAGACAAACATATCGACACCTATCCTCAATTAGTGGCAGTTTTAAAAAGAGCGTCATTTGCTCATCAACCAAAAAAGTCGAAGGTTTTCACAGCATCTATCATAAATGGTAGCTAATACCTAAACTGAAATAAACGTATCTTGTGATTGTAAATGTTTATTTTTTTGCATTTAGTCATTTCCTCGCTGAGGTGGGATGAAAAGTTACGTGTTGCACTCGAGTGCAAAGATTTTTCACTTCGTGCTCTTTTGATTCCCTCGGTAACGCTCAGGATTCTAATTTTTGAATCACTCGCTACGCTCATGATTCAATTTTAGAATCCTTCGCTTGCTCGGTCATCAAAATTGAGCACGCGGTTAAAAAGCAACTTTGCACTCTTTTATAACAAATAACTATTATTTCATCACTTTAGTAAATAACTATGTTAGGTATGGAGTCACCTTATAAGCAAAGATTTGCTAAACTGGAGGAGCGGATCCGCTCCTCCAGTTTACAATCATTCTACAAATGTGTGAGAAATAAAAGCAACACAGAAATATTCATTTAAAACTAATACTAATTTAAAACTAATTAACATTTTATAACCGTATTTTTATATCAGTATGGGAGCGCACTGGGTGTAGGATATGTTTGTGAGTGTGTGTGTGGGGTTGTTTGTGTGTGAGTGTGTGTTTGTGTAGGTGTCGGGATGTAGTGGGTGTGTAGCGTGGGGGTGTGTGGTTATATGTGTACATATTAAATGTGTTTCTTAGTTATTTGATCTTGTGTAGGATATTTTCGATTTCTTCGTAACTTTTGCTCTTGAGCCACTCAGTAAGTGTTTTTTTGCAGTTGTGGTATGTCATAGAGTAGATGGCACATTGTTCGTTGAGAGCGTTATATATACGGGAAGATTGTTTAATATACTGCCTTGTAGCAAATGTAGTAGTCACTGGACAATCTTCAGCTACTTTATTCTTTCTCCTAGAATGTGTTTTGGAAGTAATGAAAGGAAGGGATTTGTGTTTTTTTAATGCTATCTGCAGGACATATAGTTTCCTAACAGACAAAAGGTTTGAGGTTAAGTATAAACTTTCAGTGGGATATCTAATCGGTTTGAAGTACATGACTTTTACTAAAGCTCTCTGTGCCCTCTCCAGCTCCAAAAACTTTGTCTTAGATGCTCCGCCCCAAATTGGCAAACAGTAAGTAAGTATAGATTGACCCAGGGAGACATAAATTTACTTGATAAGATCCTTAGTAGTCACATGTCGAAGGGTTTTGAACGTCCAAATCAATTTCCTTACTCTGTTCATTATTAGTTCTAGGTGTAAGTGCCACAATAGCCTTTGATCAAGCATAACACCAAGGTATTTGGTGCTAGATACTTTATCGATTTTTAAACAAGAGCAGGAAAGTAAAAAATAAAACTACAAGTGTACCATAATATTCACGACTCACGACTGAGTGTGTAAGTGTGAGAGTAAGTCTGTAAGTGTGTGAGTGAGTGTGTAAGTGTGTGAATGAGTATGGGTTTGAATGAGAAAAGACGGGTTGTGTGGTGTGAGAGATTTAATAAGTAATGATTAAGAAGACGTATAATACTTCTGCATATAACTTTGCAGTGGCCTGATCATCGTAGGAAAATATACGACAGAATAATATTTACATATTGATGAGTTGTTGCGGCTGTGAAGTTCATATTGGCTGATATCATTCGGAAACTAGTGGCCATCGACAGCTTTTCAATTTTCAGCCAATCAATAGTTGTTAAATTAGTTTTGTTTTATTTTGTCTACATATAAGAATATTGAATTTGTTACAAAACATTTTTTATACTTCCCTATTACCTTAGATATTTTCCCTAGATTTAGTAGATTAGTCTTACTAGAAAACACATTTTATAGACATTAGTAGCCCGTACCTATAGAGAAGAATGGGTAAGAATCTTCTCCACCATCTTAGAAATCAAATCTAAACATGCTTTACGATCAAAATATTATAAGTGTATAGATACTTGTCTAGACATTCTTGTCTACCTTACATACTTATAAAGCTTGCATTCAAAATGAGCTATTTACTTTCTACCTTTGTATTTATGTATATAGCATGCATCCATGACCACACCTAACTGACCTTCAGTTGTGCAGCAAATGCAATTTATGGATGCATATATACCAGCTTATCTCACATACAAAGCATTTGTAATGCTTATGTATATTTTAAAACCATACAGCGGCTGGAAAAAGATATGATTACATAATATAAACTCCGCACTATATACTGAATTACCTTGACATTGTATCGTGCACCTACAACGCAATAAAACGCTGAAATTCTATGACGCAAATTCATAGAAGCTATTATAGATAGAAAACCTTTCATTGCACCAAATCCTGAACACCACATTTAAAATTAAACTTAAAAGTAACAGTTTATAGTTCAAATTCCTTTGCCTAAACAGTTACCCTGCGACCGATGGATGGATGTGACCTCATCGTACGAAAATAACCGAAGCTTCACGAAATCGCGCGAACGGGCACAAGATGGCGGAGTGTTTCCCGCGCATGCTCACCCCTCGTCTGATGTGACGTCAGTTAGAAATAGGGATGGGGTCGTCGCAACATCCCTTGTGTATTATCGATATATTTGAGGGTCTTGTTTGTGGATTTTGAAATCATAATTATCCTTTTGGATTGTTATTAATATACACGTGTTACTTAAAATAATATAATGAATAAGTAAGTACTTGAATAAGTTAAAACAAAATATGCCCAAAGTATTTTTTAAATAAATGCCATCTATTATTATATCTTCTTATCTAGTATTAGGACTTAGAAAGATTATCGTTTGTTGAGAAAATGGCATCAGTTTTTCTAGTTTTTCTTTAAACATGTCTATCATGCAGTTTCATAGTAGTTATGACTCAGGCCACAATCAACCATCCTACAGACTATAATCAGAGTACACTTTGCAGGTAGATATCATCTTTATTGACCTATCTTATCATCAGTATAGCTAGGGGGAACTGCATGGAGATTTATTGTTTTGATAGTCTGTGATGCAGGTGATTACTGCTATTGTTCAAACCTTGGAATTGAGTATACTAGAGGGACTTTATCTTCAATTTAATTCCCGACTTAAGAGCCGTAAGTCGTCGGTTCGATTCCAGGCAGGCGCAATATTTTGTGTAATTTATTTCATTACCACTGCTCTGAAAACCGGTGAAGGAAAATATCGTGAAGATGTCCTCATCATCATCATTTCAGCCGAAAGAGTCCACTGCTGGACATAGGCCTCCCCCCAGTGTCGCCACATTGACCGGTCCCGAGCGTCTCGCATCCAGCGGATCCCCGCAACCTTCACCAGGTCATCGGTCCACCTAGTGGGAGGCCTTCCAACGCAACGTCTTCCAGTTCGCGGCCGCCACTCCAGAACTTTTCGACTCCATCGGCCATCCGTTCTGCGAGCAATGTGCCCTGCCCGCTGCCACTTAAGTTTGGCAATTCTTCGGGCTATGTCGGTAACCTTGGTTCTCATGCGGATGTCCTCATTTTTGATTCTATCACGCAAAGTAACTCCGAGCATAGCTCTCTCCATTGCCCTTTCGGTGACTTTGAGCTTTCTGATGAGGCCCATTGTGAGCGACCACGTTTCGGTCCCGTATGTAATCACTGGCAACACACACTGGTCATAGACTTTCGTCTTAGAACCAAAAAATCGAAGAACTGTGACATCTACCAACCCGCAGTGGGCCCACATGGTGGATAAAATTATAGCTCATTCCCTCTCATAGAGGGGAGGGTTGCGTCCCAGCATTATGGGCTGATGATGATGCAAGTTTCAGTAAGTATCGGCCAGTGAATTTGAAGATTTTGTGTAGTCCTTTAATTCACTGATGATAACGTACAGTGATCCAGTTTCAACCACTAGATGTACAGTCGAACAAGCTAATAAGTAAACAGCCAGCTAACTTGCATTTACTTTTAAGATTAAACAGATACATTTAGAGACTGATACCAAACGATATAGCGTTTGACATCAGTCGCTAAATACGAAACGCGTTATAGAAAAAAATTGCAATAAATATTTTCCGTGTCATAAAATTATAAAAAACTCTAACTGTGTACTTATTAGCTTGTTCGACTGTACAAGATACCCGTCGGGGCTGCGGGATGTTGTAAGAGATACCGCGGCGCTGACTTAAAGGACTTAGAAGGAACATGGGTGGTTTTTAGTCAGTGGAAGTCTGACACTCTCTTTCACTCTGCCCAAGAGCGGGAGGGGTTATTTGATTATTTCCTAACCTCCCAAAAAAAAGAGGTGTAGTAATAGTGTCACATTTCCTAGTAGGCAGCGAGATTATTTCTATCAATCGGGCACAAATCCAGACTCCGTGACAACATCTTGTGGGAGATGAAGTCGCATAATACTAGTATCATACCTCATTATCTCCACAAATAGGCAATCAATTTTGAATTACCTACGCATCTTTGTGACATGACGACGTCTTCGTCAACATTATAATTAAGATAGTGAAGAGTTATGAGCGTAAAAATAACTTCCTAAGACAAGGAGCTAGCTAATGTGTCCTTCAAATGATTAGGTGTTATAAAAATCCCGTGAAAAATCACACTAATCACACTAATATATAAAGGCGAAAGTTTGTGAATGTGTGAGTGTGTATGTTTGTTACTCTTTCACGCAAAAACTACTTAACGGATTTGAATAAAATTTGGTAAACAGATAGTTTATAACCTGAATATATCTTCCCGCGGGATAGATTTCTAGTTATAGCGGGTTAAGCTAGTAAAAGATAAAAGAGGTTTGTACCTAATAAAAGTAAAAAAGTTAAAGTTTTGATAGGGTTACAATGGTTATCCTGCATGTACTCCCCGAATGGTAAGGCAAAGATGTACCTAGTATATCTAAATTTCTTCAGTTATGTATAAGGCCCATCATGTAACAGAGGGTGAGCCTATCAACTGCGTATAAATAGCGTATCAACTGCGCGCAAATAGCGCATCAATTGGGCATAAATCTAGACTCCGCAGCCGCTACTGAGAAATTCCTAATGGAAAAATTGAATAATAGATTGATTGCCTTTTATTTTTTATTTTTTTGGGGGCTCATCTAATAACCATCAAATAACCCCTCCCGCTCTTGGGCAGAGCGTAAGGGAGTGTCAGACTTCGACTGACTAAAAACCATCCATGTCCCTTCTTAGCCCTTTATGTTGAGACCACGGTATCTCTTACAACATCCCGCAGCCCCGACGGGCGTCGGCCCTTGCTTTCTTCTCTTTGAGGCGAACGTGGAACTCGAACGCGCCGTCGACAAGGCCTGTTGTCGTCATAAGACGGACGAACGGCGAGCTAGCCCATTACTCACCGTCCATAGACCTGCGTCTACGGTGGCCGGTAGCCGTCAAGTGGCCTCCGACGCCCGGAGCGTCTACCGCGGTGGCTGGGACGTGAGGTTCTCTCCCTCTTACGTTCCGCCACCTCCTTCGCTAGCATCACTGCTTCGCAGAAGGAGGTGACGGCGTCCCATTCCTCTTCGCCGCGGACCATGACTTGCACCAGGGCCGGACGCGAGAGGTCGCCGCTGCCGATCGCCGCTACGAGAACATGGCGGAGCTCCGCCCAAGTGGGGCAGACCTCCACCTTGTGCTCCACCGTGTCCTCCGGCCGATCCTCACAGTGGTGACACTCGGGCGTTTCCGGGCCTGATTCGGTGCAGGTACCTCCCGAAACATAATAGCTTGCCTGACGCGGGAATTGAACTCAGGACCTCAAGCTTAGGACTCGCACTTATGACCACTAGACCAAAGCTAAAGTGCTGTAGGCTAATGATAAGCTGATGGGCTATTTTTAATACTAAATTAGGGAAAACTTATGGGCGAACAGAAAGTATTAAATAACATATTTAATAAAATGATTATGACCAGTAACAAGAACTCTTGTTGAAACGAGTAGGTACAGGCTATAATGGCAAGAAACCGATTATTTTTTATTACAATTTAAGTAGCTAATTATACGCTGCGCTCCTTATACTGCTTGTTTTGCAAGTTGATAAGAAAATCATACTTGTATGTTTGTTGATGTCATGTATCAACTGTAATATCGTTTGATTTAGCCTGTCAAGCTTTGATTCATGATATAATATGATTATTAAGTAATGTCATTATTGTGAGGTCAGAACACTTGCATTTTTTATTTATTTATTTATTTAGGTAAAAACTTAGACCAAATAAAAAGTATAGACGGAACTCCGCGAACAGCAAAGTGAGGCCGGTCAAACTATGCCTCGCATACACTCACACACGTCTCAGACCAAATAAAAAGTTTAAGACCGAGGCGTAGTTTATGTTGTACGTGTGTGCGTGTATTGTGTATGTACACGGCGAGGCGTAGTTTGACCGGCCTCACTTTGCTGTTCGCAGAGTTCCGTCTTTACTTTTTACTTGGTCTGAGAGTACAAACAATAGACAACACCGGAAAAAATGTTTTTGTCTTGAAATTTGGAGTTAGGTAGTAAAATTAATTAATGATGTAGCAAAGGTATTTAATTTAAAATCGACTTTGTATCTCGTCGTGTGTGTGGAATCAATGTTTTTTTTTAAATTTTATAAATAAAATATCAAAATTATATTGAATGTCCTTTTAAATGTTCAAATTAGCATAACCCGAAAAGCCTGCACTTCTCAAATTATGCAAACTTTTTTACTCCTGAGCTACTACTGAGCAAAAATGAAAAGGTAACTCAGTGAGTCCCACGGGACGAGCTATTATTAGTAATTAAGATATGGCGTCAAAGGTCACGGTATCAAGGTGCACTCAGTTTATTAATACAAGCTTTATACCATGGTATCGGTCATTTGCATTTTATAGATTTGTAGAAGGAAAATCAGCATAAAAATTATCTAATCCTATTATTTACCAATACATATTTTTCAATTGGGAATGAATATTGTACTGGAAGCTACATCTGCTAACAAATGAAGAAGAGAAGTAACATTTTTTGTAATAAGTACATAATGTCACCACGAATAAACGCTTTTTCTTTCTCATCGAATGCGATCAAATGTTATTATTTATTTAACTCTCAAAGCACAGCACAGGGCTGGATTTAATGCCGTAGGCATTTTCTACCAGTCAACCTTTGGGTTATGCAGGGACAAACCGTGGCAGATGTATATCTGAAAATAATTTTCACGGTTTTCATACCAATCATTAGTTTTCAAATCAACTTTTTACCGGACTGCGGCGAAGCCCAAAAGGAGGGTTATGTGTTTGGCGTGTATGTATGTATGTATGTCCGTTTCTTTGTTCCCTCATAACTCCTAAACGTATGAAGGGATTTGAATAAAATGTACGTCGTTAGATTCGTCTTGATGGCGCGAGTATCACTGGCTACATTAATATTAAAAAAACAAATAAATTTGCTGATTTGGGGGGCATAACGCGGATTTCAGAAAACATTTTTTTTTATTGCCATCGAGTAGGGTATCAAAATGAAGGGTTTTAAAAGGAGATTACAAAAATATATGACACTTATATGTTTAAAATAAATGCAAAGTCACAAATCCTATAAACAAACACAAAAGTTAAATCATCAGCGAGGAATTTTACCCGACCAACGAAAGAACAAACATAAAAGAACTAAAAAGTTGGAAATAAAAAAATAGTTAAAAAGCAAAAAAACCCGACTGAAAAGCCAAAAACAAGCACATTTTTAAATTAAACAAAACTTGGAAGCAGGCGGGGTTCATTTGAATATTAAATTATGAAATGAAAATAGAATGGACCCCGCCTGCTTCCAAGTTTTGTTTAATTTAAAAATGTGCTTGTTAGTTTCAACTACTTAGAATTAAAAATGTTGTCGGATAATTTGGGCCTAATTCATTAGAGCTGTATCAGTTTTTTTATTAAACTTAATTACTCTTTTCGATTTTTCGTGTGTAGTGATGCCACAAGCTTTGACAGACTGCGGTTATTCTGCATTGATATGAGTCGTTTAGTAAACCGTCAAGACTGCAGACATTTACAGTGACATATAACGCAGAAGGAAAGATTACTCCTTTGCCTGCACTCCTCTTCTGTAAACTCATACGTTATTATAATATTGATTTAATTACTTTGTCAATATCTCAAAACCATGCCATACCATGCCATGCCTAATTATGCTTTTATTGTCATGCATAATGTTATTGGAACGAAGTTCCTTATCGCATGTTATCTTTCTGATTTGTTTACGGGCTGAGAGGCTACACCAAAAAAACATGTTTAAAAATTAAAAACGACACCAAAAACGTCGACATCATTTTGCAGTTATTTTCGAGGCTTCTCGATCACCTAGAAAACTGTAACTTTCTTCAATCGATTCAGACCTCTCTTTCACACCTCTCTATTTGTATTATTCCTTTATACTCCTTATAGCTAGATAGATAGAGCACAAAACGTAAAATCTGCTTTGAACATAGGCAAAATATTATTTAAAAAAAAATACGATGTGATGTACATTTTGTAAAACTCTAATATCGATATTTATCTAGAAAAGGTGTCTCACCTCTAGTTCGCCGTCGATGTCGGCAGTCAGTAGAGCACGCCCGACGCATAAGTGCGCGCGCCGCGAAGCGATTTAAAAAAGGAATTTTCGAAAGAAGAAGATAAATCCAATTGCATTTTATTTATTCGATTCAGTTAAAAATAGACGCTGTTGAGTGATTTCCAGTTGGATTTTGTAAGTTTTTTTTTATATAATTTCACAAGTAGGTTGGTACGTTAAATTAAATTAGGATGTATATTTACAAATTGATATTATTTCCGTATACAGTTTAAGTAATTAAAAAATAAAATACCCCACGAAAGCGAATTAGCAGGTAAAAGTGCAATTTTCTGACCGAAAAGCATGATCAAAGATTTTAATACTATATTTAAAATAGGTCTTCACAAAACGTAGATTCTATCAGAGTCAATTTGAATCCGTATACAAACTATTACCGTGAAAAAATATGAACATCAAGAACCTCGAGTGTTATGTAAACTTACTCAAGCAGGCACAAACGAAACCTCTCACTTCTACGAACAACCTTAGACAACACCCAAAAAAAAAGAAAAACTACTTCCTTTTTCAAACCACATTTTTAAAAAGAAAACGTATTTTTTGCCTGCAGAAAAGAGGTTGTAAATAAGTAGGCCTGAAGTCCACATGTTGGAAGGTGTATTATTGATTACGCGCGGTTGGCAGGGGGCAGGTGGGGGGCGGAGGGGGTATACTGGGGATGCGCATAGGAGCCATGGGGAAGGTCAGGGGAGAAGGCCTCACGTGAATATTGCACGTGGGCTGTGTTTAGTAGATTTAGAGAACCTAAATACATTAAATATAGAGTAGCGATTCAATTGAATAATTTTACATCTGAAACCGAACGTGTTTACATAACATAACAGCACGCCAGTTATCCCTGAAGGGTTTGGCAGAGGCTTAGCTAATAGTACACACACATTTCAATTTCGCCAATTATGTTCAGCACTTTTAAACCGCGTTTAAGAGCAGTCAGCTTGTAATATTTAGACGTCGTCCTGCCCGGACAGAGCGCCACCTACTGGGTCCAATTGTAAATCTAAACCATTCTCGAATCCACTTGAACACATACGAAAAATTTTAATCAAAATCGGTCCAGCCGTTTAGGAGGTATTCAGTGACAAACACACCTACAGAAGAAATATACAGGGTGGAATTTTGTAATGCCACCTGGAGGGAAAGTAACTGTAACGAATCTACCGATCCCTAATAAAAAAAATAAAAGAAAAGGTAGATTGTACAATAAATATTAATTTTTAAGATAAAAAATACAAAAGAATATATAAAACACCTTCCTACCTATCACACACTCAGGCGGCGGAGGTTTTTAAAATTTAGTTAGTGAACCACTTTATTGAGAGAAGAGAGATCCGCTTCTTAGATGGTGATAGGTAGGAAGGTGTTTTATATATTCTTTTGTATTTTTTATCTTAAAAATTAATATTTATTGTACAATCTACCTTTTCTTTTATTTTTTTTATTAGGGATCGGTAGATTCGTTACAGTTTGGTGTTAATTAACAAGATGGAGATAATTTTATTAGAGCCCACATATCAGAAAATATAAATAAGAGGATGATGATGATGAAGAATGTTTTAAGAGGATAGTATAGTATATGTAATGAGAGTTATGTAGAATTAGGTTTGTACAAACAACCACAGGATATTGTCCTGCAGCTGTCGTTAAGTGTCTCAGTCCCCTAACTTGGAAGTGACCACGAAGTGGTTTTAAAAACACACCCAAGCGAAGACTGAGTACGATTACCAGTGGGTAACCGCTGTGATGTGCAAGTCTGTGGGGGTGTTGAGTAAAACCACTTCGTGGTCACTTCCAAGTTAGGGGACTGCGATGCAATAAAAGTACAGGGTATATTTTTCAGATTTTAGCCGGTTCGATTCCCGGGTGTGGGAGAAGAGAATTTTCGAAAATCTTTGAATGTAGTTTGCTTTCTATTCAAAAATAAAGGAATGTTTCCTTTGAGTAAAATTTTCTATCTGCAGTATTAAGAGTACTTTCCCTCCAGGTGGCATTACAAAATTCCACCCTGTATAAAGATAATTATAGTGCGTTCAATTTTATTAAATACGATAAAGTCACTAATCAAAACTCTATACTTATGATGGGGTTCATACGCAAAATACGCGATTTGGACGTGGAGTGGCAAACACCAGCCCGTTATACAATACGATGATTTAAAAATACAAAAGCCAGGCCCAGTGTGGGTTGGTAGATGTTACATATCTTCGAATTTTTTGGTTCTAAGACATGTCGGTTTCCTCACGATGTTTTCCTTCACCGTTTTGAGAGCAGTGGCGATGAAATGAATTACACAAAGTAATGCGCCCACCTGGGTTTGAACCCACTGGTTACTGTTCGTAAGTCGGGGCCGCCACCACTGGGCCACGACCACGACTGCTTCACTATCTTCATTGTAATTGTTTCAGTGGTTTAGTCCTACAACCGACTGATAATACTGATTAGTTAAATGCTAACCTAAACAATCAGATTCTACATTGAAAGAGTTTTTTACAAAAAAAAATCATTGCTTAAACATTTCGTAGTACAGTCAGCATCAAAAGTAGATTAACACTACTCAAAGTTTCAAAGCAGGTTAACAAGTTATTGAAGAGTGTGGAATATTTTAAAGAATAATATTCTGAAACATTAATAATAAAAGCGGGAGTGCCGTACATCAAAATAATATTTAAAATTCCGAAATGTTAAGCTACTTTTGTTGCTGACCGTACATACATAGGTACATTATACTTTTGGGGGGTATGAGGAACAGGGTGTAAAGTTCCTCATTCCCCATAGAAAAGGGAGGATCCTCCAACCAGATCGGTGATGCGTCTGGTGGGCTAACTGTTCGACATATGTTAGTCGAGATTTTCTATATAGGCTAATGTCGCGGATAACTTTGATAGCGCGATGCAGGATTTGCCAATAAAATTAGTCCGCATGTGATGTGATAGATGTCGCTGTTGCCATATGGGTGTAGTATTAGGTACACCTCTGCTTTACCGTTCGGGAATTACAGGCGTGATGTTGTAAATGGAGCCTATGATCTGAGCCTATCATTATCATATACAATCAAGATACTACAATGTGGCTCAATTTGCTATTTATACACACATTGTCCATGATTGACCTTGATGTTCGTAAATCTTTGTTCGCACCAATTGTAGTGGACATCTAAATGCATTTCATGATATACTACGGTAACCGCATGACGTGGAACTTCCTGAATGAAATACCTTTTCATTCATCTGTGTGGCTAAACGGCCTTTGCAATTTTGCTGGCTGATTTTTACATCTTCAGCAACATTCTACAAAGACCTAAGGTCTCCCCTCTTAATATTGGTATTCCACTGCAACATTAGGTATAGCGGGTATAACCCTATAAGGACACAACCGTTTGTTGCAGGTCCCTCTGCCTGTGCCAAGTTCCACGTTCATATGTCAGCTTCATCTTTACTTATTTAAAAATAATAATTGCATTTATTTTGGGTTACGCCCATCGTGTCAATAACAATTACCCTAAAATACTAGAGTTACTAGACATAATACACAATTAATACAGTGTGAATTTTTATCCAATGACGCAGCATTTGAGACTCCCATCTATCCGCGAATGAAGTCAAGATAGTGTTGGTACTGCCACGAAGACGAGCAAGTAGGGAAACGCTTCTTTTACGTACCTAATGACTGCAAAACTATTAATATGCCTTTCCGCAAACATTCCTGACGCACTACGTCGCCATGGCAGCCCCAACAATATCCTGAGCGCGTTATTATACTGGTCATTTGGACAATAAATATTATAGACTAGCGGACGTCACGCGGTTTCACCTGCGTAGTTCCTGTTCCCGTGGGAATACAGGGATAAAAAGCAGCCTATGTCACCCGGGGATAGTGTAGCTTCCCAACAGTGAAAGAATTTTTCAAATCGGTCCAGTAGTTTCGGAGCCTATTCGTTACAAACAAACAAACAAATCTTTCCTCTTTATAATATTAGTGACAAGTAAAATGTAAGGTAATATTCAGAACTCCTTAATTCATTTCAAAAATTATTTCATTTACAGGACGCTACATTACCCCCGAGTGCCAAAGGCTACATGTAAAAGGTTCCCGTGAATAAATTACCGTACTAAACGGGAACGAAGCCGCGAACAAATGCTAGTTCAGAAATACGCGCGATGGCAACTATGTCGAACAATTGATTAGGTTAGCTAAAGTTAGTTAAAATAGGGAATGTCAATAGTAAAAAGACGTTAAAAGTTTTTAATTGGTGGGTAAATAGATGCTTAAGCGACTGATATTAATAATCACACTAATATTATAAAGGCGAAAGTTTGTGAGTGTGTATGTTTGTTACTTCTTCACCTAAAAACTACTAAACGGATTTGGATAAAATTTGGTACATAGATAGTTTATAACCTGGATTTACACATTTGATCGAGTTTTTATCCCGATTTTATCTTCCCGTGGGATAATTTTCGAGTTGTAGCGGGTGAAACCGCTGGCAACAGCTAGTCATATTATAACTATAAGTCAATCTTGAAGCAAAACATATATTTTGTACAAAGTTAGACGGTAAGGCAGAGCGCGGACTGTTGCAAATAAATGGCAACGGTTTACAAGTGCATATTATTATACTAATTCAAATCTGTCTGCAAACTAAGTATAGAATAAAAACAAAACACGACTTCTTGCAATTTTCAGCCGGTTGACAGTGAATACCATGAAGGATGAAGAAGAGAAGAAGACAAAGACTTGCCTATTTTTTTTTGGGGGTTGGGAAATTATCAAATGACCCCTCCCGCTCCGGGCAGAGTGTTAGGGAGTGTCAGACTTCTACTGATTCAAAACCACCCATGTTCCTTCTAAGTCTTTTGTGTCGAGGCCAAGGTATCTCTTTCGAACAACCCACAGCCCTTGCCTTGCCTTGTGATTGTTAAGAATGCAAATGTTGTGGAGACACATTAGAAATCACCACAATCACCTCCTAGTAGAAATGATGAGGATGAACACGGTGTGGATTTAGTCAGTAAGATTCTGCACGGCCCCTCCGCCCGACACACAATAGATACCTCCGCATTCATGAGGATTCCCCCACGTAATGTAACAAACAACGTTACTTTTTTTTAAACCTGTCGACTTTGACCTCAATTGGGATGTTTACTGACTAAAAAAATTGTGATATTCTAATTGGTCCGTCTGATAGATTATCGAAAAATATTGGATACGTATTTTTTGTTTTATCAAATCAATAAAAATTGACGAAGATAAAACGCGTCGAAGATTTGAGTGGGGGGGTTGTGACGTCCCTGACCGGTAAAGAATGCCATACTAATGTCTTAGAATATAACGTCAGACGAGTTTCCAAAGCACTGTTTCGTCTTCATTGTTTGTTTACGTGAAAAAAGAAAAAATACGTGTCCAATATTTTTTGAAAATCTATCTGACGGACTAATATTTTTTTTGTTACCCCATTAATTTGGCGTCTTCCCCTTCCATACTTCTCTTTATCTCCTTTCTTGCCACATCATCGCTTACAAACTCCAACGCTTTTCTGTTCATCCTACTCGTATACCCAGTTACATTCATAATCAAAACTCCTCACGACATTTTCCTGTATCGTGGATGAGTTATCAAACTCATTTAAATGAACAGCGACAAACATCTTATTAGTTGCAGACATTTATTCCAGGTAAGAAGGTTTTTAGAACTACAGTGTCACATAATAAACAATACACTGTGCTTAAACAAAAATACTAATTTTAACATGTTCCAGTGCGATGGATTGCACTAGATCGCGAAAAGTGGTAGGAGGGAAGGGAGGCCTTTGCCCTGCAGTGGGACAGTATAGGCCTATATTGTCTAATAATATAATAATAATTAACATGTCTATCATTTATCATTTAAATAATTAAGTAGGTAAGTAATGCTGCGCTTTTTAATATCCTGAAACTGTACCACACAAGCGATTTGGCATAATCAAATCAGGTTTGGGCGGTAACATATCTAAATGCAAACAGTGCGACATTACAAGGATATGTGTCGTAGCGTGGTCAAGGCTCATGGCGGCCAAGTCGTAAATATCGGACCAAACTATCAATAAAACCTGCAATACCTAAGTGCCAGCAATCTGATCCCCTCAATCAAATGTTACTGCCTATGAGTAACGGACATCGTAAAATATAAACCAGGGAGTACAACCATACCCACTGTGTGTGTATCTATACGTTTTTGACTTTTCTCTATTAGATATAATGTTATGTGTTTTGTGCTTTTTATGGTTCCGTACCTCAAAAGGAAAAACGGTACCCTTATAGGATCACTCGTGTGTCCATGTCTGTCTTTCGTCCGACCATTCCCCCCCCCCCCCCGGTTACCTCCAAAACTTATCGATTACAGGAAACCTCTAAGAAATCTATAGTTCTAAATAACATGGAAAATCTCTCAATATCTACTACAATGCTACGGAACCCTTCATGTGCAAGTCTGACTTGTTTATGATTTCTTTCACTTTCCCTAATTATGTTGGGGTGGCCTTCCAGTCTCATCGGAAGCAGCTGAGTGCTACTCAGCTAGTACCTGCAGGGAAATACGATACCCCTTAGTAAGACTGGTAGTAAGGCTATCGGCTACTACGACTCTTAAACATCTATAAACGATACTGTGCGTTCCGAGGCGCGGGGGAAACTCGGTATGTAATGATCAGCAGGACTATTGCGTATCTTTTTAAATGCCAGTGGCTATCATAGTGTTCATCAATTAACTGTCAAATGGTTATGATTTGTTTTTAAGGTTTACGAAGGCTTATTTATTTAATTTAGGTGTTGTAACCCGCACCTGTTTTAAAACCAGTTAAAATTTTAAAAAAAATTTTTGGCTAGTTTGGTTAAAGTAGATATTGAAATTTTATGTGGAACAGGTTAGTTTTTGTGATGTCGGGAAGTTGCTCAATTTAATGGTTTGAAGCATACCATTTTCCTCACGTTCTGTTACACGCTTTTTATCTAAAAACACTAGTCTGATGCTATACTTTATAATTTATGATACAGTGCGATATCTAAATCCATCGCTTTTAGCGATAAGACCACCATTGTTAGCCCGTGACAAAAATAAACTGTATCCTGTTTTAACGTAAGCTTTTGTTTAATTTGAATCATTTTAATGTACTTAATTATTATTTTACCTAAAATTGACGCGTTTGATGTCCGAGACGGGTAACTTATGTTTGAGGTTTTTTGATAATCTTTAACTTAATAAACCTACTAGCGGACATCACGCAGTTTCACACGCGTAGGTCCCGTTCCCGTGGGAATACAGGGATAAAAAAGTAAGCCACGTGTCGTAGTCACGTGGAGATAGTGTAGTGTAGCTTCCCAGCGGTGAAAGAATTTTTCAAATCGGTCTAGTAGTGTTTAAGTATATTCGATACATAAAAAAATACAAATATTTCCTGTTTCACAATGCAATCCACTAGCACAATGTTTTAAGAGTAAAATGTGATTTTTAACCCCAAAAAAAAAAAGTCATTTACCAGCGATATTTTTTGTGTAGGGGTATTTAGTTTGATGTACATAATGCTTTGTTGACGGTTCCGTAAAGGGTTTGTTTACACCCTGTATGGCTGTAGGTATACAGCCTTAGCGTTGTCAAACGTTATAACTAACAAAACATCACGCTTGTAGTCCTCGAAGGGCTGGGTACAAGTGTACTTACCTTTGAGTAGGTACACCCATATTACGTCAGTTATTAAATGTAATTGGGTGCGAGTGAATCCAGACTCCGAGCCTACTAATGCGAAATTCCTAATGGAAAAACCTATCTAATAACACATTGCTCGGCCTGGAAATGGAACCCAAAACCCCGTACTCACTAGATCAACAGAGTATTCTATGGTAGTCAGTATTTTGCTTTTTCTTACTGATTATAAAATCAATATACGCGGATATTACCATTATATCCTCACCCATATATTTTCACCCACGTAGTGCCCGTTCCCGTGGGAATATAGGGATAAAAAGTAGCCTATCATCCGGGGATAGTGTAGCTTCCCAACGGTGAAAGAATTTTTTAAATCGGTCCAGTAGTTTCGGAGCCTATTCGTTACAAACAAACAAACAAATCTTTTCTCTTTATAATATTAGTGTAGATTGACTACGATAAGCTTTAACAACAAACTATTAAATACCAGTACGTCTACTCTGAGATATCATAATGATGAATAGGTCTATATACCTCGTATAGTAGGTATACATAGATGTGTATTCAGCACATATATGTAGTTAAAGAGTATATTATGATGGATCTGCTCCTATAAGATAAATTTGATAGATTGAGGGTCTTAAGAGAGTCGAGGACGGTAATCGTCCATACACACGTGTATCATACGACGTTTTTCAACACACTTGTAAAGAAAATAATACTAAAAAACTATTTATAACACATTTGCTCGTAAAGGGTCTCTTATTTCACCAATTTCAATATCGTAATGTATCTCATTACGTACTTGTGCGGTAATGTAATGTAAATCGCACGGTTTAGGAAGATGTTCTGTCAAAACTAACGGTACCTACTTTTTTAAATCTTAGCAAAGAGTTTTTATTTCAGAAAAGTGGTCAACATTTTATGAACAAAATTAACTTTGGGAGATAAAATATAATAAATAAACATTTAATTCTTTAATTTTATTAATTTCGACAATAAATTACAACCATTAATATCTGTAGCAAAAACAAAAATATTAATTTACTTTATTAATAATACTGGCTGTTTTGTGCCTATGCCTGAAAAAAAATCGCATCGCTTATTTGTTAAGAAATAATAATCAATTTTACTAATTGCTCAAATTTTCATAACTGCTTTAATTAAAGATTTATTCGTTTAAGAAAGTCCGAGTTTTATTTATTTCCTCGCAAATATGTTATAAACCGTCGTATGACATACGTGCGCTTTGATAATTACAGCCTCTGCTTTCTTTTAGCCCTCGGCAAAGCAATATCGCTTCGGCTGTAATTTTCAACTTACCGCACTTATATCATAAGGTACTATTTCAACAGTGAAAACAAGTTGTGTAAATATTTACGTAATGGTGGGAAAAATAATCATTTTCCTATGCACGCGCAACGGTCTTAGGTCATAGACTACAAGAATGAGGTTTCTTTTTTTTTTGCTTTTCGCGGATAGCGTTTTAGCCACGTACAAAATAGCGACTTCAGAGTTTAAGTTTAAAAACGTACAAGTTGAAATTATCTAAAAACGAAGTTGCATGAGATGAGCAAGCAATAGGTACATTCATTTATTTGGACTATTGAACACGATCTTTTTTGTATCGAAACCTTTTTAAGAACAAAGCAACTCAACCAATAAAAAAGCCTGTAACTCACTTGTGAACAATAGCAATGAAAAATACAGTTTGATTACAGGTGTCAAAAATTCGTTAGAAGAAACTTCGTTCATTCATACGTTTTTTGTTATAGCTACGACCTTATAGTAAACTGGTAGTGAAGTAGGTATTTTTCTTTTTTTTTACTTCATTTCGCTCTAGTGTGATCACAGCTCTAGATAAATAGCGCACGGCCGCTGACAGTAAGTCAAGGTTTCAGCTTTGGACCAGCCTAAGTTCCATGAGCAGGTCAGTGCAGAGTAGTTATGGCCCAGTGGTGGCCTGGGTTCCAACCCAGGTAGGCGCATTACTTTGTGTAATTTATTTCACCACCGCTGCTCTCAAAACGGTGAAGGAAAACATCAACTAAAAATGTCACACACACACATATCCATACCAAAAATTGGAAGATATGTGTCATTTAACAAACCGCACTGCGCCGCGTGGTGGAATATCCCTCTCCTTGAGAGGAAGCCTGAGTCTTAGCAGTGGGAACATTATAGGCTGATGTTGATGATGAGGAGGTCATGTCAGCATTCCGTTTGATAATTATAGGTCCCGTTTTTGAAAGCGTAGTTCTAATTTTTACGATGACCCTAAACATAATCAAATCATGTATGAATGGTTAAAATAAGTAACGATTGTTATGTATCTGAAATTAATAACTTTGATTGAAGTAAACATAATAAAAATTGGAACGATTTTTATCCAAGATTCGATTTCGTATAGAAACAAGTGAATCTGACTGAACTCAGACTCAAAGCATTTATTTCAATGAGAAAATAATAAGGCACTATGTCTAAAAAATAAAGGTAGCGTAGTGACAGTCACAAGGCATAATGACTTTAGAAAGTACTGCGTAGATCTCCATGAAAAGCTTCAAATAACCAAATTCCGAGGAAACCGGCATGTCTTAGAATCCAAAAAATTCGAAGACATACTGGGACATCTACCAACCCGCACTGGGCCCGCGTGGTGGATTATAGCCCATCCCTCTCCTAGAGAGGAAGGCTTGAGTCCCTGCAGTGGGAACATTATAGGCTGATGATGATGATGATGAACCAAATTCATAGGTAAGGTTAGGAAAAACATATTTATATAGTAAACGATCTCCAAAACTTAATGTTAAAAATGAAAACAGACTTCCAAATGGTTTGAATAATTCATACTTATTCTAATTTAGTTTTTGATCAGGGCAAGTCAACTAAAACAGAGGTGTTTTATTCAGATATACTATACAAACAAAGTAACTACCAAATTAAATTATAAAGGGAAATAAGTGAGGGTGTGCCCCAAAACTATGAGGTGATGACGTAAGATGTGGTGACATCATCGGTAAAGTTCCCACGCCATCGAGCCCTCCCTTAGATGATGACCCGGCAAACATTGTTAGTAGATTATTTATATACTAGTAATAAACACAGAAGTGCCTGTTTATAGCTTTCTGATCCTTTGAGTATGGTGAGTTCGATCCCAGACTTAATTTATTAGAGATTAATTTATTTCATCACCTATCGTCTCGAAACTATGAAAGAAAACATCGTAAGGAATCTTTCTCATAACCAATAATTTAAAGACTTGTGTCATCTACCAACCCGCACTGGGCCAGCGTGGTGGATTATAGCCCATTCCCTCTCATAGAGGGGAGGCCTGCGTCCCAGCAGTGGGAACTTTATAGGCTGATTATGCTGATGCTTCAAGAGCAGAGTAAAGAAAAATCACGCATCATCAATAATAATTGCAAATGTGATGGTTTTCTCAGTTGGAGACCGTGGTTAAACAATTGTCACAAATTGTCATCATACAAACTGCTGGGCAAAGAATTTTTTTATCGATTATATTTTCATTATTTTTAACCTTATAGAAGTGAACTTTCAACCTCTTTACAAAATAACAGACCATTCATATTGCGACATTACTTTTGCCCCATTTCGTCTCCAATGATTTACTGATCGATTATTTCGGCAATTAACTAGAAACCAGATATAAGCTTGAACTACCTAAAGGCTAATTATACACTGTCGTAGCGGCAGCCAGTGAATTTTCTCCATACGTGCACGCCATATTCATCATCATCATCATCATCATTTCAGCCGAAATACGTCCACTACTGGACGTAGGCCACCCCTAAGTGTCGCCACATTGACCGGTCCCGTGCGTCTCGCATCCAGCGGGTCCCCGCAACTTTCACCATGTCATCGGTCCACCTAGTGGGAGGCCTTCCAATGCAACGTCTTCCGGTTCGCGGTCGCCACTCCAGAACTTTCCGGCCCCATCGGCCATCCGTTCTGCGAACAATGTGCCCTGCCCACTGCCACTTAAGTTTGGCAATTCTTCGGGCTATGTCACGCCATATTACTACATCGGTATAGTCAGGCAGGATCTTGTCTGGGTGCCGGCTGTCAACATCTTTGACAGTCATTGCAAATAGTCACTGGCCCAAAAAGTCTGAAACCAGTATGAACTAGAACCAAAATCTCGAAGACATTTAACATCTACCAGCACGCCCTAGGCACGCGTGGTTGAGCATAACATTTACACTCCCTCTCATGTGTCCCAGCAGTGGGAACACTATAGGCTGATTATGGACAGTGTGAGGAGCCTTAGACACCAACTAACACACAGTTAAACGTAGCCTTTGAACTCCTTACGTTTCAGTGGTTCGACGTAATTATGGTCTACATTAATAATGGCGATCGATATAATTGTTTTAACAGTTGAAACAAAAATAAATAAATAAATAATAAAGCGAATAAATTAACTATGTAACTAAGAATGGGCGTATAAAATGTGTTTGTTGTGGGGATCGAGAGACAGTGGCAAGCTCTAGCGAAAGAGACAAAATTGTTTATAAATGTTCATATTATTAAGTGAGACATGAAGACTGCAAAAGAATAGATAGGTAGGTTCATACTTTAAGTCCCAATTGGAAAATGGTACTACCACCGAACATGGTGGTACCATCTAATTATTTGCGTGTCTGACTTTTGCATTCAGACTTAGACATATAATATTCAGATTTTCAGAGGTTTTCTTTTTGCATTCTGAAGTTTGCATGTCGTTTAATAAACAAACGAATAAGACGTAGTATTAACAATGCTTATATTCTGTGCACTATGCTGGTAATATTTACCTACTGACACTACACTATACTTTAGGTCTTATGTACACTTCTGCCTAATAAAACTTTTCCTGGTAACAAGCGTGATGTTTATTTAAATGCCATGCCATGAATTCAGATTCCTACTATTGAGGATTTGTTTTTTGGGATAAACTAAATATTCAAAGATATTCGCCCCAACTGCGAACCGTAATGTTCTCTCCATACCGTAGAGTAGCAGCTTAGATCACTGAACCGTCAACTTTGATTTTGAGTGCTGAGTAAGTTCCACATACTATTTTGCACTTACATGTTAATATCACCTCTCCTCTATTCCCCAAAAGGTAAGGTAGAGATATAATTTACCTTATTGTAGGTACTTACACCCACATTCGACCAGTTACGATGAAGGGGGCAAACTTATTGCCATCAACTGGTCACAAATCCAAACTCCGTAAATACTACTGAAAAATTCCTTTTTGATCAGGGCAAGTCAACTAAAACAGAGGTGTTTTATTCAGATATACTATACAAACAAAGTAACTACCAAATTAAATTATAAAGGGAAATAAGTGAGGGTGTGCCCCAAAACTATGAGGTGATGACGTAAGATGTGGTGACATCATCGGTAAAGTTCCCACGCCATCGAGCCCTCCCTTAGATGTTGACCCGGCAAACATTGTTAGTAGATTATTTATATACTAGTAATAAACACAGAAGTGCCTGTTTATAGCTTTCTGATCCTTTGAGTATGGTGAGTTCGATCCCAGACTTAATTTATTAGAGATTAATTTATTTCATCACCTATCGTCTCGAAACTATGAAAGAAAACATCGTAAGGAATCTTTCTCATAACCAATAATTTAAAGACTTGTGTCATCTACCAACCCGCACTGGGCCAGCGTGGTGGATTATAGCCCATTCCCTCTCATAGAGGGGAGGCCTGCGTCCCAGCAGTGGGAACTTTATAGGCTGATTATGCTGATGCTTCAAGAGCAGAGTAAAGAAAAATCACGCATCATCAATAATAATTGCAAATGTGATGGTTTTCTCAGTTGGAGACCGTGGTTAAACAATTGTCACAAATTGTCATCATACAAACTGCTGGGCAAAGAATTTTTTTATCGATTATATTTTCATTATTTTTAACCTTATAGAAGTGAACTTTCAACCTCTTTACAAAATAACAGACCATTCATATTGCGACATTACTTTTGCCCCATTTCGTCTCCAATGATTTACTGATCGATTATTTCGGCAATTAACTAGAAACCAGATATAAGCTTGAACTACCTAAAGGCTAATTATACACTGTCGTAGCGGCAGCCAGTGAATTTTCTCCATACGTGCACGCCATATTCATCATCATCATCATCATCATTTCAGCCGAAATACGTCCACTACTGGACGTAGGCCACCCCTAAGTGTCGCCACATTGACCGGTCCCGTGCGTCTCGCATCCAGCGGGTCCCCGCAACTTTCACCATGTCATCGGTCCACCTAGTGGGAGGCCTTCCAATGCAACGTCTTCCGGTTCGCGGTCGCCACTCCAGAACTTTCCGGCCCCATCGGCCATCCGTTCTGCGAACAATGTGCCCTGCCCACTGCCACTTAAGTTTGGCAATTCTTCGGGCTATGTCACGCCATATTACTACATCGGTATAGTCAGGCAGGATCTTGTCTGGGTGCCGGCTGTCAACATCTTTGACAGTCATTGCAAATAGTCACTGGCCCAAAAAGTCTGAAACCAGTATGAACTAGAACCAAAATCTCGAAGACATTTAACATCTACCAGCACGCCCTAGGCACGCGTGGTTGAGCATAACATTTACACTCCCTCTCATGTGTCCCAGCAGTGGGAACACTATAGGCTGATTATGGACAGTGTGAGGAGCCTTAGACACCAACTAACACACAGTTAAACGTAGCCTTTGAACTCCTTACGTTTCAGTGGTTCGACGTAATTATGGTCTACATTAATAATGGCGATCGATATAATTGTTTTAACAGTTGAAACAAAAATAAATAAATAAATAATAAAGCGAATAAATTAACTATGTAACTAAGAATGGGCGTATAAAATGTGTTTGTTGTGGGGATCGAGAGACAGTGGCAAGCTCTAGCGAAAGAGACAAAATTGTTTATAAATGTTCATATTATTAAGTGAGACATGAAGACTGCAAAAGAATAGATAGGTAGGTTCATACTTTAAGTCCCAATTGGAAAATGGTACTACCACCGAACATGGTGGTACCATCTAATTATTTGCGTGTCTGACTTTTGCATTCAGACTTAGACATATAATATTCAGATTTTCAGAGGTTTTCTTTTTGCATTCTGAAGTTTGCATGTCGTTTAATAAACAAACGAATAAGACGTAGTATTAACAATGCTTATATTCTGTGCACTATGCTGGTAATATTTACCTACTGACACTACACTATACTTTAGGTCTTATGTACACTTCTGCCTAATAAAACTTTTCCTGGTAACAAGCGTGATGTTTATTTAAATGCCATGCCATGAATTCAGATTCCTACTATTGAGGATTTGTTTTTTGGGATAAACTAAATATTCAAAGATATTCGCCCCAACTGCGAACCGTAATGTTCTCTCCATACCGTAGAGTAGCAGCTTAGATCACTGAACCGTCAACTTTGATTTTGAGTGCAGAGTAAGTTCCACATACTATTTTGCACTTACATGTTAATATCACCTCTCCTCTATTCCCCAAAAGGTAAGGTAGAGATATAATTTACCTTATTGTAGGTACTTACACCCACATTCGACCAGTTACGATGAAGGGGGCAAACTTATTGCCATCAACTGGTCACAAATCCAAACTCCGTAAATACTACTGAAAAATTCCTGATGGACCTAAAACCCAATAACAATAATTGGTCCGATACGGGAATAGTCTGCAGGACCTGGACCGCTCGCTAGACCAAAGAGGCAGGCAGTATATTATTTACTTGTTTAAAAAAACAATCGAATATAAATGTACAAGTATCTAGTATGTGGGTATAAAGAGTTGCAGAAGTTGAAGGTAAACATCATCGTGAGGAAACCAATATGCTTTTTTATGGAGGGTAAGAAATTATCAAATAACCCCTCCCGCTCTGGGCAGAGCGAAAGGGAGTGTCAGACTTCTACTGAATAAAAACCACCAATGTTCCTTCTTAGCCCGTTTATGTCGAGGCCGCGGTATCTCTTGCGAACAACTCGTAGCCCCGACGGGAAACCAACATGCCTGAGAGAAATTTCTCAATCATATGTAAAACCAAGTCAGAGGACAATGAGCTGCGTAAAAACTGAAATCAGGTTAGGCGCAAACTACACGATCAAGAAGACCATCAAGAATAGAGTTAGGTACAGTTAGACTCCTTTTCTGTAATACTTACTTTCCAACAAGAAAGTGCGCGATAAAACCATTATATTGCACACAATATGGCTGACGGCGTCGTTCTGGTACCTACGCGGGAAAATTGCTAAAGTTTGCGCCAGGCAAAGTGCAAAGTTCCCTAGATTTTGTATAGAAGAACTTTTATTCTTAGCAGTAAAGTATCAACTTTGTCGGGGCCGCGTTTAAAACTAAGATTGTGTTTTTTCGTCTGTAAATGAAATTGTTAATTGCTATTATTAGAAAAGCTTAAAATTTTCTCAGATGATTGCTTTTTCACATCGATTTACATATTTATATTATTATGATTGGCACTTTATAGCCAGTTATAGAAAAGTTGCAAGGACATCGACTGTCCTGGTACGGACATTTGTGATGAGGATCGAGGAACGAATCGCATGTCACTTAAAAAAAATAGTTTCGACGAATTGAGAACCTCCTCGTTATTGAAGTCACTTAAAAAGAATGTTGATTATTGGAGAGAGGAAAGAGGAAGTCTAAGGAAACGATGGTTTGATTGTGTGAGAAATGAACATTATGAAAAAAATAGGTTGACTTCTGCCAACCTTTTTTTTTCATAAATGTCACTAGAAAAAAAATCGGGTTGCGCCGCCCTCATGTAAAATGGGATAAGGGCAGGAATATCGTGATGTGATAATAACTTTGATTTTCCATATTAATATTAAAAATAATGTACAGTCACTAGCAATAACATGTCAACACTTGTCCAACTTCAAACGCGAATTTCTGGTAAAATAACGATTGCATCTTTGAAATATTCCTATTTTATGATGATATGGTTCCAAAATATTAGTTTCGTTACTTAGCAAGAAAATGAAATCATTTGAGTAGGCGAAAATTGCTTCTAAATTTGGCTAAATGTGTAGGTATACATATTGATGCTGACTGTACAGCGGATACATTGTGTCCGTCGATGTCGCTTCCACTTTGACGTCTCATAAAAAATAATGGCCGTCGTAAAAGGTTAAATAAAAGTGTTCATAGATTTTTTATTTTATTAAATCGGGTAGTGAATGCGTCACTAAAATAGAGTTCGATTTGCGTTCGGGACAAAAAACTAGTTTTAAAATCGACATAGTTGGGCGAGAAAACTAACAATGTCACCCTGTTTTACTTTTCTTAATATGCGGTAGCTCGTTTGCAAAAAACTAAAAGCAAAATAAAAACTAGTTTCTTTTCAATTTCGCGATTTTAAATAAATGGTGGTCGAAAGTGAGGGGAGCTGCCCATTGAAATACGTTTTACTGTACAGCTGGTACCGTGGGATTTTAAATTTGTATTAGACTAGCTCTTAATTCAGAAGTAGTAGGTTTCAAAATAGAACTTGGAGTATTTAATACTGACTGTTACGAATGTGATTGACTCTTTTTTATCATCACGTGGTGGAAAGTGCTATTTCCATGCTTACTTTTTTTTGTTTTTTTGGCGGGTGGAAAATCATCGAATAACCCCTCCCGCTCTTGGGCAGAGCGAAAGGGAGTGTCAGACTTCTACTGACTAAAAACCACCCATGTTCCTTCTTAGCCCTCTATGTCGAGGCCGCGATAACTAGTAACTTTTTGGTACTTAGGTGGAGGTTTTGGATTCGGTTTGCAGATTAGACACTGTATTAATAAGTTTCCTATTTTTATTTAAATTACCAAATCTACTTCGAGTTTGGATTCCACACCATGTTTTGAGCACGTTACAAACACACACGTTGCACGTTATTAATACTACAGGGGTCATGTAGGTCTTTGAAATAATAATGTTATTTAAGTTCAAATACAATATCATGTTACCAGATAAGATGAAAGACTATGTCCTTTTCGAAATCAGCAGCATCGACCAACAGAAAGTTAGAAAACTATTTCCCAATCAATCATTTAATAACAACCTTCTTTAACTTTCCCCTAAGACCCTCGGACACATGTCACTCCACGACGACGTCCACGATATAACAGGCAGCTGTCGAATACAATATAGCGGTCAGTGGGTCGGCAGATCGATAGCTATACAGCCAATGATACAAGCCAGCGTCCTCTGAAAGATTTACGAATCATTTATTGGCATTTTGTTGTTAGGAACAATTTTTTCAGAAATTATGTAAGGCGACATTTTCTATTGTTTAATTCTGTTTTGTCTCTGCCCCTCGGCTCCCAATAATTAAAGTGTCCACTCGGCCCCAAGGTACAGTTACGATTTTAGAACATATCTTCAAAAATATAGGTAAACCATTCCCTCGGACTCGTACTTCTGCAGACATAAAAGGCTCAAAGCGAGAGTTCCTTATTTTGTTTTATTTCATCGCGTATTTCGGATTTGATATCATTTCAACTGTCAGGAACAGGGCAAATAGGTATTTGAAGAAACTATTATCGTCGCGTTAGTGACAAAAGTATGTTTGTTGTCTAAGTTCCTATCAGTACCTATATTACGTATCTTTTATGATAAAAACTTTTTGAATTTGTCTGGTAGTCATCCAATTCGACTAAACAAAACTACTTAGAAAAATTATGAATCTAACTCAGAAAGCACAAAATGATTACAATATTAAAACCTCTAGTAACAAATCAAAGACTACGTGGCAAATAATTAGTAAGAGTAAATACAATGCCCCGAAAAACTCTATTTCTTGCATCAGATTTGAAAGTAAAAACATCACACACCCAAAAGACATTGCCAATACATTTAATAATTATTTTATAGACAAAATACAACCAACAATTGACGCGGGAACTAACTCAACGTCATTCATTCTTGGCAGAGCACAGTCTATGTTTATGGCTCCGTCAACACCCTATGACATACTTAATATTATAATGATGCTAAAAAATACGAACAGCGTTGGCTACGATGGTATTGCCACAAAAATATTGAAAGCAGTTGCATTTGAAATATGTACTCATTTGTGTTTCATTATTAATCTCTGCATAAGTGCAGGTGTATTTCCTGATGCATTAAAGAAGTCAATAGTGAAACCGCTATATAAGAAAGATAATCACGAATTAATGGTCAATTACAGACCGATCGCGCTTATACCAGTTATGTCTAAGGTATTTGAAAAATATATATAGAGAATTGAATACCTACCTAGAAAAATATAATATTTTAAGTGACGAGCAAAAGGGATTTCGTAAAAATAAAAGTATTAATTTGGCTATTTATGAGTTTTTACACAATGTCATGCTGAATGTAGATAAAAGAACACCAGTCTGTGCCATATTCTGCGACATGACACAGGCCTTTGACTGCGTACATTATAATTCTCTGGCAAATAAACTTGAAGCCTATGGTGTTAGAGGCAACGTTTTAGAATTAATTAAATCGTATCTTCATAACCGTAAACAAGTAACGGAAATCAGCACAATAAATACAAAAAGTAAACGCGAAGAAACTTCAAGATCAGAAGAACGAACAGTTATGTACGGAGTACCCCAAGGCAGTGTATTGGGGCCTCCATTGTTTATTTTGTATATAAATGACTTGCCTAAGGTAACTGAACAACCGATGACACTCTTTGCTGACGATTGCACTATGACAATATCTTGTAATGACATAAACACATACGAACATGACATTAATAATTCTCTAATATCCATTATAAATTGGTTGAATAACAATAATTTAATAATTAATTTAAAAAAGACTCTTCTTTCGCACTTTGCACAACGCACACAAACAATAAAAAGTCTTAATATTCAATTTAATAATACAAATATCAATGAAGCTGATACCACAAAATTTCTAGGAATAATAATTGATTCTAAATTGAATTGGAAACCTCAAATAGAGGCACTAAGTAAAAAATTGAGTAGTGCAGCCTACGCTCTGAAACAGCTTGCTGTGGTACTCAACACAGATGCGCTAATTACTGCTTACTATGGATTAGCCGAATCAATTCTTAGATATGGAGTAATCTTGGGGGAATAGCACGGACAATGAAATTGCGTTTCGGGCACAGAAAAGGTGCATTAGATCGATGTTTAGACTGCAAACAACGGACAGTTGTAAATCTTATTTTATAGAACGTAAGATACTGACATTGCCTTCATTATACATCCTGGAAACAGTAATGTTCATTAAATCAAATTCTCATCTATTTCAGCTTTTGTCTGATGCTGTCCCTAGGAATAGACGTGATAATTTTAAACTCTGTGTCCATGGCGCTAAAACAACTCTTTTGCGTAAGAGCATCTTTTGCATGGCTCCGACTATTTTTAATAAATTGCCTAAATCATGGAGAACATTAAATATATCTGCCCATATAAGCAAATTGAAGAGTTTACTAACTGAAAGAGCATATTACAGTATAGCAGAGTTTATGAAAGAGGACAATTTTCCTCGTTTCTAAGATGTTGACGTTGTTTTTATTTTTGTTTTATTTTTATTTATTTTTTTGACATGTTATTGTAATCTGTTAAATTTGAATTGTATTAATATTTTTATTGACTAATTTTATTTACTGACTAACTACTTTGACATTTAATTTTATTTAAAAAATATGCTGCTAAATTGTAATGATACCTACTAATCTTTAATGAATAATTTGTATTTTTTTTTCAAGTGTCTACATAATTTATATAATGTCATTTTTGGTTGAATAGAATCACGGTTTACGCACCATCTCTTCCAACCGATTTGTACGCCGCGACATGTGGCTAAACATGATAGAACTTATGTATCCTATTATTATCCTGCATGTAATGTATCATGTACACCATGTTTAAACAAATAAATATTACTTACTTACTTACTTACTTATCGACTAAACATTTAAGCAGCCTCAAACTTTATATCATTGTCGAAAAAAGAACGATAAACAGTAAATGGTTCGGGTAATTAACACAAAAAAAATATGGAATCAAATAAGTTAATTTATAAAACATTTCAAAAATTAACGTTAAATATTCCAGATAGAAAATCGAAAAGCGGATATCCGTTGCAATCGCTGCGATATAGTGCTCAAGATTGAATCAAATCGATCAAGCGTGAGGAAATCATGAGACGAATTCGTTTAGTTCGTGCATGATATTGGTCGAACATCAGCGGATATCGTGTTTAGTTGTTTTTTTTGTGTAGTTTATCATCCAGAAGTGGTGAAATGGATAACATAACTGACTAATTGTGAGTGTATATTAGCCTGAACCACAACGCATCATCACCGTGAGAGCATAAAATGCACCGTTGCAATAGGGTATTTTACCTAAAAAAAACGGAACAGACATAGCCGTTTCATATTTTAACTCCATTGAATTACTATTTAATAAAATTGTTTATTCCAACACCAACACTTTAGTCACGTCAATTTCAGAGCGTTTGTGATGCGGATACATCACAAATGCTCTGAAATTGACGTTGCGACACAAGGTATGACACCAAAAAAATCTAATAAGTCCGTCTGTTAGATTATCGAAAAATATTGGATACGTGTTTTTTGTTTTACCAATTAAATAAGAATTGACGAAAATAAAACGTGCCAAAGATCATGAGTGGGGGTTTTAGACGTCACTTTGTGGGTAAAAAAGTACTAACCTTGTGACGTCACACGACTTGACACGACTTTTCGAAGCACTGTATCGTCTTATGTAAGTATCTATCTTAGTATCTTTTGTTTATGTGAAAAAATAAAAAATACGCGTCTATTATTTTTTGGAAATCTATGTCACGGAATAATTAGATTTTTTGGTGAAATACCCTATTTAGGGTGGCCCCTCTAGAACCTTCCATTCATTTTGGTCAACCTAGCGTTGAGTCCCTCATGTAGCAACTAGGTTTAGTATTAGACATCATACGAGAGCATGCACTTCTCTATTTACCCGACTGCGGCGAATCCCAAATGGAGGTTTAATTTAAGGTTTCCTTATATTTACTGTTTATTATGTTTTTTTATCAATTCGTGTTGTCCTGTGTGAGACTAATAAATTTAATGGTTAAACGAACTTACCTTAAGTGATGTTCGACCATAATTATACGAGACGTTACATCCGAAGACATTTAATTATTACTATGTAGTTTCACTTCTCAACGTACTAGGCGTCGCACATAATTTTTAGAGCTGTAGGAATAAAAATCATATTATAAAATTCAAACTGGTCAATATCCGCCGACCCTAGCGCCATCTCCAGGTAACTTCATTCATTTTCAGAGAAGTCGCTACTCTCGTTTGATGAATTGTTTGATGGGCTTTAGTTTAAGGGTTCGGGAGGGACTTTAAATGTCTTCGGATGTAACGTCTCGTATAATTATGGTCGAACATCACTTAAGGTAAGTTCGTTTAACCATTAATTATACTTACGACGTTACATCCTCAACATTTAATTATTACTATGTAGATGTTTAGCGCTTTCATTCAAACGAGATTGGGAATGTTTTTTTTTTTTTTTTTTTTTTTTTTTTTCTGAATAAAAAGAAGAATGAATACGATAATATAAAATCATGAAAATGTAAATAACATTTATTGAGTAGGTAAGGTACATACTGAAATAGTATATAAAAATAAATCAATTATAACAAACAAAAATAACATCCTATGCATAATTTGACCATTATCTAATGTTATGTTAAACAATCATTATTTTTACCTTACATTAACAATTATAAATTGCCTCCGCAAATGTGTTGTCCTCGTCCACTGTAATCGGACGATTATAGAATTTAGCGAAAGTTAAAGAGTTCCCTGACCAACCTGCGGTTCTTTTGATTATGTCTACTGAAACCCCCTTACGACTAGCCGCCGAGGTTGACGCGTGGCGGGTGCTATGAGCCGTAAAAACCCCTGTGTCAATACCACTTTCAGCCAAAACGTTTCTAATCCATCTACTTATAGTTGCGGCACTAGCGTTATGGATTGGTTTCTTGGCCGTAAGAATAAGTTTATCGGTTTGTGGTAAGTTCCTGTAATTTTTGGTGGCTTCAATATACGCGGACAATGTTTTTGCTGGACAGATTTGTTCTCTGTTACAGAAAAAAGGTATAACTAATTGAGGCGCCGATCTGTTTGGAGCCGAAGTTTTGGTAACATCATTTATATTGATAACTATCCTCGCGCTACTTACATCAACACTAGACAAACGCATCAGCGATAGCGTCTGCACACGTTGTGCAGTCGACAACGCGAGCAGAGCCACTAATTTTTTGGATAGAGAGGCCAAGGTTTGGTTCTCATTTGGATAATAATTTGAAAGGTGATCTAATACAAGGTTAGGATCCCATGTAGATTTATATCTAGGGAAGGAAGGTTTGGTCCTATAGACTCCTTTCATAAACCTTATAAGTCGATCGTCTTGACTGATACCTTTACCCAGTATTAATGCAAGTGCCGAACGACAGGTGTTGAGGGTTGAATAATTTGCGCCTAAATGATATTCATTAACCAAAAATTCAAGAATATTAGGAACATTGTTCTCAAAAATATTTATCTTCTTTTTAGTACAAAAAAGCCACCAATTTTTTATAACTACATTATATTGTTTAAGAGTGCTGTCAGCTAACGATGATATCATTATTTTAATAGCATTATCTGGTAACGATTGTTTTACGTACGATTGCTTGATAATACTGACGACACCAGGGTAAGTCCTTTCCAAAGTGGGTGTGGAGTCCTGAAAGGTGATAAAAGCAATGAGGGGCTCGGTTCCAAATAAATAACCTGGTTTTGAGACAGAGATAAAAATAGTGGGTACCATGGCTGGCTAGGCCAATAAGGTACAACTACAATCCCAGTGGCTTTATCTGTAACTATTTTTCTTAAGCATTTAAGAATCAGTGAGAACGGGGGAAACGCGTAGAAAAAATAAGGCGACCAGTCTATTGTGAACGCATCTATGTTATACGCTGAAGGATCTCGTTTCCACGATATGTATATTTTACATTTCGCGTTCAAACGTGTAGCAAACAGATCTATTTGAGGGCTTCCAAAAGCATTTGTGATTTTATCAAAAGCAGACAAATCTAAGTCCCATTCAATGTCAATATTTAAACGTCTAGATTCGTGATCTGCTTCTGTATTCTCTTTAGACTTGATGTAAGAAGCAAAAACAAAGAGTTTCCTTTGCTCACACCATTGCCAGATTTCTCTGGCTATATCGTTAAGGTGTGTATATTGGACTCCACCGTACTTATTTACATAAGCGATAGCTGTAGTATTATCGATTCTAAGTAGAATCTCCTTATTATAAAGATCTTTAGCGAAGCACTGTAAGCCAATAAGAGCTGCCTTCAGTTCTAATAGATTTATTTGCTCTTTAGATTCTGTGGCACTCTAAAAACCATGAGCACGTACTCCATTACAATATGTACCCCAACCTGTAAGGGATGAATCTGAGAAGATTTCCAGATCATACCTACCACTACGTATTGGGTTTTTTAATGTTAAAATATTATTTTGCCACCAGGAAAACTCTGACTTAAGGTTAGGCGAAAGTTTCATGACACAATCGTAATTGTCTTTAGAATTACTCAAAGCTAGAAATTTTTCACGTTCGAAACGTTTGGTATACAACCAGCCATAAGAAATTGCTGGGCAAACCGAGCAGAGTAAACCTAGGTACTTTGCAAAATGCCTAATTGTTAAAGACCTTTTTCTAGCAATTCGTTTTGTTTGGTCTAGTATTTTCTGACGTTTCATATCTGGCAGCATTAGACACATACCTTGCGAATTTATTTCGAAACCTAGAAACTTTTGACTTTGTTTTGGTATCAAGCTACTTTTTTCTTTATTAATTATAAAGCCTAATCTCTCCAGAACGTGTACTACTGTTGCTGTACTTTCTAGGCAACTATTAAAAGAGTTATTTATGCATAACAAGTCATCTAAATAAATAACTAGAAGTAACCCTTGATTTCTGAGATGAGCTACTACTGGCTTCATTAATTTCGTAAAAACAAAAGGTGCTATAGACAGGCCAAAAGGGAGACACTGAAATTCAAAAGTAGAACCTTGAAATCTAAATCGCAGATATTTTTTACTAGAACTGTGAATGGGCACTAAAAAATATGCTTCCTGTAGATCCATAGTTGTCATGAAACAATCTTTACTTATTAATTTAATAGCAGTACGAATGTCTTCCATTTTAAAATGCTCCGGACTGATAAATTTATTTAGACATTTCAAATTTAAAATGAACCTAAAAGATCCATCGCTTTTAGGAATCAAAAAAATATTAGAAATAAACTGGCCAGGCACGTCACAGCATTTTTTAACCGCCCCTGAAGATAATAATTTTGAAATAGACAGCTTTAAATGTACAAGCTCTGTTTTACTAAACCTTGGGTTAGATGGCTCAAATTTTTGAAATGGAAGCTCATTAAAAGTATTTTTTAAGCCCTTAACATAGTTTAAAACTACTGGATCTTTGGTTATTTCTTGCCAGTAGCTAATATAATGGCGCAATCTACCAGCCTGAACTATTACCTCTACTGGTTTCTGCGAGTTCTGTAGTCCATCTTCCGAGCAGGAGGGGCTCGATTCGCAGCTGGCTGCCTCCGACCTTGCTGTGTCGAGTGTCCTTGATTGGATGTGTACCTCGGCTTCTGCCCACCCGGTTTGGTACCCCTGGTTGAATGAAACCTGGGTGGGCCTCTCCAGTTTCCCTGTTGTCTGGACGTGGAAGGAACGCTAACATTGGTGCGTTTTATTTGAAGACCCGATTTTTCTGCTGTTTTTGTGGCCTTGATCTTTTCTCCGAGGTCAACTCCGAACAAAAATGAATCTCGTTTTACGTCAGTTATTGTAGTGGTAAATTTTTTATCAAGTGAAGAAGTTATCAACTTTCTTCTATGTTGTGAGTTCTCATAGTGTAAATCTAGAAAAATCTTGCTGACTTCTGACAGTCTTTTTAAGATTTCCACCTTTGGGTGGTCTTCTTTAATCAAAGACGAAGCCAGATTGCTGAGACCAGCAATGCCCAAACCAAGTTGGTTCTGAGCTCTTTCGAGGAGTTTATCCCGATGCTTAATGTTGTCACTTACGATGGCAGAAATTTCTAAATTAAGTTTTGGCGCTTTCGACAAAGTGAAGTTCTCAGGCGTTAAAGTTTTCTTTAAAGTGGCTTCCTTCATCTCTTTCTCTCTCTCTCTAAGATCCTACCCCAACGTTTAGAAATCTCCTCGTTTATAGTCGGGCCTAAGACCTCTTCTTTGCCCGTTGAATCTCCCAGCGCCTCTAATATTTCAGGCGGTAAAACTGAGGAATCAGCAATTAGGACCTCATTTGAGCTAGGACCGGGGTCCTGAGGGAGCAAATTAGATGCATCTGCATTATCTGTAGCATCGCCGGTACGCGGCAGACTAGCGGGGACTACAACGCCAGATATAGTAGGAATATTATTTTCAGATTCATCTGAATACACAGACCACCGCAGTGAGTCTGGTGTTGGCGATCTTGAGAGATAGCGGTCATATTCTGTAAGTTAAAAGAGAAAGAACGACTGTTGTAGTTGACACAGTGTTATTTTTTAGTCTTTGTACGTACTCACGTTACGCCATTCGACTGTTTTATTTGACAAGCTGCTGTAAGCAGTGTGTATACATTTTAAAGTCATTGTACGTATTCCCGATACGCCACTAGACTAATTCGTTATCAGCCGTGCTCACGTCACGGAGTATAACTCATATAGATGCAAGAACTCAATGAATTACTAGCTATTTAGGATGGTAGCTAGGACCTATATTATACTTACATGTCGAATGTAACAAAAAGTAACACCAAACATACGAATCTAATCCTTATTATGAACGTGATAAACAACAAAGTACAATTTTCAACCAACTTAAAAAGTTACCTTAAGTGAAGGTAGACAGCAAACATACTTATCGCAAAACGACAGGACGAAAAAAGAAACAAAAATGATATTTAGACAAATAAAATTCGTTCATAGTCATCATGATTCGCTAGACACACCAATAGTTGGTTACGTTATTCAAATTAGGAACGTAATAATAAAGATGTGTAGGTAAGTACTAACCTTCCTCATCCTGACTAACTGTTGACGATGAGACACGTAGTTTTCGCTCCAAACGCTTTATCTTTCGTCGAATTTTCGAGTTACTACGTTCCCTTTTCCGTTTTCCCATAATAACACGTTTTTTCCACTAAAACACACTATTTTTTAAACTAAAACTGTATTTTTGCAAAACACGCGATGTTGCGACGCCCGCACATAAAAAAGGAATGAAGTTACCTGGAGATGGCGCTAGGGTCGGCGGATATTGACCAGTTTGAATTTTATAATATGATTTTTATTCCTACAGCTCTAAAAATTATGTGCGACGCCTAGTACGTTGAGAAGTGAAACTACATAGTAATAATTAAATGTTGAGGATGTAACGTCGTAAGTATAATTTCATTCTTTCATGTATGTTGCACTGAATTTATTATTTTGGGTTATATCAGGAATTTCTTTCATCAGAGTTACATAAACCTAAATATTGTTTGTGAAAGAAGTACTTATTCCTTTTTATTCAGACACACTGGGCAGTAATTTAAAGCACTGTTTATGTTTGGTTACATCATGTATTGTAATTTATTCTTGTGTGTAGGATGTTGATGCTATCTCAAATGAAACTACTTTAATCGATAGAAGTTTTTATGTGCGCGTAAAGCTTTGTCGTCAAAGCTTTCGGGTAATGCTTTGTATAATGGTACAAAAGCCAAGTCAGTTAATATAATGCTGTTGAGGGTGGCAATGGTCTTCACCACCCACTGGCGTTATCGTGGTTTTGTTCAGTTGTTGGGGGTCATAATAGGATGATAATATGAATAGCCATATATTTCGTACTATGGTCACAAAGTAGCTATTCATTGTTCTCTGCGTCTGCGTATGTTTGTTAAACTTCACATATTATTATTAATACAAAGTCCTCCGCCGCGTCTATCCGGCTATCTGTTCGCAATTAACTCAAAAACTGCTACAGCAATTTTCATATTGCTTTCACCAATGGATAGAGTGATTTTTGAAGAAGGTTTAAGTATATTTTTTATTTCCAAATTCAACCTCTATAGGAGTTAAATAGGGGTAAAGTTTGTTAGGATATTATTCGACATTTACACGGGCGAAGCCGCGGGCAAAGGTTAGTCATGTTTAATAGTGGTACATAGGCGCACTTAATCCCACAAGGCATTCTGTACCAGTCAACATTTAGGTTAAATAGGACAAAGTTGTGATAGGGTACCTACAAAATAAAGCGGTAATTTAGGTCCCCAGAAAAACTAGTTAAAACGGGTGGTCTTATCTTAAAGGGCGATCTCTTAATCATCTGTTTGTCTTCCAAAAGTCCCAAACCTCTTTAAACGAAGAAATAACCAGAACAGATTTTCACTGAAATATCTCACCCCGTATTTTTTTTACAACGAGATTCGCAAACCAAACTCACATTAGCCTAACAACTGTAGACCTCACTACCAAATCTATACAAATCGTTTCCTTTCACAACTCACCCCTTTAAATTCGTCCCCCATCTTCCAAACGGGTTTAACGGAGGGTACATCCCTTCTGCGAGACCTTGACACACTTCGGTTCCGACTGCCTTTTATCAGATCAAACTGAATATAACCGGTAAAATGGTAAAGCGAAAGAGCAGAAGTCTCATTTTGAACCACGCTTTTTAGTAAGATAGTAGAAACGGTGACAAATCAAGCTATACTTTTCTAGTATAGCATGGCCTCGTTTTGTTTAGATATTCCGTACAGTGAGAGATCCTCATAAACTGATCGTCGTGCATACATTCATGCTCTTCTTTTTTTTCTTTGTCTTGGCACAAACTGTACTTGTGAGCAATGAATTCACGCCAACGGACAACGATAGAGGACATGGAGTTGCTGCCTTTCTGACCTAATTCATCATCATCATCAACATCAGCCTATAATGCTCCCACTGCCTCCTCTCTAGAAGAGGGATGGGCTATAATCTACCACGCGGGCCCATTGCGGGTTGGTAGATGTCGCAATGTCTTCGATTTTTTTAGTTCCTTACGAAGTTTTCCTATAGGTACCTAACGTTTAATTAACGCAGTGGTGATGAAATAAATTGCACAAAGTAATGCGCCTGATGCCTGGGTTCGAACCCACGACTACGACTTAGAAGTCGGGACCGCAACCACTGGGCCACCACTGGACCACAAAATTCAGACAGATTGCTCCGAATTAATACCGTGCTTGTAAAAGGGAATTACTTAAAACGAGCCCCGCGTGGCCAGCCGAGTCTTAATCGGTGTACACGTGTATGAAATTGTTAATGAATTACAATTGACAAAGAAATATCAAGTGGGTAATGAACTAAATTGATTGCTTCGTTAATGATTGGTTGATTTGTTGTTTGGTTTGTTGGTTGGAAATCTAAGCATACCTACTGCTACAACAAAATAACATTTAAAGTACAGTTTTAAACTAGTAAAGCTCTCAACAACGGTGAAGGAAAACATCGTGGGGAAACTGGCATGTCTTAGAACCAAAAAATTTGAAGACATGTATTGACATTACCAACCCGTACCGGGCACGCGTGGTTGATTATAGCCCTTTCCTCTCCTAGAGAGGAGGCCTGAGTCCCTGCAGTGGGAACATTATAGGCTGATGTTGATATTGAATCATGTTTAATGGAATTGACATTGTCTTTATTGTTCTGTGGGCTGTTTGTCTATGGTATGCCCGTAGTACTCGTACCAGACAGTTATACAGTGTGATTCTTTATAATGTGCACATATCGAAATGGGGGAATCTATGCTTAATTTTATCGACGGAAAAATTATTAAAAAAAATCTAAATATTTTTTAATATTTTATATGGAATTTTTAAAAAATTTGTCTGCTACTGTGACCCCAGTGTAAACAAAACGGTGTAACTTTTAAACTAAATTATCTATCGCGATGAAACAAACTCCATAATGATTGGAAGCAATTAGGCGTCCTCGTAAAATGAAAATTGTGGAAAAAAACTACCCTCAATTGAAAATAAACACGTTTAAAAAAACTTTTTTTTTTCATAACTTTTTACATAAAATTGTTTCATCGCGATAGATAATTTAGTTTAAAAGTTACACCGTTTTGTTTACATTGGGGTCTCAACAGCGGACAACATTTTTGAAAATTCCATAAAAAATATTAAAAAATATTTAGATTTTTTTAAATATTTTTTCCCATCGATAAAATTAAGCATAGATTTCCCTCATTTCGATATGTGCACATTATAAAGAATCACACTGTATGAAGTAATCAGTTTTTCTCCTTTAAATTCGTCAATGGCGAAATAATAACAGCTGTAAAAATTTATTCCTCGTTTCCCTGACATTACTCTTACTTTAATAAAGAAATCTCAATATTTTTTTTTCTTCCTTCAATATTTTTGTCACGTCGAAGACCTCTTCGAAGCAGCGGGAACTTCTCTGTGTTTTGCTGGACCAAGACCAGTCGTCACAATACCTATAGTGCCAATTCATGCGACCCAGTCGCTTTTGTACGATCCTCGGTCTATCTAGTCTAGATGACTTGCCACGCAACTTTTGTCGAAGTGCCGTCTTTGACAGTTTACTTTCAGTATCTTAAATTAACAGTACCACAACTGATGCTAACGATCTGAAAGTGCATTGCTACTTACATAATAGGGATGTTTAGTGACTTAAAAAAAATATGATTCTAATTAGTCTGTCTTTTAGATTATCGAAAAATATTGGATACGTATTTTTTGTTTAACAAATCAATAAAAATTGACGAAGATAAAACACGTCAAAGATTTGAGTGGGGCGTTGTGACGTCACCAGTAAAGAATGTCATACTAATGTCGTAAAATGACGTCACACGAGTTGTCAAAACATTGTATCGTCTTCATTGTTTGTTTACGTGAAAAAAGAAAAAAATACGTGTCCAATATTTTTTGGAAATCTATCTGACGGACTAATTAGATTTTTTATAGCCATGAAATGGTATTGACTGAAAAACGCAGAACTGGTAAACATTTATAAAATTATCCATAGAAAAAGTATTGAAAAACAAGATGGCGGTTTAGTACGTAACGTAAAAAAACAGAGAAATGACTGCATAGGCACTGGTTAAATATAACTTGAGGTCATCGAAAATCAAAGAAAACAAGAACAAAGTTCGATGTATTATTATTATAAACTAACAAGTTTAGTGGCTACGAGCTAAAAAACATAAATACGCCTCCCCCCAACTTATCAGTCAACGTTCAGGAGGGAAAACACAGAACTAAAATAAATGTACCAAATAAGACATAAGTATTGTTGCAAGTTTCTCGTGACAAGCAACGTCATCTTGAACTGCACACTTTTTTTTTTTAAAAACGTTGCCCCACACTAGGAATTTCTCCTGTATCGTGGGTGCGTTCACAAACATTTAAACTCACATACACAAATACCCAGACCCGGAACAACTATTACAGATAGGCCATACAAATATTTGTTCCGTGCGGGGATCGAACCCGCGACACGCAGCGCAGCAGTCCACTGCCAGCCCACTGCGCCAACCGTGTCGTCTTCTACTACTTCCACTTATATAATACTAAACAGGCGATTTAGTACTCTACACATACAGCCTCAGAGCCTTGATTGCGAAATTGGTACATTTGTCACGAAGGCTGTCGTCCAATTTCGTCGGGCTACATCTGTGACGTCAGAGATGGAAAGCACACTCTAATGAAAGGCTGTATTTCAGCTTGCGATTCTGTTTGACTACATACATAGTAATTAATTCTTAATATATTATTTCGCTTGAATGTGGAAAATCTTGAGCATGAATGTAGATGGTTATAAGAGTAGAGAAAGACTAATGGAACGACGGATGGACTGGGTGAAGGATGATATGGCTAGAAAGGAGCTGGTGACTGCTGGCATTACGATTAGGTAATAGCACACCCGGGATAAGGGCAGGATAATGATGATGTTAGGTACACCAGCACCAGCAGCACCAGTATGCATCATCATCATCATCATCAGCCTATAATGTTCACACTGCAGGGACTCAGGCCTCCTCTCTAGGAGAGGGATGGGCTGTAGTCCACCACGCGGGCCCAGTGCGGATTGGTAGATATCACATGTCTTCGAATTTTTTGATTCTAAGACATGCCGGTTTCCTCACGATGTTTTCCTTCACCGTTTTGAGAGCAGCGGTGACAAAATAAATTACACAAAGTAATGCGCCTGCCTGGATTCGTAAGTCGGGGCCGAAGCCACTGGGCCACCGCTGCTCTAAAATGTATACACTTAACAAACTTTAGAAGCAATTTTCGCCTACTGTAATGATTTTATATTCATGTTTACGAAACGAAACTAATATTTTGGAACCCATATCATAAAGCAGGTAATATTTCAAAGTTGCAGTTGTTATTTCACCAGAAACTCACATGTGAACTAGGCCAAGTGTATACATATTATTACTCGTGACTGTACTATGTTCAACTTGCTATTTACATACCATATGTACCGTTTTGGGTTTAAACTTGTCAATGGTCGACTTAGGTCGACTAATAAGATAAACTCACATAATTCTTTCTATTGTGGCCGACTCCCGGAAGTCTTGTCTTCTCTCGCTTCGTAAATTGATGACTCAATTTTTTTTTATTTTGACTGCATTTAAGTCAAATGAAACCGAAATGAATTGCCTTTCTTTTGTTTCAGACTACCGGACTCCCCCCGTGGATGAAACCTTATTTAAAATGTCTAAATTGAAATAACACCATTTTTTTCTCGATCATCAACTGAGTGAAAACGCGATGTTGTAATCATATTGACGGCAAAAAAAACCTTCTCATATGCACACCGAAACCAACAACGTGTTCAGAGATTCACTAAAATTGCGTCAAAAACTGCTGCAGCGAACAACAACGTATTTTAAAGTAATCGAATTCGTAAAAAAAGACGCAATCCGATATTTCACATACGATTACGAAATACATCAATTTGTATTATGAACATATTCATAGGAAATCATTCTAATAATCTTGTTAAACTTAAACGTTAAAAAAGATAATAAAAATACTTAAAAGTGAAGAAAGAAAACAATTAATATTTTTAAGTAGACGAAAGAATCGAATTGATACTAAAATCGACAAAAAAATTAAAAGTAAATTAATCGTCTAAAAAAAAACCACAGATCAAAAAGAGCAAAGATTGTTTGACAGTTAAAATGGCGGCAAAAGCTGAAGCAATTGGGCCACGCAATGGTCATGAGTTGGCGCCTTTGAACGCGCGCGCTGACGGGAGCGAGCGACCCCATGGGGTCACTATTGTGCTGCAGGGCTCCAGGGGATCCCTGCAACGTGAAGCTCCAGATGAAGATCGTGCAGCATGGTCAGGGAAGCTGCAGTTCTTCTTATCTATCATCGGATACTCTGTGGGACTTGGAAACATCTGGCGTTTCCCATATTTGTGCCAGCAGAATGGAGGAGGTGAGTTTTCTTTTTTCATTAATTTACTGTAGGTTCGAACCGTAAAACTTGATCTAGTTTAAGTTTAGAGTATTGTGCCCGCAGTTGTTCTCACGTGGATTTTATTTTTTAATAAATTCAATATTTTAAAGCAAAAGAAAGGTTTTAAAGAAAGGTAAATATAGTGCCCTTGGTAACTGAATATTTGAGTCGTGTGGGATTTAACTGAAACCCTCTGGCCTAGTGGTTTCAGCCTTTTCCAGGAAATATTTTTAAGGTTAGTTGACACTTCTCGTGATCCAAAAGTACTGGTTTTTATCTTGGCCTAGGTTTTACCGTACATCGTGGCAATGGCGGCTGTCTTTTGGGAACATTACCGGTTGACAGCGTGGAGGAGGAACTTTTTGATGCTGTTTTATAAGATCATTCCCACCAGTTTTACTGCACAGTCCTACGATGGATCTAGTGGGTTTTTTTCCCCACAAATTCTACGATTCAAGGTGGTACGAAATTATAGAACTAGTGGATACAAAAAGTCCCATTACTTCTACTGGTTCTATTAAATAATTTATAATAGAACTAATGGGATTCCTTTTATTTAAAATATTAATCGGTGTAAAAACTAGAGATTTACTGAATGCGGAATCTGCAGAATGTCCAGTTCGGCCGAACATTCGGATAAAAGATGTGCCAAAGCGGATGTTCGAACCAGTTTTTCTTTTTTGCGCGGCATTTCGAAGGTCAACCTATGATGCTGGCTTCCGCTTAACCGGATAATCCTGTGGATCCCTTGAATGTAAGGCCTCCAGCCAAAGTGTAATAAAGGCTAAGGGACAGCACACAAAGCTCCCACAGAGGGTGCCCTGTGAGGTTCAGACCTCGGCTTCACTGGAACGTCACTGGGGATGGCTGCAAAGAGACAGGCTGGATCTGGGAGATCGAATCATTCAGATTGACAAAGGAGATTTTTTACTGATAATAAGAACACAGTCATTTTGGGTTCCGTATTACAGGAAAAGCTACAATATTGTTGTGGAATATTACATTTCAACTGACCTTCATTTTCAAACACCTTGACCTTTTTTACACATTCTGCAACACAATTTCCCAGCATTGAACTTGAATTTTCCGAAATGGCGTGTGTCTAATGTCAATAATTGTCGATTCGCGTGATTTCAATTTTCAATACAGTTTGCTTAGCAGTTTAAATGCTCAGGTTATCCACAATTACCATTGTTAGGGTTTTACATTTGCAAAAATATAGTTATCTATACCTAGAATAATTAGGGTACGAGGATCATGTTGGGTAACTGGATTCCTTTAATAATTGCACTCATAGTTAAACTTGGTTGAGGAGGTTAGATAGGCAGTCGCTCCATGTAAAATACTGGTATTCAGCTGCATACAGTAGTACTCCAAGCTCCAACACAGTTGGGAATGGACTAGTCTTGAGTTATCTATTAACCTGTAACGACATCTATCGCCCTACAAAATAACTAAAAATCCTACATCCTGTAATATTATCTATTTATATTTCCGATTAGCATACGTCAAGAAAGAAAGAAAAGATAGCAGCGGTGGCCCAGTGGTGGCGGCCCCGACTTACGAACAGTAGGTCGTGGGTTCGAACCCAGGGCCCCCGAGTCTGCTATTCAATAGTGTCAGAATGATCTATCACTAATCTCATAGTTGTTGATTTTGACAAGTTTAGTGTTGTCAAAATCAACAATTATGAGATCAATGATAGACCATTCTGACACTATTGAATAGCAGACTCGGGGACCAGGCAGGCACATTATTTTGTGTAATTTATTTCATCACCGCTGTTGTCAAAACGGTGAAGGAAAACGTCGTGAGGAAACCCGCATGTCTTAGAACCAAAAATTCAAAGACATGTGACATCTACCAATCCGCACTGGGCCCGCGTGGTGGATTATAGCTCATTCCCTCTCAAAGAGAGGAGGATGATGAAGAAAGAAAGAAAGATAAAAAAAAATGTCGCGGATATTTAAAGCCGTGCATACAAAATAATAAATCAATAGGCATTCAAGGCTCTACAAATACACACATCAAAAGTGTCTAGGGATCAACATATATTTTTGCAATAACTTTTCTCCTGATTGATATTAATTAAAATTTTCTTTAAGGATTCATCAAATAAAGTGTTTTCGTTTGTCACAGTAACGATAAACCAAGTCACCTTTGCATTAATAAAGAAATTTGCCATTTTCCTAATAAAGGGATTTTTGACATTTGAACCACTAACATTAAAGTTCGAAAAAAAGACTGAAATAACAGTTTTCTTTAAAATTTTATTGGGTAACTTAAACAATTAATAATCCGTGTTTCTACCGCGAACACTAACAACACAAGAACATCGGTTTGGCATACTCAAAATGAGTTCATCCAAATCACGCTGTGGAATGGCCGCCCATGTTCGTTGCAACAACAAAAAAAGGTCTTCTTGCGACTGGATACCCTCCATATTCGGCAGAGCTCTTCTCTGTAGCATATCCCATGCATGCTCAATCGGGTTCAAGTCTGGCGACTGAGCAGGCCAGGGCAGGACATTGATGTTAGCTGCGGCGAGAGTCTGTCTTACAACTCTTGCGGTGTGCGGTCGTGCATTATCATGCATTAACTGAAATAAGGGACCGATTTGCACTTGTAGAGGAACGATGACGTCTGATACAATCGTCTCAGCATAAATTTGAGCGTTGAGGTTGCCTCTGATCCAAATCAACTCAGTTCTTCCGCCGATCCAAATACCCGCCCATACCATGATGGTTCCACCACTATAAGGATGGACTTCCTGGCAGGATTTTAATCGCTGTTGGCGTCCAGGGGTTCTCCAGTGTCGTATACGTCTTGTATCCGGTCTCATACCAAAACGAGACTCATCAGAAAAGCACACGAAACGCCATTGTTCTTCTGCCCAATTTCTGTGTTCAAGAGCCCATTGATATCGAATCCTACGATTGTGCATTGCTATAGGTGGTACCCGTAGCGGTCTTCGGGAATGAAGGTTCACTTCATGCAAGCGGTTTCTGACTGTTTGGTCGCTAATTAAGTTCCCTGAAGAGTGATGAAGCCTCACGGCTAACATCATGGCGGTTATTGTTAGAGCTCTTCGAGTTAAGATTTGAATGTATCGGTCTTGTCTCCGTGTGGTGCAGCGATACCGTCCTCCATGGCGCTCAGCCACGGTACCAGTGCTTCGGTAACGTGTCCAAAGTCGACTGATAACACTCTGACTTGTATTCAGAGCTAAACCCACAGTACGTTGCCGGGAACCAGCTTCTATCATACCCACGGCTCTGAGCATTTCTTCCCTGCTTAAATGACGTCGCCGCTCCATAATAACGTTGGTTTTAATCAGTAGTAGGGAAACAGTAGCACTAATAATGTCTTCAATGCGTTGTATGTTTTTATAGGGAAAATATTGACAGCTGATTTTCATCTTTTACTCGAATTTGATTCACAGTTCCTGATTCAAATTATGAAATGCACCAAAAAGGATCCATATAAATTTATAAAATCATAAATTTATTACAAAGCCACATCTCAATCTCAAGAAATCCGCATAAAAATGCTTGATCCCTAGACACTTTTGATGTGTGTAGTTATAATTACAACAGGACAAAAAAGCATTACCCTTTCCTTGCAGTCGGTTAAAAATAAGTTAACAGCTTGCACGTCGTGTCTGCGACCAGCTGGTAACTATTCAGCATGATGACCTTGCACTATAGGGGACCCACAGCACAGTGCTGGTTTTCAACATTTACAGACAGCTGCAAACACTTTGCAAAGTTTAAACGCTAATTTCTTTTGGAAGTAACGATTGCAAGTTTGAGATACGACATACTTTACGACGATAAGGGTTGTAAAATCCTAATTTCGTTACGTAATATGAAAATTAAATCAACACATTAAGCGAAAACTGCTTCTAAACGTTGCTAGGTGTATAAATATTGGTGCAGCTGAGTTTACAAGATCCCCACAACAATAGGGGATCGGACTGAGTCAAAAAACAATGATTCTAATTAGTCCGTTAGTTAGATTATTTAAAAATATTGGATAGGTACGTGTTTTTTATTTTATCAAATTAATCAAAATTGACGAAGATAAGATGTGGTTGTGACGTCATTTGTAGGCAAAAAATGTACTATCATAGGACGTTTTCGAAGAGTTCACGAGTTTTCGAAGCACTGTATTGACTTATTTTTTTGTTTATGTGAAAAAAGAAAAAATACGTCTCCAATATTTTTTGGAAAACTATCTGACGGACTAATTAGTTTTTTCTTGTCCGATCCCCTATTGTCGGTCATCAACTAACCAGACACAGTACCCGGCTGGTTGGAGAATAGGGAGTATTCTCCAACCAGCCGGGTACTATGTACTGACGAAGGTGAACTTTACCCCTTTCATACCTTTATGAAGCTACCCAGACCTACTTGAAAATAATAGTTTCCGCTAGTTACTCACAAAGCGTCACTTTTCACTTCAGCCGCTGAACTTTTTCCATTGACTTCAAAGAAAAAGAAGTACAGAAGTGGTTGTTCATAGTTGGAGGAGGTCACCTATTTTAATTCCTTACATGATTAAATACTTAGGCCTGTTTGCATGGGCCGCGGGTAGTCCAACGGTTATCGCGGCCTCGACATAGAGGGCGAAGAAGGAACATGGGTGGTTTTTAGTCAGTAGAAGTCTGACACTCCCTTTCGCTCTGCCCAAGAGCGGGAGGGGTTATTCGATGATTTTACACCCACCAAAAAAAAAAAAAAAAAAGGCCTGTTTGCATCACACCTTAGTTTTATGCGTTTGCAGTTACCAAAGCTACTTATTTAAAACATAGTTCAGTGTCTGTTTAATAACCCTCCTTTTGGGCTTCGCCGCAGTCAGACACACAGACAGACAAGCCGCCACACTATACACCTAAAACATTGCAGAAATTGAAATGAAATCACTTTCCGGAGTTAACAAAACTAATCTATTAAAACACAAAAGTAATTACGTAACAAAATTAATAAGTAAACAGAATAACAAAATAACAGTATCAAAGGGAATACATAGTTAGTAAGTGCAGCGTGCCCTGGCAAACACCAGAAAAGCGCCGAGAGAATAAAGCTCGACGAAGTCCCAGAGACACAATTGAACCGTTGGGGATCCCGCGATGAATTAGATCAGAAAATAATAGCAGAGGAAGAAAAACATTATGTGCGTTAAGAATAGGTGTAATCAAGCTTTACTAAAACGTTTTCCGATCATTAAGCGACTGTCAACGAAAACGCGATTCACAAGACAGTAATAAATCAATAAATCTAATCGCTTGAAAAGCGGTGTTCGACGGTGAGTCAGCCGCGTAATATATTTTTTTTTATCAGGCATTAAAAGTAGCCATTCTGAATTAGAACAGCGGTGGCTTAGTGGTGGTGGCCCCGACTTACGAACAGTAGGTCGTGGGTTCGAACCCAGGCAGGCACATTACTTTGTGTCATTTATTTCATCACCGCTGCTCTCAAAACGTTAAGGAAAACATCGTGAGGAAACCGGCATGTCTTAGAACCAAAAATTGAAGACATGTAACATCTACCAATCCGCACTGGACCCGCCGCGTGGTAGATTATAGCCCATTCCCTCTCAAAAAGAGAGGAGGCCTGTGTCCCAGCAGTGGGAACATTAATAGGCTGTTGATGATGATGATGATGATTCTGAATTGTATCTGCGGTACTCACAGAAATATTTAATGATTACTTATGCACGTAGTCGATTTGACATACTTTTGTATGACAAAACTGTTAAAACCTTTACTATTTGATGGCCTAAGTAATCATTAAAGATCTCTAAGTGCGGCAGTACGTATTCGACTGAGATTAAGGCCGCTTTAACATTAGGACGCGGGACGTTAGCAACGTGAAAGTCACATCCCTTCATAAATATCATTATAAGAACAGCTGTAACTGCTTCCGTGGTCGAGTGGTTAAGGCGTTTGCCTTGTGACCCGGTCGACGTGGGTTCGACTCCCACGGAAAGCATACTTTGTAAAGTTGTTTCCAGTTTGGCTAGGACATTACAGGCTTGAATCACCTGATTGTCTGATAAAAAGATGATTCCGTGCTTCGGAAGGCACGTATAAGCCGGTGGTCCCGGCTCAAACCATGTCAGAGGCTCTTGAGGCGGTTCCTTACTGCTCACAATATGATGAGAAGAAGAGGAACAGCCGTAACAACCCGGAGTACTTGTTAATAGTCGCGCGACTGTCCCGCTGCTGAAGACGCCTAAGTGTGAAAGCGATTTTTAAAGTAATGGCAGTCCATTAAAGGCTGTTGTTTCACATCCTCGTCAAATTCAAGGAGGTTAATTAAAACTAATGATTCTCAATCCGAATCACTAATTAAATGTTTTTTTCTTAAAAACGGAAACCCGTGTTCAAACGCGACCTGTCTGATCCTCGACCTATAACAGCGCGGTGCGCTTTTCCTTGCTCTGTAGTTTGGCAGAAGTAAATTGAACTAAATTGTAATGAATTTGACTTATGTTCCAAATAAACACTTTTTCATTTTTATTTTTTTTTCACACTAACAAACGAGTTCGATATTTTTATTTTTTTCGTCGCTTAACCACGACACGGAAGTTATTCAGAAATACAGTTAGATATTTAAAAAACTAAACAACTGCGGATAATTTATTATTAACCAGGTGCCGTAATATAAATTGTTTTATTGTGTTTTTATTATTTACTAGCTGAACCCGCATGCCTTGCAATGCCCTTTTTCCTACCTACTACCTGCCTACTACCTACCTACTACCTACCTACTACCTACCTACTAAATACATACCTACCTACCTACTAAATACATACCTACCTACCTACCTACTACCTACCTACTACCTACCTACTACCTACCTACTACCTACCTACTACCTACCTACTACCTACCTACTACCTACCTACTACCTACCTACCTACTACCTACCTACTACCTACCTACTACCTACCTACTACCTACCTACTACCTACCTACTACCTACCTACTACCTACCTACTACCTACCTACTACCTACCTACTACCTACCTACTACCTACCTACTACCTACCTACTACCTACCTACTACCTACCTACTACCTACCTACTACCTACCTACTACCTACCTACTACCTACCTACTACCTACCTACTACCTACCTACTACCTACCTACTACCTACCTACTACCTACCTACTACCTACCTACTACCTACCTACTACCTACCTACTACCTACCTACTACCTACCTACTACCTACCTACTACCTACCTACTACCTACCTACTACCTACCTACTACCTACCTACTACCTACCTACCTACTACCTACCTACTACCTACCTACTACCTACCTACTACCTACCTACTACCTACCTACTACCTACCTACTACCTACCTACTACCTACCTACTACCTACCTACTACCTACCTACTACCTACCTACTACCTACCTACTACCTACCTACTACCTACCTACTACCTACCTACTACCTACCTACTACCTACCTACTACCTACCTACTACCTACCTACTACCTACCTACTACCTACCTACTACCTACCTACTACCTACCTACTACCTACCTACTACCTACCTACTACCTACCTACTACCTACCTACTACCTACCTACTACCTACCTACTACCTACCTACTACCTACCTACTACCTACCTACTACCTACCTACTACCTACCTACTACCTACCTACTACCTACCTACTACCTACCTACTACCTACCTACTACCTACCTACTACCTACCTACTACCTACCTACTACCTACCTACTACCTACCTACTACCTACCTACTACCTACCTACTACCTACCTACTACCTACCTACTACCTACCTACTACCTACCTACTACCTACCTACTACCTACCTACTACCTACCTACTACCTACCTACTACCTACCTACTACCTACCTACTACCTACCTACTACCTACCTACTACCTACCTACTACCTACCTACTACCTACCTACTACCTACCTACTACCTACCTACTACCTACCTACTACCTACCTACTACCTACCTACTACCTACCTACTACCTACCTACTACCTACCTACTACCTACCTACTACCTACCTACTACCTACCTACTACCTACCTACTACCTACCTACTACCTACCTACTACCTACCTACTACCTACCTACTACCTACCTACTACCTACCTACTACCTACCTACTACCTACCTACTACCTACCTACTACCTACCTACTACCTACCTACTACCTACCTACTACCTACCTACTACCTACCTACTACCTACCTACTACCTACCTACTACCTACCTACTACCTACCTACTACCTACCTACTACCTACCTACTACCTACCTACTACCTACCTACTACCTACCTACTACCTACCTACTACCTACCTACTACCTACCTACTACCTACCTACTACCTACCTACTACCTACCTACTACCTACCTACTACCTACCTACTACCTACCTACTACCTACCTACTACCTACCGACTACCTACCTACTACCTACCTACTACCTACCTACTACCTACCTACTACCTACCTACTACCTACCTACTACCTACCTACTACCTACCTACTACCTACCTACTACCTACCTACTACCTACCTACTACCTACCTACTACCTACCTACTACCTACCTACTACCTACCTACTACCTACCTACTACCTACCTACTACCTACCTACTACCTACCTACTACCTACCTACTACCTACCTACTACCTACCTACTACCTACCTACTACCTACCTACTACCTACCTACTACCTACCTACTACCTACCTACTACCTACCTACTACCTACCTACTACCTACCTACTACCTACCTACTACCTACCTACTACCTACCTACTACCTACCTACTACCTACCTACTACCTACCTACTACCTACCTACTACCTACCTACTACCTACCTACTACCTACCTACTACCTACCTACTACCTACCTACTACCTACCTACTACCTACCTACTACCTACCTACTACCTACCTACTACCTACCTACTACCTACCTACTACCTACCTACTACCTACCTACTACCTACCTACTACCTACCTACTACCTACCTACTACCTACCTACTACCTACCTACTACCTACCTACTACCTACCTACTACCTACCTACTACCTACCTACTACCTACCTACTACCTACCTACTACCTACCTACTACCTACCTACTACCTACCTACTACCTACCTACTACCTACCTACTACCTACCTACTACCTACCTACTACCTACCTACTACCTACCTACTACCTACCTACTACCTACCTACTACCTACCTACTACCTACCTACTACCTACCTACTACCTACCTACTACCTACCTACTACCTACCTACTACCTACCTACTACCTACCTACTACCTACCTACTACCTACCTACTACCTACCTACTACCTACCTACTACCTACCTACTACCTACCTACTACCTACCTACTACCTACCTACTACCTACCTACTACCTACCTACTACCTACCTACTACCTACCTACTACCTACCTACTACCTACCTACTACCTACCTACTACCTACCTACTACCTACCTACTACCTACCTACTACCTACCTACTACCTACCTACTACCTACCTACTACCTACCTACTACCTACCTACTACCTACCTACTACCTACCTACTACCTACCTACTACCTACCTACTACCTACCTACTACCTACCTACTACCTACCTACTACCTACCTACTACCTACCTACTACCTACCTACTACCTACCTACTACCTACCTACTACCTACCTACTACCTACCTACTACCTACCTACTACCTACCTACTACCTACCTACTACCTACCTACTACCTACCTACTACCTACCTACTACCTACCTACTACCTACCTACTACCTACCTACTACCTACCTACCTACTACCTACCTACTACCTACCTACTACCTACCT